>JAQPPZ010002816.1:0-1314677 GCA_028583015.1 Wollemia nobilis
AGTTTTATAATAATACATAGAAGGGAGTTGATAATCCCAACCAATTGGTCTTCGATGAGACATTAAGTAAATCAAATTTCACTAGTCTTGTATCATACATAGAAGGGAGTTAAAAAAATTAACTCATTGGTTTAGAACAAGATGTTAGATGGGGCAAAGTTAGTTACTCGTTGGTATTTTATATAACATAGGAGTTGAAAAAACCAACTCATGGGTCTTCAACAAACATTGAAAAGAGTTAGATATTAAAATTGCTAGTCTAGAATCAAATGTAAAATGGTGTTGAACAAACCAAATTCACTAGACTTTAACAACACATTGAAGGGAGTTAATAAACTATACTCATTTGTCTTATATCATAATTGAATAAACCCTATTCCCAGTCTTATATGAACATGGAAAAGAGTTGTAAAATATCAACTCATTGGTCTTAAATAAGATGTTGATGGAAGTTAAGAAATTAATCTCATTGGTCTTTTGTAAGGTAAAGAAGGGAGATATCCACTAGATTCTTGGATCCAATATGATTTTTTAGTTTTGGATAAGGCATTCAAGGGTAAGTTGTTGGTATTTCTAATATGAAGATAAGAGATGAATAAATACACTCACAAGCATAGAATAATAGACTTCCTACTAGTCATAACCAAGCTAAATTGCCTAACATATTCAAACTATAAACATTGCCCTAAGTATAACCTAATTATAGACTTTGCCCTTGGATGCCTTGGACCTCCAAAGCATTAGATCTTAGATCCTTAAAACATAGATTATAGAGACCTTCATCCAGTAGGCCATTGATTTATGGAGCATAGTTCCCAAGATATCTTAAGCATTGTTGTAATTTTACATAAAATATTTGAAAGATGTAAACCTTGTGATCCTAGAACCTAGATATTAAAGGCCACAAAATTTAGAGTATGAATATCAATGAATTGGTTTTCTTGTCTTGGAGGAGAGTAGAGTAATAGAGAAAATAGAGTTGGAGAGGGGAGCATATGGCATCACAACTAAGCTCTAAGATGGGCATGACCTTGCTCTCCATGTGTAATTTATTAAGGTGATCGAGGGTGTCATTCCACTTGTTCACAACTCAAGAAATGATCACATGTGTACAAATATTTGAAGCTTGAAGCATATCTTCAAGTTTTATACCAAATTGTTGAGCGAGGACCAAACTTATGGAGGAACTAGTGAAACCAAGAGATTTATCTACAAACAATACAAGAGGGAAAAAATAAGAAAAAGTTGTATAGTATGATCTCTCCAATGGCCAATTTCATATTTCTTGCAACCAAAGAAAAGCAATTCAAATGTTGTTCCCAATTTCCCCTAAAGCTTATGGAAAAAAAGCTTTTGTCATTAAGATTTACTTTTCAATATTTTTCTAGCCAAAATAATTTAGATGTCATTTTCGCTTTTCAATCCTTATAGAAAATATTTAGTTTGATTTTTTTTTGCAAATAAAAATTAATTTCTAACCATTTACAAGTAGTGGGAGCATTACAAAGTAATTATAGATAGTGGTTATACTAATAATTTGGTGTTAATTGAAATGATAGAGAAATTTGGGCTGAAAATGATAGTGTATCCTAGTCCTTAGAAGATGTCATGGCTTCATAATAGTCATTAGTTGATCATGAATTAATGTCTAGTTAATTTTTAGATTAGGTATGAAATTTTGTATGATGTAGTTACCATGGATGTTTGACATGTCTTGTTGGGAAGACCATGACAATATTATGCAAAGGCTATTTATGATAGAAGATCAAGTATTATAATGATTGAGAAGAGTGGTAGGAAATACACCTTGGTTCCTTTGAAGGAAAAATAAGATAGATTGGTCCAAAATAGCAAAGTTCTTTTAATGACAAGCAAAGAGTTATGAAGGATAATAAAGAAAGAAGTATAATGTTATGTCATAATTTCCAAATGAATGAAGGTTAATACAACACATAAGGCAAGTGACAATTCCAAAGCAAATGAGTGAGTTGCTTGTATATTACAAGGATAATATTTACGAGGTTTGCTAGATTATCATAGGTCCCAATATCAAGATCTTGAGTAGTCTCAAATATTAGAGCAATTTAATATAAATGGCCAATATCAATGAACATAACATTCATGTAAATAACAATAACATGAATTAAAATGGTCAATATCATTCATACAAATAACATGAAGAAAATTTACAATAGAATTGCTCAATCTATATACAAACTTCAATATCCACTACTCCTTTCATTAGATAACCTTAGAAAGATGACTCTTGGAATCTATGACTATTTCTCTTCTCACATATCTGAGAGATGAAACCTTTCCTATTTCATGCATAATATAAACCTCTCATACCTCTTGGATTCTCATATTACCACTTGTATACATGACTCTTGACTCTCTATTTACTCTTGCACACTTTATTCTATGACACTTGCACACTTGCACTTTACTACATGACACATGCACTTTCTCACTCTTCACACTTACACACATAAATACATGACACTTGTACACATCTCATAGATAGACATATACATAAGTAAAATATAAATCATGCTCCTAAACTACAAACTCAAACCCTATTCTAATATTTACATTTGTACCATAGGTATCATGGGGGTACATTAGCATGTACCAAATAATGTAATATTCTCCAACACCCCCTCTATTACATTATTTGGTTATTGAAGAAATTTAGTCTTCAATCATTATCTTCATATCATACTTTTTTCCCACTAGTTTCAACATTGCATGTGATTCTAGTACTAATCCAATTTTATCTCCTATATCATTGTTGGTACTATAGTTTCTATAATTCTAATGATTTCAAGCTTTTCTTTAATAATGAATTGTTTGAGTACCTCATCCAATGCCATCAGTAAAATTTTCTTCATAATATTTCATTCATGGACATCATTCCCTTTATACCAACATGTTTTTTTAGTATGATTATGACTCCCACAATTTAGGCAATGAACCTGTCTCCAACAATATTTAGTCTTATGTCCAAACTTATTATTTTGTTTAAAATTTATTTATTTATTTTAAAGCAAAAACCCTTTTGCGGGACCGCCTTGGTTTGAGAGACCACGACCAGGGGGTTCTACACCATCAAAGTCACCCGGAGTCAGCCCACCTCCGCACCAACATTATCAATTGGATTTTGGTACCCAATTCAACTTTTTGGTAGGGTGGAGATTTGAACCTAGGACCTCCCTTGGAGGATTGCCCTCTCCTCTCCAACTCACCTACAACACCTGGGTGTTTAAAGTTTATTTTTGGATAAACTTTGATGGGAACAAAAAAATGATTTCTTGGTTTTGTAGTTCTTTTTGATATCATAGTAGATTCATAACTTGTTTTATCTTCATTACGAACATCTTCAATACATTGCTTAGGAATCATAAAAATGATATTTTTAGCTTTATTTTTAATAAATTGAATATGCTTTGTTAATTCTTGACTCTTAGAAATTTTCCTTTTTTATGAGCTTTCATTCTTCTTTGAAACCTATTCGTTTCTTCAAAAAAATAAATTCCTTTGGAGTAGAAGTCCTTATTACTCCAAATTTCAATTTTTTTATTTTTCAAATCAAATTCTCCAATGTAAAATATTTAAAGAAATCTTCAAGTTTCACAAAATTATTTTCTTTGGAGTTGAAAACCTTATGGCTCCCAAATTTCAAATAAAGAATTCTAATTTGCAAAATTTTAACCAATCGAAACGTTTAAATTTTCTTTTGGAGTAGACTTCCTTATCTCTCTAAACTTTAATCAATATCAAAATTTTCAAAAATCAAGTTTTTGAAATAAAAAAATTCTATCAAATGTAGAATTCCTTTTAACTCCCTAATTTTAACTTTTCAAAATTTTCACTTTTTCAAAAATCAAAATTTTGAAATCACTTCAATTAAAATAATATTTTTTGAAAACTTTATAAAACCTTATTGCTCTCCCTTTATTAGCAAACTCAATGCAATTTAAATTTCACTTAAGTGCTCACCCAAAATAGAAGTATTTTAAATCATACCTTATGAAACCTACACCAAATTCTTTAGACATCGTCAAATGGTGACTCAATTGCCAGGGTGCTCTTCGATTATCATCACCCAATTATCTTAAGCATTCTTCCAACTTTGAATAAAACTTGAGATGTTTTAATTACTCCAAAAATATTATAAATATCTTAGGTGCAAATATCTCAATTTTGCTTAGGGTGCTTGCAAGTTTTACAATGACACTCAAATAACTTTGGCACTTAATATTTTTTTAGAGCTCAAATCTCTCTGGTGCTTCAATCTATTGATTACTTCTGCAACACAATGATGTTATGATGATCAGTCTATTCCAATGCTTAGTTTTCTCTAGCACTCCAACTTACAGATGGTTCTGCTACTACTCAATGATGCTAAGGTGCTTAATATGTTCCTATGCTTAGTCTTCTCTAGTGCTTCAATCTATCAATTGCTTCTAAAACATAATGGTACTTAGACACTCAATCTATTTCAACATTCAATATTTTGGTGCTTCAATGTTTAGCTACTACTATAATGCAATATCAATTAGACACTCTTAGTCTTTCTAGCATTCAATCTTCTCTAGTGCTTCAACCTTCAACTACTTCTACTACTATGTAATGGCACTTAGATGAATGCAATGGCACTTAGTCTCTCAATATTTATCTTAGGATGGATCTCATACTTCTTCAACTCTATGTTCTATATGATAAATGCTCTCAACTCTATCTCAATCATAGGGATTTTGCCTTCTTTATATCTTCTTCAATAGTTTAGACATGGGATGCTTCAGTGGATCCCTTCTATGTACCCATGCTTCTCTACTAGATATCTCACAACTTGGGTAGCTCTTAATGTCTCCCTCTCAATTATGGTTATCTCACAACTTGGGAAGCTCTTAGAAGCTCCCTCTCTAATTCTTCTTGACATCTTCCAATTTGAGCAACTTTCTACTACTCCCTTTCATTTTTGTTTTTCACAATAATCTCTACTCATGGTACTATGAGCTTGATTTGCAAGCTTCCTTTCCTTTCACCTTAAAGAGTTTCTCAAAGATACCTTATGCTAGAACCTTTTCTTCCTTAAGTTTTACCTCCTATAACTAGTGCAACTCAATCAACCCATGCTCTTCCAATGGCTTCAATGGGGGCTATTTTTTTGCTTACACAATATCATTCTTCAAGCAATTTCATAAAGTTAAGGTAATCAATAACCTAACATTATTTTGGCCTACGTTTCCTTCACATGGCCCTTCCTCCAAATTCACACCAAAGTTTTCCTTTGATGCTAGCTCTTCAATATTCATACCAAAATCAAGTATGGTGTTAGCTTTAAAAACTACTCACACTAGTTCTAAATTGTATTACTCTAGAATCAAATATTCACACCAAAAACTATTTTTGATGCTAGCAATAGAGACTACTCAAAGTAGATTTGATAGAGTCTAACCAATGTAGCTCTGATACAATTGTTGGCTTTTTAGATAGATTATCAAAGGTCCCAATATCTAGGATCTTGAGTAGTCTCAAATATTACAACAATTTAATATAAATGGCCAATATCAATGAACATAACATTCATGTAAATAGAAATAATATGAAGTAAAATGGCCAATATCATTCATGCAAATAACATGAAGAAAACTTACATTAGAATTGCTCAAATTGTATATGAGCTTTAATATTCAATGATCCTTTGATAATACATTCTTGATACATTTCCTAGAGATTTATCTCCATAATATAACCTTAGAAGGGTACTCCAATTTTTCATAATAAAGAGGAATATTCTCTAGAATGGTGATAAACTTGAGGTACGCAAGTGCATGCCCACATTAGCATAGGACATTAAAGGAGGGAATTTAACAAATTTATTTTTTAAATTTTAACTACAACCCTTTTCCTCCCAAGTGTTGTACTTGGAGGGTTGGCTAGCAAAAGCCCTCTAAGCCATTAGACCATGGGAGGTCTCAAGTTCGATTTCCTCCCATATCAATTCTTTTTAAAATACATTGATGGTATGAACATGCATGATGAGGAAACTTATGATGACATGGCAACTTGCAATGATGTAGCATCTTATGATAACATGGAACTTTGTGGTGATGTTGTATTAGATGACATCACCCCTTTGGATAGTTATGGTGGTGTGGTAGAGTTGTACAAATAACATATAGTAGTCTATATAATTGATATGGTAGTTTGTATAACTGACATGGTAGTTCATACAATTAACATGGTCATCAATGCATGAATCCTAATATGATACATGGTAGTCCATGTAGATGATATGATAAACTATATAGGTGACCATGAAACTTTTTGGTGATGTTGTATTCGATGACATCACCCCTTTGGATAGTTATGGTGGTGTGGCAGAGTTGTACAAATAACATATGGTAGTCTATATAATTGATATGGTAGTTTATTTGTATAACTAACATGGTAGTTCATACAACTAACATGGTCACCAATGCATGAATCCTAAGATGGTACATGGTAGTCCATGTAGATGATATGATAAACTATATAGGTGACCATGGAACTTTGTGGTGATGTTGTATTAGATGACATCACCCCTTAAAATAGTTATGGTGGTGTGGTAGAGTTGTACAAATAACATATGGTAGTCTATATAATTGATATGGTAGTTTTTATAACTAACATGGTAGTTCATACAACTAACATGATCACCAATGCATAAATCCTAAGATGATATATGGTAGTCCATGTAGATGATATGATAAACTATATAGGTGACTTGGCAATAGGTACACAAGTCCTAAGGTAATATGTGGTTGCTAATGTGGCAGTCCATATAGCTGACTTGATGGCTAATGCATGAATCTTAAGAAAACAAATGATAATCCATAAAAGTGGTGTGGCATAACACATGCCAACTAGTGGAGGCATTGACTCAGTTGATGATGTGACATAAATCCTGATGCAACACATGGCATATGATATAGAGGCTAATGCAAGTGCTAATATAACCTGCTCTAATTGCTCTAACATGGTAGGTCATACAACCAATGTGGTAGGCCACAACCACTAGACATGTATAATAATATGTTAGGCTAATCATATTTTTCCAACTCATAAAACATTACAAGTAGCTTACATAGTCAACAATAGACTTAATAATACATAAAACTTAGAATGAATTAGAATGTGACAACTAGTACAATATGGTTTTTAGATTAGCTATCAAATTAGATCATGATAAACGATATCTTGTGGCTTGTTGATATGCTACATAGTTAGCACATGCTTGGCATCCCTTAGCCACTCACACAACAACACTTTATGACCTCTCAATTGCTATAGGTACTAATTTAAAAAAATGTTCAAAGGTTTTGGAGGTATTTTCCATGATTTTAGGGAAAACATTTTGGGGGCCATAACATTTGCATATAGAAGAAATTCTAGTTTTTTTTTAAATAATATATATTTTTAGAACACTACATTGGTGGTGTTCTTTTTGGTCAAGGTTACATGTAGATTTTTGTATAATGGAAAAATAGTTATGTATCACCATGTGTCCTTGTTGAGTGGTCCTGACTATTCTTCATAGAAGATCAAGATTGAAGCTCTGCTCTAAAGTAAGGGGTTAATAAAATATATGAATGAGGAGCCTTGTGATATTAATTCTATAGAAGTGGAGCAACTATATAGGGATAAGAAGGATGGGGCTCATTGTGTCATTGCTCTTTATGTTGACAATATATATGACACTTATGTTAGTAGCACCACAAATCCGAAAGTGTTGTTTGAGAAATTTTAGGGTCTATATGATTGAATTGATTCCATACAAATTAATAGAATGGATGTTGATCTAGTAACCTTATATTTAGAATCAATTGATACTATTGATGAGTATATCAGTCGATTCAAGAAACTACAAGAGGACATTTAAATTGCAAGAGGACTTCCCAAGGAGAGAAGAGAAGGACATGAAGTATTGAAGATAGAAAGGAACATCAAACTGCTTAATAATATTTTTAAAACATATGATATAGTTACTATTATATTTGAGATGCTTTGTATGTATTTCATAGATTCTCCTACATCACCTAATGATGAGGTTTTAAGTACTTTTTTAAACCACCAAACTATAAGAAATAACCATAAGGGAGATTCTGTGTTTAATCAATCTCATCCAAAGGAATCTATTACCAAAGTTTAGAATGACAAAACCAAAATATAATGAGAAGTAGCCCAAGAATTTTATCAAAAAGTTTACTTGTGAGTTTTACAAAAAAAGGGGCACAAGATAAAATTTTGTAGTATTCAAATCAAGAAACTTGAGAAAGCAACAAGAAATAAGGAGTTGATATTGCACTCTTCTATGCACAAGGTGAGGATAAGTTGATGAAGAAACCTCATAAGCTTATTTAGAAATTAATTCTACATATTGGACATCCACTTATTCAAATGATTGGCTTACAAATTTAGGGGTAACTAGGAACATGATGAAGCACAAACATCTCCTATAAGTCTATAAAAAATCACATACAGGGGGACACATTATGATTAAAGATTATTCTTTATAATAGCTTGCAAGGTGCAGAGATATAAACATTGGATCTTTATATTTTGATGAGCTACTTCATGTTTGTAGTGTTGGTCCTAACCTTTTTTCTATTTATCACATTACTCATATAAATAAGAAGGTAGATTCTTGTCCTAATAGATAGGTAATCGAGGATATAGACATTAGGTTTAAAACTATTACTTCTACATATTCTGATGAGATTGACCACATATAAAATTTGGGATAAAGACCTTCCTCTTTGGCTTCCTATAAGAATAAAATATTTATTTCTATGGTTGCACATGTAGATAATAAAAGTTAGAAGTGGCATCATAGGATTGAGCATCTTAGTTATGGATCCTTGAAATACACAAATCAACACCAAATTCCCATTGGCATACCATGCATATTCCCTCCAAGTGGTGCATGTGAGGGGTTCATTCTAGGAAAGCTTCATAGGAAGACCTTTCCAAAAGGAGAGGCAATATTCTCATCTCATCTCTTAGAGATCATACATAGTGATTTTTATGGACCTATGGACATACCATATCTCCCAAGAAATAGGCACTTCCTTATTTTTTATTGATAATTTCTCTAGATATGTGTGGTTGTGCACCATTTACACTAAGAATGATGTTTTGGATAGGTTTAAGACCTTCAAGGCCCTTGTTGAAAATAAACTAGATATGAGAATCAAATGTTTGGATAAACAAGGGTGGCAAATATGTTTGCTATGTTTTTCATGATTTTTTGAGTTTTTATGGGATTACCTCCTTGTAATTTTTGGATGACATGTTCTTTACATGCAAAAATCATGCATAGTACTTTCCTTTAGTAAATTATGGGTAACAAGTGTATTTACATTTTTTTGATGCATGGAGCAAGCCTTCAGCCAACAACACTCCATTGAAAGTTAACATTTAGATGACCCATGTATTGATTAGATGACAACTTCATAATAGATGACCTTCTTGTATCTTTATATGATCTTATTGGTAGATGACCTGGTCAATGGATGAAAGGGTCAAAGTTAACTTCATATGGTAATATTTTATGATGACAACTCTAGAAGGCTCTTATAGATGATAAATCATGTGATGACACAAATGTATTTAAATAACTCATTTCTTTAGATGGTAATATCTTTAGATGACAAATTTTCTCTAGATGATAGTTCTTCTCCAAATGATAATAATTTTCTAAACAACTCTGGATGACAACTCATCTCCAAATGATATCTCTAGATGATAACTCTAGATGACAACTCTTTTTTAGATGGTAGCTCTTCTCCAGAAGACCCAATTTTATAATAGAATAATTAGATGATGATATTATCATTAGACATCAACTTTTTTCAAATGACCCTATTTTATGATGGCATGATCTTCATACAATAACTATCTTGTACAATTAATCTCGCTCCACTCTTGTGCATCTACAACATAAAAAATGGTAGCAAAATACAAATAGGATGATTGCTAAAAATATCTCTAGTGCAATGATCTAGATGACAACAACAAATTAGAACTCCAAGTTCTCTTGCATAACTAAAAAACATAAACAACATAAAAAATGCATGTCTTCTCTTGTGTTCATATGATGATAATGATTCTCTTTACTCCTTAGCAATGCATTCCAATTAAATGTGCATTTCTTTACAACTTCTATCAATCTTGTGAGCCTCTAGCTCCTCTCAACTAGAATGCTTGGTAATGCTTTTCCTTTATTCAAAACCTTCATCCATGATGGAATTTCTACACCTCGATCTAATCTTCCTCCAAATAGCACCTTGCAAAATTGATCTATTCTTTCTCATGCTTTAGGATAAATGATAGCTCGGATGCCACATGTTGGACCAACATGGTGTTGGATAGAGTTTTATTAATAAAAAATGTGAATATTTACGATGAACATGAGATAGTTTGGATAACAAAATATCAACCACCTATTTGGGTGTAAATCTTGAATATCTAACCCTAACTATATTACATGATATAATAAATTCCTAAGATTGTTGAGGAACAAAAAATCATATGTATACCAAATATTGGCTACTTGTGAGCCACAATATTAGAAGTGCTACATTGTACCACAAATTCTAGCTATCTTGGTATGACTAAAATGATAGCAAACCTAGAAAAGTTGTTTTTTGGTCTGGTTTAAAGAAAGACAATAATATTTTTTGCTAAATGCTTGATATGCCAATGAGTTAAAGTTGAGAGTGTGCATCCAATAAGTATGTTGTATCCACACGATATACTATAGTGGAAATGGAAGATATTTCACATGGATTTTGTTCAAGGTTTGCTAATATCAAATTATAAGCATTAAGGCCCTTGTTGAAAATAAGCTAAAAGGACATGTTGCCATGTGGTAGGCCAAAGTGTAGATTTAGTGAAATAACAAGGGTAATGAAAAATACAAGATGGTATATGATGCTTACCAAGTTGAAAGGAAAATTCCTTCTTATTGATTACCAACTCTAACTTATTGAACACACTTTGAAATATAGAGAGAGTTAAATGTGAAAGACTACATGGAGGAGGTTTATAAGATTGTTGTTAAAGTTCACAATAAAGTTTACCAAAAAGGTGGCAAGATGTGTCAATGGATTAGAACTAAACATCTAAGATGATATCAACATGATAAAATTATAGATATTAGAGAAACCCTATTTCTAGGCTTTGAAATAAGAAGATAAGTTTTCTCCAAAATATTAGAACTCCTTACAAGGTACAGAAATATTTAGTAAAGAAAAAACATCAAGGCAACAAAACAAAACAAATTTGACAAGAAGATGAATTAATTTTTTTACAAATACAAAATCATCCATCTAATGAAGGAAAATTTTAATACAGAAAGAAGAATTTACAACCAAGGGGAAGATTTAGTGATACTTGCCTTTGATGTGGTCAAGTAAGTCATGGGGCCATTGAATGCCCTCAAGCCATCAATATACTAATAGAAAAAAGAATGAGAAAAACATACATATGCTAAAATAGAAGAAAGATCAATAACATCATTGATTCACATGGAAGATCCTAAGCAAGGAGAGAACCCCATGTTGAGAAAGATATTATTGATGCTAGAGAAAGAGGGAAAACTAAAGCAAAGAAAAAGTTAATTTTTGGCCATTTACAAGTAGTGGGAGTGTTGCAAAGCAATTATATATAGTGGCAATACTAATAATTTGGTGTTAAGTGAAATGATAGAGAAACTTGGGCTGAAAATGATAGTGTATCCTAGTCCTTAGAAGATGCCATGGCTTAATAATAGACATCAATTAGTCATGAATTAGTAATGTCTAGTTAATTTTTAGATTAGGTATGAAATTTGGTATGATGTAGTTACCATGGATGTTTGTCATGTCTTGTTGGGAAGACCATGACAATATTATGCAAAGGTCATTTATGATAGAAGATCAAGTATTATAATGATTGAGAAGAGTGGTAGGAAATACACCTTGGTTCCTTTGAAGGAAAAATAATATAGAGTGGTCCAAAATAACAAAGTTCTTTTAGTGACGAGCAAATATTTATGAAGGATAATAAAAAAATAAGGATAATGTTATGTCATAATTTCCAAATGAATGAAGGTTAATACAATGCATAAGGCAAGTGACAATGCCAAAGCAAGTGAGTAAGTTGCTTGAATATTATGAGGATATTATTTACAAGGTTTTACCACTAAATAGAAAGTTTAGGTTGTACACACCATTACTAGTTCCTTATCACTTCCTTGTAGGCCTTGGGAATCCATCATCATGGATAATCTCTCAAACTTATAAAGTCTTTATCTCTGCTCTGGACTTGTGTTAGACATAGAAGTGATTTGATAAAATCCTATCTCTCTAATATTGAAAAATATTTTAAAGGTGATAAGAAGTAATCCAATGATATTTTACTATATTAGATAGAAGAAATTTGAAAAGCATAACTCGTTGGACTAGAGCAAGATATTGAAGGGTGTTAAGATAATAAATTGCTAGTATTATTATAATAATACAAAGAAGGGAGTTTATAATCCCAACTCATTGGTCTTTAATGAGACATTAAAGAGAACTAGTAAATCAAAATTCACTAGTCTTGTATCATACATAGAAGGGAGTTTTTTTTTGGTTAGATAATAAGGGGTTGTACTCGGGTCCCCCACCCTTGAAAAATTACAACTCTCTTATTTAGAGCTTGAGAGTTTATAAATAGATACACTTCTCATCTCAATTGAGATGCTATAGCTAGAAACCTACATCATTTTACATAAAATATTTGAATTCTTGATTTTCATTTTCTAGATCTTTTCAATTTTCTGTATGAATACAAATATTCTAGAATTTAGCATCGTTTTTGATATTTTTCTATAGCAACCTTCACAATACCAAAAATTCACCTCTACTATCTATGCATTGCATCTTAGTAGAGTAATATTTCCAAAACATCACACTATCATAGTCTGCTTTACCAAATCTGGATTGCTAGTTTCCTTCCTGAAACACAAGTGCAACTACAAAAATTATAATAAATAGTTTATATGAAAATACATTATTGTTACAAAATAAAGTAGATATTACCAATGGAAAATATTAGAG
Source organism: Wollemia nobilis (assembly GCA_028583015.1). NCBI lineage: Eukaryota > Viridiplantae > Streptophyta > Pinopsida > Araucariales > Araucariaceae > Wollemia > Wollemia nobilis. The sequence goes on from JAQPPZ010002816.1 coordinate 13,131, forward strand.
TAAATCTTAATCATTATTTGATTTAGGTAATCAACATTTTCTTGTCAACTTCAGCTAAACTTACTACTTCCTCTAACCAAGGAAAGGAGAATTTAACTTCATGATCCTCAATTAAAACCCCTCTATTGGCTAGCCTATCTACACATTTGTTTCCTTCCCTTAATGTATATGTAAACCTGATTTCTTCAAACTCTTTAGCAAGATCTTGAATTTCCATAATTATCTCTTGTATGTTCCATGGAGCTTTTGCTTTCCTCAAAATTGTATTTATTACTATGAGAGAATCACCTTCCATCCATACTTTATTCCATTTTATTTGTTTGCATATTTTTAACCCTTCTAAAGCTGCCCAAGCTTTAGCTTCATTATTTGTATTAAATCCACTATTGAAAGCGTAATGAGACAAAATATCTCCTCTATTATTTCTAATTATTCCTCCTCCTACTGGTCTTGGATTTCCTTTAGATGCTCCATCAAAATTCAATTTAACCCACTCCATATCTGGTGGTTTCCACTTTATATTCTTTACCTTCCTTTTTGCTTCTCTTATACCCAATATCATAATTCCATTCAATGACTTGACTCCATCTATCAAGGCTCTCTACTTCCATATTAGGGTTTGGGTGAGTTGATAGGGTTGGTTTAGACTCCTCTATGGCTAAACATATCTTCCTTTTCATTACCTATAAACTGCTTTCCTTACATTTAAATATTCTTCTATTCCTTTCTAGCCATATAGTCCAAAGTATTGTATCTTTTGATATATCCCATATTGTCTATAAAGCCTCACTTTTATAAGTGCCTTACCATTGATTTAACCAATATTCAATTCTTCTATTCATCACCATGCATTTACCAAACATATGAAGAATCCATTGCCATAGTTTCCAGACTATTGAACAATGTCCCAAGAGATGGTCTATACTCTCTTCCTCATTTTTACAAAGAACAAATTGAGAGGGGCCATGAAAACCCCTTTTTATAAGGTTATCCCAGGATAAAATGCTTCTATGACCTACTAGCCAAATAAATATTTTGACTTTAGGAATGCTTGGGCTATCCCAAATATCTCTCCATATTCTAGTGATATTACTATTTTTTTGGTGTTGTACATTATATCCACTTCTTGTTGTGTATTCTCTTGAGCTATTCAACTCCCAAATCAATTTATCCTTGGCTCCCCTTGGAATAATCACAGTTGTTATCTTTCTACTCAATTGCCTCCTAGCATCAATGTCTTGTATACTTGTAAAAACTCTTCTTTCCATTTATATCTTCCTTCCTAATCCTTGTACAAAATGATTGAATCCCTATCACCATGTTTATCTTGAATCAATCTCATCCAAGGTTTCAAAATTGGATCTAAATTGAGTGGTTTTTTATCACACCAAGTATCCATCCAAATAGAAATTTTTTCTCCAATTCCCACCACCCATCTTAAACCTTTAATCATTAGATCAATAGATTTTTTAAACCATTCCAAAGAGCTGAACCATTTGGTAGAGAGAATGTAGTAAATATTAAACTTGGATCATTGGGCTCAACATACTTAGAAGAATTCTTGCCCATTGTCTTTGACTCTCTTTGTACAATCTCTAGATTACTTTTCCCCTAAGAGCTAAGTTTGCATCTATAAGAACTCTTAAACCAAGACCTCCCCTAGTTTTATCATCATACACCTTGATCCATTTCACCAAAGAAAATTTACTTTTATCATGTAAACCTGACCATAAAAAGGATCTCATAATATAGATTAATTTTTTTCAACTGATTTTGGCATAGAATACAATGACATATAATATGTTGGAATGGCTTGTAAGATTGACTTAATTAATTACACTCTTCCTACTAACAATAACCATCTACCTTTCCAAGCTAGAAGTTTATTCTGAACTTTACTAATAATTGGATTCCATTATTCTATCCTCATTCTTCCCTCAAATAAAGGCATCCCTAGATAAGTTGCTGGTAAATTTACCTCCTCCATTTGAAGTAACCTATAAATTCTTACTTTGATATTAGCTAGAGTGTTAAGGAAGTAAATTTTGGATTTTTTCCTATTAACTTTTTGCCTTGATGCTCTTTCATATTCCTTTAAAAATTTATTCAAATCTCTAGCCTCATTTATCCTTGCCCTTCCAAAAAGGGTTGTATCATCTACAAACTATTGATGGGTGATGTTGTCGATGTTATTACTAACCTTAAGTCCACTTATAAGTCCATATTTGTAAGCCTTCTTTAAGTTCCTATTCAAAACCTCTACCATAATAATGAGTTAGTAAATCAAATTTCACTAGTCTTGTATCATACATAGAAGGGAGTTGAACAAATAAACTCATTGGTTTAGAACAAGATGTTAGAGGGGGTAAAGTTAGTAACTTGTTGGTCTTGTATTTGACATAGGAGTTGAACAAACCAACTCATGGGTCTTGAATGAATCAAATATAAAATGGTGTTGAACAAACCAAACTCACTAGACTTGAACAACACATTGAAGGGAGTTAATAAATTATACTCATTGGTCTTGTATCATAATTGAATAAACCTAATTCCTTGTCTTATATGAACATGGAAAAGAGTTGTAAAATATCAACTCATTGGTATTAAATAATATGTTGATGGGAGTTAAGAAATTAATCTCATTGGTCTTGTGTAAGGTAATGAAGTGAGATATCCACTAGATTCTTGGGTCTAATAGGATTTTCCAATTTTGTATAAGACATTCAAGGGTAAGTTGTTGGTATTTCTAAGATGAAGATAAGATATGAATAAATACACTCACAAGTAGAGAATAATAGACTTCCTACTTGTCATAACCAAGCTAAATTTCCTAACATAATCAAACTATAAATGTTGCCCTAACCATAACCTAATTATAGACTTTGCCCTTGGATGCCTTGGACCACCAAAGCATTAGATCTTATATCCTTAAAACATAGATTATAAAGACCTTCATCCATTAGGCCATTGATTTATGGAGCATAGTTCCCAAGACATCTTAAGCATTGTTGTAATTTTAAATAAAATATTTGAAAGATGCAAACCTTGAGATCCTAGAACCTAGATATTAAAGGCCACAAAATTTAGAGTATGAATCTAAATGAATTGGTTTTCTTATCTTGGAGGAAAGCAAAGTAGTAGAGAAAATAGAGTTGGAGAGGGAAGCGTATGGCATCATAGCTAAGCTCCAAGATGGGCATGACCTTGTTCTCTATGTGTAATTCATTAAGGCAATTGAGGGTGTCATTCCACTTGTTCACAACTCAAGAAATGATCACAAGTGTACAAATATTTAAATGTTGAAGCATATCTTTGTGTTTTGTACCAAATTCTTGAGCAAGGACCAAACTTATGGAGGAACTAGTGAAACAAAGAGATTTATCTATAGACAATACAAGAGGGAAAAATAAGAAAAATCTTTATTATATGATCTCTCCAATGGCCAATTTCAAATGTTGTTCCCAATTTTCCCTAAAGCTTTTGAAAAAAAGCTTTTATTGTTAAGTTTTACTTTTCAACATTTTTCCAACCAAAACAATTTAGATGTCATTTTTACTTTTCAATCCTTCTAGAAACAATTTGTGTTTGAATTTTTTTTGCAAATAAAAAGTTAATTTCTAACCATTTACAAGTAGTGGGAGCATTGCAAAGTAATTATAGATAGTGGTTATACTAATAATTTGGTGTTAAGTGAAATGATAGAGAAATTTGGGTTGAAAATGATAGTGTATCCTAGTCCTTAGAAGATGTCATGGCTTCATAATAGTCATTAGTTGGTCATGAATTAATGTCTAGTTAATTTTTAGATTAGGTGTGAAATTTTGTATGATGTAGTTACCATGGATGTTTGACATGTCTTGTTGGGAAGACCATGATAATATTATGCAAAGGCCATTTATGTTAGAAGATCAAGTATTATAATGATTGAGAAGAGTGGTAGGAAATACACCTTGGTTCCTTTAAAGGAAAAATAATATAGAGTGGTCCAAAATAGTAAAGTTCTTTTAGTGACAAGGAAATATTTATGAAGGATAATAAAGAAAGAAGTATAATGTTATGTCATAATTTCCAAATATATGAAGGTTAATACAACACATAAGGCAAGTGACAATTCCAAAGCAAGTGAGTGAGTTGCTTGAATATTACAAGGATAATATTTACTAGGTTTGCTAGATTATCATAGGTCCCAATATCAAGATCTTGAGTAGTCTCAAATATTAGAGTAATTTAATATAAATGGCCAATATCAATGAACATAACATTCATGTAAATAACAATAATATGAATTAAAATGGCCAATATCATTCATTCAAATAACATGAAGAAAACTTATAGTAGAATTGCTCAAACTATATACAAGCTTCAATATTCAGTGCTCCTTTGATAATACATTCTTGATACGTTTCCTGGAGCTTTATCTCCATTATATAACCTTAGAAAGGTGACTCTTGGACTCTATGACTATTGCTCTTCTCACATATATGAGCGATGAAACCTTTCCTATTCCATGCATAAGATAAACCTCTCATGCCTCTTGGCTTCTCATCTTACCACTTGTATACATGACTCTTGACTATCTATTTACTCTTGCACACTTTATTCTATGATACTTGCATACTCCTACTTGCACACTTGTAAACTTTACTACATGACACTTGTGCACATACTTGCACACATTATTACATGACACACGTGCACTTTCTCACTCTTCACACTTACACACATAATTACATGACACTTGTGCACATCTTGCACATAGACACATACATAAGGGAAATATAAATCACACTCCTAAACTATAGACTCAAACTCTATTCTAATATTAATATTTGTACCATAGGTACCATGGGGGTACATTAGCATGTACCAAATAATGTAATATTCTCCAACACCTCCTGTATTACATTATTTGGTCATTGAAAACTTTTAGTCTTCAATCATTGTCTTCATCTTGCACCTTCTTTTTCCACTAGTTTTGACATTGCATGTGATTCTAGCGCTAATTCAATTTTATCTCTTGTATCATTGTTGGTACTATATTTTCTATAATTATGATGATTTCAAAAATTTGCTTCAATAATAAACTATTTGAGTACATGTAGACATGGAAAATTGACCCATTTTGAGTGGTAAATCTTTCTTAGTGCCCCTAAGAGGCCCTCACCCCTTGCCAAGTGCAAGGGAAGGCCTCTATCCCTTCTTTTTTTATTTTTTTTGCCTTTTAGCGAAATCCTGCCTCGTATTTACGAGGCGCAACTTCGCACCAACGATATCACACCCCATAAGGATGGGGTGCAACTTCGTTGTTTACTCTAATTTTTTAATTTATTTTATTTTATTATTTTTGAGCCCGCTTAGGCCTAGGTTTAAACCCTCTCGCGTATTTTGGTGTTGGTTGTGAGTTTATTTGTGTATGCTTTCTTCCTCCAACTTTGTTTATAAAAGAAAGAGTGTTTTTTCCAAATCATAACATGCGATAAGAAAAATTTAATGATATGCAAATGAATGTGCGAACTGTTAAATTGATTAAGCTTCGATTTGTTCTTTCTTCTTCTCTTGTTTTCTCTCTACTACAAGCTAACCCCTGAAGTGTGAATTTCAGATTGATCTTCTATTGCATGGATTGGATTGATTTGCTGTGAGACTTGGTGGATCCATGGTGTAGTTTCAAAGAAATAGAGTACCCAATTGGATACTTGGTTCTCTTCAACCTGCTTTTGTGATGTTCATCAAGGGTTTGCTCACTTTGTTTCTGTGTTTATTTCATTATTTGCATCCAATTTTAATTTTCTTTAGTCTACAACGAAATCGTGCCTAGCATTAGTGAGGTGCGACTTCGTTTTCCCTAATTAGGGTAGAGTTGTTTGCAAAAATGAAATCATGCTCCATTAAGATAGGGCATGAATTTTCTATTGTGATATTGTGCCCGCTCTAGACGAGGCACGATTTTTCCCTAAAACACATCGAGGGCAATTTTTAGATTCTGCTTTCACTATTGCATTCCATTATGTCTCTAGATCATATTGTTGTATTTTTCTTTTTATTCTCTACTACTGTCTTTATGATTTATGATTAATTATCCACAAGTCAATTTTTGATTTTGTATTAGAGGTCATCTAAAAGGACCTAGGCGGCTTGACTGCTGGTAAATTTGTCATATAGTGGCCTATGCAGGCCCCCTAATATTAATTTCTTTTTTTAGTGTTTCATAAGTGATCTTGCAGTAATAGGAATCTTTGATATCATTGGATAATATGCAAAAAAGGCTAAATCAACCATCGGTCTAGATAAGTGCTCTATCAATATTATTGGTTGAGAATTTGGTTTCATTATTGCTTTCTAGGCATCTGAAAGTGAAAAGCATTTAGCTTTCATTCAAGGATAATTTTTTGTGTATTTACTCTTGTACATATTTTTGCTTTAAAGGTTTTTTGAAATAAATCCTAGGTTAGTGAGCATTCAAAAGAAAGAATCATTCTAGGATAGCTCTTGTATGCCTGCATTCTGTTGTATATTTATGATCTTTGCATTATTATTTATCTTTCTTAGTTTAGATCTAGAAAGACCAAACTTAGGTGATTGCTTAAAGCTGAATACATCAAACAATCTTGAGTATCTCGAGGACTTGGAGTGAGTCCTTAAACCATTCCTAGTGAACCCTTCCCCTTAGCACCGAGTGTAGAGTACAACATATTCCCGTGGTTCACCCCACAAGGCTTTCTACCTTTGCGGATCCAACCTTGTTGGGAATTGTACATGGTAGGGCAGTTTTCTCCCTCTACATCTTTGGTGAACCAACATGAACATCTATTTTATTTTTAAACACTAAGCAAGATCATTAATTATGTTTGGAAAATCTTTAAGTGATTAAGAATTTATTTGTTAGTATTTTCCCCTATTTGTTTTTCACTACTTCTAATGGCTCCTATCCTTAGAAGTAAGAGGAAATAGTTAGAATCTGACTATGTTCCTTTGGAAGATGATCAAATTGATAGGGAGAACCCTAATATAGATTCAAAAGAGCAAGAAGATGTTAATATGGAAATTGAATCTAATTCTAATCCCCATGTTGGGCCTAATGAATATTTAGTGTTTTCATCATTGGATCACATTTGGAAATTCATGAAAGCTCATAAGGAAAAGCTATTGGAATGTATGGAACAAGAAGCTCATCTTGAAAAAGAGGATGCTACTCCTTTCCCTCCTAATAGGTCTCCTTTGCCTCATCATGATATTCCTACATCTTAATATTTACATCAAAGCAATCTTGAAGACCAAGTGACTTGTGCCAATACTAATACCACCAATATTGGAGGGAATCTGCAAGTCCCTCTAACTAGTAGTGGCCCAAAAATTTGTTCTCAATTTCCTCCTGTATCCTCTAACATCAACACTATTGCTTCTATTCCATAAAATGTTAGTTGTCCTTAAATTTCCACATACAACCAAGGTATCCTAAGTTTAAATCCAACATCAGGATTTCAACATGCATACATTCCTCCTTTAGGGAATCTGGGGAACACATATGGAAATCTAGAAATGCAGAATTTGACATGTGTTGTGAATCAATTGATCTCAAGAATTGATATGATTCAAACATAAGGGTTTACATACAACTACAAGGATATGTGTAGTCAGCCATTGGACCCTATTTTTGCTGCTAGGCCTTATACTAAGCATTTTACCAGGACAATATTGCCAATCTATGAATGGACTGAAGATCCAATAGAGAATTTGAGAGAATTCAAAATAGCTTATCATGATCTTGTTTATGATGACATGCTTTTATTGAAAACATTTCCAAAGAGTCTTGTTGGAGTGACATTAGAATGGTACTATAGGTTACCCAACTATTATTTGAAAAGCTTTGATAAGACTACAGAGATGTTTGTTCATTAGTTTAGTGCTTATATTAAAAAGGAAGTGACTATGAGAGATCTATATGATTTAAAGCAAAGTAAAGAGGAAAGTTTTTTAGAATTCTTAGCTCATTGGAGAAGTTTAGTTGGTCGATTAAGACAGACTGTATCTAAAAAATATACGCTTGTTATATTTACATGAAATTTGCAAGAATAGTTGTCTTATGCTTTAGAAACTACCACCATAACATCTTTAGACCAATAAATTGAGTTATCCAGGAAAGTGGAACAAGCTCTCATCAGGAGAGGTCAACTTAAGGTTAAAGAAGATAAGTCAACTAAGTCTCAATCTAAGAATAAACATATATGAGGTAATGGTGGTAGTAGGCATGTTAATAATATCAATAATAGCCTACAAAATATTGTGCTTCAAAAACCTCCTCAAAGGAATTTTACAAGACTTAGTATCCCTATCGAATCAGTTTTGAAGCAATTATGAGATGCTAAGGCAATAGAACTACCTCCAATAAGACAACTAGATGCTATAGCTCATTGGTATAAAGTAGGTCAATATTGCACTTATCATAAAGTAGAAGGACATTGGATGAATACTTGTAAGAAATTGAAGCATATGGTTCAAGATTTAATTGATGCAAGATGTATTGATTTGGGAAATAACCAATCGAGGAGTAGTCAATATCCTGCTCAACAAGCCCCAACAACAAATCAAGATATGGGAATATTTAAGGATCCTTTACCTAAGCATGAGCAACAAGTAGCCAATAAAGTGGCTCATAAAGATGATTCCCTATGCCAAAGCAATGTGGTTGGTATGGTTGGGGTAACCACAAGAAAACAAGATCAAAATTAGCAACATCGACAAGGACAAAGTTCGGTATCTTAGCCTACTACAGTTTCAAAGGAAAGTTAGAGAAAATATTCAGCTACAAGGATTCCACCTATAGTATTGAGACCACAATCATAGGTTTCATTTGATCTTCAGAAACAACAAGCTATTACTTTGATGAAGATATCGATGTTAGAATTGTTATAGACTTCTCTCGATCACAAAGATGATTTAATGAGATTTTTACAGCAACAATCTGTTTTCCTAGATATCCCTCCTAATGCCATAGTTGACATTGTAGGTTATTTTGGGATACATCATGTCTCATTCTCAGATGATGATAAAAATTCCTCAAACTTGCATGAAGATTCATCACTTTACATCACCACACTTATTGGGGATACCCTTGTCAAGCGAGTTTTGATTGATAATGGGTCATCCCTCAATTTGTGTACATATCAATTTTTTCAAAAATTTGGATTAAAAGAGGAATATTTAACAAAAATTGATATCATCATTAAAGCTTTCAACAATAAGTCCCAAGAGGCCTGTGGTGTCATATCTTTCCCATTAAAAGTGGGACCAAGGATATTGGATACCTTGTTTTCTGTGGTACATTGTCCTGCATCTTTTAATCTTCTTCTTGGGCGACCTTGGATTTATGCTATGAAGGCCGTCCTTTCTAATTTTCATCAATATCTCAAGTTTGAGTTCAAGAATAAAGTTATCACCATTCTGGGCGACCCTCGATCATTTGAATTATGTTCAAATATAGAGCTAGCCCAAATAGATTCTTATTCTTGTCCTTCTATTTTTTCAAAAAATTCCTCATGTTCCTCCTCTCAAAATTTTGAACATTTTCAAAGTTTAAAAGTGAGTGAGGAACATAGGACCCATATTTTCTCCTCGAATCATGATAATCAGTTTCTTCAAGAGCCTCTTATGGATCTAGCCAAGCTACCACATTCACCTAGAACTATGGGCTTACCTCATAAGAAGGATGATGTCGTACACTTTGGCATGTGTGCTTTTATCTTTGGGGGTATGGCTTCTAAAGAAAAACTTCATGGTAGCAACCCATATCCCAATGAGCGCTCTTTTGCTTAGTGTTATCTCACTAATGAATATCCTTTTTCTAAGCAGATCCTATTCGATATGGGATATGCAGGTAAAGGATTGGGACCACAACAAAAGGGTATTCGAGAACCCTTGAGTGTTGAGATTTGGCCTGGGAGATGTGGTATAGGTTTTATATCTAACAAAAATGAACCTTTGCCTTTTGAAGATGATGACCATCTTATGACTTATGCTGAATATATGGAATATCAAAATATATCAATAGATGATAATAAAGGTATTGATTTTTCTTAACCTTCAAAGGTAATATTTTGTAATATGATTGGTTTTAGCTGTTCTTAAGATAACTTTATTTCTATGTTAAATGATGAATCTTTGTTTAATATCTTTTTTGCTAAGAGAAATGGTGTTGTTAGAAAATATAGTGATTATCGTGCTATGGGTGTTAAAATAAGAGCCTTGAAAGAACTTTCTCATACTTTTCATCATCGAAAAAATGCATTCCTTAGGGATATCTTTGATTCAACACCTCATGGCACATTAATCCATTTTAATAAGATGAATGGTGCATTTAGGTTTTGCATTGATTTCAATTCTTAACAAAAAAAGAACTCTCATGTAGTTGCATTTTCATCCGCTTGCTTGTTCATATTAAATTGTTGCTTGTCAAAAATGCATGATTGCTTGACATCTAATTTCACACTTTGCATGATTGCTTGTCATAAATGCATGGCTTCTTGATCATGACTGCTTGTTCATATAGATTTCGGGGATCTTATGACAATGGCATATGATGACACCTAGTTAGGTCATAGCTCACATGCATTGTAGTTTTCACTAGGACCCTGATGCCTAGAAAGGTGATGCAAGAGCATCCGGCAGCACCAGCAGCAGAAGCAGTAAAGTTCGAAAAAAATCGTGCTGAAGAGTCGGGAGAAGAAGAAGCAGGAAGCAAGAAGGAAGAAAAAATGGCCAAGTCAGAAAACCGTCGTGATTTCATGACATGTCGCGAAATCGTGACAGAAATTGGCAAGGAGGAAGTGCAGCAGAAGGGGCCGCGATTTCACGACATGTCACGAAATCGTGACAGTTTGCCGGAGAGGGACGAAGGCACAGAAGGGGGCACGATTTCGCGACATGTCGCAAAATCGTGACTCGCGATTTTGCAACATGTCACGAAATCGCGACAGGTTGCAGAGCAGAGGAGAGAACGAGAAAACGGTCGCGATATCGCGACGTCGTGATATCGCGACGTCGTGAAATCGTGACGCAAATTGGACAAGCGGGTGCGGAGGAAAAATGGTCGCGATATCACGACATGTCACGATATCGCGACCAAAATGAGAAGCAAGTGCAGAGAGCCAGAAACGTCGCGATATCGCGACGTCGCGAAATCACGACGAGTTTCTCAGCGGAGGGGCAGGAGGCAAAATGGTCGCGATATCGCGACATGTCGCGATATCGCGACCAAAATGAGAAGCAAGCTCAAGGAGCCAGAAACGTCGCGATATCGCGACATGTCACGATATCACGACGGAGAGAGAAAATGGCACGGGAGGAAGAGAAAAATATGGCAGGAACGGTGTTTTTGAGGACTGTTCGAAATGGACACGTGGACTGCCACGTGTATCCTCGAAGTTGTAAAGAGCACGTGCCTTGAAGATTGCGCATTAAGGAGAGGGCAAGCCGAATTTAAACACGTGGTTAGCTACGTGTTTAAATTAAAAAGTGGAGAACACGTATTCGGGTTGTTGAGAACAGCCGCGAGCATTAAAGGGGAGGAACCACCTTTTAAAAGTCCTTTCCACAAAACAGCATGGACAGGGTATGGGCAGGATGGAGGAAGCAACAGTGCGAGGGACGATCAGAGTGGCGAAGCAGAGAAGCCATTAATGCAAGCTCCGGGTAGATCGAGCAGATGGGCATTTATATCTAAAATTTAAAAGCCCGGAGAGGAGGGAAATTCGAGCGGGAATGTTGGTAGGTGGAGGCATTGATTGCCGAGAGGGAGGGGACCTCTATAAAAACCCATTATTTTGTTTTAAATGAGGACGACGGACCGAAGAACAGAGGAGTGGTACCGAGGTAGTACCAGAGCCGAACTCGGCCATTGTAAAGCCTGCGGGCTGTTTCACTCAAGCTTGTAATACTTTTTTTCTTAAATTTTAATGAAAAGGCAAGTTTGTTGAAGTGTGGGTTCCCGGTGCCCCGTCAGTGGTATCAGAGCGGGAGTTCCTGAGTGCGTAAACAGACCGTCGACCGTGAGGCAGTTTGTGCCAGGACCTACGGGAGGGTTTTGAGAAAGAGAGAAAGAGAGAGTTTAGCATCCCCGAGCATGTTAGCAGACCGTCGGACGTGAGGCAGCTACACCGGGATCAGTTAGAGCTTTGTGAGAAGAGCAAAATGTATTCCCGAAGAAGACGGGACAACAAGGAGGAAGACATGGTGTCGGAAGAGGAAGTCAAAGCATTGCAACGACAATTAAAAGCCTTGCAAAAGGAATGGTCCGTAATGAAATTACGGGAGAAAGAAGAACGACAAAAAAGGCGGGAAGAGAGACGGAGAAAGAAAGAAGAGAAGATGAAAGAGGTTGTAGAGGAGTATAGCAGTACCGGGACCTGCCCGAAAGAAAGCATAGATTTTTCTATGCAAGAAGAGGAAGAGTTAAAGCCGGCTGCAGCAGAAGTTTGCAACAGTGGAGAAATATGTCTGGTTGAAGACAGAAGTGTGGGCCCGGAGTCGAGGTCAAAGCAGTTTGCAGAGATAGATATGAGTCCGAAAGTGTTGTGGGAGGCAGCAATCGGACCCAGCAGAAGTGAAGATCACTTCTTCACTTACCTCGGGTGTCTGATGCAGGAGCATCCGGTAGCACCAGCAGCAGAAGCAGCAAAGTTCGAGAAAAATCGTGCTGAAGAGTCGGGAGAAGAAGAAGCAGGAAGCAAGAAGGAAGAAAAAATGGCCAAGTCAAAAAATCGTCGCGATTTCGCAACATGTCACGAAATCGCGACGTGAAATTGGCAAGGAGGAAGTGCAGCAGAAGGGGCCGCGATTTCGCGACGTGTCGCGAAATCACGACAGTTTGTCGGAGAGGGACGAAGGCGCAGAAGGGGGCACGATTTCGTGACATGTCGCGAAATCGTGACTCGCGATTTTGCAACATGTCGCGAAATCACGACAGGTTGCAGAGCAGAGAAGAGAACGAGAAAACGATCGCGATATCGCGACGTCGCGAAATCGTGACGCAAATTGGACAAGCGGGTGCGGAGGAAAAATGGTCGCGATATCGCGACCAAAATGAGAAGCAAGTGCAGAGAGCCAGAAACGTCACGATATCGCGACGTCGCGAAATCGCGACAAGTTTCTCAGCGGAGGGGGACCAAAATGAGAAGCAAGCTCAAGGAGCCAGAAACGTCGCGATATCACGACGGAGAGAGAAAATGGCGCAGGAGGAAGAGAAAAAGATGGCAAGAACGATGTTTTCGAGGACTGTTCAAAATGGACACGTGGACTTCCACGTGTATCCTCGAAGTTGTAAAGAGCACATGCCTTGAAGATTGCGCATTAAGGAGAGGGCAAGCCGAATTTAAACACATGGTTAGCTACATGTTTAAATTAAAAAGTGGAGAACACGTATTCGGGTTGTTGAGAACAGCCGCGAGCATTAAAGGGGAGGAACCACCTTTTAAAAGTCCTTTCCACAAAATAGCATGGACAGGGTATGGGCAGGATGGAGGAAGCAACAGTGCGAGGGACGATCAGAGTGGCAAAGCAGAGAAGCCATTAATGCAAGCTCCGGGTAGATCGAGCAGATGGGCATTTATATCTAAAATTTAAAAGCCCGGAGAGGAGGGAAATTCGAGCGGGAATGTTGGTAGGTGGAGGCATTGATTGCGTGAGAGGGAGGGGGCCTCTATAAAAACCCATTATTTTGTTTTAAATGAGGACGGCGGACCGGAGAACAGAGGAGTGGTACCGAGGTAGTACCAGAGCCGAACTCGGCCTTTGTAAAGCCTGCGGGCTGTTTCACTCAAGCTTGTAATACTTTTTTTCTTAAATTTTAATGAAAAGGCAAGTTTGTTGAAGTGTGGGTTCCCGGTGCCCCGTCAGCGGGTCACGATTTCGTGACATGTCACGAAATCGCGACAGTTTGCCGTAGAGGGACAAAGGCGCAGAAGGGGGCACGATTTCGTGACATGTCGTGAAATCGCGACTCGTGATTTTGCAACATGTCGCGAAATCACGACAGGTTGCAGAGCAGAGGAGAGAAAGGGGGAATACCAGAGCATCTCTGGTCTTGTAAGCCTACGGGCATTTTGCTTTTGGTGAAATGTAATTTTTTTTGAAGCTTTTAATGAAAATTTGGAATTTGTAAGTTGTGGGTTCTTCCCGTCTCCGTCAAGTGGTATCAGAGCCGAACTCGGCCTTTGTAAAGCCTGCGGGCTGTTTCACTCAAGCTTGTAATACTTTTTTTCTTAAATTTTAATGAAAAGACAAGTTTTTTGAAGTGTGGGTTCCCGGTGCCTCGTCAAAAGGTCCCCCTAGGGATTTTTCCCTTCTTTCCTACCATTTTTTTCTCTTCTGATGGATTATCCTTATTCTTTTTGATGTCTTCTTAATGTTGTGAAACTTCTTCATCATAGTCCCACCTTTGGGATAGTACTTGCATAATAATATTTTTACATATATATTACACCCCATATGGGATATTTATACATCCTATCAAGTATTACACTATTCATGATCCTCTATCAAGTCATACTCTCTTTTGACTCAGTAGGCTCAACACTACATTACAAGATAAGCTCCTTGGTCATTTTTAGAAGACCTCGACATACATCCTAGCAGGTAATCACCTCACAAAAGTCAATAAGGGAGCAACCACCCATAGTGGGTCAAATCTCCACATATTTGGTCACATTAATGCAAGTGTTGTACCCTTGATGGGTCTAGCAACTTCGTTCATCCGATTCATAGTATCTGGCTACATTTGTTCATAGCAACCTATGCTAGCCTTATACTTTGGGTCATTCATTCTTCTCCTTTGCTGATGGTTGACCTTTGGATCTTGCTATTTTCTGGTGTCTCTTGCTTATTCCTCTTTCTTCTTCTCTTCCTTTTCCTTCTTCTTTCTTCTCTTTCTTTTCCTTTTTCTCTTCTTCTTTCTTCTTTTTATTTTTCTTCTTCTCTTTCTTTTCCTTCTTCTCTTCTTATCTTCCTTTTCTTCTTCTTTTCTTTCTCCTTATTTTTCCTTCTTCCTCCTTTCTCTCTTCTTTATTTCTTGTTTTCCTTGATGTTTCCCCTCGTTCTTCTTCTGTATGCATTCATCTCATTCATCATGTAGTGTGCATTAGGATAATTTGCATACATCAAAACACTTAAGCAAATAAATAAAATAAACATATAAAATAACATGCATTAACTCATTACACATAAATATATATGAAATCCATAACTATGTATTACTCGTAGGATAAAAGATTTCGTCGTGTGAGGTTGGTGTATCATAATATAGACTCGATACACTCAACCTAGGGATGCACACCACAATAAAAAATAGGTGCGTCATCTTGATCCCTAGCCTATCCTATCCTAGCTCTAAGAGCCAGCTCTCTCTAGCCCTCTCGGGGTGGAGACAGCCTCAGCGGTGCCATCGACTAGTGAGATGTCATTGGTGCCTGTGATCGAGACCATGACCTACTAGATGATTGAATGGATGGAGGAAGCTCCATCCTTCACTCTAGAGGGATAGCTATGTAGTAAGCCATCTCGAAGAACATGGCCCCCTAAATGGCCATCTTCAACCTATCATTGATACACCACAACTTCGCCTAAAAGAGTTGTATCACATCCCCTGCTTAGCTACTCCTAATAGTAGCCATCCCCTTATCCCAGACATGCTGGCACTCCCTGTCCAACTGGACTGCCTCTCCCTGAAGTCAGGTAACCTCTACCAGTGTAGTGTCCCTCTCCATTTTTAGCTGAGTCACCTACATATGTAGAGAAGCTAGTTGTGGTCACAGCTCCTCTATGCCCTAGCTTTGGTCACTCATCATTGCCAATGTAGATGTCTCCCCAATATCTTTAGCCTATGATACCTCTACCTATGTGGGGGTATATCCCGTCCCTCCCTCGTTGATACATACCTCTAGGATAATCTTATCCACCATCCAGACCCAGACCTATGTCAGCCTCTATCTAGGCGTAGTTGAATCCTGTTGTGCCCTCTTTATAGCCCTGTGAGCTACCTATCATAATACCCATTGCATACCTAGGTCCATCACTTGACACCTTTGTACTAGTACAGATGGTGAGATCCTCTTAGGAGCAACTCCTCTATACCATCGACTATACCTGATGGCCACCCTTGCATTGTAAACCCTTGGATCGACGTAAGGAGGATCATCTTGGTCCTCCTTGATCACCCTAGTGAGTTTTGGCTCACTTCCAATCCCTGCTAGGTCCTGGGTCACCCTATGATACCAGTAGTCCCCCAGGTTTGGGATTCCCTCTAAGATCCCAAACTACCTTAGGACTCGATAAAATATAAGCACCTACGACTCTCCCCGCTTTGACCTCAGCCATCTGATCCTCCTCACCCTTGCTAGCTTCATCCTATCCTCTACCCATCCAAGGTGAAGCCTCCATGGTTATTATATGAGTCATGTATCTAGCAACTCATCTATCACTTGCCTTGCTAGTGGTAGGTTCCCTGCATAGAACCTCACAGTCCTCTCAAGGGATTGAGGTCATCTATATGCTACTGGCCGCTCCAGGTCAGGTAATGATCCTAGTAGTGCTAACGGTCTCCACACTACAATGTTCTCCTAGCACCACACCTGTAGCAATGTCATACAAACTAGTCTTGTACGTAGTTTGTACATGATGTTGTACAACATCCTGTATAAACAGACCAATACATAAGGACCCCATACAAAGCGGACTCCCTACTACCACATGTCTACCACTACTCCTGCTAGTGCCCATGGTAAGTTCCATTTTCTAGTGTGGTAAGTCAGGAGACCTACCACCACCCCTACAAGTACCGTGGTCAAAAGGATTCACCCCATAGCGGTCGACTAGGTCATTCACTAATATGCTACCCTTTCACACTTGCTGGGTGAAACCTATGGAAAAATAGTGTAAAATGGTGACCTTACCTCGAGCCCTGTAAACATCTCTCCTCCTGATGGGGATATTCAAGATCTGCCACACGTCCTCCAGTGTGATGGTCATCTCCCCTATTGGTAGCTAAAATGTAGAGGACTCTAGATACCATCACTCTACAAGGACAATCAACATAGCCTTGTCTACCTCGATTTGTGGCATCCTCGCCATGTCATCCAACCCAACCTCCTCTAGCCTAGATCTCTTCACTTGCCCTAGAGAATCTAGCTCTACTAAAGCTCCTACCCATTATTCCTAAGTCTCGAGAATACCTAGCTGTATTTAATAAACAAACACAAAATTCAATCAGTTTCATCATAAAAATTAAATTAAATTAATTGAAATTCTAATTCACCATAAAGAAATTTTAAATTATCCTTCGCACTTTGGATTTTCTTGTTTTCTTCTACTTTCTCTTCTTTTTTCTAAGTTCTCATGAAGTCACACCCCATTTTTAGGGTGAGTGACTCCACTCTCAAGTGCGATTTTGTCACATTTCACTTAAAGCAAAATCATGCTCGGGCCACAAAGTTGCACCCGGGTCGTGGCACAAATTTTATCGATTTTTACAATGATTTTCCCTAAAATCCTACCCTAATTACGTGAAATGAGAAAAAAATAATGTGAAAGAGGAATGACGATGATTCTTACCCATTATCGAGCCTTGACATCGCCCCTCGCAATCGTTGCTTGATGAACCGGAAGCACCATCGTTGTTTCTCTTGAGCTCTCTTTTTCTCCTCCTCATAGTAAAAGTGAATTAGGGTTTTACCCTTGCTTTTATTTTTAACTCTGATTTTGGTTTTCTCTCTCCTCTCTTTCTTTGACTGTCGCTCATTCTCTCTCTCTCTCTCTCTTCTTTCTTTTGTGTCAAGTTCTTTTGAGTTTTTATGAAATATTAATTTTTTATAATCACTTGAGGGGGCACCCTGGCCTATAGAGGCATTAATGTCCCAGATGCCTCGATTTGCATGCAAATTATAAAGTGTTCGAAATAATACCCTTTTTTGCACCATCCCTTTCTTCTAACCCAGCTACCCCATTTTCATTTGTAGTTCATTTTCAGTGTGTGCCTACATCCTTTCTATGATGCATTTACTAGGCCATAAATACATCAAAGATGGGGTAAAATGTAGACACAAAAAATTGACCCATTTTGAGTGGGCAATCTTCCTTAGTGCCCCTAAGAGGCCCTCACACCTTGCCAAGTTCAAGGAAAGGCCTCTATCCTTCATTTTTTTAAATTTTTTGCCTTTTAGCGAAATCGCACCCCATAAGGACGGGGAACGACTTTGCTGTTTAACATATTTTTTAAATTTATTTTATTTTATTATTTTTAAGCCCACTTAGACCCAGGTTTAAACCCTCTCGTGTATTTTGGTGTTAGTTGTGAGTTTATTTGTGCTTGCTTTCTTCCTCCAACTTTGTCTATAAAAGGAAGAGTGTTTTTGCCAAATCATAACATATGATAAGAAAAAGGTAATGATATGCGAATGAATATGCAAATTGTTAAATTGATTAAGCTTTGATTTGTTTTTTCTTCTTCTCTTGTTTTCTCTCTATTGCAAGCTAACCCCCAAAGTGCAAATTTTTGATTGATCTTCTATTGTTTGAATTTGATTGATTGGTTGTGAGACTTGGTGGATCCATGGTGTAGTTTCAGAGAGATAGAGTGTTTGATTGGATACTTGGTTCTCTTCAGCCTACTTCTGTGATGTTCATCAAGGGTTTACTCACTTTCCTTCTATGTTTATTTCATTCTCTGCATCCACTTTTAATTTTATTTAGTCTATAGCTAAATTGTGTCTGGTGTTAGCGAGGCGTGACTTCATTTGCCCTAATTAGGGCAAAGTTATTTGCAGAAGCAAAATCATGCTTTATTTAGACAGGGCATGGCTTTGCTGCTACGATATTACACCCACTCCAGTTGAGGCACAATTTTGCCCTAGGGTACACCAATGGTAATTTTCAGATTATGCTTTCACTGTTGCATTCCATTCTGTCTCTAGATCATACTGCTATATTTTTCTTTCTGTTATTTGTTGTTATCTTTCTGATTTATGATTAATTATCCAAAGGTCAATTTTTGCTTTTGTGTTAGAGGTCATCTAAAAGGACCTAGGGGGCTTGACTGCTGCTAAATCTGTCATACATCGACCTATGCAAGCCCCCTAATACTAATTATTATTTTTAGTGTTTCATAAGTGATCTTGCAGGAACAAGAATATTTGATATCATTGGATAAGAGGCAGAAAAGGCTAAATAAACCACCGGTCTAGATAAGTGCTCTATCAATATTATTGGTTGTTTCATTATTGCTTTCTAGGCATCTGAAAGTGAAAAGCATTTAGCTTGTAGTCGGGGATAAATTTTTGTGTATTTACTCATGTACATAGTTTTGCTTTAAAGTTTTTTTGAAATAAACCCTAGGTTAGTGAGCATTCAAAAGAAAGAATAATTCTAGGATAGCTCTTGTATGCCTGCATTCTATTGTATATTTTTGATCTTTGCATTGTTATTTATATTTCTTAGTTTAGATCTAGAAAGGCAAAACTTAGGTGATTGCTTAAAACTATATACATCAAATGATCATGAGTATCCTGAGGACTTAGAGCGAGTCCTTAAACCGTTCCTGGTGAATCCTTCCCTTTAGCATCGAGTGTAGAGTACAACATACCCTCGCGGTTCACCCCACAAGGCTTTATACCTTTTCGGATCTAGCCTTGTTGGGAATTGTACGTGGTAGGGTGGTTTTCCCCCTCTATAGTACCTCATTCAATGCCATTAGTAAAATTTCCTTTATAATATTCCATTCATGGACATCATTCCATTTATACCAACATGTTCTTTTGGTATGATTATGACTCCCACAATTAGGCAATGAGCCTACCTCCAACAATCTTTAGTCTTATGTCTAAACTTATTATTTTGTTTAAAGTTTGTTTTTGGATAAAGTTTGACAAGAACACAAAATTTATCAAAAAATAAACTTTAATAATATCATTCTATTTTGTTTAAAGTTTGTTTTTGGATAAACTTATTATTTTGTTTAAAGTTTGTTGTAAGTTGGAGTGCTAGAAAACATTAGTTTGTAGTTATTTTTTTATATCATAGTAGATTCATAACTTGTTTTATCTTCATTATGAGCATCTTCAATGCATTGCTTAAGAATCATAAAAATGATATTTTTAGCTTCATTTTTAATAAATTGAATATGCTCTATTAATTCTTGACTCTTAGAAGCTTTTCCTTTTTCTTGAGCATTCATTCTTCTTTGCCATCTATTTGTTTCTTAAAAAAAAATCCTTTGGAGTAGAAGTCCTTATTACTCCAAATTTCAAATTTTTAATTTTGCAAATCAAATTCTCCAATATAAATTTTTTTCAAACAAATATTCAAATTTCACAAATCAATTCCTTTGGAGTTGGAAACCTTATGGCTCCCAAATTTCAAATAAAAAATTCTAATTTACAAAATTTTAACCAATCAAAATTTTCAAATTTTCTTTTGGAGTAGACTTCCTTAGCTTTCCAAACTTTAATCAATTTTAATTTTTTTTAAAATCAAGTTTTTGAAATAAACAAATTCTATCAAATGTAGAATTCCTTTTAACTCCCTAATTTTAACTTTTCAAATGTTGGAAATGTGTTGAATATTTTCCATGTTAATATATTTGGGTTAATATATTTGAACCCATGGATTATTTTATTTGGGTTAATATATTTGAACCCATGGATTATTATATTTGGGTTAATATATTTGAACCCATGGATTATTATATTTGGGTTAATATATTTAAGCCCATTGATTATTTTATTTGGGTTAATATATTTAAACCCGAGTTTTGTGGCCATGATATTGTAAAACCCCTTGTTGTGTTGTTGGTATATAAAGCAACACTTGCATGAGGGTTTGGTGTATGTGAGAGACTGAATAGTGAATGTCTGAACACCCCCCCAAAGGGGGGAACACAATGTGTAGTGAGGCATGCGGTTGTGTATGTAAATATTTTTTGGATGGAATAAATGAAGGCCTGGTTATTTTCTTCGTGGATGTAGCCCATATTGGGTGAACCACGTAAATATGTGTCTCTCTTGTATTGTGTTATTCTTTTGTGTTTTATTTTTGTATTTAATTATTGCTCATGTTTTATTATTTAATCCTAACAACTAGTATCAGAGTGAGGTTAGGGTTTTATTTACTTGAAAGGAGGGTTTCCTAGTTTGAGTGGGAGCAATGGTAGAAGAAGGTAAGTTTAGGGTTGAGAAGTTTAACAACCAAAATTATCAGCTATGGCAATGGTGGAGTTGGTGAACTTTGATAGTGGTGGAGCTAGTGAGCTCCAATAGCGGTGGATCTGGTGTGCTCCGACAATGATGGATCCGATGAGCTTTGGAAGTGGTGGAGCTGGTGAGCTATGGGAGTGGTGGAGTTGGTGTGCTTCGATAGTGGTGCAGTTGGTGTACTCCGATAGTGGTGGAGCCGGTGTGCTCTGATAGCAATGGAGATAGTGTGCTTTGGTAGCGATGGAGTTGGTGTGCTTCAATAATAGTGGAGCTGGTGTGCTTTGATAACGGTGGAGTTGGTGTGCTCCAGTAGTGGTGGAGCGAGTGTGCTTAGGTAGTGGTGGATCCGGTGTGCTCTAGAAATGGTGGATCCAGAGAGCTATGGTAGCAGTGGAGTTGGTGAGATCCAATAGCGGTAGAGCTAGTGAGCTTCAATAATGGTAGATCTAGTGAACTTCAAAAGTGGTAGATCTAGAGTTTAAGGTTGGAAATGCTTGTTCTAGTGGTTTTATTACAAAGTTGCTAAAAATATCTAAGATGGTTTATTGGTTGTACCACAAGTTTTTGGGCAACTATTAACTACTATAACTAGTGTAGCTTGTACCTAAAGAAGCTACTATAATTGGTGTAGTTGTGCCCAAAAGAGACTGGTGTGGATGCTAGTGGTGGTTTCTTGGTGTAATGTTCTTAGAGTTAGCTCCAATAATATTTGTAATATTTTTTAAAGTGGTTTTTTGGACTATTTTGTTACCTTATCAGTATATGGCTGAGGGTAACAGGTGAAGCTAATATGTTTAGATATTGCACATGCAGTGGGAGTAGTTAGCAGATATATGTCCAATTGATAGTTGACAATGGTAGTTTTCAGACCTTATGGAAAGTATTCAACAAGTGGGAGATTGTTGAAAATGTGTTGAATATTTTCCATGTTAATATATTTGGGTTAATATATTTGAACCCATGGATTATTATATTTGGGTTAATATATTTGAACCCATGGATTATTTTATTTGGGTTAATATATTTGAACCCATGGATTATTATATTTGGGTTAATATATTTGAACCCATGGATTATTATATTTGGGTTAATATATTTAAGCCCATGGATTATTTTATTTGGGTTAATATATTTAAACTTGGGTTTTGTGGCCATGATATTGTAAAACCCCTTGTTGTGTTGTTGGTATATAAAGCAACACTTGCATGAGGGTTTGGTGTATGTGAGATATTGAATAGTGAATGTCCGGACACCCCCCCAAAGGGGGAGGAACACAATGTGTAGTGAGGCGTGCGACTGTGTATGTAAATATTTTTTGGATGGAATAAATGAAGGCCTGGTTATTTTCTCCATGGATGTAGCCCATATTGGGTGAACCACGTAAATTTGTGTCTCTCTTGTATTGTGTTATTCTTCTATGTTTTATTTTTGCATTTAATTATTGCTCATGTTTTATTATTTAATCCTAACATCAAAAATCAAAATTTTGAAATAAATTCAATTAAAAAAATATTTTTCAAAAACTTTATAAAATCTTATTGCTCTCCCTTTATTAAAAAATCAATGCAATTTAAATTTCACTTAAGCACTCATTCAAAATAGAAGTATTTTAAATCATACCTTATGAAACCTTCACCAAATTCTCTAGACATCGTCAAATACTTCAAGTGGCAACTAAATTGCTAGGGTGCTCTCCAATCACCGTCACCCAATTATCTTCAAAATTCTACCAAATTTGAATAAAACTTGAGATGTTTCAATTTCTCCAAAAGTATTATGAATATCTTAGGTGCTAATGTCTCAATTTTTCTTAGGGTGCTCATAGGTTTTACAATGACACTCAATAAATTTAGCACTTAATATTTTTTTAGAGCTCAAATATCTCTAGCACTTCAATCTACCAATTTCTTTTGCAACACAATGGTGCTTACTGCTTAGATGATCAATCTATTCTAATGCTTAGTTTTCTCTAGCACTCCAACTTACAACTAGTTCTACTACTACTCAATGATGCTAAGGTGCTCAATCTATTCCTATGCTTAGTCTTCTTTGGTGCTTCAATCTATCAACTGCTTCTACAACCAATGGTGCTTAGACACTCATCTATTCCAACACCCAGTCTTCTATTGCTTCAACTTTTAGCTACTACATGATGCAATATTACTTAGATGCTCTTAGTCTTTCCAACACTCAGTCTTCTTTGATGCTTCAACCTTCAACTACTTTTGCTACTATGTAATGGTACTTATATGAATGCAATGACACTTAGTCATCCAATAATTATCTTAAGATGGATTTCGACCTCCTTTAGCTCTATGTTATTTATAATATATGCTTTTGGATTTGTCTCAATCATAGGGCCTTTGCCTTATTTATATATTCTTCAATAGGTAGACACAAGATGCTTTAGTGGCTCCCTTCTATGTATCCATGCTTCTCTACTAAATATCTCATGACTTGGGTAGCTCTTAATGGCTCCCTCTCAATTCTAGTTATCTCACAACTTGGGAAGCTCTTAATAGATCCTTCTCTAATTCTTCTTGACATCTTCCAATTTGATCAACTTTCTACTAACTTTCAATTTTATTTTACAAAGACCTCTACTCATGGTAGTATGAGCTTACTTTTCAAGCTTCCTTTCCTTTGGCCTTAAATAATTTCTTAAATATGAATTATACTAAAATATTTTATTCCTTAGGTTGGTCCTTCTATAACTAGTGCAACTCAATCAACCCACACTCTTCCAATATCTTCAATGGGGGATTTATTTTTTGCTTACACAATATCAATCTTCAAATGATTTTATAAAGTCAAGGTAATCAATAACTTGACATTATTTTGGCCTACATTTCCTTCATGTGGCCCTTCCTCCAAATTCACACCAAAGTTTTCCTTTGATGCTAGCTCTTCAATATTCATACCAAAATCAATTGGTGCTAGCTTTAAAAACTACTCATACTAGCTCTAAATATTATCACTCTAGAATCAAATATTCACACCAAAAAATATTTTTGATGCTAAAAATAAAGACTACTCAAAGTAGCTTTGATAGAGTCTACACAATGTAGCTTTGATATAACTATTGGCTTTTTAGACAGATTATCATAGGTCCCAATATCTAGGATCTTGAGTAGTCTCAAATATTAGAGCAATTTAATATAAATGGTCAATACTAATGAATATAAAATTCATGTAAATAATAATAATATGAAGTAAAATGGCCAATATCATTCATGCAAATAACATGAAGAAAAATTACAATAGAATTGCTTAAACTATATACAAGCTTCAATATTCAATGATCCTTTAATAATACATTCTTTATACATTTCCTCAAGCTTTGTATCCATAATATAACCTTATAAAGGTGAATCTTGAACTTTATGACTATTTCTCTCCTCACATATCCGAGGGATGTAATCTTTCCTATTCCATGCATAAGAGAAACCTCTCATGCCTCTTGGCTTCTCATCTTGCCACTTGTATACATGACTATGAACTCTTTATTTACCCTTGCATACTTTAATATATGACACTTGCACACTTTACTACATGACACTTATGCACACACTTGCACACATGATCACATGACACTTGTGCACTTTCTCACTCTTCACACTTGCACATATAATTGCATGACACTTGTGCAAATCCTGCACATAGACACACACATAATGGAAATATAAATCATACTCCTAAACTATAGACTCAAACCCTATTCTAATATTTACATTTGTACCATAGGGATACATTAGCATGCACCAAATAATGTAATATTCTCTAACACAAATGAGAGGGTAGACTACTTGAACATCATTAAAGAAGAAAAGAAGAGTTTGAATTTCTCTAGATGTACCCCTAGTGCTAGAGAAGCCTTGGGAGGGCTTTTTGCTTAGCAAAGACCTTTGAGCCACTTGAAAAAGATGTAAAAATGATATAGTAATTTTTCTACTGCATATGCATGAGAAGATGTCCTAATTGGTTATGTTCAACAAAAAGGTTGTAAGGAGAAAACCTTGATAGACATTGTTGAGTGGAAATTTTGCCCAATAGTATAATTACCATCACAATCAGGGAATTAAAATGAAAACCCTCTCTTGCAAAGAAATATAAGATTTCTCCAAGGTTCCTTTTAGCATAAACAAATATGTGCTTGAGAGTATGTGCAAATGTGTAAATTTGTATAACATTAATGCTAAAAATACCTCAGTAGTTACAAGTAACCTGTTAACAAGGGGCCTGGTTTATGTGATTGGTGACATGTTTTTATTGTTCATTGATGTAAAAAGGGCTTGATTTCCCTTATGTACAAAAATAAATAATGAATGAGGCTGCTCCTAATTCATTTTTTATCTTTGGATTGATGTGACTTATCCCTGAAAACCCATGTTAGTGTATTCCTTTTACTTCAGATTAAACTGTGAAAGTTAGCAAATGTTGTGGAAAATCCACTTCATTTTATCTATGCCTTAATGTGAGATTGGAAGTTAGTATTTGGTGTTAGCAGGTTTATTTTATCTTCAAATTAAAATCCTAATGTTAGCGTGTTAATAAATGCTATGAAATTCCACTTCATTTTTATTTACACCTTAATGTGAGATTGGAAGTTAGTAAAGTCAACAATTCCTTTTATCTTCAAATTATGATATGAAAGTTAGGAAATGTTGTGGAAGATCCACTTCATTTTATCTGAATATTAATATGAAATTGTAGGTTAGTAGACCCTCCCTTTGAGCACAAATTTTATCTTGATTTTAATGAATGCTAAAACTTGTGCAATATGAACTCATTTTATCCCTTGAAACGAAAAAATATCCAAGTAATTACTTGTTTTAATGCCTTTCAAAATTAATTACTTGGATGACTAATGACTGCAAAATCCTAGGTTAAATTTATGGGTAAAATAGCACCATGATATTCTGAGTATGATAATGCTTGGTAAAGAAATAAATAAAATGAAGCAAAAACGAGTAAAAAACTAATGTAAATGCTGAAAATATCATAAAACAAAACACTATCAGTGTGATGCTACCCTATCCTACAAAATCAGAGATAACAAGAATTTTTGAATGTAACCTAATTCATCCGAAGCTGCATTTTGTAGTCTAAAATGAATTAGGTGCAATCTTCTAAGGAAAACAACATGAACTCCATATTCTTAAACATTAGACATTGCTACCATTAAACTACATAAAATATTGTCTATAAAGCTGAAAGCATGGAAGACAAGAATAAAACTGTTAGCTCAAAACACACAAAAATATCTCCTCCAACTCTACTTACAAGGTGTAAATTTTTGAAGCTTTTGCATTCCAAAAATATAGTCTTTATTTAAAAAAAATTCTAGCCTTTGTTCCTTGGTACACATGGATATTTAAAATATTTGAAAGCCTACATATTGGATTTCCTCCACCTTTTGGCCTTCCGTTTCTCTCCCGTACCCACTCATTTTTTGCTGTTATTTATAACTGTTGCTTCCATTCGCTACAATAACACCTTTATTTTTATTTGCCTTTCACCTTTTGATGTGAGGCACTTTATTCCCTTTAAATTTTTATTATCTATCTTTTTTTTTAATTTATTTTGAACTTTTATTTAATGTATTCATAGATCGATGTTGATCACCAATTCACGACCTCGAAGAGGCCATAACCAAACTCTCCTGTGCAACCTTAGCCTTCACTATCAAACCCCAATCACCTCAGTGCTTTAGAGGTTACATCCTTCTCTATGGTGGCCTTAATGATCCATCTCAATCAGTGCATATCGATTACCTCCTCGAATGAATAATCATCGACGTCTTTCTTGTGATGAGAGCAGCCATATACGGGATCCATGGATTGTGCACTACTTATTATGCTACCTTCAACTTTAGGGAAAATTGTGTTGTAAAAGCCTTATTTGAATCCTCATCCTTTGCTCCAACAATCCACCAATATTAGCATTGTTCGTGTCCTTGGACACCTCCACTATTCAGTGCGATTTCAACCTAATCGAACACCCATCCAAACTGCCTATATCACTGCCCTAGGTTTTACTTACATTTTACAAATAGTACATCTTCTATCATCTACCTACAATACTTCCCACACTGCTCGTTGCACTATGTACCGTGTAACTATTTCATGCCTATACTAGCTGCTTCATTGTTGTCACACTGATAACGCTTCTGGGGCACCTGCAAACATTATCTGATATCGGCACTAAATATAGTCATGATAATAACTATAATGAAAATGTCCTTTGAAACCCCAAATTCTATCCCTAGTCGACGTCCATTCCCATAGTTCGCTCCCATCACTGCATCTTAAAATGATATATAATATGCTATGGCTCACATGAAGATTTGATTTATCGATGCCATATTTTCCCTCACTACACCATTACATGTCTACATCATAACGTTCATGATTCCTCCATGAAGGCCATTATACCATCCACAATAGGATTCAAATGCATTAATGTCAGACTGATAATACTATTTTCTTCGTATTTCATCAGTTTATCTCGATAGACCTTGATATTTGAACAATCTCCATCAGCTCTAGAATAGCTGCTCAAGAATTCTATAAGATATACATGATCATGATTATTGCCATCTATGGAATCAAACAACTTCTTTCAACTCATTCGACCTAGATAGAAAACCCCAGTGTCACTCCTTTAGGCATCTTCAAATGGAGCAGGTTTTGAAAACACATTATGGTCTCTCACTACTTGTCAGATATCATCAATGTCTTAAACAACCACAATATCCATATAATGGCTCTTTTGCAATAGGATGAGGGTCATCATATTTGTTTGCATGAATAATTAAAATATTGATCTAGGCTCGAGTGGTGATTTACATTGTGTGGTGGATTTCTAGGACCATAATCATCTGACAGGTGAAATTCCAAAATATTTGGGAGCCTTAGTGAATTGATGCTTCCATAATTTTCCATCTCTCTACCCAGTGAATATACTAAATCCGACCATTGTGATTACTTTCAACCATCCACATGCTATCACCAAGGATAAATAGCTTCCTTTGCAGACCTACATGGCCTCACTGCGAGCTCCTCTTTATTGGATGTCTCCTCATTGCTCATCATTGCCACTATCGACATCATGTACAGTAGACATCTTTAGCAACCACTGTCACCTACGGTAGCCATCTTCAATGACTATGTTTGAATGTGTTGCTACTCTACTGATGGGCCTCCAAATATTGATGAAATAATAACTTTCTACCTTCGGCTAGGTCTGGGTCCTTTCTATAGTCCACGGTGGAGTCTACGTCGCCATCTCTTACGTGATGTGTCATGTACTAAATGGCCTTTATAGGCTTTGTCAAACCATCCATTGAATCCTATACACATATGCAATTTCATCATCACTTTACTTTATGTCACTACCTCCAACTCCACCGTGCAACAGTGCTCGAGTTTTAGTCCCCTTCGTTGCCTAGTCGCTGCCACATCGTTGTTGGTTCATTGTTGAGTTTGAGTCACTCGTCCATGTTCAGGCTAGATGTGCAACGTTCTCACCATCATATAGTCCACATCCACGAGTGCCATCATGTCAGATCATGTCACCATATTTGCCACATCGGTTTGTGGTCTTTTGTCTATCCACCCACTTTGCCAGCAATATCTCACCACACTGCCCACCATATATTTATTGTTAGTTCTCGAATAGTCCATCATCATCGTGGTCCACTATGTTCGGGTAATCAAAGTCACCATCCACATCATTTAGATTACGCCCTCGACTGTTCATCCATGTAGATCCTAGTCCACATCGTGTTGGTATTACTTTATCATGTTGTGCTATTGATTATTCATGAAACTTAAAAGAAATGAAAATGTGATTGGCCCTCATATGACCACGATGTAAAGTGCTTTAATTCATTTTATCTTGAAGTATTTTAGGTAGATTTTATCTTCTTTTGGTTAAGTAGATTTTAAACAAGTTTTATCTTGCATTATTAAACCTTGCTTTGAACATAAAATAGAAGATTAAAATCTATCTTTGGAAATGCAAAGTTTGAATGAAGATTGGATTCATTTTAGTTTGCTTGGTGAATGAAAAAAATAAATTGGCATGACAAACTTCAAAATGTAATAGCCTTGAAATGCCACATAAATTACCCCTCTTTGATGAAATTATAATTTTCATAAAGAGACGTTAATTTATGGCTTTAAATACAATGGCCTTTGGAATACCATATAAATTACCCCTCTTTAATAAAATTATAATTTTCATAAAGAGAAGTTAATTTATTGCTTGAAAATGAAATGCAAATCTTGAAATTTGATTTACCTTCAAAATGTGAAATTATGTCAAATTTCGAAATTACAAAATTCCTTATAAAATAGTAACTTTGAATGATTTTTATAATTTCGAAATGGCTTCAAAATGAAATTGAACTTGCATAAGATGAAATGTTAAAGCTTATTCTAGAGACCCATGCATCTATTTTTGGAATTTTATTTTTTAAATTTTATTTTATTTTATTTGCAATGGTTAAAAAATGGAAAAGGGAAGGGTTAGAAAAATAAAAATAAAATCTGGAATATGGACCAAAATATGGAAAGTGACCAAAGAGGAACTACAGAACCCTAATCCGACCTACACTGCAAAAAACATTAGATCCTAAATATAAACACAATCGGGTTAGACCTACATCCACACAATCTAAGATCCGGTTATGGCGAGAGTCTAAGGAAAAACATGCATTAAAAATATTCCAACAATGCTACCGTATTCATGCATAAAACACCATCAAATATTTCTAAAGCATTTGGAGAAAAATCTGCAATACAAGCATTATTTTATTCAAAATATGTCCTTCCTGCATACAAATGTGAAGCCAGAATGTTGGTAGTAGTTTGTGAGCCTTCCAATATCCCTCCACCTTGACTCCTGTTCCAAAACTTCCAACCCCTGTTTTGTGTTTCCAATGCATATTTAAAATTGCAAAAAAGACCCCTGACTCTTCACTTCATTTCCCTTTCGTTTTCTTTTTCTTTCATTTGGTTTGATTCATCTCTTTCTCCCTTGAAGGTGAACAACATTACTCCTGCTTAGTGACATGTGTAAATCATTCCCTCAACTATTAAAAAAGAAAATGGATTTATAATTATTTTTGACGATAATCCGTTTGCATTAATTCAGGCACATCCTTCTAGTTTATAACCGCTATGCATTATGTTGTTGGGCTTATTTGTACCGTACTCATAGCAAATATACATTTAGCATTTCCTGCATGCTCTCCATTTATTTAATTTTTTGTATGACGGGCGTGAACATATCATGTCAATATTATCCCTCGCATCCATCGACACATGCATTGGTGATGAGTTTCACCCCAACCAATTAAATCTAGCATTCAATCACATCTTAGGATGAAGGGCACGGAGACCGAAAGACCACTGGTAGAACACATGGTCGACATCGATGAAATCCTTTCACTTGGACACCACAAACCTGTTTAAATGAGCACCTCATGATTTCATACATTTCTTGCCTACTACCACAAGGGCATGTTTTAGGATACGTCGCTTTCTTGAAGCCATATTCTTCTTTTAGGATGTTGTTTACCCATGCCAACAACACAGGTAATATTCACCACTACACTGCACCTGGCTGTTTTGCTGTGATAACATCTATTTTTAACAATGTTTTCTTCATTCTACGTGAATTGGACTCTTTGTACGTTTATGTAGTAGCTATCCATGGTACCCAAATTTCTTGTTTAATTCACGTAAACAAAGCTACCTCGAACAACATTATTTTATGCTTGACAACTCAATGCAAGATGTTTGATCACCCTCCTCATGTTTCACATTATGTGAGCCATAGACGTATTCCAGCATGCCTACATTCATCTTCATTAGCCCCTTCATTCCATTGCCACTATCGCGTTGATGCTCGCTCATGGCCTTTTGCCATAATGCATGATTGTTGACATCCACAGATTGCACCTTGCACCTACATGTTATCCTGCGTGGCCATCTACATGTCTGCTTGAAACCAACATGTGTGAAATGTCCATGGTATCTTCCACACAAATGTATTCATGTTCATAGCCAGTCCCACTACTGATCCTGTTAGCATGTATGTGTTCTCAAATCACCTAGCATCTATACTAGTGTTGTCCATGCAATATTATTCCCTTGGTTATCCATTGTGCACCTTTAGCAACACATTCTATCATTAGAAACCTCATCGATGAGCACATATTCATTCTTATCATCACACTTAATGACGTAGAAGTCCTTATTGCTAGTGCATGCACCGTAAGTGGGTCCCACCCATGGATCAGATACCTCCATGTTCATCATGATTTCACAATGTGTCCATATGGTAGTTTTCATTAGTCTATCGGTAACCCAATGCATCCATCCACATCACCACCGATCTATTGTACATCACGGTTAAAACTTAACTCAATTATCCACATTGCTACTTTTACCATGTTATCATACCTATCCACATCAAGGATCCCCAATCTTGTTGCCAAGTCTTTTATCCATTGTCCATCCACATTAGTCTCGAGGG
Organism: Wollemia nobilis; assembly: GCA_028583015.1. Classification (NCBI taxonomy): domain Eukaryota; kingdom Viridiplantae; phylum Streptophyta; class Pinopsida; order Araucariales; family Araucariaceae; genus Wollemia; species Wollemia nobilis. The sequence continues at coordinate 44,909 of JAQPPZ010002816.1, forward strand.
TTGCACCCTCTATCCATAATCTGAGTCAATATCCATAGTGTAGCTCCACCTATTAGCCCCATGGGTTGGTCTACGCCACATCAACTCTGTGCACCAATCTTCCACACTATCCAACATTATAATCATAGAGGTTCTCTTACATGGCGTAGCACGATATACCCTTAAATAATGCCACAACCCATGTGCATGGCTTCTCAAATGGTATCATAGAGTGGTGCTTTATGGAGGCTTTCATCATGATCTTCCAAATTTTATTTCTATTTTAATCCCACTTTTAGGACATCCCATATGTATGATGGTATAACATGTCAAAGACGTGCAAGAGTGACTAACCACCTGGTGGTGGTTTGTTCCCCACTTTGACCACTTTGAACGTGTTGTGACAATGGACATAAGTCCCTTCGCAATCACCTACACCATCCATCGATTTATGTGGAAGACTACGCCTTGGAAGCTACCATGTCATTGGTCTATGTACGATCAGGTCTTTCTAACCTCGTGCCACCAGTCCAAAATCGACTACATCACCACTCATCTCAAGAACTGCATCATTGCTTATCCCTTACCAATACACCCACAAACCATTAGCTTAATGAATATGAAAGTGAACAACATCATTTTAATATTAAAAAATGAACAATATCCCTTTTAAAAAAATGAAAGGCTTACCTTTTAAAGTGGACGATATCTCTTTTAAAAAAAATGAAACGTTTGCCTTTTATTATTATATATATATTAATAATTTTTTATTCATTCCTTTATTTATTTATTACTATTTTTTATTTCATATGTAACATATATATGTGTTTTTTTAATTAAATTTTTATTTTTTTATTTTTCTATTTGAAATTTGATTTGACTTACCCTAAAGTTTTGAATTTATGCAATTCAAAAATAAAAAGGAAAGGCAAACAATAAAACTAACATTTAACATCAAAACAAGTAACCAAAACTATCTAAACCTAACCAACACACAAAACATTACGAAAGATATAAAAGGAAAACTTAAAAAAACATACAAGTCTATACAAACTATCACATAGAGAAACCAAACCCTATAACTGACAACACACTAGACACTCTAGAAGAAGACAAGAAGGTACTACCCAACAAGGAACCTTGGAAATGGAATTGCAAACAACAAGGATGGGACCTATCAAAATTATCGCTCCAAGGATACCAAAATGCTCAAAAACACAAAATTTAAGGTGGATCCCCAATTTTGGGGCTAGTTGTACGACAATCACAACAAATGGTGACTCTGTTGGGAAATGCTCCTAATCATTGGGTGAAGAACTGAAGCCTAGTTAAAAAAAAAAAAAAGAAAGATATATACATCGTCTAGCAACATCCAAAGAAGATAGGGGTAGACAGCTTCAAACGAAAACACAAGAATCATTTTCTTGCTTAGTGTGTGTAAACGTGAGTTCATTTTGCATGCTTGAAAAACATCCAAACTCCATCACCTGATTAGCATTAGGCTATGAAGTATTGCTCCCAACAAGAATTTTATAGACAGAGCCCTACTACCAGTCAAGCGTCCATAGCCCCGGTAGAGTTTATCTACATTACCCATGGTTTAATTGATATTTTGTAATACCTTTTTTTTTAACAAGCTTTGTCTAGATAAAGCCCTACTACTAGTTAGACGTCTATAGCCTCGATAGAGTTTATCCAAACTTGGTGACTAATTTTAGCGTGTTTTCCTTTGCTTGCTTTTTTTTTTATAAGGCCTTGCAAAATTTTATGCACCACATGGGTTAGCAAGAACATTTAAAGTTAGAGATAGAGAATATTAGATCTTTTCCTTAATTTGCAAACCACAATGATTTCATCCTTCAAGATTTCAAAGCATGCACCTTAACATGATGTGTTTGTGTGTAGCTTTACCAGAATGATTCAGTGTTCCAACATTCACTATCTTAGTCCCAACATCTAGGAGTAGTTACTAAACAACTTCATCCTCTTTTCCTTGATCCACATGGTAGGTAATTCACCCTTCATGACAAAGGAGCACAAAAAATAATCAAGAGGCCATAAATTCGTAGCTACCACAAAACATTGCCACAAATCAAGGGAACAACCAAAAATACAAAACTCGTAAACCAAAACTTGGAAATAAACCCAAAACTTGACCTAATGCAAACTGACAAGAAAGCAATCACAAAACTTACCAAAACATGGGATTACACACAAAAGCACCACAAAAAAAAACTAAAAGCAAACACACAAAAACCAAAAGCTATATACAATAATGTACAAGGTGATGCAAAAAATTGGGCTATCATTTCCTTGGATCCCAAACATGATTAGCACACTTTAAAAGACACATATCATGATGCGCATACCAAGCTTTATAAAAATCCAACCAAAGTAAGATTAGGCCAAACAATATAACAACCCTCATTTTGCCTCTCTCACCCCACCAGTTTGATCTAGTTCCATTAGCAATCCCATAGTGGAGTTTCAAATCATCAAATTGATAAGACCATAACTGATTTTCAATTCTTTCTTGTCTATTCCTTAAAATGAAGATTTCATAATTCAATTCCTAATTTAGAATTAGGCTTTCCTTTTCAAATATGAGGTCATGCAAATAGGAGCATATTTCTAAAAATTTCCAGATTCAAGTCATTTTTAGTGTATTTAGTCCAATCATGCTTATGTAACAATTTGCAATCATCTAGGATATCTACTAAATGAGGATCATTATAAGTTTTTATCCTAGATTCCATTATCAATTGTTGATGAATTTGATTTAGTAACTCAAAGGCATTTGCTTCCATTTCACTCATCAAAGCAATCTTATTAGTGGTGTGAGGATTAGTTAACTCAAATTATTTATCAACCACACATGGCATTTCATCATTGATAGCATTTGAATCCAACAACCAATTAGGTAAACCTTCACATTGATTTCAAATTGTGGAACACAAAAGGTGAGATTTTACCTTTAATACACTTTCATTTACCAATACTTGGTGAGTCATTGTGATTTCTTCCTTTTTCTCATGATCTCTATCATTGTCATCTTGTAGCTCTTCATATTCATCCATGACTTGCTTATCAAAAACACAAAAATTAGGCACCCAATTAAAAATATGTCCATAATTTTCAAACCATAAGTCTTGTCTATCTAGGGATGTGTCAAATAACACATATCCCTAATCAACCACTTGAGTTGTTTCAAATAAAGCAATATTTTCATTTGGATCATCAATGATATCAAACCCAAACCATTCAGGTTCTAGAATTTCCTCTATTTGAGGTAACATAGGTATTATAGGATCCTTAGGTGAAACAATGCTTTCAATTTCTTGCACCTCAAATGGGAACAAAGTGAGTGATTCCCCTTCTTTGTCTAGAATGGTAGGATCATTGTATTTCTGAGATATTTGATGAGATTCCATCTCTTATTTCATACCATTTTTATATTGTTCAAGAATTGCAAAATATTTAGGGGAGATAGAGATTTTAGCATCCTGCATATCAAGCAAAATAGACATTTCATCAGTAGGAGTGTGAGGAACCAATGATTCCTCATATCTTTCTTGATCATTAGAATAATTATCTTCTAAAAACAAGTGATGAAATTCTATTGTGTCTTATGGTGATTCTTCAGGTTCATCTATTGATTCTTTTTCAAATTCCCTTTCACGCTTTTTGAGATTATCCCAATCCTCACTTGTAAATAAGGACTCTAAGCCTTTTATTTCTAGCTTATCACAACTTGGCTCATGTTGGCTTTCTTGATCATCCACTTCAATAATTTCATTTGAGTTTCTAAAAAATCCTGAATTGGCATATATTTCAATGCTAGTCATATCTAGACCTTCTCCATTATCTAAGGGAGCATCAAATGGAACATCATTGAAATTTGTAGCATGAACTTGATTTACAAGATGATTTGGAAGTGTACTTTGAGGCACTTGTTCTTGCAATGGAACCATATCTATACTAAGCTGTTGGACTACCCTTTCTAGGTCTTTTACCTTCACCTCAAGTTTATTGGGTTGAGCGGTAGTAGTGGTGGGCTTAGTTGGGTTCCAAAAACCTGAAATGTTTTGATTAGGTACCATGTTTTGATTTTGAACATTTTGATCTTGTAAAGTGTTTTGAGATTGAAAATATGGATTTGGAAATGGATTCAAGCTCTGTATGGGTGTTGGTATCGAGAATGTGTTTAAGGCCTGATCATTCGTTGTTGTGACTCCATGAATGGCCAATTGATTCTTTAATCAAAATGGAGTGGTTGGATGGATAGATGTATTCGAATAAGCGGAGGTGGGAGGATAAATGGGTATGGTATGGTAAAATTGATTGTAGGGCAAAGCATTCAACATCGGATTATGTTGTGCCCCTACCTGGTTTACCATTGGGGTTTGATTGTAAGCCCCTAACTGTCCTACCATAGGTAATTGCTCCATCCCTACACCTTGTGGCCTTAGTTGTTGTTCTACAGTCATGGCCTCCGTGTAGGCCAAGGCAATAGTAGTGACCAAAGGATTTATCCTAGTGAACATGGTGAGCAAGGGATCCAAGGCCCCAAAGTATATCTAAAGAGCGATATTTTTCAAAATAACAAAGGGAGCAGTCAATCTTGCATAGAGATTTTGAAATATCATGTTGAACATTCTCAATGGCTCATTAGGTTCCCTCCTGCAAGAAGCAAATTGATGATAGATCATGGTAGGATCTATGGGCAACCTAAACTGATTGATAAAAGCAGTTTTTAACTAGACCCAGGATGTAATAGAGCCAGTAGGTAGATTGATGTACCAATCATATGTCGTGTCATCTAGGCTCAAAGGAAACAATCTACAAGCCACATCCTCATGTTTGAATTTCCATCTAATTAAGGTATCCACATAGGACTGAATGTGCTCCTCTACTAATATTGTGCCATCATGTTTTCGGGTAAAAATATCTCTATGTTCTTGGGTGGGTCATGAACATCTCTAGCAATGTTTAAAGGACTGTTGTGCATCCCATACCACTTTCCAACATTTGCAACCATTGGATTAGGTTGTGGTGTGATTAATAATGACAACAACAAATGTTTGTTAACAATGCATCAACTAACCATCATAATAAGAAATATTCTAAAAAATTATTAGCATCAATACATTCTTAATGAAAGCAATTTACAATCAATAAACATCATCACCTATCAACAAAACCTCGTTAGTCCAAACCAATGCCTTCAAATAACCTTTCAAGTAACAATGAACAATTTAGCATTTAAGTAGCAATAAAGTAAACCAATTTAGGCCCTCCTTCTAGCACCAAAATGTTGAGTGGTAATTTTACCCAATTGCAAAACCACACTCACAGTTAGGATTTTGATTAGAAAACCCTCTCTTGCAAAGAAATAGAAATTTCTCCAAGGTTCCTTTTACTTAATGTGTGCTTGTATGTTTGTGAAGATGTGTCAAATAAGTGCTAGAATACCTTAGTGATTTACAAGTAATTGTTAACAAGGGGCCTATGTTGGTATTACTTTATCATGTTGTGCTATTGATTGTTCATGAAACTTAAAAGAAATGAAAATGTGATTGGCCCTCATATGACCACGATGTAAAGTGCTTTAATTCATTTTATATTGAAGTATTTTGGGTAGATTTTATCTTCTTTTGGTTAAGCAGATTTTAAACAAGTTTTATCTTGCATTATTAAACCCTGCTTTGAACATAAAATAGAAAATTAAAATCTATCTTTGGAAATGCAAAGTTTGAATGATGATTGGATTCATTTTAGCTTGCTTGGTGAATAAATAAAAATAAATTGGCATGACAAACTTCAAAATGTAATAGCCTTGAAATGCCACATAAATTACCCCTCTTTGATGAAATTATAATTTTCATAAAGAGACGTTAATTTATGGCTTTAAATACAATGGCCTTTGGAATATCATATAAATTACCCCTCTTTAATAAAATTGTAATTTTCATAAAGAGAAGTTAATTTATTGCTTGAAAAAAAATGCAAAGCTTGAAATTTGATTTACCTTCAAAATGTGAAATTATATCAAATTTTGAAATTACAAAATTCCTTATAAAACAATAACTTTGAATAATTTTTATAATTTCGAAATGGCTTCAAAATGAAATTGAACTTGCATAAGATGAAACGTTAAAGCTTATTCTAGAGACCCATGCATCTATTTTTGGAATTTTAATTTTTTCATTTTATTTTATTTTATTTGCAACGGTTAAAAAAATGGAAAAGGGAAGGGTTAGAAAAATAAAAATAAAATCTAGAATATGGACCAAAATATGGAAAGTGACCAAAGAGGAACTACAAAACCCTAATCTAGCCTATGTTGTAGAAAATGTTAGATCCTAAATATAAACACAATCGGGTTAGACCTGCATCCACACAATCTAAGATCCGGTTATGGCAAGAGTCTAAGGAAAAACATGCATTAAAAATATTCCAACAATGCTACCGTATTCATGCATAAAACACCATCAAATATTTCTAAAGCATTTGGAGAAAAATTTGTAATACAAGCATTATTTTATTCAAAATATGTCCTTCCTGTATACAAATGTGAAGCCATAATGTTGGCAGTAGTTTGTGAGCCTTCCAATATCTCTTCACCTTGACTCCTGTTCCAAAAATTCCAGCCCTTGTTCTATGTTTCCAATGCATATTTAAAATTGCAGAAAAGACCCCTGACTCTTCACTTCATTTCCCTTTCCTTTTCTTTTTCTTCCATTTGGTTTGATTCATCTCTTTATCCATTGAAGGTGAACAACATTACTCCTACTGAGTGACATGTGTAAATCATTCCCTCAACTATTAAAAAAGAAAATGGATTTATAATTATTTTTGATGATAATCCATTCGCATTAATTTAGGCACATCCTTCTAGTTTATAACCACTATGCATTATGTTGCTGGGTTTATTTGTACCATACTCATAGTAAATCTACATTTAGCATTTCTTGCATGCTCTCCATTTATTTAAATTTTTTTGTATGACAGGCATGAACATATCATGTCAATATTATCCCTCGCATCCATCGACACATGCATTGGTGATGAGTTTCACCCCAACCAATTAAATATAGCATTCAATCACATCTTAGGATGAAGGGCACGAAGACCGAAAGACCACTAGCAAAACACATGGTTGACATCAGTGAAATCCTTTTGCTTGAACACCACAAACCTATTTAAATGAGCACCTCACAATTTCATACGTTTCCCGCCTACTGTCATAGGGGAATGTTTTAGGATACATTGCTTCCTTGAAGCCATATTCTTCTTTTAAGATGTTGTTTACCCGTGTTGACAACATAAGTAATATTTACCACTACACTACACCTGGCTTTTCCACTATGATAACATCTATTTTTAACTATTTCCTTCATTCTACATGAACTAGACTCTTCATACATTTATGCAACAACTATCCATGATACCCAAATTTTCCATTTAATTTACATAAACAAAGCTACCTCGAACAACATTATTTTATGCTTGACAACTCGATGCAAGATGTTTGATCACCCTCCTCACATTTCAAATTACGTGAGCCATAGATGTATTTTGGCATACCTACATTCATCTTCATTAGCCCCTTCGCTCCATTGCCAACATTGCACTGATGCTCACTCATGATCTCTTGCCACAACGCATGATTGTCGACATCCACAGATTGTGTCTTGCACCTGTGTGTTATCCTGCATGGATATCTACCTGTTCACCTACAACCAATATGTGTGAAACATCCATGGTATCTTCCACATGAATGCATTCATGTTCACAACCAGTCCCACTATTATCTCGTCAACATGTTTGTGTTCTCAAATCGCCTAGACATCTATACCAACATTGTCCATGCAATATTATTCCCTCGGTTATCCATTGTACACCTTTAGTAACACCTTCTATCATTAGAAACCTCATCTATGAGCACATATTCATTCTTATCATCACACTTAATGATGCAAAAGTCCTTATTTCTAGTGCATGCATCGCAAGTAGGTCCCACTCATAGATTGAATACCTCCATGTTTGTCATGATTTCACAATGTTTCCAAATGGTAGTTTTCATTAGTCTACCAGTAACCCAATGCATCCATCCATATTACCATCGATATGCTATACATCACAGTTAAAACTCAATCCAATTATCCACATTGCTACTTTTACCATGTTATCATGCCTGTCCATGTGAAGGATCCCCAATCTTGTTGCCAAGTCTTATATCCATTATCCATCCACATTAGTCTCAAGGGTTGCACCCTCTATCCATCGTGAGACTATATCCATAATATGAGTCAACATCCATAGTGTAGCTCCACCTATTAGCCCCATGGGTTGGTCTACGCCACATCAACTCTGTGTGCCAATATTCCACACTGTCCGACTATATAATCACAGAGGTTCTCTTACATGGTGTAGCATGATCTACCCTTAAATAATGCCACAACCCATGTGCATGGCTTATCAAATGGTATCACAGAGTGGTGCTTTGTGGAGGCTTTCATCATGATCTTCCAAATTTTATTTTTGTTTTGATCCCACTTTCAGGACATCCCAGATGTATGATGGTATAACATGTTGAAGATGTGCAAGAGTGTCTGACCACCTAGCGATGGTTTGTTCCCCACTTTGACTACTCTGAACATGTTGTGATAATGGACATAAGTCCCTTCATGATCACTTGCACCATCCACCGATCAATGTGGAAGACTATGCCTTGGAAGCTACCATGTCATTGGTCTACGTACGATCAAGTCTTTCTAACCTTGTACCACCAGTCCAAAATTGACTACATCACCGCTCGTCCTGAGAACTGCACCACTACTTATCCCCTGCCAATACACCCACAAACCATTAGCTTAATGAATATGAAAATGAACATCATTTTAATATTAAAATTTAATAATATCCCTTTTAAACAAAATGAAAGGCTTACCTTTTAAAGTGGATGATATCTCTTTTAAAAAAATGAAATGTTTACCTTTTATTATTATTAATATATATATTAATATATATTTTTTAAATTTATTACTATCTTTTATTTCATATATAACATATACATATGTGTTTTTTTAATTAAATTTTTATTTTTTTATTTTTCTATTTGAAATTTGATTTGACTTACCCTAAAGTTTTGAATTTATGCAATTCAAAAATAAAAGGGAAAGACAAACAATAAAACTAAAATTTAACATCAAAACAAGTAACCAAAACTATCTAAACCTAACCAACACACAAAACATTACGAAAGATATAAAAGGAAAACTTAAAACAACATACAAGCCTATCCAAACTATCACGCAGAGAAACCAAACCCTATAACTGACAACACACTAGATACTCTATAAGAAGACAAGAAGGCACTACCCAACAAGGAACCTTGGAAATGGAATTGCAAACAACAAGGATGGGACCTATCAAAACTATCGCTCCAAGGATACCAAAATGCTCAAAAACATAAAATTTAAGGTGGGTCCCCAATTTTGGGGCTAGTTGTGCGATAGTCACAATAGTACCATAACCTAGTTCATCATAGGGATCTAATTGTAATGACTAAAATGCCCTACCATTGGCCATTGGGTTATCCCAACACCTTGCGGTGCCATTTGTTGCTCAATGATCATGACCTCCGAGTAAGCTAGGGCAAGGGTAGTAACCTAAGGATTCCTCCTAGAAAACATGGCAATCAAGGGGTCTAACACCCCAAGATACATTTGAAGAGCCACATTGGCATCAACAACAAAATGATGAGTCAATATCGTGTAGAGTTTCTAAAATATGGAATTGAACATCCTGATTGGTTCATTAGGTCCCCTTTTACAAGTCACAAAGTGGTGATAGATAATGGTAGGATCTAAGGGTGACCTGAATTGGTTGACAAAAGCAGCCTCTAATTGGGCCCAAGAGGTTATAGAACCAGTTGATAGAATAATATACCAATCATATGCCATTTCATCCAGGCTTAAAGAAAATAATCTACAAGCCACATCTTCATGTTCGACTCGTGATCTCATCAAAACATCCTTATAAACCTTGATGTGTTCTTTGGCTGACCTAGGACCATCATGCTTATACTTGGGCAAGAACATTTCAACATTTTTGGGTACATCATGGACATCCCCAACTATGTTTAATGGAGTACTATGTGCTCCATACCAAGAAACATTTTGAGCCATGGTATTCAATGAAGGTGTCCCTAAAGAAACACTAGGGGCAATAGAGTCAATAGATGAAGACACACTAGGTGCGCTAGAAAAGGGTGGTAAGCCAACTTCGAGCACACTCGGTGGGATAAAAACTGTTTGAATCTCAGATTTTCTATTTCTATGAGTGGGAGATAGACTTTGAAAAATAGTATCCCTAGTGGATTTGGATCTAGTAATGATAAATTGAGGTGGATCCAACTTGGAAATGCAATCACTTAAAAAGAACCTCTCAAACCCTCACTACTTTTAGACCCACATGTTTCATATCAAACGCCTACATAAACACAACAAAAAAACAAGACAACACCATTAATCCTGCACATTAACTATCAAAAATGAAATCCTGCATAAAAATAGTAATGTCAGATGTAAGCAACCTGCAGTAAACAAATCACAAAGCACTCAATCAGGCCCTCCTTCTAGCACCAATTTTGTTGAGTGGAAATTTTGCCCAATTGTAAAATTACCATCACAATCAGGGAATTAAAATAAAAACCCTCTCTTGCAAAGAAATATAATATTTCTCCAAGGTTCCTTTTAGCATAAACAAAGATGTGCTTGAGAGTATGTGCAAATGTGTAAATATTTATAACCTTAATGCTAAAAATACCTTAGTAGTTGCAAGTAACCTATTAACAAGGGGCCTGGTTTATGTGATTGGTGACATGTTTTTATTGTTCATTGATGTAAAAAGGGCTTGATTTCCCTTATGTAAAAAAATAAATAATGAATGAGGCTACTCCTAATTCCTTTTTTATCTTTGGATTGATGTGAATTATCTCTGAAAAACCCTTTTAGTGGATTCCTTTTACTTTAGATTAAACTGTGAAAGTTAGCAAATATTGTGGAAAATCCACTTCATTTTATCTGTGCTTTAATGTGAGATTGGAAGTTAGCATTTGGTGTTAGCAGGTTTATTTTATCTTCAAATTAAAATTATGATGTTAGCGTATTAAAAAATGCTATGAAAATCCACTTCATTTTTATTTACACCTTAATGTGAGATTGGAAGTTAGTAAAGTCAACAATTCATTTTATCTTCAGATTATGATATGAAAGTTAGGAAATGTTGTGGAAGATCCACTTCATTTTATCTAAATATTAATATGAAATTGTAGGTTAGTAGACCCTCTCTTTGAGCACAAATTTTATCTTGATTTTAATGAATGTTGAAACTTGTGCAATATTAACTCATTTTATCCCTTGAAACAAAAAGATATCCAAGTAATTACTTGTTTTAATGCCTTTCAAAATTAATTACTTGGATGACTAATGACTGCAAAATCCTGGGTTAAATTTATGGGTAAAATAGAACCCTGGGATTCTGAGTATTTGATAATGCTTGGTAAAGAAATAAATAAAATGAAGCAAAAATGAGTAAACAACTAATGTAAATGCTGAAAATATCAGAAAACAAAACATTGTCAGTGTGATGCTACCCTATCCTGCAAAATCAGAGATAACAAGAATTTTTGAATGTAACCTAATTCATCTGAAGCTGCATTTTACACAGTTCAAAATGAATCAACTGCAATCTTATAAGGAAAACAACATGAACTCCATATTCTTAAACATTCAACAATGCTACCATTAAACTGCATAAAACATTGTCTATAAATCTAAAAGCATTGAAGACAAGAATAAAATTGTTAGCTCAAAACACACAAAAATATCTCCTTCGACTCTACTTACAAGGTGCAAATTTTTGAAGCTTTTGCTTTCCAAAAAGATAATGTCTTACAAAAATTTCTAGCCTTTGTTCCTTGGTACGCATGAATATTTAAAATCTTTGAAAGCCTACATCTTGGATTTCCTTCACCTTTTGGCCTTCTGTTTCTCTCTCGTACCCGCTCATTTTCTATTGTTATTTATAACTGCTACTTCCATTCACTGCAATAACACCTTGTTTTTATTTACCTTTCATCTTTTGACACGAGGTACTTTATTCCCTTCAAATTTTCATTATCTACCTTTTTTTAATTTATTTTGAACTTTTATTTAATGTATTCATAGACCGACATTGATCACCAATTCATGACCTTAGAGAGGCCATAACCAAACTCTCTTGTGTGGCCTTAGCCTCGACTGTCAAACCCCAATCACCTCAATGCTTTAGAGGTTACATCCTTCTCTGTGGTGGCCTTAATTATCCATCTCAATCAGTGCATATCAATTACCTCCTTGAACGAAAAATCATGGATGTATTTCTCGTGATGGGAGCAACCATAGATGAGACCCATGGACTATGTACTACTTATTACACTACCTTCAGCTTTAGGGAAAACTGTGCTATAAAATCTTGGTTTAAGTCCTCATCCTTTACTCTAGCAATCTACCAATATTAGCATCATTTGTGTCCTTGGACACCTCCACTATCCAACATGGTTTCAACCTAATCGAACACCCATCCAAACTGCCTATATCACTACCCTAGGTTTTACTTATATTTTACAAATAGTACATCTTCTATCATCTACCTACAATACTTTCCACACTGCTCATTATGTTGTGTACTGTGTAACTATTTCGTGCCTCTACTGATTGCTTCATCGTTGTCACACTGATAACACTTATGGGGCACCTACAAATATTATCTAACCTCAGTGCTAAATATAGTCATGATAATGACTATAATAAAAACATCCTTTGAAACCCCAAATCCTGTCCCTAGTCGACGTGCGTTCCCATAGTTTGCTCCCATCACTGCATCTTAAAATGATACATAATATGCTATGGCTCACACGAAGATTTGATTTATTGATGTCATATTTTCCTTGCTACACCATTACACGTCTGCATCATAACGTTCATGATTCCTCCATGAAGGCCATTATACCATCCACAACATAGATTCAAATGTGTTAATGTCAGATCGACAATACTATTTTCTTTGTATTTCATAAATTTATCTCGGTAGGCCCTGACATCTGAACAATATTTGTTGGCTCTAGAATAGCTGCTCGAGAATTTTGTAAGATACACACTACCATTATTATTGCCATCTATGAAATCAAACGACTTCTTTTGACTCATTTGGCCTAGATAGAAAACCTTGGTGTCACTCCTTTAGGTATATTTGAATGGAGTAGGTTCGAACAACATATTACAGTCTCTCACTACTCGTCATATATCATCGACGTTCGAAACAACCACAATATCCATGTAACAACCCTTTTGCAAGAGGATGAGGGTCATCAGATTTGTCCACATGAATAATTAAAATATTGGTCTAGGCTCGAGTGGTGATTTACATTGCATGGTGGATCTCTAGGACCACAATCATCTGATAGGTGAAATTACAAAATATTTGGGAGCCTCAATGAATCGATGCTTCCATAATTTTCCATCTCTCTACCCAGTGAACATACTAGATCTGGCCACTACGGTTACTTTTGACCATCCACATGTTATCACCAAGAAGAAATAGCTTCCTCTATAGACCTACATGGCCTCATCGATGAGCTTCTCTTTATTGGATGTCTCCTCACTGCTCATCATTACCACTATCGATGCTACGTACAGTAGATGTCTTCAGCAACCACTATCGCCTATGGTAGCCATCTTTAGTGACTATGTTTTAAAGTGTCACTACTCTACTGATGGATCTCCAAATATTGATAAATTAATGACTTGCTACCTTCGGCTAGGTTTGGGTCCTTTCGACAGTCCACCATGGAGTCTACATCACCATATCTTACGTGATGTGTCATGTGCCAAATGGCCTTTATAGGCTCTATCAAACCACCCATTGAATCCTGTATACATATGCAATTTCATCATTGCTTTTCTTTACATCACTACCTCCAACTCCATGGCGCAAAAATGCTCAAGTTTTAGTCCCCTTCGTTGCCTAGTCATTATCACATCATTGTTGGTTCACTACCTAGTCTGAGTCACTCATCCACATTCGGGCTAGGCATGCAACATTCTCACCATCAGGTAGTCCACATCCATGAGTGCTGCTACATCGAATCATGTCACAATATCTACCACATCGATCAACGATCTTCTATCTATCCACTTGCTTTATCAGTAATATCTCACCACACTGCCCATCGTATCTTTAGTGTAAGTTCTTGAATAGTCCATCATCATCGTGGTCCACTATGTTCTAGTAACCAACCTCACCACCCACATCATTTAGGTTATGCCCTCGATTGTTCATCCATGTAGACCTTGATCCACATCTTGGTCAGTGATGTCTATGTCGACAATGAACCCATCCACCTTGTGAGTTGTGCTATCTTACATGGCTATGAAGCTTGACCACATCCTAGGACCATGTCTACATCTGTGTCATAGCTGTCTATAGATTCTTCAATCCATGTGTCACGGTCCAAGCATAGTCTACCTCTAGGTCTATGTTTGGGAGTCCAAGTGGTCACCGCCACATGGGCCCATCTATATTCAGATTCGTAATGGTCTGTGTCACTGCCATGTTTTAATAAACTTGCAAACATCAAAGTGAGGCCTCAGTTCAGAGACTAACTTGAATAAAATTCTCAATTCAAAATATAAACAAATACCCAACCAAAATGAAAAGCGTTATTAGAATATCTTGAAAACTAAGGAATTATTTATTTTCATATATATATATATATATCTTCTTATTTTTTCTTTTTAATTATTACTTTTTTTATTTTATTATTTTATTATTTATTATTTTTATATTATATTTAAATATGCGGATAATTACCCTCATACGAAAACCGAAACTAATTACCTTTTATCCTTTTTATTCTTTTATTACACACACACACACCACACACACACACACCCCCCCCCCCCCCCACACACACACACACACACACACACACACACACAAAAAAAAAAAAAAAAAAAAAAACACACACATATATTTATTTTAGTTTTATTTAAAATTTGATTTAACTCCAAATGATTGGAAAAACCTCAAAATTAACAAAAATACTCAAGCATACCACTTAACCAAAATGGAACATTAACAAAGAAACTACCCACATTCAACACTGCAAAAGGAGACAAAATGACACTACCCAACCAAGAACCTTGGAACCTATCAAAATAAGCACTCAAAGCATACAAAAACCCAAAATATTCAAAATTTTAAGGTGGGTCCCCAAATTTGGGGCTAGTTGTGCAATGGCCACAACAGACATAAATAAACTATTTTTATTTATGGATTCTTTATCAATTTTAGGGCATCCCTATTTAACACTTTCACTCATTTTACCTCTAGGTACTCCAATTTTGCATCTAAAAAATAGTCATTTTGATCAAAAATTTAAACTTTAAATTTTAAAAGAGAAATATTTCCTAGAATGGTGATAAACTTGAGGCACACAAGTGCATGCCCACATTAGCATAGGACATTAAAGGAGGGAATTTTACAAGTTTATTTTTTAAATTTTAGCTACAACCCTTTCCCTCCCAAGTGTTGTACTTAGAGGGTTGGATTTCCAAAGCCCTCTAAGCCATTAGACCATGGGAGGTCTCAATTTCAATTCCCTCCCATGTCAATTCCTTTTAAAATACATTGATGGTGTCAACATGCATGATGTGGCAACTTGTGATGACATGGAAACTTGTGATGATGTGGAATCTTATGATAACATGGAATCTTGTGGTGATGTTGTATTAGATGAAATCACCCTTTTGGATAGTTATAGTGGTGTGGAAGAGTTGTACAAATAACATATGGTAGTCTATATAATTGATATGGTAGTTTGTGTAACTGACATGGAAGTCCATACAACTAACATGGTCACTAATGCATGAATTCTAAGATGATACATGGTAGTCCATATAGATGATATGACAAACTATATATGTGACTTGGTAATAGGTACACAAATCTTAAGGTAATATGTAGTTGCTAATATGGTAGTCCATATAGCTGACTTGATGGATAATGCATGAATCTTAAGGCAACAAATAACAATCCATAAAAGTGATGTGGCATAGCACATGTTAGCTAGTGGAGGCATTCACTTAGTTGATGATGCAACATGAATCCTCATGCACCACATGGTAGATGTAGGGGCTAATGTAAGTGCTAATATAGCATGCTCTGATTGCTCTAACATGGTAGATCATAAAACCTAAGTGGGATACCATAATCACTAGTCACTTATAATTATATGTTAGGCTAATCACATTTTATTGACTCATCAAACTTTACAAGTAGCTTACATAGTCAACAACAGACTTGGTAATACATAAGACTTAGAGTGAATTAGAATGTGACAAGTGTTGGACATTTTGAGTCCCTAAGTCAAAGTTGTCATTGATGTCACCATTGATGCCACCAGATGAAGTCATCATTAATACCAAATATTTCAGCAGGAAATAAAGGGGACAAAGATGGTTATTTGATATCCAGGAAGAAGGCCAAAGATCAAGTGAAACAGTGCAAAAGACAGAAGTTAAAAAGGAGTTATAATATTTATTTTATAAATTATTTAAATTCAATATGAATTTAAATTTTATAAATAAATATTAAAGGTACATTATCGAAGGTTAATATTATAATAGTGGTTATTATAATATTAAAATGTGCCATGGTGAAAACCCAAATAAAACATTTATAATTTTTATTATAATGTTTTAAAAGGCAAAAGTGGGTTTTATAAAGTCAAAAAATATTTTAATAAACCCAAAGGTTGGGTTTAAGACCAAAGGCCTTGATAAATCTTCGCCGACGTCATGAGGGTCATTTACGTTTTGGAGCGCCGACGTTCCAAGCAAAGGAGGAAAAATCATTATTTAAACCTATGCCAAAGGACATAAAATTTATCCTTGCTCGAATTGGAAAGAGAAAGCATACGAATTAAATGCAGAGCTCGTGAGATAAATGTGCAAAATTCATGTTTGACTTGACGATGAAAGGAAACAAAATAAAGAACGTTGATTAGTTGGAAGCCAACAAGGCACCTTGGCCTAGTGGCAAGTGGGTTGCAAGCTTACATTTTGGTGTGCAAGGTGGACAATGTTCGAATCTCGGTGGAAGCACTTTGGTGGATGTGTTGAAGGTGCCAAACGTTAGGTGCATCCATTTTGCAAGGCAAGGAAGGATAAGTTTTTGAAGCACGTGGTGCTTCTTCCTTCCCAACGAGCGTGTAGCTCGTGTGGTGGTTTGCACCATGGGCAAAGACGTTTGTGTGGGCTGCGTTGAGAGTTTGAAACTCTCCAAAGGCAAAGGTAACATTTTTATATTTTATTTTATTGAATACCTAAGTTGGAGGTATAAGGTGTTTGGTGGTTGAAATTTGGAAAGGTTGCTTTGTAATAAAGTTTGGTAGTTGAGAATTACCTTTAGGAGTTATAAGGAGAATTTTGTTTTTATTATTGTAAAAGTCTTAAAATTTGATATTGTGGAATATTGAAAGGTTAAGACTTTGTGGATGGTATGTTATTTTGAATTAAGGGTTTTTGTGACTATTGTGAGGATATTGATTATTATTCAAGTTGGAGTGATAAGGTGTAATTTTGATATTATTTTTGTGATATGTTTTGTTGAAGAAAATTATCCTCTAACCCTTATTGAGATTGGAAAAGAAGTAATTGTGAGTGTGGCAGATTTGTGAGATCAACTACTCTTCAAGAAAAGGTATGGGCAAAATTCTTCTTTATTGAGTTGGTTGATTGGCTTGATTGAAAATTAAGTTTGGAGTGAAAAGGATTTGATTAGGGTTTCCTTTTCGAAAGTGTTTGAGTTAATGCTTCAAGGTTTTCTGGATTGAGAGTTGTGATTAAACCTTGTTTGATAAGCATTGTTGTTGAGACCATTGGTTGAGTGAAGTACTTTGAGTTAATGCTTCAAGGTTTTCTGGATTAAGAGTTGTGATTAAAACCTTGTTTTATAAGCATTATTGTTTAAACCATTGGTTGAGTGAAGAACTTGAGTTAATGGTTAAAGGTTTTTGAATTGAGAGTTGTGATTAAAACCTTGTTTTATGAGCATTGTTGTTGAAGTCAGTGGGTTATGCAAAGAACTTGAACTTGAGTTTGAAAAGATCATGAGTATCATTGTTATGTGAGATTTGTTGTTGAGCATTGTTGGAAATATTTTGAGTTGGATGATACATGCTTGGACTAGGGTTTGTGAGAAAGGGTTGTTTCTTGAAGTGATTGGTTGAGTAGAGTTGATTGAGCCTAGTCAAGTGGATGTATGAAGTGGTTGTTCAAGTTCCATAAAACAAACTATTCTATATTCTGATTTGAGTTGAGATTGAGTTTTGAGAATAGAACATATTGAGTCTCTAACAATTCTCTTTATGCTTCTATGAGATTGAGTTGAGAAAGTGATTGAGCATTGAGTATAGAACATATTGAGTCTCTAACAATTCTCTTTATGCTTCTATGAGATTTGAGTTGAGAAAGTGATTGAGCATTGAGTATAGAACATATTGAGTCTCTAACAATTCTCTTTATGATTCTATGAGATTGGACAAGTTATGTGTACCTTGTTAAGCAGATTTGAAGGCTTTTGAGAACTTTGGACAATTTTGTGAGCTTTTGAGAGATTTGGAAAGTCAAGGACTTATTGAGCAGATTTGGACAAGTTCTATGTGAGCTTGTTGAGCAGATTTGGACAAGTTCTGTGTGAGCTTGTTGAGCATATTTGGACAGGTTCTGTGTGGACCTATTGAGAAAATTTGGATAGGTTCTATATGGACCTATTGAGAAAGTTATGAGTGGACATATTGAGAAGATTTGAGCAGGTTCTGAGTGGACCTATTGAGCATATTTGAGCAGGTTCTGAGTGGACCTATTGAGCATATTTGAGAAGGTTCTAAGTGGACCTATTGAGCAGATTTAGAGTAGGTTCGAGTGAACCTATTAAGCAAATTTTCTAATCATAAACTATGTTTAGTCAGATTTGAGTGGACTTGTGCTAGACTATAGATATGTTTAGTGAACCTATTGAGAAGATTTGTGCTAGACCGAATGTACTATGTTTAGTGCAAGATATTGAGTAGAGTTATGCTAGACCGATTGGACTATGTTTAGTACAGTATTGAGATAGAGCTTTGGAGGTGATAGAGTAGAGAGGACAGAGTCTCCAGTGGATAGAGATCCATCAGCCAAGACATTGAGGATAGGTCTTCTGAGTGAGGACAAGAGTCTTCAAGTGGAGAGAGATCCACAGTCAGTGCAGTGGAGGCAGTAGTCTTCTAGAGGATCACCAACTAGAGCAGAGGAGAAGGAGTTCTCCTATGGATAGAGATCCACAAACCAGATTTAGGGGATCAACATCTCCTTTGGACAGAGGTCCATAAACATTGTAATAGGGAAAGGATTCCCATGAGATTATTTGAGAAATATTTAGAAGAAATATTTTCTCCATGGAGGTAGCCATATTTGGGTGAACCACGTTAAATATGTGTCTCTATTATGTGTGATGATTTATGCATTAATTTGGTTATTGATATTGATATTGCCATTGATTATATTGATTAATATTATTTGGGAAAGAAAAGTAAAAAGTGGTCTTATACTGTTCACCCCCTCTCAGTATAAGCTTGTGTTCTTCAATTGGTATCAGAGTCGGTTCCTTCGAAAGAAGTTTAACAACTTGAAGGAAGATCCTACAAGAACACAAATGGCAAAGAAAGGTAAGAGTAGAAGCATGAGACACAAGAAGAAAAGAACACATATGGTCATGAAAGAAAAGGAAGATGAGTTTAATATTGTTGTGTTGGGAGGACAAATGGAAATAGATTCAAGAGATGAATCAAGTAATGGAGAAATATCCAGTATGATAAAGTTTTGTACCAGATGTGGGAACACAAGTCACCATGCAACTTATTGTCCACAAGAATGTTTTGTTTGTGGTCAACTTGGCCATGATGCAAGATATTGTAATGGGTTTAGTAGTAGTGAAGATGAAGATGATATTCTCAGAAATGAAATTCTAGAGATTGGTTCAAGAAAGGATAATAGGGACAATCAAAATAGGTATGAAGAAGAAACTCTACTTTTCAGTAATAGAAGAAAAAGAAGATGCTTTAGAAAAAGAAAAGGAGAAAGCCACTCTTAAGGAACTTATTGAATTGAAAAGAGAGAATTTAGAATTGAAGGCTCAAATACAAGAAGATGAGAAATGTAAGACAAAGCTTCTACAGGATATCTTTGACTTGAGAGATAAGGTTGAAAAAGCAAGAAGAGTTGAAGAAGGTATGATTGAAAAAGTCAAAGGTAAAAGAGATAGAATGTGAAAGGCTTATGATTACTCTTGAAGAATTAAAAAGGGAGAACTCAGGATTAAGGGTTCAAGCTCAAGAAGATGAGAAAGCAAAAGCAAGGTTTTTACAGGAACTCACTAACTTCAAAATCAAAGTTGAAGAGACAAGAAAAATTGAAGAAGGTATGGCCAAAAAATTAAAGACAAAAGATCTAGAGTGTGAAATATTAGAGCATGAGATAGTTTCACTAAGGATGGAAGTAAAAGGTTCTAAGGACAAGCTACACAAGTTTGAGGAAAATTCAAAGACCTTGGAAAGGATTATCAATGCACAAAGGTCATCAATCACCATAACAGGACTTAGTTCTAAAGAAGAACAAGGGAAACATGAAGCAGAAAAAGGAGAGTCAAGCTCAAACACCAAAAAAGAAGAAGAGTCAAAAGAAGTAAGTAAAAGAGAGAGTGAGACTTCTAAGGATAAGTTGGACAATAGAAAGTTCAACAAGGAAAGGAACAATGCACAAGTAAGGAACAGATGGAACAGGAAACAGGTAGAAGAGACTAAGAGACCAATGGGGTCTAGGCAAGGTTTCTTCAATGGAAGATGTTTTTCATGTCATAGGTTTGGGCACATGGCTTCACAGTGTAGGACACATGAAAGATAGGAATATGGGAAAGGATAACTTTTCCATGGGTATTGCTACTCATGTAATGAGTTTGGTCACAAGGCAATGAATTGCAGGGTTCATGAAAGAAGAGGATATGGCTTCACTAGGAGAAATCCTAAGATATTTGCACCTCCAAGGAATAATAACATTAAGTGTTATAAGTGCAATAATGATGGTCACACAACAAGATGGTGTAGAGCAAATATTCCAAAAATAGGTATGAACAGAATAGGAACATGAACAGGAA
Organism: Wollemia nobilis; assembly: GCA_028583015.1. Classification (NCBI taxonomy): domain Eukaryota; kingdom Viridiplantae; phylum Streptophyta; class Pinopsida; order Araucariales; family Araucariaceae; genus Wollemia; species Wollemia nobilis. The sequence continues at coordinate 66,191 of JAQPPZ010002816.1, forward strand.
CAAGAATATGAACAGAAACATGAACATGAATAGAAACAAGAATATGAACAGGAACAAGAACATGGATGAGAACAGGAACAGGAACAGAAATGAAAAAGAATGAGAATAGGAACAGGAATAGGAACAGGAACAGGAACATGAACATGGATGAGAACAAGAAGAGGAACATGAACAGGAACAAAAACATGATGATGGAAAGAACAGGGATGATGACTTGGAAAGAAATAGTCAGAGGATTCAAAAAACTCAGAAAAGAAGGGAAAAAGATAAAGGTAAAGAACAATGCTTTTGGGGAGTAGAAATACTCCCACCCTAGAATTAACCACCTCATGAGGAGGTGGGGGAGGGGCTAAGCTAAGAGGCTCATTCTTAGCCCCGAGCCCCAAAGGTGACCCTTTGCCATTGATGTCAAAGGGGGAGAGATTTGATATTTGAGAGAGCATTGAGCCAGGGGGAGCAATGTCCTAGGGGGAGCAGAAGAAAAAGGAAGGTCAGGTTTCAGTAAAAGGATATGGGTTGCCATCAATGACAAAGGGGGAGATTGTTGGACATTTTGAGTTACTAAGTCAAAGTTGTCATTGATGTCACCAGATGAAGTCATCATTAATACCAAATATTTTAGCAGGAAATAAAGGGGACAAAGATGGTTATTTGATATCCAGGAAGAAGGCCAAAGTTCAAGTGAAACAGTGCAAAAGATAGAAGTTAAAAAGGAGTTATAATATTTATTTTATAAATTATTTAAATTCAGTATGAATTTAAATTTTATAAATAAATATTAAAGGTACATTATCGAAGGTTAATATTATAATAATGGTTATTATAATATTAAAATGTGCCATGGTGAAAACCCAAATAAAATATTTATAATTTTTATTATAATGTTTTAAAAGGCAAAAGTGGGTTTTATAAAGTCAAAAAATATTTTAATAAACCCAAAGGTTGGGTTTAAGACCAAAGGCCTTGATAAATCTTCGTCGACATCATGAGGGTCATTTACATTTTGGAGCACCGACGTTCCAAGAAAAGGAGGAAAAATTATTATTTAAACCTATGCCAAAGGACATTAAATTTATCCTTGCTCGAATTGGAAAGAGAAAGCATACGAATTAAATGCAGAGCTCGTGAGATAAATGTGCGAAATTCGTGTTTGACTTGACGGTGAAAAGGAACAAAACCAAGTGCATTGATTAGTTGGAAGCCAACAAGGCACCTTGGCCTAGTGGCAAGTGGGCTGCAAGCTTACATTTTGGTGTGCAAGGTGGACAATGTTCGAATCTCGATGGAAGCATTTTGGTGGATGTGTTGAAGGTGCCAATCGTTAGGCGCATCCATTTTGCAAGGCAAGGAAGGATAAGGTGTTGAAGCACGTGGTGCTTCTTCCTTCCCAATGAGCATGTAGCTCATGTGGTGGTTTGCGCCATGGGCAAAGACGTTTGTGTGGGCTGCGTTGAGAGTTTGAAACTCTCCAAAGGCAAAGGTAACATTTTTATATTTTATTTTATTGAATGCCTAAGTTGGAGGTATAAGGTATTTGGTGGTTGAATTTTGAAAAGGTTGCTTTGTAATAAAGGTTGGTAGTTGAGAAATACATTTAGGAGTTATAAGGAGAATTATATTTTTATTTTTAAAGTCTTAAAATTTGCTATTGTGGAATATTGAAAGGTTAAGACTTTGTGGGTTGTATGTTATTTTGAATAAAGGGTTTTTGTGATTATTGTGAGGATATTGATTATTATTTAAGTTGGAGTGATAAGGTGTAATTTTGATATTATTTTTGTGATATGTTTTGTTGAAGAAAATTATCCTCTAACCCTTATTGAGATTGGAAAAGAAGTAATTGTGAGTGTGGCAGATTTGTGAGGTCAACTACTCTTCAAGAAAAGGTATGGGTAAAATTCTTCTTTGATTGAGTTGGTTGATTGGCTTGATTGAAAATTAAGTTTGGAGTGAAAAGGATTTGATTAGGGTTTCCTTTTCGAAAGTGGTTGAGTTAATGCTTCAAGGTTTTCTGGATTGAGAGTTGTGATTAAACCTTGTTTGATAAGCATTGTTGTTGAGACCATTGGTTGAGTGAAGTGTTTGAGTTAATGCTTCAAGGTTTTCTGAATTAAGAGTTGTGATTAAAACCTTGTTTTATAAGCATTGTTGTTGAGACCATTGGTTGAGTGAAGTACTTGAGTTAATGCTTGAAAGTTTTTGAACTTGAGTATCAGTTGTTATGTGAAGACCTTGTTTTATGAGCATTGTTGTTGAAGTGAGTTGTTATGCAAAGAACTTGAACTAGAGTTTGAAAAGAACATGAGTATCATTGTTATGTGAGATTTAGTTGTTGAGCATTGTTGGAAATATTTTGAGTTGGATGATATATGCTTGGACTAGGGTTTGTGAGAAAGGGTTGTTTCTTGAAGTGATTGGTTGAGTAGAGTTGATTGAGCCTAGTCAAGTGGATGTATGAAGTGGTTGTTCAAGTTCCATAAAACAAACTATTCTATATTCTGATTTGAGTTGAGATTGAGTTTTGAGAATAGAACATATTGAGTCTCTAACAATTCTCTTTATGCTTCTATGAATATGAGTTGAGAAAGTGATTGAGCATTGAGTATAGAACATATTGAGTCTCTAACAATTCTCTTTATGCTTCTATGAGATTGAGTTGAGAAAGTGATTGAGCATTGAGTATAGAACATATTGAGTCTCTAACAATTCTCTTTATGCTTCTATGAGATTGGACAAGTTCTGTGTGAGCTTGTTGAGCAGATTTGGACAAGTTCTATGTGAGCTTGTTGAGCAGATTTGGACAAGTTTTTGTGAGCTTGTTGAGCAGATTTGGACAAGTTCTAGAGACTATTGAGCAGATTTGGACAAGTTCTGTGTGAGCTTGTTGAGCAGATTTGGACAAGTTCTATGTGAGCTTATTGAGCAGATTTGGACAAGTTCTATGTGGACCTATTGAGCAGATTTGGATAGGTTCTGAGTGGACCTATTGAGCAGATTTGAGCAAGTTTTGAGTGGACCTATTGAGCAGATTTGAGTAGGTTCTAAGTGGACCTATTGAGCATATTTGAGCAGGTTTTGAGTGGACCTATTGAGCAGATTTGAGTAGGTTTTAAGTGGACCTATTGAGCAGATTTAAGTAAGTGAACCTATTAGAATTTAGTCGAATGAACTATTTTAGTGCATATTTGAGTGGACTTGTGCTAGATTGACTGGACTGTGTTTAGTGAATAGTTGAGAAATTTATGCTAGACCGAATGTACTATGTTTAGTGCAAGATATTGAGAAGAGTTGTGCTAGACCGACTAGACTATGTTTAGTACAGTATTGAGATAGAGCTTTGGAGGTGATAGAGTAGAGAGGATAGAGTCTCTAGTGGATAGAGATCCATCAACCAGGACATTGAGGATAGGTCTTCTGAGTGAGGACAAGAGTCTTCAAGTGGAGAGAGATCCACAATTAGTGTAGTGGAGGTAGTGTCTTCTAGAGGATCACCAGCCAGAGCAGAGGAGAAGGAGTTCTCCTATGGATAGAGATCCACAAACCAGATTTAGGGGATCAACATCTCCTTTGGATAGAGGTCCATAAACATTGTAATAGGGAAAGGATTCCCAAGAGATTATTTGAGAAATATTTAGAAGAAATATTTTCTCCATGGAGGTAGCCATATTTGGGTGAACCACGTTAAATATATGTCTCTATTATGTGTGATGATTTGTGCATTGATTTGGTTATTGCTATTGATATTTCCATTGATTATATTGATTAATACTATTTGGGAAAGAAAAGTAAAAAGTGGTCTTATACTGTTCACCCCCCTCTCAGTATAAGCTTGTGTTCTTCAATTGGTATTAGAGTCGGTTCCTTCGAAAGAAGTTTAACAACTTGAAGGAAGATCTTACAAGAACACAAATGGCAAAGAAAGGCAAGAGTAGAACCATGAGACACAAGAAGAAAAGAACACATATGGTCATGAAAGAAAAGGAAGATGAGTTTAATATTGTTGTGTTGGGAGGACAAATGGAAATAGATTCAAGAGATGAATCAAGTAATGGAGAAATATCCAAAATGATAAAGTTTTGTACCAGATGTGGGAACACAAGTCACCATGCAACTTATTGTCCACAAGAATGTTTTGTTTGTGGTCAACTTGGCCATGATGCAAGATATTGTAATGGGTTTAGTAGTAGTGAAGATGAAGATGATATTCTCAGAAATGAAATTCTAGAGATTGGTTCAAGAAAGGATAACAGGGACAATCAAAATAGGTATGAAGAAGAAACTCTACTTTCAGTATTAGAATAGAAGAAAAAAGAAGAAGATTCAGAAAAATAAAAGGAGAAAGCCACTCTTAAGGAACTTATTGAATTGAAAAGAGAGAATTTAGAATTGAAGGCTCAAATACAAGAAGATGAGAAATGTAAGACAAAGCTTCTACAAGATATCTTTGACTTGAGAGATAAGGTTGAAAAAGCAAGAAGAGTTGAAGAAGGTATGATTAAATAGTCAAAGGTAAAAGAGATAGAATGTGAAAGGCTTATGATTACTCTTGAAGAATTAAAAAGGGAGAACTCAGGATTAAGGGTTCAAGCTCAAGAAGATGAGAAAGCAAAAGCAAGGTTTCTACAGGAACTCACTAACTTCAAAATCAAAGTTGAAGAGACAAGAAAAATTGAAGAAGGTATGGCCAAAAAATTAAAGACAAAATATCTAGAGTGTGAAATATTAGAGCATGAGATAGTTTCACTAAGGATGGAAGTAAAAGGTTCTAAGGACAAGCTACACAAGTTTGAGGAAAATTCAAAGACCTTGGATAGGATTATCAATGCACAAAGGTCATCAATCACCATAACAGGACTTAGTTCTAAAGAAGAACAAGGGAAATAGGAAGTAGAAAAAGGAGAGTCAAGCTCAAACACCAGAAAAGAAGAAGAGTCAAAAGAAGTAAGTAAAAGAGAGAGTGAGACTTCTAAGGATAAGTTGGACAATAGAAAGTTCAACAAGGAAAGGAACAATGCACAAGTAAGGAATAGATGGAACAGGAAACAAGTAGAAGAGACTAAGAGACCAATGGGGTCTAGGCAAGGTTTCTTCAATGGAAGATGTTTTTCATGTCACAGGTTTGGGCACATGGCTTCACAGTGCAGGACACATGAAAGACAGGAATATGGGAAAGGATAACTTTTCCATGGGTATTGCTACTCATGTAATGAGTTTGGTCACAAGGCAATGAATTGCAAGGTTCATGACAGAAGAGGATATGGCTTCACTAGGAGAAATCCTAAGACATTTGCACCTCCAAGGAATAATAACATTAAGTGTTATAAGTGCAATAATGATGGTCACACAACAAGATGGTGTAGAGCAAATATTCCAAAAATAGGTATGAACAGAACAAGAACATGAACAGGAACATGAATATGAACAGAAACAGGAACATGAACATAAACAAGAATATGAACAAGAACAAGAACATGGATGAGAATAGGAACAAGAACAGGAACATGGATGAGAACAAGAATAGGAACAAGAACAAAAGTGATGACAGGAACAGGGATGATGACTTGGAAAGAAATAATCAGAGGATTCAGAAAACTCAGAAAAGAAGGGAAAAAGATAAAGGTAAAGAACAATGCTTTCGAGGAGTAGAAATACTCCCACCCCAGAATTAACCACCTCATGAGGAGGTGGGGGAGGGGCTAAGCTAAGAGGCTCATTCTTAGCCCCGAGCCCCAAAGGTGACCCTTTGCCATTGATGTCAAAGGGGAGATATTTGTGTATGAAATTTGTGATGGTGGGGAGAGATTTGATATTTGAGAGAGCATTGAGCCAGGGGGAGCAATGTCCTAGGGGGAGCAGAAGGAAAAGGAAGGTCAGGTTTCAGTAAAAGGATATGGGTTGCCATCAATGACAAAGGGGGAGATTGTTGGACATTTTGAGTCCCTAAGTCAAAGTTGTCATTGATGTCACTAGATGAAGTCATCATTAATACCAAATATTTCAGCAGGAAATAAAGGGGACAAAGATGGTTATTTGATATCCAGGAAGAAGGCCAAAGATCAAGTGAAACAGTGCAAAAGACAGAAGTTAAAAAGGATTTATAATATTTATTTTATAAATTATTTAAATTCAATATGAATTTAAATTTTATAAATAAATATTAAAGGTACATTATCAAAGGTTAATATTATAATAGTGTTATTATAATATTAAAATGTGCCATGGTGAAAACCCAAATAAAATATTTATAATTTTTATTATAATATTTTAAAAGGTAAAAGTGGGTTTTATAAAGTTAAAAAATATTTTAATAAACCCAAAGGTTGGGTTTAAGACCAAAGGCCTTGATAATTCTCCAACATCATGAGGGTTAATTATGTTTTGAAGCACCGACGTTCTAAGCAAAGGAGGAAAAATTAGTATTTAAACCTATGCCCAAAGGACATTAAAATTATCCTTGCTCAATTTGAAAAATAATAGCATACGAATTAATGCAGAGCTCATGAGATAAATGTGAAAATTCGTGTTTGACTTGATGATGAAAGGAACAAAACAAGCGTTGATTAGTTGGAAGCCAACAAGGCACCTTGGCCTAGTGGCAAGTGGGCTGTAAGCTTACGTTTTGTGTGCAAGAGGACAATGTTCGAATCTCGATGAAAGCATTTTGGTGGATGTGTTGAAAGTGCCAATCGTTAGGCGCATCATTTTGCAAGGCAAGGAAGGATAAGGTGTTGAAGCACATGGTGCTTCTTCCTTCCCAATGAGCATGTAGCTCATGTGGTGGTTTGCGCCATGGGAAAGATGTTTGTGTGGGCTGCATTGAGAGTTCGAAACTCTCCAAAGGCAAAGGTAACATTTTTATATTTTATTTTATTGAATACCTAAGTTGGAGGTATAAGGTGTTTGATGGTTGAAATTTGGAAAGGTTGCTTTGTAATAAAGTGTGGTAGTTGAGAATTACCTTTAGGAGTTATAAGGAGAATTATGTTTTTATTTTTAAAGTCTTAAAATTGATATTGTGGAATATTGAAAGGTTAAGACTTTGTGGGTGGTATGTTATTTTGAATTAAGGGTTTTTGTGACTATTGTGAGGATATTGATTATTATTCAAGTTGGAGTGATAAGGTGTAATTTTGATATTATTTTTGTGATATATTTTGTTGAAGAAAATTATCCTCTAACCCTTATTGAGATTGGAAAAGAGAAATTTGTGAGTGTGGCAGATTTGTGAGATCAACTCCTCTTCAAGAAAAGGTATGGGCAAAATTCTTCTTTGATTGAGTTGGTTGATTGGCTTGATTGAAAATTAAGTTTGGAGTGAAAAGGATTTGATTAGGGTTTCCTTTTTGAAAGTGTTTGAGTTGATGCTTCAAGGTTTTCTGAATTGAGAGTTGTGATTAAAACCTTGTTTGATAAGCATTGTTGTTGAGACCATTGGTTGAGTGAAGTGTTTGAGTTAATGCTTCAAGGTTTTCTGAATTAAGAGTTGTGATTAAAACCTTGTTTTATAAGCATTGTTGTTTAAGCCATTGGATTGTTGTGAAGAGTTGAGTATCATTGTTATGTGAAGATTATTTTATGAGCATTGTTGTTGAAGTGAGTTGTTATGCAAAGAACTTGAACTAGGGTTTGAAAAGATCATGAGTATCATTGTTATGTGAGATTTGTTGTTGAGCATTGTTGGAAACATTTTGAGTTGGATGATACATGCTTGGACTAGGGTTTGTGAGAAAGGGTTGTTTCTTGAAGTGATTGGTTGAGTAGAGTTGATTGAGCCTAGTCAAGTGAATGTGTGAAGTGGTTGTTCAAGTTCCATAAAACAAACTATTCTATATTCTGATTTGAGTTGAGATTGAGTTTGAGAATAGAACATATTGAGTCTCTAACAATTCTCTTTATGCTTCTATGAATTGAGTTGAGAAAGTGATTGAGTTTTGAGTATAGAACATATTGAGTCTCTAAAAATTCTCTTTATGCTTCTATGAGATTTTGAGTTGAGAAAGTGATTGAGCATTGAGTATAGAACATATTGAGTCTCTAACAATTCTCTTTATGATTCTATGAGATTGACAAGTTCTATGTGGACTTTTAAGAAGATTTGAAGTAAGACTTTTGAGAGACTTATGGACAATTCTGTGTGAGCTTGTTGAGCATATTTGGACAAGTTCTAGAGGACTTATTGAGCAGATTTGACAAGTTATGTGTGAGCTTGTTGAGAAGATTTGGATAAGTTCTATGTGAACTTATTGAGCATATTTGGACAGGTTCTATGTGGACATATTGAGAAGATTTGAGCAGGTTTTGTATGGACCTATTGAGCAGAGTTCTGAGTGGACCTATTGAGAATTTGAGCAGGTTCTAAGTGGACCTATTGAGAATATTTGAGAAGGTTTTGAGTGGACCTATTGAGCAGATTTGAGAAGGTTCTGAGTGGACCTATTGAGAAGATTTGAGAAGGTTTTGAGTGGACCTATTGAGCAGATTTGTGCTAGATCGAATGAACTATGTTTAGTGCAAATTTGAGTGGACTTGTGCTAGACCGACTAGACTATGTTTAGTGCAAGAGTTGAGAAGATTTGTGCTAGACCGAATGTACTATGTTTAGTGCAAGATATTGAGTAGAGTTGTGCTAGACCGATTGGACTATGTTTAGTATAGTATTGAGATAGAGCTTTGGAGGTGATAGAGCAGAGAGGACAGAGTCTCCAGTGGATAGAGATCCATCAGCCAGGACATTGAGGATAGGTCTTCTGAGTGAGGACAAGAGTCTTCAAGTGGAGAGAGATCCACCAGTCAGTGCAGTGGAGGTAGTGTCTTCTAGAGGATCACCAACCAGAGCAGAGGAGAAGGAGTTCTCCTATGGATAGAGATCCACAAACCAGATTTAGGGGATCAACATCTCCTTTGGATAGAGGTCCATAAACATTGTAATAGGGAAAGGATTCCCATGAGATTATTTGAGAAATATTTAGAAGAAATATTTTCTCCGTGGAGGTAGCCATATTTGGGTGAACCACGTTAAATATGTGTCTCTATTGTGTGTGATGATTTGTGCATTGCTTTGGTTATTGCTATTGATATTGCCATTGATTATATTGATTAATACTATTTGGGAAAGAAAAGTAAAAAGTGGTCTTATACTTGTTCACCCCCCTCTTAGTATAAGCTTGTGTTCTTCAAAAAGTGGTACAATACAATTTTTAGATTAGCCATAAAATTAGAACATGATAAATAATTTCTTATGACTTTTTGATATGTTACATAATCAAGGTATGCTTGGTACCCATCAACCACTCACACAACATCACATGGATATGGAAAGGAACACCAAACTACTTAAAAATATTTTTTTAAACATACAATATAGTTACTATTATCTTTGAGATGTTTTGTATGTACTTTCTAGATTCTCCTACATCACCTAATGATGAGGTTCTAAGTACTTTTTTACACCATCATACTATAAGAAATAGCCATAATGGAAATTTTATTATTAATCAAGCTCATCCAAAGGAAGCTATTACCAAAGTTTAGAATGGCAAGAAACCATAATAGAATGAGAAGTGAACCGATAAGTCTATCAAAAATTCTACTTGTGAGTTTTGCAAAACAAAAGGGCACAAGATAAAATTTTAATGTATTCAAATCAAGAAAATTGAGAAAGCAACAATAAATAAGGTGTTGATGTTGCACTCTTATATGCACAAGGTGAGGATAACTTTGATAGATAAACCTTATCAAATTATTTAGAAATTCATTCTACATATTGGACATCCACTTATTCAAATGATAAGCTTACAAATTTAGGGGTAACTAGACACATGACAAAGCACAAATATCTCCTAAAGTCTATAACAAAGCACATACAAGAAAACATGTAATGATCGAAGATTATTCTTTATTATAGCTTGCAAGGTGCATAGACATCAACATTATATCTTTATGTTTTGATGAGTTTATTCAAGTTTATAGTGTTGGTACTAAATTTTTTTCTATTTATCATATTACTCATATAAATAAGAAGGTAGAGTTTTATCCTGATAGATGGGTAATCAAGGATATAGACATTAGGTTCAAAACTATTACTTCTACATATTCTAATGAGACTAACCACATATAAAAGTTGAGATAAATACCTTCATGTTTGGATTCCTATAGGAAGAAAATATTTGTTGTTATGGTTGCACATGTAGATAATAAAAATTAGAAGTGACATATATACATTATGGAAAAATAAAAAATAAAAATAAAATACAAGGATAACATTTTCTATTCATGTATATATATATATACATGAATAGAAAATGTTATCCTTGTATTTTATTTTTATTTTTATTTTTTCCATAATGTATATATGTCACTTCTTTGATCCATGTATCTAATTCTTTAAAGACAAGGATCCCATACACATTACACCTATCCCTACTCCTTCACATTTTCTTTCATGTAGGAGTACTAGGTGTCACACCCTTTTTTTAGCTATTAGTCTCATTGGCCAGATGAGTTAGCTTAACCTTTCTTTCAGTCAATCGAAAGAAATATACTAATATCTACTCCTCACACAAGTCCCTCTGTGTGAGTGCACTTAGCACGATGGGTGTTGACTATAGCTCACATCTATTGGAGATATAGTCTTAATTTTGAGCTCATATTTAACTCATGGTGGTATCTAGTCATTGAATACCCTCTAGAGAACTCCCCTAATAAACTCTATTTATCTTAATAATTTTTTCTTAAAATCTACTATTCCAAGAATTGTCATTTATTCTTTAGGAATTTATATATTCCTTTTTATAATAATATGGTTAACTACTCATTGAAGCAAACCAACACACAACACCATTAATCATTAATTCCAACCATAAGTTTGGTCAATAATATCCATAACTCATGGATGACTATCACCCGACACCCAACGTTGGCCACAATACACTTACTTGTAAGCTAATATTTCCATTATCGTAACCCAAAAAGGATTAGCTCTTTCACAATACTAGCACATGGGAGTTCTGGTGGATATAAATATCCCTCTTCATAAACTACCAGAAGACTCAACCAATCAGTTTAGTGACACAAGAGATGGAAATAACTTCACTTCAATCTCTATTTAAAGCATTTACAATATAGATTTCACCATCTGGCTTGATGATGTCACAAGGCAAGTGACCAAATTACAATCAATTTCATTTATACCAGAATCATTGACAACACAAGGCTCTATTAACAATATCTCCATTAAAGCTAGTGTGTCACTAAGAAAGCATCCATAGCTCAAGTTACATTAAGATAACAATCCGTGATGAACTCATTTTTGCCTTCTTATCTGGATAGATGTTCCTCCAGCAAGTCCACCGTCCATCACAAGATATTCTATTTTACTAACCTTAGATGTGCTCTGCTCAGGTTGGCTATAAGATCAAAAGTTCCTCTTTCAGTAACCACTCCATCGTATCCAACCAACAAGAAGTCATATTTTCCTTCTTCGAAGTAGCTTCACTAACCACCGAGTAAAGTTGCCTTTTATTGGGGATCAGAGATGGCTCCATTTTCTATTTAGCAAATCATTTTTCCTGGTGGTATATTTTCAACCACCCCCTTTTCACCATATCCATTTCAATTGGAATTTTCAACATAATACAATAGCAATTTTCTTTCATTCTAATTCTAGAGAACAACAAGTATAGAATATGTTTCATCAATAAACAAAATCTTCTAATCAATCAACACTATAACTCAATCATACTATCTCTACAAAATTATTACAATCAATAGCATTCTTTATTTTTCCAAAAATCAGTAGAATAAGAAGATGTTTCATTAAAATATAAACTCTTCCATTCATTCTACAATATAATTCTCAGTCATACTATCTCAACAGAATGTAGCATTCAGTAACATTCTTCCTATTCCCAAGAATAATACAATATAGAAACATTTCAAAACAATACACATTTCCTATTTCAAAATCAATCCAGATTTCTTTTCTCAACCAAGCATCAACTCCTTTCTTTTCACAGACAATGAAAATATGAAACCAATTCCATAAAATAAAAAGAATACGATTTCATACAAATAAAGGAGATAAACCAGCAGGAAACATCTTTTCTTTTACATACGAATAACACCACACAACAAAACACATTCGATTATAACATAGGTTTCATTCCATTCCAGTGGATGATTTACTCTCTATCTTCCCTTGAAGTTTGAATTCTCTTCTCTTCAAACAAAAGGTTATAACAATCGTTTAAGAGATGCTCCAAGTTTTCCTACTCCATTAATAGCTAGGTTTCCTAATCTCCACATTCTATATGTTAAAGAGAACTCATAGACATGGTTTCCCTTGTTCAATCAGAGAAACATCAAGCAACTAACAACAAACAAATTTTACTTGAGTTCTATCTATCACCAAGCAAAGAATGTATTATTTCAAACTAATTTGAGCATCACCGATCGTTATTTCCCTAGCCAAAGTCTAAGTTTCTAGATAAGACTTGACTACTCTATTCTAAATGAGTTTGAGAGCATTCTAGCACGTATATTATTAAAACCAAAAATAACACATCAACATGACAACAACAACAAATAAGTACAAAGCAACCTTGTTTCCTTTTGCATATAACCGAGCACTCCTACTCTCAAAACCATCCTTTGCTCCCTTTCATCACTTGTTCTCTCTTCCATACTCATGAATGATCCTCCCCTCAACATTTTTGCCAAACTCCCCATTATTCCAACTAGCCGCACAAAGTCTCCAATGTTTGTTCTCCACATAATAAATTTTCCACTTCTTTTCTCATTAATGATAAGTCTTATTGGTTGGCCTCTATCTCATGATCGACCAATGACTACTTCTTGTCTTTACTCTAAATTATGAACGATAGTCTTCTAGCTCACAACTATGGTTCTCTAAAGTGCAAGTTCAAGCTACTTTCATCGGATTCTAGAAAATATAACTTGAGTTATGCAAAGCACTCTATTAATATTTACTATATAAAACAATAGAGCATATTCATTCTTTTCATTTTAAATTAAATCATAACCTTATTTCTAATCAATCAATACAATATCAACAAGGATGAACCCTTAATAAAATATTAAAGAACTAAGGCATTCATTTTCTTTTGAAGCAAGAAATAAATCAAGTAAAATTCCTACATAGAGAAAACTAAAACTTGATATATTTATTCTTATGCAAATTATGATATGCATCTCCATGAAAAGGGGTATTTTTCCATGTTGCCTCCTCAATTAATCCGACAAATAACCCATCACATCATTTCCCCAAGGCATCCTTTTTCTTGGTGGTTAGTTTCTTTCTGCCACCATAAAGGAACATGTTCCTGCAAAAGTGAAATCCATTAGCAGCATCTTATCCTTTCACAAAATCCATAAAGTTATAAACTAAACATGAAATAGTCTATTATTTCATTATGGATTTGTCTACATTTTCCACAACATACATATGTCTTCATAGCAATAAACACATAGTCAAATATCTCATCCATAAGACAACTATCCAAAACATATGTTCAAGCAAAATAAAAAGTCTCGCGGCCCCCCCCCCCCCCCCCCCCCCCCCCCCCCCCCCCCCCCCCCCCCCCCCCCCCCCCCCCCCCCCCCCCCCCCCCCCCCCCCCCCCCCCCCCCCCCCCCCCCCCCCCCCCCCCCCCCCCCCCCCCCCCCCCCCCCCCCCCCCCCCCCCCCCCCCCCCCCCCCCCCCCCCCCCCCCCCCCCCCCCCCCCCCCCCCCCCCCCCCCCCCCCCCCCCCCCCCCCACCCCCCCCCCAAATCTATCCCCCCCCCCCCCCCCCCCCCCCCCCCCCCCCCCCCCCCCCCCCCCCCCGCCCCCCCCCGGCGCCGCATAAGAATAAATATATCAAGTTTTAGTTTTCTCTATGTAGGAGTTTTACTTGATTTATTTCTTGCTGCAAAAGAAAATGAATGCCTTAGTTCTTTAATATTTTATTAAGGGTTCATCCTTGTTGATATTGTATTGATTGATTAGAAATAAGGTTATGATTTAATTTAAAATAAAAAGAATGAATATGCTCTATTGTTTTATATAGTAAATATTAATAGAGTGCTTTGCATAACTCAAGTTATATTTTCTAGAATACGATGAAAGTAGCTTGAACTTGCACTTTAGAGAACCATAGTTGTGAGCTAGAAGACTATCGTTCATAATTTAGAGTAAAGACAAGAGTTAGTCATTGGTTGATCATGATATAGAGGCCGACCAATAAGACTTCTCATTAATGAGAAAATAAGTGGAAATTTTTTTGTGTGGATAACGGATGCTGGAGACTTCTCAGTAATCTTCTAGTATGGGTTAGGCTTTTTGGACCATGGAATAATTTTTTTTGAGATAGAAACTATTAAGAAGCTTCTAGTATGGGTTAGGCTTTTTGGACTTTCATATCAACTTATAAATAAGGATGTTTTGAAGAATATTCGACCCTAGGGGAATTCATCAAGGAAGGACTAACTACTAAGGAGAGAAAGCATGCTATATATACTCGAATATGTATTTTTATGGATATTTCAAAATCTTTGCCATAATCTATTAAGATTAAATTTAAATCAATAGAATGGGATCAACAAGTAGATTATGAAAATATCATATTTTGTTGCCACAATTATTATGAGATTGGACACATGGGAAGAGTTTGCAAAGTGAAAACTATGAAGAAAGAGAAAAAATTCTAGCAATGAGATAAACTTCAAGACAAAGCAAGGAAATCATACAATAATAAAAGCTAGATCATATCAAGGATATTGCACTCCAAAAAAAGAGGTAAAGAAATCCTATTTGTAGTATCATTTGAAAAGTTTAGAAGGAATTAAAGGTGTAAAATAAGATGTGGAGAGAAATCCTAAAACAAAGATGACAAAAGAGGTCAAGTTTATTCTAATTAAATCATCTTCATTTTCCTTGAGTAGTATATAATCCTCTCCAGGTAATAAAAGTGAAAGGTATGAAGATGTTATCCCTTGCACTTTAAGGTTTCAATAGGGAACCAGGATGGAGGAAACCCATAACAATTTAAGTTTTTTAGGGATAAATAAGAAGGTAATTGCTAAACTAATTAAAAAAAAAGGTAATTTCTATAGAAGAGTATCCTTGTACTTTAGGATTTCTAAGGAATCATAAGGAAAATTATGCTTTTGAGGTTATTCCTTTCACTTTAGATCCTTCAGAACAAGGTAAACCTAAAGATGTTAAGTCTTAGTATGAGAAATGTGAGAAGATTGAAGAGATTGATGAAGATGAATTTATTTCTAGGAATGAAAAAAGAGAGAAAGACCCAATAAGAAAAAACAAAGAGAAAAAGAAACCTAGAGGGCTATTGATATGGGAAAACAATAGCAAATATCACAAGTTCTAACAAGAAGTGGGGCTAAACCTGCAAATAGAAACAAAAAATAACAATGAAAATAATATTTTGGAATATTAGGGGAATGAATAAGAACCCTAAAAAAAGGTATTAAGAAATTGTGAGGTTGTTATAGATAATATATTTATAGATATAGAAGCTAGGTAGTAAATATTTTAGCCATTTGCATCCAAAAGTTGTCTGCTTGAATTCATTTTGGAGGGATTCTGACCAGGATAGATAGGGATTCGGCCACTAGTGCCCATATTCAATTTCATCTTGATAAAATTTAAATTTTGAAAGGCATATGATATAAAAGAAGTTGATTATGGAAACTTAGTAGGTTGAGGAAGATGGAGAATATCTTTGATAGAAAGGAAAAGTTGGGTTGCTTTAATTAGCTTGTTAGAAATGTAATATATTTATTTTTGTAATGTGAGTGGCCCCCAATAGAAGCCACACATAACTTATTAAAAAAATATATCTAGCATACAAGATCTAACTAGTTAAGTAGTTATACCATTAAGGAATCCACATTAGAATATGGTTATTATTTTATTTTAAATAATTAAATGTGAAGATAGGATTATGTCACACATAGGTGTTTGACCAAAAATGGTATGCCCAAACTATTGCCTTATGGTCAAAACTTTAGATTTGGCCAAGTTAAAATTATTTTGGTAGGATAATTTATTCTGTCCATTTTTGTTTATAAAGGTAGGGTTATGTAACACTTATTTAGTCAGATATTTCTTTATGGATGGATCAAGTAATGTTACAATTATTTAGTTAGAGGTTTTGCAACCTGGCTAATATGTTCTAGCTAAAATAGTATGTCATAGACAAAAGTGGGCTAAATTTGAGATCCTACATACCCAAAATTATTCTTATTGAAATTTTATGAAGTGCTTTCTCAAATTCAAAATCAATGGTATTTAGGTTGCAAAAAGGGGTCCCTTTGAATCTTGTATCATTTTTATTGATGACACTTTTCTTTTAGGTATTTCTAGAATTAGTTAGGACATGCAATTTAAATCAATATTATCAAGCTATGAGAATATTTTTGGATTAGTAAACACAACAAAATTCATGAAGTTTTTTATTAACACTATGCTTTATTTATAATGGATTATTATAGAAATTTTAGGATTTAAAATTTAGGAAAATACCATCAACAGATCTAGTTGTTCCATTATTTGATAAAAGAACTTAGGGATTTAAGACCTAATTTTGAATAGAATAAAATTTTGATTGGTTTATTGGAAATATAAGTTTCTAATAATGACAATTGGAAATATTCAATTTATATATTGGAGTCTATCCCTACATATATGGCTCCAGTATAACATCCATATTTGACAAAATTCAAAGGGATTTTCTTTGGGAAGGATGGGAGGAAAATTTTAAGTTTTCTCTTTGCAAAAGTAATAAGGTTTGAACATGAAATAATATTTGAGGGTCAAGCTTCTAAAATTGTATATTTATGCATTTGGCATTAGAGACAAAACTTGGATGAAGACTATTGAATAGAAAAGGTTTACAATAATTTTAAAAAATTATTTTGGATGGTTACTTAAGGAAGGATAATTTATAAACATTTTAGCTTGATGCTTGGTAGAAGCCTTATACTCTTATTTCTAGTTCAAAATAATAATTATTGGATTGGGTTTCTCTAGATAATGAAGGTTCATAAGTAAAAAATTATATTGATGTAACATTTCCATATCTTGGTCTTGGGCCTCACCAGACTGAACACTTATCCCTTTCCTGGTGCTTTCAGTGGCGTAAAATATTTAAAATGATTGTGGCATGGTGGTTATAGGGGTAGACTATGTGAAGAACTATGTGGCAAATTTCGAGGCGGACAACATAGAATACTGTGGTGGCCATAAAAGCTAGACAACCTACCCGGATTTGTGGCAGTTATCAATTCCACCATGTAAATTCAAAAAAAATATTTCCATATCTTGGATACCTATTAACAATTTTTTTGATTGGTATAGGGGTTTTGAAAGGGTCCCGTAACCTTGTACATTATGGGCTCAAAAAAGAGTAAACCACCTAGAACTCAAAGGATGTAGGCCCCTTAAGACCAAAAAGGAAGCCTTCTCCAGAAAGTAGAGATCATCTCAGATGCCCATGTAGGGGCCGTAAAACACCTTGAAGAACCAAAATAGAGATGGTATCTCCTATACCATGGAGGAGAAAGGTAAAAATAGCCAAATACCCACATAGGGGCAACAGATGCAATAAACAAAAGATAATACCCACATAGGGGTAACAAAACCATAACACCAAATACCCACGTAGGGGCGGTGGAAATAGAAGACAAACCCAAAAATGAGGAAACCCATGTAGGGGGTGATAGGAAAAGCACACTAAATTGTTGTATGGCCCATAGCATTACAACCGTTAGCCCCCACTAGGCTCTTGAATTCCTCTAAGATCTTGAATTGATCCTTATACTCATCTAGGAGGGTCTTTGCTTGGGAGAGCAGGGAAGATGTCATCTTTGCTGCTCTCCCAAAGGCCTTCATAATGTTGTGAAGGTCTTAGAGGTGGCCTCTTTCAAAAATATTGGACCCATAGGAAATCCTTGAGGCCAAAATGGGAGGCAACTTGGTGGAAGTGCCCTCAAGAGGATGGCTCTTCTTGGGGGTAGTTTCTTGCTTAACCTAAAATGACAAAGAGTCATTAGAACCTTCATTTTAAAAAAAATTGGAGCTTTGCACTTACCACTGGTGGATTTTACTCTGGTGGAGTGTTTGATGCCTAGATTTCACTCCATCCTAGTGTTGAAGTCTAGCGCATAGTTGGTTTGGAGGGACACTGACGTATCACCATTGTCAACTGCACCATTATCTTCAGTAGGTCCCATCGCTATCACACCAATAGCTCTCCTCATTTGTTGATCTAGGATGTATCAGTAAAGTAGTATGTGTAACCCTTCATGCATAGGAAGAGAAGAAACACCATGCTTGACATTATGAAAAGATCAAAGGATGTGGGGTTGATGTGAAAAGTCCCATGAATGGAAATGAAGAAAGAGGACCAAACGATGACATTATTTGCCACTCGAGAGATTATTGAATGAAACCCAAGGCGATGATGTAGAAAAATAGAGAGCCCCCATATCTTAATTATTGCCTAGCCAATGTCACTCCCCATGATGCCACAAACCTCCATAGTGATAGGAGTGACCTATCTAGACATGTGGTTAACACCGAGGAAACTATCATTTCAAACATTATCTTTAATGTGAGTAATCACCATGTAACATATCATCACCCACTGACCAACATAATTTTTGTTGTTCGTAAGAGCCTCAATGATGGACATGTAAGCACTCTTATTAACGAACCTTCCCTTAGAGTGACTAGGCAAGGAGTGGAGAGGATGCAAAATAGTCCACATGGGATTCCTCCAAATAAACCACATAAGCTTATTGTTCACGAGCTTCATGAACCTCAAGATAATTGATGGTGTTGAGAGTCAAGGGAAAATAATGTTCCCACACAGTGAGACCCTACTTAGAAATGCCCACGTTGGCTAGGAGAACAAACGTATGGTTACCCTTATGGTAAATGTAATTGAAAGTAATGCTCATGAAGGATTGCATGAGCCACTTGATATTGGAGATCATATTCATGATATTCCAAAAAATAGACTGAGATCCTGAAAGAAAGTATTGGATGATTTTTTTGAAGTTGCCTTCAATTACCACATTGGAGCACTACATACTGTGAAGGAGGATAATGCCTTGATAAAGAGCCCTGGCTTCTATAAAATGATTGGATAGGTGTCCCAAATTTTTTGTGAAGGCCAATATGATATTATTTGAGTGATCTCTAACAATTCCACTAGCTCCAGTGGGTCTAGGATTACCTTTGGTAGCTCCATAAAAATTCAACTTGAGAAAACCTCTAGGAGGAGGAGACCAAGAAATATGAGATTGATCCGCCTTAGGAGGCTGGGAGTGAATGTGATAAGTGGAGATCTTGAGAGAAGAAGCCAATAGTTCTTCAGTGTGAGGTTCAACATCACTGTCACCAATAGTGATAGAAAAATTCTTTATAGTAGCATGGATGATTATGGCAAGCACGTGATGGGCATCATGAGAAGAGTCATTGAAAGCATAGGAATTGTGCTCTCACCACACCTCCCATAGGAAGTGGGGAAGATAGAAAGACCAAAAAGTTTTGAGATGATAACCTTTGAAGGGATTGGGCCACTAAACACACAGGTCATTGAGGAAAGCTGGTGGGATCCAAGCAATGCCAACAGAGTAGAACAAAGATGATAGGATGGATTGGGAGAAGGGGTAAGACAAGAAAATATGGTGGGTCGATTCACAATCCTGGAGGTATAGGTAATAGTGATTGGAGAAGGAAAAGCCTCGATGATGGAGGTTTAGGAGGGTAAGGATATTATCCTGGATGATCAACCAAAAGAAGAAACTCACTTTGGGAGTGAGATGCTTCTTCTAGATGAGCGAGGAGGGAAACCAAGGGGGGACTGATCTTCAGTGAGAGAGTAGGTAAACTTGACAGTGAATAGACCAGAGGAAGTAGGAGCCCACAGGATAGCATCCTTAGAGGGAATATGAGGAATGACATAGAGATGTAGCAAATTGGATAACATGGAAGCATCATGACATTGATCACTGGATAGACCATCGATAGGGAAAACTTTCCAAGAATTCCTATTACTTTGAATAAAATGGCATACCTTGGATCTAAAGAGGACGTCTATGATAGGTTTCAAGCAGATGAGATTTACACAATCCTTCAGGGGTTGGTCTCCAATCCAAAGGTCTTTCTAGAATTTAATTTTAGCACCATTACCCAATTTCTAGTGTATGCCTTTCCTGAGAATCTCCTTAGACTTGAGGATGGAATTCCAAGCTTCTAAACCAGAAATAGGAAAAGGGTCCTCCAAGAAATTGCTATCATGCCACTGATATTTTTCTTTCATGATGGAGACCCACAAGGAATTCTCACTGGTAAGGACTCTCCATCCTTGCTTGGCTATGAGAGCCATGTTCATATTGGGGACCTTCTAGAGCTCAATTCCTCCATGATCCTTTCGGGAGAAGACCTGATCCCAAGCGACCAAGTGAATACGATGCTTCAGTTCTGACCCAGACCACAGGAAATTTCTTTGAAGTTGCTCAATTTTATTGTAAATTTCCACCGAAATACAAAATATGGAGAGGAAAAAAATAGGTATACTTTGGAGGGTGGCTTTAACAAGAGTGGCCTTACTAGCTTGGATTAGAAGGATTTCTTTCCAACTAACCAATTTCTTTTGAATACAATCAATGATAGAATTCCATAGAGACTTTTTTGAAGGGCCAACGAAAAGAGGTAAACCTAAGTGGTTGGGAGCTCAATGATGGTACAATCCAGGATGGCAATAATGCACACTTTGTGTCTAGTAGGGGTATTAATGAAGTAAATCTTGCTTTTGCTAAAATTGAATTTTTGACCAGCAATAGCCTCGAACGAGAGGAGGATCAATTTAATGGATTGGGCTTGGGGAATAGAGGCAATGGTGGCCAAAATAGTATCATCAACAAACTGCTAATGGGAAATGGGTTGAAGTATGGAAGCAGGTTTAAATCCAATATGTCACCTTTGGAACAAGCATAAGTGAGGGTTCTACCTAAGGCTTTAGCAATGATGATGAAGAGGAAGGGTGAGAGAGGGTCACCCTATCTCAGCCCTTTGAAGCTCTTGAAATACCCTACAAGAGACCCATTGAACAGAATAGAAAAATTGGCAGTAGAGATACATTCCTTGATGAGAGTAATCCACTCAGGATGAAAACCAAACCTAGATAGGATAGAGAAAAGGAAGCTCCAGGAGACTCTATCAAAAGCCTTATTCATATCAAGCTTAAGGAGGAATCCAACCTTGCCACTCTTAGACATAGAATGAATGATTTCATGGATGGTGATAATATTGTTCGTTATAAGCCTCCCTTGGACAAAGCTTCCTTGATTAGGGGCAATGATGTGGGGGAGAATGATTTTGAGCCTGTTGGTAAGGGCTTTGGTGAGGATTTTGTAAAGGACATTACAGAGGTTGATAGGGCAAAAATCAGTGAGAGTACGAGCTTTGTTAACCTTAGGAATGAGGGCCAGAAAGGTGGAGTTGACATCTTTGGGAATATCTTTTCTCTGATGCATATACTAGATTGCAAAAACAACATCCTCACCCACAATATCCCAAAATTTTGGAAGAAAATAGGAGGGAAGCCATCAGGATCAGGGGCTTTCCCACCTTGCATAGAGAAGGCAGCATAACAGATTTCTTTAGACAATAATTGTGAAAGATCACACTAAAGAATTGGATCTGTTTGAGAGAGTTATCTTCGAAGTAGAGACTATCCTGATGAATAATTTGTATGATTCAAGATTGAAAGATGAACTAGTCATTGTTAATCATTTACTATAGAAGGATTAAGAACAAGAACTTGAACCACTACCATTAATTCCAATATAAGATAGTTCTTTTAATTTACCACATGGTTGGCATCATCATATTCTCTCATCTTTTCATTATCCTATATCATATTTAATACCATCAAGAATTGCCTTTGATAAAGATACTCGGATCTTCCATTCTCTTTTACCACACCATTTCCCACTCAACTCATTTATAAGAAATTTTGAAGGAATCAATTTGATACAACCTAGTACAAAACAAATTGAAATACAACCAAAAAAGTTTTTAAATATCAATAGTTGGTTGAAAAATGACCAAGAAGAAAAATTGTTTAATATATTGAGTTGACATCCCAATGCTTTTCCATGGGAATACAAAGACATGACAATAATTCATCTAGACATATGTACTCATAAGATTTATACAGAGTATGTTAAGCTTGTAAGAGAACCATAGTGGATATTGACCCCTACTTTACATGATATTTTGAAATATGAAATAAAAAAAATGCTAGAAGTAGGATTCATCTACCTTGTTTCTAATAGTCGATGGGTTTCACCATTGGTTATTGTTCCAAAGAAAAATGGAAAACTGTGAGTGTGTGTTGACTATAGAGAATTAAATAAAGCTACACATAAAGACCATTTTCCATTACCATTTATAGATCAAGTGTTAAACATGCTTACTAGAAATAAGTATTTTGTTTTCTCAATGAATTTAGTGGTTATAATTAGATATAGGTAGCACCTGAAGATCTGAAGAAAAAAACCTTAACTTACCCATGGGAAACATTTGCTTATAGGGTTTTACCCTTTTGAATTTGCAATGCCCTAACAACTTTCCAATGAGTAGTGCTTACTATTTTATTTGACTTGACCAATTATTGTGTCGAGATTTACATGGATGATTTCACAATATGTGGAAAAACTTTTGATGAAACTCTTGAAAATATTGACAAGGTTTTGACATGATGTGAAACTTACAATCTGTCCCTAAACCCTAATAATTTTTTTATGATGATGGATGAAGGTATTTTTCTTGGACATCACATCTCATCTAGAGGGATACAAGTTGATCCTAAGAAGATTGAGATTATCAGAAATTTGCACCCCAAAGAAAAGCAAATGTTAGAAGTCTTTTAGAACATATTGGCTTCTATCATTGATTCATTCAAAACTTTAGTACCATTGTGAACCCTATGTTTGCCTTGTTAACTAAATATTCAGAATTCATATTGATAGAAAAGTATAAAATTGCATTTGATACTTTAAAAGAAAAATTGATCACTACACCTGCGTTACACGGTCCAAATTAAAAACTTCCATTTCACATTCAAGTTGATGCATCTAACACTGCAATCAAAGTAGCTCTAGAACAAGTTGAAAATGGAGAACATTATGTCATATATTACATTAGCCAAAACTTAATAGAAGCTAATGATAATTATACTATTATCGAAAAAGAATTCTTAGTAGTAGTATATGCCATTAACAAATTTTATCACTATATCACAGGATATCAAGTATTTGTTCATACAGATAATTCTGCAATCAAATACCTTATGAAAAAACCTTTAGTTAGTGGTCAAATAATAAAATTATTGCTACTATTACAAGAATTTGACATCACTATAGTAGATAAACCAAAAAAAACTAATGTAGTAGCTGATTTTTTGTCTAGACTAAATATCATAAGAGAGGATGAACCAGTAGAGGACTCTTTTCTTGATGAGAGGTTATTTGTAATTTTAGCACAATCACCATGGTTTGCTGACATTGCCAACTACCTAGCAATAGGAAAAGTTCCCTCTCACTTTACTCCTTAGGAAAAATGATGATTGGTGAATCAAAGCTCATCATTTTAGTGGATTAACGGTCTACTATTTAAATGTGGACCTGACTATATTTTACATCGATATATTCAATGAGATGAGGTGTATGAAATTCTTTGGGCATGTCATGATGAACCATCTGGAGGACATTATTCAATAAAACCACTATTAGAAATTTTTTAGGAATAGGTTATTATTGATCCTCACTTCATAAAGATGTAAAGAAGTATGTACGACATTGTGATTCATGTTAAAGAATGGGTAAACCAGTTGCCATGAATGAAATACCTTTATAACCTCAAGTGGTTGTAGAACCATTCGAGAGATGGGGATTATATTTTGTTGGATCCATTGGCCCACCTTCTCAAGTAAAAAACACATTCTTATGTGTACCAATTATGTAACAAAGTGAGCCAAAGTATGTGCTTTCAAACATGCTCAAGAAGAGAAGGTCATTGATTTTCTATACATTCAAATATTTCAAAGATTTGGTGCTCCACGATCTATTGTTATAGATCATGGACTCCAATTTGCATCTAAATTTATAGAGGCATTTACTAAAATGTATGAAATTAAACATAATAAATGATCACCATATCACCCTCAAGCACATGGTCAGGTTGAAGTTACAAATATAGAATTAGAGAATATTCTAACAAAGATAGTGGTTTCTCACAAGAAAGATTGGATGAACAGGTTACCCAAGGTCATTTGGGCTTACAACACTACATGGAAATCCACCATAGGATTTACACCTTACAAATTGGTCTATGGTAAGAAACCTCTTTTTCCAATTGAATTTGAGTTACTAACACTTTGTACATCTTTAGAAGTTGGCATTGAGTTGTCGTAGGTACAACAAGAGAGAATTACATAGTTGAATGCATTAGATGAACTTATCTTAGAGGCACTTCACCAGATAGAGATCATTCAAAAATAGCAAAAAATGAGGTATGATATTCACATTAAGAGTATCAGATATGAACCAAGAGACTCGACACTATTTTTCAATTCTCGATATGTTGATTTTCCTAGGAAGTTATAAACTTGATGGCTTAGTCCATATCAAATTGAAGAAGTGTTCGACAATATATTTGTCCACCTTTATCCTATTGATGATTCAAGGAGGAAATTAGTGGTAAATGGGCATTTTTTACGAGTGTACCATAAACCATTGACAAAGGAGGAGTTTGCTCTACACTTTTCACAATCTAACCTATGTGTGGTAGAAGAGGTTTCCTCTTTTGGCACAAATTCTAAATGATAAAAATCCTTCAAAAAGAATGATTTATAGAAGAAGGTTGAAAACTAGAAAGGCAACTACTTCTAAATAATGAAAGAAAAATTCAATAGTAAAAACCTTTCTAAGGCGCTATTGAGTTAAGGCTTACATGAAAATCTATTTCTGACTTGTTTGCCTTTTTGAATATTCATCATTGTAGAAATTTCACTTACTACACTTATGTAATATTTTCAAATTTTAGAAGCCTACACAATTAGCAACATAATCCAAAGAATACAGAAGAATCCTTCAAGATAGTAAGGTATGCATTTCTTTAATTTTACTAATAGTTAACTTTGACATTGCATGAATAGTAATTAAAATGCTTGGCATTAGTATGTCCAAAATTGGTAAAAACATGAAATACCCTACTAGTCACCCCAAAAGATATCCTATCCTACCTTCAGTCATGAGATATTCAAATCTAACATATTGAAAAGTAAACAAAACAAGTACTCTGATATTTTAGATGCTTTAGAAGGACCATCCTCCAGAATGATCAGGGCTTTGAAATGAAAAGGCCACAAAATAAGCAGGTAAAATTTGAATTTGGAAATGCACAGGAAAAAATAACCATTCAAAAATTGGCATGCCATGTGTCCTAGAAAACAAAAATCAAATGTGTGATGCCATGAGTAGAGCATGATGTTGCCTACCACCTCTATCTATTACGGTACTCATTTCTAATCCGATAGTCTGCAACCACATCATGCAAAAGTTGATGATCCACATGTGGTGGATCTTGTAATGATATCATGCTCTATGACATCCTATCATATTTTACAATCAACCACCACCCTTAAGCCCTATAATTGCACAATTTCAATAAAAATATGGCAACAAAAAATGAGGTGAATGTGGTCAAAAATTCTAAAGCATGGAAAATAAACCACATTATTTGAGTTGTTGGCTTAAAAATCAATCATATGTGTTTTTTTAGGGGAAATAGACTTATAACCATGATGCAAAAGAATTTTCCAACCGCAACCCCCTGTTCGTGCCAAATTTTGAAATTTTTAGAAGATGAATTACCATGTGCCACACATCCAATCAGTACATGGGGAGATGCAAAATTAGTATACTAGTTAGTGGATTTATGTTATCTTTCAGAGCATGTCACCATGCTTAGGCATAATAGCCACAAGTACTTTGTAATCATCACAACACATGCTTCAAAAAAACCTTACCCTAAAAATATACAGGAAGCATCGAACATAAATTGTAGGAAAGAGAAAAAATAGGGGTGTCAAACAAAAGTTACAAAAAATGGTAAATTTAAGTTATAGAGCTCAAATATGAATGCATAGCAAGCAATATGGATGGTCAAAAGTGGAAGGCCAAGCCAGATAATATAGAAGAGCTGCAACACCATCCAAAAATCATCAAGATTTTCTAGCAAGTAGGACGGATGGCATTTCTATAGAAATTTGATAGTTATTTAGAGATATTGGTAGCATAATTCTCCATACTCTTTAGAAATACAAGGTATCTATCAAAGGAATGTGTATAGAGGTAACTCCTACCATTCTCAATCAGATTTCTAAATTACCTCTTGAAGGAATATAATTGGTTAAATCATTTAAAACAACCATACTTGAGGTAGTAAAACTTTTCAAAGAAGATGGGGATCCTAAGCCCCAAATACATATTAACAATCGAATATGCAAGGGAGTAATATAAACTACCCTTAAAGTCCTAGTATGAGGTCATCATATGGGTGGTTTGATACCTAACCTGTGAAGTTCAGTTTGTCATCCTATTTGGGCAACATATCAAAATATTAATCCACTTAAGGAATGGTGTAAGAAAACCTAAATTTTGGATAAACATCCCTCTGTATTTGCATTAGACTCTGCATGATATGGAAAAATATTATCAAGTAGTGTAGGGATCATTTTGGCACCATCGCCTAATAAAATTGATTTATAAACACCACTTCAAAAGGAACCCTAGGAGTTTTTCTAGGTTCTTTGAGCCTTGGACAAATCATACCCCTGGTAAGAGTGCTCAAAAAAAGAAGAATGAAGGGACTAGCAGTAGGGAAGAAGCCTCTGCTAATTTTTTTTTAAGTAGGGCCATATCTAAAATAAAGATAATCCTTCCTCATCTAGTAAAAAAACACCTAATACAACAAGGTCAATAAGAAGTAAAAAATGAAAAATTTAAACAACCCCTACAACAGAGAGGAAGACTAGGAGGGTTGTCATCAAAATAAGTGAAATAAAAGTATCTACTTAGGTAGATATCTCTGCTTAGCAAGAACCTCTAAATTAGACATAGAGAAAAATATTGCTCAAGCAGAATCATCCTCTACAAAGGAGGTCTTTGTTTAGAAGGACTCTTCTTCCATAGAGGAAGAGCACTAGCATCAACAAACTCAAAAAGGAAGGACTAGATTTGTTGCTAGGAAATAGGTTGAGAAAATTGTGTAACAAAATAACACACAAAAATAGAGGACACAATAGACTACATCAACATCACTCCCTCTTAGAAGGATTTTAAGGTAGAGACAACATGTAGTTGCTTAGGAAACACCCCCTGAGCCCTCAAAACAAAGAGGAAAAGAATTAGTTTAGGTGGATGAGGAGGATGATGAAATTCCTACAAAAATAGAAATACCAATGGAGGTGGATTCTCCATAAAAAATGTCACTATATACCTATTCCTCAGAGTCCTTAGAATAGGAAGCAACTGCATCAATGGAGCCAAAGGACCCCTTGAAGGTTGTAAGAGTAATCATCCAAACATAGCAAAAATAGATGGAGGCAAAATAGAATATCAAGTAGAAGGACAAATACATTTGTCAACTGCTATAAGAACTTTGTGAGCTAAAGAAAAAATGGGAGGATAAGAAAGTACACCTAAATCTATTTAAGGTAATGAAGCAACCAAATTTCTACTTAATCTGGTAGAACAAGCCCAACAAGTGAAAACACCACCCTGACAAAATTGAGTTCACTATTGTAGAATATGATCCAACCCCCTCTACTCATTTTATGGAGACTATTTCTATAGAGGAAGGATAGAAGAGGAAGTGGTATTTGTTAGAAGGGTAGGAAAAGAGCCCATGGGTGAAGGTGAATGCTTTAGGTAACATGAAGATGCTCCAAAACATGAGTAACAATAGGTTTCAAGAGACCCATCATTGGCATAGAGGTGGGCTCTAGAACATCCAATATAGGAGATTTCTTTGGGACATCAAACACAAGGAGATGAATTAGAATAATAGCCATAGACAAATTCTTCAACACAATAGGGCATACAAACAACAACTTCAATGCATAACACTACAATACATGTAACTCTAGTATTCTAGAATGGGGTAGGGCAATTTGATATACCAATTGAAGAGGAAGTTAAACAAGTGATTATAGAGTCTGTAATTATAATCCAGACTATAGGAATTGGGGTACAACATGAAATACCTCCAATCCCTAATACTCCACCAATAATTTCACCACAACAAAATATAGTTTCATTGATAGAGCACAATGCAACATTAGGAAGATGGATGGTCAGATGTCATGCTTTATAGGAACATCTTGTAGCACTATAGCCATTGAAAGAGCAAAACAAAAGATAAATAAAAGAAATTATAGTCCTGTAGAACAAGGTGAGAGACCTATTTCACATAGCAAAATAGAAGGTACAGTGTAGGAGACCTACTAGAATTTATGGCTTGGTCCTTAAAGAAAAATATTATAGGTTCCAGGTAATGAGAATATGTTTTGACCTTTCTTATGACCTATCTTTTGAACAAAGTTTTATTGATGCATATTTACACAACCTTGAAGAATAGAAAAACTTACTTTGCGAGTTTTATTTACATAAGTTTATAGTAGTGGAGGATGTTTAGTTTATGCCACACATCTATACAGGGGATGTCCAACTTAGGGCCTTTACCTCCACTCTAAACAACCAAATATATTGCCAAAGTGAATGGAGGTAATACAAAACAATAGAAATAGGACTTGGAGTCCTACTTAGGCATGATCAACCTAACCCAAAAGTGTTTATTAGTCAACACTTTTATTTGATGGGAAATATGAATATCAGAGCTACTTACATTGAAAACCTTAGGGAGATTGTGGTTAATTTTTAAGCTTTCTATAGAGAGAACTTTGATAGTGTAGGATTAGCATGCAAGAATAGATGAGATGAACTACCTATCTCTCTGAGGAAAAGAGAGCCCATATTACTAGCCAATATGATGTGGTCTCATAGGAGGGTAGTGGAATTAGTGGAGGTAGTACTTGCTATGAAACATGAGTGGCCTACACTACTTACGCTAGTGTCAAATTACTTTGATTCAGATATGGAACTAGAATATCGATTTCAAAATTGGTTGGTAGAGATAAAAAGGAATAGGGGGTATAATTCTTCAAATCAATTTTTTTGGGAGGATATCCATAGGCAACTAGACCCAAATGCTTATTTAGCCCACCAAAATGCATGAGGGCATGCATCAACTTAAGTAGGGGGGAATGATGAGACACCAAAGTGTCTCATTGTTTTAGCATTGTTATACACATAAATTACCATTTTTATCTACATATGATAGTATAATACCAAGTGATTTAATTATTATGCATGATAGTGTTAATTTTAGCATGGTATAATGATGAGAAATACTGATTTACTGTTAATATGGTTTTCTTGCATTTATACAATTATTTTGCATAAAATTTAGTAATTAGTAGGCATAAATAAGGCATTAGTAAGAGGTATTTTGAATGAAAGTTTTTGAATATCTAATATGTTAAAGTGTTTGAATTATTTTCCACATTATAAAACCTTTTGGGATAATGTAGCAACCAAAAATCCAAAGTTGCACCAAAATAGGATAGTACAACCTACTGAAATAAAACCTATAGGTTATGCTCTGGAACATTCGAGCAACAACCTGCAGGATAATAGGAAGTAGGTATTATGCATCCATTTTAGATTCCAAACACCTTGTCAACATGAAATAGATAAATGAGAATGTGACCAAGCACAAAATACCAACCCAACACTTCATTTCTAATGTATTTTCACATAACTATTAATCAACTTGATGTTTTGAAGTAGTTACAGGATATTCTGTAGCAAAAATAGAATATATCTTCTGACCGATTTCCAATTATATGGCACATTGGTAACAAAAATGAAATTAATTAGACCTATTATAGTAATTTCCATAGCATTTTGAGGCATAGAAAATATGACAACTATCTACAATAGAATTCTATCCTAAATCTAGATAGAATATCTATTGACTGCAAAATTGTAGGAGTTAATTACAACAAAGCAACATGTTTTAATTCCTAAATGTAAGGGGAGAATTCAGTATAAATATTTTTTATCTACCTTTTTTGAGAGCTTGAATAGAAAATGAGGAAGTAAGATAGAAATATGTGAACTCAATCAACCATTGATGTAATAAATTAAGTTAATAAAAGTGCAACAATTTCAGAATTAGTATTTTATGTTAATTTGACTTCATATTTTAGCTTAGGATTTGGTGAGCTCATTCTTTCTTCTAGACCTAGGAGCAAGGGACCACTCTTGAGGCTGGTAGAGGGAACTTTGTATCATAAATTGTAGGTTTTATTGTTGTTTTTTATGTCATTTATTGTTGTAGACTAGATACTGCTTTTCCCCAATTTTTCCACTATTTTTTTCCTATTCTACATGTGTGTGTTTTTCACCTTTTTTAGCTAGTTGTCTTTCATTCATTTCTACATTTTTCATTTCTATCAAGGCATTGTTATTCAATACTTATTTACTATTTTCAACATCTATTTTCTATTTCAGTCTCTTAGTTTTGCAATATTTATTTCTAGCACTTTACATTTCTATATTTTCAATTCAAGTACTTTATTTTCTTGTCATTTCAATTCAACAAATGTAATATAGAAAATTTTCCTTCAGCTAGTTCAATTTCTTTAAGTAGTTAGTTTTATTTATGCAAAAGTGTGATTAACTAGTTTACTTTTTGCAAAGACATTGCGATTCCTTGTTTTGATTTAGTAGCCTAATGCCTAGATTTCCAAGCCATAATCCCATCATTCCCTATCGTATATAGCCTTGGATGCCACCCTAGATTGATAATTAAATTAATTGATGAGTCTTAATGACACCCATCAAAAATCTTACAAAGCAACATAGAATCATAGGCCATTTTGAGGGGCAACCTCTTTCAATACTTTTATTAAATTTGGGAAAAAATACAATCATTCATGGATCCATATATTTTAAAGATACACTTCATGCAACCCTAACCTAATTCTCAATATTTGGCTTACATGCAAAGTACCACTTAAGCTAGAATATTTTACTAAACATCGATTACATTCTTGATAACAGTTACATGAAATGGTCCCACTTAGATAGGTAGATAACTTACCACATACCATTACAAAGTATTACAAATTAACATTATAAAGGATCCCCAAATTGGAAGGGGATCATTACATAATCATATGAGAATTACAAAAATAGTGTTAGAATGGGGTCCTAATATATGAAGAGGCTCAAGGTTACACATGGGCTAGCTGGCATTGAGCAAGTCAACCTAGCCCTATATCAATTATATAGGGTATGTTCTACACTTCAAAATTACCCCACCGAGAAATTCATATATGCATTTATGAACCTAGCATGGGTAAGGACACTAGGGAAATTTCTAATACCAAAAGTGGTCTATACCATCTCACCTTGCATTCAATGTTTTGGGTTCCTACTATATCTTATACTATTCTTCTATCTAAAATAAGGATCCTAAGTGTGGGTACTAGTGCATCCCATCTTGTTGAGGTAAGGCAAGGACATGGGATTTCCTAATGGTCCAACAAAAGAATTTTGTATATGTAACGAGCATCTTTATTCTACTTTTATTGCTCTCTTAATTTTTCAATAAGTATAACCACTTAAAGTAATATTTCAAGGTAAATTTAGAGAGTACCAAATGCCAAGGAGAAATAATCATCACAAAAATTATTTTAGCATCACACTGGGGGGTGCAGCACAACAGTTTGGAATTTGGCTCTTCTTTAGGAGGTCCAAGGTTCAAACTGTGGTGTGGGTGAGTGTGTGAGGGGGTGGGTGTGTGGTAGCTTTGTGTTAAATTATCTATTGATAAGTATAGCTCTCTACTTTACGAGGGGTCATGGTTGAGAGGAGATTGCTCAGCCCTATGTGTCGGTCATAAAGGTTTATCACAATAACCAAATAAAAAAAATTATTATTTTAGCATCTTATAAACAAAATATGAGAAAGGATAAATTACTTAAATATATCAAGATATTTTTTAAACTTTGGAAAGAACCAAGCAAAGCATTCCTCCACTTTAATTTTCTATAAAACATATTAGTTAATATATTTTAATAGAAGACTAAATTTATCTAGCAAATTTAGAAGTCCAAAAAATATTCTTAAGAGTTTTTGGTCTTCCACAAACATAACATTTATTATACATAATCACTAAAATAACTAAAAAACTCTAGAAGGAATTTTAAGGTGAAGAATTCTCCAAGCCAATAAATTATTGGCCATAAATCCACAAGGTCTCCATAATTTAGCACTTAGTATCCTCCATGAGGACTTAACATGATTAAATTTCCATAGACCTCACTAAAGGATCATAGATACCATGATTATTTAGCTAGTTCTAGTCCTTAAGATAATGACAAACCAAAGTGGTATGAAGATTAACCTTATGCTCAACTTTAATTGGTAGAGATGAAAAATCTTAAATCATCTTGTTACTCAAATTGGGCCCTTACTCAATGCTAATAATTCCATTTGTTAATAATAATATTCCAAAACTCTATAAACATTAAAAAAATTACTTTTAGCAAACTTACCCTTGAATTAAGGATATGGACCCAAATTTATTTTATTAACATGCAATAATTGATTAAACGAAAAAGATGATATGGCAAAGTTAAGCCTATGTATTAAAGAAAAATTATCCCATGATATTAAAAGGAAGGAAAATATCCAAGATTTTTAAAGTCCCAAAATAGGAGGTTACCCTTTGTTGTGGGCCAAACACAAGTTAATTTTGTTCCTATTTTGTCACTGCCCGTGCATTTAAATTGTCAACCCAGGGAGCTTCGTAAACTTTAGAAGTGTCTCATACAAGATCATTTACAATACCCACTTTGAGATGAGTCCGACTAATTCTATCATTGGGGGGTTTAAAATATCGACAATCATTCATCCACACCACAATAATTTACGTATGAATAATTAAATCCTTAGAAATCAAATATTCATACGTGCATAATTAACTAGACATGAAAGTAAGTTCACTACGACAATGAAAATAATAGTACAGAAAGCAAACCTATGAAAGCAGGAAATTAATCTAAGAAAGCACAAGTAAAAGGGAAGGAATACTGGCTTGGAGTGGGCCTAGGCTCCAGCAGCTCCCTTCCAGCTGAACACGCGATTAGGAACTCTCAAACTTTATTATGATTGCAAAAGAATTATTACAATGCTTCTATCTCCTCAGAATGATAAATGTATTCTCAATCTGGATATCTATCAGAGAGGTCTGTGTGTGTTTATATAGCACACACACAGATCTTCTATTACAAGGAAGTTACAATAGTAGTTCAGTCCAGACTAAACTGGGACAGTCTGGTAAACGCAATCGACATCTGCTAAAAATAGGCATTGTTCCTAATGGTGGCGCGTTCGCTAATTGGTTTGAGTTGCTTGAGTTGGTTCATGCTTCACCTAGCATAGGTAAGATGTTCTCATCCATTGGTGCAATTCCCAGAATTATCTTGCATGACGTGGAACTGGAACTGCACCAGTCAACACTGCCCACGTCTCTTTATCTGGTCAACTGGCAAAAAATGGAGGTGCCTTCTCTATGAGGAAGGTGCCTTCCTCATGTGCTTTGGCAGGCGCCTTCCTTATGCGGAAGGTGCATACTGATGTTGAGCGCCTTCCTCATGCGGAAGGTGCCTACTAAGATCGGGTGCCTTCTTCATGGGGAAGGCGCCTACTGATGTTGGGCGCCTTCTTTATGCGGAAGGTGCCTTGCCTTGCATGGGGCACCTTCCTTATGCGGAAGGCGCCTAAGTATGTCGGGCGCCTTCTTTATACGGAAGGTGCCTACCTTCTGTTGGCACCTTCCTTGAAGAGGAAGGTGCCTACCTTCTCCTGGCGCCTTCCTTGAAGAGGAAGGTGCCTACTCACCATGCCTTGATCCCGAAAGAAATAGAGTGCCAGGTCCATGAAGGACCTCGACTGATCCAAATCTATCAAAACCAACTACATTTCCAAAAAAACACACTAAAACACACAAATTAGATAACACACACAATTCTATTAAATAATTACATAATAATTCATAAAAGTACATAGTTCCTATTATATTGCCGCATAATAATCAATGAAACTCATACAAAATATGAGCATTTCTTAGGCTCATCATCCCCCCATGCCTAACATATGCCATGCCCTCATGGCATCAAACTATAGGTAGCCCTTCATACTCCTCATCATCATCATTTTCTAGTAGATCTGGTTGTACCTACGACCTGTGATTGCTTTTTCTATGGACCGACATCGGGAGGTGCGGTCTTTCTTTTTCTACATGGAACTGTGGTGTTGAGGTGGCCAACTTCTATTGTCTACCTCTGCTCAATCCATTGACTCTACCTATTCGGGTTTCCCACCCCGACTGCTACTGGAGGTGGTATAGCTAACGTGGTCCCTGCTGCCTAGAATGCAACTTCTATAGCCTGCCATAGGTCAGCATCCGGAGGCCTGACAACTGCAAGAGGGATGTCAGAATTGTCCCTCCTGAGATGAACTACCTAGGCCTTGGGTAATTGGGCTGCTTTAGGGGTAAGCCCTACATTTTCTTTTGCAATGGCAGTGGCTTCTAATTCAGGCCCATATACCCCCCATCTCTCAAAATATCTTTGTATTTTAGAGGGGCATCCTCGGGATGACCCATAAATCTCCCAAAACTGATCATCATCCATCGGATTAACGCAAATACTAGGGTCTCCCTAGACCTTCGAAGCTGATTTCTTGGCCTCCTTTGCTACCACCATCTCTTCATGCAGCTGTTTGAACCACTTTTACCTCTCTACGAATGGCTGCATATCCCACTCATCTTCGACCGATTCGGTGAAGGTCACCTTCACCTTCTTTCGAGCCATCATGGGCCCTTTTCCTTTGGCCCTTGTAGAAAGTGTGATGGCTCGAGTAGGGGGTTTCTCCTCCTTCCCGATGGGTGTCTCTTCATTATGAGGGACTTGCTCTGATGTCCCCAGAGTTGTCCCTCCTTTCTCTGGTTGCTCTAGTGTCGACCCTGTAGGTCCCTCGGTCCCTCCTTCCTCAGGTCGAGGGAATTCTTCCTTGACCCCTGGTTCTGTCTATGGCTGTTGGTCCACACCAGGCTCTGTATCACTCAAGTCTATAACAGGGGGCTCCATTGGGCTCCCTCTCCCATCAATCTCAAAAATAGAGGAATTATCCCCTACTTTCGAGCTACTTTGATGAGCATCCGACCGAAATTCCCTCGAAGAGAATACTCATTCTAATGAGGTAGGGGAATTCATCGAGATCTCCATCGCCCAGTCGATTTGAGTGGATGCATCCCTCTTCTCTATCTCCTTGGCCCAAAATTATTGATTCTCATCCTACAACTGTTGGACCAGCTACTCAAGCTGAGATATCCTTTGTGCTTGCTCCTCCAATTCCTCCCTATGCATTCTGGAAATCCTCCAAAATTTTTTGGGCCATCCAACACTCGATTTGCCATTCTAGGACCTCCTCTAGGGCTGCATCAACTTGCTGATTAATGCCCTTAGAAGTCCTTGCATCCTACGGACTCTAGCTTATTAATTCCTGGAGGGTCTGGGCTACAAGACCAACCTCTGGGTCATCTTCTTCCTCCTCTGATGATAGGAGCAGACATCGGGCGCCTTCTCCTAAGAACTGGTTCAAGTTGCCGTAATTGGGTTCCACTAGTGAGTTGTGCCCCTTCCTCTATGAAATTGAGCAATGGTGATTGCCCTCTTTCCTCTACAAAATTAGGCAATGGTGATTGCCCTCTATCTTCTACCTCCTCTATGGGGCTTTCTTCATCTTGCCCTTCCCCGATGGTAGAATCTTCTCATCCTTCCTAGTTGTCATCTTCCTCTACATTGGAGTCTTCCCTTTGTGCTTTTGTATGGCGAACCAGTGTTGATATCAACCCATGGTGGGCCAAGGTGGAAGGTGCACCCCTATGGTATCGAGTCGCTTCCTCCTTCAGGGCATTTTCTAGGTAGAAGGGCACATTGATTTTTCTTCCATGCACCAGGTGATTTAAAAACTGCACATGATTAACGTGCAGGTGGGAATATTTCCCTATGCATGTGAAGAATCGAGCAATCTGCTCGAACATCTTTCGTAAGTTCATTGGAAGTCTACTTTTTGGTAGCCCTTCCTTCTCTATCTACACACTTTCTCCCTCCAACAATAATTCGGTGTACTGTTTCAACATACCACCCTTGTATATGCTCTCGCCTGTGAGAGGCAAGTCGGTCACCTGGGAGATGTATTCTAGGGTGACCGAAATCTCCCTTCCATGCACTTGAGCTACATCACCTCTCAAGGAGGCAGTAAATTCCTTAGCTGCCTCCATATCCTAGTTCTGATAGACCAGGGTATAGTAATCGAGCCATCCCTCGACTTCAAACTGAGTCCTAACCGCCCCCTGATCCCTTCCATGTCACTTGGCTCATTTTTCTTGATGGCATGGTTCTTTGATCATCCTCCCATGGTGCCTTCCTTAATCACTCCTCTATTTTCTTACCCTACCTTCTCAGGAAGGTGCCTTCTTATAAGGAAGGTGCCTAACCCTAGCATTCAATTTTGGGGTTGGCAAGGTACGCCTCTCGAGCCATAACATTGGCATGATATTTCGGCCATGGGGGGTGCATGATTTTTATGGTGGTGCTATTTTTTGGTACTGCATAGTTCATGAAAAATTATATAAAAATTTAATTAGAATTATGCGCGTACCTGATTGGATGCTTCGTGCATCATGGAAAATAGTGATTCATCGACCTGTGACATGGAGGATGGGTATTTTACATGTGCGGATTACGTTGGACTTCGTTGCTGCGTTGTTCGAGGTTCGATGCCGAAGACAGACTCCTGATAGGCTTGAAAACCATCTGTCCATCATCTTTGGGGTATGCGCAAGGATCCCACCCCGTAACTCTACAAGATTTTTGGTTGGGGTGGATTTCCATCACGTGGGGTGATGGTGGTAATCTGGTGCTGCCCAATCATGTGTTGATCTCATTTGAATCGAGGTGCACATGAAATCAAAGTATCGATTATACTCGAAAGGTGCTTTTGGTGCCTTCCCGATGTGAAAGGTGCTTTAAATGACTAGCACCTTCCCTAGGTGGAAGGCGCTTTTGCTTGATGGTGCCTTCCTAAGGCGCTTCAGAAGAATGATGCCTTCCTATGGAAGGCACTTTTGAAGAACGGTGCCTTCCTACTATGAAAGGTGCTTTTGAAGAATGATGCCTTCCTACTACGGAAGGCACTTTTGAAGAACGATGCCTTCCTACTACGAAAGGCACTTTTGAAAAAGATGCCTTCCTACTGTAGAAGGCACTTTGAATGGATACGCCTTCCTGGAGTGGAAGGCACCTTCATCATTTTTTTTTCAAGGTGCCTTCATGATGCGGAAGGCTCTTTCTCTCAATTTTTTTTTTGGAACCCTCGATGAGTGCCTTCTTTATAAGGAAGGCACCTTATTTCAGTTGGGTGCCTTCTTTATAAGGAAGGCACCTTATTTCAGTTGGGCACCTTCTTTATAAGGAAGGTGCCTTATTTCTATGGGGCACCTTCTTTATAAGGAAGGTACCTTACCTCCAGCATGATACCTTCTTCACGATGGGAAACGTCCACCTTAGTTAGGCACCTTCTTGGAGGAGGAAGGCACTGTTCCTTAAGTGGAGAGTCTTCTTTGAAGATGAAGGCTTTCTACAAGGCATTTTTCTTAGCAGCCATGTCATGATCATCCGGGCAAGGGTGATCAAGCCTCCTCAGACTTACTTCATGCTGCCCCAGCATCTTCCTATCGGGCCTGGCATGTGATTTTTCCCCTAGAGGAGAGTTTGTTGCCATCCCCAAGCTTGGATAGATGTTGCTTCTAAACTATATGCGCAGGTGGTGGGATGCTGAGCCGGTTCAGGCCTGGTTTCCCAGATACCTATTTTTCATGTTATTAGGCCCTTCACCTACAAAAAGTAAACAAAAAGAAAGAAAAATACAGGTAGTTAGATGCATTTCATGCCTGTTAGGCCCTGAACTCAGGATGCCTACAGCTTGCATGTGGGTGTCATCCCTACAAAACACATCATAAGAAATAAATAAATCTAAACTAACTAATTTTGGTGGACACCTCCATGTCCACCATTCTACTTGCTGAGAGTTTTGTCTAGATTTACAAGGATGGGGTCTCCCCCATGCCTGCTCTGGACTCCACCAGTAAATTCTCGGATGTGTTGTAGGGCCGCAGTTGGTGGCCATTAACTATCAATACAATGTTGCTACCATCAATGGTCTTGACGTGCACAACACCATTCTTGATGAGCTCTACCACCTCATACGGTCCCATCCACCTCTGCATTAATTTTCCCTTCCATTCTTGGAACCTAGAATCGTACAACAACACCCATTCTCCCTCCTAGAACTGCTTTAGCTTAATGTGATGATCATGCCACTATTTTCTTTGCTTTTGTATGATCTCCATTCTTTGTAAAGCATCCATTCGGATTTCATCCAGCTGATTCAGCTATCGAACTCTTTCTTTTTGAGCTTCTTCCAAGCTCAAATTTAATTCTAAAGTAGTTCTCAATGTCTTAATCTCGAACTCGATGGGCATCATTGCACTCTTCCCATAGACCAACTGGAAGGGTGTGAAGCCTGTGGTGGATTTCCACATGGTGTTATATGCCCATACTACCTTCGATAGCCATGTAGCCCAATATTTTCTATGTTGCTGCATGGTTTTTGTTAGGATGTTCTCAATCTCTCTATTCGTCACTTCCACTTGCCCATTTTCCTGTGGGTGGTAGGGTGTAGTCTTGTTGTGCCAAATTCTATATTGCTTCATCAACTCCTCGATCAACTTGGAGGTAAATTGAGGCCCCTGGTCTATTGTTATCTCTCTGGGGACCCCGAATCATGTAAAAATATGAGCAAATAAGAAATCGATGACTATTCTTTCCTTTGAATCCCTTAATGCTTGAACCTCCACCCACTTGGTGACGTAGTCTGTACAGACTAAAATAAATCTCCTTCCTATCGAAGGTGGATTAATTGGCCCCACAAAATCCATGCCCCACTTATCGAAGGGCTCTAGGTGCACTTGAGGTTGAAGGGGCATTTCATCCCGATGGGTTGGTCTACCCATTCTTTGGCATTCATCGCACTTGTTGGCATAGGTGACCGCATATTTAAATAGAGTGGGCCAAAAGTACCCAGCCTGTAGGATTTTATAAGCAGTCCATTTTCCCACAAAGTGTCCCCCGCATGGTTCATCGTGACAAGCTTTGAGTATTTCTGAGAACTCCTATTCTGCTACGCATCTCCTTATAATCTGATCACGTCCTATTTTAAATAGGAGGTCATCAACCCATAGAAAGGAGGTGCTCTTCTCTATTACCACCTACTTTTCTCAGGAGGAGAGAGCAGGCGAGGTTCTTCTGGTGGCTAAGTAATTGGCTATGTCTGCATACCATGATGTTTGTTCATTGATGGTGAACAAATGTTCATCCAAAAATTGGTCTTCCACTACCGCATGATCTGTTGGTATCAATCTGGATAGAAAATCTGCTACTACATTGTCCTTGCCTGGTTTGTCAACTATTGTTATGTCAAACTCTTGCAATAGTAGAAGCCATCTGATAACTCTTCCACCAATAGTCGGTTTGCTCATTAAATACCTGATGGCTGCATGGTCCATATGGACGAACACCTAGTATCCGATGATATAATGGTGGAATTTATTTATGGCATGCACAACCACAAGGAACTCTTTCTCCATCACTGTATAGTTGAGCTCAGCCCCTGCCAAGTTTTTGTTGACGTAGTAGATGGCATAAAATTCCTCGCCATCCTTCTACCCGAGGACTGCTCCAATCGCATTGTTGGATGCATCACAATAGATATGGAAGGGTATGGCCCAATTTGGTCCCCTTAAAACTGGTGTAGATATCAGCTTTTCTTTGAGTGACTGAAATGCTCTTTCATAGTCTTCCATCCAGTTGAACTCCACATCTTTAGACAATAGAGTGTGTAGTGGTTTTGCAATTTTACTAAAGTCGATGATAAATCATCGGTAATACTCGATAGATCCGAGAAAACTTCTCACCTCTCATTACATTCTAGGGTTGGGTAAGTCCTTGATGACTTCAATATTTCTTTTATCAACCTTTATTCCTTCCATGGAGAGATGGTGTCCCAATACGATGCCCTCTTGCATCATCATAAAGCACTTTTCATTACTAAGGGATAAATTATTTTCCTCGCTTCTTTCGAGCACTCTTTCCAAGTTCGTCATTGCTTCTTCAAAGGTTTCTCCATAAACGGTGAAGTCATCCATGTACACTTCGACCGCATCTCCTATCATGTCTAAAAATATGCTAAGCACCACCCTTTGAAAGGTGGTAGGTGCATTGCATAACCCGAAAGGCAATACCCGATAAGCAAACATTCCCCATGGGTAGGTGAACATTGTTTTATCCTGATCTTCTTCTCCTATCTAGATCTGGTTGTATCCACTAAATCCATCCAGGAAGGAGAAGTACTTTCACCCAAAAAGTGTATCCAAGACCTGATCGATGAATGGGAGTGGGAAGTGATCCTTTTTGGTCACTTTATTCAATGCCCTATAGTCCACACAAATCTACCACTTCCCATTCTTCTTGGGGACCACCACAAGTGGTGACACCCACTCACTATCAAAAATTAGATAGATGAATCCGATAGACAAGAGTTTTTGTAGCTCCACCTTGACAATGTCTTTCATTACCGGATTCATTCTTCTTTATGGCTGCCTACTTGGAGTCACCTGCTCATCGAGGTATATTCGATGGGTACAAATTTTTGGGCTGATACCTTTCATATCCGAGTAATCCCATGCAAAATCCCATTGGTGTTTTACCAAGAGCTCTTCTACTTTTGTTAGTTATGTGGGGGTCAACCCACTATTGATGTTTAACGTCTTTCCCGGCCCAACATTTATCTACTGAACATGGTGGTTTTGGGCATCGACCAATGGTGACTCAGGCATGGTGATGGAGGATTCTCCCTAGAGGAATTCCATGATAGTACCATCCTCATATTCATCCTCTACCAATTCATCCAATGCCATCACTGGCTAGATTATGGATAGCTCATTGTCTCCATGCTTGGTCAACGTAGGGTCTCCCAATGAATCAATGGATTGCACGAGGGGTGAAATGGTCAACATTTTGATATTTTGTCCATTGGAGATGGTCATCAGGCCATCACGATAGCTGATGTAAGCATCGACTATCACTAGCCATGGTCTTCCCAAGATAAGTGGGTAGCCACCCAACCTTGTTTTAGACTATAAGACTAGGAAGTCGGTCAGATATTCCCATGCATCAACTATTACTATTATATCTTCAAGCATTCCTTTTGATGCTACGGTTGATCGATCGACCAACTACAACACCATTGAGGTAGGTCTCAGATCTATGAGTTGTAGCCTCTGCATGGTCTCCTGAGGCATTACGTTGATGGCTGCACCGAGATCGACCAACGTATTGGTCAAGGAATATCCCTCAATTTTTATAGTCAACATTGGGTTGCCTGGGTCTACATACTTAGGATGACATGTCTTCCCCATCATTAAATCTACCAACTTACCCATGACATTGATAGTCTGGGTTACTTTCCATCCTGAATTTCTTAGGCACATCTCCTTTATCACCTTAGTATATATCGGGACGTCTCGGATAGCTTGAAAAAGTGGAATTGTCACTATGATATTTTTCAAGCTAGAAAGAATATCATACTCCGACTACGTTTGTTTCTTCTATTCTTGCAGTCGGTTAGGAAATGGAGCCTTTGTTCTCTCAACCACTTCTTCTTCCACCTCTTCTATAAGAGGTGTTTCTCCTACATCTGCCTCCTCTTCTATCAGTGGAGGTGTCTCTACTCCTAGATGTCTACCTGATCTAAGATGAATAGGATTGCAACTAATATGATACATCGGATACATCTCACCTTCAACATTGTATGTCGGTTGATTTACTCTATTATTTGGATTCATCATCGGTTGTGCGGGTAGCTACGTAGGTCTCACTATAGGCAAGGCTGGTAGGTTTTGATGGGGGTGAGCTGGCGCTACATTCTATGGAGCTAGATTCCATGGAGCATGGCCTCTCCACTATTGCCCAAGATATTGATATGGCATCCAGGGTTGCTGGTTCGGAAATGTTGCTCTTGAGGGTGCGTTGGACCAAGGTGATGGCCCCCACCACCCCATGTTAGGTGGTTGAGGCTGGCCTTGTGGCATGTATGGTCCTCCCCCATATGATGGCATTCCTGGTGGTGTATTCCCCATAGGGGGTTGTGGCCAACTCCTTCGATTGCCTATAAAATAGGCTTCCATAACATCAGCATCCTCCTTGATACTGGGCAATTATGGGCACAATCGAGTCTTATGATTTAGTTTGCAGACCATGCATACTCTGACTTTGTTTTTTGGGCATGCATTCTTTGCATGCTTTCCTCTACATTTTGGGCAGAAATAAGCCAATGTTGCTTCATTTTCTTGCTTCTTTTTCTCCAACAATAGCGTGTCCATTTGTAATGCCAGAGATGAAAGCATCTCACTTTTCAAATCTTCTAGCATATTGCCTATCTCTATTTTTGTGACCGAAGCAGTTGCTTTCATGGTTCTAGAAGTGGTCTTGCCTCTCCTTCTTGAGTAGTTTCGGCATAATTGTTGGATATCTTCCATAGCATGTTGGTAGACGTCACCTCCAGAAATCATGTTGAGAGCTTCTAATGATTCATTGTTAAGTCCTCTCAAAAATATGCTTTTAAGAGACTTGTCGGCTAACTTCGCATGAGGAGATCATTGAAGATTGAAATTGAATCTCTCCCAGTACTCCTCAAGAGACTCATCTTCTTTCTACGTCATGCTCAGGACCTCTTCTCTGGAGTCTCTTGCTCTCCCGAAGTCTTGATATTGCTCTAAAAAGAGCCTCTTCATTTGATCCCATGTAGCAATGTGTTTGTCTCCTAGACCGATGAACCATCATAGAGCTGCATCATCTAATGTGGAAGGAAAGAGCTTCAACTTCTACGTATCATATTTGTAGTCCACAGACCTGCATAGAACATCAAACTTAAATAAAAATAGGTCAGGGTCCTCGGTTGGGTATCCTCTGAAGGTAGGAAGGTGAGCAGGGGATATGTTTTTCATTTTGGTTTCTCCTACTCCTTCCTCAATCGGGAAACTAAAGCCAGATGAAGCCTCTTCTTCGGCCATTTTTTTAGGAAATGTGGTCTCTAATGCAGTTCTTATGGCCTCACGGTCATTCAAAACTTTTTGAGTCAGGGCTCTAAAATCGGTTGGTGTTATCGTCTGATCCTCTACAACTTTCCACAACAGGGCTTCCTCTGAGGGTGTCCTCTTAAATAATGGGTTTACAATGGTTCGTTCTTCCCCAGGTTGGTGGGATGAGGAAGCACTTTGCA
Source organism: Wollemia nobilis (assembly GCA_028583015.1). Lineage (NCBI taxonomy): Eukaryota > Viridiplantae > Streptophyta > Pinopsida > Araucariales > Araucariaceae > Wollemia > Wollemia nobilis. The sequence goes on from JAQPPZ010002816.1 coordinate 109,884, forward strand.
CAAAGTGAGGATTCTCACTCCAGTGGACTACTGGTGACAAGTCTGGGGAATCTAATTCAAATTCAGAGTGTTCGACTGACTCAGATTTTGGTGGACTTTGTTTTACAAAATGACCGTCAGGTCCTCTTTTTCTCGAGGAACTCATACAAAGTCAGATGGAAGGTTTTTAGGTATTGCAATTAATCTAGTAGAGGTGCTTCCTCGACAATGATGCCAAAATGTTGTGGGCCAAACACAGGTTAATTTTGTTCCTATTTTGTCACTGCCCATGCATTTAAATTGTCAACCCAGGGAGCTTCGTAAAATTTAGAAGTGTCTCAAACAAGATCATTTACAATACCCACTTTGAGATGAGTCCGACTAATTCTATCATTGGGGGGTTTAAAATATCGACAATCATTCATCCACACCACAATAATTTACGTATGAATAATTAAATCCTTAGAAATCAAATATTCATACGTGCATAATTAACTAGACATGAAAATAATTTCACTACGACAATGAAAATAATAGTACAGAAAACAAACCTATGAAAGCAAGAAATTAATCTAGGAAAGCACAAGTAAAAGGGAAGGAATACTAGCTTGGAGTGGGCCCAGGCTCCAACAGCTCCCTTCCAGCTGAACACGTGATTAGGAACTCTCAAACTTTATTATGATTGCAAAATAATTATTACAATACTTCTATCTCCTCAGAATGATAAATGTATTCTCAATTATCTGGATATCTATCAGAGAGGTCTATGTGTGTTTATATAGCACACACATAGATCTTCTATTACAAGGAAGTTACAATAGTAGTTCAGTCCAGACTAAACTAGGATAGTCTAGTAAACGCAATCGACATCTGCTAAAAATAGGCATTGTTCCTAATGGTGGCATGTTCACTAATTGGTTTGAGTTGCTTGAGCTGGATCATGCTTCACCTAGCATAGGTAAGACATTCTCATCCATTGGTACAATTCCTAGAATTATCTTGCATGACATGGAACTAGAACTACACCGGTCAACACTGCCCACGTCTCTTTATTTGGTCAACTAGAAAAAAATGGAGGTGCCTTCTCTATGAGGAAGGTGCCTTCCTCATGTGCTTTGGCAGGCACCTTCCTTATGCGGAAGGTGCATACTGATGTTGAGTGCCTTCCTCATGTGGAAGGTGCCTACTAAGATCGGGCGCCTTCTTCATGGGGAAGGCGCCTACTGATGTTGGGCGCCTTCTTTATGCGGAAGGTGCCTTGCCTTGCATGGGGCGCCTTCCTTATGCGGAAGGCGCCTAAGTATGTCGGGCGCCTTCTTTATACGGAAGGCGCCTACCTTCTGTTGGCACCTTCCTTGAAGAGGAAGGCACCTACCTTCTCCTGGCGCCTTCCTTGAAGAGGAAGGCGCCTACTCACCATGCCTTGATCCCAAAAGAAATAGAGTGCCAGGTCCATGAAGGACCTCGACTGATCCAAATCTGTCAAAACCAACTACATTTCCACAAAAACACACTAAAACACACAAATTAGATAACACACACAATTCTATTAAATAATTACATAATAATTCATAAAAGTACACAGTTCCTATTATATTTCCGCATAATAATCAATGAAACTCATACAAAATATGAGCATTTTCGAGGCTCATCACCATTTAATACTAAGAATGCTAGCACTTCAAACCTTGTTAAAGAAAATAACTATTTTGCATGAATTGTTATGAGGAATAAACTACATATAAAAATAAATTAAATTCTTCCAAGGCTCATGATCACTTCTTAAATCCTATAAAATGAGTACATAAGACCTAACCCACCCCTTACTTATATGATAAGTATATTGTGACTAGGAAATATTTGCTTGCATTCAAGAACCACCCTAGAAATTTCTCCATAAAACCCCCTAATATTCTTGGTAAATAGCTATTACTAATTTTTACTTGGAAACTAACAAGAAAAGTAGTCGTAATTACTCTTGTAAGAAATTAAAGCATACCAAATATAAGTATTTATTGACCTAATTATTTAGTTTATAATGAATAATATCTATAAGTCATTTTCAAGATTAACTAAGTAAACTTTAAAACCAAACAAAATGCACAAATATGTAATTGTTTCACCATGTTTAATCTATTTCCATTTTCTAGGAATCAATTAGCTCTAGCTCTTTTAGACCTAATAAGATGTTTCTTTCAAAAGAGGATACTTTTGCTCCAAAAAAATAGTATAAAGCCTCAAGAATAACAATCACATTAACAATTTAATCCCTATTATTTTGTAAAAATAATATAAAATCATCAACAAAAAGTAACTGCACAACTTGATCATAATTAAGGAAATCCACTTGATGAGTTTAACATAAATATCTCTCTTAAATAAGCATGCAAGCATATAAATAGTAATCATATGAAGAAATTGAGTAATAATACAATCCTATCTAATAGACCTTTGCAAAAATATAATACCAAAAAGAGAACCATTGACTAAAATTTTCATAGATGCATTGACAAAAGAAGAGCAATTGTATATCTAAAATTATGACCAAAACACAACCATTAAAGCATTTGAATAATGAATGGCCAATGAATATGGTCATCCACTATGATAATATAGTTTAATCAAAGATCATCTTGACTAGGTTTAGGTACCCATTCAAGAGCCTCCTAGACTAATATCAAATTATCAATGATATATTTAACCCTTAAAAGACTAGTTTGTTCATACCTTACCATATGTTGTGCTATAAAATTAACAGTACAAGCTAAGGCTTTAACAACAATATTACTTAAACTATTATTAGTATTATTTTCTTAGGCATCAATTTGATAATTCTCTAGCTAATGACACCTCTAAAGAACCCATCCTTTCTACAATATTATGCATCATTAATAAATCTAGATTGATGTGTCCCCACATGGCTCTAAAATGTTCAACAAGTGAACTAAAATTCCTAGCGTGTAGTTGAGACCCTACAATGAATATATCTCATGAACTTCTTAATCAGATACTGATCTAAGAAATATTTAACTTCCTTAAAAAGGTTATGAAAGTGCAAAATAAATACTTGGGCTATCTCCTCCATATCCCAATCTAAATTTCCATCATTATCCATAATATCGAAAGTATACTCCCTCCTAAATTTGAAAATAAATTAAGCCTTTATCACCAAGGCTAATTCATTGGATTTGAGAATTAATACATGCTCCAACAACCCTAAAATTTTCAACTATTATAAATTAAATTCAGCTACAACTGATTGTTGTTACCAAGACTATGACTTGGGATCATTCAGTAGATCTTTTTTAGACTTGGACAAGGCCATTGGATATATTTTTTAGCCATTCATTAAAACCTAGCCTTTGTCTTACCAAAATATCTAAGAAAATCAATAGCCCTATGGTGCCATTCCACCATGCAATGTAAACATCCTCCTCTAAACATCTATCCTCAATGTTTTATACCACCTTTAATCTATCATGTAATTAGAATCCTCTTAAAGTGATAGATTAATATTATAAAGTAAAGTAGTATAATGCAAGGAAGAATCACCAATAGAAAGAAAATACATCACTAGAAAATGATAAGATATTATGGTGCTAAAATCATAAACAATCCTTAACCCCTTTCTAAATTTGGAATTAGAAAAATTGAGTGTCATAAAATCTATTAAGTCTACTAAACATGGACTCAAACACTTTAAGTTTATTATATCGAGTAAACCATAAAGACCTGTAAGCTTCAAATGGATTCCTAACAACATCAAATAATCCTAAACTATTACAATAGACAACCCACTTATTGAGTTCATTGGTATACAAGGGCAAGCTAAAAGAATTGTTCAAATTCATTTTCACACTAAGGCTAAAAGAATGATGTTCAAACACATTTTAAAATGAGACAAGTTTATTGTTGTCATGTCATTGGTAACACATTGAAAGGCTCAAAATGAGATCAAGTCATATAATTTTGTTATAAAATTTATTGAATGGTAGATATTGGAATGTAAAGTTCAAAAGTATATATATATTTAGTTTTATTATAATTATGGACTTCTATATATGTATTTATCAACTTGTGTGCTATCAAGGCCACTAACACAAGTTTAAAGGTCCCATATGTGTTAAACTATATCATTTTACAATTAAATTTATATAAGGATAGGTATTGGAATATAGATTCTAAGCATATAAATTTTATTATAGTTACATTTTATTAAATTTTAAGGGTATTCTTGAAAGTAAAAATATACTATTATATTTAGGCAACTATAGAAATTTTAAAAATAAATTAAAAACTACAAATCACATCGATGCACTAGATCCATTCTCTACTATAATTTTATATAGAAATTCTAAAATTTATTGATGTTTTTTTTTTAATAAGCTATGTGTGGCTTCTATTGGGGGCCACTTCCATTACAAAAATAAAATATTACATTGCTCTCATTATATTTCTAACAAGTTAATTAAATCATACCCATATTTGCCTTTCTATCAAAGATATTCTCTATCTTCCTCAAACTACTAAGTTTCCATAATCAACTCTTTTTTTAAAGGAACTAACAACAAGAACAACCCTTACATGACACATAACTCCAACAGATAGAAGGAAAACAAACATAACAATCATCCATCAAAGAGAAAATCAATTTGATACTTTTTATTCTATAGAAGAGGTTCTTCCTCCTTTAGAGTGACAAGATCTGAGAATGCATTTTTGCACTTCAAGATCCTGAGGTAATATCTAGTTGTAACACATTTTGTAGGATCTTCATTTTCAAAAAATTGACCATCATCGATTGTTTCATAATTAGCTTCAATAATACCATCTGAGGTGCTAATATTTTCCATGGAACCATCTAGATGGTCTTTAGTAACCATTTGGTTTTTATCAATGATCTGATTCAAATTCTCCTTTTGGAATTGAGTCTTTTGTTGCTCGTGTGATTCTTGCTAAACAATTGGTGCATCTAGAGGATGAGCTTCTTTCTTTTGAACTAGGGTATTTGAATATTTTGAATCATTTGCATGTAGGGCCTTCTTCTCCACCAAGGAGGAATCAGAGCATGATCAGATGACCAAACATCTCTTCTTCAGGTGGCCATATTGCTAATAGCAATAACATATTAGGGAGAAGTTTTCATATTCAATGTTTTGGATCCATTCCCCTTTGCTTGAGGAGATAGTAATGGATTGAGGTCTAGGAACTAAAACATCCATCCAAACATCCAATCATGCTTTACTCATTAATTTTTCTCCATTTGGGAACCTATATACTGGAATGCACCAATGAAATTACCGATTTTGGTGAATATCTTCTCTCCCCAAAACCCCACAAGGAGAGCATAAAGATTCACCCAAACTAGGAAGTCGTTAACTTCTTTTGTAAAGGGGTTGAAACTAGGAGTCCAAGGTCTTATATAGACACCCCTTTGTGTGAAAATCCAATTATATCTATAATCCATTACCCTATCTCTATCCACTAAATTATGAAAGGAAACATAAAAGAAATTTTTGGGTAGGAGAGTTATTTGAAATTCTGTATTGGTCTACCAATATTTAATGTATCCTTTGAGATCCTCTAGGCCTGGTCTTTTGCCCTTGAGTTTGCAAATAATTGTTTGGGCTTCATGATAAATCATATCCAACCCAAATTCATCCTTCAAAATCTTGATAAAGGGTAGAGGTTCATCCACCCATGAACCCAAAGATCCCTAAGAGATATTTCTTCTGATTGAAGAGGCTTTCTCGTAAATTGAAGAGATGGTCTGTGAACAACCCTCTTCCTTCAACACTTGACTGCACTTAGGGTTTGCATCCCTTTCATGAATATCATAGTAAATTTATCGCTTTGTTTTATCACTTGACTACACCTAGGGTTTATACCCCTTTCACAAAGCCTATAGCTACAACAAAAAATTATCCCTCATTTGGTTCTTTAATATATATACTCACAATAGTTTATCAAAAGTTTTATACTCCTTTAGTTGAAAATAAATTAAAATTGAAATAGTAACAATAAGATTATAAAATTTATATCTTCAACTAGATCTATTTGCATAGAAGATATATTCAATGAATTTTTATCAAAATCCTCATGTTATATGGAATTATCTAACATTCATATAAAGTTTGTCTTAGTAAAACTTCAAAGAATGAGGACAACCTGTACTTAAATAAATAGTTTGATATAACTATATATTTAAATTTTAAAGAATAAAAATTATATTCTATTATATATTTCACTTAAAATATTTTGTTAATTTATACCTTCCTCTGATTATAAACCAAAGTAGTACTTATTCTTTGATGAAGTTGAGTATATTGCTTCTATTAAGAAATTGATATCATAAAATAGGCTAGAACTATGTCAAAATACTATGCTTTTACAACCAAATATTTTTGACCAATTTATTAATAGTATCTTTCAAGTATAGACAAAATTTAAATTTAGAAAAAGAAGTTTCACCCAAATATGGAATTTTTCCATAGAAGGGCCCTTAGGGTAGAAGTCAAATGATCAAACCTATTAGTAACAAGTCTAGTCACAAATGACACACATTCCAAAATGTAAAATGACTTTAGTTTCCTATTCAAAATTAAATAAACATGTCATATTTCCTTTACCTAAACCATGCATTTGTTCAATAATCAAACCATGTGCTTCAGGTTAACCTTATTCCACTTGTACAGTTCATGTTCAACTCACAACCCCCTCAATAAATAGACTAATAATTTTATTTTGGTAATAAATTATCCCAACGATAATATCACTTGATGATAGATACTTTAGGATTTTATCTAAGTTTTAAGTCTCTCCAACTAAATTTCCAATGGCAAGCAACCCTAAATTCTAAACTTTGATAGTTTCCTTGCTATCATTTTATGCATACTTTGTGTAGATGCGAGGAAAAAAGTATCTTTTTCTCTTAAGTCTGATTTAATATCAAGTGTGCATGAGGGAGATTCATTAGGACCTCTTCTTCCACACTTGAGGATCTCTTTCCAAGGGAGACCCTAAGAATACAAATATTCTCAACACAACTAGACTCCTACTCAATATTTTTTCTTAGGTCTTTTGAAAGTTGATGTTATGCTTGTTTGATTGGTGTTTTATGCGTTTATTCAAAGAAAATACCTAAGGTTTTGGATCACTATTTATCTTGACTCTTTTTTGAGTCTTAATGGTTATTTAAACCTAAATCATCAAGGATCATCTAAAATGCAATGCTAAAGCTTATATCATACAAATGCAAGAATACAAGAGCTATCCTATATGCTTTTCGAGTTTGTATGGGCTAACTAAGGAGTTTTTAGAAATTGAAGGTAAAACAAGGAAAAATGCAAGAAGACAAGTTAGCCTAAATGCAACTAAATGATTTTTGATTCTTTGCCTAAGTGCTTTAAAATGAAGAAGAAACTAAAATTTGGTCTAAGGTTCCATAATTGACTAGTTTAGAGATGTTTTGTAAAGGAATCAGAATGTTTTGTAAATGATTTAAATTCCTAGTTAAGGTTCCTTAATTTTCCAAATGAAATGTGATTTAAAGAGCACAAAAAAATAGAAAATAGAAAGGAAACATAGAGAAATGGGAAATGTAGGGCTAGGGAAGTGCCAAGTGGCAGAATCACCTCTTTCTAGAGCTTGTTGCCAAAAACACCACTAAAATTACAAAAAATACCACTATTGCCAAAAATGCCACTAGGGACTGGCAATTTTGGTACCTACACTAAAAAGCCAACAAAAAATAGGGTTTTCTATTTTAGGAGGCCTATTTGAGTGTTGGCAAAGATAATTGACTATCTTCTTATCTTATTAGCTGATCAAACCCCTTGTTTATGCAAAAATTGAGTATTCTTACCTCCTAGAATGGATTATGATATTTTGCCAAAATTATCATTGGTTTTTGCCAAAATCACCACTTGTGATTTTGGTTAGTGGTTTTTTTTAATCTAAGTGTTTTTGGTTGCTAAAATCACCACAGATATGGGTAGGGTGGTGTTGTGGCCATTCCACAACTAGCCCCAAATTTGGGGACCCACCTTAAAATTTTGTTTTTTTGAGGAGTTTTAAATGTTATTTTTGGTAGATTTCACGGTTTAACACTGGCTAATGTTTTCTTGTTTTGCTAGTTTGCTAGTGTTTTAGGTTGATAGGTTTTGTTTATTTTGATTAGTTTTGAAGTTTTCCTTTATTGTGATTTTCAATGAGTAAATTTTTTAAATTAGTTATTTGATTGCTTTATTAAAAAAAAAAATTATAATTCTAATAAGTATATATGTATATATATGTTTATTATAATTATGAAAATGAAACATTCAAAAATAATATATTAATATATATATATATATATATATTAATAAATAAAAAATAAAAAGAAGAAGAAGAAAAGATTATATATATATATATATATAATAAATCAAAATAAAAGAAAAAGTAAAAATATATATATAATAAACAAAGAAAGAAATATATTATATTATATAATATAATAGAATCTAATCTTTGCATGCTTGTCTGACGGTTTTTGGCTTTAAAAGTAGTTAGTTTAAAATTTTATTTTAATTTTTTTCTTTCTTTAGCTTTTAGTTTTATTAAGTTTAAAAGCTAATTAAGTTTGTCTTTTGGTGCAAGTAGTCCACGTGACTACGAAAGTGTTGAAAAGGAATGTGAAACAATTTCTATAATAGGAGAGATTCCATGACAAGAAGGTGCCAAATGGCACCAACCTATTACATGCACAAAATAAAGCAGTGCCATCATGCTTTTGGCTATTACGTAGCCAAAGAAGAGGGAAAACTTTGGAAAATGAAACAAGAGAAAAAAAATAGAAACAAAAGGAAATGAAGGAGTATCTCCAAAATAATAAAAGAAAAGCGTAGCAAGCAAAACTAAAAGACCAAGGGTTTGAAGAATGGAAACGAAGAGCCTCAAGGGAAAACGAAGAGTTTCTGGAAACGAAGTGAAGGGAAACAAAAAAATAAAAATTTAAATACCTCAGAAAATGCAGGAAGAAGGGCTGGATCTTTTGGGATTTTTCCGGAGGAGGAAGGCATACCGCTGGGCTGATTTTCACCATTTGGAGGCCAACTTTGGGCATTTTTTTTTCTGCATTGTAATGGAATATTGAATATCTTTTTGCAGCAATTAATTGGAAATGTCTCAATTTTTATGCATTTTTTATGGTTAACTTTTCATTTTCAGTTTATTGCACCTTTTTCCTTTGAAGCTCGCACCGTATTAGATGTTGATTGCACGAAGTCGGGTCACTCTAATACTGGTTTTATGCAGAATAATAATGCTTGCAGGGTCTGTGGAGAAATTCGAGGTTGCAACATTTTTGTTTTTTTAATTTTTTTTCTTTCTTTTTGCTAATTTATTTTTAATTTTTAGAGATTAAAATAAAAATAAAAAAAACGTAAAATGATAAAAATAATTACATAGCCATGAAGAATGATGTAAAATCTATCATACGCAACAAATTCGGATTCATTCCGAGGTAATTTCAATTTTATACAATTTTTTGAAAATGGTTGTTTGATGCAGATTTTACAATTTCGGAATTTCATTTTTTCACATTTTGGAGTCAAATCAGATTTTTTCAGCTTCATTTTTTTTACGTGCAAGCATAAAATAAATTTTCCTTCATGAAAATTTCAATTTCATCGAAGGGGGTTAATTTTATGGCATTTCATAAGCTATCTTTTTCGGGGCCATAAGTGCACCTATCTTTATGAAAATTTCAATTTCATTAAAGAGAGGTGATTTTATATGTTACATTAAAAGGCTATTGTTTTAACACATTAAATTATTATTCTTTATGAAAATTATTTCATTAAAGAAAGATAATTAAATGACATTTTAAAGCCTATATTTCAAGGCTATAAATTATTATCTCTTTGTGAAAATTGATTTCACCAAAGAGGGATAGTTTATTAATCATATCGAAAGCTATCTTTATCTTCATGATAAGAAGCTATATTCAAGGAGCCTATTCATCATTTCAGATTTACATTCATAGATAGATTTGATCTTTACTTTCATGCTTTAAAGTAGGATTTAATGCAAGGTAAAACTTGATTAAAATCCACTTAATAAGGGAAGATAAAATCTACCTTAAAACCCTCAAGATAAAAGGAATTAAGGCACTACATCATGGTCATATGAGGGCCAATTCACATTTACTTTTATTTTGGTTTCATGAATAATCATTAAAGTAGCATGGTAAAATAAACCAACACATGCCCCTTGTTTACAGTTACTTGCAATCACTAAGGTGTTCCAAGCATTAAATTGATATATCTTTATTTGAGATTACTAATACACATATGCAAATGCTAATATAGCGGAGACCTTGGAGAAGTTGTTTTGTTTAACTTCTTTGCAAGAGAGGGTTTTGGAATCCAAACCCTAAGGGAGAGTGTAATTTCACAATTGGGTAAAATTAACACTCAACATTTTGGCGCTAGAAGGAGGGCCTGAATTGGTTTACTTTGTTTTATTTATGCTAAGAAATTCATGAATTGGTTTTCATTGATCTAACGCTTTTGGATTGTTCATGGTTACTCAAGAGTTTTAATTGCTAAATATTTCAAGTTCATTTGATTAGCATCTTTGGCATCCTTTAGCACTCAACACTTTGGGGAGCTAGGAGGATTTGAATTAATTTATGTTATAGCTATTTAGATGCTAAATTGTTCATGTTACTTGAAATATTTATTTAAAAATATTGGTCTTGACTAACGAGGTTTTGGATCCATATGATTACTTTTATTGATTCTAACATTCTCTATTTTTGATGATGCATTAATGCTAACATGTTGTAAATTTGAGAATGTTCATAAATTTCATGGTTTAATGGATACATATCTCTTGGTTGATGCTAACATGATTATTCATATGTTGTACATTTGATATTGTTAGTCATTTTATGCTTATTTGTAAGAAATCTTTGTTTGACTAACAAATTGATTTTGAAGTTATTCTTTGAGTTTCACTAATGGCTACAAATACTGGAAAGTGGTATGGGGTGCATGGTAATCCTTTGAACATTAGTGGAGATGCTCATGACTTGCCCAAGAACATAGAGAAACTTTTTCCCAATTTTAAGCACAATGGCACAACATTAGCCGAGGAGCACATTCAGTCTTATGTGGATATCCTAGTTAGATGGAATGTTGAACATGAGGATGTGGCATGTAGATTGTTTCCTGGGAGCCTAGATGAAGTGGCATATGATTGGTACATCAATTTACCCACAAGCTCTATTACATCCTGGGCCCAATTGGAAAATGCTTTTATCAATCAATTTAGGTTGCCCATTGATCCTCTCACGATGTATCAACAATTTGCTTCTTGCAAGAGGGAACCTAATGAGCCAGTGAGAATATTCAACATGAGATTTTGAAAGCTCTATGTAAGATTAATTGCTCCCTATACTATTGAGGAGAGTGGTGCTCTTCAAATATACTTTGGGGCATTGGATCCCTTGTTTTCCATGTTCACTAGGACAAATCCTTTGGTTACTAATCTTGCCTCGGCCTACATGGAAGCTATGATTGTAGATCAACAATTAAGGCCACAAGGTTATGGGATGGAGCAATCGCCTATGGTAGGACAACTAGGGGCTTGCAATCAAACCTCGATGGTAAATCAAGCATGGGCACAACAAAATTTGATATCAAATGTTTTGCCCCACAATCAATTTTACCCTACCATACCTATGTATGCTCCCACATGTGCTTATACGAGTACTTCTATCCATCCAACTACTCCATCACGGTTAGAGAATCATGGGGTCACTCATGGAGCCATTACAACAAGTGTTCAGGCTTTGTCTATTGATATCAATCCAACTGATCCTACTACTTCTACCACTCAACCCAAAAAGCTTGTATCAGAAGTAAAAGAGCAAAATAAGGTGGTTAAGAAGTTAGGTAGAGATGTGGTTCCATCACAAAAATGAGCACATCAATGTATGCATCCAAATCATCCTAGGAAGAAAATTCATAATGCTAATCTTAATGATGTTTCATGTTATGCTCCTTCAGGTGATAGAAGAGATTTTGATGTGACTTACATTGAAGTAAATGCCTATTCAGAATATCTTGAAGAGCATGAAGATTTTGGAGAAGAAATTCTATGGAAGGGTAACAAGAAGTTGGAATCAAAAGATCAACATTTTATTTTGGAAAGAAAATATTTAGAATCATTACCCCCAAATGAGGATTTGGATAAACAAACCTATGAGGATATGATTTGGGCATTTGTACTCGCAAAGGAATATTGGAGCGACTATATGGAGCAAGATGTGAAAATTGATCCCCTTATAGAAGCTCCTAAGCCATCAAAAGTGGTTGAAAGTGAATTTGAAAGAAAATCAATAAATGAATTTGAAGACATAACCGAATTTCACCACTTGTTCTTGGAAGATACTTTGGATGATGTCATTGAAATTGATGGTCAAAAAGATCCACACCTTCCAAATTGTGATAGAATTGAATCATGGGTTACAAATTTGGATTATGATAGCCTCACCAATTTGAATTCAAGAAATAACCCACTTTTGGAAATAATTGAACCATCTAAGGAAGGTGAAGATGAATTGGATGAGAAACATGTTGATGAATCGAAAGATTATGAAGAAGTAATTGAACGTCACAACTTGATTTTGGAAGATGATTACTATGATTCTTGGAAGAAATGGGAAGAATATGCTCAATATAAATCTTCTAATGAATTTTTTGTGTCAAGTGATGTGCAGGACAATACAATTGCTTCCTCACATGAGGATATCACAAATCTTGTACAATTTGAGAAAGTTTTGGAAGAGGGATTCGAATCTCATAAAATGTGGGAAAGCGATAAGGATTCTACAACCATGAATCAAGAAGGAGAATCATTTGCTTTGGGTTCCTTTGAGGGAAAAATAATTGAGTATCTTGATCCACTTATTGGTTCTACAATGTCTATGCCATTTCAAGATGAGAAAATTTCAGAACCTGAATGGTTTGGGTTTGATATAACCGATGATCCAATTGAAAATATCACGTTATCTGAAATAACCCAAGTAATTGATCATGGAGATGTGTTAGTTGACCCATCCCTAGGTAGACAAGACTTATGGTTTGAAAAGGATGGACATGTTTTTAATTGGGTGCCTAACTTTGGTGTCTTTGATAAACAGGTCATGGAGAAAGAACAAGCGCTACATGATGATGATAATGAATGTCATGAGAAAAAAGAGGAAGTTTCAAATCCTCTCCAAGTAATGGTAAATGGAAAAGTGCCAAAGGTAAAATCTCACCTTTTAGGTTCCACCATTCAAAATGCAAGTGAAGGTTTGTCTAATGGATTGATGGATTTAAATACTATCAATGATGAAATATCATTTGTGGTTGATGAAAATTTTGACTTAATTCCTCCTCACACCACTAATGATATTGCTTTATTGAATGAAAATGAAGTTGGTATGCTTGAAGTGTTAAATCAAGTTCATAATCAATTAGTAACAGAATCTAGGATAAAAACTTATGATGATGCTCATTTAATAAATATCCTAGGTGTTTGCAAATGGTTACATGAATTTGATTGGTCTACAGATTTGAAAAATGATTTGGCTTTAAAATTTTTAGAAATAGGCTCTAGTTTGCAATATCTCATATCTAAAAATGAAATCTTATTTCTACATCATAAATGGAATTGTGAAATTGACATCTTAAAGAATAAACATGAAAGAATTGAAGATCAATTATTGTATAATCAACTTGAGAACTTGAAACTCCACCATAAGATTATTAATGGAACTAAATCAAATTGGTATGGTGAGAGGGGTAAGATGAATATTGTTGCATTGTTTGGTCTAATCTTGTTTTTGTTGGGTTCCTACAAATTTTGGCATGTGTATCACGTTATATGTATCTTGAAATGTTCTAATCATGTTTGGGATCCTGGAAAGTGATAGTTCAAATTTTTGCACTATTTTATACCATATTGTACATTTGTATATAGATTTTGGTTTTCGTATTTAGTTTTGGGTTTGGATTTTGTTTTGACATTTACAAGTTTTATTGGTGTGTTTTGTACTCATTCACTTCCAAGTTTTGGTTGTTTTCTAGTATTTTAGAGTGAGATGTCAGCTCATATGTCCTCATGAGTGCTAACTAAATTTTTTTTGGTTGTTTTATAGTATTTTAGAGTGAGATGTCAGCTCATATGTCCTCATGAGTGCTAACTAAAAAAAGGAGAATATGAACCATCAGAATTGTATTACAAAAGGCTCCACAAGCATCACAAACACATTAAAAGAATATCGTTTGAAACTTGGGATACATGAAGTTGTCAATTTTGCAATTTAGGGTGAAACATTTTGTATACTCCATCTACACTTCAAAATGCATCCATCCGTATTGCAGGGTGCATTTCACATTGCATTGCATCTCACTTGCATCTACATTTAAAAAACAATCACAAAAAAACATGTTAAATGCTCGTAGGATCATTGCATAATGTACACTAAGAAGATCTTGAGATTTGGAAATGATGCCAATACTGTCTTGAACCAAACATGATTTGCACATCTTAAATACATCTTGGGAAAAATGGTCAAAACCATCCTTGGAAGAAATGTGAGGTGAAAAGAGTCATTCTTGTCGGTCCTATCATGCAACATAGTCCATAAAACAATGGTTTTCACCACTTCCACAATACTTGAAATTCAAAGTCAGAGTAGTAAGGATAGGGTCAAATTCTCATCATACTTAGGTTGAGAATACGATTCCCCAAAGCTCTGATTCTGCCTCCATCACACCATAGACTATTGGGTCGTAAGGATCGTACTGCATGTCCCCTCAAAAGGATGGGTAGTCATCCCCAAGATTCAAGAAATTTAAAGCAAAACTTTCACCATTCATCTCCATCACAACCAATTATTGAGTTGTAAGGATTGTACTACATGTCCCCTCAAAAGGATGGGTAGTCATCCCCAAGATTCAAGAAATCAAAATCAAAATCATGGACTATGGGGCTAACCTCCACTGGGGCTATATACACTTGATTGGCAATGGAGTATGCTCATGCATGGCGATATCTCATTTAAAAGTGAGACCTCTGACCATTCACACTAACAAGCTAGCCTTGCAGTTTCATCCATAATAGGTTTAATCATTTTGGTCAAGATGAGATAATAAAATTAATCAAAGTAGTAAGGATAGGGTCAAATTCTCATCATACTTAGGTTGAGAATCCTATTTCCCAAAGCTCTGATTCCACTTACACACACACTAGTTCTAGAATGTAGCGGGTCATAATCGATCTCTTTATCTGGTAAATAAATTCACTGCACACACATTTGATCCTAAGAGGGTTAGACAATGTTAGTGTGCTTGTTTATGTTACTAGAAGGTTTGAGTATCTGCAAAATAGGTCATTCGTATTGTAGCATCTTTTTAGTACATATGATCCTACAAGAATCATCTGTAACATATCATATGCCTAAATCATAAATAGCCATGTGAAACTGATGATGGAGTGTTGAAGGGTTTCAAATGATAAGGAATGAATCACTTTGAAATCTTTGAGCCGAAGCTGAATGATTCCGATGGTTCATGTCTTTTTGGTCTACTTGCATT
Organism: Wollemia nobilis; assembly: GCA_028583015.1. Lineage (NCBI taxonomy): Eukaryota > Viridiplantae > Streptophyta > Pinopsida > Araucariales > Araucariaceae > Wollemia > Wollemia nobilis. Next base: position 125,495 of record JAQPPZ010002816.1, read on the forward strand.
CTCTGGATACTTGTTGACGCTTGTAATTTTAATTTTTGGGTTTTGTGTGTTTTTAGGTTGGGTTCTTCACCCGAAATGCTCAAGAGCATTTCCCAGCAGAGTCACCATTTGTTGTGGCCATTCCACAACTAGCCCCAAATTTTGGGACCCACCTTAAAATTTTGGTTTTTTGAGGAGTTTTAAATGTTATTTTTGGTAGATTTCACGGTTTAACACTAGCTAATGTTTTCTTGTTTTGCTAGTTTGCTAGTGTTTTAGGTTGATAGATTTTGTTTATTTTGATTAGTTTTGAAGTTTTCCTTTATTGTGATTTTCAATGAGTAAATTTTTTAAATTAATTATTTGATTGCTTTAAAATATATATATATATATATATATATATATATATATTATAATTCTAATAAGTATATATGTATATATATGTTTATTATAATTATGAAAATGAAACATTCAAAAATAATATATTAATATATACATATATATAAAAATAAATAAATAAATATATATATATATATATATATATATATATATATATATATATATATATATTATTATAATCTAATAAATCAAAATAAAAGAAAAAGTAAAAAATATATATATATTAATAAACAAAGAAAGAAAAGATTATATTATATTATATAATAGAATCTAATCTTTGCATGTTTGTCTGACGGTTTTTGGCTTTAAAAGTAGTTAGTTTAAAATTTTACAATTATTAGTTATGGTTGTAGTTTAAGTATGTTTGTAATTTTAATTTTTTTCCTTTCTTTAGCTTTTAGTTTTATTAATTTTAAAAGCTAATTAAGTTTGTGTTTTGGTGCAGGTAGTCCACGTGACTGCGAAATTATTGAAAAGGAATGTGAAACAACTTCTATAATAGGAGAGATTCCATGACAAGAAGGTGCCAAATGGCACCAGGCTATTACATGCACAAAATAAAGTAGTGCCATCATGCTTTTGGCTATTACATAGCCAAAGAAGAGGGAAAACTTTGGAAAATGAAACAAGAGAAAAAAAAATAGAAACAAAAGGAAATGAAGGGTTGCCCTAATGGAGAAAAGCGCAGGAAATTGAAAACGAAGGTGAAAGGAGAGGAAATGAAAAGTTTCTTCCAAGTTTAAATATGCATTTCAGACATGAAATAGGGGCTGGATCTTTTGGGATTTTTTCGGAGGAGGAAGGCATACCGCTGGGCTGATTTTCACCATTTGGAGGTCAACTTTGGGCATTTTTTTTTTCTGCATTGTAATGGAATATTGAATATATTTTTGCAGCAATTAATTGGAAATGTCTCAAGTTTTATGCATTTTTTATGGTTAACTTGATTTCGTTTTCAGTTTATTGCACCCTTTTCCTTTGAAGCTCGCACCGTATTAGATGTTGATTGCACGAAGTCGGGTCACTCTAATACTAGTTTTATGCAGAATACTAATGCTTGCTGGGTCTATGGAGAAATTCGAGGTTGTAGCGTTTTTGTTCTTTTAATTTTTTTTTTCTTTCTTTTTGCTAGTTTTTTTTTAATTTTCAAAGATAAAAAAAAATTAAAATGATAAAAATGATTATATGGCTGTGAAGAATGATGTAAAATCTATCATACGCAATAGATTTGGATTCATTCCGAGGTAATTTCAATTTTATACAAATTTTTGAAAATGGTTGTTTGATGCAGATTTTACAATTTCGGAATTTCATTTTTTCACATTTTGGAGTCAAATCAAAAATTTTCAGCTTCATATTTTTTACTTGCAAGCATAAAATAAATTTTCCTTCATGAAAATTTCAATTTCATCGAAGGGGTTAATTTTATGGCATTTCATAATCTATCTTTTTCGGGGCCATAAGTGCACCTATCTTTATGAAAATTTCAATTTCATTAAAGAGAGGTGATTTTATATGTTATATTAAAAGGCTATTGTTTTAACACATTAAATTATTATTCTTTATGAAAATTATTTCATTAAAGAAAGATAATTAAATGACATTTTAAAGCCTATATTTCAGGGCTATAAATTATTATCTCTTTGTGAAAATTGATTTCACCAAAGAGGGATAGTTTATTAATTGCATGGAAAGCTATGTTTATCTTCATGACAAGAAGTTATATGCGAGGAGCCTATTCATAATTTCAGATTTACATTCATAGATAGATTTAATCTTCATTTACATGTTTAAAAGTAGGTTTTAATGTAAGATAAAAATTGATTAAAATCCACTTAATAAGGGAAGATAAAATCTACCTTAAAATACTCAAGATAAAAGGAATTAAGGCTACATCATGGTCATATGAGGGCCAACTCACACATGTTTTATTTTGGTTTCATGAACAATCATTAAAGTAGCATGGTAAAATAAACCAACACGTGGCCCTTGTTTACAGTTACTTGCAATCACTAAGGTATTCCAAGCATTAAATTGATACATCTTCATTTGAGATTACTACTACACATATGCAAATGCTAATATAATGGAGACCTTGGAGAATTTGTTTTGTCTAACTTCTTTGCAAGAGAGGGTTTTGGAATCCAAATCCTAAGGGAGAGTGTAATTTCACAATTGGGTAAAATTAGCACTCAACAGGTGGTGAATTTGGTCAGAGCACAAGATTTGGAAAATTTTGAGGGTTGTTTGGACATAATTTGATAGCGTTTTAACTAATATTGTAGGGGAAGGTTTCTAATGATGTTTTCTATGTCTGTAACTAAGGAATTTAGAGATCTAAGGTACTAATTTGTGCAGTTTAATGACTAAAATTTAATGCATGTAAAAGGGAGTGAAATACCCAATATAACTAAAATTTCAATTAAATAAAGGTGCCAGAGTGTTGGAAATGTAGTCTATGGTATTAGGAATAACTCCTTCTCCTCTACTCTGGATGGTGATCCTCTTTAAGACTACTACCTCCATTGCTCTAGGTCGTGGATCTCTCTACACTAAAGACCTCTATCCTCTCTACCCTGGCTTATGGATCTTTATCAACTAGAGACAACTATCCTCTACTCTGTCACCTCCAAAGCTCTGCTCAAACTCTATCTCAGATTTGTACTAAACACAATCCTTCGATCTAGTACAGATTTGCTCGATCTCTATCTTATTCTACACTAAACTCAATCCTTTGGTCTATCACAAAACTGCTCGATATCTATCTCTAGTCTGGTAAAAAGTTGTCCTCAGGTTTGCACAAAACTTTATCCTCAATCTATCTTTAAGCTTTACCACAAAGGTTGATCAATCACAAATCACCTCTGTTAGATCTGCTACAAACCTTAACTCAAGGTTTGAACAAATCAATCAATCAAATTAGCTCTCAAGTATTCTCAAAGACTTGTCTCAAATCTATCCAACAAGTCCTCACTAGAACTTATACAATCTGCTCTCAAGTCTTCTCTAAGACTTACCTTAAATCTTCTCAACAAGTCCTCACTAGAACTTGTCCAATCTGCTCTCAAGTCTTCTCTAAAACTTGCCTTAACTTCGTTCAATATGATTGTAAGCTTCCACAAAAGCTCACACAAATCTATCCTTAAGCTTTCACAAAATCTTTCTCAATTCTATCCTTAAGTTCCCTCTAGGACTTACTCAAATTTGCTCACAAGCTTTCACCAAATCTTGTTCAAATCAATTGCAAAACTTGCACACAAAATATCAACTCACAACAATCACTTTCAAAATATTATGATCAATCTAAGTAACATATAGAGAATGGTTAGAGACTCAATATGCTTCACACTCAATCACTTTCAATCCCTATTTCAAATCAATTCAGAATATAGAACAATTTGTTTCACAGAACTAGAACTCCAACACTTTCCAATCAATTATGCTCAATCAACTCAACTCAACCAATCACTTAATGAAACAAAAATTACTCACAAAACCCTAAGCAAGTGTTCCAAAATGCTTTCAAAAAATCTCACTATGGTACTCAAACTCAACTCAAGATGATTTCCAAATTCACATAATAATGATACTCATGATCTTGCATCAACCCTAGTTTAAGATAGTGTTCAAGTTCTCACTCAAGCATTCACCGATCATGCATATAAAGACTTACTAAACAATGCTTAAAAAACAAGAACCGTTTCTCTCCAACTTAGCATTCACAACATCCAAAAATCACTCTCAAGGATAATGTGCCCTTACCTCTTGTTTGAAGATGATTTGACCTCAATCACCTGTCTTAATCAAAATTAACTTTTTGCCAATTTCAAAGTTGAGGTAGCAATATTTTCTCAATAATTTTCACACGAAAATAACAAGTCTTACATACACCTTATAATATCCACATTCTCAAAATTATATTTAACACATAAAAATTAAATCCTTTGATAATGTTATATAATCTCCAACTGTAGAATTTAAAAATTACCTTATCACCTTATTACTTTGAAGATGTAACTTTAAAAATATTTTACACTCAAATAATAAACTTTAATATAGATAAATTTTCTTTAACCTTATATCTCCCTTAACCATTTATAACACCCTCATACCTCCTAACATTCCTTTTTAATTTTTACCAAACAATAAAACTAGATCCATAATTTTTACCAAATATTATAGCACACACCTTAGCCATATATTGCATGCTTCTCATGTGATGGCAAGCCGAGATTCACACAACAAAACTTGAAATTATTCTTCTGTAAATTGCTTAACACAGTCTTACAATACCGTTTCCAGGCATAGTTCTTTCCCCACTCAATCTCAAACTCGCCATCCCTTCCCTTACAATTTTTTGAGTTTTTATCGAGGTCTCGACCCTCTAGGCAATTAATGCCCCCACCCGATCGAATTCATGAAATTAAATATGAAAGTCCGCTTCCTCTGTCAAGTTTTCAAATTTCCTTCCATCAATGGGCAACTGCCCCGATCCGCTATGGAAGCTTACATTAAAGACACCCCCTTGCCCTGCAATCGCCGTTTTGGTCAGACTGTTCCTCTGCACCACTGTCTCATCCAAAATGCCCATGGCCTGCAGCTGTCACCTTGTCAGAACATTCATCTACCACCGCTGTCTCTTTTCCCATGCGTGCGGCCTGTCCACGTGTCCAATTTTAATTTGTCTTCAACCGGCCGCGAAATCGCGACATGTCGCGATATCGCGACCAAACTGTCGCCTTGCCTTCGTCTGCAAATAACGTCGCGAAATCATGACCAAAATGCCCCCGTGCCTTAGTCCGCAAATAACGTCACGATATCGCGACGTCGCGACATCGCGATGAAAATGCCTCCATGCCTTAGTCCACAAATAACGTCACGACATCGCGACGTCGCGATATCGCGATGAAAAACCCCCTCCGTGCCTTAGCCTCAAAAACATCGTGACGTCGCGATATCATGACGAAAAACCCCCTCCGTGCCTTAGCTTCAAAAACGTCGCGACATCGCGACGTCGCGATATCGCGACGAAAAACCCCCTCCGTGCCTTAGCTCTCAAAAACGTCGCGACATCGTGACGTCGCGATATCGCGACGAAAAACCCCTCCATGCCTTAGCTCCCAAAAATGTCGCGATATCGCGACAAAACTTCCCTCTTGTATTACAAAACTTCTGCCTTGGGAAAGAAAGATTTAAACAAAATACAAAGTACTTAGAAAAAATTTTGGAGGATGCAAGATTGCTCTATTCTCCGGATGCTCCTGCATCAGACACCCGGGGTAAATTAAGAAGTGATCCTCACTTCTGCTCGGTTAGGGGAAGACCCAGGCGGTCAACCTCTGTCTTTGACAACCAAGTTGCATCTTCTATAGGTCTGCCCTTCCACTTTATCAAATATTCAGAATATTGTTTGTTCCTGGTGCTTCTGCCTTCACGAGCGTCTAATATTTCCTCGACCTCGTCTGTGGTTGGAGTAGATGCTGGAATTTGCCATAACTCTGTACTTGGTGCCTCTGTACTATCTTCCTCATGGTATTCCACTAAATCTAAAATATTAAAAATAGGTGAAATGTCAAGCCAACTTGGCAATTCCACTTCATATGCATTGCCCGACTCCCGTTTTTCCAGTATTCTGCATGGCCCAAACTTCTTCATCTTTAATTTGTTATAAGTCTTGGCAGGAAATATTTCCTTCCTGAGATGGACCATGACTTCATCTCCTACTTCGAACTCTTTGAACCGTCGCTTTTGGTCTGCTCTTGTCTTATATTGAGTATTCATTTTTATAATTTGTTTCCTTACTTCTTCATGCAGACTTTTCATATGTTCCGCAAATTCTTCTGCCTCAGCACTGCACTTTTCTCCCTTATCCAACTTTCTCAGTTCAGACACATTTCTCGGGTTGTTTCCATATATTATCTGGAATGGAGATTTATTTGTGCTCTTATTGACTGAATTGTTATATGCAAATTCTGCCTGCGGTAAAACTAAATCCCATCCCGTGGGTTTATCTGCTATCAAGCATCTCAGTAAATTACCCAGGCTTCTATTTACCACCTTTGTCTGTCCATCAGTCTATGGGTGGTATGCAGAACTGAATTTCAGATCTGTCTTCAACTTCTTCCACAAAGTTCTCCAGAAATACCCAACAAATTTTGTATCTCTGTCAGAAACAATGCTCTTCGGTAGACCGTGAAGTCGTACCACTTCCTTGAAAAATAACCCTGCAATGTGAACTGCATCACTTGTTTTTTGGCATGGAATAAAGTGTGCCATCTTGGAAAATCTATCAACTACTACAAATACAGAGTCATTTCCCCTCTGTGTTCTTGGCAATCCGAGGACGAAGTCCATGCTGACGTCCTCCCATGGCCGCTCAGGTATATGGTAATGGCTGATACAATCCCGTGTTCTGTCTTTCGCCCTTTGCCATCTGGCATATTCTACAACTCTGTACAAACTTTTTCACATCTTGTTGTAGTTGCGGCCAATAGTAATTTTCACTCACCAGGGCAATTGTCTTATCCCGGCCAAAATGTCCGGCCAGTCCTCCGCTGTGTTTCTCCTTGACTAAGTTTTCCCGCATGGAACTCCTTGGAATGCATAATTTACTTCCTCTGAACAACATTCCGTCTTGGATTAGAAAATCCAACCATTTTGTCCTGTCCATAGTAACAGGTGTCAAGCAAGCCGTCCAGGCTTCTGCAAAATCCGGATCTTCAGGGTACAAACCCTTCAGTTCTTCAAATCCTACTACTTCCACTGTCATTTTAATCAGTAAATTCTGCCTTCTACTTAAGGCATCTGCAACTCTATTTGATTTCTCGCTTCTGTGCTTCAGCACAAAGGTATAACTTTGGAGAAACTCAACCCACTTCAAGTGCCTTTGATTCAGTTTTGTTTGGCTGTTAATGTACTGTAATGCCTGATGATCAGTGAATAGAACAAACTCCTTTGGCAACAAATAATGCCTCCACTTCTTTAGAGCCTGAACTATAGCATAAAATTCTTGGTCATAAACTGAATACTTTTTTCGAGCATCATTCAGCTTCTCACTAAAATAAGCAACAGGTCTGCCTTCCTGACTCAGTACAGCCCCTATTGCACTGCCACTGGCATCACAGTCTACCTGAAATACTTTGTTAAAGTCTGGAAGTGCCAAAACAGGCTGTTCTGTGACCTTTTTCTTTAATGCATCAAAGCTCCTTTCAGCCCCTAAGGTCCACTTGAATTCTTTCTTATCCCCTCTCATTGTTTCTGTGAGGGGTGCACAAATGCTGCTGAAATTTTTAATGAATTTTTTGTAAAAGCTGGCTAGACCATGAAATGATCTTACCTCTGTTGTGCTTCTCGGGGTAGGCCATTCCATGATAGCTCTCACCTTCTCTGGGTCCATTTTTAGACCTTCTACTGAGATTACAAATCCCAGGTATACTAACTCCTTCTTTACAAAATTACACTTTTTCAGATTTATTAATAACTGCTCCTCCCGCAGCTTCTCAAAAACCCTTCTGATATGCATCAGGTGTTCCTCCAGGGTTCTGCTAAATATTAATATGTCATCTAAATAGACAATGACAAATTTTCCTAAAAACTCTTTCAGTACCTCATTCATCAGCCGCATGAAGGTACTTGGTGCATTGGATAGCCCAAAGGGCATGACCAACCACTCATACAAGCCCTCTCTGGTCTTGAAGGTTGTCTTCCACTCATCCCCCTCTCTGATGCGGATCTGATGGTAACCACTTTTGAGATCAATCTTGGTGAAGTACTTGGCTCCACTTAAACAATCCATTATGTCATCCATTCTTGGCAATGGAAATCTGTATTTTATTGTGATCTTGTTGATGGCCCGTGAATCTGTGCACATTCTCCATTCTCCATATTTCTTTGGTGCCAGCACTGCAGGTACTGCGCATGGGCTCAAACTTTCCCGAATCAATCCCTTCTCCAGCAACTCCTGGACCTGCCTGTTTAACTCCTCAGTTTCTACAGGCATCATTCTGTGTGCAGCTTTATTTGGCAAGCTCGATCCTGGCACCAAATCTATATGGTGGCTGATTTTCCTTACTGGGGGTAAACCCTCAGGCACATTATCAGACACAATATCTGGAAATTCCTCCAACAGATCTAGGACTTCTGTTGGGGTATCTTGGCATTCTTTCTCCCTAACTCTAGGAATTATTGCATAACATAAATGTTCATGCTTCAAACCGTCCAAAAATTTTCTCCCTTCAACTAAACAGATTCTGGAGCTGTTACACACCTTTTCATCCGCCTCCTTCATGGGCTTCAGCTTATGGCGCACGCCATTCTTCGTCAATGAGTAGGTGTTGGCACGGCCGTCATGCACTGCACTCCGATCGAACTGCCAGGGCCTTCCCAGCAACAGATGGCAAGCATCCATAGGAAGGATGTCGCACAGGACCTCATCACAATAATTCCCAATATTAAATTTAACGGAGCATTGCTCACTGACCAAGGCCCTATGGTCCTTCTGTAACCATGCGACCCGATATGGATGCGGGTGCTTCTTCCTCTCTAATTGTAATTTGGTAACCATTTCTTCTGAAACCAGGTTATCCGTGCTACCATTGTCAATAATAATATTGCAAATCTTACCCGCGCATTTACACCTTGTGCGGAATAAGCTTCTCCTCTGATCTGTGTCCTTCTCCTCATTCAACAGGACTCTCCTTACGATCATTGCTTCCCCTCTCTCTGCTTCTTCAGAATGTTCAGATCCAGCATCTTCCTCTGCCATAGCAGCTCTGGCTGGACCCTCAGGCCTCTTGTTCATCCTTTCTCGGTGTTGTGGACATTCGAATGCTCGATGTCCTTCTTCACCATAGTGGAAACAGGTCCCACAAAATACTCCTCTTCCAAACCCTCGTCCAGATCCACCCCGTCCTCTTGGGTAGCTATTCTGATCACGGGGCTGATAAATATCCTCTTCCCTTTGATCCTGGTTACTACTGGCTTCACCAGTCTTCTTCAGATCTTTGTATTTTTCTCCACTGGTTCTCCCACCAGTTCTTCCACCATGGCCCCTTCCTCTTTGCTTGCCTTCAAACCGCCTATTCAACTTTTCTTCCACCTTTAGGGCAAACTGGTAAGCATCCTCAATGGTGCTTACCCGAACTAGGCTCAGCTCTTCTTGGATACCGAGTCTCAACCCATTGATATAACGGGCCACCTTCTCCTTGTTTGCCTCTAAATGTCCAGTTCTAATAGAGATCTTGTAAAACTCCTCGGTGTATTCTTGGACAGTTTTGTTTGTCTGTCTCAAACTCTGCATTTTCCTTAGCAGATCCAACTCGTAATCTGTCGGAATAAACTATCTTTTCAGCTTTTCCACCATTCTATCCCATCTTGTTATTCTTTCCTTCCCTCTTCTATTCCTTTCCAGCTGTATTCCCTTCCACCAGATGCTGGCATGACCCTTCAACTTGGTCTTAGCAAATCTGACCCGATTAGGGTCTTCAACCTCCTCATATTCGAAATATTCTTCTAGGTCATTTATCCGAGTCAATCACCTCTTCTGGATTTAGGTTTCCCGAATATGTAGAAACCTCCATTTTTGGTTGCTTTCCAATCTGAGAGATGGCTTTGTACAACCTGGCTTGTGCAGGATCCACAACCTCTTCTTCTTCCTCAGACTGGTCTTCTTCTTCATCAACTTCGTCTTCACTTCCCTCATCCCTTTCGGGCTCGTGCCTTCTGCGTAGCTCTTCTTGCAGGGCTTGAACTTGCCTCTGCAAAGCTCGGAAGTCTTCTGTCGGCACCATATTTCTTACTCCACCATGGTTTCTTCGTGGAGGCATTTTTCTTTCTTCCCTTACAAATCCTTCCACAGATCCTGGTGTAACTGCCTCTCTTTCGATGATCTGTTACACGCTCAGGAGCTCCCGCTCTGATACCACTTGATGGCAAGCCGAGATTCACACAACAAAGCTTGAAATTATTCTTCTGTAAATTGCTTAACACAGTCTTACAATACCGTTTCCAGGCATAGTTCTTTCCCCACTCAATCTCAAACTCGCCATCCCTTCCCTTACAATTTTCCGAGTTTTTATCGAGGTCTCGACCCTCTAGGCAATTAATGCCCCCACCCGATCGAATTCATGAAATTAAATATGAAAGTCCGCTTCCTCTGTCAAGTTTTCAAATTTCCTTCCATCAATGGGCAACTGCCCCGATCCGCTATGGAAGCTTACATTAAAGACACCCCCTTGCCCTGCAATCGCCGTTTTGGTCAGACTGTTCCTCTGCACCACTGTCTCATCCAAAATGCCCATGGCCTATAGCTGTCACCTTGTCAGAACATTCATCTACCACCACTGTCTCTTTTCCCATGCACGCGGCCTGTCCACGTGTCCAATTTTAATTTGTCTTCAACCGACCGCAAAATCGTGACATGTCGCGATATCGCGACCAAACTGTCGCCTTGCCTTCGTCTACAAATAACGTCACGAAATCGTGACCAAAATGCCCCCGCGCCTTAGTCCGCAAATAACGTCGCGATATCGCGACGTCGCGACATCGCGACAAAAATGCCTCCGTGCCTTAGTCCGCAAATAACGTCGTGACATCACGACGTCGCGATATCATGACGAAAAACCCCCTCCGTACCTTAGCTTCAAAAACATCGTGACATCGTGACGAAAAACCCCCTCCGTGCCTTAGCTTCAAAAACGTCGCGACATCGCGACGTCGCGATATCGCGATGAAAAACCCCCTCCGTGCCTTAGCTTCAAAAACGTCGTGACATCGCGACGTCGCGATATCGCGACGAAAAACCCCTCCATGCCTTAGCTCCCAAAAACGTCGCGATATCGTGACAAAACTTCCCTCTTGTATTACAAAACTTCTGCCTTGGGAAAGAAAGATTTAAACAAAATACAAAGTACTTAGAAAAAAATTTTGGAGGATGCAAGATTGCTCTATTCTCCGGATGCTCCTGCATCATCATGTGATTTGAACTTGAGTCCTCGGTTGGCGTGGTGACCAATTTACCACCTGGGCTAAATGCCCTCATGATAATTGACTATGCACTTGTAATATCTTTGCCAAGTTCTTCGTAAACTAAAATGTCCTATCAACTGCTTTGTGCAAACCGAAAGACTCTACGCCGTCTAGACACTTATCCCTGCTTCGTGTTGTCTTCTCAATTTTTGTGTGATTGTGACACTCTTATTTCTCAATCTTCAGCTTACTGGTTCATCGTAAGAAGTTCGTTGGTTTGCTATCACTCAAACCCCTCTTTGACTATGTCATCAATTTTTGCTTTCCAATGTCAAGAGCATGATCATTGATTTCCGTTTTCAATATCAAGAGCATGATCATTTTTTAAAATTACTTTATGGAACCTTATTCTTTCATTTATATAAGGTTGCCTTATTTATGAGGACGTCAGTGCTTCAGTGCTTCCTTTCTAACATCGGTGCATCGACGCCTATTAAGAGCCACCTAAATGTTGTATAAACTTTAATCAAGGCACTTTAAAATAATGTTTTTTTTTTTTTTATATATAGAAGCAATGGTTACAATCACGATTTTTAGTAACTACCAGCATAGTTGGTAGGGTTCAAACTATCTATGAAGGCTCCCAGGACTTACATCGTCTCGGTACATGGTAACCCGGCGTGAGATGGGGACCGTCGGACGCACAGGGGTTGCACCGTCGTCATCAATCTGGCGCACCACTCAGAGGAATCGGATCTGGGCTACTGTCTATGCATGGGAAAGCCCGTGGGATTGGAACCTAGGTATCCTCTCGGTAAGCGCCCCATTTAAATCTTAAAAATAAATCTTTAAGATTTATAATAAGTTATTTAAAATATTTAAATATTTAATTTTAAATTATTTTAAGAAAATAATTTAAATCTTTTAAATATTCTTTGGGCCTTTAACCATGGTCTTTTGTCCCTTAATAATATTATATTTTTTAGACCTTTCCTTCAAAAATATTTAACCATTCTCTTGACCAAATCCTGCACTGATCACAGACACTGACGCTTGACATCAATGACAACAAAACTTTCTCATATTTCCAACATATTTTATCCCAGTTTTGATGTGATATTTGTGATATTACATCAAAAGTTAAGTTTTGATACTCAATTTTGACACTATGATGTGTTGTTGTTGTATTGCTTTGCTAATTTGAAGAGCTAATTATGATTTTGTTTGTTTTGGTTGCTTTTGTATCATTATGCATATATGCCTCGTTTTGCATGCCTTGATATCCGAAGAAGCTCATTTTTCCCCATGTTCAAGGTTTTGCCCACATGGAAATTTTTTACCTCATGGCATAGTCTTTGTTTTGATAACAATATGTTTTCCAACAAATTTTGGAGTGAGTTCTTAGGGTTGGAAAATGATATATGGGTGGGTTCAAAAGAGATGAGAATAGGTAAGAGTGCCCTTATTTGCACCTTACCATTTCAGAAATTTGGAGAGAGAGAAATAGTTATTCAAGAGGATGTTACATAATCATATATGGGTGCATCATGTGGATGCGGTTCAAGGGACAGTGGATGTATCAGAGCAATACCGAGAGGTACATCTTTCGTCCCAACTCAAAAAAATTGATTTCAAGTCTTTTTTCACTTTTTTGAAAAATATGGTGATTTTGACAATAGTGGCAAATTTGGCCTAGATGCCAATGGTGTTTTTTGTCCCAGTGGCGATTTTGGTACTAGTGAATTTGGCACTAGTGGCGATTTTGGCACTACACAACCATTTTTTTTATAGTTTTAGATCTTGATTTGTGTCCAAATATAGGTATATTTGTACTTATAGAAAATCTCGTTTTGAGCCCTATCTTATGGTGATGTTTTTGTGAAGTTTTGATTTGATAAGTTTTCTAAATGATTCTTTTGGATGTGGTTGGTAGGCAATAAAGGTCTTGGTGATCCAGGAGCATCGCCCAAAGTCCTTAAAGAGAATTTTGGCAAGCAAATAGAGGGAGGAGGACATGGGAGTGCTGGTGGTGATTAGGTTGTACTATGTGGTATACATGCCTAAGTTAGAGTTCGATCACCCCTTATTGATAAACCTTGTGAAGAGGTGGTAACCATCTACTAATACTTTCAGGCTACTATCTAGTGAGATGAAAGTTACATTGGAGGATGTATGGTATATCCTAAAAGTACCTATTCAAGGTGTTCTTATTTGTATAGTAATGAGTGTGAGGACTGGGAAGTTAGCCTTCTTAAATAAGGGTAACTTTAAGGGGATGAAACATAGGTTGAGGATTAATGATGCTTATGTGGGATTACATATTGATCGATTAACCATATTTCAATCATCCATTATGTCAGGTTTGGTGATGGGCAATACTAGTAGGAATTTCATGCCATGGGGATAGGGATATATTATATCAGTATTAAGGGATGATCAAAATATCTATGCATGGGCTTCTTCTATATTGGTGATGTTATACCACTCTGTACAGGGTGGTATATAGGTAGGGCCAGATCTTGACATGTTGTACTCTGCTCCAAGTCTATGCATGAAAGCACATTACTAACCATTGACCTATTTAGGTGATAAGGGGTGTAAATATTGAGTATTCAATGATATGCAAATAGGAGAGGTATATCCAACCTTACTTCTACTCTTTGGATTGGGTGAGGCACTTGATTGATGACTTAAATATGGCACACATTGTTTGGTGGTCATAAAGGACAGGTATGTGTGGTCAAATAACCACAAGGATATGGCCAAGGTGAGGCGAATACAATGGTTGGATGATAGGAATAGGGTCTTGTAGTTGTACTAATATGATCGCATGTTGTGCTAGCATGGGGAGGTGTAGGGGGTACCAATAGTAGGTGAGGTTTGGATACGATGTGTACATCATGAGTCATGGTGGGATCTCATGGATACCAATACCTGCATGGAGGTTGATGTGGATGATCTTGTAGTACTAACCCCTGTAAGAGATGATGTAGGGGTGACAATAGAGTATATTTATTGGTACGAGAGATTCAGGCCTCATAAATTATTAATAGGCCCACCACCAAGGGATCAGAGATAGGTATTTTAGGACATGATTAATCCCCTAAAGAGGGCTAGTACCACTGCAGGAGATAGAGATGGTAAAAAAGGTGGTTATATGGAGGATAGGGGGATTATAGACTGCCCTCTTGGATGTGGCTCTGTTGGCTATGATCCCATTTTTAGATGCCCCATTTGGTGGAGTGGGATCGATTTTGGGTGGAGCAGGGCCATATTGTGGTGGAATGGGGCAGTGGGACTTGATTTTGATAGGGAGGTAGGTCCTAGTAGGACCATAGAGGAGGATTTAGTAGTAGAGCTAAGGGCTATCCATCGTACTTTAGAGGAGGTGAGGAGTTAGTTGGTATGCTTTGAGGTTATGCAAGTGGAGGAGATGACCAGGTTTCAAGATGAGATGGCCCAAGTCCAGGATGAGATGGCCCATATGAGGGCTGATAGTGAGGGGACCATATCTAGACTCCAGTATTTGATTGAGTTGAGTAAGAGAAGGATATGGATAAGATGATCATTGTTGGTCTTAGGTCCAAGCTAGATTAGATGAGGAGGGAGAGGGATGGCCCAGTCATAGGTCGGATAGGGCTTGGATGCTACAATGGTGGTCATTATTATAAGTTTGCTAGAATGATAGCTAGAGGATTCTAGACCAACATTGGAGACTACGAGTGTAGACCTTAAAATGAGGCTACAACATGTAGAGGTTTGGATTGAGAGAGAGTGGGGCAAGACCATGTACTATCATCAGTTATATCATGTAGAGGTCCCTGTATACTGGCAGGTGTCATCACCTTCTAGGTCATAATCTAGAGCTCCATCAATGAGTGATACTTCTCATAGGTTTTTTAATTTTTAGTTGCATCCTCCTCCTCCTCCACCAAGAGGTGATGGAGAGGCTGGCTCTACTTGTTAGGTAGTCTTAGGGGTATTTGAGAGTGAGTGTACCAATTTTGGGGGTTGTGGTACATCCCCCTTTCATGAGTTGTGTGCATCATTTTATTTTTATTTTGTGATACACCTTATCCTATGATATGTATGATATGAGGCATATATATATGTATATATATTATTGATGATACTTGTATTTTGAGCTTGATGTGATGTTTTGATTATTTATGGTTTGATCAGATGTTGTGATGTTTTGATGCATGATGTATTTGACTAAACAATTATAGTCTTGATTGGTTGCTTTGTGATTATTTCATGATGATATTCATATGTTGAGGGAGGGTAAATGCCCTACTTGAGAGATGTACTATGTGAGATGGTATCAAGACCTAATATAGGAGAACATTCATGTGTTAGGGAAGTAAAAATGATATGGCCCCTAATCTCATATGCTTAAATGGTGGCTTGTGGTGTTGTATTCATGAACACATTTAAGACATAATGAGGTACCTGTAATATGTACATGATATACGTAAATATTTTTCTTCTTATCAATGTTCAAGTGTTTATTTTTGCAAGCACTTGACTACTTAGATGAGATCCCTATAGTATTTACATGATATATACATTGGTTATCTTCTCATCAATGTTCAAGTGCCATTATCTATGAAACACTTAACTGTGTAGATGAGATACCTATGATATGTACATGATGTATGTATGTCTGTTTACTCCTTATCAATGTTCAAATGCCATTCACTATGAAGCACTTGACTGCGTAGATAAGAAAGTTGAGATATTTGATTCTTCATCAATGTTTAAGTGTCATTCTCTATAAAACACTTAATTGCATAGATAAAGTTTTTTCTTCTTATCAATGTTCAAGTGGCATTCTCTATGAAACACTTGACTGCATAGATAAGAAATTTGAGAAATTTGATTCTTCATCAATGTTTAAGTGCCATTCTCCATGAAATACTTAACTGCGTAGATGAATATTTTGCTTCTTATCATTTTTTAAGTGTCATTCTCTATGAAACATTTAACTGCATAGATAAGATTGTTGAGATATTTGATTCTTCATCAATGTTTAAGTGCCATTCTCTATGAAACACAACTGCGTAGATGAATTTTTTGCTTCTTATTAATGTTCAAGTGCCATTATTTATGAAACACTTTATTGTGTAGATAATATTGTTGAGATATTTGATTCTTCATCAATGTTTAAGTGCCATTCTCTATGAAACACTTAATTGCATAGATGAAGCTTTTGCTTCTTATCAATGTTCAAGTTTCATTCTTTATAAAACACTTGACTACATAGATAATATTATTTAGATATTTGATTCTTCATCAATGTTTAATTACCATTTTCTATGAAACACTTAACTGTGTAGATGAATTTTTTGCTCCTTATCAATATTCAAGTTCCATTCTCTATGAAACACTTGACTGTGTAGATAAGGTTGTTTAATCTTCATCAATGTTTAAGTGTTATTATTTATGAAATAATTAACTGTGTAGATGAATTTTTTGCTTATTATCTATATTCAAGTACCATTCTCTATGAAACACTTGACTGTGTAGATAAGGTTGTTTGATCTTCATCAATATTTAAGTACCATTCTTTATAAAAAACTTAACTGTGTAGGTGAAGTTTTTGCTTCTTATCAATGCTCAAGTGAAATTTTCTATGAAACACTTGACTGTGTAGATAAAATTATTGATATATTTGATTCTTCATCAATGTTTAAGTATTGTTCTCTATGAAACACTTAACTGCATAGATGAAGTTAATTTGAACTTTGCAAGTCTTTTGAAAAGCTTTTATAATTATGTTTGATAATGGTTTTTATGCCTTTTATGTTGATCACAAAACATTTTGTAATGTTTGGTGATCTTGGTAAGGTTTTGTAGTGATTTTGTGATTGATTTTGTGGTCTTTGCGAATGTTTTGCAAAGCAATGAAATGCTTTTATAAAAAAATATTTTGCAATGTAATGTAGTGTTGTCGATGCTTGCAAGGTTTTTGTATTGCAAAATATTTTGCAATACAATGAAGTGATATTGATATATGCAAAAGGATTTTGCAAGTCCATGAAATAATAGTTTTGTTATTGCAATATATTTTGCAATATAATGTGATGATGTTGATGTTCGTAAAAGGATTTTTGCAAGATAATGAAATAATGATTTGTAAATGCTTTGTTTTGTTATTGCAAAATATGTTGCAATATAATTATGTCGAAGTGGTTACAAGTGTTTGTAGAAAGGCTTGCAAAATGATTTTGTGTCATCACTTTTGCTTTCACTATTTGAAATTAAAAATGCTTTAACAAAGATAATAACTTGCTATTGCTAAATTTTATTAACACATGAGAGAGGTTAACAAGGGTATATAAGTCTGTTACCTAACACATATGCAAAGATATACATGTACATGAAGAACTGGACTTAATACCTATTGCCACCTCTATTGTGTTGAAATACTCAAGAAATTGTAAATAAAATCTTCTAGACTGAGGGTAATACTTCATATGGACAATCCAAGGAAAGAAGAAGTCCTTCTACCTTTCTTAGTGTGTGCACAAAGAATTGTATATGTACAAGACATGGGAAAAGGAAATCTTCTTTCCTAGGGGGTCCATGTGATAGCATTGTCCTTAGTCTCAAGGATCCTACTGTATGATAAAGGGATAACATTAATGGTGGCTCATGGGCCATTAGGAGGCACAAGGATCTAATAATCGACTGCTTGATGCAGTCATAATTGATTATGGGTACGTGAAATGATAATTACCAAATTTTAATGGTCTTGAATGGCCCATTAGTAATTTTGAATGTTTTCATCTTGATAAAAATGAATGTTAGTTTATAGTATATCAATATGGAAGAATTCCTTTATCTATTGATTGATATTTTGTATAAATAGATAGAGGATACCTGGTTGTCTTGATGAAATATTCTTATGTGATTTTAAGATTTGTTGGCTCTCATAACAAATTGATTGGATAACATAGATCTATTGATCCAACATATTAGATGAGAAGCTGGTGAAGAGATTATTATTTGTAGATGTTTTGTTATCGTAGAAGATAAGGCGGCTACAAAGACAACATAGACCTAGTATCTAGTGAAGTGTGTAAATAATTGTATGCTCACAAGGCATTAGGTCTATGGAGCCTCATTTTTTGATAGACCCATTTGAACAATATTTCATGAGAGATCTTGATTTCTATTTGATAGAGTGCCAACAAAAAGAACCTAGAGGATATAAGGATCATATCGATCTAGTGCCTGGTAAGATATACAAACGATTGTAGATCTATAAGAAATTGGATTGATAGAGTCTTTAACCTCATGGGTTATCAAAGGAAATTAGTGAGATTTATTAAATGTGATGGCATGATGATACAATAAATTGAGGAGAAAGTAAAGATACCATTGATCCATTGCCTAATGAGATTCACAAGAAATTACAAATCTTTGAATTATTGGATCAAGGGAGTCTTATGATATCTATGTTTTATTATTAGGACAACACATAGGGATTTGATTTATATTTTATTGCATACTAAAATGGTACATCGAATACTACCCTTAATCATTTGTTCTCATATAAAGCTAACAAGTAATTATTAATCCATAGGAGAATGGATGATTAGGGGATTATTAGCCTTTGCAACTAATTGAGTGAGCAAGTGTGATTATTTTGTATTAGGTATGATTTTTCTAAACTCAAATAATAGGCCAATCAGGGAAGAGAACCCCATTTAACCAATAACTACTAGAATTCACAAATGATTATTAATTCACGAGAGATTGGTTGAATGTGATTTTCCACCCTGGATGACATATCAAATAAGTTGTATATGAAGAATTGTTGAACTAAGTGTGACACTAAGAGGGGGGGTGAATCAATGTGTATTAAAAATTTAATCCAACTATGAAATCAAATCAAAACAAGCAATCACACAAACATGCATCACATAACACCAGATTTATAGTGGAAACCCAATGTGGAAAAACCACTGTGTCAATGAACTATTTGGACTCCCATCCAAATCCAGCCTCGAAAATGTTTAGCCTTTACAATATTTTTGCAGCACCAACTTTAGGGAATGACACCAACCAACCTAGACTTTAGCAACACCAACTTCAAGGAGCACTGACCCCTGTTGCCAAGCACCGATCCGACAAATTTAAAAAGCTTTGTTAAAAGTTTTAAATCTCATCAAAAGACCTTGAGTGGTCTAGCTCACAAATATTCTCCTCTAAAATATTTTGTATAACCTTTTCAATCTTCTCAACTCTGCACATTGATTATATGACACCTTGCACATTTTTCAATCGAAATGCCAAAGAAAAATTCTTCACGACATGCAATGGCAGTCCTTTCTACTAAAAAACCACATATCCCTTTTCTTTTAAAACATATATATGCTTCACATTAAAAAAATGCAGCTATTTTTTCAGTTACACAAAAGTACCACTCAACCGTTATATTCTTAGAAACTGCCAAAATTGCCAAAAAGAGCTGACATGGCTTTTTGTAACAGTCATAACTTCCTCCTCAAATTTCTAAACGGGATAAAAATTGAAACATATATTCTTAGATAAACCAAATACCTGCATTTTAAATTTTAGTTTTTAACTCTTCACATATTATTCGCAGTACCTCTAGCAAAGTGGCCTCTAACGCTGATTTTACACGTCACATAAACTAGAAAAAGTGCTCCAGAGCCATTTTGCAATGCTCACCGTTTCTTCCTCCGGACTCCTTTTGTGCTGAAATTTAAAAATTAAGCTCTAAGTATATCCAGATACCTCCAGTAAAATATTTGAGGTCCAAATACTCACGGATTTATTAATATTCCTCTCGTAAAGTGACCTCCGATGCAAATTTTACACCTGCCCAATAAAGCATGAAACTGATCAACAATGCACCGACGAAGCAACCGACCGTTCCAACACTGCAACCACACTTGATAATGATCAATAAATCTCCAAATATTATCTTGGGCTATCCAACACATTTCATTGACGTTGTTGCAACTTTGACAATTTTTGCAACTTTGACAATTTTGCTACTTTGACAACTTCCTGACGCTTTTTGTAACTTTTGCAAATTTGCACGAACAACCTATAACTTCACCCAAACATAAAAAACATCCTCATAAGCTGGTCGCTACACCTTGCTCAACAATCTCTCCCTTTGGAATTGTTGGCAACACACGCGCAATTTCTTGTAACTCTTCTTTCCCTTTGAAAAAAATACCAAAGGGCTGCTGCAAACTCCCCTTGATTCTATGCACAACATTCTCAGGCAAAAATTATTACACTTAGCAAGAATCACAAACATGAGCAAAAAGATAAACAAAGACATAAATGCTCCTCCTGAGAATGTGGCCCCGATAGCTAGTCAATGCTTGAGAAGTGTGACCACTCCCAATTTCTTGTGAAGGTACTCAAAGACTTCCTTGGTAAATGGTTTGGTGAAGATATCTACTACTTGCTCTATTGTTGGAACAAAATCCAACTTAACCTCACCTTCCGCAACTTTCTCCTTCAAAAAATGGTATCGGATAGCAATATGTTTTGTGCGAGAATGCATAACCGGATTCTTTAAGATATTGATTGCACTTATATTGTCATACATGATCGATATGGGCTCACTAAAATTTATTCTAAGATCCTTCAAAGTTTGTTTCATCCAAAGTACCTATGTATAACATGATGTCACTGCAATATACTCTACCTTTGTTGTGGATAATGAGACTAACTCCTGCTTTTTGCTATGCCACGCAACAAGATTATCACCAAGATAGAATGCATCTCCATTGGTACTCTTTTTGTCATCTACACATCCTGCCCAATATGCATTTCAATACACAATAAGGGTGAAGTCTTTACCTTTCGGATACCATAACCCATACTCCATAGTACCCTTGAGGTACCGAAAAATCCTCTTCACTGTTGTCACATGAGTCTCCTTGGAACTAGCTTAAAATTGTGCTACCATGCATACTACTTGTAAAATGTCCGATATAGTAGCTATCAAGTATAGTAAGCTACAAATCATGGATTTGTACATAGTTTGATCAATGGGTAGAGATTTGTCATCCTTTCTCAACTTGCAACCTGTCGTCATGGGAGTGCTAACTGGCTTGCAATCCTCCATTGTGAACCTTTTCAACATCTCTTTCACATATTTAATTTGAGAAATAAATATGCCCTTCTCATTTTGATTAAATTGCAATCCGAGAAAATATGAAAGTTCACCAATCATTGACATTTCAAACTCTTTCTGCATCTTATTTTCTAAATCTTTACACAACTCATATTTCTTGCTGCCAAATATGATATCATCTACGTATACAACAACAATATATGATGACCATTTTCTATTTTGACATACAAATGACTGTCCACCATACCTTTATTGAACCCTTGCTGAGTAAGATAACTATCTAGCCTTGCATACCATGCTCGGGGTGCTTGTTTTAAGCCATATAATACTCTCTTCAACTTGCAAACCAAGTTGGGATCATCACCAAGCTAAAAAATGTCTGGCTGCTCAATATAAACCTCTTCTTTAAGTTTCCCATTCAAAAATGTTGATTTCAAATCCATTTGATAAACTTTGAAATTCTTGTAAACTGCTAAAGCAAAAAATATTCTAACTACCTCTAGTTTGGCCACAGGTGCAAAGGTTTCCTCAAAGTCAATACCTTCAACTCGTGCATACCAATATTGCTTTGTTCCTGACTACATGTCTGTCTTCACTCAATTTGTTTTGAAAGACCCATTTAGTACCAATTACATTTTTATTTTTAGGTCTTGGTACTAACTCCCAAGTCTTGTTTTTCTTGATCTGATCTAATTCTTCATTTATTGCCTTTACCCAACTTTCATCTTTGCTTGCTTCGGTAACATTTTTGGGCTCAATGCTAGATAGTAAAGAGTAGTTACTTACTAATATTCTTCTTGTATGAACACCAACTATGGGGTCTCCAATTATTTGCTCTCTAGGATGATCTTTCTGCTAGCTACCTGTTTTAAATTTCTTGTTTTCTTCCAATTCTGAATCACTTTTCGAATCCTCTGAGTCAATTCTTGGTTTCTTTTTCATTTCCTCTTCCTCATCTCCTTCAATGACCTCTTCATAAATTGGGCAGTTCTCTTCATAGCTAATTACTCGTTCCCTTCCTTCATCAACTTTAACATCGACACTTTCCACAATTTTTCTTAGCCCCTTGTTGTAACATTTGTAAGCTTTGTTTTTTGATGAATAGCCAAGAAAAATACTTTCATCCGCTCTATATTCAAACTTACCAAAGTTTTCTTCAGTTCTTTTGATGTAACACTTGCTGCCAAAAACTTTAAAATATCTTGTTGTTGCCTTTTTACCGAACCACAACTCATAAGGAGTTTTACTTTCATGCATCCTCAACATGCACCTATTTTGGATGTATACCATAGTATGGACTGCCTCTTTCCAAAATTTGTCTGCTACTTTGCCCTCAGTCAACATAGTCCATGCCATGTATTGCACTGTCCTGTTATTTCTTTCTACCACACCATTCTGTTGAGGTGTCCTGGCTGCTGAAAATTGTCTCCTAATGCCATATTTTTCACAATACTCTATGAAATCCTTTGAAATGAACTCTCCTCCTCTATCTGACCTTAAACATTTAATCCTTTTTCCTGTTTGCTTCTCAACTTGGTTTTTTAAAACATTGAACATCTCAAAAGCTTCTGATTTATGCTTCAAAAACAATACCCATGTCATCCTGGAATAGTCATCTATACACAACATAAAATATTTGTCACCATTTATACTTTGTGTTCTCATGGGTCCACATAAATCAGTATGTACTAGTTCCAAAGGTTTGCTCATGTAGTACTCTTTTGTTTTAAATGAGACTTTAGTTTGCTTCCATTTTTGACATGAAGCACAAATGCTATTTGATGGTTTGCCAATGGTGGGAATATCTCTCACTATTTTCTTTGAACTAATTTTTACTAGATTGTCAAAAATGATATGATCGAGCCTCTTATGCCACAACTAATTCTCTTATTCTTGTCCAATCAAGAAAGATCCTTTTGAAGTCTCTGAGAGAGTGTACAGTTTTCCAGATGTTCTTGATCCAAATGCTATTAACTTCCCACTGTTTGCCTTTTTGATTTCACAACCCTTCTTCTTAAATATCACATCATGACCTCTGTCACAAATTTGACTTATGCTCAACAAGTTATGCTTCAAACCAACCACAAACAAGACTTATTTTGACCTTATTTTTCCATCACTGATCTTAACTGAACCTTTTCCAACTATCTTAGCTCCATCATTGTTTTTGAATTTCACTGAACCACCTTCATATTGCTGCACCTTCTCAAATTTTTGTTTGTCACCTATCATATGACTGGAACATCCACTATTAAGTATCCATGGTGTGGATTTATTCTGCACTTTAAATACCATCTGTATGATCAAGGATTCCTTTTCTTCTTGAGGTTGCTCTTTTTCTTTCCACTTCGATTTGATTACAATTGTGGGCTCTTGTTTTGGATTTTCTTTTTCAGTAGCTTGTGCATGTTTTTTGGGAAATTTTCTATTTTGTCTTATTCTATTTGGCTGAAATTTTCTTCCCTAAAATTGATTTAATGCAAATGTACTTCTACAATTTCTTGTAATATGTCCAAAGTTATGACAGTTATAACATTCTACTGCATAATACATCAAAGGTGAAAAAACATTTCTATTGGTAAAATTCCTTGGTTCTACATTATACTTGCAATCTGAAATCTTATGTCCATAACCATTGCATTTAAAATAATAACCAGAAAAGAGATGATTGAACCTGGGTAGTGGTCTTTGCCATTTTATTGTAGGAGCCATAAATCTTCTTCTTCTTTGATGTGTGACATTGGTGAAACCATCATTGTCAATTCTCCTTTTGTGCCTTGCATTATTGCTTTCCTTTGCATGATTCGTTTTTGCTTGATTAACCTGTTTCTTTTCTTCATTATTTGTGGATTCTTCATTTGTGGCCTTTGATCCATTTGATGATTCTCCTTCGTCAAAACCCAAACCAAATTTGATGCATGTAGTCTTCTGGTTCTTTATGATCTTATCCAACTTCATAGAACTCTCTTCACGTTTATGATAAAAGATAATTTTCTTATTCATCTCTTCTAGCTGATCTTTAAACCAAAAATCTCTTCTTCTAAATTACTGCAATAATATATTTTCATGGTTATTTGCAATTCGAGATCTTCGGAGATCTTCTTGGATTATTCTATCCGCACTTTCAAACTTGTTATGATTTATTTGCATCCTCAAGCTTTCTTGAAATTTTCTTATTCCTTTTTTCATTTTGTCTTCAATTCATCCAGAGTTGCAATTAGTTCCTCTTCCAAATTCACTTCTACATCAATTTATTCTTCATCACATTCTTGTTCTTTTTCTTCTTCGAATGCCATGAAAAGAGCTTCACCTGTTTCCTTTTCAGAATCCTCACTAGAGCTGTATTCTGATGAACTGACATTCTTGGAGATAAAACTTCTCTTCTTGAAGTTACCTTTTCTAAAATTTGATTTATTCTTCCAGTCACGTGTTTCTCCATGCAATCCTTCATCACTTTTGTTCTTCTCATTAAGTGGACATTTAGCTCCAAAATGCCCAACGCCTCCATAGTTGAAACATTTAAATGGTAACTTTCCTCTCTATTTTTCTTTTATCCTTTTTAGTTTTTGAATGAAGTTTGCTTCTATTTCATCTGATGTCTCTTCTTCCTCGAATTCTTGTTTTACTTTCATATTTTTCTAGGCTTTAAAGTAGCTTCTCTGTCTATGGGTTTAGATTTTTCTATTCTCATCTCATATGCAGTCAAAGAAATATGCATCTCATCCATACTAAAAGAATTTAGATCTTTAGCTTCTTCTATAGCTGAAATTTTAGAATCAAATATTTGGGGAAGGGACCTTAATACCTTTTTCATGATGACATAATCTTTTATTTCCTCGTTGAGTCCTCTAATAACATTAATGACTTCATTAACTCTCAGCATATATGCCTCTATATTATCATCCTCATTCATCTTTAATCCTTCGAACTAAGCTCGATGTGTTTGTAACTTGGCCTCCTTGATCTTAACATCTCCTTCATGAATGCTCTTCAGTTTATCCCATATTTCCTTTGCCATTTTACAACCCATAATTTTTACCAGTTCGTTGTCCACTAATCCATACATGATAGCATTCTTTGCTTTTGATTCATTCTCAAACAGTTTCTTACCAGTAGCATCGCTTGGAGAAGTGGTGGGTATTATGTATCCACTACTTACTGAATCCCAAATATCGTATCCCAAAGAAAAAAGATATGTCTGCATCCTGAGTCTCCAAAATGCATAATTAGTTCCATCAAACAATGGTGCTTTGTTTAATGAGAAGCCTTCACCACCTACCATTGTGTCACTTCCAAGATCACCCTAGCCGATTAAGCCTGTTCAGGAACCTCGCTCTGATACTAATTATTGAACTAAGCATGACACTAAGAGGGGGTGAATCAGTGTGTATTAAAAATTTAATCCAACTATGAAATCAAATCAAAACAAGCAATCACACAAACATGCATCACATAACACTAGATTTATAGTGGAAACCTGATGTGGGAAAACCATTATGCCAATGGACTGTTTAGAATCCCATCCAAATCCAGCCTCGAAAATATTTGTTCTTTACAATATTTTTGCAGCACCAACTGTAGGGAATGACACCAATCAACCCAGACTTTAGTAGCACCAACTACAAGGAGCACCAACCCCTGTTGTCAAGCATCTACCTAGTAAATTTAAAAAGCTCTAATAAAAGTTTTAAATCTCATCAAAAGACCCTGAGTGTTCTAGCTCACAAATCTTATCCTCTAAAATTGTTTTCTAACCTTTTCAATCTTCTCAACTCTGCACATTAATTATCTCACACCTTGCACATTTTTTCAATCAAAATGCCAAAGAAAAAATTCTTCACGACATGCATTGACAGTCTTTTGTACTAAAAAAACCACATATCCCTTTTCTTTTAAAACATATATATGCTTCACATTAAAAAAATGCAACTCTTTTTTTCAGTTACACAAAAGTACCTCTCAACCGTTATATTCTTAGAAACTGCCAAAATTACCAAAAAGAGCTGATAGGGCTTTTTGTAACAGTCATAACTTCCTTCTCAAATTTCCAAACGGGCTAAAAATTGAAACATATATTCTTGGATAAACCAAATACCTTTAGTTTAAATTTCATATTTTAACTCTTCATGGATTATTCGCAGTACCTCCGACAAAGTGGCCTCTCATGCTGATTTTACCTCACATAAACTGGAAGAAGTGCTTCAGAGCCATTTTGAAATGCTCATTGTTTCTTCCTCCGAAATCCGTTTGGGCTTAAATTTAAAACTTAAGCTCCCAGGATATCCATATACCTCCAGTAAAAAATTTGAGATCCAATTCATCATGTATTGCTTAATATTCCTCCTGTAAAGTGACCTCCGACAAAGATTTTACACCTCCCAATAAAGCATGAAACTGACCAACAATGCACCGGCGAAGCAACTGGCCATTCAAAAACTACAACCACACTTGCTAATGATAAAAAAAACTCCAAATAGTATCTTGGGCTGTCCAACACATTCCATTGACGTTGTTGCAACTTTGACAATTTTGCTACTTTGACAACTTCCTGACAATTTTTGCAAATTTTGCAAATTTGCACAAACAACCTGTAACAACTTCACCCGAACATCAAAAAAATCCTCATAAGCATTCAAAACCACTGTACATACTCTGAACAACTATCCACTACATCAACATGTCCATTTAAGTGTGTTGACAACAATGACAATATTGTCGTTGCACCTTGCTCAACAAGAATGTGATGAGTAGATGTCACAACACATTAAATAGATTGCTCTTTAAAATTCTCTTATACAATACATAATTTTATGAGTGAGGTTGTGAAAGGCCATAGGCATATTACAGGAGAGAAAAAAATGTCTTTGAGGAGTCTATTGAATAACTGTGAGTGTTGATCGAAAAAGGGCTTTTTTTTGAAAGAATATCGTAGGGATGTATTGTTGATATTATTGTTGTGAAGTGTTGTTGATATTAATGATGTGATTGTGTATGAAATAAATTAAAGTGGGTTATGTGCATTACTTATTTTGGAAGAAGGGAAGAAGTAATGATGGATGAGAGAGAAGGAAGTAGGTGTAATTGATTGTTGTTTACAATTAGATGTCCCAATGTTAGGACAGAAGAAAGGAAAAAGACCAGGTCATTAGGGTCCTGGATGATCACATCATGCATCTCTTAATCCAAGAGATGGAGAAGAAGAGAAGAATTATGACATTAGCGAAGTAGGATGTAGAAGAAAGATTTTGTGGATGAGATTTTTGAACTAAGAGAGTTTACTCAACATATGGTTAACCTAGATGGATGCAATGCAGATGTAATAGAGATTGGATTTTGTATTATAGTAAACCCTCTTGAATATATGGTATGATCAAGCAAGTGAGGCAAACATGCAAGGAGCATAATGACTATGATGATCATATGGTATTTGTCATGCGTTCAATCAAATTAGCAAGCAAATAACTCTGTTTTATGCATAATATCATTTAAGGTGAATGATGTTGATTGGTTATTTATGTTCTTGGCTATCCAATGTGGCTAGGTAGTAGGCTTCGAATCTAAATTTGGTTATAATTATGAAAGTTCCTAACCAATTAGGTTTGGAATTTCCTTTAAGGTTGACGTCAGTATTAGTATTCCTTTGATTTTCTGTGAGGACTAAGTTCCTAACTTTAAAGGATTTTGGATGTATTTTCTTGTTGTAGGTACATCGAAGTCTATTGTGGTATGTTCTAATATGCTCTAGAGCATTGATATATTTTTCTTCTAAGAGTTCTAGTTGTTAGTGACTTGAGTTATATTCATCTCCTACCTAAGAATCTTGTAACAAGGCTCTTAGAGAAGGTATCTCAAGTTCAAAAGGGAATATTGCTTCAATGCCATAAACTAATGTGTATGATATTATTCCCGTGGGAGTATGCACACTCCTGCAATATGCCCACAAGGTAGGATAGAGTTGTAAGTGTCAATATCAGCCATTTTCGTTTACTAGCCTCTTGAGAAATTTAATTAATGTTTTGTGGAGGATTCAACTTGTTCATTTCCTTGTGGTTAATATGGTGTAGACCATTTCTATTGAATTTTGCATTTGGTGCATATCTTGGAAACTTTCTTATTTTTAAAAGGGGTGCCATTATCTACAATTATGGTAGAGGGTATGCCATATCGGTTGATAATCTAGTTTAAAATAAATTTTGATACTTGGACTCTTGTTGCATTGGAAAGAAGTATTCCATCGATCCAATTAGTAAAATATTCTATAGTGATGATAATGAAATTATGTCCGTTCGATGATTATAGATTGATATTACCTATGATATCCAGTCCCCAAGAGGAGAAAGTCTAACGGGATGTTATTGGTTGTAGTTCTTGAGAAGGGGAATGAACAAGATTGTCATGTCATTGACACTTGTCATATTTCTTGACATAATTGTGAGCATCCTTTTCCATAGAGGACCAATAGTAACCCATCCTTAGGATCTTCTTGGCTATGGCTAGCCTACTAAAATATCCACTACATGATCCATCATGGACTTCTCTTATAATGGTTTAAGATTTATTGACATTTACATATTTGAGGAGTATACCTTCAAAGGAGCATCGATATAAGATGTCTCCAATGATGACATATTTGCAAGCCTTTAGCCTAAACTACCTTTATATTCGAGAGTTAAATCCTTCGAGGAATGTTCCCTCTTTGAGGAAATTAAAGATGTATTGATACTAAGGTTCTTGACATATAGATGTTTCAATATTGAATATGTTGAGGGGTTGTAGATATGATTCGATTGTGGAAGACTCATTAATGGATCTTATGATAATAGAGGCTTCTTTATCTTCCAACTCTAAGTGTATGAGAGATGCAATTGTAGCCATAGCATCAATATGATGGTTTCTAGAATATGGTATGGCTTATATGGTTATTTGGTTGAAGCGAGTTTTCAACATGTCTACAATATCTTTGTATAGCTTTATATTTTCATCTTTGGTTTTATAGGTATGATCATTTGGTTGATTACTAGTTGTGAATCATCGTATACTATTATTTTCTTGATATTTAGTTTTGTTGCAGCCCTAAGACCAAGAATGAGTGCTTCGTATTCTATTGTATTGTTAGTACATGAGAAACAAAGCTTGAAATATGGAATGAGTTATTGTTGTGGGATGACTAGGATAATTTCTAGCCCTACACCTTTTGCACATCTAGCTCCATCAAAATATAGGATCCAAGTCTTAGGTTCTTGGAATTCTATGGAGAAGATGGTTTCATCTCAAAAAGACATGATTATGGGATAATTTGAATCTAAAGGGGATGCAACAAGTTGGTCAACTATAACTTACCCCTTTAATGATTTTTGGTTCATAAATTCTATGTCAAATTCACTGAGGGCTATGAACCATTTTGTAGTCCTACCAGATAGGTAAGATTTTGATATGAGGTAGCATAATGAATCTACTTTTGCTAAAACATAGTTTGAGAGATGAGAAGACAACTACTAAGTAGATCTTCTCTAGTGGTGTGTAACGAATTTCATAGTTTACCAAAGTTCCACTGATGTAGTAGATCATTATTTCTAAGTGTTGTTTATTGCATTGGGATAGTAAAGCCTCAAGGGCATGCTCAATAGTTGCTACATATAGTAATAGTGGTTGATTTAGGTTTAGAGGTACCAAGATAGGTGATGTCAAGAGATTAGTTTTTTAGGGCTCTGAAAGCTTCTTAACATCCTTCATCCCATTCAAACTTAGCTTCTTTATTCAACAATTTGGAGAAATATTGACATTTATCTACAAGTTGTGATATGAACCTATGGATAGCTTGTAATTTGCCTTGCAAGCTTCATAATTCAGTGAGATTTTTGGGTGGTGGCATGTTTTTTATGGCTATGATTTTGGAGGGATAAATTTCAATCCCACAATGAGATATGATGAATCCCAATATTTTTTCTGATGTAACCCCAAAGACACACTTTTGAGGTTTTAGTTTGACTATGTAGTCTCACAATCTTACAAACATACATCTAAGATCTCGAGTATGGTTTCATATTTCCTTAGATCGTCCTATGATATCATCTATGTAGTCTTCTACTATCTTATTCACAAGGTCGTGAAATATGTATGTCATAGCCCTTTGATATATTACCCCTACATTTTTAAGGCCAAAGGACATGACTTGATAACACAAGGTTTCCCAAGGGGTAGTAAAATATATCTTAGATTTGTCTTCTATAGCAATCTTAATTTGATTGTAGCTCAAGAACCCATCCATTAATGATAGCATCTTGGATCTTGTAGTGAAGTCCACTATCATGTCTATGTTTGGCAAAGAGAAATCATATTTTGTATAGGAGTTTGTTTATATCTTTGAAATCTATGCAAATATGAATGGACCCTTCCTTCTTAGTGATAAAATGGTGTTGGATATTCAATCCAAATAATCTATGGCTTATATGAAGCCAACATCTAACAATTTTTGTAGTTCATATTTTACCAAAAGAGTGACTCTTGGATGCATTTTACTTAATTTTTATTTATTGGGTTTGGTGTTAGTATGCACTACCAAATTATGGACTACTAGTGAAGGGTTAAGTCTTGGCATGTAATCCTATCTCCAAGTGAATATCTCAAAGAAATCCTTTAGTAGGTTTGTGTATTTTGTTCATTCTACTTCGGTTAGGACTTTCCCAAGTTTAATAAACCGAGGATCTTAGTTTATTTTGATGTTGACATCTATGGTTTCTTTGATTAAAGCCTATGATTCATCCTCAAAATGAAGAGGGGCATTTATTATCCCTAACTCTTTAAGTTTTTGTGGATCTATAGATGTTTGTTCTAACTTAGGAGGCTAGGCTAAATGTAATTCAAAGATTTGTTTAAGTGATTCTTCTATATGACAATTATCCAAAGATTCTTCAAGATATTATTTGGCTACCATAGCTTCAAGATGAAGCAACTCTAGCATGTTAATGCTTCCAAATTGTATGGTTTTACAGGGTGTTTGATTGAGTGATCATAGTTCTTCTTCATCCTCATCACCCTATTGAGAGCCATGTATTGAGTTGAAATAATCATATTTGTCATTTTATTTTGATAGAGGATAAGGTTCATTTTTTTGGGGGATGAATCTAATACCACATTGTTATGGTCAAGGTTCGACCTCTAGGGGTTATTTAATACCCAATTCATAATAACCTAGATCTTTACCTTGATAATCCATATTGGAAAGCATTTATTTAGCTATGAAGAATGAAGGTGATATGTAGCATGTAGCATACATTCACTCGACATGAGGAAGCATCCTTGGATATTTTCATTGAGGGAAGTTCCCCCATGGATGAAAGTACAGGATCCTATTTATATTTTTAGTCCCTTTCTATTGGGCATACCTATGTCGCAAGGAAATAGGAATATGCTTACTAGTTTTGTGAAAGGATCTAGCTTTTGATAAATGATATTTAATTGATCATTGGAAAAGGATGATTGGGGAGTATCCTCCAATTTTATGAGAGGTTCCTCTAATATTTCCTTTCCATTTTCTACCTTTGGTTGATCACTTGACATAGATGGTTGTATGAAAGGGTAGATATTAATGTCTTGTAAGTCGATAGAATTGCATATGGCAAAAGGTTTTGGATGTTCGAGAATGTGGATAATCCTTCCTTGATATTCGTATTTGAGACATTGATGTAAGGTAGAAGGTATGGGCCTTATAACATATATCTAAGGTCTCCCTAGGAGCATGTTGTATGTTATGTCACATGATATGATGTAGAAGAGGGTGTTTAGGACATGAGGCCCTACTTTGATCGCTAAAGTGATGGTGCTTATCACCTCTTCATTGATCAAATATTGTAATGATGAGGTTTGATTATTCTAAATTATTTTTTATTAAGTAAAAGTTTTATAAAATGTTGATATTGCATACGTTCAAGGCTGATCCATTGTCTACTAAGACCCATTTGATGTATTTATCACTTATTTGAGTTATGATGTAAAGAGAGGAATCCCCTAATATAGTTTTGAGAGGAGTATCTTCCTCATGGAAGGCTAAGATAGTATTGTTTACTCTAGTTAACCCAACCATGTTGGCAATGTCATTTGGAGATATATCTTGAGGGACTTCTTGTTCACTTAGGAGTTTCAACAATATTTCCCTATGAGCTAGGTGACATTTTGAGTAATTCTAAGAGAGAGACATTTGTGGGTACCTCCTCTAATTATTGATGGAGATTGAAGGTATGCAAGGTGTTTTGAGAAGGTGGGGTCACTAAAGGTGAATTGTTGGGGATATTGACCTTTGTCTTTGGGATAACCAATGAAGGTTGATCCGAATACTGATTCTTTGCTTGTTGCTTAGTCATGACATGGGAGGATCTTGATAAATAGATGGTGCCTATAAAGTTAGATGATTGTTGATCACATATTGGTAAGAAATATTAAAATATCCCCAAGTATTTGTTGGGATTCACTAGTTTATTGAACATTACTTTTCCTTTCTCAATAAGGTATTGGATAATGTTCTTTAAGGTTCTATATTTGTTTTATATTTGTTGGTAGTGTGTCCTTCTATTCGATGAAAGTCACAGTATTTGTTTTATCTATACAAAAAGGTTGTTCCTTTGGATAGATCCCAAGGCTTAATAGGAAAAATTTCTATCAATTTGGAATCAATGAGCATTTTTAACATGGTTGTTTGACTTTGTCCAGTATTGGTATATTGCCTTTGAGGTTTGTCCTCTTTTAGGATAACCATAGTTTAAGGAGCATTCTAAGTGATGTTAACATTGTTGTTTTGTTGAGAGTCGGTTACATCATCTCCTA
Source organism: Wollemia nobilis (assembly GCA_028583015.1). Classification (NCBI taxonomy): domain Eukaryota; kingdom Viridiplantae; phylum Streptophyta; class Pinopsida; order Araucariales; family Araucariaceae; genus Wollemia; species Wollemia nobilis. The sequence goes on from JAQPPZ010002816.1 coordinate 158,790, forward strand.
CAACATTTTTATTTTTGTATTGCCCCTTTTTGAAGTGGTTTTCATCTTGTTTCTTGTTATAGTTGAGTTACCCTCATCTTATGGGGATGACTTCTACTCTTTTAGCCATATCAACAATTTCTTAAAAATAGGTTAGGTTTTTCATTTCCAAAGGATATGAAAATTGTTCATGAATGTTTCATATGAAAATATGTAAGAGTTTCTTAGGAGTTTGAATGTATTGAAGCCTTCCTACCAGACCTCTCCATTTTGCTAGGAAATTCAATAATTTCTCAGTCTTAGATTGTTTAAGTTGGTAGAGATCATCTATGGTAACCTTATCTTCTATATAGATCAAAAATTGTTTAACAAAGGCTTCCATAAGTTCCTTGAACCTCTTGATGGAATGGTGAGTTATCTGAAAGTACCATTCTAAGGCCAAGCCACTAAGACTTTTTGGGAATAACCTAAGGAGAAATTGTTCATCATGATTGATGTCACTACAAGTTATTTGAAATTGCCTTAGATGATTTATGGGGTCTTGTTTTCCATTGTACATTTGAAACTTGGGAGTTTCAAAGTTCTTTGGAAAAGGATGACTAATGATCATTAGATCTAATGGTTCATTATAGAACTCTTCAAAAGAGTACTTTAGCTTAGATTTTCCTTTAATAGAGGCAATTTGATGGTCAGGTTCTTCAAATTTGACATCCCTCTTTTCTAAGTTTAGGATTTTGGTGTTGATATCTTGAATATCATTTGATGGAGGGTTTATTGTTAATTTTATTACTAGTTTTGTATGTGGTTGAGCAAAGGTTTGTGATATAAAAGGTATTGAAGTATTTTGACTTTGTGTTATGGTGGAAGGGACTTCGCTATGTCTCATTTTATGAGCATGATCTAGGTTTGTAATATTAGTTGCATCATTAGGAGGTGTAGAAAATGGGTTTTGCATAGTGGGAATTCCCATAGATAAGGTTGGAGGTATTGTAGAATCGGTAGGTTGATCCATAGCCACATTAATATTTGCCAAGTTGTTTCGAGTTTCATTAATTTGAGCAATGATTGATTGATCATTAGAATAGTCGATATTATAATGTATTGTGGTGGATTCTCTTTCTTCTTGTTCTCTAAGTTCATCTTTAAGAACATCTAAGAAGATGTTCTTGTTTCTTTTGACATATTCTTTGATATGATCTACAGTTTGAAAATAAATTTGTTCAACAATATGTTTGTGTTCCCTAGGCATTTGTTGTGACCAAGGATTCACCTCTTGTTAAAAAATTTCATGAGAATATTCCTCATGATATGTAGAAGATATAACCTTGTTTCGGGTGTTGTAAGGATGTTGAGACACGGTTTGAAAGTTTGGTTTTGGAAGGAGATTAATTTATTAAAGTTTTATTTCCAAAGTACTTATAGAAAAGAAGAGAAGATTTTTGAGATCCGTATGTAACCTTGATAAGCATCCCTTCTTATGACTCCCATTAATCCACCATGATATACTAGCCAAGGAATATTTCTCCCCTAAGGTTTGTACGTTGGTTTACTCAAGGGGTCGTTATCCTTACCCTAGTAGGATTAACAATTGGTTATGTTCTTGTTATCTTAATTTAATGTTATGTAAACTAAGCAAACCCATTAGATGATCTTGTTTAAGTTTAACAAACTTTTATCTTTGTTAATGCAAAAGAAGTGTTCACGTCGAATTCACCAAATATGTAGATGTGTGAAAAAAATATTTTTTCCTCTTAAGTCTACTTTAATTTCAAGTGTGGGTAGGGAAGATTTATGTTGGAATATTTGAGTTAGTTGAGTTGTCATTGATGTCAAAGGTGTTAGTAGCTATCATTGTTGTCAAATTTTGTTGAGGTAGTAAGCAAATTATAATGTGATATGTTGGAGCAAACCATGCAAAGACAAAGTGTGAAGACAAAGTGGTGAACTATGCAAAGATAAAGTGTGAAGACAAAATGGTGAACTATGCAAAGATAAAGTGTCAACCTTAATATTTAAATATTAAAGTGGGACTTACTAAAGTAAAGGTTAAATATTTAAATCAATGATTTAAATATTTATCAAGTGCAAGGTTGAGTTTGAAGGGCTGATGTCTTATAGCATTGCATGGAAGAGAGTATATATATGATATTGAAGCATTGAAATTAATCATGGTATTCGTGGAGATAATAGCATAGTTGTTTGTTGGATTGGGAGTGTCTCCTCTAGTAGCTATCATATATGTCGTTCTTTGATGTTAGTGAGTCCATTTCATTGCTATTCGTGAACCTTGTTCATTGATGTTTGAGAGCTTTTTTTTTCGTGTGTGTGAGACTTTTCAATGATGTTTGTGAGCCTTGTCATTGATGTTTGTGAGCCTTTCGTTCGCTATTTGTGAGTTTTCGTCATCCACCTTTCGTGAGTGTTTTATCTATTGTTCATGGGTATCTTGTTCATTGTTCAAGGGTTCATGTTTGCCATGTTTGTGGGTATCATTGCTTGTTGTTTGTAAGTCTCTCCATTTTCGGAGGTCATAATTTGTTTGTCATTGTAAGTACTTTGTGTTGCTGATTGAAAGAAGTTCTGAGGTATTTATTGATTTTTGTAAAAGAAGTTGTGAGTCATTGTTTAAGTTGTGGAAGAAGTTTTGAGAGTCATTTATCAAATTGTGTGGAAGAAATTTTGAGAGTCATTCATAAAGTTGTGTGGAGAAGTTTAGTATGTCATTTTTTAAAATTGTGTGAAAGAAGTTTTGTGTGTCTTTCATTGAAATTGTGTGAAATTGTGTGAGTTGTGTGTTAGAGTAATATTCCATCATTTGGGATATTTACCCTTTTCCTACACTAGGTAGAATTTATTTTACTGCATGGTAAAAAGTAGCTTGTTACTTTTTACCACTAGGTTATTTCTATTTACTATTTACCTAGGTTAGTAAGTCATTGTAGTCAACTTGACTACGTAACTAGGTTAGTAGTTAGTGTCGGCATCCTTGCCGTCATTAGTTAGTTGTTAGCGTAATGTAAGGGGATATTATTTTCCACATTGTATTTAACCTTTGCATTTCAATATTATTATTAATTTTTTTGCCCTAACTACTTTCATGGTATCAGAGAAGAGATCACGTACCTAGGCGAGGATGAGCAATTAACTCAGAGTGGAACCTGGACAAGGCGAGAAACGTCCTGTTCTAGCTAGACCAGGGTCAAAATCCTGACACAGGACCCCTGGATAGGACACACATCCCAAGTCAGCACCCTCGACTAATTCCTATCACGGATCCTGAGGTATCATTTTGTTGGAGCTACGTGGACTTAGTTTGCACAAAATTTTGAACCAGTCCCTGGATGTAGTCTATGGGCATGAAACTCTTCATAGCAGGTCTTGATTGGCTTGATCTTTGACCGTCAAATGATAGCAACCGTTGGCTATCAAAGTTTCCTGCTAGCCTGCAACACAAACTATCAAATCGATAGACCTACAATTTGTAGAGTTGTTAGCTCTAACAGCCTACAACAGGTTGTAGTCCCTCAACTCTCACAGGATAGGCACTGCCCACCTGATAGCCTGACAGGGGCTGACAACCTATCAGGGTTGTCTTCTCGGGGGCATGGTGGATGCTGAAACTCCTCTCGTTGGTGACCTTTTAACCGATGGTCTCCCTAACCTAACTGATGTCACCCTGCCTGCATCTCGAACCTGACGGTTTGACCAATGGTAAAAATTTTGAGGTGATTCCATGTTGCAGACCAAAGGTGCAACATCTGACATGGCTGACTTTATTGGCACATTTTTTTGAGGTGACACATGGTAGCTGACTTGAAAAATATGTTGGTGGATGGCAGGATTGAGGAGTGATCTGATGTGGCAGGCATGATTTCCAAATTTGGGGTGGTGGGATCTGAGCTACTGAGTTGGAGGATGGCACATGAAATTAGGTGTGATGTGGCAACTATCCATTGGTCCACTAGTATCCTGTATGGCATGTAGTGCTTTGTCTCCCGTGCGTACGTGGCAGGTTTTGATTTGCTAGCTTCGACGGTAAAATCTTCATCGTCGACGACTGCCTGAAGGCAATCGATTGTAGATAGGCAAATTTTTGGTTTTAAATCGAGGCAAAATGTACCATAGGGTGCATGTGGGATAAAGATCCCATTATTATTTTTTGGCTTCATGAGCAGACAAAAGTCAAAAGGGAGATGCTCTCCCTTTACTCCCATCCGATGCTATAGCCGAGACAGTCGAGAGCCTACCATGGAAGACACTACGTGCAAGGTTGCACAGTTGAATCCCGTGCCAAACTTTTTTTTGCTACACATTTGCAAATCAACGGGGGAACCAAAGGTATATTTTTTTGTATATTTCTTGTATTGATTTTTTTTTTAATAATTTTAATACATTTTTTTATATTAAATCATTTTATTTTAATACTAAAGTGATTTGTTATGAAAAAAAGTATTTTTATTATTAAAATTTACTAAATCTTTAAAAATTTATGCATTAAAAATGAAATTTGGAGGAATTTTTTTTGCAACAATTTATAAAAGCATGCTTTTGTTTTTCTCTCAAAAGAGGATATCAGACATTTAAGAGCATTTTTTTATTGCAAATTAGAGAGCCCTTAAACTCTTCTCAAAACCTTGTAATTTTGCAAACATGAAAGGGGACAAAATCAAAACATTTGATTGCAAAATTGGAAAACAAGGAGACTTAAAAATTTGCAAAACATCAAAGTTGAAAGTGTGCATTTGTTTTCTCCAAGGGGGATATAAGACATAAAATTGCACATTCTTTTTTTTTGCAAACGTGAGAAGAACTTGAAGCCTTGGGTCCATCAAAACCAAGTTGTTTGTCGACTGGTCTGGAAGCCTTTCAAATGCGGGTCGTGTGTCGACTTTTCTTGGAAGGAGTGCTCATTTTGTTAATTTTAAAAATTAAGTGGGGAAGACAATAAATTGATCTTCTTTGCAAAATTGTAACACAAAAGTGAGGAGCACTTTAAAAACAAAATCAAACTTGTTAAATTTGCAAAACAAAAAGAAAAGGCAATTTGTTTTATGCCACATTCTTTGCAAATTTGGAAAACAAGAGATAAAATATATCAAGTTTTTGCACAACACAAATCCAAATTTTGTTGCAAAAACTAAAAGGTGCATTTTCTATTTTACTCGACACCTTCATTGGCAAAATAGGTGCATTTTCGGTTGCATCCGACACCTATGTGATAAGAATTTTATGGGCATTCTTGTTTGATTATTGCATTATTTCTTTTTACAATTATAAGTCATAAAATCAAGAACACTCAACCCTAAAATTTCACAATAATTTGTGTCAACCATTGCACAGGTTTAAAGCCAATTTCATTTGATATTCTCTTCTAAAACAAAAAACCCCTAATTCACTCTTATTTGTTTGGCTTAATTTCATCAAACTGATTATTCCTCTTCAAGAGGATTTTTAGGCAGGTTTCATTAAATATCTTTTTGAGTGAGTTATCTTTTGGTACTCTTTTAGGGTATATCAAAATAAAGAACAATTTTTTGTAAAATAAGGAACCTTGAAAGTAGCAATCTTTTGCACTAAGGGGGGATAATTCCTTTCTTCCTTCAAATACATATTTTGACAAGAGGGAGATAAAACTTGTAAATGCAATCAAAAAAGTAGAAGTCATCATAAAATTATACCTTTTCTTTTAGGCTTCATAATAGCAACCATGCTTGAAGTACTTGCAATAAGGAAGGATTATTTGGTGATTTTTTTTTATAACATTGCCTAAGAGGCAAATTTTTGCACAAATTGTAAAAAGGACAACCATGACACCATTCAGTGTTGGTTTCCAAACAAGCAAAACTAAAATGGCAAAGGCACGTCACACAAGCCATGTTGCTAGTGAATTGTTTGATTATGATTCTGATTCTGGTTCAGAAAGAGCACACAAAATGCTCATGGCTAAGACAGTATTGTAGAGGGGAAAAAAATTGTCACCCTAAGCAAGCACCATTTCCTCTCTCTTTTTTAGGCTTCATAAATAGCATACATTTTTGTTTGAAGTACTAAAAACAAAGGTGATTGTACCTCTTTTAGGCTTCATAAATAGCAAACTCTCATTGTTTGAAGTACTTGTAACAAAAGGAGGGAATTTTTTGGTGAAAATTTTTCCTAGGAGGTAATCTTTGTACAATCCTTCACAAAGCTTCTTAAGTTGCACATCTTTTGCAATTAAGGGGGGATCAAAAAAAATTTCTTACTTCACACAATTTTTTGTAAAAAGGGAAGTAGACTTATAAGGGTGCATTTTTGGCAGTGACCGACACCTTAGTCACACTTCTTTCAAAAATTTCATTACATGTTTTTGCAATAAGGGGGGAAACTTATAAGGGTGCATTTTCAGCAGCAACCGACACCTTAGCTACCTTATCAAAACTTTTGCAAAATCATATTGTAACCGAATGAACCTTTTATGAAGTGATATACTCTACTACACATAGCAGTTGCAACGGTTGGTTACCTATGCAATCCGGTTGGATGACAAGATTACAACAAGGATATTCGTTGATGTGAAGACAAAGTGAGAAATGACCCACTTTTTACTTAGGTGTAGCTAGAGCACTGTGATAGAGCAAGAACCAACAATTCAACATATTTTTCACTGTATTGGGGTAGTTATATACATTACCCAAATAATGTAATAAGGGGGGATGTTAGAGTAATATTCCATCATTTGGGATATTTACCCTTTTCCTACACTAGGTAGAATTTATTTTACTACATGGTAAAAAGTAGCTTGTTACTTTTTACCACTAGGTTATTTCTATTTACTATTTACCTAGGTTAGTAAGTCATTGTAGTCAACTTGACTACGTAACTAGGTTAGTAGTTAGTGTTGACATCCTTACCGACATTATTTAGTTGTTAGCGTAATGAAAGGGGATATTATTTTTGTACATTGTATTTAACCTTTGCATTCAATATTATTATTAATGTTTTTGCCCTACCTACTTTCATTGTGTGAAAGAGATCTATGAAATTAATATGTTGTCCTTTGAACAAGAGTCTTTTCATTTGTCATTCGAAGATATTTCTAGTATTTTCTTTGAGGATACTAAATCATCATATGTGAATGTTTTTCACTATTTCTATTGGGAGTCAATTGTTATCCATTGAAGAAGTCTTTCTTCCCAGTCTTGAATAATTGTGTTAAGTGATCAAACTGTGATTTGTTGCTGCCATCCTTGAGATTACATTACCACCAATTGAGGGATTTTTGTGGTGGATGTTGACATTGTTCCACAACAATGGAAACCATTGATGCCTATGGAGTATTCACAGTTCATGACATAGCAAAAGAGAAACATTGAAGCCGATAGGGTTACGGGGAACATGCTAGAGAAGACCTAGAAAATATTTACAAAGAAGACCTTACGTTTGCATGTTTTAGAAGTACTAGAGACAATAGTCAGGGTTGAGTGATCACATGCCAAAGTTTACTTGATAAAGCTATCCATGGAAGCACTGATAGGAAGATTAAATTAAAATCATGGAAGTTTCAAATTATAGTTGGAAATTCATCACGATACAAGATGAATTGGAAATACAAGAAATAATAAGAGTGTTAGCTTATACATTCTCCTTAAGTGCAGGTTTTTGATATTTTCCCTCAAAGAGAAGTGTATCCACAGTGGTTTACATTGTGTTGGTAAGACTTGAATGAGAGAGACTCAGGTTTGAGTCACAAGTAGAATTGATTTTTGGTTATGCCTGGCAAAATAAAGTTTTTTTCAAGGAAGTGAATTTATTGTGTTAGAAGCCAAAGGTACATGATAATAATTTTATTTTTGTGAAATAATTCAAAAGTGTTTGACTTGAAAGTGGGAGATATAAGTTGATGTTATGCTTTTCAAGATAAGCTTTTGTGAATGGTTTTAGCAAAAATGAAAGAGAGGAATAATGAATGTATTTTGATATAGATGGATTGTTGAAGTTGATGAAATAATTGTGAAAATATTGGAAGCCTTTGTTATGTATATTTTTCATCAAGTGTATGGTCATTGAAGTTTTGAAAAAGTAATGATAGAGTATGGATATTAATATATAACCTCATCTAAGATTTCAAGTATCAAAAGGAAAAGAAGAAATTCAACCATCCAAAAGAAGAAGTGATGGATAAGAACAGATTTGAACAAGCCTAGTGAATAGGCTTTGAGAAGTTTTGAGTAGGGATAAGAGTAGGTTTGAGCAAGCCTAGTGAGTAGGCTTTGAGGATTTTTGAGCAGAATAGAGAGCAGGCCTTGTGAGAAGGCTTGGGACATATTTGAGCAGAGTAGAGAGCAAACATTGTGAGAAGTCTTGGAGCAGATTTGAGCAAAGTAGAGAGCAAGCCTTGTGAGAAGGCTTGGAGCAAATTTGAGTAGGCTTGAGAGTAGAGTTGAGAGTAGGTTTTGGAGTAGACCAAATAAAAGGATATTGGTGTCTTATGTGTATATATTTTCATGAACTAGAGTAGATGGGATTGGTGTCTCCTGTGGATAGAGGTCCATAAAGCATAGAAATAGGGGTAGAGGTCTCATGTGGGTAAAGGTCCAAAAACCATAGCAGTGGGTATAGAGGTCTCCTATTAATAGAGGTCCACAAACCATAGCAGTGGGGACAGAGGTCTCCTGTGGATAGAGGTCCATGAACTTGGGTATAGGGGATTGAGATCTCCTTTGGGTTGGTGCCCATAAACATTGTAATAGGGAATTTATTCCCAAGATATTTGTTGAGAAAATTTATAAGAAATATTTTCTTTGTGGGCATAGCCCACATTGGATGAACCACATTAAATCTATGTCTCTTATGTGTGTGACGATCTATGTATTGTTTCATTATTGCAATTGATAAAATTGAATAATACTGCTTTGGGAAGAAAAGTAAAAAGTTGTATCTTATACTATTCACCCCCCTCTTAGTATAATCTTGTATTCTTCAATTGGTATCAGAGCGGGTTCCTTCATAAAAGTCTAACAAATTGAAGGAATATCTTACATAACACACATGGATGAGCTACATAGAAATCTCACAGCCTATGAGATAAGGACAGAGAAAGATCAAACATCCAAAAGAAAGGCAACATTCAAGGTTTTAGAGGAAGAAAGAAAAAATAAATATCTTGGTTGTGGTACCATTGGTCACTATACAACTAATTTTCCATAAGATGGAAGTAGTAGCAGTGAAGAAGAAAATGAGTATATGAAAAAGAAAGAAATAAAATGTCAGCAAGAGAAGAAAAATAGGCTTCGTCAAGACCAGCATGAGAAGAAGGTATTTCAAAGACACAAGAAGAGTTTTTATGTTGAAGTAGCAAGCAGTGCTTCTAGCGATAGTGATGAAAGTCTCTCAGATAGTGAAAAATAGGAAATTCCATTTTCAAAAATAGAAGAAAAAGATGATTTTGTTGAATATCAAGTAGAAAAGCAAGTAGATGCTCTTGTCATTGAAGACCAAGAAAAAGAGAAAGATTTAGAAAATGAAAGGAAGCCATAGTTGATATGGAAAAGGAACTTGATGAGTTAAAAAGGGAGAACTTAATGACTAAAGGCTCAAGCACTAGAGGATAAGAAAACAAAGGTAAAACTTCTACAAGATCTCATCGACTTAAAATATAAGGTTGAAGAGGTAAGGAAAGTTGAAGAAGGTATGGCTGAAAAGTTAAGCGTAAAAGAACTAGAATATGAAAGATTAGAACATGAAGTGATTTCTCTAAGGATGGAAGTGAAAAATTCTAATGAAAAGTTACATAATTTTAGGATAAGCTCAAAAAAATTGGATGATATTTTCATGGCACAAAGATCTCCATTTATCAATATTGGACTTGGTTTTGAATAAGGACAAGGGAAACAAGAAGAAGAGTCAAGCTCAAGTTCAAAAGAAATAGAAGAACCAAAAGTGATTGAAGAAGAACCTAATACCTACACTGATGTGTTGAGAGGTGATAGTATCAAAAATGAAGCAAACAATGCACCATAAAGGAACAGAGATCATCACAGAAAAGCAAATAAAGAATTAGGTGATCATATCCTCCAAGGCAAGATGAATATTTCTTTCAAGGTTATTGTTACTCATGTAATAATTTTGGTCATAAATTTGTACATTGCAAGGTTAATGATAGAAATAATTATGGCTTCACTAAGAGGAACTTCAATTCATTTGAAGATGGATATTTCTTTCAAGGTCATTGCTACTCATGTAATCGCTTTGGTCATAGAGCTATACATTGCAAGGTTCATGGCAGAAATGACTATGGCTTCACCAAAAAGAACTTCAATTCATTCACACCTTTCAAGAACTACAACATCAAGTGTTACAATTACAATATTTTTAGGTATAGAGAAAAGTGGTGTAGAAAAAAGTTTTCAAAACTTCCAAATACAAGCAAGAACAGTGATGCTCAAAAGGGTAAAAAGAGTATGACTACAAAAGTGTGGAAAAAAAAGATTGAAATAGAAGAAGAGCATTGTAATTTGGGAGTAGATTTACTCCCATACCAAAATTGATCACCTCAAGAAAGGAGGTGATGAGAGGGTTATGCTAAATGTCTTATTATTAGCCCCAAGGAGCCCTTTGCCATTGATGTCAAAGGGGGATATAATTCAATAAGGGGAGAGATTTCAATAAGGGGGAGCAGTTTTGGTATCCATTTTCAGTAAAAGAATATTTTTTTGAAAGGGTTGCCATCAATGACAAAGGGGGAGATTTTTGGAATATTTGAGTTAGTTGAGTTTTCATTGATGTCAAAGGTGTTAGTAGCTATCATTGTTGTCAAATTTTGTTGAGGTAGTAAGCAAATTATAATGTGATATGTTGGACCAAACCATCCAAAGACAAAGTGTGAATACAAAGTGGTGAACTATGCAAAGATAAAGTGTGAAGACAAAATGGTGAACTATGCAAAGATAAAGTGTCAACCTTAATATTTAAATTTAATATTTAAATATTAAAGTGGGACTTACTAAAGTAAAGGTTAAATATTTAAATCAATGATTTAAATATTTATCAAGTGCAAGGTTGAGTTTGAAGGATTGACGTCTTATAGCATTGCATGGAAGAGAGTATATATATGATATTGAAGCATTGAAATTAATCATGGTATTCATGGAGATAATATCACAACTGTTTACTGGATTGGGAGTACCTCCTATCACAACTATCATGTATACCATTCATTGATGTTAATGAGCCCATTTTGTTGCTATTCATGAGCCTTGTTCATTGATGTTTGAGAGCATTTTTTTTCACTGTGTGTGAGTATTTTCATTGATGCTTGTGAGCCTTTTTATGAGATTTTTTTGTTCATTGTTCATGAGTTTTCATCAGCCACCTTTCATGAGTGTTTCGTCTACTGTTTGTGGGTATATTTTTCAATGTTCGAAGGTTCATGTTGCCACATTCATGGGTATCATTGCTTTTTGTTTTCAAGTCTCTCCATTGTTGTATGAGGAGGTCATCATTTGTTTGTCATTGTAAGTACTTTGTGTTGCTGATTGAAAGAAGTTCTGTTAGATATTTATTGAGTTGTGTAAAAGAAGTTGTGAGTCATTGTTTAAGTTGTGGAAGAAGTTCTGAGATTTATTTATCAAATTGTGTGGAAGAAGTTCTGAGAGTCATTCATCAAGTTGCATGGAAGAAGTTCAGTATGTAATTTGTTTAAATTATGTGAAAGAAGTTATGTGTGTATTTCGTTGAAATTGTGTGAAATTTTGTGAGTTGTGCAGAAGATATCTATGAAAGTTATTTTTTGTCCTTTGAAGAAGAGGATTTTCAATTTTCATTCAAAGAGCTTTCATGTGTTTTCTATGAGGATGTTGAATCATCATATGTGAATGTCTTTCCTTATTTTTGTTGGGAGTCAATTGTTATCCATTGAAGAAGTTTTTCTTTCCAATACTAAAGAATTGTGTTAAGTGATCAAATTGTGATTTCTTTTTGCCATCCTTGAGATTACATTACCTCCAATTGAGGGAATTTTGTGATGGATACTGATATTTTTCTATAATAGTGGAAGCCATTGATGCCTGTGGAGTATTCACAGTTCGTGATAGAGCAGAATAGAAACAGTGAAGCCGATAGGGTTATGGGGAACATGCTAGAGAAGACCTAGAAAATATTTACAAAGAACATTTGCATGTTTTGGAAGTGCAAGAGATAGCAGTCAGGGTTGAGTGATCACATCCTAGAGTTCATTTGATAAATTTATCTGTGGAAGTGCTGATAGGAAGAGTAAATTAAAATTGTGGAAGGTTCAAATTATAGCTGGAAAATCATCATGGTACAAGATGAATTGGGAAGATAGAAAAGAATAATACTGTTGACTTATACATTCTCCTCAAGCATAGTGTTTTGATGTTTTCTCTCAAGGGTAGTGTATTTGCAACGGTTTACATTGCGTTGGTAATACTTGAAGGAGAGAGACCCAGGTTCGAGTCTCAAGTATAATTTATTTTTGGTGATGCATGGCAAATAAAGGTTTTTTTCAAGGAAGTGACTTCATTGTGTTGGCAGCCAAAGGTACATGATAATGATTTTATTTTTGTGAAATAATTTAAAAGGGTTTGAATTGAAAGTGGGAGATATAAGTTGATGTTATGATTTTCAAGATAAGCTTTTGGGAATGGTTTTAGCAAAAAGGAAAGAGAGGAATAATGAATGTATTTTGATATAGATGGATTGTTGAAGTTAATGAAATAATTGTGAATATATATATATATATATGTGTGTGTGTGTGTGTGTGTGTGTGTGTGTGTGTATTTTAAACATGGTGGAATTTGTAGCCGCCACAAATCTGGGTAGGTTGTCTAGCTTTTATGGCCACCATAGTATTCTGCGTTGTCCGCCCTGGAATCTGCCACACAGATCTTCGCACAGTCCGCCCCTATAACCGCCATGCCACAATCATTTTAAACCTTTTACATCATTGAAATCACCAGGAAAGGGACAAGCGTTTAGTCCAACGAGTCCCAAGATTTGAACCTTGGACCTCCACCCCCCTTATGGAGTTTGGATGAACCAATTGGTCTACACCTCATACCAATGATTATGAAAATATTAGAAGCCTTTGTTATGTATATTTTTCATCAAGTGCATGGTCATTGAAGTTTTGAAAAAGCAATGATAGAGTATGGATATTAATGCATAACCTCATCTAAGCTTTCAAGTGTCAAAAAGAAAAGAAGAAATTCAGCCATCCAAAAGAAGAAGTGAGGGATAAGAACAGGTTTGAACAATCCTAGTGAGTAGGCTTTGAGAAGTTTTGAGTAGGGATAAGAGCAGGTTTGATCAAGCCTAGTGAGTAGGCTTTGAGTAGTTTTGATCAGAATAGAGAGCAGGCCTTGTGAGAAGGCTTGGAGCATATTTGAGCAGAGTAGAGAGTAGGCCTTGTGAGAAGGCTTGGAGTAGATTTGAGCAGAGTAGAGAGCAGGCCTTGTGAGAAGGCTTGGAGCAGATTTGAGTAGGCTTGAGAGTAGAGTTGAGAGTAGGCTTTGGAGTAGACCAAAGCAAAGGAGATTGGTGTCTTGTATGTATAGAGTTCCATGAACTAGATCAGATAGAATTGGTGTCTCCTATGGATAGAGATCCACAAACCAGAGTAGTGTGGATAGAGGTATCCTATGGATAGAGGTCCACAAACTAGAGCAGTGGGGATAGAGGTCTCTTGTGGATAGAGGTCCACAAACTAGAGCAATCGAGATAGAGGTCTTCTGTGAATAGAGGTCCATAAACTTGGGCATAGGGGATTGAGATCTCCTTTGGATTGGTGCCCATAAAAATTGTAATAGGGAATTGATTCCCGAGATATTTGTTGAAAAAAAAATTAAGAAATATTTTCTCTGTGGAAGTATCCCACATTGGGTGAACACCATTAAATTTGTGTCTCTTATGTGTGCGATGATCTATATATTGTTTTATTATTGCACTTGATAACATTAAATACTACTGCTTTGGAAAGAAAAATAAAACATTGTATCTTATAAGCTTGTGTTCTTCAATTCATTAGGACATGTGCTTCTCCACTTGAGGGTATCTTTCCAAGGGAGACCCTAAGAATACAATGATTCTCAACACAACTAGACTCCTACTCAATGTTTTTTTATTAGGTCTTGTGAAATTTGATTTTATGCTTGTTTGATTAGTGTTTTATGGGTTTATTCAAATAAAACACCTAAGGTTTTGGATCAATATTTATCTTGAATCTTTTTTTTAGCCTTAATGGTTATTTAAACCTAAATCAGCAAGGATCATCTAAAATACAATGCTAAAGCTTATATCACACAAATGCAAGAATACAAGAGCTATCCTATATGCTTTTCGAGTTTGTATGGGCTAACTAAGGAGTTTTTAGCAATTGAAGGTAAAACAAGGAAAAATGCAAGAAGACAAGCTAGCCTAAATGCAACTAAATGATTTTAAATTCTTTGTCTAAGTGTCTGAAAATGAAGAAGAAACTAAAATTTGGTCTAAGGTCCCTTAATTGATTGGTTTAGAGATGTTTTGTAAAGGAATCAAAATATTTTGTAAATGATTTAAATTTCTAAGGTTCCTTAATTTTCCAAATGAAATGTAATTTAAAGAGCATAAAATAGCAAAAAATAGAAAGGAAACATAGAGAAATGGGAAATGTAGGGCTATGGAAGTGCCAAGAGGTAGAATTACCTATTTTTGGAGCCTATTGCTAAAAATGCCACTAAAATTACCAAAACTTCCACTACTACCAAAAATGCTACTAGGGACTGGTGATTTTGGTATCTGCACTAGAAAACCAAAACAAATATGGTTTTCTATTTTAAGAGGTACGTCTAAGTGTTGGGAAATATAATTGGCTATCTTATCAGCTGATTAGACCCCCTGTTTATGCAAAAATTGAGTATGCTTGACTCTTGGAATGGATTATGATATTTTGCCAAAATCACCACTTGCTTTTACCACTAGCAATTTTGTTTAGTGGCATTTTTTGTACTGAGTGTTTCTAGTTGCCAAAATCACCATAAATTTGGGTAGAATGGCGAATTTTGTCTGAGTATAAGATTTGGAATATTTCAAGGATTGTTTTCGATAAAATTTGATGGGTTTTAACTGAGATTGTAGGGAAAGGTTTCTATTGATGTTTTCTAAGTTTGCAACTAAGAAAATTAGAGATCTAAGCTATTGATTTAGGTAATTTAATGACTAAAATTTAATGCATATAAAAGAAAGTGAAATACCTAGTATAACTAAAATTTCAATTAAATAGGGGTGCAAGAGTGTGGAAAATGTAGTCTATGGTGTTAGGAATAATTTAAAACAAATAATTCAACTTCTAATAAGAGTAAATTGGCATTAAAATGGTGAAATCAAATCAAAATTTAGAGGTATGTGAATGTTTTTGAAAGCATGTAAAAACTACAACAATAAGCAAAAAGTTAGAATGCCTGAGATTGTAATTAAAATGAAAATAAAATTGCATGCAATGATGTTAGAAATGATAGGAAGTAGCTAATATAACTCTCAATAAAGCAAATTAGCATTTAGGAATGGAGATTGATATGAGTGACAAAATATGTAGTGTTGCCCAAGAATTAGTGAAATCTATAGCACTAAATAAAAGGGACAAGGGATTATAGTGGGAAGTGCTTAGAGCTTGGCCAAGAGAGTGAGATAGCAAGGCAATAATAGCCTTGTATCATCAACACCTTGCCTTAAAAAATTAATTTGAAATTGATATATATGCAATATAAAACTACATATAATGCATGGAAATAAATTGTTAAAAGAGGTGCCAAACTAGATTTAATGCTTGTAAATAAAAGAAGTGTAAAACTAGGTAAGCATGGAGGAAGTAAAGAAGTTAGTGTGTTGCCTACATAAACAAAAATATAGTAAATAAGAGGACAACAAACATTATAACATGAAATGTATTTGCAAAAATAGAGGACTATGCCCAAAATCTGATGATAAAATGAATGCAAGTTAAAGTAAACCTGCAAAAGAGATATTAGAAACCAAATAGAGATGATATTCTTGATAAGAATGCTACAAACATAGTGTTATAAGGCTACAAACACAGTGTTAATGGCTACAAAACAAGGATTAGAAGTGTGTAAAAGAGATTGATGCATGAAATGTAGAAATACCCAAAAGGAAAAGCACAAGTTAGCAAGGCTACAACCTTCCAAGATTTGTTTTAAATATAATTAATGAAATCGAATACTCTTGGAAAGAGTATGTAGGATTAGATTTAATTATAAAATATATTATATAGATAATATTGGATATTGGATTTATCTTTAATTAATTATGGAGAATAAATAATCCTTTACCTTTATAACCATTGATGGGACGGTACAAGTTAATAGCATATTGGAATTCATGAGTATAAATAATGAATATAAGAACTAAAGGATTAGATTTACGTCTTAATAAATGGCATTATGTGATTTCCGAAGAATATTAGAGATTTGTGTTAAATATCATTAAATGATAGTAGATATTCTTGGTAGGAGTATTGGAAGAATTAAGTTAAGATGGTATAAATATTCTTGGAGAGAATATTTAAAGACTTAGTTCTAATCTAATTAGATAAAGAAGTATTTGGGAATTAAATTAGACCCAATTGAGTGGCATATATGCTCTTGAAAGAGTATTAGTAAATTCTATTAAGAGCTACATATGTGTATTGAAAAGTATTTTAGAGAATCGATTGAGTAAAATCTAGGATGAATCTTAGAAGAGTTATTTGAAGCCTAGTTTTAGAATAATTGTATATGGTTATAAGTAAGGGATACCAAAGAACCTTTATAGTGACTATATTACTTGTATAAATTATTTTTTTGGGCAGTAGGATCTAGCACATAATAATGTTCTTCTAATCGAGGGGAGATTGGAACGGGGTTCCATTCCTCAGAGAATTATGGGGTTCTCTCATAGTCTTTGGTGAATGTATGGAACAATATAGATTCAAAGGTATATCATTTATGTAGAATGATATGGGATGAAATTATGAGAGGGAAGCTCCAAGTTTTATTCTTAGGAAGGTATAGGACTTCCTACCTTTGGATTGCAAAATGTTTGCAAGTTGCATAACATTTTATGTATTATGCTTGGCTACATTCATGGAGTATTGTCTCATGACATTGCCCGAATAGAAGTAGTTATTATGTAGGATGGAACATAATGTGATTTCCATTCTTGAGAAAAGCAATGATCTTTCTCTTATGATCTGCTACATAGGATTCATTAAACTAGAATATTGTTTACATGTATATAGTGCAAATTAAAGGCAAGGAAAATGAATGTGAGATTCATTGTGAGGACTATGAGGGTTCCTCTAATATGTACATGTGTGCAAGAAACATATGCTTATATGTTTCAGTTTATTATTATGTGGAAGTATTTGGCATAGGTGTATTTAGTTATGGTTGGAAAAATGATCTAGAGGATCCTTGAGATGATTGTAAATTGATACATTCAATTAATAAATATTAAGATGCATATTTTACTGCTAGGTGGTTTCCCTTTGGGGTTTTTCCCAGGATAAACAATTGTGTTATGGATCTATTTGTGGAATGGTGATTCTTGTTATTATATTTAGAAATGCATGTCTTAACTATACTTCTATTTTCTACTTGTATAAGGAATGAGTGATGTATGACTTTTGTTAACAAGCAATGTTTCTTTGATGAAAATAGTGATGACATGAATACAATTCTATAATGTGCTAAAATGATCATGGTATTTCATAAGTAAATGCAACATGGAAACTTGAAGTATGTTACATTGAGTATTTGATTCATTGTAATATGGATAACGGTTGTTGCATTTCCTTTCTCATGATAATGAATGCATTATGTCATAATATGCATAAAGGATTAACATGGTTATGTTCTTTGTAAACAATTGAAGTAATGGAACAATGTGCTATGAAACAATGAAAGTGATTCATAAAAATATAAATCACTATCTAAACGTGACTTCCACTAAGATAATTAAAGGTTATGATTGCAATAATGACCAACTAATAAATTAGGAATAGTTGATGGATAAATTAATATCTGGAAGAAAGCAAGGTGATGAATATTAGGAGTTGTACACTTGTAATAGAAGTAAATTTAAAAAAATCATAGTAGAGTTTTGTGGTGGAATGGGTGGTTGTTACAGTTGGTATCAAAGCCAAGTTAACTAATAGATTCTAAATGTTAGATCTAAAATAGCAACGTATTTTGGCACTTTTAAAACTTCCAAATTGTAAGTTTATAAAAATTATATATGAACTCTTAGCCAATAAATTATTGGTAAAAAAATAGAGTTTAATGTTAGCTTTAAATAGCTAATTGATTGGAACTAATGTTGATTTAGCCCTTGGAAAGAAGTTGGTAGCTCTATATTAGCAAATAAGCAATGTGCTACTAGTAAATCATGTGTTAGATTTTATGGTTATGTCTAGATACAATAACCATTGTGTGGTAAAACTTCTATGAGCTCTAGCTTCTCCCATGAGTCGATCCTGTTATAATATAGGTATACTAATATTCTCTACACTGGGTTTGTAGAGAAATTTGAACCAGTGATCAAGTAAGGCATTGAAAGTTTTACCCCTGCATAATAGATGGGGTTTTGGATTTTAGTTTGGTGATTCAAACCCTTGGGAGATAAACATTTTGTGGATAGAATGAACCCAAAATGATGTTATCCTTAGCATTGATCCAAATATTATAGTTAAACGCACCATATATCTTATTTAAGTTTTATGTTAAGGACTACAAATGTCTTTAAAGGTGTATAGGATCAACCCTTGAGTGAACTCCTGAATGCTACCAATTTTTTTCTAGGTCGAAGTTCAAATATGACCCTCTTGCTTTCTATGTCCAATAAAGACACGCGGTCAAATTTCCCCAAAACTCAAGTATGTAAAGGCGCTTAGGTATATGTGTAGGGTTGACCCTCTTACTTTCTAATTCGGTTTGATTGATGAGTATCCTAATGATGTTAGGTGTAGGAATCCTCAAATAAACTAGAACCAGCAAAGCACCATTGAATGAACTCTTGCTTGCATCAGGACATTTGGCATATAAAGGTTCACTAAGATAATTGGGTAATTTTTGCTAATATTTTATATTTATGAGATAGTTTAATATAAGAGAAGCATGGTACGCCGTAGGGATTTGGGACCTTATAAGTTAAGTCAAATCCAATTTAATGTGATAAAGTCTAGGGGCACATTTTACGATTGGAATTTTGGGTCCCACGAAATATTTGTCTATCTCCATGAATATTATTATAATTGCCTTGTGAAACGGTGGACGTCAAAAGCATGGCAATGTCATTGTATCTTAAATACAAGAAGACACCCTTATGAATGTGTCCATCGTGTAAGATATTGATTGACTAGTCTGAATGGTCGATAGTGGACATAGAACCCCTGGCTAACATTTGTAACTCACGCTGTGGAGGGTTATGTGGCCTTGAGAAAGAGGATATGCACATATCATTGAATGTTGAGCCTTTTTCACATCCAAGTATATTTAGTAATTAGTGTCGATGGACTAAAAGTTTAATATAGTCATATTATTTAGTCAATGGTCAAATATCAAATATAATATTGAAATACTTTGATTTTCGATGATCATTTGACCATTGGGTTATTATATTAATTCCTATCAAAGGACAATTGGCTCATGAGTTAATGATCGTTGATATAAAACACCCGAATTGGAATTTGCTCCACTTAATACCCTTACTTATTGGTTAATGGAAAATAAGTTAAATATGGTATTAAATTATTGATTTAAGGTATTTCTTAGTGGGAGACCAAATTAAAGAGGGTGTTGAATTAACGAAGATGTTAATTGAATCATTTGAAATATCCAATTAAATAGGGTATCAATTGGATCAATTATATTTAAGAGGATGAATTATTGACCTTCAATTAAAGAAGATTTAATTATAATTGAATGTTAGTTTTAATGATGGAAGACTATAATATAGCCTTTGGAAAGATACAAATGATGAATATAGTTTGTATCAACTTTGGAAATAGAATAAACATTAAATGTGTTTATTAAGGGAGGTTGACTCTATTACTTTCCAATCGGTTAATGTGACGATGTAAGTCTAAAAGGTGTATCTCATATTTAGATTTTGTCCCACATTAAATATATAGAAAAAATATATTATATATGCCTATACCCTTGGAAATAGTATTAGAAGAGACTCAATCTATTCCAACAAATTAATGAGGTCAGATCTCTCCAATGGTAGAGTTAGGTACAATTTGATCTCATTATAAGATAGAGGGACTAACACAATTTATGGAGTCTTTGATCTGTTAGTCACTATGTGGATTGAGACTTGATCTCTTAAAGTGTTTTCTTGGCTAATGTGTTTATTGGTGGATTATGTTTATACATGGACCAAATCTAGTCATCCTAAGAATTGGTAAGTAGGAGTCTTGCATAAGTTGATGTTTGATTCCTAGAAATTGTTGAAAACATTATGATGATTTAGTCTCTAGGAATAGTTTTATAATAAGCATCATGCTATTGTAAATGCACATATGACTAATGGATTTTATGTGGTTTAACTAGGATATTGCTAAGAAATCACACTTAGTACATATAACTTTAAACCAAATCCTTTTATGAGTTGATAACTCAAGTATTGAATTGATCAAATGTGGGTAAAGCAAATTCACTCTCACATCATGAAGGATAATGATAAAGTGAGAGCAAGTAAGAATGGTAGACACTTTAGTGTCTATGAGGGTTTGTGTGATAAACCCCTTAACCCCATTGTGTGATATGGGATGATGGTTAAGCACTATAGTTATATTGATGATATATCCATGAGATAGGACATTTAATCTTCAAGGTATACGCCTAATGTTTGGGTTGACAGAAACCTAACATAATGTATAGGTTAAAAAAAATACCTAACATGAGTCTAGTTTAATGGTGGGTTAAACTAGAAGGGAAAAAGGCATTCTTGTTGAAACATATGGGAGAATTCCCAAAAGCGTGGTATGTTCGATTACCCATTGGTCTTAATAGAAGAAGTGGTACCACTCCTATCCACAAGATAGACACTGGCCATGTTGACTCTTGTGAGTTGCAGCCTTGAACTTACTTGGGAATTAATCTTTATAAGAACTACCCCTTGATCATAAATATTAGCTATACAAGATAATAGGTGAATTACTTGTTGCTTGAAAGGTATGATAAATGATAAAAATAAGATTCCTTTTTGAAACCATCATTGAGATGTTATCTTGTGTTAAGACAAGAGTAGGAATAAGATCTTGGGAAATTGTATAATTTGTACCTTGTAGAAAATACGAGTGCAAATTGATCATCCTTGGTTAGTTCACAAAGAAAAAATTAGTTACTGAAACTATAATTAGAGTGAACTATTAGGTAGTGTATTGGAAGTACACCTAAAAATATGATAAGACTATCCAAATATTAGATCATACAATTCTATAGGAATTGAAAAATTGTGTTGGGAAAGAATAGATCAGGGATTTATTCTTGAGAGGAGTATGGGATCCTCTCATTAAGTTGATAAAATCATGTCCAAATGCTGTAAATGACACCTTATTTGGAATAAGTGTGGTCACCAATATCATCAGTGGATGATAATGCACTTGGAATGATGTCTTACTTGGAGTAAGTATCAACATAAAAATCATCAAAAAATGATTAAATGCTAGAAAAAGACACCTTATGTAGAGTAAAGCTGGACTAAGATAGTTGCAACAAATGTTAACATGGTATAACTACACTCAATATTTCACATATTCAAGTCATTTATCCTTCCACTATTACATTGCTGGTGAATTAGAGTAGTGCAGTGGAAGCATAATGAGTCTTAAGTGGTGTACCTAAGGCTCTTTTGAGAATTGTACTTGATATCTAAATCTCTTGAGGTACAAAAATAGTATAATAGTCGATAAATTGACTAAAAATGAATACCATATGACATCTAGAGAGATGTACTAGTGGTAGCAACTGGGATTGCTACAAATATGAATTCAAGATATAGGGGTATCTTGAAGTAGGATTTGTGAAATTAAGATTTTGTCCTTGTTGACATCTAATTTCCATAAGCTTAACACATGTTAAGAATCATAAAATGGTTCAGGTACTCTCATGGATGGAAGGGGATGCTTACCATCATGGATGAAATGCTAGCAGAAAGAGGATAAATATGAATGACTTGTTTAAATCTACAAAATTTTGACATACATTATGTTCTTAAGCATAAATTATGATAGGAAATTTCTAGCAACACAGAGGACTGTGTTGAATCCAAGAGGGGGAGTATGTAACAGCCTACCCCGTTGGACCTCTCTCATAGGAAAACTAATTGATTGAGGAAAATTAATTAGCATATGTCTAAGGGTCAAAGACCCTATTCACACCCACAACTCCTAGTTAGTGGATTTTGTGTGAAAACTAATTAGAAATATTAGTGTTTATTCAAGATAATTCATTGGGTTAATTGAGGTTAATTAACTTAATTTAAGATAAATGAGTGCTCATAAAAATGTGTCCAAATTTAATTGGACCACAATAAGCACTAGTAATATTTAGAATATTATAATGGATAGTGGAGGATGATTAGGATCCTCACTTCCTATCCACAATATCGGATTGTCCAATTCTAATTGGACCAACCTAATTTAATGACTAATGCTCATAGTTGTGTTCAAATCTAATTGGACCACAAGGAGCATTATTCTAAGCAATTAATAAAGGGAAGACTTTCCTCACCTACCTTGACCGGTTTTATTATTAAAATAATAGGCATTAGGTGGGGGAAATTGTCTATAAATAGAAGGCTCTTGTGAGGAGAAAGCAAGCATTCTAGGAAGCATTCTTGCAAGCGATTTCTATGAGAAATCCTAACGCTTAGGGAGTATGCTCTCCACCCTTAGGTGGATTAGAAACCAAATAGCATTAGGAGATTACCAAACCTTAGTAATAGTCGCTCGATCAAGACATTTCTTGGAGTAGAAAGGAAGGACTTGATGAACTTTGGAAGAAATAGAGAGAAGGAGATCACCATTTAGGAGGCTTACATGGAGGAGAAAGAGATCAGGTGATATCCCTCCTTGATTAAGCCTTATTTGCTACTAATTTTTAGCATAGATTATATGATAGTATGTTAATATTAGTTGGGGTTTCAATATGTGTTAGAGAAACCTCTTGTTCTTCTCATTAGGGTTTATGAAGATATTTTAGAGACATACTATTACTAAAGATGGTTGTGTGAAAATTTGTGAGTGCATGGTAGACATGATAGATTATTTGATCTATATGTTTAAAGTTATGATCTATGATCTGTGATCTGTGAACTATGATCTGTGATATGTGATTTATGATATGTGATCTATTTGGTTAAATGGTTGGGTTATGTAGATATTAAAGCCCTCTAGTAATATGGCTAGGTAGCCCTGACAATTTAGGGAATATTTTATTTTTAGTGGCTTGAGCAATCTATGATTTAAATGTTGATTTAAATATTGTAGGCAAAAGGAATTATGATCGTAAGGGAATGTGTAAGTATAGAGTTAAATATACTTTAGCATGAAGACTAAAAGATATTATGTTAAGGGAAATACACCTTTTACCAAAGGTGATATTATGGAATATTGTGACAAAGTAATAAATAAAAGGTGGTATTGTATGGAATATTGTGTGGAATAAATATAACGATGGGTCCAAAGAAATTAGTTTTAAATATTGGGCTAGGATAAATGCGCCCAAAGAAACTAATATAGTGAAATAAAATCAAATATGGGGAAAGCACCCCTATTTAAATGTCCACTTGGTAGACATAATAATTAAAAGGGTCAAAATCTAATTGATCAAAAATGAATATCTTGGATTTAATGAAATTAAATTGGGTCAAGATATGTGAGCATAAAAATATTTGATTTAAAATACTCTTGGAAGGAGTATAAGCCATTAGAGTTAAATACCATAAATATTATTGAAAAGAGTGTTAGGTGATTTGAAGCAAATCTAATTAAATTAAATATATATTCTTGAAAAAGCGTATATGAGATAGGGTTTAAATCTAAAGATATTATATATTCTTGGGAAAATAATATTATAAATTGGATCTAATTCCGGTTAAATGATATTTGTACTTTTGGAAAAATGAATGTTAGAGATTTGATTTAATCTCATTAAATGGTATTTGAAATAGTTGGACCCCGAGAATTGATTGAGAGCAATCTAGGAAGAATCCTCAAAGAGTGATTTGGTCAACCATAGGGGAAAATCAAATAACTAAGAAATTGAGCTATTTAATGCTATTGAATTATTTGAGGTGGTCTATTAAAGAAGACTTTAATGAAATTGAGTTATATGAGAAAGCTTTAAATATTTAAAGACCATGTTATGGCCAATTGTAGAAGATTATAATGTAAATCATAAGAAGAGACATAACTATAGTCTTTGGAAGAGTTAACTATACTTCAAGAGAATTATAAGGATTCCCTTAACACTTTGGCCCTTGTTAAATGTGAAGTGGCATATATAAATGGAATTGTGCTCCACATTAATGATTAATGGAACAAGGTGTTAAATTATTGTTGAAGATATGGTATTATTGGTTAATGGGTATAAATAGTATTGAAACATTCTATTAGAAAGGATGTTAATTGGATTAATTGTTATTTATATTTAAGAGATATATGAATTTGACCTTCAATGGTAGAAGGATTAAATATAAATGATAGTGTTAAATATAAAGACTCTAATAAAGTTGTATGAAAAGATACAAATAGTGGAAATAGATTGTATCAACTTTATTGGAAATTTGAATTAAATTTAATGATATTTTATAATCATGAAGGAAATATTGGAATTAAATCCAATTAAAATCTGAATATTGGAGATTTGTATTAGAATATTTTCTTCTAAATGATATAAATATTCTCTTGGGAGATTAAAACAAGATTTGTTTTAAATATAATTAATGAAATCGAATACTCTTGCAAAGAGTATTGTTGAGTGGTATTTTCACACAGTTGTGAAAGCACACTCTCCTTTAGGATTTGGGCTCCAAATCCCCTCTTGCAAAGAAGTTAAACAAACAACTTCTCCAAGGTCTCCGCTATATTAGCATTTGCATATGTGTATTAGTAATCTTGAATAAAGATATTCACTTTAAATGCTTGGAACACCTTAGTGATTGCAAGTAACTGTAAACAAGGGGCAATGTTGGTTTATTTTACCGTGAAACTTTAGTGATTGTTCATTGAACCAAAATAAAGCAAATGTGAGTTGGCCTTCATATGACCACGATGTGATGCTCAAAATGGAAATTTGTGAAAATGCCATAAAACATAACTCCTTCAATGAAATTGGAATTTTCATGAAGGGAATGTCATCATAGGCTCATGAGTGCAAAACAAAGCTGAAAAAATGAAATTTGACCTTAAAATGGAAACTTTCTATTTTCGGGTTTTTTAAACTCTGTAATAAAACAACTTCGATGAATTTTTTAAAATACTAAACAACTCCGAAAATGAAATTTTAAATTGCGTATTGGAAGTATGAAGTATAACCTACGCAATGGTGAAATTATTTTTGGATTTTGAAATTTTTTAAATGTTTATTTTAATGCCTGAAGATTAAAATAAAGTTAAAATTTTTGGAAAAATAAAATGCAAAAAAATGTTGAAAGAAAATGCAGGAAACTGAAAATAAAATGCATTCAGTATGATGCTATCCTATTTTGACAAAACCGAAGATGTGAGGTTTCCATGCATGCAACCTAACCTATTGGACCTGCAAAACAAGCACGATCCGGATAAGCTAAGTGCTGGCTCCTAGGGTTTTAAATGAGGTTTTCAGATTTAGACATTCGCATGAAGCAACCAAGAAACTTGCATAAACTCCATTTACAAGCCTAAAATCTGAAAAGGGGAAAAATAGACATTTAATCTTGCATGCAGAAAATGACTCCTTCTTTCTTGTCCATAAGATGCAACTTTCTGAAATTTTCTGTATTAAAAATTTGTCATTTTACAATAACAAAAATTTCTGGTTTTCCCAAACCAGTCAATGGAAGAAAAATAGCCCAAACAGGTCCAGAATGGCCCTCTTGCCTTCAAATCTACAACTCTGCTCATGGCAGTTTCCAACCCCTTCTGGCCTCTTTGAATGGCGTATTTAAACTTCTAACAAAAAATTGTTTCTCCTTCCATGACGGTTCGTTTCATTTTCCAATGGCTGTTCGTTTCACCTTCCTTGACTGTTCGTTTCATTTTCCAATGGTTGTTCGTTTCACCTTCCCTTGTGCATGCACGTGCTTTGGTTTCCATTTTGTGGCCCTTCGTCACGAAAATGTAACATGTCGCGATATCGCGACACTTTTCTTCTCTTGGCGCGATAATGCAACATGTCGCGATATCGCGACACTTTTTCTCTTTTGGCCGCGACAATGCAACATGTCGCGATATCGCGACACTTTTTCTCCTTTGGCCGCGAAAATGCAACATGTCGCGATATCACGACACTTTTTCTCTTTTGGCCGCGACGATGCAACATGTCACGATATCGTGACACTTTTTCTCTTTTGGCCGCGAAGATGCAACATGTCGCGATATCGCGACACTTTTTCTCATTTGGCCGTGATGATGCAACATGTCACGATATCGCGACACTTTTTCTCTTTTTGTTGTGATGATGCAACATGTCGCGATATCGCGACACTTTTTCTTTTGCCCCAAAAATGCAACATGTCACAATATCGTGACACTTTCTCTTCTTTGGCCGCGAAAATGCAACATGTCGCGATATCGTGACACTTTTTCTTCCTTTGGTCGTGATGATGCAACATGTCACGATATCGCGACACTTTTTCTCTTTTGGCCGCGATGATGCAACATGTCGCGATATCGTGACACTTTTTCTCTTTTGGCCGCGATGATGCAACATGTCGCGATATCGTGACACTTTTTCTTTCTTCTATTTTGGTCGCGAAAATGCAACATGTCACGATATCGCGACACTTTTTCTCCTTCTTTCTCCCTTTGCTTTGGACCACAAAAATGCAACATGTCATGATATCGTGACACTTTTTCTTCTTTTGCCGTGATGATGCAACATGTCGCGATATCGCGACACTTTTTCTTCCTTGCGGTGTTTTGCTTTTTCTTTGATCTTTAGCATATGGGCCACTTCGGTCTTCTTGGAAAACATGCAAAAAAGGTGGGTCCCCAATTTTGGGGTACGTTGT
Organism: Wollemia nobilis; assembly: GCA_028583015.1. Lineage (NCBI taxonomy): Eukaryota > Viridiplantae > Streptophyta > Pinopsida > Araucariales > Araucariaceae > Wollemia > Wollemia nobilis. The sequence goes on from JAQPPZ010002816.1 coordinate 186,021, forward strand.
GGAGCAGCCACAACAAATGGCGACTCTATTGGAAAATGCTCCTGAGCATTTTGGTGAGAACTCAACCTGAAAACACACAGACTCAAATACAAGCGTCAGCAAATATCCAAAGAATGAAACTAGACGAGAAATACATGAAGCATTAGAATTATTAAGCATCAGCTCGGTGTGTGCAATGTGCTTCATTCCCTATCGTTTGAAACTCGTTCAACTTTCCATTGTCAGTTTCACTTATGATTCGTATGCAAGGCTATGAATGATTTGTGCAGGATTTGATGTATGACAACTATGTTAGAGATATAACAACCTGCTTTGCAAAGGCTCAAACTTTCTAGTATCATAAACAAACATATTAAAACTGTCAAACCCTCTTAGGACCAAATATATGCATACTGAATTAATTTATTAGATCCCAAAGTGGGTTATGTGTCACTACCATCTTGAACCCATGTGCAAGTGTAAGTGAAATCAGAGCTTTGGGGAATCGGATTCCCAACCTAAGCGAGATGGGAATTTAACCCTATCCTTACTACTACGATCTGGAGTTCATTACCTCATCTTGAACAAAATGATTTGACCTGTTATGGATGAAACTGTCAGGCTAGCCTATCCATTTGAGCAGTCAGTGGTCTTGCTTTTAGGCAAGACATGTTGCCACGCATGAGCATACTCCACTGCCAGTCAGGCGTCTATAGCCCCGATGGAGATTAACCCCATAATCCAGGATTTGGCTTTACTTTTGATTTCTTGAACCTTGGGGATGACTACCCATCCTTGCAAGGGACATGTAGTACGATCCTTCCAATCCAATATCAATGATGCAATAAAAGTAGAATGAAACATATTTGCTTTGGAATTTCAAGTTCTTGAGTGGGCAAAATAGAAGCTTTGGGGAATCGGATTCTCAACCTAAGCGAGATGAGAATTAGACCCTATCCTTACTACTCCATGAAGGTCAAATCAGAGCTTTGGGGAATTGGATCCTCAACCTAAGTTCGATGAGGATTTAACCCTATCCTTACTACTCTGATTTTAGGCTTTAAGCACTATGGGAGTGGTAAAAACCACTGTTTTAAGGATTATGTTGCATGATAGGACAGACACGAAATACTCCTTTCGCCTCACCTTTTCTTCCAAGTATGGTTTTGACCATTTTGCTCAAGATCCTCTTTAATATGTGTAGAACGTGCTTGGTTCAAGATAGTTCGGGCATCATTTCCCAACCTTAGGATCCTTTTAATATATGTTATGTAATAACCCTAAGAGGATTCGACACCTTTTCAATGATTGTATTTGAAATGTAGATGCAACTGAGATGAAATGTATATGCAATGTGGAATGTAACATGAGATATGGATGAATGCATTGCTCTTTTTGAAATGCGGATGGAGTATATCACCTACTTTGCCATAATTGATAAAACTGACAACTTCATGCATCACAAGTTCCAAACGATATTCTTTAATGTGTTTGCGATACTCGTGGAGCTTTCTGCAATACAATTCCGATGTTTCATATTCTCTTAGTCTTAGTTAACATTCATAAGGACATAAGTTGACATCTTGCTTTTCTTTTCTTTTTTTCTTTTTTTTTTTTTAAGACAAACCAAAAGTGTCCAAAGGACCAACACACAAAACTTAAAACCAAAATGAGATCCAATCCAAAACCAAAACACAAAAACCAACATGTATATACAAATGTACAATATAATACAAGATGGTGCAAAGTTTGGATTATCATTTTCCCGGATCCCAAACCTGATTAGAATTCTTTAAAAGACATATGACGTGATACACATACCAAGTTTGGAAGGAATCAAACAAGAACAAGACTAGACCAAACAATGCAACCAACTTCAACTTTCCCCTCTCACCCCACCAATTAGATTTAGTTCCATTAGTATTCTCATAGGTGAGATTCAAATTACCAAATTGATTAGACAATGGTTGATTTTCAATTCTTTTATGTCTATTCTTTAAGGTGTAAATTTCATAATTCCATTCATGATTTAGAACTAGGCTTTCTTTATTCAAAATGAAATTTTGTAAGCAAGAGCCTATTTCTAAAAATTTCAAAGCTAATTCATTTTCCATGTTCTTAGGCCAATTAAAATTGTGCAACAATTTACAAGCCTCTAGGATATTTACTAAATTGGGATCATTAGGAGTTTTTATCCTAGGTTCAAGAATTAATTGTTGATGAATTTGATTTAGCAATTTAAATGCATCAAGCTCCTTTTCATTCATTAAAGTAATGTTATCAAAGGTGTGGTTAGAAATTAATCCTTGTTCTTCATTCACCTTCAATGGCATTTCATCATATAGCACTTGTTCTTTCTCCATGATTTGTTTATCAAAGGCACCAAACCTAGGTACCCAATTGAACACATGTCCATCCCTTTCAAACCATAAGTCTTGTCTATCTAGGGGTGGGTTAACTAACACATTTCCATGATCAATCACTTGGGTTGTTTTGGGTAACGTGAGATTTTCAATTGGATCATCAATGATATCAAACCCAAATGATTTAGGTTTTGTAATTTTCTCATTTTGAAATGGCATAATCATTGTAGCACAAGTAAGTGGATCAAGATTTTCAATTTCTTTTCCTTCAAAGGAATCTAAAGCAAATGACTCTCTTTCTTGATTCATGGTTGTAGAATCCTTATCATCTTCCAAGTTCAAGTTATGATGCTCAAGTACCTCTTCTTCATCTTCTGATTCATCAGCATGTTTCTCATCCAATTCATCTTCACCTTCCTTAGATGATTCAGTTATTTCCAAAAGTGGGTTATTTCTTGAATTCAAATTGGTAAAGCTATCATAATCCAAATTTGTAACCCATGATTCAATTTTATCACAATTTGGAAGGTGTGGATCCTCTTGGTCATCACTTTCGAGAGCATCATCCAAAGTGTCTTTCGAGAACAAGTGGTGAAATTCGATTATGTCTTCAACTTCATTTGTTGATTTTATTTCAGATTCATTTTCAGCCACTTGTGATGACTTAGGATCTTCTACAATGGGATCAATTTTTGAATTCCGTGTCATATAGTTGCTCCAATCCTTTGCAAGTACCTCTGACCAAATCATATCCACATAAGTTTGTTCATCCAAATCCTCCTTTTTGGGTAATGATTCTGGATATTTCTTTTCCAAAACAAGATGGTGATCATTTGATTCCAACTTCTTGTTACCCATCCATAGAATTTCTTCTCCAAAATCTTCATGCTCTTCAAGACATTTCGAATAGGTATTTACTTCAACGTGAGTCACCTCAAAATCTCTTGTATCACTTGAAGAAGCATAACATGAAACATCATTAAGATCGGCATTATGAATTTTCTTCCTAGGATGATTTGGATGCATACATTGATGTGCTCATTTTTGTGGTGGAACATGCCTACATACCTTCTTAACCACTTTCTTTTGCTCTTTTACTTTCGATACGAACTCTTTGGGTTGAGTGGTAGAAGTAGTAGGATTAGTTGGATTGATATCCATGGACAATGCTTGAACATTTGTTGCAATGGTTCCATGAGTGACCACATGATTCTCTAATTGAGGCATAGTTGGATGGATGAAAGTACTTGTATAAGCACATGTGGGAGCATAAGTTGGTATGGTAGGATAAAGTTGATTGTAGGGAAAAACATTTGATATCAAATTTTGTTGTGCCCACGCTTGATTTACCATCGAGGTTTGATTGCAAGCCCCTAGTTGTCCTACCATAGTTGATTGCTCCATTCCATAACCTTGTGGCCTCAATTGTTGATCTACAATCATAGCTTCTGTGTAGGCCGATGCAAGATCAGTAACCAAGGGATTCATCCTAACAAATATGGCAAACAATGGATCCAATGCTCGAAAGTATATTTGAAGAGCACCACTTTCCTCAATAGTATAGGGAGAAATTAATCTCGCATGAAGCTTTCGAAACCTCAAGTTGAAACTTCTCACTGGCTCATTAGGTTCTCTTTTGCAAGAAGCAAATTGTTGAAATATCGTGAGAGGATCAATGAACAACCTAAATTGATTGATAAACTCATCTTTCAATTGAGTCCAAGATGTAATAGAACCAGTGGGTAAATTGATGTACCAATCATATGCCACCTCATCTAGGGTTCCAGGAAACATTCTACATGCCACATCCTCATGTTCGACATTCCATCTAACTAGGATATCCACATAGGCTTGAATATGTTCCTCGGCTAATGTTGGACCATTGTGCTTGAATTTGGGCAGATGTTTTTCTACGTTCTTGGGTAAATCATGAGAATCTCCACTAATGTTCAAAGGACTAACATGTATCCCATACCACGTTCCTGCAGTTGTAGCCATTAATGAAACTCAAAGAATAACTCCAAAACCAATTTGTTAGTCATGAATAAAAGAAGGAACCATGACAAAGCAATATTCTAAAAATGTAAATTAGTTTCTGATTCACCGGATCGCATATGCGCAAGTGAAGAGCATACTCCTAGTGTTGTAGGCTTTCTGATTCACAAGATCGCATTACACGCAAGTGAAGAGCATAATACCGACAACAAATACATTTTTAGACAAAAATAATTCCTTACAAATAAGCATGAAATGACTAGCAAATATCAAACCTGTAACGTATGAATAATCATGTTAGCATCAACCAAGAGATGTATCCATTAAAATCAAATGAAAGTAATTGCATGGAGACAACCTCGTTAGTCAAGACCAAAAATTTTCAAAATCAAATCAAAACACATTATTCCTGTATGAACAATCAAAAGCGTTAGAACAATGCATAGCAATTCATGTCCTCCTTTTAACAGTACAAGGTTGTATTATTAAAAGAGGGCTGAAGATAATAATCAATAGGGCATGAAATATTCAAAATTTAAATCCCTATAGCATTTAAATCACACTGAAATAAACCAATTCAGGCCCTCCTTCTAGCGCCAAAATGTTGAGTGGTATTTTCACACAGTTGTGAAAGCACACTCTCCTTTAGGATTTGGGCTCCAAATCCCCTCTTGCAAAGAAGTTAAACAAACAACTTCTCCAAGGTCTCCGCTATATTAGCATTTGCATATGTGTATTAGTAATCTCGAATAAAGATATTCACTTTAAATGCTTGGAACACCTTAGTGATTGCAAGTAACTGTAAACAAGGGGCAATGTTGGTTTATTTTACCGTGAAACTTTAGTGATTGTTCATTGAACCAAAATAAAGCAAATGTGAGTTGGCCTTCATATGACCACGATGTGATGCTCAAAATGGAAATTTGTGAAAATGCCATAAAACATAACTCCTTCAATGAAATTGGAATTTTCATGAAGGGAATGTCATCATAGGCTCATGAGTGCAAAACAAAACTGAAAAAATGAAATTTGACCTTAAAATGGAAATTTTCTATTTTCGGATTTTTTAAATCTATAATAAAACAGCAACTTCGATGAATTTTTTTAAAATACTAAACAACTCCGAAAATGAAATTTCAAATTGCGTATTGGAAGTATGAAGTATAACCTACGCAATGGTGAAATTATTTTTGGATTTTGAAATTTTTTAAATGTTTATTTTAATGCCTGAAAATTAAAATAAAGTTAAAATTTCTGGAAAAATAAAATGCAGAAAAATGGAAATAAAATGCAAAAAATGAAAATAAAATGCATTCAGTATGATGCTATCCTATTTCGACAAAACCGAAGATGTGAGGTTTCCATGCATGCAACCTAACCTATTGGACCTGCAAAACAAGCACGATCCGGATAAGCTAAGTGTTGGCTCCTAGGGTTTTAAATGAGGTTTTCAGATTTAGACATTCGCATGAAGCAACCAAGAAACTTGCATAAACTCCATTTACAAGCCTAAAATCTGAAAAGGGGAAAAATAGACATTTAATCTTGCATGCAGAAAATGACTCCTTTCTTGTCCATAAGATGCAACTTAACTTTCTAAAATTTTCTGTATTAAAAATTTGTCATTTTACAATAACAGAAATTTTTGGTTTTCCCAAACCATTCAATGGAAGAAAAATAGCCCAAACAGGTCCAGAATGGCCCTCTTGCCTTCAAATCTGCGACTCTGCTCGCGGAAGTTTCCAACCCCTTCTGGCCTCTTTGAATGGCGTATTTAAACTTCTAAAAAAAATTGTTTCTCCTTCCATGACGGTTCGTTTCATTTTCCAATGGTTGTTCGTTTCACCTTCCCTGACTGTTCGTTTCATTTTCCAATGGTTGTTCGTTTCACCTTCCCTTGCATGCATGTACGTTCCATTTTGTGGCCCTTCGCCGCGAAAATGTAACATGTCGCGATATCATGACACTTTTTCCTCCTTTGGCCGCGACGACGCAACATGTCACGATATCGCGACACTTTTTCTCTTTTGGCCGCGACGATGCAACATGTCGCGATATCGCGACACTTTTTCTCCTTTGGCCATGATGATGCAACATGTCGCGATATCGTGACACTTTTTCTCTTTTGGCCGCGACGATGCAACATGTCGCGATATCGCGACACTTTTTCTCTTTTGGCCGCGATGATGCAACATGTCGCGATATCGCGACACTTTTTCTCTTTTGGCCGCGATGGTGCAACATGTCGCGATATCGCGACACTTTTTCTCTTTTGGCCGCGATGATGCAACATGTCGCGATATCGCGACACTTTTTCTCTTTTGGCCGCGAAGATGCAACATGTCGCGATATCGCGACACTTTCCCCTTTCTCCTTCTTTGGCCGCGAAGATGCAACATGTCGCGATATCGTGACACTTTTTCTTCTTTTGGCCGCGATGATGCAACATGTCGCGATATCGTGACACTTTTTCTATTTTTGTCGCGATGATGCAACATGTCACGATATCGCGACACTTTTTCTCTCTTTGGCCGCGATGATGCAACATGTCGCGATATCGTGACACTTTTTCTTTCTTTTGTTCTGGCCGTGAAAATGCAACATGTCGCGATATCGCGACACTTTTTCATCCTTGCTTTCTCCCTTTGCTTTGGACCGCAAAAATGCAACATGTCGCGATATCGCGACACTTTTTCTTCCTTTGGCCGCGATGATGCAACATGTCGCGATATCGCGACACTTTTTCTTCCTTGTGGTGTTTTTCTTTTTCTTTGATCTTTAGCATATGGGCCACTTCGGTCTTCTTGGAAAACATGCAAAAAAGGTGGGTCCCCAATTTTGGGGTACGTTGTGGAGCAACCACAACAAGTATGTAGTATTATATTTAATTATAAAATATATTATATAGAGAATATTGGAGATTGGATTTATCTTTAATTAATTATGGAGAATAAATAATCCTTTACCTTTTTACCCATTGATGGGATGGTACAAGTTAATAGCATATTGGAATTCATGAGTATAAATAATGAATATAAGAACTAAAGGATTATATTTATGTCTTAATAAATGGAATTATGTGATTTTCAAATAATATTAGATATTTGTATTAAATCTCATTAAATGATAGTAGATATTCTTGGTAGGAGTATTGGAAGAAATAAGTTAAGATGGTATAAATATTCTTGGAGAGAATATTTAAAGACTTAGTTCTAATCTAATTAGATAAAGAAGTATTTGGGAATTAAATTAGACCCAATTGAGTGACATATATGCTCTTGAAATAGTATTAGTAGATTCTATTAAGAGCTACATATGTGTATTGAAAAGTGTTTTAGAGAATCGGTTGAGTAAAATCTAGGATGAATCTTAGAAGAGTTATTTGAAGCCTAGTTTAAGACTAATTGTAGATGGCTATAAGTAAGAGATACCAAAGAACCTTTATAGTGACTATATCACTTGTCTAAATGCTTTTTTTGAGTAGTAGGATCTGGCACATAATAATGTTCTTCTAATCGAGGGGATATTGGAATGGGGTTCCATTCCTCAAAGAATTATGGGGTTCTCTCGTAGCCTTTGGTGAATGTATGGAATAATATAGATTCAAAGGTATATCATTTATGCATGGAATTATATGGGATGAAATGATAAGAGGGAAACTCCAAGTTTCATTATTAGGAAGGTATGGGACTTCCTACATTTAGATTGTAGAATATTTGCAAGTTGCATAACAGTTTATGTATTATGCTTGGCTACATTCGTGGAGTATTGTCTCATGACATTGCCTGAATAGAAGTAGTTATTATGTAGGATGGAACACAATGTGATTTCCATTCCTAAGAAAAGTAATGATATTTCTCTTATGATCTACTACATATGATTCATTAAACTAGAAGATTGTTTACATGTATATAGTACAAATTAAAGGCAAGGAAAATGAATGTGAGATTCATTGTGAGGACTATGAGGGTTCCTCTAATATGTACATGTGTGCAAGAAACATATCCTTATATGTTTCAATTTATAATTATGTGGAAGTATTCCACATAGGTGTATTTAGTTATGGTTGGAAAAAGGATCTAGAGGATCCTTGAGATGATTGTAAATTGATACATTCAATTAATAAAGATTAAGACACATATTTTATTGCTAGGTGGTTTCCCTTTGGGGTTTTTTCGAGGATAAACAATTGTGTTATGGATCTATTTGTGGAATGGTGATTCTTGTTATTAGATTTAGAAATGCATGTCTTAACTATACTTCTATATTTTACTTGTATAAGGAATGAGTGATGTATAAATTTTGTTAACAAGCAATGTTTCTTTGATGAAAATATTGATGACATGAATACAATTCTATAATGTGTTAAAATGATCATTGTCTTTCATAAGTAAATATAACATGAAAATGTGAAGTATTGTACATTGAGTATTTGATTCATTGTAATACGGATAACGGTTGTTGCATTTACTTTCTCATGATAATGAATGCATTATGTCATAAGATGCATAAAGGATTAACATGGTTATGTTCTTTGTAAACAATTGAAGTAATGGAACAATGTGCTATGAAACAATGAAAGTGATTCATAAACATATAAATCACTATCTAAACATGACTTCCATTGAGATAATTAAAGGTTATGATTGCAATATATGACCAACTAGTAAATTAGGAATAGTTGATGGATCAATTAATATCTGGATAAAAGTAAGGTGATGAAGATTAGGAACTCTACATCTGGAATAGAAGTAAATTTAAAAAAATCATAATAGAGTTTTGTGGTGGAATGGGTGGTTGTTACATCTAGACTCCAGTCATATTTTGATCGAGTTGAGGAAGAGAAGGATATGGATAATATGATCATTGTTTGTCTTAGGTCTAAGCTAGAGTAGATGAGGAGGGAGAGGGATGAGGCCTAGTCATAGGTCGGATAGGGATTGGATGCTACAATGATGGTCATAATTATGAGGTTGCTAGAGTGATAGCTAGAGGATTCTAGAGCAACATTAGATACTACAAGGGTAGAGCTTAAAATGAGACTACAACATTTAGAGGTTTGGATTGAGAGAGAGTGGGACAAGACCATGTACTATCATCAGTTATAGCATGTAGAGGTCCCTTTAGAGTGGCAGGTGTCATCACCTTCTAGGTCACAATCGAGAGCTCCATTAGAGAGTGATACTTCTCATAGGTTTTTAAATTTTTAGTTGCATCCTCCTCCTCCTCCACCAGGAGGTGATGGAGAGGTTGGCTCTACTTTTTAGGCAGTATTAGGGGTATTTGAGAGTGAGTGTACCAATTTTTGGGGTTGTGGTACATCCCCCTTTCATGATTTGAGTGTATCATTTTATTTTTCTTTTGTGATACACCTAATCTTGTGATATGTATGATATGAGGTACACACATACATACATACACATATATATATATATATATATATGTGTGTGTGTGTGTATGTGTGTGTGTGTGTGTGTGTGTATATGTGTGTGTGTGTGTGTGTGTATGATTTATTATACTTATATTTTGATATTGACGTGATTTTTTTATTATTTATGGTTTTATTAGATGTTGTGATGTTTTGATGCATGATGTATTTGACTAAACAATTATAGTCTTGATTGGTTGCTTTGTGATTATTTCATGATGATGATCATATATTGAGGGAGGACAGATGTCTTGCTTGAGAGATGTACTATGAGATATGGTCTCAAGACATAATATAGGAGAACATTCATGTGTTAGGGAAGCAAAAAAAAAGGTGACCCCTAATCTCATATTCTTAAATGGTGGCTTGTGGTGTTGTATTCATGAACACATTTAAGACATAATGAGGTACCTATAATATGTACATGATATACATAAATCCTTTTCTTATCATCAATGTTCAAGTGTTGCTTTCTACAAGCACTTGACTACTTAGATGAGGTACCTATAGTATTTACATGATATATATTGGTTATCTTCTCATCAATGTTCAAGTTCCATTCTCTATGAAATACTTGATTGTGTAGATGAGATACCTATGATATGTATATGATGTATGTATATGTTTGTTTACTCCTTATCAATGTTCAAATGCCATTCTCTATGAAACACTTGACTGCATAGATAAGGTTGTTTGATATTCATCAATGTTTAAGTGCCATTCTTTATGAAACACTTAACTATGTAGATGAAGTTTTTGTTTCTTATCAATGTTCAAGTGTCATTCTCTATGAAACACTTGACTACGTAGATAAGAAAGTTGAGATATTTGATTCTTCATCAATGTTTAAGTGCCATTCTCTATGAAACACTTAATTGCGTAGATGAAGTTTTTGCTTCTTATCAATGTTCAAGTGTCATTCTCTATGAAACACTTGATTGCGTAGATAACAAATTTGAGATATTTGATTCTTCATCAATGTTTAAGTGCCATTCTCTATGAAATACTTAATTGCATAGATGAATTTTTTGCTTCTTATCATTGTTCAAGTGTCATTCTCTATGAAACATTTAACTGCATAGATAAGATTGTTGAGATATTTGACTCTTCATCAATGTTTAAGTGCCATTCTCTATGAAACACAACTGCGTAGATGAATTTTTTACTTCTTATTAATGTTCAAGTGCCATTCTCTATGAAACACTTTATTGTGTAGATAATATTGTTGAGATATTTGATTCTTCATCAATGTTTAAGTGTCATTCTCTATGAAACACTTAACTATGTAGATGAAGTTTTTGCTTCTTATCAATGTTCAAGTTCCATTCTATATAAAACACTTGACTGCGTAGATAATATTATTTAGATATTTGATTCTTCATCAATGTTTAATTACCATTCTCTATGAAAGACTTAACTATGTAGATGAAGTTTTTGCTTCTTATCAATGTTCAAGTGCCATTCTCTATGAAATACTTGACTGCATAGATAAGGTTTTTTGATCTTCATCAATGTTTAAGTGTTATTATTTATGAAATACTTAACTGTGTAGATGAAATTTTTGCTTCTTATCAATGTTCAAGTGCCATTCTCTATGAAACACTTGATTGCATAGATAAGGTTGTTTGATCTTCATCAATGTTTAAGTACCATTCTCTATAAAACACTTAACTGTGTAGATGAATTTTTTGCTTCTTATCAATGTTCAAGTGCCATTCTCTATGAAAAACTTGACTGCATAGATAATATTGTTGAGATATTTGATTCTTCATCAATGTTTAAGTATCGTTCTCTATGAAACACTTAACTGCATAGATGAAGTAATTTTGAAGAATACAAATCTTTCGAAAAGCTTTTATAATGATGTTTGATAATGCTTTTGATGCCTTTGATGTTGATCACAAAACATTTTGTAATGTTTGGTGATCTTGGTAAGGTTTTGTAGTGATTTTGTGATTGCTTTCGTGGTCTTTGTGAATGTTTTGCAAAGCAATGAAATGCTTTTATAATTGATTTTGTGCGGTGTAGTTTGTCATTACAAAATATTTTGCAATGTAATGTAGTGTTGTCGATGCTTGCAAGGTTTTTGCAAGGTAACAATGATTTGTTATTGCAAAATATTTTGCAATACAATGAAGTGATATTGATATTTGCAAAAGGATTTTGCAAGTCCATGAAATAATAGTTTTGTTATTGCAAGATATTTTGCAATATAACGTGATGATGTTGATGTTCGTAAAAGGATTTTTGCAAGATAATGAAATAATGATTCGTAAATGCTTTGTTTTATTATTGCAAAATATCTTGCAATGTAATTATGTCGAGGTGGTTGTGAGTGTTTGTAGAAAAGCTTGCAAAATGATTTTGTGTCATCACTTTTGCTTTCACTATTTGAAAGCAAAAATGCTTTAACAAAGATAATAACTTGATATTTCTAAATTTTATTAACACATGAGAGAGGGTAACAAGGGTATATAATTTTGTTACCTAACACATGCAAATATTTACATGTACATGAATAATTGGACTTAATACCTATTTCCACCTCTGATGTGTTGAAAGATTCAAGAAATTGTAAACAAAACCTTCTAGACTGAGGGTAATACTTCATATGGACAATCCAAGGAAAGAAGAAGCTCTTCTCCCTTGCTCGGTGTGTGCACAAATAATTGCATATGTACAAGACATGGGAAAAGGAAATCCTCTTTCCTAGGGGGTCCATGTGATAACATTGTCCTTAGTATCAAGGATCCTACTGTATGAGAAAGGGATAACATTCATGGTGGCTCATGGGCCATTAGGAGGCACAAGGATCTAATAATTGACTGCTTGATGTAGTCATAATTGATTATGGATACATGAAGTGCTGATTACCAAACTCTAATGTTCCTGAAGGGCCCATTAGTCATTCCAAATATTTTCATCTTGATGAAAAGAAGGAATGTTAGTTTGCAGTATATCAAGATGGAAGAAGTCCTTTATCTATTGATTGATATTTTGTACAAATAGATAGAGGATACCTGGTTGTCTTGATGAAATATTCTTATGTGATTTTAAGATTTGTAGGCTCTCATAATAGATTGATTGGATAACAGAGATCTATTGATCCAACATCTTATTAGATGAGCAACTGGTGAAGAGATCGTGATTTGTAGATGTTTTGTTATCGTAGAAGATCAAGCAACTACAAAGACAACATAGACCTAGTATCTAGTGAAGCGTGTAAATAATTGTATGCTCACAAGGCATTAGGTCTATGGAGCCTCACAATTTGATAGACCCATTTGAAAAATAGTTCATTAGATATCTTGATTTCTATTTTATAGAGTTCCAAAAAAAAGAATGAGGAGGCTATAAGGATAATATCAATCTAGTACCTGGTAAGATATACAAATGATTATAGATATACAAGATATTATATCGATAGAGTCTTTAACCTCATGGGTTATCGAAGGAAATTAGTGAGATTTATAAAATGTGATGGCATGCTGATACAATAAATTGAGGAGAAATTAAATATACCATTGATCCATTGCCTAATGAGATTCACAAGGAATTACTAAAATGGTACATCAAATGAGAAATACTACCCTTAATAATTTATTCTCATATAAAGATAACAAGTAATCATTAATCCATAGGAGAATGGATGATTAGGGGTTTCTTAGCCTATGCAACTAACTGAGTGAGCAAGCGAATGATGATTTTGTATTAGGTATGATTTTTGTAAACTCAAATGATAGGCCAATCAGGGAAGAGAACCCCATTCAACCAATAACTACTAAAATTCACAAATGATTATGAATTCACGAGAGATTGGTTGAATGTAGTTTCCCATCCTTGGATGGCATATCAAATAAGTTGTATATGAAGAATGTGATGAGTAGATGTCACAACACATTCAATAGATTGCTCTTTAAAATTCTCTTATACAATACATCATTTTACAAGTGAGGTTGCAAAAAGCCATAAACATATTACAGGAGAGAAAAGGTGTCTTTGAGGAGTCTATTGAATAATCGTGAGTGTTGATCAAAAAATGGTTTTTTTGTTGAAATAATATTGTAGGGATATATTGTTGATAATATTTTTTTTTGCTTGATAAAAAGGGGTTGTACTTGGGTCCCCCACCCTTAAAAAATTACATCTCTCTTATTTAGAGCTTGAGAGATTACAAATAGATACACTTCACATCTCAATTGAGATGCTATAGTTAGAAACCTACATCATTTTACATAAAATGTTTGAATTCTTTATTTTCATTTTTTGGATCTTTTCAAATTTTTGTATGAATACAATTACTCCAGAATTTAGCATCTTTCTTGACATTTTCCTATAGCAACCTTCACAATGCCAAAACTTCACCTCTACTATCTATGCCTTGCATCTTAGTAGAGTAATATTTCTAGAACATCGCACTAACATAGTCCGCTTTACCAAATCTAGATTGCTAGTTTCCTTCCTGAAACACAAGTACAACCACAAAAATTATAATAAATAGTCTAAATGAACACACATTATTGTTACAAAATAAAATAGATATTACCAATGGAAAACATTAAAGTAAATCTTAATCATTAAATGATTTAGGTAATCAACAATTTTTGTTAGATTCAACTAAACTTTCTACTTCCTCTAACCATGGAAAGGAGATGTTAACTTCACGATACTCAACCAAAACCCCTCTATTGGCTAGCTTATCTGCACATTTGTTTCCTTCTCTTAATATATGTGTAAACCTGATTTCTTCAAACTCTTTAGCAAGATCTTGAATTTCCACAATTATCTCTTGTATGTTCCATGGAGCCTTTGCTTTCCTCAAAATTGCATTTATTACTATGAGAGAATAACCTTCCATCCAAACTCTATTCCATTTCATTTGTTTATAGATTTTTAACCCTTCTAAAGCTGCCCAAGCTTCAGCTTCATTATTTGTCTTAAATCCACAATTGAAAGCATAATGAGACAAAATATCTCCTATATTATTTCTAATTATTCCTCCTCCTCCTCCTGCTGGTCCTGGGTTTCCTTTAGATGCTCCATCAAAATTCAACTTAACCCACTCCACATCTGGTGGTTTCCACTTTATATTCTTTACCTTATTTTTGCTTCTCTTGTACCCAATATCATAATTCCATTTAATGACTTTACTCCATCTATCAAGACTCTCTGCTTCCAAATTAGAGATTGGGTGAGTTGATAGGGTTGGTTTAGACTCCTCTATGGCTAAACATATCTTCTTTTTCATTACCTCTAAACTACTTTCCTTTCCTTTAAAAATTCTTCTATTCCTTTCTAGCCATATAGTCCAAAGTATTGTATCTTTTGATATATCCTATATTGTCTGTAAAGCCTCACTTTTATAAGTTCTCTGCCATTGCTTTAACCAATCTTCAATTTTTCTATTCATCACCATGCATTTACCAAACATATTAAGAATCCATTATCATAGATTCCAGACAATTGAGCAATTTCCTAAGAGATGGTCAATACTCTCCTCCTCCTTATTACAAAAAACACATTTAGAGGGGCCATGAAAACCCCTTTTCATAAGGTTATCCCAGGATAAAATTCTTCTATGACTTACTAGCCAAACAAACATTTTGACTTTAGGAATGCTTGGGCTATCCCAAATATCTCTCCAAATTCTAGTGATATTATTATTATGTTGGTGTTGAACATTATATCCACTTCTTGTTGTGTATTCTCCTAAGCTATTCAACTCCCAAATCAATTTATCCTTGGCACCCCTCGAAATAATTATAGTTGTTATCTTTCTACTCAATTGCCTCCTAGCATCAATGTCTTGTATACTTGTAAAAAAATCTTCTTTCCATTTGTATCTTCCTTTTTGATCCTTGTACAAAATGTTTGAAACCCTATCACCGTATTTATCTTGAAGTAATCTCATCCAAGGTTTCAAAACTGGATCTAAATTGAGTGGTTTTTTATCACACCAAGTATCCATCCAAATAGAAATTTTTTCTCCAGTTCCCACCACCCATATTAAACCTTTAATCATAAGATCAATAGATTTTTTTAAACCATTCCAAAGAGTAGAACCATTTGGAAGAGAGAAAGCAATAAATATTAAACTTGGGTCATTGGGATAAACATACTTACTTAGAAGAATTCTTGCCCATTGTCTTTGACTCTCTTTGTACAATCTCCAGATAATGTTTCCCCTAAGAGCTAAGTTTGCATCTGTAAGAGCTCTTAAACCAAGACCTCCCCTAGTTTTGTCATCACACAACTTGCTCCATTTCACCAAAGAAAATTTCCTTTTATCATGTAAACCTGACCATAAAAATGATCGCATAATAAATATTTAATTTTTTTCAACTGATTTTGGCATAGAATACAAAGACATATAATATGTTGGAATGGCTTGTAATATTGACTTAATTAAATGCACTCTTCCTGCTAATGATAACCATCTACCTTTCCAAGCTGGAAGTTTATTTTGAACTTTACTAATAACTAGATTCCATAAATCTATCCTCATTATCCCCTCAAATAAAGGCATCCCTAGATAAGTTGTTGGTAAATTTGCCTCCTCCATTTGAAGCAACCTACAAATTCTTTCTTTGATATTAGCAGGAGTGTTAAGAAAGTAAATTTTGGATTTAGTCCTATTAATTTTTTCCCTGAAGCTCTTTCGTACTCTTTTAAAAAGTTATTCAAAGCTCTGGCCTCATTTATCCTTGCCCTTCCAAAAAGGGTTGTATCATCTACAAATTGTTGATGGGTGATGTTATCGATGTTATTACTAACCTTAAGTCCACTTATAAACCCATATTTGTAAGCCTTCTTTAAGTTCCTACTCAAAAATTCTGCCATAATAATGAACAAATAAGGAGATAGAGGATCTCCTTGTCTAAGGCCTCTCTTCGCTTTAAAAGAATATATCACTAACCCATTGACCAACACTGAATAAGAAATTGTAGAGACACAATATTTAATCCATCTAACCCATTTCTTCCCAAAACCAAACTTATCTAAAACTGCAAAAAGAAAATTCCATTTAACCCTATCATAGGCTTTACTCATATCAAGTTTTAAGATCATAGCTTTCTCTTTTCTTGAAGTTGTTGAATGTATAACTTCATGAGCTACTATGATCCCATCCAAAATTTGTCTCCCTTTCACAAAACCTCCTTGCTCTTCTAAAATAATTTTGTCTAAAAATGGTCTTAATCTATTTGCCATTACTTTGGAAATAATATTATAAGCCATATTACATAGGCTTATGGGTCTAAAAGAATCAAACAATTCAACATCCTTCTTTTTTGGAATTAGGGTAAGATAAGTTGCATTTATTTTATAAGGAATGTATTGTTTTACCCTAGACTATTCCACTACCACCAATAAAGAATCCTTCACTATATCCCAATTATGTTGGTAAAAATTTGTAGAAAGCCCATCTAGACCAGGGGATTTATCCTTATTAAAAGAGAAAAGAGCTAAATGAACTTCTTCTAGAGTAATAGGCTCCATCAGTTTCCTATTATCTTTATTTGTTATAACTAAAGGAACATCTTGAAGAAGTTTATCATTAAGAACTTCGGTATATTGTTGATAATATTGTTGTGAAGTGTTGTTGATATTAATGATGTGATTGTGTATGAAACAAAATAAAGTGGGTTATGTGCATTACTTATTTTAGAAGGAGGGAAGAAGTAATGATGGATGAGAGAGAAGGAAGTAGGTGTAATTGATTGTTGTTTAAAATTAGATATCCCAATGTTGGGATAGAAGAAAGGGAAAATGCCAGGTTATCAAGGTCGTGGATGATCGCATCATACATCTCTTAATCCAAGAGAGGGAGAAGAAGAGAAGAATTATGGCATTAGCAAAGCGAGATGTAGAAGAAAATTTTGTGGATGAGATTTTTGGACTGAGAGAGTTTACTCAACATATGGTTAGCCTAGGTGGATGCAATGCATATGTAATAGGGATTGGCTTTTGCATCATAGTAAACCCTCTTGACTCTATGGTATGATCAAGAAAATGAGGTAAACATGCAAGGAGCGTAATGACTATGATGATCAGATGGTATTTATCATGTATTTAATCAAATTAGCAAGAAAATAACTCTATGTTTTATGCATAATATCATTTAAGGTGAATGATGTTGATTGGTTATTTATGTTCTTGGCCATCCAATGTGGCTAGGTAGTAGGCTTTGAATCTAAATTTAGTTGTAATTATGAAATGTCCTAACCAATTATATTTGGACTTTCCTTCAAGGTCAATGTTAGTATTAGTATTCCTTTGATTTTATTTGAGGACTAAGTTCTAAATTTTAAAGGATATTGGATGTACTTTCTTGTTGTAGGTACATCAAAATCTGTTGTGGTATGATTTGAGATGCTCTAGAGTATTGATGCATTTTTCTTCTAAGATTTCTAGTTATTGTTAGTGACTTGAGCGATATTAATCTCCTACTGAAGAATCTTGTAACAAGACTCTTAGAGAAGGTATCTCAATTTCAAAAGGGAATATTGCTTTAGTGCCATAAACAAATATGTACAACATTACTCATGTAGGAGTATGCACACTCGTGCAATATGCTCACAAGGTAGGATAGAGTTGTAAGTGCCAGTCTCAACCATTTTTGTTTACTAGCCTCTTGAGAATTTTAATTAATGTTTTGTTGGAGGATTCAACTTGTCCATTTCCTTGTGGGTAATATGGTGTAGACCATTTCTATTGAATTTTTTATTTGGTGCATATTTTGGCAACTTCCTTATTTTTAAAAGGGGTGTCATTATATACAATTATGGTAGATGGTATACCATATTGGTTGATAATATGGTTTAATATAAATTTTGATACTTGGACTCCTGTTACGTTGGATAGAGGCATTCCCTTGACCCAATTAGTAAAATATTCTATAGCGATGATAATGAACTTGTGTCCATCCGATGATTGGGAATTGATCTTACCTATGATATCTAGTCCCCAAGAGGATAAATTCTAAGGGGATGTGATTGGTTATAGTTCTTGAGAAGGGGCATGAACAAGATTATCATGTCATTGACATTTGTCATGTTTCTTGATATAATTATGAGCGTCCTTTTCCATAGATGATAAATAGTAACCCATCCTTAGGAGCTTATTGGCTATGGATAGCCTGCTAAAATATCCACTACATTATCCATCATGGGCTTCTCTTATAATGGTTTGGGATTCATTTGCATTTACGTATCTAAGGAGTATACATTCAAAGGAGCATCAATATAAGATGTCTCCAATGATGACATATTTGCAAGTCTTTAGTCTAAACTACCTTTATATTTGAGAGTTGAATCCTTTAGGGAATGTTCCCTCTTTGAGGAAATTAAATATGTATTGATACTAAGGTTCTTGATGTATAGATGTTTCAATATTACATATGTTGAGAGGTTGTAGACATGATTCGAGTGTGGAAGACTCATTAATGGATCTTATGATAATAGAAGCTTATTTATCTTCCAACTCTAAGGGTATGAGATATGCAGTTGTAGCCATAACATTAGCGTGATAGTTTCTAGAATGTGGTATGGCTTCTATGGTTATTTGGTTGAAGTGAGTTTTCAACATGTTACAATGTCTTTGTATAGCTTTATATTTTCATCTTTGGTTTGATAGGTATCATTCATTTGGTTGATTACTAGTTGTGAATCACAGTATACTATTATGTTCTTGATATTTAGTTTTGTTATAGCCCTAATACCAAGAATGAATGCTTTGTATTCTATTGTATTATTATTACATGATAAACAAAGCTTGAAAGACAATTGAATGAGTTGTTTTTGTGGGGTAACCCCTATGCCTTTTGCGCATCTAGCTCCATTAAAGTATAGGATCCAAGTTTTAGGTTCTTGGAATTCTATGGAGAAGATGGTTTCATCTGGGAAAGACATGCTTATGGGATACTTTGAATATAAAGGGGATGCAACAAGTTTGTCAACTATAACTTACCCATTTAATGATTTTTGGTTCACAAATTCTATGTCAAATTCATTTAGGGCTATGACACAATTTTGCAGTTCTACCAGATAGGTAAGGTTTTGATATGAGGTAACATAATGAATCTACTCTTGCTAAACAAAAGTATTTTGACTAAGCATGTAGTATCTTCGGTTGAAATATGAGAAGACAACTACTAAGCAAATCTTCTCTAGTGGTGTGTAACAAGTTTCATAGTTTACCAATGTTCTACTGATATAGTAGATCATTCTTTATTAGTGTTGTTCATCGTATTAGGCTAGTAAAGCCTCAAGGGAATGCTCAATAGCTACTACATATAATAATAGTGGTTGATTTAGGTTTGGAGGCACCAAGATAGGTGGTGTCAAGAGATAAGTTTTTTAGGGCTTCGAAATATTCTTGACATCCTTCATCCCATTCGAACTTAGCTCCTTTCTTCAACAATTTGGAGGAAGATTGGTGTTATCTACAAGTTGTGATATGAACCTACGAATAGCTTGTAATTTGCCTTGTAAGCTTTGTAATTCAGTGAGATTTTTGGGTGGTGGCATATTTTTATGGCTACAATTTTGGAGGGATCAATTTCAATCCCACAACGAGATATGATGAATCCCAATATTTTTCTTGATGTGACCCCAAAGATGCACTTTTGAGGTTTTAGTCTTACTATGTAATCTCACAATATTACAAACATACATCTAGTACCTTGAGGATGGTTTCATCTTTCCTGAGATCATTATAGGATATCATCTATGTAGTCTTCTACTATATTATGTATGAGGTCATTAAATATGTATGTCATAGCCCTTTAATATATTTCCCCTATATTTTTAAGGCCAAAGGGCATGACTTGATAACACAAGGTTCCCCAAGGGGTAGTAAAAGTTATCTTAGATTAGTATTTGTTGCCACATTTTGCACAGGGTGCCCAATTTTAAAAATTTTGTAAGTTTGTTGCTTTACCTCCCCTCTTTCTTTCTTCTCATTCTTCTCAATGCTTTTTCTCCCATTCAGCTATTAGTTTTCATTTTTCCATTCTTCCTTTCATGTTTCTCAGTGTTTTTGCAAGAAAGAAAATTTTGCCAAAAATTTGTCTAAGTATGGAGTCTGCCTAACTGCGTAGTGACATCTTGTGCACACTTTGGTGTTAAGTGTGAGAAGAAGACACAAAAAAATGCTAATTTTTGGGGCCGCCCGACTGCACAACGCAGTTGGATGGTGCTCATAGGTCGGTGCGCACTTGGACAGAAATATTTAGGAAACAACAAAAAATATTCTAAGTATGAGCCCGCCCGACTTGCAGCGAAGTCGGATGACGCTCATCCAATTGTGCACCATTGAGAGGATTCCTATCAAAAATACAACAAAATATTCTGAGTGTTAAACTTTGTCTAACTATGATGCATTGTCTGGCTGCGCACCTATCTTGGTGTGCACTTGGGCGAAGAAGGAAGAGGGCATTGGAAAAGTTTCTAAGGCACGAGGACTCGTCCGAGTGCGCTGCATCGCCTGATTGTGTGACCATTTTGCTGTGCCATTGAACTAAAAGGGAGTATACTGTAGAATTTATCTAAGGCACAGTCCACCCAACTGCACTATTTTTAGCTTACACCATCTGACTGCGCTCCTTTTTTGTGTGTTGTCGGGTAGGATCAAAATACAATGAATGAACTCTTCAGTTTATTTCTCCTTCCCCTTTTATCAGCAGTTTTAGATGCTGACAAGTGTGTAGTCTCAGGATAAGAGTCAGGATGTGACAGAAGGTGTGCCACCCGAGTACAGAATAGATGAGCGTGAAGCACCAAAATGTTCTGCACCTACCACCATTTAACCAAACTTGACTTCTAGCCTACTGGATTTCCACGAAGCTACTACATTTTTAGGTGGACCTTGCAGCAAGTACACTTCTTGCCCGCAAAGGTCAAAAATCAGCCACTTATCGCTGCTTTTGTCATATTTTGTCAAGTCTAGGATTTTGTGCCCAAATGTAATTGGGAGGGGTTTATTCTGCTATACATAGCAGCCTTATTTCATTGTACAAGTGTGGAAGGAGGATATATTGCTAAGGAACTTCTATAGCTGTGAACTTGCTTTTGAATGCAAAGTATGTTTGGCTCTATTAGTTGCCTTTGTCTTGTATGTTGCCTTTATTAAGTATTTATGCCTCATGTTTCTTATATTTTTTATTAATACTATTCTGCATTTTTGGATATCAGTATTGGTAATTAAGTATATATAGAATACTAAAGTAAAGGATACATGGGATAGAATAACACTAATAGTTTCTGCTACATACGTTTTTTGATTATTGTTGGTAGTAGTGATTGGTTAGTTGTTGTGCTCCTTATCTTCCCCACCTAAAACAAGCATATTTATGTTTCTTTTCATACTTTATAATTTCTTTCCTAGACTCTGAGCTAAACCCCCCAATTGAGAAAACATAGGAAGCTGACCTTCTCTCGAGATTAGCGTGGAAGGCATCCCTTCTTTCCAGCCTTTCAATCTATTGGGTGAATCTAGGGCATAATAAGATTAAAATCCTATCCTAGTGGCAGATTCGTAACCAACAGTTTCTCTGGCACACCCAATGGGACCCGAAAGTCTCCCACACCAAAATAGAATCGAAGCATCGGTGTTCGCTTCATTGTTGTTAAATCAGAACACCTGGTGACTCTGCTGAACTTGAGCATCCTCTGAGTCTATAAGACTGGTCCAATATTAAGAGTGCCTTCACGCATACAAGAAGATGGAGAACTAGGAATTCAAGGCAACAACCTAATTTTTATGAGATTGACATCAATGCTGCTGGAGAGCGCCCAAGACTGGCTTATTATTAAGCTCACCAAGATGATAGATTCGAGCATGAATTCGAAACTAAAATTGAAGAGGTGGAAGAAGTCAAAGAATTTGAAGAGGCCAAAGTTGAAGAACAACCTACAACTTTAGAAAATACTGATACTGACTACAGCACCGACCAACTCGAAGAAGAGGAAGAAGACATGGCCAATGCTAATGACATCTTCCTAGATGTGAATTCCATGGGACCTCTCGCTCTAGCTAGACAAGAAGTTGTTCTGCCTACTGCCTTAAAATCCATTCCTACATATGACGACACCGAGAAGACAACATATGAGCATATACAAGACATTTTGGCCTTGGTTGTGTTACACTCTATCAAAAATAAGAGCGTGAATACCCAGTTGTTAGCTCTCTCCCTATAGGGGAAACTTCTCTACTAGTGGATATCCTTGTCGGAGGGGACTATCACTGGATGGGCCCAGTTGGCTAGTAGGCTAGTTAGGGGATTCAATGAATCCATTGATCCCTCATCATTGTTGCACAAATTTCAAAGCATTCAGCACCATCCACAAGAGGAGATATTGGACTTCAACGTGAGGTTCGAGAGATCCTAGAAGAGAGTATCCCTGGAGCTATATCCTTTTGTGGGACAAGCTGCTCACTACTGCCTTAGAGCTTTCCATTTGGATATTTTCTTGGTCATTAAGTTGGCTCGTGTAAATACTTTCCCCGTATTGTATGAGGCTGCTCAGCAGGCAGAACTAGATATGATTACCATAGGCAGGCTCCCTCATAAAATGCAGCCCCTAATTTATCCAAATTTTCCTCAGTCCCAATATCCACCCGCATCTAGTGGGGCACCATCCTCATCCAATCCATACCCCCATAAGCCATGGAATCCTACACCAGTCATAGACACATATGGTCTGCCTCAAATGCATCATCCTAATCCACATCCTCTAAAATATCCAGCACTTCCTACTCCTCCTCAGTACCAAAACTTGTCTGCTCCACCACCTTTAGCTACATTACCTCCGTAGGCCCAGCCAGCTCCAGCTAATAACGATATACAAAATAAGATCCTTCAATAAGTATAGGCCCTTACCTCTGGTTACCAGATAATATCCAACGACATGACAATCATGAAGAAGAAGCAGACTCATATGGATTTTGTTCTGAGGATGCCATATCCTTATCCTGCACTGACAAGAGATCAAGAGGATCAAGTGCAAAGGCCTCCAACAAGAAATATTTTTAGCAATGCTCAAACTGGCACTGTTGACCATGTGAACTGGTGCTCCACTTGCAATGACCCCCATGGGGAAGACAGTTGCACACTATATCAACATTATATACAGACTCTTGTGGGTAGCATCATATAGGATGAAGTATACATGATCTGAGATGAGGAGAGTAACTTTGTAATTCCCAAAGAAGATCCTATGTCACTTTTGACCAAGGAATGGAAAAATCCAATTGAGGGCATCCTGGATCAAAAAAAGTTATTAACCATGTACACTAGAATGGAAAGGACATAGCCTACTATGGCAACTCCTGATAAGCCACCTTTGCATTCAACTGATAGAGAAAAGCCCCTAGAGCTGAAGGATCTAGTATTCAAGGCTCTAGTGACTCAACCTTTGGCAAAAATGAAAGAGCAAGCTCAGGAGAAGTTGAGGTACCCATCACTGACAAAGAGATAGAGGGTCGAGGCCATGCAGTAGTACCACACCAAGTATAAACCAGCAAAGGAAGCAGAAGGGGTCGGTACTTCAACCTACAACATAGTCGATGAGCTCAAGAAGACCTCGACAAAAATAAGCATGTATGATGCCCTTCAGCTCCCAGGTTAGGTGTATTTGTTGCAAGAATATCTAAAGAATGTAAAATGTGGGAAGCCACCACAACCTACTATTTTAGCTCAGCCCTTGACGACTTTTGCTACCAAAAAGAATAGATTGCCACCTTTTTATCTATCTTTGCGTATGGAAGGCCACATAGTGCATAACTATATGGTGGACTTCGATGCTTCAACTACTGTCATTCCAAGGGCTGTCTACAAGAAAATTGGTATGGAATACACGAGGAGTAACCAAGATGTTCTACAGTTGGATGGCACTCCTATGAAGACAGTTGGCATCATCAAGGACATCCCCATTCAGCTGCATAAGGTGCTTGACATCGTGGTCATCCAAGAGGTCATAGTGGTTGACTTGGAACCCTACTTCGGCATGTGTCTCTCAAGGGAATTCACTACCAAGCTGGGTGGATATCTGTCACTAGACTATTCACACATGGAGGTCCCTTTCAAAGGAAAGAGGTTGAAAATTTATAATGAGAAACCTTCCACTTTTTTGGTCAAGAAGATACCCGGGGAAGAGCAGCAAGATGACATGGTTCAACTAATGACCGAGGAGCTAGTAGAAGTGGACCTAGTGGGAGAAACCCTAGAGCAGTTGCCAGTAGAAGACGAGTTCTCCTTACTGGATTTCAATATCATGATCGAGACAGAACTAGGCTGCTACTCCATCACTCAACCTGAGAGACATGACTAGATGGCCAAAAGAGACATAGGTACTGCCCTCGATAAGCTATGGAAGTTGTATTTTGATGGTGTCCGATGTAAGAATGGCATAGGGGCAGGAGTCCTTATGGTCTCCCCATTTGGTATCCAAAAGGACTACTACTACAGGTTGGCCTGGAGTTGCACTAATAATGTGGCAAAGTATGAAGCCTTGTGCTTAGGCTTAAAAAAGGTAGAGGCTTGAGATCAAGCACCTACAAATCTTTAGTGACTTAGAGCTGGTATGCAACTAGATCACAAACAAGTGCACCTCCAAGAAGCATTACCTCAAGGCGTACCACAATCGTGTCTGGGATCTGATGGATTTGTTTGACTCCTTGAATGTCAAAGCCATCTCCCACAAGAAGAATAAGCATGTTGACATATTAGCGTCTGTTGGAGCTAGGTATGTCCTAGTTGATGACACCATGCATAATCCAAAGCCAATTCATACTATTTACAGGCCTTCTGTGCCTGATAAGGACACCTACTGGTAGGTGTTCGATTGTGATGAGGATATAGTCACATTTATGATACATGAAGCTAGTTTAATCGAAGGTAGATATCCTAATGACGAGCAATATGAGGGGTTAATACAGTTAAAAAATAACCACATCCCAAAAGGACTGATTACCTTAGATAACCTGTTTGATCAAAATGATAGAGCTATATCCCATAGGATCAAAGTAGACTCTAAGCAGTACAAGGACCTATAATTGGACCCTAAAAAGGTAATCAAGGTCGGAATAGATTTTACTCCCGAAGATTTGGGGTAGATCTGAGCCCTGTGTGAAGAGTACCCAGACATTGTAGCATGGTGCTACCAGGACTTGAAGGGGTACGACCGAGAGGTGATCCAACACATCATAGAGTTGGAAGAACATGTCAAAACCTTCAAGAAAAATCAAAGGATAGTGAACCCAAATATTGAGGTCATGATGAAATTCGAGCTCATGAAGATGCTGGAAGTAAAAATCATGTACCCTATCAAGCATTCCTCTTGGGTCGCAAATCTGGTTCCCATGAGGAAGAATAAATGACATTCACCTCTGCGTGGATTTCTACAATCTTAATCAAACTTTGTTGAAGGACCATTATCCACTCCCACAAATTGATCAAATCCTTCATGTGGTTGCAGGAGCTTAGAGATTCTCTCTCCTAGATGGGTTCTCCAGCTATAATCAAATCTCGATAAAATATGAGGACCAACACAAGACGGCATTCACCATCAAATGGGAGACGTTCGCCTATTAGCGCATGCCCTTCAGTCTTCCAATGTGGGAGCTACATTCCAGAGAGCTATGGACTTGGTGTTTCATGAGTTGCTCAATAAAATCATTGTTATCTACTTGGATGACATGATTGTGTTTTTGCACAGAAGAGAAGACCACACCTCCCACCTGCGGCAAGTATTTGAAAGATGTCATGAATTTGGTATATCCATCAACCCAAAGAAGTCAGTATTTGTGGTGCTGAAAGGCAAATTGCTAGGCCATGTTATTTTTGAGAAGGGCCTTGCAGTTAACCTCGACAGAGCAGAGGCTATTCTTCGTTTGCCCATTGTGGTCGACAAGAAAGGGTTGCAATCATTTTTTGGACAGATCAACTTTGTAAGGAAGTTTGTCCTTGACTTTGCCCAAGTGATCAAGCCCATGGTCGAGCTCTTGAAGAAGGATGTTGACTTTATTTGGAATTAAGATAATAAGAAAGCCTTTGAGGAGATCAAAGACAGGATTGCCCAGGCTCCAGTATTGATAAATCTAGATTACTCCAAGGACATCATCCTTTACGCAGTGGGAGAACCTGAAAGCTATGCTGCAGTTTTGACTTAGAAGGGAGACGACGGTGAGGATAGGCCAATAGCATTCTTAAGCCAAGTTATCCAGCCACACGAAGAGAGGTCTAATTTTATTGAGTAGCAAGTTGACGCAGTTATGAGGTCCTTGAGAAATTTCAAGCACTTCATCTCTCAAAGCCATATTAGTGTCTTTGTGATACACCCCGATGTCAAAAATTTCATCATCCAAGGGGATCCTGGTCCCAAGAGGGCAAGATGGACACTAAAATCTAGGAATTCAACATAGAGGTATGACCCACCAAGTTGATCTGAGGTCAGGCCCTATGCCAGTAATTGGCCCGAAGTGCTACGATTGAACTCTTTCCTTGTCAATGGGAGAATTCGATGATAGAAATCAAACTCACCAAGTCCTTATTAGAGTAAAGTGATTGGATGAATGACCTAGTGTGGTATTTTAACACTGGAAGATGTCCAGATCATCTCAATGCCTCACAAAGAAGGAGTTTCAGGCTTAATGCCTTTAAGTACGTACTATGCCTTGAGGGCCTATATTTCAAAAATATTGACATCTTGTTGCAGTGCGTCAAAGAATTAGATAAACCGAAGGTCCTCGGTGAATTCCATTTTGGGATGCCAGGAGGACACCATTCGGGAAGGTCGACGACCTTGAAAATTATTAGAGCGGGCTATTATTGGCCCACCCTCTTCACAGATGTGCATGGTCTATCAAAAATAATACCAAAGGTTCATTGACAAAAATCAAAAAGCACCCATGCCCCTTCAATCAATTCAAGCTGAGACTCCATTTCAACAGTGGGGTCTGGACTTCATCAGTATGATAATGCCCAACTCTTCAGTGGGGCATAAGTTCATCCTAACTGCCACAAATTATTTTACCCTATGGGCCGAGGCAGTGCCTACAAAGCATGCCAACCAAGAAATGGTCATTGGTTTCCTAGAGAGCCGCATCACCCTTTTCGGTATTCCAGAGGCAATTGTCACAGATAATGGTCCAGGGTTTGCAGGAGCTGTACTCATAGAGTTCACCAGCAAGTATGACATTTACCACAAAATGTCTTCAAACTACTATCCATAGGGGAACAGCCTGGTCGAGTCCACCAACAAGAATATTTTGAAGATTATAAAAAAGACAATGGAAAATAACAAAAGGTCGTGGCACTTGCTCCTAGATCGAGCGCTATGGGCAGACCGTATCTCTTTCAAGAAACCTTCAATATGTCGCCATATGCACTTGTATACGACAAATATTTTGTCTTACCCACACACATTGAGATACCTGCACTTTGGCTGTTATAATATGAGAAAGGCGTCAAAGACCCTGTTGATGCCCGATTGGCTCAATTATTGCAACTGGAAGAGGAAATATAGAAGGTGTATCAGGCCTTCATTGAGCATGCTGAGAGAACCTAGAACTGGTTTTTAAAGGGAACCACTACCTGAGTCTTCAATATCAGGGACTTAGTGCTGAAATATGACTCATACAAGGCCAAACCGGGCAATCATGACAAGTTTGATGCCTTTTGGGACGGCCTCTTCCAAGTTGTCCGAGTGAACCAGTTCAATGCATTTGTGCTAAGAGACATGGAGGGCCAGACTCTCCCAATACTAGTTAATGGCTTTCATTTGAAAGCCTACTACCACTAAGAGTTGTCAAAAGGTTTTCCCTTGTATATATTTCGTTTTGTTGTGTCAATTTATTTTTTGAATGTAAATATTGCTTTCAGTTCAATTGGTTTATTGCTTTAATTCAAAAAAAAAAAAAAGAGCCGAGTGTTTTGAAAAAGGTGCATAGCGGTTCAAAAAATGGCTAAGGCATGGAATTTCGTTCGAAGGTGCAAAAAATCACCCTGAATTTAGGCGTTGTTCTCAATTTTTTGCAACGTTGGGAGGTTTCGGGTCCACAGCAAGCAAGAGAAAAACAAAGTCAAAAATTTTCTAAGTATGGGTAAGCCGCCTGACTTCATAGCAAATTCCGATGGCGTGCCCTGTTGAGTGCACCAACGGACGAGGACAAGCCAAAGAGTTTAAAATTTTTCTAAGCGTCCCACTCAACTGTGTAGTGTTTCCTTGCATCGTCCGACTGTGCACACCAAAATTTGTGCACTCCAACGCACGCGTCTCAAGGGCATTTGATAATTTGAAGATTTGCCTAAGTGTCATCCTCCCAAAGGCATAGATTTCCTAGTGCAAATTTGGATGATGCCCATTTTTTGAGTGCACTTGGTCAGGGAGATGAAAAATAAAAAATCACAAATCTTTCCTAAGGTTTTCCAATGCGCTTGTCGAGTTGAATGCTTCAAGGCGTGTGCCAAGCTGGCTGTAATGACATCATAAAAGGCACAGGTTTTGAAAAGTTTAAGGAATGATTGCACAATTTTTGAAGTAGATTTCATAAATGAAAAAGTGCGCCCAAGCCCAATGATGTATAGTTTATGCTTTCTAATAAGGGATCCCATGCATGACTATCGAGAAATAATGGCACTACTCACCCACTTCGAGCAACAAACTTTAAATTCACTGGATGCCATTAATGCTACTTTTACCCATTTATAGAAAAGGCCTTTTACTTACTCAGTTGCTGAAGATACTCGAGCTGCACTGTGGAAAAGGAGAGGTTGCAAATTTAGGTAAGTTTTAGTTTTAAGTTCTGGTAACCCTCAACGCCATGAGTGAGAAGTCAAACGTAGATAAAGGGAAAGCATCGATGCAAGCAGAGTCCAACACATCAAAAAAAGAATCTGAAGAGTGGACTGTCTCGAGTGCTCATGGGAGCGAAGCGCCAAAGGATAAAAAAGGAAAATTCAGGGCCAGAAGCGCCAGGAGGCAAGGTCCTCCCTCGTTGCCCATAGATCGCCTAGCTAAATACAAGAACAAAAATTATTCAATTAGCCTCACAGAGTTGCATATTTCTATAAAATATTGGGCCGATAAAGTTTCTCCCTCACACCATTTTGGTGTTCTTTATAAGTAAAAAATTTACTAGTTCTTGTGCCCTCCTGTCCACCACTACCCAGAGCTGGTCGAGTCAATCGTAGTATATTACAAACCGGCCACCAAACAGGTCTGCAACTGCCAGGGAAGAGTAATGTTTACCCTCTTCAAGGAGATAATCTAGCCAGCTTTCATGCCAAGAATCGAGCTAGACCCTAACGGCAAACTCAGAAAGATTAACCTGGATGAACAAGAAGCTAGGGATGGCAAATCTAGGTGGATGAGGGATTTCCTCAATTCGGAGCTGAAGCACCCATTGCTAGCTTCAACGTGGTCATCGCACCCAATACCCTTGGCATAGTTCAAAATCCAATACATATACACCATACTTGCCTGGGTTTTGGGTTGCGACACTGATGAGGTGGTGCACCCCTACCAGTTGGCCCTTGGTGAATGCATTCTGCATGGATATTTCTATGACTCTAGTGCCCTGAAAAGGGGAAGACGCCCAATTTATTTTTATTGGGTGGGTGGCCTACACCATCCACTCCAACATGGTGAAGTTGCAGCAAAGGCAGACGATGGAATTTAGGCACTGTTAATTTCTAGTATGGTTGTGCCTGTATCACATGCATTACAGGATGAAGACTATCAAATTTCAAAAGGTTGATGAGAAGGGTGCACCGCTACTAGTGTATGAATGGATAGACCTATTGTACAGAAGGGATTCGTATTATGACTTCAATTTTAAACTTTTGGGCATTACCCTGGCTCTCTTAAATTGTTGGACACATTGCCCTCCTTATGCTATGATGAGGCACCTTGTAAAGATCAAATTTAATGATACTTTTAGGTTGACCCAGGGCATCGTCATTAGGATTTTTGATTTTAAAGGAAAATCATTTTTGTTGTCATATTTCTATACAGAATACCACTTTGGCCTCGAGGCAACGTGGCAAATGTACTGTGTTGAAGAAGAGTACGACTAGGGGAAGAATAAAAGCCCTATATTCAACTATCCTTTCACCTGAGGAGATGTTGAGGTTCATGAGGTGGGGCAGCATGTATATCTAGAGCAAACCCTCCTCAGCCTTGGCCTGGTTCAGTTGTCGCAACGATGGAAGTATGACCTTATTAGGGTAAGGGGAAAATTCATTCACAGTTGCCCACAGAAGGAGATCATGTTGAAGAGGGGTAATAAGGTAGGAATGGATTTGGAATGGCACATTGAGTAGATGCAATCATGGCCATCATGGCAAGATTTTTACTATGTATAAGTAGACTACAATCTCGAGCACAATGACGATCACAAAGTGGGATCAGTTGGCTTCAAAAAATTACTATCGAAGGTGGCATCGCTTGGCTGGAAAAATGACAAAATCATGGAATGTTGGATAATGAGGTGTTGTACATGACACAAGAAATTAGAGAAAAAGACGTTATCCATTGACAATGATTTTTTTGTCTTATATGATCAACACTTCGATAAGTGGCAGCCACTTGTGTTTCTTGGTATCGTCCCCCAAGGCACCCAAAAAGGATATAAAAGAAATCCACCACCCAAACATTTGATTTTATGAGCGACGTCCAACAATAAAGCATAAAAAGTCAAGAGGGTGGACCCAATGTTGTCCTCAACACCTAAAAAGTCATCTCAATCAAATAGATAGCCCAAAAAATCAGCCAGTGAGGCAGAAGCAAGGGTGCAAACCCAACGAAGCCTAAACACGAGCTTACTTTGGAAGCCCTAGCACCTGATGCATCAACTACCTCTACTCCCCCCAAGCCAACTGCTGCTTATAAGGGGAAGAAAAGAAAAATGTCCGAAAATACCAAAGTAAAGGTTCTAAAATGGCTAAAGAAAGAGGTGGTGTAGTAGAAAATGATGACTCCCCAATTAGGCATGGCTACCAGTAATATAATTTCTATTGAGTATAGCCCTCAGAGGGAAGCATACTCTTGGGCTACAGAGATCATTCAAACATCAGCTCGGGTGGAGTTTTCAGGTATGCCTTCTCCTCCTTTGATTCAAACCCTAGCAGCCCTTTTTTTACACCCTCATCCTCCACATCCAAGAATTTTTTGGCTGCTTCATCCCCTTCTCCTATCATGCAGTCCCTGCATAGTCCATAGTCCTTTGGCCGCTATGTGTAAAACCCTAATGTTTTTTAGACCCTATGCCAAACCCTAGGTTTGTACCCTATTGATAGCACCGAGGAAGGTTCCATGTCCCCACATTTCTCACCCACTATTTTTGCCCTCCAAACTCCACAGCCACCTCCACAACAGTTACCCACTCATCCTCAATCCCAGTCACCCCCAAGAGCAGTCGTATCTTCCAATGCAATGCCCACCCCATTATTTTTAGGAAGAATGTCGCAGCAGGTTTTGGTCTCGATGTACCCCATTCTTGCAGGGCTGGAGCTAGTTGAAAAACAACTGCAAGTTACTAATGATCGACCCCTAGCCACGAGAGCCACCCAGGACTCTGTTTCTTTTCTTCAAAAGGTCAAAAAGAGGAGGGTGGAAGATATCGCCATGCCTAAGAAGCATGTCAAGTATGACCTGGAGAAAAGGGTGATTCGGACGGAAAATATAGTGCCTAAAGTCAAGAAGCCCATCCAAGAGATGATAGAAGCAGACTATGAGTACCACTCCAAATACAAGAGCTTTGATGACATCAATGAGGAGTATGAGTTTGGTAGAATCCACAAGAAGGCTGACAACCTTCTGGTCAAGCGCCTCAAAGTTAAACAGTAGTTGTTCGAGCTCTAGAATGATAAGAGGCAGCTTGAGGAAGATTTTTCCAAGGCACTGACTCAACTGGAGTTCGCTCAAGGAGAGGTACAGAAGTTGAAGGATCAACTTGTAGCCTCTCAACAGGAGACAGTGGATCAAAATGCGGTAGCTGATCAATTAGTAGAAGATAAAAAGGCAGCACTAGTCCATGTTGCTCAACTACAAAATCAACTTCAGCAGACTCAAGCGCTGCTAGAAGAGAAAGCATCACAAGTTGATGCTTTCTCCAAGGACAAGCTCAAGGAGATGAGAGCCAACCTGCTAAAAGGTTGCAGGACTAATGTTGCCAGGTCACTACCCGTCCTCAACTTCATCTCCAAAATGCAAGAAGTTTCTATCGAGGGAAAGCCTAAGGTAGAGGAAGTCGAACGTCAAGCATGGCAATGGCTAGACTGGCGCTAAAACTTGAAGAATATGAGCACAAAGGCTTTCAATTCCCACCCATATCACAGATTGCCCTCTATTGGGCCGACACAAGGATAATCTTGTAGAATTATTTTGAAAAATCTAAAAATATCAGGGTTTCCAAGAAGATGTTGGATGCATTGACCCATGAGGAGAACATCTCCCTAGTCCCCTTTCACTCCCTTTCAACTCTCGGATTCCTGAGTTTTGTAAAATATGAAGAATTTCTATCTCTGGAGCAAGTGAAATAGAACTAAAAGGCATATGATGTAGATACTTCTAATATTGATGGCTAGATTGAGCCAGTGTAGGAGGCACAGGTAACCCAGATGGTGTCCAAGCTCTATAAAATTAAAACCTGCCTTTGTGAACTTAGAGAAAGGTATGACACCATTGACATGCATAAGATTACGACATACAAAAATGCACTAAAATATATCAGTGACTTAAAGCCCTTCCAAGAAGTAGTCTGGGCTTAGGCTAAGACTGCTTATGAGCACGTCCGAGAGTGAGTTGAGCCTATTGTACAGGAGAAGGACAAGGATACAGAGCAGTCAGGCTTGTAATTTGAAGAAGAAGAAGATTCAAGAGAGGAGACTGCTGAGAGTGAGCAAGAGCAGCAGCAAGAACAGCAGCAATAGGGGAGATATGTAGGGTTCGGGAGGGACTATGTACCCAAAGGATAAAGGCTAGGTTCCTTGCATCGAGGTGATCTCAATATCCTGCGAGCCGCCAGGAATGTTACCATATTTTGCACGGGGTGCCCAATTTTGAAAATTTTGTAAGTTTGCTGCTTTACCTCCCCTCTTTCTTTCTTCCCATTGTTCTCCATGCCCTTTCTCCCCTTCAACTGTCATTTTTCATTTCCCCATTCTTCATTTCATGTTTCTCAATGTTTTTGAAAGAAAGAAAAATCCACCAAAAATTTGTCTAAGTATGGAGTCCGCTCGACTGTGCAGCGCAGTCGGGCAGTGCTCAGCATCTTGTGTGCACTTCGGTGGTAAGTGTGAGAAGAAGGCCCAAAAAAATTCTAGGTTTTGGGGTCGCCCGACTACGTAGCACAGTCATACGGTGCTCATAGGTTAGTGTGCACTTGGGCAACAATATTTAGGAAACAATAGAAAATATTCTAAGTATGAGCCCACCCGACTTCGTAGTGAAGTCAAGCACTGCTCATCCAATTGTGCACCATCGAGAGGATGCCTATCAAAAATATAGCAAAATATTCTAAGTGTTGGACTTATCCGACTGCACTGCGTCATCCAGCTGCGCACCTGTCTTAGTGCGCACTTGAGCGAAGAAGGAAGAGGGCATTGGAAAAGTTTCTAAGGCATGAGGACCCATTCGAGTGCACTGCGCTTCCCGACCGTGGAACCATTTTGCTGCGCCATTGGACTAAAAGGGAGTAGACTATAAAATTTCTCAAAGGCATAGTCCACCCGACTGCTTTGTTTTCATATTACACCATCTGACTATGCTCCTTTTTTGTGTGATGTTGGGCGGGATCAAAATACAATGAATGAACTATTCAATTTATTTCTCCTCTCCCTTTTTATCAACAGTTTTAGATGTCGGCAAGTGTGTAGTCTCGGGATAAGAGTCAAGATTTAACAGATGGTGTGCCACTTAGGTATAGAATAGATGAGCGTGAAGCACCAAAACGTGTCGCACCTACCACCATTTGACCAAAGTTGACTTCTCACCTACCGGATTGTCATGGAGCTACTACGTTTCTAGGTGGACCTTGCAGCAAGTACACTCCTTGCCTACAGAGGTCAAACATCAATCGCTTATTGTCGCTTTTGTCAGTTTTTCCAACTTTTGTCAGGTCTGGGAT
The DNA here is from genome assembly GCA_028583015.1 of Wollemia nobilis. Classification (NCBI taxonomy): domain Eukaryota; kingdom Viridiplantae; phylum Streptophyta; class Pinopsida; order Araucariales; family Araucariaceae; genus Wollemia; species Wollemia nobilis. The sequence goes on from JAQPPZ010002816.1 coordinate 220,914, forward strand.
TTTGTGCCCAAATATAATCAGGAGGGGTTTATTCTGTTAGAAATAGCAACCTTATTTCATTGTACAAGGGTGGAAGGGGATATATTGCTAAGGAAATTTTGTAGCTATGCACTTGCTTTTGAATGCAAAGTATATTTGGGTCTATTAGTTCCCTTTATCTTGTATGTTGCCTTTATTAATTATTTATGCCTCATGTTGCTTATATTTTTTATTAATACTATTATGCATTTTTGGATATCAGTATTGGTAATTAAGTATATCTAGAATACTAAAGTAAAGGATACATAGGATAGAATAACACTAATAGTTTCTACTACATACGTTGTTTTGATTACTATTGGTAGTAGTGATTGGTTAGTTGTTGTGCTGCTTATCTTCCCCATCCGAAACAAGCATATTTATGTTTCTTTCCATACTTTATAAATTTTTTCCTGCACGTTGAGCTAAACCCCCCAATTGAGAAAACATAGGAAGCCAACCTTCTCCGGAGATTGGCGTAGAAGGCATCCCTTTTTTTTGGACTTTCAATCTTCTGGGCGAATCTAGGGCGCAATAAGATTAAAATCCTATCCTAGTAGCAGATTTGTAACCAACAGTATTCTATAGCAATATTAATTTAATTGTAGCTCGAGAATCCATCCATTAATGATAGCATCTTAGATCCTACGGTGAAGTTCATTATCATGTCTATGTTTGGAAAAGGAAAATCATATTTTGTACAAGATTTTATTCATATCTTTGAAATCTATGAAGATTTGAATGGATCCTTCCTTCTTAGTGATAAAAATGATGTTGGATATTCAATCCAAATAATCTATGGCTTGTATGAATCCAATGTCTAACAATTTTTGTAGTTCATCTTTTACCAAAACAGTGCCTCTTGGATGTATTTTACTTATTTTTTGTTTAATGGGTTAGGTGTTAGGATGCACTACCAAATTATGGACTACTAGTGAAGGGTCAAGTCTTGGCATGTCATCATATCCCCAAGTGAATATGTCAAAGAAATCCTTTAGTAGGTTTGTGTATTTTGTTCATTTTCCTTCGATTAGGACTTTTCCAAGTTTAATAAATTGAGGATCTTAGTTTTTTTTTTATGTTGACATCTATGGTTTATTTTATTAAAGCCTGTGATTCATCCTCAAAATGAAGAGGGATATTTATTATCCCTAACTCTTTAATTTCTTGTGGATCTATAGATATTTGTTCTAACTTAGGAGGTTGGGCTAAATTTAAGTCAAATATTTGTTTAAGTGATTCTTCTATATGACAATTATCCAAAGATTCTTCAATATTTTCTTTGTCTACCATACCTTCCAGATGAACCAACTCTAGCATGTTGATGCTTCCAAATTGTATGGTTTTATGGGGTGTTTGATTAAGGAGTGATCATAGTTCTTCTTCATCCTCATCACCCTATTGAGAGCCATGTATTGAGTCAAAATAATCATCTTTATTGTTTTATTTTGATAGAGGATCAAGTTCATTTTTGTTGGGGATGAATCCAATCCCACATTGTGTTGGTCAAGGTTTGACCTCTAGGGATTCTTTAATACCCTATTCATAATGACATAGATCTTTACCTTGATAACCCATATTGGAAAGTATTTGTTTAGCTATGGAGAATGAAGGTGGCATGTAGCATGTAGCATACATTCATTCACTCGACATGAGGTTGCATCCTTGGATATTTTCATTGAGGGAAGTTCCCCCATGGATGAAAGTACAAGATCCTATTTGGATTTTTAGTCCCTTTCTATTGGGCATACCTATGCCGCAAGGAAATAGGAACATGCTTATTAGTTCTGTGAAAGGATTTGGATTTTGATAAATGAGATTGACTTGATCATTGGAAAAGGATGATTAGGGAGTATCCTCCAAGTTTATGAGAGGTTCCTCTAATATTTCCTTTCCCTTGTCTACCTTTGGTTGATCACTTGACTTAGATGGTTGTATGAAAAGATAGATATTAATGTCTTGTAAGTCAATAGAATATGGTAAAAGGTTTTGGATGTTCGAAAAAATGGATAATCCTTTCTTGATATTCGTATTTGAGACATCCATGTAAGGTAGAAGGTATGGGCCTTATAGAATATATGTAAGGTCTCCCTAGGATCATGTTGTATGTTATGTCACATGATATGATGTAGAAGAGGGTGTTTAGTACATGAGGGCCTACTTTGATAGGTAAAATGATGGTGTCTATCACCTCTCGTTATTCATTGTCAAAGGCTATAATGATGAGGTTTGATTATTGTAAATCATTTTTTATTAAGTCAATTTTTTGTAAAACGTTGATGTTGCATACGTTCAAGGTTGAACCATTATCTACTAAGACCCATTTGATGTATTTATCACCTATTTGAGTTATGATGTAAAGAGAGGAATCCCCTTATATGGTTTTGAGAGGAGTATCTTCCTCATGGAAGGCTAAGATAGTATTGTTTACTCTAGTTAACCCAACCATGTTGGTGATATCATTTGGAGATATGTCTTGAGGGACTTCTTGTTCATGTAGGAGTTTCAACAATATTTCCCTATTAGCTACGTGATATTTTTAGCAGTTCTAAGAGAGAGATCTTTGTGGGTACCTCCTCTAATTGTTGATGGAGATTGTAGGAATGAAATGTGTTTTTAGAAGGTGGTATCACTAAAGGTGAATTGTTGGGGATATTTACCTTTGCCTTTGGGATAACCAATGAAGGTTGATCCAAAGACTAATTCTTTGTTTTTTTCTTAGTCACAATGTAGGAGGATCTTGATAAACGGATGGTGACTACAAAGTTAGCTGATTTTTTATCACGTGTTGGTAAGGGGTCTTCAAAGATCCCCATGCCTTTGTTGGGATTCTCTAGTTTATTGAACATTACTTTTCCTTCCTCAATAAGGTCTTGGATAATGTTCTTTAGGGTTATATATTTTTGTGTATTGTGTCCTTCCATTTGATGAAAGTCACAACATTTGTCTTGTCTATACAAAAAGGGTGTTCCTTTGGATAGATCCCAAGGCTTGATAGGCAACATTTCTATCAATTTGGAATCAAGGAGCATTTTTAATATGGTCATTTGACTTTTTCCAATATTGGTATATTGCCTTTGGGGTTTGTCCTCTTTTAGAATAACCATCTTTTGAGGAGCATTCTAAGTGGTGTTAACATTGTTGTTTTGTTGAGAGTCGGTTATACCATCTCCTACAACATTTTTGTTTTTTTATTACCCCTTTTTAAGGGGTTTTCATCTTCTTTCTTGTTATAGTTGAGTTGCCCTCGTCTTATGAGGATGAATTCTACTCTTTTATCCATATCAAAAAATTCTTTAAAAGAGGTTAGGTTTTTCATTTCCAAAGGATATGACAATTATTCATGAAGGTTTCATATGAAAATGTGTAAGATTTCCTTAGGAGGTGGAATGTATTGAAGCCTTCCTACTAGGCCTCTTCATTTGGCTAGAAAATTCAAGAATTTCTTAGTCTTAGATTGTTTAAGTTGGTAGAGATCATATATGGTAAGTTTATCTTCTATATAGATCAAAAATTGTTTAACAAAGGCTTTCATAATTTTCTTGAACCTCTTGATGGAATGGTGAGTTATTTGAAAGTACCATTCTAAGGCCAATCCACTAAGACTTTTTGGAAATAACCTAAGGAGAATTTTTTCATCATGATTTATGTCACTACAAGTTATTTGAAATTACCTTAGATGATTTATGGGTCTTGTTTTCCATTGTACATTTGAAACTTGGGAGTTTCAAATTTCTTTGGAAAAGGATGGCTAATGATTGTTAGATCCAATGGTTCATTATAGAACTCTTCAAAAGAGTACTTTAGCTTAGATGTTCCTTGAAGAGAGGCAATTTGATGGTCAGGTTCTTTGAACTTGGCATCTCTCTTTTCTAAGTCTAATATTTTGGTGTTGATATCTTGAATATCATTTTATGGAGAGTTTATTGGTAATGTTATTACTAGTTGTGTATGTGGTTGAGCAAAGGTTTGTGATATAAATGGTATTGAAGTGTTTTGACTTTGTGTTATGGTGGGGGGGACTTGGCTAGGTCCCATGTTATGAGTATGATCTGGGTTTGTAGTATTATTTGCATCATTAGGAGGTGTAGAAAATGGGTTTTCCATAATGGTAATTCCCATAGATAAGGTTGGAGGTGTTGTAGAATTGGTAGGTTGATCCATAACCACATTAAGACTTGCCAAGTTGTTTTGAGTTTCATTGATTTGAGCAACGATTGATTGATCATTAGAACAATTGATATTATCATGTATCATGGTGGATTCTCTTTCTGCTTGTTCTCTAAGTTCATCTCTAAGAACATCTAAGAATATGTTATTGTTTCTTTTGACATATTCTTGATATGATCTACAGTTTGAAAAGAGATTTGTTCAACAATATGTTCGTGTTCCCTAGGCATTTTTTGTGACCAAGGATTCACCTCTTGTTCAAATTTTTCATGAGAATATTCCTCATGATATGTAGAAGATATACCCTTGGTTCGGGTGTTGTAAGGATGTTGAGACATGGTTTGGAAGCTTGGTTTTAGAAGGAGATTAATTTATTAAAGTTTTATTTCCAGAGTACTTATAGCAAAGAAGAGAAGATGTTTGAGATCCTTATGTCACCTTGATAATCATCCCTCCTTATGACTCCCATTAATCCACCATGATATACTAACCAAGGAAGATTCTCCCCTAAGGTTTGTATGTCGGTTTACTCAAGGGGTCGTTATCCTTCCCCTGGTAATATTAACAACTGGTTATGTTCTTGTTATATTAATTTAATATGATGTAAACTAAGAAAACCAATTAGATGATCTTTTTTAAGTTTAAAAAAAAATTATCTTTGTTAAGGCAAAAGAAGTATTCACATCGAGTTCGCCAAATATGTAGATGTGGAAAAAAACATGTCTTTTCCTCTTAAGTCTAATTTAATGTCAGGTGTGAGTAGGGAATTTTTTATGACCTATGCTTCTCCACTTGAGGGTCTCTTTCCAAGGGAGATCCTGAGAATACAAATATTCTCAACACAACTAGACTCCTACTCAATGCTTTTTCCTTAGGTCTTGTGAAAGTTGATGTTATGCTTGTTTTATCGGTGTTTTATGGGTTTATTCAAAGAAAACACCTAAGGTTTTGGATCAATATTTATCTTGACTCTTTTTTGAGCCTTAATGGTTATTTAAACCTAAATCATTAAGGATCATCTAAAATGCAATGCTAAATTTTATATCACACAAATGCAAAAATACAAGAGCTATCTTATATGCTTTTCAAGTTTGTATGGGCTAACTAAGGCATTTTTAGCAATTGAAGGTAAAACAAGGAAAAATGCAAGACAAGTTAGCCTAAATGCAGCTAAATGATTTTTAATCTTTTTCTAAGTGCCTAAAAATGAAGAAAAAACTAAAATTTGGTTTAAGGTTCCTTAATTTATTGGTTTAGAGATGTTTTGTAAATGAATCAGAATGTTTTGTAAATAATTTAAATTCCTAGTTAATGTTCCTTAATTTTCCAAATGAAATGTGATTTAAAGAGCACAAAATAGCAAAAAATAGAAAGGAAACATAGAGAAATGGGAAATGCAAGGCTAGGGAAGTTCCAAGTGGTAGAATAACCTATTTTTGGAGCCTATTTCTAAAAATATCACTAAAATTACCAAAACTTCCACTACTACCAAAAATGCTACTAGGGACTGGTGATTTTGGTATCTGCACTAGAAAACCAAAAAAAAATAGGGTTTTCTATTTTAGGAGGCATGTTTGAGTGTTGGGAAATATAATTGGCTATCTTATCAACTGATCATACCCCCTGTTTATGCAAAAATTGAGTATGCTTGCCTACTAGAATGGATTATGATCATTTTCCAAAATCGCCATTTGTTTTTTTTGAAATTGCTACTAGTAATTTTAGTCAATGGTATTTTTTGTACAAAGTGTTTCTGGTTGCCAAAATCACTGTAGATTTGGGTAGGGTGGCAAATTTGGTTTGAGCATAGGATTTGGAAGATTTAAAGGGTTGTTTTGGATAAATTTTGATGGGTTTTAACTGAGATTGTAGGGGAAGGTTTCTAATGATGTTTTCTAAGTTTGCAACTGAGGAAATCAGAGATCTAAGCTACTGATTTGGGTAATTTAATGACTGAAATTTAATGCATATAAAAGGGAGTGAAATGCCTAGTATAACTAAAATTTCAATTAAATAGGGGTGCAAGAGTGTGGGAAATGTAGTCTATGGTGTTAGGAATAATTTAAAACAACTAATTCAACTTCTAACTAGAGTAAATTGGTATTTAAATGGTGAAATCAAATCAAAATTTAGAGGTATGTGAATGTTTCCCAAAGCATGTAAAAACTACAACAATAAACAAAAAGTTAGAATGCCTCATATTGTAATTAAAATAAAAATATAATTGTATGCAATGATGTTAGAAATGATTGGAAATAGGTAATATAACTCCAAATAAAGCAAATTAGCATTTAGGAATGGAGATTGATATGAGTGACAAAATATGTAGTGTTGCCCAAGAATTAGTGAAATCTATAGCACTAAATAAAAGGGACAAGGGATTATAGTGGAAAGAGCTTAGAGCTAGGCCAAGAGAGTGAGATAGCAAGGCAATAATGGCCTTGTATCATCAACACCTTGCCTTGAAAAATGAATTTGAAATTGATATGTATATGCAATACAAAACTACATATAATGCATGAAAATAAATTGTTAAAAGAGGTGCCAAACTAGATTTAATGCTTTTAAATAAAAGAAGTGTAAAATTAGGTAAGCATAGAGGAAGTAAAGAAGTTAGTGTGCTGCCTACATAAAAAAAAATATAGTAAATAAGAGGACAACAAACATTATAACATGAAATGTATTTGAAAATGCAACAAGACCCTACAAAAATAGAGGACTATGCCCAAAATGTGATGATAAAATGAATGCAAGTTAAAGTAAACCTACAAAAGAGATATTAGAAACCAAATAGAGATGATATTCTTGATAATAATTTTGTAAAAACTGTGTTAGAAGGCTGCAAAAAAAGTGTTAATGGTTACAAAACAAGGATTAGAAGTGTGTAAAAGAGATTGATGCATGAAATGTAGAAATATCCAAAAAAAAAAGCACAAGTTAGCAAGGCTACAACCTAGAGGACAAAATGCAATGAAGCAAAGATAAATGAAGAGAAGAAGGTAGCTGGAAGAGCTATCCTTTTTGCCTTCAATGGTGACCTCATTGCTCCATGTCCTCCTTGCCTTGCTTGACTTGCCTCCAAATGCTTGTAAATGCCTCAAAAATCTTGGGAAATGCTTGAAAGTGAAAAATGCTATGTAAACAAGAGCTAGAAGGGGAGTGTTAGAAATCTTGGTAGAGTAAAGTTATAGTGAAAAATTATGCTAAATGCCTACCCAAGGAGGTCTTTAAATAGGATTTGGAAGAGGATTCGGAGGAAGAATTGGATAAGACCAATTTGGAATTTGTAAATCTGGAGCATAGCTAGGGTGTGTGGGATCAATGGTAGAGGATGGAGGACTGTAATCTACGTCATCCTAGCTTGTGCTAAAATATTTTGTGTCATTTGACCAAAATCACCACTTTCAACCAAAATCACCACTGATAATTTTGGTGACCTGGGTGGCAATTTTGTTCAAGGAGCCAAAATGACTTTTTAAACTTTGAAATTTGCATTTTTGTCAAAAATACTACTAGCCAAAATCACCACTGGCATTTTTGGTAGGAGTGGTGGTTTTGGTTCTGAGTTGATTTTGAATGTTAGAATTTGATTTCTATAGTTTTGCCAAAAATGCCACTGATGATTTTGGTTAGAGTGACAATTTTGGTAAAGGTAAAAAATGAAGCTCAAAATGTTAGGAAATGGTTAGATTGAAGTTTTGTGAAGTTTGTAACTAATTTTGGGAAGTTTTCTGATGTTCGTGACTAGTCCTAGAATTTTTTCTTAGCGTATCAAAACTGGATGTCTACACTTTGCCCCTAAGTTACATTTTCTATCCCCAATATTTTCTAGCTTGTGAGCACCACTATGTTTGCTAGAGGGGGAATATTTATTTATAGTAGACCCTTCACCAAAAAGGCTAGGGTCTACAATGGCCAAAACATACATGAAAGTAGTTATAAAACTTAATCTTATTATGTATTCTGTTAAAATTTAGTGCTAAAACTTTAATTATGAAATTAAAACATCTTGATATTTTTAAAAAATAAATAATAAAAAAATAACATTATTTGTGACATAAAATTTATATTTTTCACTATATTCTTTATTATTATTATTTGATTTGGTTAGTGTGAGAAAACCCTATGATCGATGCTTAGGGATGGAAATCCCCATACCACCATGACCTCTTATAATAGGGAGAGATGAGATTATCAATAGGAGTTTTAACACACAACCACACACATTGCAGTTTAAACCTTGGACCTTCCAAAGAAGAGCCAAATCTTGAACCGTTGTGCTATCCCTAGGACATTCTTTATTATTAATACTAATTGGTTATATGGGATTTGAAAATTGTGACTCTAATTTCATCATTAGCATGTTACCACAATATTTCAATCAACCACATGCCAATATTATAACATATTACATGAAAATATATAATACAAATATCTCCATTGAAATCCTATATTTTTAACCACTATAGATCATGAAATTTGATCATTTCTTTATTTCATTGATATTTTGTTCTTATTCTACTTTTTATTTAATGTAATTACTTTATTTATAATTTTTCCGTTCACTTTAAATTTTTATGTTTAAAGTTAATTGATAGCTATTAATTATTATCAAATATACATGTACAATGACCAAAGACATACATATATACAATTTATATTAAAAATTAAAAATGCCAAATGTGTCAAAAAATTGTTATTATTCTTTGTTTTAAAAGATTCCAAGACATATAAAATGTTATGAGATCAAGTGTTTAAAAACTTGGATTCTCAAAATGAAGATTAGACCCAAATATTGCAAAGTGATATATGAATAATTGCTAATATGATTATATGTAATACTTTGTGTATTTATTCAATTATTGCAATAACTTTGTAATGATGAAATATAAGTGGGGCCTATTTCAAACCCATGAATCCAATGATATGAGTAAAACCCATTTTCAAAATTTTGCATTGTGATGGAGAGTCCCATGATAAGGTGACCAATGGTATTACTATTTATTAGATTATTGCTTGTGTAATATGAGTTATATATAGGTCTCATAAGAAATTAAAAAAAAAATCTTGAAATTATTTCTTGTGTGAATTAAGTTGTAAAATGTACACAAAAACCTCTTTACATACATAGATATTTTTATTATTTTATATTGCATATGAATATCACTTTATCTATATTTTCATAATAATTATTTTAGATTAAGTTGTAAATCACATAAACTATCTCTTTTTTTTTTTAAGCGAAAAACCCCTTGTGGGGCCGCTTTGGTCTGAAAGACCATGAACAGGGAGTTCTACACTATCAAAGTCACCCGACAGTCGCACCTGACCCTGCCCGCACCAACATTATCAATTGGATTTTGGATACCCAATTCAGCGTTTTGGTAGAGTGGAGATTTGAACCTGGGACCTCCCTTGGAGGATTGCCCTCTCCTCTCCAACTCACCTACAACACCTGGGTACATAAACTATATCTTTGATTATGTTATTAAAACATATATTATTATTTGTTAAGATCTAATTAGTGCTTTTGATGTTGAGGGTTATTAATAAGGCCACTTGAGCAACTAGTGGGTGGGCCTTTTGACTTCATACCCAATGGATAAAGGCTACTCACTTAAAACTTCATACATATGTACCAAATGTGAGATCAATTTTATGAGATAATAGAAGTCCCAACCATTTGTAGAATTTCAAAAATGTGGTTTGACTATTGAAAACTTTCACTTTTAAGGAAATTATTCTTGACTACGTGCCCAATAGACTAAAGTGAAGAACATAAGCTTATACTGAGAAGGGGGTGAACAGTATAAGACCACTTTTTACTTTTCTTTCCCAATCAATATTATGCAATGTATAGATAGAAATATCAACAACAGTAATCAAAGCAATGCACAAATCACCACACACAATAGAGACACCAAATTTATGTGGTTCACCCAATGTGGGCTACTCCATGGAGAAAATATTTCACTAAAATTTTCTCAATAAATCTCTTGGGAATCCTTTCCCTATTACAATGTTTATGGACCTCTATCCAAAGGAGACACCAATCCCCTAATCAATTTCATGGATCTCTATCCACAGGAGACACCAATCTCCTAACTCTGCTCTGGTTGGTGATCCTCTAGAAGACCTCTGCCTCCACTGCCCTTAGCAAATGGAACTCTATCCATAGAAGACACCTATCCTCCCTACTCTACATGGAGACCTTTATCCTCAACTTTGTCACCTCCAAATCTCTATCTCAAATCTGCACTAAACACGGTCCTTTGATCTAGCACAAATCTATCCTCAATATCTATCTTTGGTTTGGCACAAACCTATCCTCAAATCTGCACCAAAATCTATCCTCAAATATGTACTAAACACAGTCCTTCGGTCTAGCACAAATATATCCTCAATATTTTTCCTCAAGCCTTAACTCAAAGCTTGACTCAATCTCAAATCAACTCTGTTGGATCTGCCCCAAACCTTAACTCAAGGTTTGAACAAATCAATCAATCAACTCTTCTCACAAGCCTTCTCAAAGACTTATCTCAAATCTACCTTGTAAGCTTCCACAAAAGCTCACACTAATCTGTCCTCAAGTCCTCTCTAGAACTTTTCCAATCTTCTCAATAAGTCCTCACAAGAACTTATCCAAATCTGCTCTCAATTTGTATTGTAAGCTTCCACAAAAGCTTACCCAAATCTGTCCACAAGTCTTCTCAAAGACTTGCCTCAAATCTGCTCAACAAGTCCACACTAGAACTTGTCCAATCTCATAGAAACATAAAGAGAATTGTTAGAGACTCAATATGCTCTATACTCATCACAATGCTCAATCACTTTCAATCACTCTCTTAGAAACATATAGAGAATTGTTAGAGACTCAATATGCTTCACATTCACCTCAATACTCAATCACTTTCAATCACTCTCTTAGAAACATATAGAGAATTTTTAGAGACTCAATATGCTTCACATTCACCTCAATACTCAATCACTTTCTCAACTCAATTTAGAATATAGAATAATTTGTTTCATAAAACTTGAACAATCACTTCACACATTCACTTGACTAGGCTCAACCAACTCTACTCAACCAATTACTCAATGAAATGATCCTTGCTCACAAACCCTAGTCCAAGCATATGAATACTCACTCAAATATTTCCAACAATGCTTTATCAACTACTCTCACATAACAATGATACTCATGTTCTTTCCAAACCCTAGTTCAAGTTCTTCACTCAACAACTCACTTCAACAATAATGCTTATAAGACAATCTTCACATAACAATGATACTCATGTTCTTTGCAAACCCTAGTTCAAGTTCTTCACTCAATTCAAACACTTCAACAACAATGCTTATAAAACAAGGTTTTATCAACAACTCTTAATTCCAAAAAACCTTGAAGCATTAATTCAAAACACTCTCAACAATGCAAACCAAACAATCCTTTTCACTCCAACCTTTCATTCACAATTTTCAACAATCACTCACTAGGAAGAATATGCCCATACCTTTTGTTGGATGTCAAAGTGCCTTTGGAAAAACCTATCTTAATCACAATTTCCTTCTTTCCAAATTCAATGGTTAAACACAACAATATCACTTCAATACTTTCTCAAAAATATTCCCTTTGACACAAAATAATCACAACTCTATTTATGCCTTATTTCTCCCTTTTAAAAATAACACTCATCATAACATACATAAAAATAATTTCTTTGATACACCTTATCAACTCCAACTTAAAATAATATCCAACACCATAAAATATCAACCAAACACCTTACAACCCTTTCAAAACCTTTGAGCAAATAATATTAAAAATTTAATTTTGCAAAACCCTTATAACTCCCTTGCAACCTTAGAACCAAATAAAAATATGCAAAAATTAATTTTTTAAATGCCCAAACTATATCCCTAAAATTTTCGATGACCAATTATCAAAGCATACCTCTTTCTTCCCCAAAAGGGGATTCGGCGAGATTCGATCCATTGTCTCCTCTATCCTAAGCGCCTTAGCACTTGGGAGCCCACCGCATGGGCTACAAAGGCCCACGTGAAGGAAGGTAAAACCCCTTCCTCTTATGCCTTCGCAGTCACTTGATTTTCTCATGAATTTTGCACACTTTCTCTCTCGCTTGGAGTGCAAATTACAAAGCTCGCATTCAATTTCAAAGGCATGGTAATTTTTGGTGGTGTGAAGGTTCCTCCTTTTATACACGTTTTCAAACTTCTCCTCACGTCGGTGCTATGACATTCAAATTTTAATTTCGAATTTTATTTTTAATAACCCACCTTAGGGTTTTTAACCTTAGCTTAAATTAATTTATAATTAATAATTAAATTAATTAATAATTAATTTAAATAACTTTATAAGTTAAATAAATTAACTAATAAATTAATTTATAATTAATTTTAAACTTCCTTTGTATAATATTATAAAATAATATTATAATATTATTTATTTGGGCTTTTTCTTGCACTTTGGACCTCATCTGACTTCCTGGAACCGGGTCTTGAAACTGAAACCAAAACGGATGTTGCCAACTGAAATTGCCACTGATTGGTGTTGTAAGTTCGACATCAATGACCACTTACTCTTGACATCAATGACAACTTATCACTCAAAATGTCCAACAATCTCCCCCTTTGTCATTGATGGCAACCCAAATTCTTTTTACCAAATCTTGACCTTTTTCCTGTTTTGCTCCCCTGGGAAACTGCTCCCCCTGACTCAATGCTCTCTCCTTAAACCAAATATCTCCCCCTTACTCAAATCTCTCCCCCTTTGACATCAATGGCAAAGGGTTACCTTTGGGGATCGGGGCTAAGAATGAGTCTCTTAGCTTAGCCCCTCCCCCACCTCCTCTTGAGGTGGTTAATTCTGGGGTGGGAGTATCTCTACTCCCAACAAGCACTGGTCTTTACCTTTATCCTCTTTCCTTCTCATCTGATCCTTATGATTTCTTTGATTTTTCATGTTCTTGTTTCTATCCATGTCCACATTCCTATTCCTATTTATATCCATATCCATATTCATGTTCCTGTTCTTGTTCTTATTCATGTTCATATCCATATTCCTGTTCTTGCTCCTTTCCATGCCCATATTCTTATTTTTCCTGTTCCTATTCATGCTTGATTCTAGAATGTCTGCTCTACACCATTTTGTTGTATGTCCATCATTATTGCACTTATAACACTTAATGTTATTATTCCTTGGAGGTGCAAATGTCTTAGGATTTCTCCTAGTGAAGCCATATCCTTTTCTATCATGAACCCTGCAATCCATTGCCTTGTGACCAAACTGATTACATGAGTAGTAATACCCATGGAAAAGTTACCTGTTTCTGAAATTCCCATTTTCCTATCTTTCATGTGTCCTGCACTGTGAAGCCATGTGTCCAAACCTATGACATGAGAAACATCTTCCATTGAAATTTCCTTGTCTTGACCTCATTGGTCTCTTAGTCTCTCTTAACCTATTCTGATTGTTGTTCCATCTATTTCTTCTTTGTGCATTGTTCCTTTCCTTGTTGAACTTTCTATTATCCAACTCATCCTCAGATGTCTCACTTTCTCTTACACTTCGTCTTTCTTCTCCTTTAGAACTTGAGGTTGACTTTTCTTCTTGTTTCTCTTGAGCCTGTTCAAAACCAAGACCTATTTTGTTTGTTGACCTTCTTTGTACCTTGATCATCTTATCCACAATATTTGAACTCTTTCCAAACTTGTGTAGCTTATCCTTGGATTTTTCTAAATCTTCCCTTAGTAGAGCTACTTCTTGTTCTAACCTTTCACATTCTAAGACCTTTGCTTCTAACTTATCCTTGAACTTCTTTGTCTTAGCCATTGACTTGTTTAGATCCTCTATAAGCTTTCTTCTCTCTTCATCGCATTATTGAAACTGAAACTCAAGTTTAGAGTTTTGCTTTCTTACCTTCTTTATTGTGTCAAGAGCATAAATAAGTTTTGCCTTAAGATCATATCCTTCTTTATCTTATTCTTCCTCTATTTGTTTTCCTTTGTCTACATCTTCATTTTCTTTTGACTTGTCTTCTATAGGATCACCTTCTTCTTCTTCTAGTGCCATTAGAATATTTTCTTCTGGTCCTTCAAGTGCATCCTCATATTCATCATCACTAAAACTATAACCATTCCTTGTACAACTATCTTCAAGATGTCCAAAGTTACCACATCTAAAACACTTGAGAATTATTGGTGACCTTTTCTTGACTTCTTCCTTTTCTTCAATCATAAATAGGACTTCATCTCTATCATTATCTGAAAAACTAGCATCACTATCACTTGAGTACTTACTTGCCTTGTCTGCATAGTAGCTCCTCTTTTGTCTTTGGAAGAACTTATTTCCTTGTCTACCTTGTCCATCCTTACCTTTCTTTTGGTGCCTGTATCTTTTTGATTCTCTGTTCCTGTGATCCTATTTTTCTTCATCATTGTTATTTTTAGCTTCTTGACAATCAGTTGCATAGTGACCATACTTTCCACAATTGAAACATCTAATAGATTTTGTATCTTTAAATCTTCTTGAATCCTTATTCCTTCTACCATAATTAGCTTCTTCATCATTGGATGACTCATTGCTTGATTCTGACTTCTTACCCTTTGTCTTCTTGATTGCTTTGAAAGTTGCTTCCTTCTAGGGATTAGGTTCTTTTGTTCTTAACTCAAAATAAAGAAACCGGGGGGGGGGGGGGGGGGGGGGGACAAAAAAAAAGTTATAAGAATACCAAGCAACATATCTCTTGTCAAAGAATCACCATCCTTTGATTCTTCTATAGTAGAAATATTTTCACTAAATCTTTTTGGAAGAGATCTTAAGACCTTATCACAAACATACGATTCTTCAACCTTAAGTCCAAGTCCTTGCATAGCATTAACAACTTCATCAACTCGAAGTAGATAAGTACTAATATTTTCCTCATCCTTCATTCTTAACTCTTCAAATTGTCCTTTGAGATTTTGTATCTTTGCTTTCTTGACACCTTTATCTCCTTCATATATACTTTGCAACTTATCCCAAATTCCTTTTGCATCTTTACAGTGCATAACTTTTATGGACTCTATTCTATGCAAACCTCTCAAAATTGCATTCATTGCTTTTGAATTGTAATGTTGTAGAAGCTTACCTTCCTTATCTGTAGGTGGATCAACTGGGGGTATGTATCCATTTTCCACTACTTCCCAAATTTCATTGCCAAGTGCCATCAAGTGAATCTTCATTCTCATACTCCAATATATATAATCACTTCCATCAAATATTGGTGTAGGATTATCTGAGGACACATTCTTAGAATCCATTGTGTTCTTGAAAGATTTTCCTTCAAGTTGTTAAACTCTTTCGAAGGAACCCACTATGATACCAATTGAAGAACACAAGCTTATACTGAGAGGGGGGTGAACAGTATAAGACCACTTTTTACTTTTCCTTCCCAATCAATATTATGCAATGTATAGATAGCAATATCAAAAACAGTAATCAAAGTAATGCACAAATCACCACACACAATAGAGACACCAAATTTACGTGGTTCACCCAATGTGGGCTACTCCACGGAGAAAATATTTCACTAAAATTTTCTCAATCAATCTCTTGGGAATCCTTTCCCTATTACAATGTTTATGGACCTCTGTCCAAAGGAGACACCAATCCCCTAATCAATTTCATGGATCTCTATCCACAAGAGACACCAATCTCCTAACTCTGCTCTAGCTGGTGATCCTCTAGAAGACCTCTGCCTCCACTGCCCTTAGCAAATGGAACTCTATCCATAGAAGACACCTATCCTCCTTGCTCTGGTTGGAGACCTCTATCCTCAACTCTATCACCTCCAAAGCTCTATCTCAAATATGCACTAAACACAGTCCTTCGGTCTAGCACAAATCTGTCCTCAATCTCTGTCTCTGGTCTGGCACAAACCTATCCTCAAATCTGCACCAAAATCTGTCCTCGAATCTGTACTAAACACAGTCCTTCGGTCTAGCACAAATTTTTCCTCAATCTCTATCCTCAAGCCTTAACTCAAAGCTTGACTCAATCTCAAATCAACTCTGCTAGATCTGCCCCAAACCTTAACTCAAGGTTTGAACAAATCAATCAATCAACTCTGCTCACAAGCCTTCTCAAAGACTTGTCTCAAATCTGCCTTGTAAGCTTCCACAAAAGCTCACACTAATCTATCCTCAAGTCCTCTCTAGAACTTGTCCAATCTGCTCAATAAGTCCTCACAAGAACTTATCCAAATCTACTCTCAATCTATATTGTAAGCTTCCACAAAAGCTTACCCAAATCTGTCCACAAGTCTTCTCAAAGACTTACCTCAAATCTGCTCAACAAGTCCACACTAGAACTTGTCCAATCTCATAGAAACATAAAGAGAATTTTTAGAGACTCAATATGCTCTACACTCATCACAATGCTCAATCACTTTCAATCACTCTCTTAGAAACATATAGAGAATTGTTAGAGACTCAATATGCTTCACATTCACCTCAATACTCAATCACTTTCAATCACTCTCTTAGAAACATATAGAGAATTGTTAGAGACTCAATATGCTTCACATTCACCTCAATACTCTCAATCACTTTCTCAACTCAATTAGAATATAGAATAATTTGTTTCACAGAACTTGAACAATCACTTCACACATTCACTTGACTAGGCTTAACCAACTCTACTCAACCAATTACTCAATGGAATGATCCTTGCTCACAAACCCTAGTCCAAGCATATGAATATTCACTCAAATATTTCCAACAATGCTTTATCAACCAATCTCACATAACAATGATACTCAAACCCTAGTTCAAGTTCTTCACTCAACAACTCACTTCAACAATAATGCTTATAAGACAATCTTCACATAACAATGATACTCATGTTCTTTGCAAACCCTAGTTCAAGTTCTTCACTCAATTCAAACACTTCAACAACAATGCTTATAAAACAAGGTTTTATCAACAACTCTTAATTCCAGAAAACCTTGAAGCATTAATTCAAAACACTCTCAACAATGCAAACCAAACAATCCTTTTCACTCCAACCTTTCATTCACAATTTTCAACAATCACTCACTAGGAAGAATATGCCCATACCTTTTGTTGGATGTCAAAGTGCCTTTGGAAAAACCTGTCTTAATCACAATTTCCTTCTTTCCAAATTCAATGGTTAAACACAACAATATCACTTCAATACTTTCTCAAAAATATTCCCTTTGACACAAAATAATCACAACTCTATTTATGCCTTATTTCTCCCTTTTAAAAATAACACTCATCATAACATACATAAAAATAATTTCTTTGATACACCTTATAAACTCCAACTTAAAATAATATCCAACACCATAAAATATCAACCAAACACCTTACAACCCTTTCAAAACCTTTGAGCAAATAACATTAAAATTTAATTTTGCAAAACCCTTATAACTCCCTTGCAACCTTAGAACCAAATAAAAATATGCAAAAATTAATTTTTTAAATGCCCAAACTATATCCCCGAAATTTTTGGTGACCAATTATCAAAGCATACCTCTTTCTTCCCCAAAAGGGGATTCGACGAGATTTGATCTGCCGTCTCCTCTTTCCTAAGCGCCTTAGCGCTTGGGAGCCCACCGTGTGGGCTACTAAGGCCCACGTGAAGGAAGGTAAACCCCCTTTCTCTTATGCCTTCATCATCACTTGATTTTCCACGACTTCGCACGTTCTTTCTCTTGCAGTGCAAATTTCAAAGCTTGCAATTTATTTCAAAGGAATGGTGATTTTTTGTAGTGTGGAAGTTCCTCCTTTTATACATGTTTTTAAACTTCTCCTCACGCCAGCGCTGACATTCGAATTTTAATTTCGAATTTTATTTTTAATAACCCACCTTAGGGTTTTTAACCTTAGCTTAAATTAATTTATAATTAATAATTAATTTAAATAACTTTATAAGTTAAATAAATTAACTAATAAATTAATTTAAAATTAATTTATAATTAATTTTAAACTTCCTTTGTATAATATTATAAAAGAATATTATAATATTATTTATTTGGGCTTTTTCTTGCACTTTGGACCTCATCTGACTTCTTGGAACCGGGTCTTGAAACTGAAACCAAAATGGATGCTACCAACTAAAACTGCCACTAACTGGTGTTGTAAGTTCGACATCAATGACCACTTACTCTTGACATCAATGACAACTTATCACTCAAAATGTCCAACATAAAGCATTGGTTTTCTAGGTTCTTTATATTTAGTAGGCTAAAGATCCCTTGAGATCCACCATAACTATAGTGATGAATCACTACACCCCCTTTGGCAAGGAAAAATAAAATTTTGAGCCATAGACGAGCACAAAAGAAACCCTCAATCAAAAATATTTGATGATCAAAGTGAATGTCTTGAGAGTAAAGGTTATCTAAAAAGTAAAAATTTTGTTAGTCCCGATCAAAAGGCAAGAAGCAAAATATCCGACATGAAGGTACTTGAGACAAAAAGTCTTGAAGCCCTAATATCAAGTGGTCCCAATCTCAAGTGATGAGAAAACTTTCAAAGACAAGCACCGACACCCTAAATTTAAAAGTAATGAGGTGATCATTATTCAAGGAGTATTGCCCTTGTTGCAAAAAAGTATCTCATCTCCCTATGAAAAAATAGTAGCAACTTGGGACCCATGATAGAAGCAACTCAAAGATCCAAAATATTAAATGAAGAGATCTTCTACACCCATATGATGGAAATTTCTAGAAAATTGGTAGATGGCAATAAATATGATACCTACTCATCCAAGGGCTTAAGGGCATCTAACATATATGACTTCAAATCCAAATAACCTTAGAGGGACTAACAATTCAAACAAGATATTATTTGACATCAAAAGCAACAACCACCTTGAAATCTTTGCATGAATTTTGGAGGGAAAACCTTCCTCTTGTAATCTATAAATAGGATTAGTATCAACAAGTTTGTAATTTTTGTCTCTTGTAGGATTTCCTTTCATTTATTTTTGTAAAAACAATCATCTCTTAAGTGGCTTGTGGGCAATCTCAAACCCCTACATCTAGCACATTCTTTGTAAATATTTGCTTACATATATATATTCATACACATACACACATAAAAAATCCCACATCAATGTTTGGTTTATCCATTTATGACTCCCTATGGACCCATTTCTATGTGTATGTATGTGTTTGTAATATTTTTACCTATTTTAGATTTTATCAAGTGTATGTTTGTATGAGGGGCCTACGCCTATTTTTGGAATAGTCATTTATCATTGGCTCTCTTGTGGGACCCACCTCTTTATGCATACCTATGGTTGGTAACTCTCATTTGTGCTTCATTGTGTTGAGGAGAGGAAGTGTTCATCATTAACACAATGTTCAAGCCTATTTTTGCAAGATCTTAGCAAATATTTTGGTGCATCACAACCCTTTTTCTTTTATTGATTTATTTTCCTCCTTTTCTCTCAAACCCTTTTCCATTTAATTGAGTCTAAGTGTGCTTAAAAATCACATCTTAACAAGGAGTTAGCCTTGTAAAAACTCTTGAAGTCTCCCAACTGAGTCATTGCCTATGCTCTCAGTTGTAGCCTTGTTGTGTCACTCCCTATGAGGTGTGATTGCCATGCTAGGGATAATCAGAGATGAAAAAAATTCCTAATTGTTTGATTTAAATATAGGAATTTAAGCTTATGTGTCTATGGGTTTGGTGGTTCCTTTAGGTTTTAATTATTTCTATATTTTAGGGTTTGCATATGATATCAAAGGTTCAAAAGTTTTGTGAGCATGTGTTATTTAAAAATTTATAAAAATAACTTAAAGTTAGATGTATTTGAGTATGAGTTCCTTAAGCTATAATTAAAGACCTTTAATATTAATCTATAATTAGTTTATGGTAAGGACAGAATCTATACTTTAGTTATGTTAGGCAATGTAGCCTGGTTGTGGTTAGTAGAAACTAGAGTTAGGCAAAGTCTATAATTAGGTTATGGTTAAAGAAAAATCTATCATTTGGTTATGTTAGGTAATATCTATAGTTTGGTTCATGCACAAGGTTTAATATTTTAAAGGTTTTAGGTTGTATGAGCTTAGAATTTAAGGAGTACTACATAGATCTATGGTTTAGATTACAGGGTTTTGTTTACAATTCTAATATGTAGTGTTAATATTTTATGATCGAAGATACAAGTCCTTAAACTTAGGATTATGGATGACCATAAAATCTAATGATTTAGACTCATGTCCTAAGGTTCTAATGACATAAATGTCTAGAGTTTTAGAAAATAAGAATTAGTGTCTAGTTTCTAAGATTTAAGTTTAATCTATCAATTTCTAAATTTCTAAGGTGCAAGGATATTCCTTATCTCATTGATATTTCCTCTCAATTGTTAGCCATAAATTTCCTCCCAATTGTTAGCCACAAATGAAACACATTCCAAAATGTAAAATAACATGAGTTTCCTATTCAAATTTAATTTAACATGTAATATTTCCTTTATCTAAACCATGAATTTGTTCAATAATCCAACCATGTGCTTCAGGTTAACCTTATTCCACTTGTACAATTCATGTTCAACTGATAATTCATTCAATAAATAGACTAATAACTTTATTTTGGTAATCAATTATCCCAAAGATAATCTCACTTGATAATAGATACTTTAGAATTTTATCTAAGTTTTAAGTCTCTCCAACTAAATTTCCAATGGCAAGTGACCCTAAATTCTAAACTTTGATATAGTTTCCTTGCTATCATTTTATGCATCTTTTGCCCTTAAGTTACTCTTTCTATCCCCAAGAGTAGCTAGCTTGTGAGCACCACTATGTTTTCTAGAGGGGGAATTTCTATTTATAGTAGACCATTCATGAAAAGGGCTAGGGTCTATAATGGCCAAAACATACATGGAAGTAGTTATAAAACTTAATATTATTATTTATTTTGTTAAAATTTAGTGCTAAACCCTTAACTACTAAATTAAAACATCATGATATTTTCAAAAAATAAACAAGAAAAAATAACATTATTGTTGACAAATAAAATTTATATTTTTCATGGATATGAGGGCTTGGTTCAACAGTCAAAATGCTTCTATAGGAGCGTGGAGACCAGGGTTCCAATCCCTCGGGCCCCGTAGTACTTGTGGGCATGTTGCATCAACGTAGCCATCTACGTAAAAGGTTTACCCGATGCAACTGGAGGTTATAGTGGTGACAAGGAGTGATATTCGAACCCATGAAGAGGCGTAGAAAATTGTAACAAGTTACCGATTCCTCTAGTATAATAAAAAAATTTATATTTTTCACTATATCCTTTATTATTATTAATTGGTTATATGGGATTTGAATATTGTGATCCTTATTTCATCATTAGCATGTTATCACAATATTTCCATCAACCACATGCCAATATTATAACATATTACATGAAAATATTTAATATGAATTTCTCCATTGAAATCCTATATTTTTAACCACTATAGATCATGAAATTTTATTATTTCTTTATTTCATTGATATTTTGTTCCTATTTTTCTTTTTATTTAATGCATTTACTTTATTTATAATTTTTCCATTCACTTTAAAAAATTTATGTTTAAAGTTAATTGATAGCTATTAATTATTATCGAATTAATAGATATTATGATCCTTTGTAAAGCTTAAGTTTTTTAATATGTGAGATTTTTAATTGTAAAATGTACATTCTAGGACCTTGTACAATTCAATTTAAAATCTTAAACCATAGACCTTAAGTTGCTAAGTCATCAATCTATAAAATGAACCTAGATTTATAAACCCTAACATGTCCTAAACTCTAATAATATCCAATCTTTAAAATCTTATTTCCTATACTAGGTGCTAAAATCCTTAGTATTTAAAGTATTAAAATTTGAACAAAGATATTCTAGACTTTAGAACCTTATAATCTAGTGCTTGGATCATAGGCATTTGCCCCTTAATTAAACCCATACATTGAAATCCTAATATAATACCCTTAAACCTAAAATTTGGGCATGGAAACCTATTTCAAACCTAGAATATTCAACCTCATATCCTGTATCATAGGCCCTAAAACTTTTAAATATTATTATGGCTTAATCCATATACTATGTGCTAAAATGCTTAGATTGTAAGGCATTAAAAATGAACAAAGAACACCAAACTATCTTCAATATCTTATAAACTAGTTCTTGGATAATGGACCTTTGCCCCTTAAAGTACACTTAAATCTATGACTTGAAATCTTAGTCTTATACATAAACATTAGACTTAAATCCTAGGGTATAAACAATTACCCCTATCCCTCTTGGGTCATATCCAAGAATCTAAACCAATATTTATTAAACTCCTAAAATATTATACTTTCAACCTCATTTACTCATAAACCATCATATATAATGATATAATATCCCTTGGCTACAGATAATAATATAATAAGGTCTAAAAATTTTGAACATTATTATGGCTTAATCCTTATACTATGCACTAGCATCCTTAGACTCTATAACATCAAAACTAAAAAAATAATTATAGACTTCAAAACCTTATAAACTAGCTCTTGTATAATGGATCCTTATACCTTAAATGCACTTAAACATTTACATACACATTAGAATTAAAAAAACCTAGGATATAAATAACTATCCCTATCCCTCTTGGGTCATATCCTAGAATCTAGACCAAATATTTTAAACTCCTAAAATATTATGTGTAATACCTTATGTATTTATAAATCATGATATCTTATTATATAATTTTCCTTGTCTATAAATAATAAGATCTTATGACACTTTGATACATAGATCTTAGACCTAAATCTTAAACTGAGAGCACATAGTTCTAAGATCCTTTGAATGCTTATAGATATATTCGTATCCCTTGATTCATAAATATAAATATTTTTTTAAATATAAGCTTGTATTTGTTGACCTTTAGACCAAACAAACCTAGAGAGAATCATCTTGACTAAGTCTATCTTAGCCAGTGGTGCAAATGTATCATTATTATATGCTCCCTTCTATTAAAATAATTAGTTATAGCAACAAGGTGTACCTTGTGATTCTCCACCTTACCATCTAAAGTATAGTTGGTCTTGTACACCCATTTACAACCAATTTTATTTTTTTCTTGTAGAAGAGGAACCAACTCCAAAGTCTTATTCTTCATTGAACCCTTATTCTACTAGTATAGGATCTTCCCACACCAACTAACCCTTAGCCTGAGAATATATAATATTATTCTAAGAATGAGAAACCTTTGAGAGTAAAGCTCAATATAGGTAATAAAGGTAATGAGGGTCATAAAGGTGATATATATTTGAGTTATCTAATTGCCCCATAAATATTCATTTGTGACTCTTTGATGTCTTCTTTTGAAGATCATTGTGTATGTGAGCCCATGTTGAAGACCTAAATATATAGAATTAATATACGTTAGGGTTATTTGTTGTCAACCTCTCAAAAGGTGTCATGCCTTGTACTACCTTCATGGGAACCTATTGGTCAAATATCTACCTAATTAACAAAGCTTACATTTGTGTGCCCTAGACAAGACCAACATTGAAATGTTGGAGGAAATAAAAGTCCTTCGTGCCAATATCCAGATAGGATTGGCTCCCTTGCTAAATCCTATACTATTTTAGACTAGAGTTGCAGAAAAAAAATTGAAAAGAACTGAAAGAAATAGGAAATATGGCCACAGGCCGAAGGTGTAGGATTGGGGATAGACTAACAGTAGGAATTCCACTCAACCTTGTATAGACAACCTCCAAGATCGCACTTCAGAACTCACTCTCCCATCAGCAATGTTCAAATTCAGATGCAAAATTTAAACTCAACAGTAGACAATGAATATGAGCATAAGATAGAAATACATAAAATAGAAGGAAATCACACACAAAATTGCTTGCAAATTTAGAAGCCAAGTATCTTCTATTGATGCAGAGAACTTGAATAGTTTTTATGCAGAATGTCTAACCTCCTTTTACAATGAGAATGGATTAGTATTTATAGATGTTCTCACCTCTTTAATTAAATTCATATAAAAAAGACAAAATGTTCATAGATCAGAGACATTGGCAAGACAATTCCTCCTTGGAAATCTTCCTTCGATGATAGCGATCCAGCTTTAATGAAATAAAATTTGAATGGTCAATCAGCCCATGTACAGGTGCATTGGAACACATTGAGAATCATAGGAAAATAGGGGAATAAATGCTGAATTGTGGCCACCTTCGTGTTTCAAAAATTTGTGCTCACCCCAGCAATTTACTCAACATTGAATTCACCTTGAAAAGAGGTGAAACTAATAGGGGGCACCTTTGGAAATCATAAAAATCATGGAACATATCTTCTATTTACCACAATTATTAAATTTCCATATTCATCTAAACCAGGTGCCTTTGACCAACTTCCATCGATGTTCACACTCTAAAATTGCTCAAAATAGAGCTATGAACGAAATCGTTCCTTTTAACTCTGATTATTTTCCTTTATTCACACTTTTTCCTGCAAAGTGCACACCATCGCGCTCCGCCAATGGCCTCTATCTTGACATCTTCTCAACTTTTGATTTTATGTTCAACGCTTCAAATATTTTCTCTTCGTTTTAGCCTCCCAAAAAGGCAATCGAGACCTTCACATAATTCCCATGGAAGAAATGCTTCACAAATTTTTTCTTTTTTTTTTAAATATACATTCACCCCAAAGAAGGGTGAAATGCATCGTCACCCCTTACTTTGGGCGAATACAATTTTGACTTTTCAATGTCGCCTATTGGGAACTTACCGCTCAAAACCAACCTTGGTGCACTGGTGATGCGCTTCCATGTAGGTTCACCCCAGAGAGGGGTGAATGGGACTTTCACCCCTCACCTGGGGAGAAAGCAGGTTTGACTTTTCAAACCACTTTCTTTCCTAAAATTTGCTTGAATTCTCCTTTTGGTGAGCTTTCACCCCAAAGAGGGGTGAATGAGACTTTCGCCCCTCTTATGGGGTGAAAGCACCTTTGACTAGTCCATGTTTTAGTCGGGTGCACCTCTTTAAAACTTTGAAGTCGTTCACCCCAAAGTGGGGTGAACAATGCTTTCACCCTAGCGTTGGGGCAAACACATTTTTGATAGCATCATCATTTTAGCTTCGATCCTACCCAAAATTAGAATGCTTTTTGAGTGAAAGTCATTCACTCCTTACCACTCGGCCTTCTTTACCTACGTTCATCCCAAAGTGAGGTGAATGAGATGTTCACCCCAAACTTTGGGTGAATGCACTTATCAACCATATTTTTGAACTTTATTTGGGCGAAAGAGCCATTACATTTCTTCCTCCATTTTTCAAGCATACTTTATTTACGAATAAAAAAATGAACATTAAATTCAAAATGTTGTAAATATAGGTCGAGAATAATGTATCATGGATTAATACATGTCATTCTTACATCAATAAAATTTAACAAAAAATTCAATGTGGTATATTATAAAACTGCCAACATTTCTAGTGGTTCACGGGGCATCCAGCTCGCATGGATGCAAGCGATCCCAGGCCCTTATCCATTGGGCTCCTCATGGGGTCTTCTTACTGGTTCCTTCAACTGGCACTCCTGATCTAAGATCCTTCTTATGTTTCTACTTCTTTGTTGTCTTCTCAACTACATTTACCTCTGTAGCTACTTGTAAAACTTTAGTTCACTCTTGTTCAGTCTTTGCTTTCTCTATTGTTGCTTTTTTTGTTGCATCCCGCTCTTCCTCCTCTCTCAAGATTTCGTTGGTGATCTCATAGAATTCAACCGCCTGCTCCCAAGAATGTGTAGTAAATAGGCAAGGGACACTCAAGAATTCATACACATATCGTAGGTTCTGAAGGTATTCCAAGTTGAGGCACTTAGCTCATTGAGCTAATTCAAACAATGAAAACTCCATGCGGGTGTACTTTGTCATTAGTGGCAATACTTATTATTCTATGATAGGCTCCTCCCAGTCATCAATTTTTGAAGTGTCCTCCATGAATTTTCTCCAAGTTGCTTCCAATTGTTCCTTTGGCAGAGGTTCACCCCACTCATCAGTAAACCCAAGAAAACCCATATCAGCAAGAGCCTCGAAGCAAGTCATGGAAATAGTGTGCTCTCATTCTATGGTGTTGAGGATCTTCTTGCCTTCTCTCACTAGGTTCATCCTTTGAAAATAACTACACAGTGTGACCTTGGCAGTAGACCAAGCATGGTCCATTTCACTCAAAGGGTGAATATACATACTGGAATTAGCCAAAGCTTGAATTTTTATAGTTGTCTCTATATAAGGCTCTAGCATCTCCCCAGTACCATCAATCACCTACTGACTCAACTGAATATTTATTCTAGCCTCCTAGAGATAATACAATACTTGAACTGCTTGCACTGCCAACTTCTCGCAATTTTGGGCTGAGCGAAGACATGCCTCCTTGATGCTTTTCAAAGAAAATCCTATAGCCTGGGTGGCCTTCTTAGCTAGTTGATTCTTTATGGCCTCCAGTTGCATTCTAAGTGTGTGCATATCCAACCTTGTTGCATCCCTTTCCTTCAGATGCACTACAACCTATTTTTGCAAGTACTCATTCTACGTGGTTGTTTTCTCCTCTTGCGCTCTACTTGCTGCCAAAGCAGCCTCAAGTTTAGTGATCTTATTTTTGGTATCATAAAATATCTACTTGTAATACTCATCATGCAAATATATTGAGCTCATATCAACCTGCATGTTCTCCATTTTTTTAGTTGTATCAATCTTCATCAGGTCTTTTGTCATAGTCTCAAAAGCATAATCAGTAGGCAACATTTCTCCTCGTAGCTTCTGGACCAGAGGAGTGATCCTAGTTGTGTGAGACTCCATGGCAACTGGATCAAAAGTGACCTTCTTGAGAAGTCGAGCTGGAGCCAATGCTTCATTTTTATCTATGACTTTTCAACCACTATGAAAAACTGAGGTGCACTCTATTGATTTTCTCTACATCAAGATATTTTGAAGCCATCTCATCTCTGGGTAATACTTACAACTCCAAAAATGGTGTGAAGGGTATCAAAACTTGTGAGTGGTCAAGCTCAAAGGAAGCGAAAGAAACAACTAGAAGGGGAGGGACCGAAATGGCAGAGTGGGTGGAGGAACTAGGTTAGGCTATAGTTACGCTTACTCTAGGAGGAGCTTGTGTACTTACAACTTCAATAAATGTGGTGGCAGCAATGGAAAGGGTAGGGTGCAAAAATAGGTTTGGCACCAATGCAAACAAACTGAAAGAAATGGAGGTTAAAGAAAGGGGAATAGAAGGAGCAGTAGTGACGTGTGAAAGGGGAAAAAAGGAGAAAATAGACATAGAGGGCATACCGAAGGGAGGAGAGACTGATACAAAAACTAATGGAAGTGAACTAACAGCCACTACATGCTCCGAAGAAGAAGAAGAAGAGGGAAAAGAAGATGTACCTTCGGGCGCAGGCACCATGTGTTTCGGTGGTGGAAGTAGTTGTGAGATGATTTCTTCCTATTGCTTCTCCACTTCCTCCTCAAGTTTAATGACCTCTACATGTATGTTCTATGTATGTTGGTCCTCTGATTTATCATGAATCATCGTAAATATTTGTGCAACCATCATCAGAGCCTCTATCACTAGCAAAGGAGAAATAATAGTCATTGAAACAACTATAACTGTTGGAACTATGACAACCAAAAATATAATAGTAGATGAGGAAGTAGCATTGGTCCTTGGCCATTTTGTAGCTTTTGGGAATGGGGGCACATCTTGAACAATCTACTTTTCTGGCAAAGGTGTCTCATCCTCTCTATGCTTCACCCACTGAGATCTTCGCTGAAACACATACTGCTGCTCTTCCTCTTCAGGCATCTCTTCTTCAATTATCGAGCACTCTTCCTTATCCCACTTTCACCACTATCAAAATGTTGGAAAATTTGGGGAAAGATATTTGGGAAATCGATGGGTTGATAGGTGCTAACAAATTCATCGTAGGTTTCCAAAAATACCTCATCCATCTTCAACCCATAGGAAGAGGTAATTTTTCCTCTATGGACCCGCATTATCCACCAGTTCATGATTTTCTCCTTAGTCCACTAGGGCTTACTTTCTTTCACTTGACTAAATAATCTAGGCAAAGGGATCTAAGTTTTGTATCTTGCTAGATTGCACGCTGCCTCTTGTTCATAACAGTCATGTCAGGGTGGTAGTGACATCATATTTTTGATGTGCCACTCTAAGTCAGGTCCATTAAAATTATTATGCCTCTTCTTGATGTTGGGTCCCAGATAGTAGTGGAAGGTCTTGGCCTTGATTATTTCCAAAAAAATTCCCAGCGGGTCATACCTCCATCGTTGTGGCAATTCTATCAACCCTAGGTCCTGTAGTGTCACTGTGAGTAATCTATTTTTCCTAACCTAGCTAACCTCTATGCTACTGAACTTGAAAGGCATATTGCAAGTCATCTTCTTGTCGCATCCTATTCCATACACATCATTAGTGTAGTTTGTTTGGCGTACCACCTCCATGGTGAAAACGTGTTTGGTGGTAAAGTATGGAAGCAAGAATGGCTTACCCATGAAGCCAAAAATTCTTACCACCATCCCCTAAGTAAGCAAGAAGATGTCCCCCTTTTCTACTGTAACCACTACCTCTATCATCTCTCATGGCACCCTTTCACTTACACCACAAAGAAACTCTATTACAGGCCCCAGAAACAAGTGATTAAAACTATAGAACAACCCTTGCTCAATAGGGAAGAAGTCCACATGTATACTAGTATAAGCTCATCCCTTTCATCTATTTGCCTCACTGCAATAAATGAGAAATGCTGGTGTATATGGAAAAATAAATACCATACCAAAAAGGAGGTATGCATAAATGACGTCTCCTCTCCAATTTGCAACCTTTCCAATTGAAAATACAGTTTTTGAGATATCCAATCAGCCCAATCAAAATAAATTGGATTGGTGCCCTATCTCATGGCTGGTGGAGAGTAAAATTTCACCTGGTATATGCATTGCGCTAAGACCACGTGCCACTTATGAATAGTGGAATCTATCGGTAAATCACTAACCCATGCTAACATTGAATAGATATCCAGGTTCTTGAACTCTGTAAATGGCTTCAATAGGTTCAAAATTTGCCCTAGTTGTGGCTCTTTAATCAACTGTGTCTCCATGAACCGATGCATTGTCACGGTAGATACATACCTATATTCCTGCTCATTGACATACAACTTCTTACTAATTGCATATAAAGGAGGCTTCAACCCGCAAGCAAACACCTATCGCACTTCATCCAGGGTAATAGTAAAAAGCGCTTCTTTGTTTGCTTTCTGCACTGTTCTGGTAGTTAGATTATAAAATTGAGTAATTAATTTCACCAGCTTCGAACAACGATGTACGGGCGTACACAAATACCAAAACAAATGTGCATGGTACAACATAGTCAATGGGCTTTCTGTTGTCAATCCTTGTCTTACCGTAAACTCCACATCTTGTCACAACTTTTTCATGCCTTTGTGGGTAATTACACAATCTTTGATTTCTACCATAGGACCTGAGTATGGGTCCAAATCCACGTTCTCATTCCTTTGAGCCCTCTTGGATTTTGATCCACCTTCTATTTTCTTTCTGGAATTCTTGGGCTTTGCAACTTCATGCACTTCTTTGTTTTTTCTTCCCATTATATCTCTCTGATGGCTAACTTGAATTTCCTTTGTTGTCTCTACAACCAAAGATTTTTTGAAAACACAACAGTAGTAAAAATTTAAAAATTAAACTATGAAGCTTTTTACCTTTCCCTTTATATAAAGTGCCCCTCCAACCATCAGAGTAAATGCAGCAAATTTTCCTATTATATTCGGGAGGGCGCACACCTTGTTTCTCCCAATGGGCACTAATCCCAAGTGCTAATTGCAACTGAATCTAATTCATCAGATTATCATTCTTGGAAACTGTGTTCCTTCTTCGATGTATCACACCTTGGAGAAACATGCCCTAGCTATTAAAATTGCTTTGAGAACAATAAACTTGCCACCTATAGATTAATGGGCCCCTTTACTTTCAACATGGTGAAATCTCAGCTCTCGAGAAAGTAAGGAATGCTTCTCAATACAACCTAGGTGCACATTTTGCATTAATTATCCTAAGAATACGTCATTTAATACAGTCACTCATTTTCCTTCACATTCTGAGTGAAATCACCTTGAGGGCATTCTTATATTCTGAAAAATCATTACGCTTCGAAGGGTAGTGAGGGTGAAAATGCTAATGAAACCATTTTGATTTTCTTCTCTTTTGTTTCGAAAGTGCTTTCCACCTGATTGATAAAATTCATGGTGAATGCCTTCTTTTAAATCCATTTCAGCTTTTCCTTTTCACCCAATTTTAGAAAAAGTATGCTTTCCTTTTAAAAAAAACTCAATTTTTTTTTTAGGGCTTTTTCTCTTTTTTTTTAGCTTTTCCCTTATTTGGATTTTCCTTTTTTTTAAATTCGCCCGCATGCCAAAAATAAAACTAAACAATTTATGCCTTTTGTGTTTTCCTTTTTCTTCACTCGCACCCCGCATTAAAATCGTGATGTGTTTGTCCGAAATGACCGGCGCACGCTTTTCCCATTGTAAAGCACCTCTTATTTCAAACTTAAAATGAAAGCACTTTTTGGTGCCAGTTAAAAAAATACCATCTGCATCTTCACCCCAAAGAGGGGCGAATGGAAGTTTCGCCCCTCTTTCAGGGTAAAAGCACTTTTAAAACCCTTTTTGAACCTTTTGACATGCACTTTTAATTTGAATATGGGCTTTCGCTCCAATGAGGGGCGCATGAGAGTTTCTCCCCCTTTGAATTTCATTCTCTTGACTTTGCTTTTGGGTTTTCTTCACTTTGAGATGTGTTCGCCTCTCTTTATAGGAAAATGGGACTTTTTCCCCTTCTGTTAGGTGAAATAACTATTGACCATTTTACGACATTGATTTCTACCCTTCGACTGTAATGTGCATTCTTTTAAATTATAAATCACGAGCTTCAACATTTTTTTTAGTCCCAAGATACATTCACCCCAATAGAAGGTGAACAGGGCTTTCACCCTCTCCCAGAGGTGAAAGTGCTTTCAACTAGTTGTTTTTTCATTGTTCTGAAGTTGATCTCCATACTTGATTTTCTGATTTACTTGTTGCTCTTCAACATCGGTGTCTTGCTTCTCAAAACACATAGACTTACAAATTTACAAAGCAACCTATTAAAACCTTCGAAGCCTTATAAGCCTCTATAGTTTCCTGTTCTTAGTAAATCAATTAATTTTTTCCCGTAATAATAATGCATATTTATTGAACCATTTTGGGGCGAGCTTGATTCTATAATAGAGATGGAGCGTATATATTTTTCTTTCTTTTGTCTTTTCTATTTTCTCTCTTTTTTTTTATAAAGTAGTATCAAATAAAAATTGCTTGCAAAATAAAAATATGTATATATTTACAAATTGATACCTCTTAAGTTCATTATTGAACATAGGCCTTCATATGAAGACCATTTATCAAAATTGGAAAATCCCAGCCATCCATGTCTCGAAGATGATATGCATTTTCTGAATTCACTGTAAAAATCTGAAACGATCCTTCCTAGATCGCATCAAACTTGTGGTGCTTTTCCATCTTGGCTTTATTCTCGTTCCACTTGAGAACTAAATCTCCCACCTGAAACCTGCACTCTCTAGTCTTTTTTTCAAACCACTTTTGCATTGCTTTAGCGTATTAAGTGAAATCTTGATACACTTTTTCTCTTTCTTCCACAAACTACAGTAATTGAACCAACCTTGCGCTCATTGGATCATACTCATCATCTCCATCTTTGAACAACTACAAGATCTAAAGTACTGGAAGCTCAATGTGGGTGGGCACAACTGCTTCTTTCCCATACACAAGGGAGTAAGGAGAGGCTTTAATAGACTTCTTCACTGATATCCGATCTACCCACAAAACCTGATTCAACAATAAATGCCAACTCCTTTTATTGCTTCCTAGTGTCCTTTTCAAGATTCGTAGCAAGTTTTTATTGGTAGATTCGGCCAAGTCATTCCCTTATGGGTAATAATTGGATGATGTCTTAAGATAAATCTTGTACTTGCTTGCAAATTCAATGATATTAGCCCCAATAAATGGAGTTCTATTATCAGTTACAATAGCCTCTAGGACACCGAAGTGGGTAATCAATCCCTCCAAGAAAGAAATGATAGTAGCTTGATCTGCCTTTTTGGTAGGAATGGCTTCTACCCACCTAGTGAAATAATCTATTGTAATCAATATGTACTTGTGCTTAGTCTATGAATGAGGATCTATGACTCCTATGAAGTTAAGGCCCCACTATTGAAATGATACTTCCACTTGAATCGGGTGTAGGGGCAATGATCATTTCTTGGTCCTGCCAACATACCGATGATAGTTGTCACATTTTTTACTTACCTTGTGAGTATTAGTAAACAAAGTAGGCCAATAATAATTGGCTCGGATGATTTTCAAGGCCATTGACTTTCCTACATAATGGCCACCAGACAAGCCAAAATGAAACTCTTCCAAAATTTTCTCCTTTTTTGATTCCTTCACACACCGAAGGAGTACTCCATCAATATTCTTGTGGAATAACCTGCTTGGTAACAAAACATACTTGAGTGCTTGCAGCCTAAACCTCCAATGCTGTGAAGCATCAAGATGTGATGGACACCTCCCAGATGTAAAGAATTCTACAAGGTCCTCTATCCAATCATGACCTGCTATAGCATGATTTGCACAAATGCTTTCATGGATATCTTCTTCTTGTACTGTAGCTAGTGATTCAGATGTTGTGCTTTTGGCTAATTCCTAGTAGAGAGCTCATCCATAAATTAGCTTAGTGGGTTGGATCTCCACATCATACTCTTGAATCTTTGAGACCCAACCCACTCTTTTATCGCCTAACTCCCCTTGGAGAATGAAGTTTCTGACATCTGGGTGTATCACATAAATGACTGTCTTGCTCTGTGAGACAAAGTGCTAAAATTTCTTTAGGGATTTCATCACTATGTACACCTATTTCTCAATGAAATTGTACTTCTCCTAGTGTGGTGCAATGACTTGGCTCAAAAAAGCAAAAGGTTTTTCATCTCCATCTTCTTGCTTCTATGTCAGAACGGTAGTATAACTCTCCTGCTCGCCTATCGCATAGATAATAAAGTCTTTGGAATAATCTGGGTTAATTAATACTGGTGCTTGGGTGATTCTCTCATTGATTTCCTAAAAATACCATCTTCTTTCCTCGATCCACTTGAACTCTACATTCTTTTTCAAAAGCTCAATCATGGGTTTGACCACCTGGGTGAAATCAGCAATGAACTTTTGGATGAAATTTATCTATTTGAAGAACAACTACATGTCCTTTTTGTTAACTTGCAGTGGTAGTTTCAAGAGCACCTCGGCCCTTGTGGGATCAATCGTGAGTCTGTCTTGTGAGATCATGTGACCTAACAATTTTCCTTCTTTGACAACGAATATAGACTTCTTCGAATTAATGGAAATTCCAAACTCCTGATATTTCTCAAACACCTACCTCAAATGAGAAACGTGCTCTTCTCTATGATGCGAAAACACAATCATATCATCTAGGTAAATCACAATAATTTTATTTAATAACTCATCGAAAGCAATGTTCATGGCTCTCTGAAAGGTTGTGCCAGTGTTTGAAAGATCGAACAACATTCTTTGATATGTGAATGTGCCCCACTTAGTAGTGAACATCGTATTGTGTTGGTCTTCATCCTTTATCCATATCTGGTTATAACCAGAGAAATCATTTAATAGTGAAAACCTTTACATTTCGATGACCATATCTAGAATTTTATGAATCTGCAAAAGAGGATAGTGATCTTTCAATGATGTCTAGTTCAGATTCCAAAAATCCATGCACAGACAGATATCTCCATTCTTATTTTGAATTGGCACTAGGTTTGCCACCCATGTTGAGTGCTTGATTGGATATATTATCTTAGCTTCTAGCATCTTTAATAGTTCTACTTTTATGAGCACATTGATTAGAGGATTGATCGGGCATTGCTTCTACCAAAAGGGTTTTACTCCCTCCTGTAGTTCAATGGTATGTTGGATCATATTCTTTTCATATCCCTTCAAATCATGGTAGCTCCAGGCAACAATATCAAGGTACTCAAAACATAAACTCTTGATATCTTCCAATTCTTCTAAAGTGTACTTAGTTCTAATCTTGATGATCTTTTCAAGCTCCATCTACAACTCCTTATATTCCTTTGAATCCACCTTGATTTTATGCTTCTCATCTCTGTCATTTTGGTCAAATAGACTTTCCAATAAAATCAATCCCCTGGGAATGTGATTATTCTTTAGTCAAATCATACCTTCTATTTCTTCTTCGATAAGTACTCTATCATCTACGCTTGCATCTTCCTTTATCATAAAATTAACTATCTACTCATCATTGTTGAACACTTGCCAATAGTGATTCTTATCAGGGACTGAGAGTCTACAGATTACCCTGATATTCTTGGGTTTCCTTACTACTTGTTCTATGGGAGAGTAATTTATGCCAAGAGAAGCTAAAATATATACATGTTTGTTCTATTCTCATGAAATTTCCTGAATATTAAAAGTCGTAAAGGACTCAAATGAATCCCATACCTTTTTACGATAGGCCTTCAAGTAGTGTTGCTTCGATACACACTTGTTTGTGGTCTGGTTTATGATAAGCTCAGAATATCCAAAGACCTATAGTTGTTTTATGCCCAATTTTTTAGCCTTTTTCAAACCAAGGCATAATGCTTCATATTCAACATCATTATTAGTGCAATTCCAAGTCAATATATACGAATAGGTCTTCTATAATCCTTCAGGAGAAATAAGAACAATACCTACTCCTACGCCATTCTTGCACCTTGTGCCATAAAAATATAGCTTCTATAACTGATCTACAATAGGATTGGGGGTATTAGGGACATTTTCTTACATCTACTCCAGTTTGGTTATATTGTAACAATCGATGTCAGTTTCGACCATCACATTAAAATCCATGAGTGAGAACTCATCTTCAAGGTGAAGCTCACCAAGCGCTTCTTCCATCAAATCCTCTTCTTGTAATTCTTCAGTCATCATGTTGACTGCTCTAGTGGGTCTTTCTTCTTATTCCAACTTTTCTATATGAAAAGTGGATGGTTTTTCATTATAAATATGGATTCTCTTTCCTTTGAATGGAATCTCCAAATGCGAATAATCCAAGGAAAGGTATCCTCCCAATTTTTTTGTGAAATCCCTTGAGAGACACATGCTAAAGTATGGTTCCAAGTCAACCACCACTACTTCTTGGATAACCGTGATCTACAACATACTATGTAAAACAATAGGAATATCCTTGATTACTCCCACTATCTTGATCGGGGTCCCATCCAACTACAACACTCCTAGACTACTTCTTGTGTATTCCATTCCCATGACTTCGCATACTGCCTTTGGCATGACAGTGGTTGCAGCACTGGAATCGATCATATAGTTGTGTACAATCCACCCCTTCATTCTGAGTGACAAATAGAACGGGGATGGTCTATTATTTCTAGTGGCTAAAGTCGACAACGTCTATGCCAACACTATTTGGAAATGACCCTTCTTCTAATCTTTTGCAAAATTGAGAGACTCTTACAGCAGGTCAACTTGTCCAAGTAACTATAATGCTTCGTATAAGCTTATTTTTATTGGTACTTTCTTCATATCCTCCATAATATTATAATCAGATGCACCAAGAACCTTCTCTTCTACCACCCACTCATACTTGTCCCGGTAATTTTTATTAGCTTCCACCCTTTACCTCTTAGTCAAGGATGGGTACCGAAGGCATTCCTTGGCTTGTTCTTTCACCTCGTTTTGCGCTTGAGCAGTTGTGGGCTGGGAAGTTGATGCCTTTATCTGTGACTTCTCTTGAGCTAGTTTGGGTAGTAGATCCTTCAAAAAAACTAAATCTTCTTGCTTTGCCATTGCACTGAACACTTTTTTTGGTGATTGCACTTTTTTATTTTGTAACTTTGGCTCAGTAGGAACTTTTAGAGGCTCCAACTCCGTAGGGTCAACAGTCATCGACTTCTTCCTAGACCTTGTGAGAACTGAGACCTACTCTAATGAAGGGACCATACAATTTTGATATGTTTCCATTATCATATTAACTTATCTACCAGTAGAACTTTTAGCTAGTGTTTGTACATAATTGAGATGAACCATGCACATGTCTTCTCCATGAGGATCATTGTAGGTTGAGCACCAATATGCTTTCTTCGATGTACTAGTTTCTTCATTTTCTAGCACAGTTGTGTTCCTCTCAAGGCCCTTGTTGGTCGTTGGTTGCTCTCTAAAAATCGATGGTGTTTGAAATATTCTTGATCAAAATTTAGCTTCAGCTTGTTTCTTCCTTACTACAGTAATTTCATTGGAGATTGTTCTGACTAAATTGATAGATTGCATTTCTTGTAATAACTTTAGGTAATGGTCAGAACTTGAGGATGCAGAAGGTGTCAATACAGGTGGAGGTGTCATTGGAGCAAGCAATGATAGTGGAACATGTGGCACTGGTAGTGCTGGGAAAGGAATAGGCACTGTCAACTACAGAGCAACTGGTGGGGTAACTGTAGAATAGTTAGTGCAGGAATTTGTGGAACTGGAAGTGGAGCGATGTGAGGTGAACCCGAGATCCATGAGGGAACTGGGTACATAGAAGGCAAAGGCTATGAGAATCCACCTGAGTATAAATGTTGTGGAATATCAGGAAGAATAGGTATGGTTACTTTTAGGGGAAGCTTACCTATAGCAATCAAGTCTGATTCGGCCTTTTGGGCCTACGTATACAAATCTAGAAATGTATTCACATTGGCCTATCGGACTACCATGCCAATGTCAGATTTAAATGCTCTGAGATAGTAAAATACAACTTGTTCATACATGGGCCGAAGACCATCCAGAACTCTTTGCCAAATTTGGGTGAATCTGATGTTGAAGTTGACTATTGAAGAACACAAGCTTATACTGAGAGGGGGGGTGAACATTATAAGACCTCTTTTTACTTTTTCCTTTATACTTCAAAATAGTAAAGCAATATACCAAAGCAATATCAAAGCAATGCACAATATCATCCACAAAGTGACACCAATTTTAACGTGGTTCACCTAGAATGGTTGGGCTACGTCCACAAAATTTCTCTAAAAGTTATCTCAAAGTTCTTTGGGGATTCTTCCCAATTACAATGTTTATGAGCCTCCCCAAAGGAGAACTTCCCTAATCAATTTATGAGCTCGTAAGGTCAATCCCCACCCACCCCCCCCCCCCCACAAAAAAGAAACAAGAAAAAACCCCCCCCCCCAAGGAAAATAACCCAAAACCACCCAACACAACCCCAAAAAAAACCAACCCCAACCAAACCCAAAAAAACCCCCCCCAATAAAAAACCACCACCCCATCAAAAAACAAAAACAAAAACCAACCCCCCCCCCCCCCCCAACCCCACCCCCCCAAAAACCACCAACCCAAAACAACAAAAAAACAGTTAAGCAAAAAAAAAAATCCCTAACAACTATCTCCTCCTATGGATGTCTTTGAATAGTTGTAAATTGGTGCAGTAAAGAGAAGGGATCGACTTGCTCATGGAAATTCTTGATCAATAATTTTACCAACTGATCCCATGTGGCAATAGTGGCGGGCAACAAGGACCTATATCAATACAATAGCTTTCCTCTAAGTGATAATACTAACAACCTCACCATAATATCTTCATCAGCAATGCCATGGATTGTAGCCAAAGAAGCCACATCTTGAATATGCTCATAAGTGGTCTTACCAATACCGTCATATGTAGGCAAAGCCTTCAAATATTCTTGAGGGACTGGATTTTGTGCTTTAAATTCAACTCTCCTAAGCTATTTCATGCTATAAACTATCTTGGTGGTTTTGGCTATTGTGGTGGTGGGTTATGAGCCATGTGAACCAATGTGTGTATTTGAGCTTGGGGAATGCTAGTAGTAGTACTAACTAGACTTGTAGGAGTAGAGAACACACCAACTAATCACGAGGATGTTACGAGTGATGTATGAGATATATGATGTAACGATGATGTACGATGTAAAGGAACTAATTAAGGATGCTCCCCTAGCCTTTGGATATCAAGTTTGTAAAACTCAATAGGATCTTCGAGGTTCCTGGCCTACGATCTTGTGAACATGAAGTACAACTTTCATCATTTTCACATTTGGAGATTTTTGGGCATAATTGAGTTGCCAGATGTTCTAACTATATAGCATGGAAGTGAACATCAAATCTCAATAATGTTGAAAGTGGAACTTTTGGAGTCCCATCGGGTGTGCCAAAAACTATTGGTCAAATATCTTCCTAATTAACAAAGCTTACATTTGTGTGCCTTAGACACATCCAACATTGAAAGGTTGGAGAAAAGAAAATTTCTTCATGCCAATCTCTAGAGAGGGTTGTCTCCCTTGCTAAATCCTACACTATTTTAGACTAGAGTTACGAGAAATAAATTGAAAAGAATCAAAAGAAATAGGAAATATGGCCACAGGTCGAAGGTGTAGGATTGGGGATAGACTAACAATAGGAATTCCACTCAAGCATTGAAGCAACATATAATAAAAGAGAGCAACAAAATTTACTTACAACCTTGTAGAGACAACCTCCAGGATCGCACTCCAAAACTCACTCTCTCATCAACAATGTTCAAATTCAGATGCAGAATTTAAACTCAACAACAGACAATGAATATGAGCATAAGATAGAAATGCATAAAATAGAAGGAAATCACACACAAAATCGCTTACGAATTCAGAAGCCAAGTATATTCTATTAATGCAGAGAACTTGAATAGTTTTTTCTACAGAATTTCTAACCTCCTTTTACAATGAGAATGGATTAGTATTTATAGAGGTTCTCGCCTCTTTCATTAAATGCATAAAAAGACAAAATTTTCATAGATAAGAGACATTGGTGAGACAATTCCTCCTTGGAAATATTCCTTCGTCGATAATGATCTAGTTTTAATGAAATAGACTTTGAATGGTCAATCAAACCGTGTACAAGTGCATTGGAACACATTGAGAATCAGAGGAAAACATGGGAATAAATGTTGAATTTTGGCCACCTTCGTATTTTAGAAATCTGTGCTCACCCCGACAATTTACTCGACATTGAATTCACCTTGAAAAGAGGTGAAACTGATAGGGGGCACCTTTGGAAATCATGAAAATAGGGAGCATATCTTCCATTTACCACAATTATTAAATTTCCATATTCATTCAAACCAGGCACCTTTGACCAACTCCCATCGATGTTCACACTCTAAAATTGCTCAAAATAGAGCTATGAGTGAAAGTGCTCCTTTTAACTCTGATTATTTTCATTTATTCACATTTTTTCCTACAATGTACACACCATCACGCTCCACCAATGGCCTCTATCTTGACATCTTCTTAGCTTTTTATTTTGCATTCAACGCTTTGAATATTTGCTCTTCGTTTTAGCCTCCTAAAATGGCAATCAAGACCTTCACATACTTTCCAGGGAAGAAGCACTTTGCAAAATTTTCTTTTTGTTTTGAAACATACATTCATCCCAAAGAAGGGTGAAAGGCGTTTTGGTTCAAGCACCTTTGGGAAATTAACGCCTGAAATGAACTTGGGCGCAATGGTGACGTGCTTCCATGTAGGTTCACCCCAGAGAGGGATGAATGGGACTTTCACCCCTCACCTGGGGCAAAAGCAGGTTTGACTTTTCAAAGTCACTTGCTTTCCTAAAAATTCACCCAAACTCTCCTTTTGGTGAGGTTTCACCCCAAAGAGGGGCAAATGAGACTTTCGCCCCTCTTCTGGGGTGAAAGTGTCTTTGACTAGTCCATGTTTTAGTTGGGTGTGCCTCTTTAAAACTTTGAAGTCGTTCACCCCAAAGCGTTGGGGCGAATGTATTTTTGATAGCATCATCATTTCAGCTTCGATCTCGCCCAAACTTAGAATGCTTTTTGAAAAAAATTCATTTGCTCCTTACCACTTGGCCTTCTTTACCTACGTTCACCCCGAAGTGAGGCGAATGAGATGTTCGCCCCAAACTTTGGGCGAACGCGCTTATCAACCACATTTTTGAACTTTATTTAGGTGAAAGAGCCATTATATTTCTTCCTCCATTTTTCAAGCACACTTTATTTATGAAGAACAAAAAGGAACATTAAATTCAAAATGCTATAAATATAGGTTGAGAATAATGTATCATGGATTAATACATGTCATTCTTACATCAATAAAATTTAACAAAAAATTCAATGTGGCATACTACAAAACTGCCAATAGAACCCTATTGATGATGTATGCTACATAAGTGATGGTTTCACCTAAAATTTATAATAAATATATTGGTTTAAATCATAAATCATACCATCTCCATGATCATTCTATTTTTTCCTTTTAACAACACCATTCTTTCCAGAAGTATAGTGAACAATCATTTGATATGCAATCCCATGAAATCTTAAAAATCATGAAAGGCATGACTTAGATACTCATATCCTCCATCTATCCTAAGATATTTTATCTTTCTATCCAAATAATTCATAATAAGAGCATTGAAGGTCTTGAATTTCTCAAATATCTCATCCTTAGTGTGAATATTATATAACCACACATATGTAGAAAGATAATCAAAGGATAAAGTACCTCTTTTAAAAAAGATATTGTGTACCCATAGGTTCACAAATATTATTGTATATATCCAAGGGATGTGAATCCTCTCTCACAATCCCTTTTGGAAAAGTCTCCATATCATTTCTTCCCTAGAATACATCCCTTGCATGCACCATTTAGAGGGGATACTTGTGCATCACTTTGAGGGGATACTTGTGTACCATTTGGAGGGGATATATACAAAATTCTAATAGCCATCTAAAAATGGCATATAAATCTCAAATATCCATAATTGAGATGCCTAAGCCTATGGTGCCACTTTGGAATTTCATCATTTGCATGTGTAATCAGAGCAACAAATATTTTCTTTGTAAAAGAAGAAAATATTGTAAACCCATTGTCTATATTCTTAATGATCACAATAGCTAAAAGAAGTGATTATAAATCCATTTCTTATATTCTTAAATATCTAATGATCATCCTAGATTTCTACTCTTTTTATATATGAGTAACACAATAATAAACAAGAGGTTAGGGTCAACATTAAGAACATGAAGTATCTCATAAAAAGAAGCTCTAATGTTGATTTCTCCACATATTTGAACTTGTAATGAAGAATAGTCTCCAATAACAACACACTCCCCTTAATACGATTTGTTGTATATAGGAAATGTTTATGCTTTATCATGTGTCTAGTTTCCCCTAAATATACAATCTAATCATTAGAATAAGTGGATGTCCAATATGCTAAATGAAAAACTATTATTCCTATGAGGTTTCTAATCAAATTTTCCTCACAATGTGCATAGAAGGGCAACATAAACACTCCTATTTCCTACTACTTCCTCAATCTTGTTGAATCAAATTTAACAAATTTTTTCTTTATCCTTTTGAAAAACTCACATTTTGGCTTCTTGTCATTTTGAGCTTTGGCATCAACTTTCTTTGGATGGGCCTAGTTGATCACATAATTACTCTTACACCTTTATCTTCTAGCCTGATGATGCAAAAAGTAGTTGAATATCTCAATCAATTGGTGTTATAGGAGACTTGGGAAGTATACATGAAGCATCTCAAACACAATTATCTCATATCTCCAAAACATAATTGAAGTATTTTACTTATAACCTTATCTATATATTTTTACTCTTATAAGGAATTATTAAAGTGTAATTACCCAAGGTTTTAGATTTAACCTTAAGCTAACATAAAAAATAAAGGTTTTAAATTTAATTACAAGTTTATAAGGTGGGTTTAGCCATAGTTAGGTTAATTATAGTCCATAGGACTTACTATAAATTCAATACATTGTACAATGAGTGTCCTTATGCCTATCCAATATTACATCATACAATGTCATCCTTGGCCATGAACCAAATTATCATTTCAACACCCCCCATAATTTGAATTTAGGGGCCAAGGAGAGAAGACATTAATGGAAAAATATATTTTCCCCATAATGGATAATCTAATGGGTCTCAATTGTTGATAAAAATCCTATAGAACCTTCCTTATCATCTAGAAGTTGTTCACCCATCTTCAAGAACTCAATTTCAATCCTTTGTAGTTTTAGTAAGTTATTTCCTCTTGTGGTATTCATAGATGGTCTTTGAATTTTTTGAAGAATTAGTCTATCTCTTAGGCCC
The DNA here is from genome assembly GCA_028583015.1 of Wollemia nobilis. Taxonomy (NCBI): domain Eukaryota; kingdom Viridiplantae; phylum Streptophyta; class Pinopsida; order Araucariales; family Araucariaceae; genus Wollemia; species Wollemia nobilis. The sequence goes on from JAQPPZ010002816.1 coordinate 263,453, forward strand.
TTAGGTATTATCCTACTTAGATTTGATTTTCTTTGCATGATCCTAAATATGTGAAGTACCACCAAAATTCTTTATTTCCACTTGAAAATAAATTAGGAGAGAAAATTTGATCAAGTGTAAGAAGGGAAGATATTAGCAAAGACAATATTTAGGCATTCTACACCATATTTACTTTTTCCTCTAAATATTAATATCTAATCTTAGTGCCTTGAATAATACATTCCTCAACATTATCAAACTCAACCAACTTGAAGGAAGAAAGATCTAATTTCAACCAAGTTACTTTCATAGGAATAATTTTCCCACAAAATTCATGCAATTTTGACCATACATTAATAGGTTCACTTTTGTCTTTGATATGGAAAAGCAACTCTGGTTTAATTGGTAAGGAAAATAGGCCAATGGCTTCTTCTTCCCTTTGATAGTTGATGGTTGGTGGTGTCTAAAGGTTGTATGTGCTAGGAATAGTTTAGATAAAGTCAAGTCAAGTTTAGGTAATGTATCAAATCTAATAATTCTCGTTAATTCCTTATAGCTTGGTATAGTCAAAAAAATATCCCTTATTATTTCTCTTAACACATAATATCATACTTCCTATCTTAGTATTGCATTCATCCTAATTACCACATTTAATCAAACTATTGGTCAAATATCTACCTAAAATATAAATATGCATTTGTGTGCCCTAGACACGGCCAACATTGAAAGGTCGAAGGAAATAAATGTCCTATAGGCCAATCTCTAGAGAGGGCTAGCTCCCTTGCTAATCCTACACCAGTTTAAATTTTAGAGTTGTAGGAAAGAAATTAGAAATAACGGAAAGAAATGGGAAATATAGCCACAGGTCAAAGATGTAGGATTGGGATATACTAACAACAAGAATTCCAACCAAGCGTTGTAGTAGCATAAAATAGTGAGAAGGTAAAGAATTCACTTACATTTTCCTGGAGATAACTTCCAAAATCACATTCTAGTACTCACTCCCTCATCGGTAGTATTTGAATCCAAATGCAGAATTCAAATTTAGCTATAGATAACAAACATGAATATAAGATAGAAATGTTTAAAGTAGAAAGAAATCACACAAAAATTTCTTGCAAAATTAGAAGCCGAATCTCTTCTATTTACGTAGAAAACTTGAATAGTTTTTCTATAGAGTGTCTATCCTCCTGCATTACATTGCCATGTCTAGTATTTATAGAGGATTTCACCTCTTTCATTTAATTCACATGAAGACAAAATGTTTACAGATCAGGAAACCATCAAGAGGAAATTCCTCCTTGAAAACCTTCATTAGGGAGCATTGATCCAGCTTTTAAGGAAAATTCCTAGGAAATCAACACATTTGGGCGTTAGTGCATGAAAAATGGTGAAGGTGGTCGATGACTTGATACATTCGTTGCACCTAAGAAATTTACTCCTATTCGGAATATCTTGGAATTCATGAAAATCACCCTGTGATTTTAATGTTGCAGCCCTTTTCAGCACAAAATCAGCAACTGTAGTCACCCTTTTGCTTCCATTATTAAATTCTCCTTGAGCACCCTTGAAAAATTGCTTCGAGTTGTTTTGCATCACTTTCACCCGAATTGGGTGACTAGCACCTTTAGATAAAATCCAGGTAAAAATACCCTATATATATCCATTCATCACTATCTTACACATTCACCTTTTATCTCTTCATTTGTTGTTCAGGGTTCTTTCCAAACTATCTTTTCATTTGAATAAAGTGCATATATTTTAAATAAAATATTTAAAATATAAGAAATGTGTGTTAGCATAATTTCTTTCTTTTCCATGGCGTGCTCCCTTATTACAAACTATGCTCACTACGTAAGTCTTTTCATTTTATTTTTGGGACAAAATGCCTCTAAGATAAGGTGCTTAGAACATTGGGCCAACTCAAACAAGGACAACTCCATGTGGGTGAACTTCTTCATGAGTGGTAGCACTTGATTTTTGATGATTGGCTCCTCCCACTTGTCAATTTCTAATGTATCCTCCACAAAATTCTTCCACACTGCTTCCAATTGTTCCTTTGGTAGTGGCTCGCCCCTTTCGTCAGTAAAATTTGGAAATCCCATATCGACGGGAGCATAAAATGGATCATTGAAACAATATACTCCCACTTTATTATGTTTAGAATCTTTTTGCCTTCTCTCACTAGATCCAACCTATGGAAGTAACTGTGTAGTGTAACTTTGGTTGTGGACCAGGTTTGATCCATCTCACTCATAGGGTGAATGTGCATATTGGAATGATCTGGGACTTGAATCTTCATGGTCATCTCCAAATGTGGGTCCAATATCTCCTCAGTTCTATCTATCAATTATTGGTCCAATTGAATCTATATCCGAGTTGCGTAGAGATACTACAGCTCTGAGTCAACCGGAGGTGAGCTTCTTTAATAATTTTTTGAGAAACGCTTGCGGCCTACGTGGCTTTCTCTACCAACTGATTTTGTATGGACTCAATTCATGCCTTCAGTACTTGCACCTCCTCCCTCACTACATCCTTTTCCTTTTGATGCACCCCTTCTTGTTGATGTCAGTGTTCAATATCCATCACCATCTTTTCTTGTTGCACTTTACTTGCTACCAAGGCATCCTCAAGCTCGGTGATTCTTATCTCGACATCATAAAATATTTGCTTGTAGTGCTCACCATGCAGGTAAACTAAGCTCATATCAACTTGGATATTCTCCATCTTCTTAGTGGGATCAATTTTGGCCAAGTCCTTTGTCACAATCTCATAAGCATAATCGCTTGGCATCATTTCTCCTTGTGGTTTTTGGACCAGGGGAATCATTTTGGTGGTGTGAACCTCCATAGCAACAGGATCAAAGGTGACCTTCTTAAGTGGTTTGGATAGGGAAAGCACCTCCTTCCTTCTGCAACTCTTCAGCCACTGTGATGAACTAAGATGCGCTCAATCAATTTTCTCTGTAGCTGGTTATTCGAGCACTACCTTAGTTTGGGGTAATGCTTGCATCTATAAAAATAGGATGAAGGGGAAAAAAACCTGTGCACAATCTAGCTCAAAAGAAGAAGAGAAAATAAAAATGAGAGCAGGGGTCAAAATAGTAGAGTGGATGGAAGAACCAGGCTTAGTTGTAGTTGTGCTCACTCTTGGGGGAGTTTGTGTACTTACAGCCATAAGGAAAAAGAAGGAGCAGTAGTGACTTTTGTATGGGAGGAAGGGAGTAAAATGGAAATAGAAGGTATACCAAATGGGAGAGTGACGAACGTAGGAACTGAAGAAAATGAACTGACAACCACTATCTGCTCCTGAGTAGAAGTGGAAAGAGGAGAAATACCTTTGAGCATGGGCATAGTGTGTCCTGGTGATGAGGTGACTAAATAACAAGTTTTTCTTGTTCATGCTCTGCTCCTACCTCTAGTTTTATGATCTCCACCTGCTGGTCCAATGACTACTCATGAAATAAATGAAAAATCTTGGTCAACTTCAACCTGAGTAGCTAACGTTGGTGGAGGAGGATTTTCTACAATAAAAACTATAACTATAGCCATGGAAACTGCAATAGTGGATGAGGAAATAGCGCCAATTATCAACTTCTTAACAACCTTTGGGAAAGGAAAGGCCTCTTTAATACTTTGCTTCTCCAAAGTAAGCATCTCATATACATTTCTCTTTGCCCACTAGGATATCTGCTGAAATACATATTGATGCTCTTCTTCCTCATGTGTCTCTTCTTCAACTACCTAGCGCTTTACTTTAGCCATGCTTTCATTGCTATCAAACTTTTGAAAAAGTTGAGGCACGACCTTGGAAAAAGCAATGGGTTGGTAAATACTAAAAAAATTATCATATGCCTTTGAAAATGCCTCATCCATATTCAACCCATAAAGTGATGTAATATTCCCTCTGTGGACCCACATTATCTACCAATTCATGATTTTCTCCTTAGTCCATGTAGGCCACTGCTCTTTCATCTGATTGAACAGTCCCAGTGGTGGAATGTGATCTCTATGTACTACGGGGTTGTATTCGGTCTCTTTCTCATAAAAATCATGCCATAGCAAAAGGGACAACATGGCTTCAATGTGCCACTCCAAATCACATCCATCGAAATTATTGCAATTTTGCTCGATATCTGGACGTGGGTAGAAATGAAAATGTTTCATCTTGATTATCTCTAAAAATTTACCCGATGGGTCATATCTCCATCTTTACGGCAGTTCCACCAAGCCCAAGTCTTGAAGTACCTCTATGAGTAATTAGTTTTGGGTAACCTGGCTCACTTCTATGCTGCCAAACTTGAATGACCTCGTACATGTTCATTTACCGCGTCCTGCTCCATAAACATCATTGGAATTATCAATCTAGCATACCACCTCCATGGCAAAAACATGCTTCATGGCTAAATATGAAAGCAAGAATGGCTTGCCAATGAAGCCAAAAATTTGTACAACCATATCTTGAGTAAGCAAGAAGATATCTCCCTTCTCTATTGTAACCACTTCTTCTCTCATTTCCCGTGACACTATTTCACTCTTTTCATAAATCAACTCAATTGTGGGCCCCAAACATAAACAGTTAAAATTATAGAATGACTCCCTTCTCGACAAAGTGAGAGTCCACATATAAACTAGAAAAATCTCATTTTATTCATCAACTTGTTTCACTTCAATAAACAAAAAATACTTATGTAAATGGAAGAAGAAATACTAGACGAGGAAGGATGTATGCTTGAATGAAGTATCTTCTCTAGTATGCAACTTCTCCAGTTGAAAATATATTTTTTGGTATATGAAATCAGCCCAATCGAAATAAATCAAGTTGGTTCTTGTCCTCATCGATGTTGAAGCGTAGACCTCCACCTGGTATATACACTGCACAAGCGTCGCTTGGCACTTGTGAACTGTGGAATCCATAGGGAGACCAACGACCCATGCCAACATTGAATAAATATTTGGACTCTTGAAATTCAAAAGTGGCTTTGGCAGGTTTGGCAATTGCTCCAACTACGGTTCTTTGATTAATTGTGCCTCCATGAACTAGTGCATTGTCATAGTGGACACATATTTGTCTTCTTGCTCATTGATGTGCAACTTCTTTAAAATTATGTTGGATGGGGGTTTTAACCCACAGGCAAATGCTTCATGTACTTCATCAACTGAGATAGAGAAAAGTACTTTCTTTTTTACATTTCAAACTGTCCTAGTAACTGGGTTGTAAAAACGAGAAATCAGCTTCACCAGTTTCGTGCAGGCATGCACGGGTGTATACAAATACTAAAATAACTACGCATAAAATGACACAGTCAATGAGCTCTCTGGTGTTAATCCTTGCTTAATGGTGAATTCCACATCCTGTCGAAGCTTCATCACACCCTTATTGGTGATTACATAGTATCCAATCTCTGCCATGGTGTCAGAGTACGGGTCCAAGTCCACATTTTCATTTTTGTGGGCCTTCTTAGATTTTGTCCTGCCTTTTACCCGCTTATTTGACTGCTTGGGCTTTGCGGTTTCTTTCACCTCTTTTCTCTTCTTACCCATTAAACCCTGGCAACCTTGAAGGCACTCTACACCTTCTGCAATAAAAAACTCAAAAATGCACCAACAAAAAAAATTTAAAAATTTTAACTCCTAAGCAATTTTACCTATCATATTTATAAAATACACTGCAACTACAATAGTAAATGCACTAAATCCTCCTAGTGGATTCGGGAGGAGGCGCGCCTTGACTTCCCTTAAATGGCACTACTTCCAATACTGCAATAGTAATTGAATTTTAATTGCCACCAAATCATCTTCGAAAAGCATGCCCTTATTGTCATGTGATATCTTCGAACAACGTGCCTTGGCTGCTGAAAATTACTTCAAATTAGGGTTATGCATAAGAGGTAGGACCCGAAAGATACTTATAAAAAATGGCAAAACTGTTTCAAAACCTCGATGAAACTTGTCGAACTGCATGTACGATGGCATGGCAAATGACCTTAATTTTTCCCAAAAAATTGGCAAAAAAGGGCGAATTTCAAAGTTTTGTCGGACCAGGTCAAAAATATACCGACTATATTTAAAATCGTGGCAAAGGCTCGGACGTGAAATTTTGCCCAGTCTTAGCTCGGATGCATAATATCATTTTGCCTTGAACCAAATGCATAATATGGTTTGGTCTCGGACCGGGTGCATAATATGTACCAATCTCGGGTCGGATGCATAATATGGTCTGGTCTCGGATCGGGTGCATAATATGGTTCAGCCTTGGGTCGGATGCATAAAATGGTCTAACCTCGAACCGGATGCATAATATGGTCCGATCTCGAATTGGGTGCATAGTATGTATCGGTCTCGGACCGAATGCATAATATGGTTCGGCCTCGAACCAGATGCATAATATGGTCCGACCTTGAACCGGATGCATAATATGCTCCGGAGGTGGCCTGGATGCATAATATGGTTCGGTGGTGACTCGGATGCATAATATGATCCGATGTTACCTTGGATGCATCTTATGATCTGGTGGCACCTCAGATGCATATTATGTCTCTGTCATGGACCAGAGGCACAGTTTGGTCCGGTCGTCACCCGAATGTATACTGCGATCCGATCACCTACATTTTATCGGATGCATAAAAGGTTCATCTGCCATGTGTCCAATATTGCATGTTTAGTACGATGCTTTCACATGTCAAATATATTTCTCAATCTATAAAAGGGCATCAACTATCATTTTCCCATTTTGTTTCTACGACTACTACAACCAGAGCTAAACTTTCTGATCGTCCTTTCGATTTTGATTCCCAATCCTTTTTCTTCCACTTCCAACTACTTGCAATGGATACCCCTTCCACAATCGCACCAAAATTCAAGAATTTTTTGTGTACTTTGATATCAGATCTGATAACAACTCTAAGGATGAACTTTTAGTGCCTTCATAACGCAAGTTTATCAACCCTCATTTCCATGCCATAATTCAGAATAGATAAAGTTATTCTACAACATATTATCTCTAGCTATGACCATGACAAGGGTATGGTGAACATTAAACTACGAACTAGAAATGCAGTTTTCAGCATCACCCCTAGAGATATTCACAGATTGACAGGTTTTCCATTCATTGGTTTTAATCAAGTGTCGACGAGGTTGCAGCTTTCTCTAGATGACAAAGGACACCTCGATAACAATTACGGTCTTTCATCGGAAGATTTGGTAGGTATAAATCTTGTTAATTATGTTTTATTAATTTTCAATGTTTTAAATTTGTAAATTGACATCTAATTTTTTTATGCAGCTTCTACCGCCAAATCAAAAAGGGGTTTATCGATCAATGATGTTAACCATCAAACTCTAAAGGCCATTATCAAATTTTTCTAGGCTAGACTTCTTCTGTTGGTAAGATCATAAATTTCATTTTGGGCACTTTATTATATTGTTCAGTCTGAGAAAAGTCACAAGTTCAATTGGTGTACTTATATTTCAGATCGAATCCAGACTGAGTTGCACGCGGTCCAAGTGGCAACCACCAAGTCTCAGCCCATTGTGGGCATTGTAAATTTTCTTTTAGCTTTATATTTTGAGTATTTTCATAATTTTTTGACTACTTTCGTACCAATTGTAGTGCATGCAACACTATAGTCTTGTTGAGTGGTATTTTCACCCAATTGCGAAAGTACACTCTTCCTTAGGATTTGGGCTCCAAATCCCCTCTTGCAAAGAAGTTAAACAAACGACTTCTTCAAGGTCTCCGCTATATTTAGCATTTGCATATGTGTATTAGTAATCTCAAATAAAGATATTCAATTTAAATGCTTGGAACACCTTAGCGATTGCAAGTAACTATAAACAAGGGGCAATGTTGGTTTATTTTATCGTGAAACTTTAGTGATTGTTCATTGAACCAAAATAAAGCAAATGTGAGTTGGCCCTCATATGACCACGATGTAGTGCCTTAATTCCTTTTACCTTGATGATTTTAAAATAGATATTATCTTGCATTAAATCCTCAATGATGAATAGGGTCTTCAAATGTAGCTTCAAAATGTCACTTTAATTATCCTTCTTGAATGAAATCAGATTTTCATCAAGACGAATAATTTAGTGCTTTGATTGCTCCAAAAATGGTAATTTGTAAAGTGCCATAAAACACAACTCCTTCAATGAAATAAGAATTTTCATGAAGAGAATGTCATCATAGGCTCATGAATGAAGCATGAAACTGAAAAAATGAAATTCGGCCCAAAAATGGAAAATTTCTATTTTCGGAATTTTCAAATTCTGTAATAAAACAACAACTTCGATGAATTTTAAAAAATATTAAACAACTCCGAAAATGAAATTTCAAAGTGCGTATTGGAAGTCTGAAGTATAACCCACGCAATGGTGAAATTATTTTTGGATTTTGAAATTTTTTTAAATGTTTATTTTAATGCCTGAAAAAAAAAAAAAAAAAGGTTAAAATTTCTGGAAAAATAAAATGCAAAAAAAGTTGAAAGAAAATGAAATGTAGAAAACTGAAAATAAAATGCATTCAGTATGATGCTATCGTATTTCGACAAAACCGAAGATGTGAGGTTTTCATGCATGCAACCTAACCTATTGGACTTGCAAAATAAGCACAATCCGGATAAGCTAAGTGTTGGCTCCTAGGGTTTTAAATGAGGTTTTCAGATTTAGACATTCGCATGAAGCAACCAAGAAAATTGTATAAACTCCATTTACAAGCCTAAAATCTGAAAAGGGGAAAAATAGACATTTAATCTTGCATGCAGAAAATGACTCCTTTCTTGTCCATAAGATGCAACTTTTTGAAAATTTATGTATTAAAAATTTGTCATTTTACAATAACAGAAACTTCTGGTTTTCCCAAACCAGTCCATGGAAGAAAAACAGCCCAAATAGGTCCAGAATGGCCCTCTTGCCTTAGAATCTGTAAATCTGCTCGCAGCAGTTTCCAACCCCTCAAAACATCCTTTCCTGGCGTATTTAAAATTTTCAGGAAGCTTTTCGTTTCATTTTCCAATGGTTGTTCGTTTCATTTTCCAATGGTTGTTCGTTTCACCTTCCCTTGTGCATGCATGTGTTTTGGTTTCCAAAAAGGCTTTTCGTTTCTATTTTGTGGCCCTTCATTTCATTTTCTCCACATGGGCTTGCGTTCGTTTCCTTCCGTGTGTAACGACCATCTTAAATGATTTCAAATCATTAAAGATTCCTTATGTAACGTTTTGTCTTATTCATTGGATTTTGTCCTTATGTCCACGTCACTATGCAGTCTTCAGTTTCACTGTCCTGCCTGCCCCTTTTGAGTCGCAAAAATGCAACATGTCGCGATATCGCGACACTTTTGCCTCCTTGCTCTCTTTTGTTGCTTTTAGCCGTGAGAATGTAACATGTCGCGATATCGTGACACTTTTGCCTCCTTGCTCTCTTTTGTTGCTTTTAGCCGTGAGAATGTAACATGTCGCGATATCACAACACTTTTGTTTCTCTGCCTGCCTGCCCTTTTTGAGTCGTGAAAATGCAACATGTCACGATATCATGACGCTTTTGTTTCTCTGCCTACCTGCCCCTTTTGAGTCACGAAAATGCAACATGTCACGATATCGCGACACTTTTTCTCCTTGCGGTGTTTTGCTTTTTCTTTGATCTTTAGCATATGGGCCACTTCGGTCTTCTTGGAAAACATGCAAAAAGGTGGATCCCCAATTTTGGGGTACGTTGTGGAGCAGCCACAACAAATGGTGACTCTGCTGGGAAATGCTCCTGAGCATTTCGATGAGAACTCAACCTAAACACCTTCAAAATACAAACACAAGCGTCAGCAAATATCCCAAGAATGAAACTAGACAAGAAATACATGAAGCATTAGAATTATTAAGCATCAGCTCGATGTGTGCAATGTGCTTCATTCCCTATCATTTGAAACTCGTTCAACTTTCCATTGTCAGTTTCACTTATGATTCGTGCATATGAGAAGTTATGAATGATTCCTGTAGGATTTAATGCATGGTGAAGATGCTAGAGATATAACAACCTGCTTTGCAAAAGCTCAAACTTTCTAGTATCATGAACAAGCATATTAAAACTGTCAAACCCTCTTAGGATCAAATATGTGTATACTGAATTAATTTACTAGATCCCAAAGTTGGTTATGTGTCACTACCATATTGAACCCATGTGCAAGTGTAAGTGAAATCAGAGCTTTGGGGAATCGGATTCCCAACCTAAGCGAGATGGGAATTTAACCCTATCCTTGCTACTCTGATCTAGAGTTCATTACCTCATCTTGAACAAAATGATTTAACCTGTTATGGATGAAATTGTCAGGCTAGCCTATCCATTTGAGCAGTCAGTGGTCTTGCTTTTAGACAAGACATGTTGCCACGCATGAGCATACTCCACTGCCAGTCAGGCGTCTATAGCCCCGATGGAGATCAACCCCATAATCCAAGATTTGGCTTTACTTTTGATTTCTTGAACCTTGGGGATGACTACCCATCCTTGTAAGGGACATGTAGTACGATCCTTCCAATCCAATATCAATGATGCAATAAAAGTAGAAAGAAAAATATTTGCTTTGGAACTTCAAGTTCTTGAGTGGGCAAAATAGAAGCTTTGGGAATCGGATTCTCAACCTAAGCGAGATAAGAATTAGACCCTATCCTTACTACTCCATGAAGGTCAAATCAGAGCTTTTGGGAGTTGGATCCTCAACCTAAGTTCGATGGGGATTTAACCCTATCCTTACTACTCTGATTTTAGGCTTTAAGCACTATAGGAGTGGTAAAAACCATTGTTTTAAGGATTATGTTGCATGATAGGACAGACACGAAATACTCCTTTCGCCTCACCTTTTCTTCCAAGCATGGTTTTGACCATTTTGCTCAAGATCCTCTTTAATATGTGTAGAACATGCTTGGCTCAAGATAGTTCGGGCATCAGTTCCCAACCTTAGAATCCTTTTAATATATGTTATGTAATAACCCTAAGAGGATTCAACACCTTTTCAATGATTGTATTTGAAATGTAGATGCAACTGAGATGAAATGTATACGCAATGTCGAATATAACATGAGATATGGATGAATGCATTGCTCTTTTTGAAATGTGGATGGAGTATAACACCTACTTTGCCATAATTTGTAAAACTGACAACTTCATGCATCACAAGTTCCAAACGATATTCTTTAATGTGTTTGCGATACTCGTGGAGCTTTCTGCAATACAATTTCGATGTTTCATATTCTCTTAGTCTTAGTCAACATTCATAAGGACATAAGTTGACATCAGTTGACATAAGGACATAAGTTGACATAAGTTGGAGCTTTTTTTTTTTTTTTTTTTCAAGACAAACCCAAAAGTGTCCAAAGGACCAACACACAAAACTTAAAACCAAATCCAAAAAGCAATCCCAAAAATGAAACTTGAAAACACAAACCAACAACCAACAACCAAAATCTATATACAAATGTACAGTATAATACAAGATGGTGCAAAGTTTGGATTATCATTTTCCCGGATCCCAAACCTGATTTGAGCATTTCAAAAGACATATAATGTGATACACATGCCAAATGTGGAAGGAATCAAACAAAAACAAGACTAGACCAAACAATGCAACCAACTTCAACTTTCCTCTCTCACCCCACCAATTAGATTTAGCTCCATTAGTATTCTCATAGGTGAGATTCAAATTACCTAATTGATTAGACAATGGTTGATTTTCAATTCTTTCTTGTCTATTCTTTAAGGTGTAAATTTCATCATCCCATTCATGATTTAGAACTAGGCTTTCTTTATTCAAAATGAAATTTTGTAAGCAAGTGCCTATTTCTAAAAATTTCAAGGCTAATTCATTTTCCATGTTCTTAGGCCAATCAACATTGTGCAACAATTTACAAGCATCTAGGATATTTACTAAATGGGGATCATTAGAAGTTTTTATCCTAGACTCAAGAATTAATTGTTGATGAATTTGATTTAGCAATTTAAGTGCATCAAGCTCCTTTTCATTCATTAAAGTAACGTTATCAAAGGTGTGGTTAGAAATTAATTCTTGTTCTTCATTCACCTTCAATGGCATTTCATCATAAATATCATTTGAATTATACAAATATTCACCTAAATCTTGGATGTTTGGACACAAAGGTTTAGATTTTACCTTTTTCACATTTTCATTTAACAAAACTTGGTGAGGATTTGCAATTCCCTCTTTTACCTCATGGTCTTCACATTCTTCATTGATTACTTGTTCATACAACATACCAAAATTGGGCACCCAATTGAAAACATGCCCATCCTTTTCAACCCTCAAATATTTTTGGTCAAAGTGTATGTCAAGTAACTCATCTTCATGATCAATCACTTGCGTCTCATCCCATTCATCTTCACCTTCCTTAGATAGTTCAATTATTTTCAAAAGTGGGTTATCTCTTGAATTCAAATTGGTAAAGCTATCATAATCCAAATTTGTAACCCATGATTCAATTTTATCACGATTTGGAAGGTGTGGATCCTCTTGGTCATCACTTTCGAGAACATCATCCAAAGTGTCTTTCGAGAACAAGTGGTGAAATTCGATTATGTCTTCAACTTCATTTATTGATTTTCTTTCAAATTCATTTTTAGCCACTTGTGATGGCTTAGGAGCTTCTATAATGGGATCGATTTTTGAATTATGTGTCATATAGTTGCTCCAATCCTTTGCAAGTACATCTGACCAAATCATATCCACATAAGATGTTATCCTATTTCGACAAAACCGAAGATGTGAGGTTTTCATGCATGCAACCTAACCTATTGGACTTGCAAAACAAGCACAATCCGGATAAGCTAAGTGCTAGCTCCTAGGATTTTAAATGTGGTTTTCAGATTTAGACATTCGCATGAAGCAACCAAGAAACTTGTATAAACTCCATTTACAAGCCTAAAATCTGAAAAGGGGAAAAATAGACATTTAATCCTGCATGCAGAAAATGACTCCTTCTTTCTTGTCCATAAGATGCAACTTTCTAAAAAATTTTGTATTAAAAATTTGTCATTTTACAATAACAGAAACTTCTGGTTTTCCCAAACCAGTCCATGGAAGAAAAATAGCCCAAACAGGTCCAGAATGGCCCTCTTGCCTTCGAATCTGTAACTCTGCTCGCAACAGTTTCCAACCCCTCAAAACATCCTTGCCTGGTGTATTTAAAATTTTTAGGAAGCTTTTCGTTTCATTTTTCAATGGTTTTTCGTTTCACCTTCCCTTGTGCATGCATGTGTTTTGGTTTCCAAAAAGGCTTTTCATTTCTATTTTGTGGCCCTTCGTTTCATTTTCTCCACATGGGCTTGCATCCATTTCCTTTCGTGTGTAACGACCATCTTAAATGATTTCAAATCATTAAAGATTCCTTATGTAACGTTTTGTCTTATTCATTGGATTTTGTCCTTATGTCCACGTCACTATGCAGTCTTCAGTTTCACTGTCCCGCCTGCCCCTTTTGAGTCGTGAAAATGCAACATGTCGCGATATCGTGACACTTTTGCCTCCTTGCTCTCTTTTGTTGCTTTTAGCCGTGAGAATGTAACATGTCACGATATCACGACACTTTTGCCTCCTTGCTCTCTTTTGTTGCTTTTAGCCACGAGAATGTAACATGTCGTGATATCGCGACACTTTTGTTTCTCTGTCTGCCTGCCCTTTTGAGTCACGAAAATGCAACATGTCGTGATATCGTGATGCTTTTGTTTCTCTGTCTGCCTGCACCTTTTGAGTCACGAAAATGCAACATGTCACGATATCGCGACACTTTTTCTCCTTGCGATGTTTTGCTTTTTATTTGATCTTTAGCATATGGGCCACTTCGGTCTTCTTGGAAAACATGCAAAAAGGTGGATCCCCAATTTTGGGATACGTTGTGGAGCAGCCCATTTCATCATCTTCAGGTAAATCTATGTGTAGTTAATTTAAATTAAGATCTTTTTTATTTTAAGCAGAATTCTAACAAAATATTTTTGACTATTTTCAGTTGATTCTCATGTTCAAGTAGTAACATCACAAGTTAGAGGGCATATGCCGCCACCACCTCCACATGCATCACACTCACCGGTTTCACCACTTCCACCCAATCAACAATAGGCACAGTCACAGCCTTCGACAATGCCTATGCGAGGGCAAGTCGATGTTGGAAAATGATTGTATTCACAGAGATCACAGGGCACTACATGAAGTTCTGGGCATGGGTTTTCACACCCATAGAGATCACACATGCCAACAACAAGTTTTGGGCATGGATTTTCTCAATTTACATTTTCTTCAAATTCATAGGCACCAGAATGTTCTGGATAGGGATTGGATGATATTCCACTTGATGAGGATTTCATGTTGTAGGGCAACATTGTAGGCTTCAAGGCAACATATGTGCTTAAAGATCTAGCACAAGAAGAAGAAGCCCCTACGACTGAGCATACATCTATACCACCCGCTCAAGGAGACAACCCTCATCCTTAGGGTCCTCAAACCGAGGATGATGTTGTCAATTTTAATGAAAATGTTTCATTGGCTGAAAGTACCGAGTCAACAATTAAGGAGTTTGTGTTGAAATATTTGCAAGAGTTGAAAGAATGGGAATATCGGGCAAAGGTCCTTATTAGGGAAATTAATGCTCGATATAAAAATTATGAAAAAATGGAATCTATTTATTCTTTGGTCAAATATGAACCTGAAAAGCTTGATGGCCTGCTAAAACAGGCTACATCAAGAATAGTTAAATCCGATTTTATTTATGATGATGATGTGTTAAATGTTGCTGTTGGTAGATTGGAGAATGTTAATGTTGAAGCCCAAGCATTTTACAACCAATGGGCTTCTGATAAGGATAGGGTTGCAGTTGTTGACGCTGAGGTTGCAAAAGAACTGGATGAGGTAAAAAAGTTATATGTATTTCAATTTTCTATTGCATTTAAATTTTTATATTTCTTGAAAATTTGTAATAATTTCAATATACCACTTTTGAATTAAGTTTTCAATTTGTTTTTGCAGTCAAATTTTGAAAATTTGAAAACACAAGTTAAGAGCATGGATGTCAATATTCATACAACAAAGACATGTTTTATGAAATCAATGGAAATGAAAAAGAAAATGCAGGCAAAGGTTTCAAAAAACAATCGTTTAAAAAAATACATCAAAGAGAAGCTGAGAGAAGATCCGGATAAGGTGCTTGAGAAAATGAAAGAATCACTTCCGACAATACTTGAAGATCCAAACAAAGAAGAAGCAACATGTGTGTCAAGTATTATGAAAGTACGTGACAACCTTGTTAGAGTTGGAGCACTACCAGAAGAGAGTGTCACAGAAGCTGATAAAGGAAAAGAAACGACAACTCCAACCACTAGTGAAGCAACCAAGCACCAATCAAAAGATTGAAAATATTGAAAATGTTTTAAAAATACTGCAATATGTAATTTTTGTTTGAAATTGGTATGTAATATTTGAGACTTGAGTTGGAAAATGTTTTAAAAAGACTGCAGTATATTAATTTTTGTTTGAAAATGTTATGTAATATTTGGGTTTACAAATGTTTGAATGATGTAATATATTTCTTTTTGAACTAGTTAATATGAAATTTTCTGTTTGAAAATGTCATGTAATTTATGTTTGAAAATGTCATCTAATTTTTGTTTGAAAATGTTTTAAAAAGACTGCAATATCTAATTTCAGTTTGAAAATGATATGTAATATTTGAGTTTGAAAATGTTATGTAATATTTGGGTTTACAAATGTTTGAACGATGTAATATATTTCTTTTTGAACTAGTAAATAAGAAATTTTTTGTTTTAAAATGTTTTAAAAAGACTGCAATATCAAATTTCAGTTTGAAAATGTTATGTAATATTTGGGTTTAAAAATGTTATGTAATATTTGGGTTTACAAATGTTTGAACGATGTAATATATTTCTTTTTGAACTAGTAAATAAGAAATTTTCTATTTTAAAATATTTTAAAAAGACTGCAATATCAAATTCTTGTTTGAAAATGTTATGTAATATTTGAGTTTGAAAATGTTATGTAATATTTGGGTTTAAAAATGTTGGAACGATGTAATATATTTCTTTTTGAACTAGTTAATTTGTAGTTATGATGCATATAATTTGGGTTTGAGAATGTTATGTAATATTTTATTTTGAAAATGTTATGTAATATTTGGGTTTATCATTGTCAATGAGGGTTGAGACACTAAGACACAAACATACAATTTTACAATCTACAAAAATGATATAAGCCATGTAATTTTAAAACAATAAGAGAAAGAAGAGACAAATATGCTATCAAATCAATTCGTGTTTATCATATAAATTCTGGAATAATATTGAGAAATCTTCTATCAAATCAATTTATGTTTATCATTGTCAATGAAATGAGAGTTGAGACACTAAGACACAAACATACAATTTTACAATCTACAAAAATGATATAAGCCATGTAATTTTAAAACAATAAGAGAAAGAAGAGATAAATCTGCTATCAAATCAATTCGTGTTTATTATATAAATCTGGAACAATATTGAGAAATCTGCTATCAAATCAATTCATGTTTATCATTGTCAATGAAATGAGAGTTGAGACACTAAGACACAAACATACAATTTTACAATCTACAAAAATGATATAAGCCATGTAATTTTAAAACAATAAGAGAAAGAAGAGACAAATCTGCTATCAAATCAATTCATGTTTATCATATAAATCTGGAACAATATTGAGAAATCTGCTATCAAATCAATTCGTGTTTATCATTGTCAATGAAATGAGAGTTGAGACACTAAGACACAAACATACAATTTTACAATCTACAAAAATGATATAAGCCATGTAATTTTAAAACAATAAGAGAAAGAAGAGATAAATCTGCTATCAAATCAATTCATTTTTATCATATAAATCTGGAACAATATTGAGAAATCTGCTATCAAATCAATTCGTGTTTATCATTGTCAATGAAATGAGAGTTGAGACACTAAGACACAAACATACAATTTTACAATCTACAAAAATGATATAAGCCATGTAATTTTAAAACAATAATGTGATTTAAAACAACAATTCATTGAAATCATATAAATCTGGAACAATATTGAGAAATCTGCTATCAAATCAATTCGTGTTTATCATTGTCAATGAAATCATGGAAAATTATCACTATGGAAGCTGAAACATATCGGCTTGTCCAAAATCATTATGAAGCATAGCAGAAATTTGTGTCTCCACCATCTGATCACTGGAAGCATCATCATCATCGTTATCGATCGTATTCAACGTTCCTCTTCTGTCTACCAAGGAACTCCAGTATTCCAACGCTCTATCATATGGAAATGTATCCAACTGATATGAAGACACATAAATTCTTAAACAATTTTCTAAATTCTTGTCGAGTCTGTTGCGGAGTTTAGATTTAACAAAAGCAAGTGCACTGAAAACTCTTTCATCTTCGATTGACCCCAAAATCATTGTTTCACATAATTCATATAAACGAAAGTATTCACTTATAGTATCTTTTAAGACTGTGCTTGGATACAATTTTTACCATAAACGTGCAGTGGAACCAATCTCATGGACACTTGTCATAAGTGATGTTTGCACAACCATTGTTCTTCCAAAATGCGATGATTGTTCTTTCAAAATATCACTATTGAGTATACCTTTAATTTCAACCCCATTGACTTCCACACTCTTAATGAAATGGTCAATGAGGTTACCCATATATTTAATAAACAACTCATTTGTAGAACTGTATTCAGTACAAGGTCCCCAAAACATGGGGTTAACCACACCCATGGACTCAAGCAACTCATCTCTCTGAAACCGTTCTCTTATCTCACCTGTCAAAGTTTTTGCTATATTTGACAAATTACTCTTTATTTTTTGTATTACAACATGAAATCTATTATGTGTTACAGGAACTTCTTCAAAATATTCCACAACTATACTTGATTACCTTTCAAAACAATAAACAAGTATCATATTTTCATGAACATTAATACAAAGATGATCATTGATGTCAAACTTCAAGAAGCTTTTTGGATTGTTCACGTTTATCAATGTATTCCAACTATCAAATACAAGTTATGTAAAATCTGTATTAGACACATATAATGTATCAAGAAGCACGCATATTTGTTTTCTCATCCTCATAAAATCAATGATATAGATGGATCTCTCTTGTGCAAGATTAATTAATCTATTCATTTCTTTTAACATTGGAAGAATACCACATAATGTCAAAAGTGTTTCCAAGTCAATCAAATGGAACAACATATCTTTTGCCTTATCAACTATTCTACGATTTGCATGCATAAACCCAATCAATGATTGATATTCTGCCAAAACTCTCTGAGCAGGTTGATACAGTGAAATCCATCTTGTATCCACATATTTTAACAATTTTTTCCCTTCTGTAACTCCTAGTGCAAATTTTTGAAACTCTGCAAATATTTTTGGACTTAATGAGAAATAAGAATGAATATCACGAATAAGGTTTTCTACTTTAGCAACATTTGAAAATGTGCTCACAATTTTATATGCAAGATTAACTCTATGAGCCATACAGTGAATGGGGATCATATATGTGGCAACTATGGTTTGGAGTCGAACACAAAGACCATACCTGTGACCTTGCATAATAGCAGATCCATCAGCTCCAACACAAATTAACTTTGTTGCTATGTCTATATCATTCATTCCCATAATATTCTTTAAAATTTTAACAACATTATAAATATTTTTTGCATTTGAACTTTCCACCATCTTATGTATTCCCAAAAAAATAGGCCTTCTAATATGATTTTGAAATGTGTACACATGCATGCAAATCCAAGAAGTGTTATCCACAAGTTGTTACCTCATCAATAGAAAGTGAAATGAATTTGGCAAGTTTTACTTGCTCCCTTAGGTCTTCTTTCTCAACCAAAGATAAACATTTTGCCATTTCCCAACCACTTCGGTCTGACCAATGAGAACTAGGAAGGTTTTGCACATTAAAAAGGCATAATAGCTGCTTATAATCAATAAAATCGGACATTGGTCTACCTTTCTTGAGAATATTGTAAACAACGACAACTGCTTACTTTTTGAAGCAAAAATAGTCTTTTGTATTTTGTGAAATTGGGCTCCAATTGTTCCACCTTTCTCAACAAGAGATTGTTGTTGCTTTAAGTGATTGTCATATTCTATAGCATATCTTAAATGCATACATTCTGATGCATCCTTCCACTTAACTTCTTTACTAACTTCACCATTACTTTTTATAACTTTTACATAAGATTTGCTAGCATGTTTTTCAATTGTATCAATCTTGTTTTGAAGCCTATGATCCTTACCAAGTCTCCAACTGCAAATTTTGCATCTACATTCTTTTTCATCAATTTGGTTATCCTCATTCATGACAGGCTCAAGCCAGGGAAATATTTCTACCCATTCTTTCCTAAATCCCCTTCCAAGTATCCAGAGAGATGCTTTTCTTTTTTGGAATTTTTGGTTGAAGATTCAATTGAAGCTTGTAATGATTTTGATTTATCACTTTCATTTTCAATTGTGATGTCATTTTGTGTGTTGTCTTCGGGTGTTTGTTGGATGTCATTTCTAAGGGGATTTTCAATGAAAGGCATCTCTTCTTGGGGAATATCTTCAAGTGGAGGCATATCAGGATCGACAGGGTATTCTGCATAGTAGCATACCATAATATTTTTTATCATTATTGGATAAAAAAATTTACAAAAAAATATTCAAATCGTCAATCAAGCACATATTGGGAAGTCAAAAATCATTTGTACCTTGAATTTGCACAGATGTCATTGGCTCGTCGCATTTTGAAGTTTGGCTAAAATATTTGAGGATACTCTTTTCAACAGAAGATTTGGTGCCCATATTTCCATCACTGGGTGACATTTTACTTGTTACAAAAAAAAAGTTAAAGAGGGTGTACTTTTTGGAGGCCTTAAGATAATATTGTAAATAGAATAAACAATTGTTTGGGTGGTAAATTATACATACTTTTTTCCAGCCATTCTTTATTGTGATTTTATCAGTTTATGCCACTAGTTGTTTTCTGGTGAAAGCACTCTAATAGAGAAAAAGAGCATCAATATGTCAATAGAGAACCAAAGCATTTACTCATTTATAATCTTAGCAAGGAAAAAAATATCTGAATTGAAAGTAAGAATCAAAGAGTTTTAAAACATTCAGAACATGGCAAAATAGAGAAGAACAAGGGAATAGAGCAATGACATTCCAGATGTAGAAGAGGGCTCCGATATTGGTGTGGTGAGAACAAGATTGAAAAATCATTAAATAAAGAAAAACATGCAGAACTAGGCAAAATAACATGCAGAACATGGCAAAATAAAGAAAAACATGGCAAGCAGAGAAGTGACAGAGAACCTGGTGCGAAAAGATGGTCCGATCGTATGCAGAGAAACTGGTTTCGGCCATATGTAGGAAAAGATCCTGGTAAACGTAATCCCATCCGGATGCACGATAGTTTTTGGATGTAGGAATGGTTATGTCTGGTTGCACGGCAGGTTTCAGATGCATGAATGGTTTCATCCGATTGCACGGTTGGATCCGAATGCAGGAAAGGTTCCATTCGATTGCACGATAGGTTTTGGATGCAGGAATGGTTCCAATCGGTTGCACGATAGGTTTCAGATGTAGGAATGGTGTCGTTTGGTTGCACGATAGGATCCAAATGCAGGAAAGGTTCTGTTCGATTGCACGATAGGTTTCGGATGCAGGAATGATTTCGATCGGTTGCACGTTAGGTTCTAGTTGCAGGATTTGTTCCATATAGCTGCACGATAGAATTCGGATGCAAAAGTTACTTCGATCGATCGTAGAACACTATCCAGCTATAGAATTAGTTTCGTTCGATTGCAAAGTAGGACACGATTCCGTTTGGTTGTTGAATTTGTTGTGGTCGGTCGTAGAAAAGGTTCCGATGTTGTGAAGAATTGTGTCGGTCTTTTCATTGGGTATAGAACACGGTCTGAAAATAGAAATGTATCCCTGGGGTGTTATTTATATATAGAGGTATACTTGGCGAGTTTGGTGAGATAATTTAGAAATTCTAAAATTTTAGGGCAAAAAGGGTACTTTATTTAGGTGGGATTACTTGCAAATTTTTCAAAATATTTGTGATACTCTCATCAAAGGATGGCTAACCGACAATGAAATTTTATTTTTTCTCAAAAATTTTGGCTACATGGCTGACGTCCGGGTCCCAAAAATTTCGCAAATTTGAATTTTCGAAAATGGTTTTTTTTCCCCAATGGCAAAGTTTCGCCGCTATGCATAACCCTACTTCAAAAAAATAAATTTACCACCTGAGGACCAGTGAGAGTCTCTACTTCTGGTGAAATTTTAGCTCTCGATATGGCAAAAATATCTCCCAATGCACATCGAGCACATGTTTTAAATTAAATGCTTTGAAAATGTGTCATAACATCCATGAACACCTCTCGAAATCTATCACATGTTGGTGAGCAAAATCACTTTGAGAAGGTACTCTAAAAATTTGATTTGCACTTGAAAAATCGTCACACGCTCAAAAAAGCAATGGAGGGGCGAAAACACTTCTGAGGCGCACTTGATTTCTTTTCCTTTCACTCTGAAAACGTCTTCAACCTGCTTGGTTTAATTTCATGGTGAATGTCCTCCTTTTAAAATAATTTTAAGCTTTTCTTTTTCACCCCATATTTAGAAAAAGCACCTTTTAAAGCTTTTTTAAACTAGAGCTTTTTGATTTTCTCTTTCTTTTTCCTTTCATTTGATTTTCACACCATATTAAGAAAAGAAAATTGAATTTTTTTAAATTTAATCTTTGCCTTTTCCCAAAATCTTTAATTAAGATTTTTGCTTTTTCCCTTTTACTTCATTCCACTTCTAATTTTATTGAAACTTCATCGAAACTCTTATATGAATTCGTTTAAAATCCAAAGCGCGCCCCCATATTCTTAGAGAATTTTTGTATCACTTGGCTTCGTAAAGGGTGAATGAATGGGAACTTCGAAATTCAAGGAGAAAGGGAGTTTTGAACTATTTCTTTCGACCAGAAGGCACAAGAGCCATCATTAACACCTTTAACTTTCCCATGTTATGCTTTCGCCTCAATGAGGGGTGAACGTGAGTTTCGCCCCTTCATTGGGGTGAAAGCTCTCTTTTGGCCCTCCTTTTTTTTAGAAGACTTGACATCTTTTATATGTGTTCACCCCAATAATGAGGCGAATGGGGTTTTCGCCCCAACCTTGGGGCAAAAGCACTTTTTATTGGCACCTTCTAGTGGAATCTACTTCGTACTTTTTTTTCTTTCTCTTATTTTTATCTTCTTTTTTATATTATAAAACAATAAAGTGCTTGTAAATAAAATATGTACATATTTACACCTCGTACCTCTTGAGTTCATCATTGAAAATAGGCCTTTAGATGAAGACCGTTAACTAGAATTGACATATCCCAACCATCCATATCTTGAATATGATATGCATTCATCGAATTCACTGTAGAAACCTATAATGGACCTTCCCAGATTGCATTGAACTTATGGTGCTTCCCTGGATTGGCTTTGTTCACGTTCCATTTGAGAAATAGATCTTCCACCTAAAACTTGTGTTCTATTGTCTTCTTACCAAACCACGTTTGCATCATTTTTGCATATTTTGTGAAAGCCTCGTACGCATTTTCTCTCTTTTCTTCTAGCTACAACAATTGAGCCAACCTTGCACTCATGGGATCAAATTCGTCGTCTTCATCTTGAAACAACTGCAACATTCGAAGGATAGGAAGCTCGATGTGAGTGGGTAACATTGCTTCTTTCCCATACACCAAGGAGTAAGGGAAAGATTTAATAGACTTCTTTACTGATATCCTATCTGCCCATAGAACTTGATTTAACAATAGGTGATAGTTTCTTTTATTTTTCCCTAGTGTCCTTTTCAAGATCTATAGCAAGTTTTTGTTTGTGGATTCAGCCAAAGCCATTTTCTTACGGGTGATAATTGGAGGATGTTTTGAGATAAATCCCATACTTGCTGGTAAATTTGATGATATTGGCCCCAATGAAAGGAGTCCTGCTATCTGTTACAATGGCATATGGTACACCAAAATGAGTGATCAATCCCTCAAGGAAGGAGATAATTGTAGTTTGATATTATTTTTTAGTTGGGATAGCCTCTGCCCACCTGGTAAAATAATTTGTCGCTATTAATATGTATTTGTGCTCGATGGAGGAATGAGGATCAATGACTCCAATGAATTCCAGGCCCCACTGCTAAAATGGCACTTCCACCTAAATCAAGTGTAAGGGTAGAGATGACTTCTTATTCCTGCCAACATACCACTGACAATTATCACAACTTTGGCTCATCTTGTGTGCATATACGAAAAGGATAGGCCAAAAATAACCAGCTCAAATGATCTTCAAGGCCATAGGCCTTCCTACATAATGTCCTTCGAATAAGTCAGAGTGGAACTCTTCCAATATTTTTCTTTTTTGAATCCTTCACACATTTGAGGAGTACTCCGTCTATGTTCTTATGGAATAGCCCACTTGGTAACAAGACATACTTGAGCACCTGTAGTCTGAACCTTCAACACTGTGAAGTATCAACATGTGATGGATATTTCTATGATGTAAAGAATTCGATAAGGTCCTCTGTCTAGTCACGATCAACTGTAGCTCAATTCACACAAATGCCTTCATTGATTACCTCATCCTGTACTGAAGCTAGTGATTTAGAAGCTACGCTTTTGGCCAGTTCTTGGTAGAAAGCTCATCCACGAACCAACTTGGTGGGCCAAATATCCATGTCATATTTCTAAATATTGGAGACCCAACCTGCTCTCTTGTCGCCTAATTCTCCTTGGAGAATGAAATTCCTGTCTAGATGAATGACGTAGATGACTATCTTGCTCTGAGAAATGAAATATCAGAATTTCTTTAGAGATTTTATAATCGCATACACCTATTTCTCGATGAAATTATACTTCTCCTAGTGTGGAGAAATGACTTGACTCAAGAAGACAATTGGTTTTTCATCTCTGTGTTTTTGCTTCTGTGTTAGAACGGTGGTGTAACTCTCTTGCTCACCTACTGCATAAAGTATGAAGTCTTTCGAATAATATGGATTAATAAATACTGGAACTTGGGTAATCTTATTCTTGATCTCCTGAAAAGCTTGTCTTCTCACTTCCGTCCACTTGAAGTCCACATTCTTCTTTAGAATTTCGATCATTGGCTTCACTACCTGGGTAAAATCAGAAATGAACTTCTGAATAAAATTGTTTAGCAAAATAATGATTGTAGATCCTTCTTGTTAACTGGTAGTGCCAATTTCAAGAGTGCCTCGGCCCTTGCAGGATCAATCGCCAATCCTTCTTGTGAAATCACATATCCCAAATGTTTTCCTTCTTTAATAGCAAAAATTGACTTCTTCGGGTTAATTGAAATTCCAAATTCGCTACCTATTTTTCAAACACTTGCCTTATATGAGAGACATGCTCTTCCCTATGATGTGAGAAAACAATCATGTCGTTAAGGTAAATTACAATAACTCTATTCAACAGCTCATCGAAAGCGAAATCCATGGCTCTATGAAAGGTGGTGCCAGCATTTGAAAGACCAAATGGTATTCTTTGATAGGAAAAAGTGCCCCACTTTGTAGTAAACATTATCTTGTGTTGGTCTTCGTCCTTCACCCAAATCTGGTTGTAGCCAGAGAAACCATCTAGCAACAAAAATCTTTGCACTCTAGCAACAACATGGAGAATTTGATCAATTTGTGGCAAAGGATAGTGGTCTTTTAATGATGCCTAGTTCAAATTTCAAAAATCGATGCAGAGGTAGATATCACCATTTTTCTTTTGAACGAGCACCATATTTGACACCCATGTTAGTGCTTGATTGGATAAATTATTTTTGCTTCCAACATTTTTAACAACTCTGCCTTCATGAGCACCTCAATTTTGGGATTGACTGGTCGTTGTTTCTTTTGAAAAGGTTTTACCCCCTCCTATAGTTCAATGGTATGCTGGATTACGTTTTTATCATATCCTTTTAAATCATGATAACTCCATGCAATGATGTCGAGGAACTCATAACATAGATTTTTAATATCTTCAAGCTCTTTTGAATTACATTTTGTTCTAATTTTGATGATCTTATTAGCCTCCAACTACAACTCCTTATATTACTTTACATTAAATTTGATATTGTGTTTCTCTGCTCGATCGTTTTAATCAAACAAACTCTCAAGCAAAATCAGTCCCCTAGGAATGTGATTGTTTTTCAGTTGAATCACTCCCTCCATTTCCTCTTCAGCCAATGTTCTATCCTCTACACTAGCAACCTCCTTAATCAAGAAGTTCACTATATGTTCATCGATGTTGAACACTTTCCAATATATTTTCTTATCAGGGATCGAAGGTCTATAAATCACTCTGACAGTCTTCAACCTCCTGACCACTTGTTCCATGGGAGAGAAATTGTCACCAAGGGAAGCTAAGATGTCTGCATGTTTATTCTGCTCCTACAAAATCGCTTGGATATTTAGTGTCTTAAAAGACTCAAAAAAATCCCATACCTTGTTGCGGTAGGCTTTCAAATAGTGCTACTTTGACACGCATTTGTTTGTAGTCTCATTGACGATGAGCTCAAAATCTCCAAAAATATACAACTGCTTGATTCCCAACTTCTCTACCTTTTTCAATCCAAGGCACAACACTTCGTACTCAGCAACGTTATTCGTGTAGCTCCAATTCAATAGATATGAATAGGTCTTTTACAATCCCAAAGGAGAAACAAGAATAATCCCAGCTCCCATGCCATTCTTTCACCTAGCACCATCAAAATACAGCTTTCATAACTGATCCAAAACTGGATCTGGGAAGTCAAAAACTTCTTCCTCATGCTGCTCAATTTTAGTTATGGTATAACAATCGATATCAATTTCTACCATTACATTGAAGTCCATCAATGAGAAATCATCCTCCAGGCGGAGCTCACCAAGAGTTTCCTCCATCAAGTCCACTTCTTGCACTTCTTCTGTCATCATGTGGACTACACTAGTGAGCTTCTCTTCTTCTTTCAATTTTTCTATATGAAAAGTGGATGGATTTTCATTATAAATGTGGATTCTTCTTCCCTTGAAAGGAATTTCCAAATGTGAATAATCTAAGGAAAGGTATCCTCCAAGCTTTGCTATGAATTTTCTTGAAAGACACATGTTAAAATATGGTTCCAGGTCAACCACCACCACTTCCTGAATAACGATGATCTACAGTATGTTGTGCAGAATGATCGAAATATCTTTAATCACACCTACTATTTTAACTGGGGTTCCATCCAACTACAAGATGCCTAGACTGCTCCTCGTGTACTCCATCCCCATGACTTCACATACTACCTTTGGCATGATAGTAGTCACAACATCGAATTCAATCATACAATTATGCATGATTCATCCTTCCATTCTAAGGGTAAGTAGAACAGAGGTGGTATGTTCTTACTAGTGGCAGAGGTTATCAACGTTTGTGCTAACACTGTTTGGGTGAAGATTTTCTTATTATCCTTCACAGATTTGAGAGATTCTTGCAATAGGTCCACTTGTCCAGGTAACTGCAATGCATCATACAAACTCACCTTCATTGGTATACTCATCTCCTCTACAATATTATAGCCAAAAGTACCAGGAATATTCTCTTCTCTAATTGATTCATATTGATAGGGAATTAGGTGTGTGAATTAATAAATATTAGTTGTTGATCTGTATGAGGAGTTGCAAAGCTTGGTTCAACTTTAAGAGCAATGGAAGCCACATGGTCTAATGGAAAGACACTAGGAATTTTATCTAGAGATCCTAGTTCAAATCCAGGTGTGGCTATAAAATATCTGGCCTACCAATGCATCCACAGCCTCTTTGTTATCAATTTCTCAATCGATGGTTCCTCTCTCAGATACTGGTATCCAATTTTTGACCACCATTCATGCAATTTCCAGTGCTTTCATGTCTTTCACACCTTGCTCAGGTGTCTCTACAATCGAGGAGTTCCAAAGCAGATTTAAGTTTTGACGCTCCTGATACTGAGACCGAAGACATTTCATCGTTTATGAAAGCTATCACTATGTATGTTGCACTTCGTGGTATTACGGATCACCCACTTCACTTCTAATCCATTCTTCTAACTCTTTTATGACAGATCCAACCATTTAGCTATAATTTCTTGACTTTTTTGGACTCCGTAGCTGAAGATTTTACCTAGAAAAGGTTCAAACATAATGGTATTTATAGCTCCAACTTGATTCAGATGATTTTGTGCTATTTTCAATCCTTTCGATATGCTTTTGTGTTTTTTGTAGCTAATCTGACTCCTTTCGATGAGCTACATGTTGGCCACCTGGTTCCACAACTTTACGTTGTCATCAATTTTTCGGTGCAGCTACTGGTGTTTCCACCTCCTCCATGGCCACCACCATGCCATATCTATCTTTTTTGGTACTTTACGCATGTTTACTACCTTTCTCGATCTTTTTTAGCTTATTTTCAACCGTTGGTAGTTACAAAGATCATTACTGCCACATTTCTATAAATTAAAAATTAAATTAAATTTTTTTATTTTTTAAATTTTTTTGTTTCCATTATTAAAACGCATTATTAATGCATACCCATTTTCATTAATGCATTCATTACCCATTTTTAATTTTGCCCACATCCACATTTCATTAATGCGGCCCAACCATTAAATTAAATTAATTTTAGTTTATTTTATTTTATTCCACTACAATTTAATCCATTTAAAGCATTCATTAAACCGCATTCATTAATGCATTCATTAAACCACACAACTTTCATTAAATGCATTTATGCACTACTTTCATTAAATGCATTTCAATGTCGCTTTCATTAAATGCATTTCCATGTTGTTGCCTTTCATTAAATGTATTTTTGTGGTTGTTTTCATTCAATGCATTTCATTAATGCACGTGGCCCAACATTCAAAACCAAAAATTTAATGCATCCACAATTTCCAACTGGCATCTTTTGGCACGTAGTTCAAGGTATTTTTCTCCAAATTCTTTCATGTACCAGTTGCTGCTATCTTCTACCGTTTCGAGGGACCCAATTTCAGTTGTCCATTGGCATAGCAGTGTTTACAGTCGTTGGAGAGCATTTACCTGCTAGATTTTGGTTTGATGCAGCCATGTGAAAAGTTATCATTTTGCTTTGTAATAGGAGTACATTTTTTTATTGTACCCGATACTCCTGATTGTTTTCCTTCTTTCTCTTCCACAATTTGTACGCATTGGGGACCAATGCTTCTTCAGTGGGGAGGAATGATAGGGAATTAGGTGTGTGAATTAATAAATTTTAGTTTTTGTAAGGATTAAGGTGTCATTATCATTAAATGCACCCTTATCCGAAATATGTCATGTAATGCCTATTTATAGGCATATGTTATCAATGTAATACAACTAAGTTTTTGGGATTGCCAATTCTTTTCGTGCTTGCGATTGTTGTTCCATATCAGAAGATATGCTTGAAGAATCTACTTTCACAAAACTATTAGTTTGTGAGTTTTTAAATTCTATTGATTCTTCTCTTCCATTTGCATCTTCTTTATTATCCATTGAGTTTTCTAAATCATCAATCATGCTTTTAAGCCATATTGGTATTTTATTTGCTCCTTTTCTACTTACATTATTTAATGTGTTCTTTGGAGTAGACATCCATATAGGTCATTAATTTAGAGTGTTAGCTTTTGATGGTGTGTTCAAGGGATAATACAATCACGGGATATAAAATATGCATAAATGTAAGATGCTGAAATATGTTATTAATGAAAAGTGAGAAAAATGATACAATGCAGTATGGAGGAAATGGACACTTCATAACTGATGCTAAAGATCTACATTGTACTCCACCACCAATCCATATGGCGATCTACCCAGTATACCTACTACTACCTACATCAATGTATATTCACTCACTATGAGGCTCTTTATATAGAAATATGGATTGTTTGGCCAACACTCTACCTAGTCGTACAAGGGGACACCTTGCACATTTACAACTTGCACATAGACACTTGTGCATTTATTATATTACTTGAAGTAACTAGCTAAATGCCCCCTAAAGTAGTCTACTACTCTAGTTTTTATGAAAACCAAGGCAGGCAAATTAAAAGGTTTTATTTAAAACCATGGTGGGCTTATGTGGAAAGGGTTTTTCTTAAAAGCCAAGGTGGAATTTTGTTTCATTGAAAAAGGACCTCCGGTGATGAAGATATTAAAGTTTAAGTTTAAATTAATGGAGGTCCGACCTATGTGCAATTAATGGAGGTTGGCATATATATAATATATATATATATATATATATATATATATATATATATATATATATATATATATATATATATATATGTAAAGGTTTCAATTTATTTCAAAAAGGGGGCATATTATATATCGTCGGAAAGCTTATTTCGAGGGATATTTGACTAACTTATTTAGAAGGAGAAATAAGGTGTGTGTAAAGAGATATTTCTTATTTTGCAAAGGGGTTCCAAAAGTGAAGTTTACCTTGTTATTTTTCAAGAGGATTAATTCTTTCATGAGGTGACAAGGTATGCAATATTGTGATTTATTTTATTTTATGGTATAAGTGGTTTTGGGAGTGAAAAGCTTATGCAATGTTTTGATTTATTTTATTTTATGGCACAAGTGGTTTTAGGAGAGATAAGGAAGTTGTGCAATTAAAGGCCTTGATTGAAAAGTGGAGTAATGTTTATTATTTTGTGATCTACTAACCCTTGTGAAGATTGGCAAAAGAATTTTGTGATTGTGGCAAATTTACAAAGAGGTTTTTTCATCTTCAAAAAATTTATGGGCACATTCTCCTATTGATTGTTTATGGTGGTTTATTTCTAAAATATCATTGGAGGGAAAATGATTGTTTGTGGTTTCCTTTTCGGAAGTGGTTGGTTGAATGCTTCAAGTTTTTTTTGATTTGAGAGTTGAGTTTAAACCTTGTTTTATAAGCATAGTTGTTGAAGCCCATTGGTTGTGAAAGAAATTGAGTTAGAAAAGAACATGAGTATCATTGTTATGTGAGATTTGTGGTTGAGCATTGTTGGAAACATTTGAGTTGGTTGATACATACTTGGACTAGGATTGTGTGAGAGAGAGTTGTCCCTGGTGATGATTGGTTGAGTTGAGATGACTGAGCCTAGTCAAGTGATGTGTGAAGTGATTGTTCAAGTTCTATAAAACAAACTATTCTATCATTCTATGTTGACTTGAGATTGAGGTTAGAATATATTGAGTCTCTAACAATTCTCTATATGGTTCTATAAGACTTGAATTGAGTTGAGATTGATTTAGTTGGGAGTGAGATTAGAACATATTGAGTCTCTAACAATTCTCTTTATGCTTCTATGAGATTGACTTGAGTTGAGTTGAGATTGATTTGAGTTGAGTTGAGTTGAGATTGATTTGGGTTGAGAGTGATATTAGAACATATTGAGTCTCTAATAATTCTCTTTATGCTTCTATGAAGTTAATTTGAGTTGAGATTGCCACTCATTGTTGAGTTCATTTTGAGTACTACTTGAGCATGATTGATTGAGCCTTTGAGAAGGCCTTTGGATATATTTGTGGACAATTTTGTGAGACAAGTCTCCCTAAGATCTAAGAATGCTCCACAAGATCAATCATATGTAAAAGAGGTAAACCCACAACACAAATATTGAGTGGTAAAACCCTACTTCAAATGAAGAAGGGAAACATCCACTATGAAGCTCACTATATTACTCAATGATTCAACAGTACAAGAATGCTTCAATGTTATGCAACAATATGCATCAACATAAACTACAACACAAGTCAATATGACAAGATATATTCATATGTAGTAGAAAACACCCCTATTTAAAGAGAAGCTTTTCTACTACAACCCTAAATCTTATCACAATCTAATCTTATCACAATATATCAAATATTAGAAAGTGCTTTAGTTACTTTTTAATTTTATCACAATCTAATATTTGAGATATGTGATAAGTGACATCTATCAAATATTAGAAAGTGATTAGTTACTTTCTAATATTTGCTAGAAAAGAAAAATAACTTTTTCCAAGAAATTAAATATTCCTAGCACCCTTAATTTATTTACTAATTGGGTGGGAATATTTTACATAAGATAGAATTATATTCTAATTCAAATATTATTCTTTAGACTTTATATTTTAGTCTAAGAATAATTTACACAATGTTGCATTACATATTCCAACACTCCCCCTTAATGCAATATTGGGGAAAGGAATTATGAGACAAAGAAACATTCTCCCCCTAAAGATACAAACGGGGATGAGAATCAAATGAGTAATATAGTTACAATGAGCTTCTATGACCAAGAATGGTCTACAATAAGGCACCAATACAAAATGGGCCAAAATGAGACTGCAAACCCCCAACGGAGTAGCTTCAGATACAAGCAGATTACAAAGCCATCCATCAACCATAAGTGGTTGCAAATGACAAGAAGAAAACATCACAAGGGTGTCTTCAGTAAGCCTGCAAAATCCCAAACGGAAGTACCTGCAAGCTACAAGCAGTTCAACATAAGATCAGTTAGATACATCATCATAAATATATTCACCACATCATATATGAATATCCAAAGATGATAACAAAACTGATCTAACAAATAGTGAACTATAAGTCATCACAAAAATATGCCAAACCATACTTATAGTCACGTGCTATATAGTTGATCAAAAAAATATCATGTACAAAGTTGCATAAAGCAAACAAGGAGTACCATGATAATGCAAACTCTAAAGTACAATATACAAAAGTAGCACAAGGCTAACAAAAAAAGTACCATGTACAAGAGTTGCATAAGGTATATGAAAATAATAAAGTGTGCACACCAATTGCATAAAGCCAACCATAAAATATCATGTACAAAAGTAGCATAAATGCTAACAAGAAAGTACCATGATAAACCAATTGCATAATGCCAACTACATAAAAAAACATGTACAAAGTTGCACAAGGCAATTGCATCATATACCATAATTGCACAATGCCATCTACAAAGTAACATGTACAAAAGTTGCACAAGGCAAACAAGAAAGTACCATGTTCAAAAGATATGCAAAAAGCAATTATACCACCAAATATCAACTCATATATATAGCACAAAATACCTCATAAGGATGAAGTCACTTGATGGAGATCCCAATCGCTTTGATACCAAATGTGAGACAAGCAAAGTCTCCCCAAGATTGAAGAATGCTCCACAAGATCAATCACACATAAAAGAGGTAAACCCACAGCACAAATATTGAGTGGTACAACCCTACTTCAAATGAAGAAGGGAAACATCCACTATGAAGCTCACTATATTACTCAATGATTCAACAGTACAAGAATGCTTCAATGTTATGCAACAATATGCATCAACATAAACTACAACACAAGTCAATATGTTCAAAAACCTATTCTTATCCTAACCACATTCTTAGGGTCATAACTTTGTACTTGGTGTTAGAGTATATTACATCATTTGGGTTATGTAAATATACCACCTTTGGTACATAAGTAAAGTAGAAGATTACTTTAGAGTAAAGTAAGTTAGTTACTTCAAGTATTGTAATAAATGCGCAAGTGTCAATGTGCAAGTTGTAAATGTGCATGTAGTCCACATGTACATAAGTCCTAGGTAGAGTAAGGGCCAAGGAATCTATCTTCTTATATAAAGACTTCATAATGAGTGTTTTATAGAGTGTAGTGAATATAGAGTGTGTGTGACATAGTTTAGTAGTTTGGTACAATGAAGTCATTTTCATATTTGTTCATGGAGTGTTCATGTCCTTCATTATATAACATTGTATTATTTTCATCACTTTCAATTTTTGAGTTATTTGCAGATGTTCATCTTATTATTTTCTTGTATATTATTGTGTCATTAGTTTGTAGTTATCTCAATATAGTTATTTTACATCTTGTGGTTGTATTACCTCCCATCAAAAGCTAACAGTGGTATCAAAGCACATGGTAGATCAGATAGAAAATAGGGAGAGCCATAAGTGAGACTAAGAGAAATCTAGAAATCTCATTTACAAAAATTTTGAGATTATATTTGGCTAGAGTCTTTCCACAAGGTTATAGGAAAACTCGTGAAGACTAGGACTCAACATGGATTCCACTAGATTGATAAATCAACTAGTGAAGATTCGTCATCTCTAGATTTAAGAGTTTCTTACATTTTAGCTTCTAACATCTTATTGCAGGAAAAAAGGAGATTCAAGAAAGTTGGGAAGCTTCCTACATAGAGCTAGGAATAACATCTTTGTTAGAATCATTCCAGAACTTGCAGCAACAAGCAGAAGATTGAATATTTCAAAGACTTGAGAAATGGTCCCATTACTAAAGATTGTAGACTTGCAACATGTAGAAAAGGCCATAGTAGCCTTATAGTTGATTCAAGAGATTCCAGAGAAGAGTCCAAAATAATATTGGAGGTTGGTGATCTCCATTAAATATTGTAGATAGTATATTAAATAAATCATCTTGAAGAAGTTAAAGAGACCTTTAGAAGGTTCAATTACAAAACTCCTAGTTCTAGAAGATTGGAGGTTGGTGATCTCCATTAAATCTTGCAGATTGTAGAAGAGAAGAAGGACCAACAATGTCATGTTCCAAAATTTCAATAAAAACAAATTTCGGATATTTGAGGAGGAAGATCTCATTACCAACACTTCCATAGTAGAAATTTGAAGGAAATGTCTCATTTGGAAGATCAGAGAAACTGTGAGATTGAAGACCTTGGTGAGGTCTCTGTAAAAACAAGGAGAATTCTTGGAGATCCTTAATTTCAAAATTCAAAGAAGGCCATTAATGGAGTTCCTAGGAGAACTCATTGGAGAAATTTACCAGCAAGGAGGAGTTACTAACAAAGCAGAATTTGGGATAATTGTCGCCAGTCGATAACAAGCCCAAAAAGAGAAGAATTTGGCAAGGAGTGCTAAGTCTAGAAGGAGATAGTTGAAGACCTCAAGACATTCAGATTCTTGAGAATAAGGCTTAGATTGAAGTCAAAATTCTTCAAGGATTTTGAGGGAGAAAGGAGCCTAAATTTAACATAGAGTCATGTCCCGCAAATAGTATAGTGTATATAAATGTATGTATATATTTATATTTTTATTTATATAGGTTAATTTTTTTAAATAAGTCAATTTCCAAAGCAAAACATACATAATATTTTCTTTTTAAACTTTGCATACTACTACTTATATATATATATATATATATATATATATATATATATATATATATATATATATATATATATAGATTAATTTTTTTATTTTAAACCATAATTCCTATGCATTAAGCATTTTTATTATCCATCAATAATTTAAACCATGGCTCCCATGCATTAAGCACTTTCATTGCCATACAAACAGTTCAAATCACAATTTACCAAATATTAAACACCCCTACAAATGCGACTACATGATATATATATATATATATATATATATATATATATATATATATATATATATATATATATATATATATATATATATATATATATATATATATATATATTATTTTATTAATTTTAAACCATGATTCCTATGCATTAAGCATTTTCATTATCCACCAATAATTTAAACCATGGCTCCCATGCATTAAGCACTTTCATTGCCATACAAACAACTCAATTCACAATTTAACAAACATTAAACACCCCTACGAATGCAACTACATGATATGCATTCTACATGGACCATTGGCGAATGCATTGCCTATAGGGTTCTTTGCCCCTATGAACTGGAAATTACACCACCGCTCATCATCTCCCTTGACTTACCTTACACTGGAATAATCCTTTTTGCCTGTTGAGGAGACCTCTTTCCTTTGCAGCATCCTGCCAATAACATTTACCTGTCTCCTGCAACCACAGATACATTAGCAGTATCTCATCCTTGCAAATAAATTAGGTGTATAAGAAAATAGAGTTTTGGAGGGTTGTTACATACTTCCCCCCTAAGATTAAACATAGTCCCTGTGTTTGCATTCACCATTTTAAGCATAAAATGAAAAATAATACCATGATAATAGAAAATCATATCAACACATCAACAAATTGACATACTTTCTAATATGATTCATCATCCAAAACATGCATAAATATTAAATACATGTATCATTCTTCACAGACCAAGATATGATAATGTTCAAAATAAAACTATGACATGAAATATGCACAAATATCAAGTATATGTATCATACTTCTCAAACCAAGATATGATATTGTTACTGTTCAATCAACATAAAACTATGTCATGATGATAATAATGTCCAAATACTATTCAAACAAGAATGGAAACTATCTTTTCATGATGGCCACATCTTCCCATGTGGCACTATTTTTTGAGAACTGGTCCCATTGGACCTTGCACTGTTCAATGTTCCTTTTTCTTAACTATTTTGTACGATATCCAAGGATCCTAACTGGTCGTACTTCAATGCGCAGGGGATCGTCCATCTACAATTGATCAACATTCCAAACATGTGAAGGGTCAGGAACATATTTCTTGAGAAGGGACACATGGAACGTATCATGAATTTTTGACAAATTGGGTGGCAAGTCTAATTTGTAGGCAACCGGGTTCAGTTTTTCAACAATTTCAAAAGGTCCTACAAATCGTGGACTAAGCTTAGAGGATTTGATAGAACTTTTAGTAGGTTTAACTCTTAGGAATACTCTGTCTCCCACAGTGAATTCCCTTGGCATTCTTTTCAAGTCCGCATAACTCTTTTGTCGATCTGAGGCTTCCTTGAGCCTTCGACAAATTTCATTGAGTTGGTCTTCCATTTCCCTGACCATATCCGGCCCGATCATCACCCGATCCTCCGGATTACTCCATGACAATGGTGTTCTGCACCTCCTCCCGTATAGAGCCTCAAATGGAGCCATACCTAAAGAAGTATGATAGCTATTATTATAAGCAAACTCAACTAGGAAAAGATAATCTTCCCATTTCGTCTGATGGTCCATACAATACATGCGGAGCATATCCTCTAAGACTTGATTTACCCTTTCAGTTTGTCCATCTATTTTTGGGTGATAGGCAGTACTAATATTGAGTTTCATTCCCCATGCCTGATGCAAAACCTGCCAAAACTCAGATGTGAATCGAGAGTCCCTATCTGATATAATGGTTTTAGGGAATCCATGTAGCCTTACCACTTCCCTAGAAAATTTTTGGGCTACAGTAGGAGCTCCATATTTTATATTTCCAGGCAGAAAATGTGCCACCTTAGTCAATTTATCCACTACTACCAAAATGGCATCATGCTAAAAATGATTCTTAGGTAGCCCAACAATAAAATCCATAGTTACAACTTGCCATTTGTATTGTGGAATGTCATGCAAAAATAAGTGTCCAACTGGATGTAGATGTTCTGCTTTCACCTTTTGACATTCTAGACATTTAGCCATAAATTCAACAATGTCCTTTTTCATTCCTGACCAATAATATTATTTTTTCAAATTTTCATACATCTTCACATAGCCTGGATGTGCAGAATATGGAGTACTATGTGCCTCTTGTAGGATCACATTTCTCATGTCCTGATCATCAGGTACCACTATTCTATTTTTGAAGAACAATGTATCATTCCAGATTCTAAATTCCTTTGCTTTATCAGACTCTTGTTGAACTAATTCTCGATACTTTTGAGAATATTCATATTGAATTTGTAATTTTCTTATTTGATCAATTATAGCAGATTGACAATGTGACATAGCATAGATATGCCTTCTCCTACTTAAAGCATCTGCTAATTTATTTTCTTTTCCCTTAATATACTCTATGCCAAAGTCATATTCCACTAGAAACTCCATCCAACACCTTTGTCTAGCATTGAGCATTGGCTGAGTAAAGATATATCTTAGACTTTGATGGTCTATTCTAAGCTCAAAATATTTATCGAGTAGATAATGATGCCACATTTTTAGAGCATGCACAACCGCAACTAATTCTAAGTCATGTGTGGCATAGTTTAGTTCATGTTTCTTAAGTTTTTGGGACTCATAAGCAATAACACCATCCTCTTGCATGAGAACCCCACCTAATCCTTCCAAAGAAGCATCAATACATACAATAAATGGTTGCTTAGGATCTGCTATTTTGAGAATAGGTGTTGTCATTAGCTTTTCTTTAAGAATTTTGAAAGCTTCTTCACATCGTTCTATCCATTTAAATGCTTTTCCTTTCTTTTGGAGATTGGTTATTGGATAAGCTATCTTAGAAAAATTTTGAATAAAATGATGATAATATCCAACCATCCCCATAAAACTTCTCACCTCAGAAATATTTGTAGGAGCAGGTCAATCAATGATAGCCTCAATCTTCCTTGGATCAACAGATATCCCTTCAGCTGAAATTACATGTCCCAAATACTGTACCTAGGTTGCATAAAATTCACATTTGGACATTTTTCCATATAATTGATTCTTTCTAAGTATCTCAAGAACAGTCCTCATGTGTAGGTCATGTTCTTCTTTGCTCTTGGAATAGATCAATATGTCATCCAGGAATATTAACACAAATCGATCTAGTTGTTCTCGAAACACACTATTCATCAAATTCATAAAAGTTGTTGGGGCATTGGTCAACCCAAAAGGCAACACTATGAATTCATAATGTCCATATCTAGTTCGAAAAGCAGTTTTATGGGTATCTTCCTCTCGAATTCTCAACTGATGATATCCAGATCTAAGATCAATTTTGGAGAAAATTGTGGCTCCCTTCAGTTGATCAAACAAATCATCTATTCTAGGTAGAGAGTATTTATTCTTAATAGTCATCTTGTTTAAAATTCTGTAATCAATACATAACCTTAGTGTCCCATATTTCTTTTTCACAAACAACACTGGTGCACCCCACGGTGAAACACTAGGTTTAATATGTCCTTTTTCTAAAAGTTCCTGAAGTTGAGTCTTAAGTTCTTGCAATTCTATTGTGGTCATCCTATAAGGTACTCGAGCTATTGGCGTTGCTCCTGGTAAAAGTTCTATAGTAAAATCAAACTCTCTTTGGGGTGGAAGACCAGGTAATTCTTCAGGAAAAACATCTCGAAAGTCATTTAACACTGGATATATTTGGAAAAGACTCACTCTAGATTCATTTTCTTCCTTTTTATTAAGTTTAACCACAAAAACTCTACTACCCTTCCTCAGGGCTCTTTTAACTTGCATTGTAGTCAAAATATGTGGTTCCACTATTTCACATCCATAGTGAACCCGTATCCTTTGCTTGGTGTCATCAGTGAATTCCATCCATATTTCTTCAAAATTTAACAATGCTTTATGTGCCTTGAGCCAATCCATACCTAAGATTATATCGAAGGCATGTAAAGGAGCTACGTATAAATGCCAATGGGTTTGCCCTTGAGGTAACTTTATTTGAGGATCAAATAAACATTGGTTAATGATATAGGTTTACCTAGACCCATACTCGAATTTCCACCCATTAGCCATAAATCTAGGTGTTTTTGATATGTCCCTCAAAATATTTGGTGAAACAAAACTATCAGTTGCTTCGAAATCAATCAAAATACAAACATTTATATTATAAATTTTACCTTTCAATAGAAAAGGTGTTGCTTGACCATTGAGTTTAGAATTACCTATTGTTGCATATATC
Source organism: Wollemia nobilis (assembly GCA_028583015.1). Lineage (NCBI taxonomy): Eukaryota > Viridiplantae > Streptophyta > Pinopsida > Araucariales > Araucariaceae > Wollemia > Wollemia nobilis. Next base: position 302,174 of record JAQPPZ010002816.1, read on the forward strand.
TTATGAGTAGGTTCCTCAGGTTCTTTTCTCTTATCTACCCATAAAGGACATTTATCAACATAATGAGGTTCTTTACAAATCCAAAAACCAGTCTAGTGCCCTCTCTTTCACATTTCCCTCATTATCTTCATGTATACCAAATTTTGGTACATTAGTTCTTTGTTCATACCTATCCCTAAAATTTCTCTAACCACCCTGGTAGTTTTGATTTCCTCTATTTCCCTGGTACCTATTCTTATTCTTGTCAAACCTATTTTTGTTTCCATTTCCATGATTCTTGTTCCAACCCCTATCTCCTTTGGTTGGACCCACATTTTTCTTCTTCTATAGCTCTTCCTTTTCTGAAGATTATTGATAATAAGCTTTCTTGGCTTTAAAATTATCCTCTTCTTGTCGAGCCAAGTCACAAGCAATAGTTAGAGTAGCAGGTTTTAACATAAGAATCAGGTGCCCAATTTTTGGATGTAACCCTAGGAGAAATTTTTGGATTTTAATTTCATTTCATTACTCATATTCGGGCATATATTTGAGCAATTGCACAAATCGTTGGTAGTACTCAATTACAGACATATTACCCTATGACAACCTTGAAAACTTTGTAGTCCTTTCAAGGTAGAATTGTGGTGTTAGGAACCTATCCTTAAATGCCAAAACAAATGTATCCCAATGAACATCGATAACCTCCACATTATGAGTTTTTCTATATGTATCCCACCAGTCAATGGTAGCTCCAGTCAGTCGAAAGACTACCCACGAGATTTTTGATTTAGATGAAAGGGTCCTAACTGCAAAGTATTCTTCTACACTATTCAACCATCTTTCAGCTTCCTCCCCATCTCCTTTGCCATCAAATTTGGCTATATCAATTTTTCTCATATCCTTGTCCAACTCTGAACCTACTTGTTTCCTTCTTGGGTCAATAGTTATCTCATCCTCAACTATTACCATTTCTTTTCCTTTGGATAGATTTTCTATTATTTTCTATTGATGGGAAATCATTTCTTGTTATTGAGCCAACTGAGCTTTTTGTTGCTCCATATGCTCTATCATTTGAGCAGTTTGTTGTGCCATGTGTTCAGCTATTTGAGCACTTTGCTACTCCATTTGTTCTTTCTGTTGGCTCACCTACTCCCATAATAATTGCACCATCCGGACCATTTTATCCTCTTTATTCATAGGTTCTTTTTCCTTCCTCTTTTCTCGAGGATGTTCTGTGGCTTCCTCAGATGCCCCAATCTGCATGAATTTTTGAATGATCCTTCTAGGGTTCTCGGTCAGCCCTTCTCGTTGAACCACCATAGTTCTTTTTGAGGAACTAGCTTTTTGTCTGGATGCCATTGCCTGCCCAACAAAACAAGAGCCTTGTCAAGTTTTTAAGTTTTAGGTGAACACATTGGTAACTCTAAATTAGATTTGTCATAGATTTTCTAAAATTTTATCACTTGAAATATTCGTAACCTTGGCTCTGATACCAAATGTAACACCCCAAGTCAGCCCACTTGGTTGTCAATTCACACCAAGTCTTCCACTTGGTTGTCTAATATCAGAGATCTCATTATGAAAATTTTTTTTTTTTTTTTGTTTCATTTTCTAGTATGAGCATGTTAAGTTCATCTTCATGAGTGTCATTCCACTACAGTCGAAATACTCATGAGATCGAGATTGGCCAAATCTCGTATTGTTGCCTATTTCAAACTTCACTCTCCTTCCGAGATTCCAAGTTCAGGCAGTGGGTTTCTTTTCCTCTAGGGCCCATAACACCTAGAGGTGTGACGCATAACTTTCCCATGTCTTTACATGAATACATGAACTCGTATCTTATATTAAATTCATGTAAGACTTAGCGCATACATGCTCGAGCTAGATGATCAACCATTCTTTATGGAGCATCGACTAGGGTCTTACCAATACCCTGGTAACCACCCGATGACTTATGCAGATTAACCAACATGATGTCCCATACCATCATGTTGTCGGTTTCACCTAGTCTAACACAAGTCACCACTCATCACTAGCAGGGTTAACCTAGAAGAGATGCCCATACAACTCTTCGTTACCTCCCATTCTGACCTTTTCCCATCAAAAGTACAGTTAGAGCCCTGTTCCATGATGTTTGCCTACCCATAACATCATCATTATTTGTTCCATCAGATTGTCTACCCACAATCCTGAATTTCAATCAAGGTTGTCCTGCCCACAACCTTAGGTTGCATTTTAAGATTACCTAATCCCACAATCTTAATAATGATAATTATTTTTTGTAAACTTAGCTACGGTTTGAAGGGTCTATCACTATTTTTGACTAATCTATGGTTAATCAAACACCATTTTCGAATGATTTCGAGGTTTAGAAAAGTAACTCAAGTTATCAAGTTTCCACCTTTCCGTATTACAAGTTTACCACTAAAATTAAATAGAAATCACTAAACAAAGGAACCATTGTAATCATTTTAAAAGATCTATGCTTTTGCCATACTATATAAATATATATATTTTTTTTACAAATAGAAACTATCTCCCAGTTAAGTAAAAGAAAGGCATTTTCTACTAATTAAAAACTTCCACAAAGAATAAATTACATAAACATAGGGATGAACGGTCTGCTTTAATCAGAATAAGTATTGGGGTCAAGACTCCACAATGTTTAGGCTTAAAGAAACATAATTCTTTCTGATATAATAAGAAGATAAATACCATCCACATTTCAGATAACATTGTACAATGAATACTCTAAAATAAAGATGGCTTATAATTTCTTACAAATGTCTTAGCCCATTGACCCTTCAAGATTGTATGACAATGACATAAGCTACGTTTTCCCTAACCTCTCTATTGGTTTAAAGTGAACATTCTTTAATCTTGACTATCTTATAATTCACTTCTACTCTTCAAGACTTCAGGGCTTACGTAAACCAGTGTATACAATAAACTTAATAAAATTCATAATCTGAAATAGCTATACTCGGCGCTAATATATACAGTCTCAAGTTGACCTTAGAAGCAATAAATATTCATTGATTTTCATAGAGTATAAACAAGCAATAGCTCTTCTAAAAATAAAGACTCAAAATGCATTCTATTTCAATCAAATATTTATAAATGAAAGTAGCAGCATATCCTTTTAAAATTACAATTTACATAATTTACATCTAGCATTCAGTCTTCGACCAATTCATATTTTTCCAAAGTTATGTTTCAGCAGTCAGTGAAAGGTTTACAACTTTTCTCTATGTATAACCAAGGAATTATATACTCCTTTACTACGGTATGATACAGTTTGGCTATATCTTCTCTCTTATGACTCAGGACTCATTACTCTTGAGTGGAGTTACTAAGTATACACAACATAACATTTCATTTCTATGTGCAATTTAGAACCCGAACGCTGTCAATATCACTAAAAAAAATAGCATGCATTGTATTTTGTCATGCTCAGTAGTAGTCCTTCCCATTAATCTGATTAACCAGTGTTTTCCAAGGGTCAGAGCGGTCATCTACGATGAAATGCAGCTAATCCCTAGAATGCATACATCATTTCCTCATTTAAATCAACATGCAGAACTCCAAATATTTTCTAACACAAACACAATATCAAGCATATCTTGACACAATATACCACACCAAACTCGGTCTTGGTTCGCTTCCAACCAGACTCCCGATAAACATTGGTGTTTAATATTATCATAGCATGCAACAATAATCAATTCAAAGAAGAGTCTAGGTTCACAACCAACCATTCACACAATACTTGGCAAACGCTTGCAGTATAAGCATGTTCAATTCACACATCCCATTGCCTCAACGAACACATGCAATATGAACATCTCCAGTTCACACAACGTATCACTTCAACGAACGCATGTATTAAAGCATATCCAGTTCACTCCATTTAACACTTCAACGAATGCATGTATTAAAAGCATATCCAATTCACACAAGGTATTTTTTTTTTAATTTCTATAATACGTTTGTTGTTCTGGGAAAACACACAGAGCACCATCATATTTGTTTTTAAAGAAAAACCATACAAACATATTTGTAATAACTATTGGCTTTTTCCCTGAGATTTTAAAATCAGAATGGCTTACTGGTTTTTACATGCAACCAACTCTTGATCTTCCTCTACCATGTTTTGTTCTTTCCTCCACTAACGCCTAGCTCACCCGCTCTATTTCTCCACCTCCAATGCTTGATTTTCTCCTCGTCGAAAGGACACCATGCATACCAATCTGCACCCCCCTTCTCACCCGAGTCCACCATCTAGAGATGGTTTTTCCCCACTTCTCTTCGCACGCAAATCCCGCGTTAGTTTTAAAGTTTGTTCATCTTAACCAAGCGCCAAGTGGTATCCACTTCTCCACTTCAACAACCTCCATAAAAAATAATGCCGATAATTCCCTAATTGTCATCTTCAAAAAGTGCCTCAATAACACCTCTATAGTCTACGTATTAGTTTGCTATATAATTTTAATATGACACTTATTTAATTTTCTTTATTTACCTTACCTCCAAAGTATTATTTGCTTCTACAATTTTATATATATTAATATTTATGCAATTAGTATAGTTGTATATAAATGTATGTATATATATATATATATATATAAGTTAATTTTTAAATAAGTCAATTTCCAAAGCAAAACACACATATTCTTTTCTTTTTAAACTCTGCATACTACTACTTATATATATATATATTTCTAGATTATTTTATTAATTTTAAACCATGATTCCTATGCATTAAGCATTTTTATTATCCACCAATAATTTAAACCATGGCTCCCATGCATTAAGCACTTTCATTGCCATACAAACAACTCAATTCACAATTTAACAAACATTAAACACCCCTACGAATGCAACTACATGATATGCATTCTACATGGACCGTTGGTGAATGCATTGCCTATAGGGTTCTTTGCCCCTATGAACTGGCAATTACACCACCGCTCATCATCTCCCTTGACTTACCTTACACCGGAATAATCCTTTTTGCCTATTGAGGAGACCTCTTTCCTTTGCATCACCCTGCCAACAACATTTACCTATCTCCTGCAACCACAGATACATTAGCAGTATCTCATCCTTGCAAACAAATTAGGCGTATAAGAAAATAGAGTTTTGGAGGGTTGTTACAAGAGCTTTCCTCTTGTTGTTCTTTGCCTTGACGTGAACGGGGTACCAACAGGGAGTAGACTTCTATGAAGTTGGTGTGTCGTCCATTCTTGCTGTTGAACTCGGGGTGTTGAACTCGGGGTGTCGTTAGGCGAGGGGAGGTAGGGCATCCACCCCTGCTTCTTCTCTAGTGTTGGACGGTCCTCCTGCGAGGAGGGGTGGCCGCTCGACACCGTCGCTCTGTAGTTCTATTCCACCACCACATACCTGAACAGTACGTGGTGGAGGCCTTGATGAAGGGGGGAGGAGGACGCCCCCTTTGTGATGCTCAACACCGACCTCTCCACCGATTGAAACATGTATTCTAGGATGTTAATAGTTTTCTTCCCTTTGATATGGTTGAGGAAATCCAAGTGAAAAATATGCAGCATGATCGAAGGATTGTCCAGAGTGAAGTACTAGAGAACTGTAATCATCAACATGTCCCAAGGCTTTAGGAGTGTCTCTCTGACAATTCCACCTTTCTATTTTTCCAAAAACTCTCCCTTATCCCTAAACAGTACCAATTACGCTTGGAGGGAGTGTTTCTCCTAATTGATATTCTCTCCATCGTTAGGAAGGCCAATTACCTCCACAAGGAGGTCTACCATGACCGTAAACCCCATACCACGAATAACAACATGCCCTCCGTTCCATGACCAAAAAAAGTCCATGGATAGGTCTGGCTTGACCCCTTGGAATTGCTGTAGAAAACTTTTGAGGTCATGGTCTCGAAACATATCCTCAACCAAGGGGGTTAACTAGAGGAATGCGGGCTCAATCTTAGCCATAGTGAGAATAGTCGAACGAAATACAGAGGAACGAAACAACAGGCAGAAGATGAGAGGGTGGCAAACAAGGTGTGAAGGAAGGGTGGTGGAATTTAATAAATAACAAACCATTAGCCACTTCCTCCACCCACTGCGACTTGTGCTTGAAATCATCTGGATCATACAAAAATCTGGTGGCACGGGTGGACAAGCACACCAAACAATGAGAGTGGTCAGGTGGAGGCTCTTGGAGATGACACCATGACTGGCTAACAGGGTGGGCGAGTACAAATCATAATGGGGAGGACAAAATTTATCGGTGGCCCAGTGGACGTGGTAGATAAGGCCAAAGGAAGAGTTGTGGGCAACCACCATGAGGGCAAAAAGTCGACGAACCATGCCCGAACTTGAGCTGACAAAGCCTCTTGCCAAAATGGCACTGATGATGATGCGAGGAGATAGCATTGGTTGGCAAAAACCATGAGAGCAACCCGAAAAGCTAATGAGCCTGGGAACTGCTGTGGTGACATGATCAACGATATGAGCTTTGGGGATCAGCAATTCCACAGGCCCGACACACATGTCGTGATAGAAAATGGGGATGGGGTGATTTCATAGCAAGATTTATCTGCACTATGACTTTCTTGGCTCCATGTGACCTTGATCTCTTGAATGAGTCTCCATTTTTGGGAGGACAACTGGCTGTGATAACAAATGCACCAGCTCATGCTCTGGTTGAAAATAAAAACATGCAGAGGCTTCATCTATAGGAAATTTGCATGTGATATGTGATCTCGGGCTAATCTCCTGGTGCCACAATGAAGACGCACCATGATGGTGCCATAAGGGCCAATCAAACTGCCTTGATGGGTGTGGGTGTGAAACCTATGGTGGCTATTTCCCACACTAGTCCCCTTTGACTCATCGATTGGTGATGTCATCAGCATTGGCATCAATGATAGCTTGGGGAAAGGAGTGTGTCCACACCTTTAGACTAGACTCTGAGATATTGATGTTAGTTAGGTGGTCAGCCACACGGTTACCTTCCCTGTAGGTGTGAGTCACCTTTGTGCCTAATAAGGATCAAAGCAACTTTTTGACTTCAAAGATCATATTGGAAATGTTCGAGGATGGTATGGGGGACACCTAGGATAGGCTGCCAATTATGTTTCCGAAATCTTCTTACATGACAATGCTTGAAACCTGAAGATTATGGACCAATATTATGCCTTGATAGAGGGCTCGAGCCTCGACAAAGTGGTTGGAATTGATCCTCAAATTCTCTACATAGGCTAGGATGATGTTGTCCTTGTGGTCTCGGATGATGCCCCCTACAAAATTGATCTTGAGAAATCTTGGAGGCGGAGGGATCCATGTGACGAGGGATCTATCAGCCTTGGGAGAGGTCCGATTGTATATGCCTTTTGGGATGCCAAGCTTGGATGCAATGATACCTTCAGGGTGAGGCTCTGGGTCATCCCTACATCGAGCGATTACCATGTTCTTAGCTACTATAGCCATGATCCTGGTAAGGACGTGGCTCACCCTATGAGACACATCTTTGCAAGCACGAGCGTTGTGCTCCCTCTAGATCTCCCACAGGAAGTGTGTGAGACAAAATAACCAAAAATACTTTAAGCGATGTCCTATGAAAGGGTTTTGCCACTGGACATACAAATCGTTGAGCCAAAAGGGTGGGATCCAGGAGATGCCAACCAAGGAGAAGAGGGATGAGAGGATGGAGAGGGTGAAATGGTAGGAAGTTAAAATGTTTTGGGTGGACTCCTCATTCAAGAGACACAAGTAGCAACAATTGGGGATGGATAGGCCCCACCGGTGAAGGTTGTAGATGGTAAGGATTTTTTCTTGGACGGAAAGCCACAGAAAAAAGTTGATCTTGGGGATCAAGTGAGGTTTTCATATGAGCTTGGACGAGAACCAAGGGGGGCCAGGGTTCTCAGACAAGGCATAAGTTATTTTGACAGAGAAGAGGCCAAAGGGGGTGAGGACCCAGAGGATGGAATCCTCCATAGGGGAAGAGGGAATGACACAAAGACAGAGGAGATTAAGTAGGGCAATGGAGGTATGCTTATGTTCAGCATTTAGACCATCAGTTGGGATGGGCTTCCAAGAATAATCTAGGAGAAGGAAATTACTAACCTTTGGCCCAAAGAGGGTGTCTATCAGAGGTCGAGGACACACCAGATCCTCCCTTTCTTGGAGCGAACAACTGCCCAATCATATATCACTCCAAAAATTAATTCTAGTTCCATTGCCAAGTTTCCATTTAATACCCTTTCAAATGATTTGGTTTACCTTTATTATAGAATTTCATGTCACAAATCCTTTAATTGGGTGAGGATCATCTAGAAAGTTTGGATTGTGCCAAAGGTACTTAGCCTTGATGATGGACACCCACATAGAGTCTTCATTGGTAAGGACTCTCCAACCTTGCTTGGCAATGAGTGCCAAGTTCATATTGTGAACCTTTCGAAGCTTGATGCCACCATACTCCTTCCTAGTGCATATTTGGTTCCAAGCCACCAGGTGAATCCTCTATTTGTCTTCTGACCCGGACCAAAGAAAATTCCTTTGAAGTTGCTCGATGCGATTGCAAACTTCGATGGGGATCTAGAAGACGAACATGAAGTAAATGGGAATGCTCTAAAGGGTGGCTTTGACTAGGGTGGCCTTGCCAGCTTGACTGAGGAGGTTCCCTTTCCAACTGGCCAATTTTTTTTGGATACACTCAATGATGGGATTCCAAAGGGATTTTTTGGACCAACCTTCAAAGAGGGGGAAACCAAGGTAGATAGCAGGGAGGACGCCAATGGAGCACCCCAATGTGGCAGTGATGCAAGCTTAATGTCTCATCGGGGTGTTGAAGAAGTAGAGTTTGCTTTTGTCAAATTTGACTTTCTATCCTACCGTAGCCTCAAAGGAGAGGAGGATGGACTTAATGCATCAGGCTTGGGAAATTGAGGCCCGAGTAGCCATGATAGTGTCATCAATGAACTATTGGTGGGACACAACTTGAAGGGAGGAAGCAGGTTTGATACCAGAGATGGACCCTTCGGTGCAAGCGTGGGTGAGGGCCCTGTCAAAAGCCTCCGTGACAATGATGAAGAGGAAAAGGGAGATGGTGTCTCCTTGTCTAAGGCTTTTGAAATTTTTGAAGTATCCTGTAGGGGAGCCATTGACCAGGACATAAAAGTTTGTCAAGGTAATACATCATTTGATCAACTCAACCTAGTATGGGTGGAAGCCAAATATGTGGAGGACAACCAATAGGAACTCCCAAGAGATTTTGTTGAATGCTTTGTTCATATCGAGCTTCAGAAGGAAGCCCACTTGGACGCTAGACAAAATAGAATAGATGAACTTATGGATGATGATGATCCTGTCAGTTATTTGTCTTCCATGGATGGAACTGCCTTGGTTTGGGGAGATGATGGAGGGGAGGATGAGCTTTAGTATGGAGGCCAAGGCTTTGGTGAGGATTTTATACAGGACATTACACAAGCTGATGGGGCAAAAATAAAAGAGGGTACGGACCTGGTTGACTTTGGGGATGAGGGCTAGGAAGGTGGAATTAATGTCACCAAGGACCACCTTGTCTACCTGCATTTATTAGATTACTAAGACCACATCCGAGCCTAGGATGTCCCAAAAGTGTTGGAAAAATATGGGGGAAACCTGTCCAACCCTGGGGCTTTTCCCCCCTGCATGGAAAAAATAGCAATCCTAATTTCCTCAACAGAAAGGGTAGCAAGAAGCATGCGATTCTAGTCTAGGGTAACTAACCTTGGGATGTGTTGCAGAAGGCCCTCAACGATATGGTGGTCACATCTGGGAGGGGGTCCAAGGAGTTGCTTGAAGAAAATGATATCCATTGCTTTGATCCCATGGATGTCAGAAACCACTTGACCATCTTGTTGGATTAGCTTCCTAATCCTATTGCTGCCCCTATGTCTTACTATTGTGGCATGGAAAAACTTGGTATTCAGATCACCTTCTTTAAGCCAAGTTACTTTGGATTTTTGCTTCCATAACACTTCCTCGCTCTTGATAATGTTGTGATAGTAAAAAATGAAAACTTTCTCAGCGTCTCGGAGGGTGGCTTTAGGATCATCGTCCTGGATAGTGACCTCAATGTCCTAGAGTTGGGATTGGATTTGTTGCTTCTTCTGGAAGATGTTTTCAAACATATTTTTATTCTATATTTTGAGGTTGTATTTCACATGCCAGAGTTTGTTGCTTATCTGTGATAGTTTGAACCTAAGGAAAGGCTTGTATCACCATTGAGCAACAAGAGACTTAATGTTCGGGTCATGGAGCCACATTGCTTCAAATATAAAGGGGGATTTTAAGGATGAGGTATGAGGATGACTCTCTAGGAGGAGTGGGTTGTGATTGGATCCAATCCTTGGAAGGAAGTGCACGGTTGCATCACCAAACTGAGGGATGACATTAATGAAAATGAGGACGCAATCCAGGAACAATTGGATCAGCTGGTTGCCTTTCCTTCGGTTGGTCCAGGTGAATCTTGGCCCTCTAAGATTAACATCCATTAGCTCATTAGTGTCGACAAAGCATGCAAGTTGCTCATATGACCTCTTAGTTATTGGGGTCTCTCCCTTCTTATCAGAGGGAAAGAGAGGGGAGTTCAAGTCCCCAGCCAACATCCAGGCCTATGAGGAATAAGCATCTCTCAATTGGATGAGGGAATCCCATAAGGAGCTTCTCCAAGAGGGAGGGTTTGGGGAATACACATTTGAGAGGACCCACCGAACCCCATCATCCTTGTTGAAGAACGGTATGTTGATGTAGTTCTCGATCATTGGCAACACCATTACCTCTATCTTGGTGGGATCCCATAAATATAAGAGGCCTCCTAAGGCACCATTGGTTGAACTGAAGCAGGATGCAGAGTCTCTCCAGATATAGTTGGAAACAAAAGAAACATTTTGGGAATCCAATTTGGTTTCTTGAAGGAGAAAAATTACAGGTTTGTGTTCCTTCCTCATGGACTTAACCAAGCATTGCTTGTTTCACCCATTGAGGCCTCTCACGTTCCATGAGAGGATCTTCATTTGGTTATTTTGGTCAAAGTGCGCTTCCCTCTCCTTGATGGGGAGAATATTGGTTTTGTGCTGGTCCTAATCCTTCAAAATCTGAGAGGACTCTTTGATAGTGAGCTGGGTGTCATTGACAACATCATCTAAGACTTCCTTGTTTTTTATATCTTATAGCGAGGGTCGGTCCCTCTTCTTAACTGAGCCTACATCCGCCTTAGGTTTATTTAGGAAGCGGGAAGGGGGGCTAGGGGCCAGACGTTTCAGAGAAGGTGGGGTAGATGGGGATGCCGAGGCTCAAGATGAGGAGGGGGGTGAGGGAGGGGGGCGCAGTGGGCAATTGAAAATCAGTTCAAACAGGTCAGAGGGGGGGTTTGTCAGAGGACAAAGGGGAAAAGTGGTTAGACACAAGAATCATCAGGCTACAAGGGAGAAGGGGTCCAACTGGAGGGATCAAAAGGGTCTTGTCCACCACCAGAGGTCTTCTACGAGGAGCCAAGGGATTTGGAAGCGAGGTTGGGGTCCTAGGGGTGAAGGGTTTGGGAATCACGATGGTTCCTTTAGGTAGAAGAAGTAGGGGGGTGAGAAGGGCATTGGGAAGGAAGATGACCCTGAATACAACAACGATTACAAAAAATAGGTCTATTCTCATATTCAATAGCTTGAGTAAAAGTACAGACCTTGGAGATAAGGTTGATCGAAGATGATAGATCAGCATCCAGGTTGGCACTCATGCACATGTGAGCCTGAGTCATTCGAGTCCAAGAATGCGTTGAAGGGTCAAAGGTGATTAGCTTTGTGATGCTTCTCGCTATGTCGTGCAGGATGTTATCATACCAGAGTTGAACGGGGAGGCCTGGAAGGCGTACCCAAATTGGAGCAAAATTGATGCTCTGAGTGGCTGGATTGAAGTCAACTCTCCATTGTGAAGGAAAAAGTCCTTTGACTAAAGAACCATGGTCCTCTAGAGAGAATTCACTAAGAGTCTGCAGGATCACTCAGTTGGATAAGGAAAAATCCTCTAGTGAGGGTAATCAACTCCAAGGACCCTTTCAGGCACCAAGAGGTGTTGGCCCACTTGCAAATGGATTCCATGTCGATGCAGCAACCCAAAAATTTGTCGATCAACGAGTTTGAGTTTTGGTCGAGGATGTTGGACATAATTTCGCAAGGGATTTTGAGGTTTCCATTGGAAGGGAGCAACTTGACTTTGGGTCCCGTCATCTGGTTAGGTTTTACTATGTCCGCATAGGTTTGGGAGGCTTTAGACAAGCCTGCCTCTACTCCTGGGATGTTCTCTCCCTGACCAAGAGGATTTGCTTGAGGTTCAAGAGTCGCTTCTACCTCTGGGTGTTGCGCTCCTATAGTTATCCCGGATGATGGACCAAAGTCACCTGGTTGCTTTGCGCAGTTGCTCCTTCAGCTTATTCGGGAGACCTGAGGAAGAGGGATCCATTTTTTGTACTACAAAATGATCTTCCACCATTATTGTTGGCTACCAGTCCTCGAATCTCTTTATGGGAGTTGTACTCCTTGTCAATGCATTCGAGGGAGACCCTAGTCCCTTCATCGGATTTCCCTTTCTTGGGGTTTTGGTTCTCATCTACCGAGACTAATATCTCCCAATGTGTTGTTGCCTTTCTCCCTACGTCTACTGCTACTCGTATTCGCTCCTCCATCCTAATTCCACCTATGTTCTATATCCTATTTGTAGGGAGGACGCCAATGGAGCACCCCAATGTGGTAGTGATGCAAGCTTGGCGTCTCATCGGGGTGTTGAAGAAGTAGAGTTTGCTTTTGTCAAAATTGAATTTCTGTCTAGCTGCAACCTCAAAGGAGAGGAGGATGGACTTAATGCGTCGGGCTTGGGGAATTGAGGCTCGAGTAGCCATGATAGTGTCATCAATGAACTGTTGGTGGGACACAACTTGAAGGGAGGAAGCAAGTTTGATGCCAGAGATGGACCCTTCGGTGCAAGCGTGGGTGAGGGCCCTCCCAAAGCCTCCATGATGATGATGAAGAGGAAAGGGGAGATGGGGTCTCCTTATCTGAGGCCTTTAAAATTTTTGAAGTATTCTATAGGGAGCCATTGACAAGGACATAAAAATTTGTCGAGGTAATACATCCTTTGATAAACTCGACCCAGTCTGGGTGGAAGCCAAATTTGTGGAGGACAACCAACAGGAACTCCCAGGAGATTTTATCGAATACTTTGTTCATATTAAGCTTTAGAAGGAAGCCCGCTTGATCGCTAGAAGAAATAGAATGGATGAGCTCATGTATGATGATGATGTTGTTAGTTATTTGTCTTCCATGGACGAAACTACCTTGGTTTAGGGAGATGATGGAGGGGAGGATGAGCTTTAGTCAAGAGGCCAGGGCTTTGGTGAGGATTTTATATAGGACATTACACGGGCTAATGGGGCAAAAATCAGAGAGGGTACAAGCTTGGTTGACTTTGGGGATGAGGGCTAGGAAGGTGGAATTGATGTCACCAGGGACCACCTTGTCTACCTGCATTTTTTGGATTGTCGAGACCACATCCGAGCCTAGGATGTCCCAAGAAGTGTTGGAAAAATATGGGGGGAAACCTGCCCGACCTCGGGGCTTTTCCCTCCTGCATGGAAAAACACCTAATTTCCTCAGCATAGAAAGGGTAGCAAGAAGCATGTGATTCTGGTATGGGGTAACTAACCTTGGGATGTGTTGCAGGAGGCCCTCAGTGGTATGGTGGTCACATCTGGGAGGGGATCCAAGGAGCTGCTCGAAGAACAGGACAACCATTGCTTTGATCCCCTGGATGTCAAAAACCACCTAACCATCTTGCTGGATTAGCTCCCTAATCTTATTGCTGCCCATATGTCTTACTATTATGGTGTGGAAAAACTTGGTATTCAGATCACCTTCTTTAAGCCAAGTTACTCTAGATTTTTGCTTCCAGAACACTTCCTCGCTCTTCAGAATGTTGTGATAGTCAAAAAGGATAAATTTCTCAACGTCTTAAAGGGTGGGTTCAGGATCGTTGTCCTGAATAGTGATCTCAATGTCCTAGAGTTGGGATTGGATTTGTTGCTTCTTCTGGAAGATGTTTTTGAACACATCTTTATTCCATATTTTGAGATTGTATTTCACATGCCAGAGTTTGTTGCTTATCTGTGATATTTTGGACCCAAGGAAAGGCCTAGCCCACCATTGAGCAACAAGAGACTTAATGTTTGGGTCATGGAGCCACATTGCTTCAAATTTGAAGGGGGATTTGAAGGATGAGGCATGAGGATGACTCTCTAGGAGGAGTGGATTGTGATCAGATCCAATCCTTGGGAGAGAGTGCATGGTTGCATCACCAAACTAGGGAATGACATTGATGGAAATGAGGACGCGATCCAGGCGCATCTGGATTAGCTGGTTGCCTTTCCTTCGGTTCATCCAGGTAAATCTTGGACCTCTAAGATTAACATTCATTAGCTCATTAGTGTCGAAAAAGCCTGCAAGCTGCTCATATGACCTCTCAGTTATTGGGGTCCCTCCATTCTTGTCGGAGGGAAAGAGAGGGGAGTTGAAGTCCCAGCCAACATCTAGGTCTTTGAGGAAAAAACATCTCTCAACTGGTTGAGGGAATCCCATAAGGAGCTTCTCCAGGAGGGAGAGTTTGGGGTATACACATTCGATAGGACCCAACGAACCCCATCATCCTTGTTGAAGAATAGTATGTTGATGTAGTTCTCGGTCATTGACAACATCGTTCCCTCTATCTTGGAGGGATCCCATAAACACAGGAGACCTCCTAAGGCACCATTGGTTGAACTGAAGCAGGATGTAGAGTCTCTCCAGATGTAGTTGGAAACAAAAGAAACATTTTGGGAATCCAATTTGGTTTCTTGAAGGAGAAAAATTGCAGGTTTGTGTTCCTTCCTCATGGACTTAACCAAGCATTGCTTGTTTCACCCATTGAGGCCTCTCACGTTCCATAAGAGGATCTTCATTTGGTTATTCTGGTCGATGTGTGATTCCCTCTCCTTGATGAGGGGGGAAGATTGGTTCTATGCTGGTCCTGATCCTTCGAAATCTAAGAGGACTCTCTGATAGTGAGCTGGATGTCGTTGGCAACATCGTCCGAGGCTTCCATGTTTTTGATATCTTGTAGCGAGGGTCGACCCATTTTCTTAACTAAGCCTACATCCGCCATAGGTTTCTTTAGGGAGCGGGAAGGGGGGTTGGGGGGGCAGGTGTTCGGAGAAGGGGTTAGACGAGGATGCCAAGGCTCGAGAGGGGAGGGGGGTGAGGGAGGGGGGCACAGTGGGCAATTGAAAATCAGTTCAAACGAGTTAGAGGGGGGTTTGCTAGAGGATAAAGGGGAGAAGTGGTTAGTCACAAGAACCGTCGAGTGTAGGGGGAAGGGGTCCAACTAGGGTGATCAAAAGGGTCTTGTCCACCATTAGAGGTCTTCTATGGGGAGCCAAGGGGTTTGGAAGTGGGGTTGGAGCCCTTGGGGTGAAGGGTTTGGGAATCACGATGGTTCCTTCGGGTAGAAGAAGCAAGAGGGCGAGAAGGGCACTAGGAAGGGAGATGACCCTGAATACAACAACGATTGCAAAAAGCAGGTCTATTCTCATATTCAATAGCTTGAGTAAAAGTACAGACCTTGGAGATAAGGTTTATTGAAGATGGCAGATCAACATCCAGGTTGGCATTCATGCACATGCAAGCCTGAGTCATTCGGGTCCTAGATTGCGTTGGAGGGTCAAAGGTGATCAACTCTTCGATGCTTCTCGCTATGCCGTGGAGGATGTCATCATGCCAGAATTGGATGGGGAGGCTTGGAAGGCGTACCCAAATTAGAGCAAAATTGATGCTCTAAGTGGCTGGATTGAAGTCAACTCTCCACTTATGAAGGAAAATACCCCTCTGACCAAAGAACCACGGTCCTCTAGAGAGAATTTGCTGAGAGTCTGTAGGATCACTCAGTCGAATAAGGAAAAATCCTCTAGTGAGGGCAATCAACTCCAAGGATCCTTTCGGGCGCCAAGAGGTGTTGGCCCACTTGCGGATGGATTCCATGTCGGGGTGGGAGCCCAAAAATTTATCAATCAACGAGTTTGAGTTTCGACCGAGGACGCTGGACATGATTTCGCAAGGGATTTCGAGGTTGCCATTGGAAGGGAGCAACTCGACTTTGGGTCCCGTCGTTTGGTTAGGGTTTACTATGTCCGTATAGGTTCGAGAGGATTTAGACAAGCCTGCCTCCACTTCTGAGATGTTCTCTCCCTGACCAAGAGGATTTGTTTGAGGTTCAGGAGCCGCTTCTACCTCTGAGTGTTGCGCTCCTATAGCTGGCTCGGATGATGGACCAAAGTTACCTGGTTGCTTTGCATAGTTGTTGCTTCGACTTATCCGGGAGACTTGAGGGGGACGGGGTCCATTTTTTGTACTACAAAATGATCTTCCACCATTCCCATTGGCTGCCAGTCCTCGAATCTCGCTTTGGGAGCTGTATTCCTTATCGATGCATTCAGGGAGATCCTTGTCCCTTCGTCGGATTCCCATTTATTGGGGTTCTGGTTCTCATCTGCCGAGATTGATCTCTCCCAATGCGCTGCTGCTGCCTTTCTCCCTACATCTGCTGCTACTCGCATTCGCTCCTCCATCCGAATTCCACCTATGTTCTATATCCTATTCATCCATTTTTTATTCAAATGGACAACCCAAATTCATTTCCCTTGAGAGATTTGTGACATATTCGAACTTTAATTGAATCATATTTAAAAATTAAAAAACACACAAAAAAACATTAAATCTTACTAAATTAAATTACAAGCCATCAAAAATATATTCAAAATAAAATACAATTAAAATTATTTTCCTTTTCAAAGACAACTTTTATATTTTTGAGCTTGTCATTAATATTCTTTCCTATTTAACTTTTTGTTATAGTAAAATATAAATTTTATTTTGAAAAGAAGAAGGCATGACATGTTCATTTCTTAAATAAATTGTACAATATCTCCTCTCATATAAGAAATACAAAATAATTTATATAAATAATGTATGTAAATTTAAAAAAAAAAAAAAATATATATATATATATATATATATATATATATATATATATATATATATATATTTTTTTTATTTTTATAATTATTTTAAAATTAAAGTTACTTACACTTTTTAAAATAATTTTAAAATTTTTATATCATTTACAAGATAAGTTGGAATGAGACTCCTTCCAATCTTAACATAACAAATAAAAATACAGAAAACAAATCTAAATTGAAACTAAATGTCATCATAGTTTTAATTATATACTTAAATTAATAAAAATAAAAAAATATATATATAATATATATAAAAGGCAATATACCAATAACTCTATGTGAGTTAAAAATGGAAATCACATCGACCCATCAAGATTCTCGCGCACTAAACCTTTACCCTTAAACAGTTTCATCAGATTCCGAAGATGCGAAAGTCTTTGGATACCATCAATTGTTCGGAAAAAAACGGAAAACGCAGAAATTTACTTTGGAGTACGTTTTGGTACAAAGAAATCCAATTTGATCGTTTGGATACCATTCGTTTTGACAGAAAAAACTTGCCGGAAAACTCAATTGAAAAGGCTTTCTTTGTAGTTTGCTTTGGTACAAAGAAATCCAATTTGATCGTTGAAGAAGCTTTGGCACGAAGAAAACCAAATTTGATCGTTGAAGAAGTGATTGTTTTTTTGAGCAGGGAGGCATTTTTGCCAAGGGACTTATCCCTCAACTGTTTGCCTTTGCCCTGAATAATAATGGTGCCCCTCGGATGGGTTGCCGGCACCCTTGGATTCATAACAGGGAGGCATTTTTGTAATTTTTTTTCCTCAAGTTGTTTCATAAGGTTAAGAAGTTAGGCCTGCCACCGAGAATATGAGGCTACCCTAGCTTTGCCTGAGAAGAGGAGGAATTGCAGCACAGAAGACAATATGAGCGAAGAAGAAGGGGTGGCTACCAGAGAGCTATATGCTCGGTTACATCTTTCACCTGATGCTTCTGATGTCAGCATACCCACAATGGGCGCAGGTTTATCATCCAGACAAGTACCAGTCTCCCCAGGTCTAATATCTCCCTCCCTATTTCTATTTCTACTCATATATGCCAATATCTAAATATATACAGAGAACCTAAACCTAGTTTTCAAATGCTTATGCTTGGAACTTTTACTATACCTTACATTCTTTTCTTTACTTCTTAAACAAGCCCTGAGGTGTATAGGCTATTATGTCATTTTTCTCGTTAGAAACATGTTATTATTATTATTTTAAAATGAAATTTTGTAGTTACAAATTTATTATGTCTTCATAATGTTTGTATCTGTAAAACAAATTTTCAGCCAAGTCGCATTGTTTTTTTTTGTTTTTTCAAAAATTACTCTTCCCCTGTTTCTTCATTCGAATATGACATGGAAAGGCAGTGAGGTTAGTGATACACATCTGTTACTTGTTCAATGATTTTCGGTTTGGAGCCTAGGGAACTTTTCCCTTATTATGTCTATTAAAAAAAAAAACTGACAACCTTCACCTTAAAAAAATATTTAAATAATAATTTGATAAAAACATTATTTACTAAATTTTGATTTTCTTCCCCATTTCTTAGTATTGTCATTTTCTTTCCTTTAAAGCCTTGAATATTATTGTATTGGGCCTCTTGTTAAATTGGTGTCAGAAGACTTGACCATGCTTCCACAAATAGCACCATTATTTTTATTTTAAAAAAATATTTAATTAGAAATTATAACTCCGAATCTTTCCAGAGTTCAAGAAGCTTTTCTCAACACTGCTAAAAGATAAAATACAGTACAATGCCATAAGTCTAGTAGAATTTATATTTACACGTATCGAGCATTTCTTCTCCTGGGATGCACTTTTAAAACAGATTATGTAGTAACCTTCTTTTAGACTTGTTTCACATACTCACCGTCACACTTACTGTCACAACCATGACAAGCATTTCTCAAAATTCCAGGAACATATGTAAAATCAATTAAAATACAAAACTGAAACTATGTAAACGTCACACCTTGGATGTATTGATCCCAACAAATTAAGCATCTAAATCAAGAAGTAAAACTTCCTTTATTGGAAACCAATCTCCAAGGACACCAATCATTCAGGTAAGAAGGCTAAACAGAAGAACAGAAGCTAGAACTGGCTTCAACCTTTTAACTGTGTTCAATAAGATAAAAAGTACACAACAGAGTTATTGTCCAACATGTAATTTCCTTGCCAAAGGAGAACAGGTTCTGAACACTTTGTAATCTTCTGATCACTAATCATGCTAACCTTATTACAAATGACTAGCATTAGTTTTCCAATACAATTTCAAAGCCTATTATAGCTGGTCTCTTCGATTGTGATGGGGTCAACATCATAAAGATTTAGTTTCAAATTCTCAATCGGTGGCACACAAGCCATTTTACTTTTCCCTTAAGATTTCATCACGAACTGAAAAAATTGTGTTTCTTGCATTTGCCGGTTGCACAAGGATCTCAAGTGCTGCAAGATAGTGAAAATGTTATTAGCATAAACCCATGTTAAATTCTAGAATCTAGATCAAAATTCCACACACAGAAAACATGACGACGAATTTATTGCCATTAAGTTGACTTAGATGCATATGTTCACCGGCTTACCTGTTTCAAATGAAACCTCTGCAAATTGTAGTGGGGAAACTAGTGTTCCAAATAAGGACAAAGCATGATCTTTGCCCTTTTGAACCTGCAGCAAGTCAAAAATACTATTGATCAGTGAGCGATTCCTATTTCATAGTTAACAACATACTACATAGTCTATTTGACTACAATAAGTGCCCATATATTTAATGTGTGTTTATTATTGGAATGTAATCATATATATTTTGAAGTGTAAATTACTAATTAGAAAGCTCCAAAATTAGGATGTGGAGAAATTTTACTGAGCCTTGACATGTCAATTAGATTGTTGCACTCTCTTCTTCAGTAAACGCAAACATTGGAAAGAGTTCACAAAGGCAGTCCAGGCTCTTTATGTGTTCTCCCTTGAAGTTTAACAATTACAACCAACCAATAAACCATTCCCAACATTCCAAATCATACAACTGGTAAATCACGAAGTCGAATTGAATTGTTTACAAAACTCTTTTGCACTATCTCTTCACATCTGTCTAATTTCCTTCAACATGGTAATCCACTGATGCTTCAATTTCTACTGACATAACATACCTGTAGAGCTCTTTTCGAGTTATTCAACACTAGTTAGTGCCTTGTCTCTAGCAAGCATCGTATGACTAGAGCACAACACTTCAAAGTTAAAGTCATGAATGCAACCTTCAAGCTAATACCACTCAATTCTTCACTGTCAAAATAGAAGTGCATGTAAATCGATGCTTCTTGGCATAACCAGTTCCATCATATGATGGTACAGGGATAGTTGGTCTTGAACTTGCAACTTTAGGTAAATATGGGGGGTTTAATTCCTTTCTGCAGCTCCCAACTGCTGGGAATTAGAGCCTCTACTGTGCTCATAATACATAGCACTGAAGACTTCTCAGAGCACCTTGCCCTGTACTCTCATATGCACCTCCTCATAGTACCTCTTGTCACTGTTTATGTGATGCTTTTCTTATACAAACTGTTTATTTCCAGTGGCATTTTTCTATGACGGAATTTCATTCCACATTAATACCTTTTCTGTTGTAGGGTCAGTCTCAATTTCTAATTACTCCCATAGATATTTGAATACCTGGGAATGACTCTGTTAGACAAGACCCTATGCCACCCTATGCCATTGTTTCAAGCTTCCTACTGTCTGGCTGATGAATTGTCCATCTTCTTGTTAGCATCTAGAAGAATACGCTTCCCATGGGCTAAACTTTTCCATCTTGGAAGTTGACCCCAATCTGCCCATTGTTCGACATTCTGACAAAACACCATTTCCAGTCAATCGAACATGTTTGTATCCTTCTGCCATCCAAGCATTCAGGCTCCTGAACATTTAAATCACAACAGCTTGGGCCCAAACTAGCTTGTCACATCCCAAACTTTTGGCTCCCTACTACTTTGCTTATGTTCAAGAAACTTTTGCACATGGTTTTGATTATGAAATATACTTTCCATTTATGAGAACTAAGTGGAAGATCTAGAGGTTTATGAAGTTTAACAAAATAAACTATATGCTTTCAAACTTTTGTATTTTTATATATGCAATTAATCATGCTAACTTGGTGGGAAGTTAGAAAAAAACACACACAGTTGGGAACAAAAGGTAATTAAGTTTCTACTTGCATATGCTCAACTATGGCACTAGGGGGAAGTCTCTAGAGTATTGAAAGAAGTGTAAAATGAAATATTATGTTATAATTCAAATCCCATTTTTATGTATATATGGAAAAACTCATATGGGTTATGCAACTTGTTTCAGGTTTGGAAAGAAAAAGCATTGTTATCATAAGTTATTAGTGTGAGGCTTTGCATCTGTTTTAATATTAACTACTAGGATGACCTAGTAACATGCATCCAAAGGGAAAATAAGAAAATAATTAAAAAGCAAAATGGATGAAACGGGGGAACAAATGGAAGATAGAAAGATTGAAATTACTTTGACTTCCATAAGATCAGCAATAGTGCAGCTATTCTTGAAGGAAACATTTTATTTATTTTCTTGATTTCGCGATTTAAATGAAATAGAAAGAAGGGGTTTGTCACGAGGAAGGAACTAAGAAACAAAAAGAGGAAGAAAAGACTGCATGTGTGAGAGAGAGAGAGAGAGTTGGGGACTGCATGCTGGCTGTTTAGACTAATCATTATAATGTTTACCAGATTTATCGATTTTAATTATTTTTGTTTACTGACAAGTAAGTTTCCTGTCATTTTATTTTCATCTGAATAATTCTTCTGCAATAGAACATTTTCTATGTGAGATTTGATTTCCAACTTGATAATTGATCTGCTTCATTTTGCTGATATCTAAAGATAAATGCTTATCCTCAGAGCGGAGAATTTTGATTTTATCTTTTTTTCTTTCAAATCTCAGAAAAACTTAGACAATTGCATCATAAAATCCAGCTTTTGCCACAAAGTTGCATTGATTCTCTTTTGTGGAATTGAACACTGCGTGCATGTTTGCACTTGACCTGTGCATGAGAGACTTATATATGCTTATTTAACTTTTTCCAGTTGTGCCCTGTGTTTGTCTTGTAGGCTGATTTGGATTGAATAGAGATCAAATCTCTAAGTGCTTGCTTGTTTGAAGGTTGGCCATTATATGCTCAGTGTACCTCCTTGCACGAGGTATGGTACTTATAAGAGACACCAAATGACTTGATTTTTGTCCTCTCTTTTGTCTTCTTGTTGTGGACATATATGCCATTTAGGACTGCATGGTAAATGGGATGTACTGGCAGCATTCTGATCTTTGGGGCGTTGTGTATTAATGTCTTCATAATTCTTTATATTTTATAAATATGTTCAATGAAAGTCTCAGATATTTAATGAATGGTCATGTCTTGGAAGATTGTCAATATAATTATGGATGGACTTTCCAAACCATCAAGTTTTTTATGTTTTTATTTTTGCATGTTTGATTGACTATACTTTCATTTAGTAACACCAGGTTAAAGGTTGAAGATGATCAAGGAATAAAGGGACTGATTTTATTAGTACCAACCATAGTTGAGAAAACCGGAATTGGATTGAAATCGGCATGGAAAAAGAATCGGAAAAAATTGGGAATCCACCAAAAAAAAAGGGAAAAAGCGATAATCTTTCAATGTTTTTTTTATAAGATTTTTATTTTTTTATTTTTAACTATGTAATTTAAATTAACTTGATAATAATATGTATATATATATATATGTTTTAATTTTAATTTTTTTTGTTTTGTAAGATCTTATTTTCGGTGCGAACTGGGGGAAGTATTTGGGCCAACATCTTTGCCCTAAAACTCATTGTGAGGAGTACCCCAGGAAGATTTTTTAATTTTTATTTATTTTTTATATTATTATTTAATTATTTACATTGATAAATTTTATAGTGTTAATATTATCATTTTATTATATTATGTCATTAGTTATTTTTAAATGTTTTTTATGTGGGATTGATATGGGCCCCAATTGTATTATCTTATGACCACATAGTGATAGTGATATCACAAAAAGCCGCTCTTTAAAAGGGTTAAACAATTCTAAGAATTAGGACCCACTCCCTTCCCAAGCAAGCAAAGAAGGTTGATCTTCCGCTCTCTTATCTTAAGCCAGAAAATCCAACTAGATGAATGGAATGCCCTATCTTATATAAGGTGTGCTCCTCAGCTCCCCTATTAATTTTAAAAGGCCAACATCCCCACCCGAAGACCCGCCAAATAGGCAAGGGATAGGGATATAAATTCGATTCTTCTTCTTCTTTGTTTTCTAGTCGTCGTAAGAACGAATGGATGTATGTATGTGCACTGCAATTCAACTCCGTCCCCTCCCAGCGTATGTCGGTTGACAAATATGGCACCTTCCTCGGTCCCTCTCCTCAGCCGCCCGACTGAAATTGCATATCTAGATAGATAGTTGATGACACTCACTGAATCATAAATAGAGAGGATCCTTTTTTAAAGAGCTCCAACTAAAACTAATCTTTAATGAGGAGGGTTGGACGCTTGATTCCCTAATCACAACACCCCCCTCTCCTATATAAAGTTAGCATTCAATCGACTTAGTTTTAGAGTTATCCACATGATTTAATTGAATTGGACTTTGAACGATTATAAAGAAGTCGTTCTCAAGTTCACTACATCTTCTCTCCGATCCGCCTAGGCACTGTGAAGCGCGTTATGGAATGGAATTCTCTCTATTTTAAAAGCTGATTCTTTAGGTAGTTTCAGTCAACTACACTTCTTCTGAGGCGCTTTCGTGGAGTGTGTAACCATAGCAGGATCAGGTATCGATTCGAAGTGGCTTGCTTCTTCGGAGAGGGAAGTTTTTAATATGAATGATAGAGAGCTTATTCACCAAAGAGGTGAATAAGGTCGAGCCTTTCCAGAAAGGTTCGATGGTTGGGTCAATTAGATTAGGTTCTCGAGGATAAAAACCTTGTCATTTTTGGAAAGCTTCAAATTCAAGACTTAAAATCGTGTCTCCTCTCCTCTCTATATAAAGGTAAGTAAAGCCCTCTCCCCCACCATTTAAAAGTGTTGGGCCTTTTTAAAACATGGCGGGGCTTGCTTTAAAATAGAGAGATAGAGAGCGGGGTTTTATTTGATTAACGGGTCTAGTCATCCTCAGGGAAAGGGTAGAACCGGGTCATGAACAACTATGATCTTCGGAAGAGCCGCATGAAAAAGCATCTTTAATTGGGAGTGGTTCTTTTTGGAGCCAAGTCCCTTCAATCTTAAAGAGCCCTATTATGTTGTTAACCTGAAGTCCTTGTTGACTTTGAATAAAGAGGCACAAATCTGACTTATGGGAACGGATCTATCCCCATGATGAGCCGCATAAACTGCTACATGTCGTACGAGAGCCAACCAAGCCCTTGTTGACCTGTAGCTTGATGAGCCCCTGCCTTGAATAAAATAAAAGGTCATGAATCTCTATGATCTATGGAGTTGTTCCGTCCCCGAGAGATAATGGAGATTATGTTTTTACGTAGATAATAGGGCTCAAAGTTATGGATAATGGAGATGTTTTTTTCATTGTTAATAAAGGGGGGCTAGCTGATGGGCTTCCTCCTGTCCTTGGTTGTTGAATATAGGTGAGCACTCCCTTCCTTTTAGAATAGATAGGTTAACTTCAACCTTAAAAAGGGGGAGGGGCCTCGGGGAAGGTTGTCTCTCTTAAAACAAACCCCTTTGAAAATATAGCTATTTGAAGAGAAGACTAAACTTTTGAGCGCTTTCGACTGGCCCGTGAGATTGGAATAATGCCGCAACTCCCTTTTAAAATAATAGAGAGGACCTCTCCCCTTCGATTGACTGATTTTAAAAGGCCCGGTTTTTCTCTTATCAAAGGAAAGGAAAGGTATATAAAATGATTTGCCACTCCGCCCAAAACCGAAAAGAAAGAGAAGGGCTTTTCGGGAAGGGAGTGGAAGATAGACGAGAATAAGGATTGCTCTTTGAAATAAAATTCCCACCCAGCCATAAGTTGGCCATTTATAGGTAGGACTCATCCCCCTATCGATGGAAAAAAGATTGGGAAGAACCTTTGTCTTTTAAGGTGAAGGAAATCAACCCATTTGCCATTTTAAGGTGAAGAAGATTATAAATCACCTTTAAATGTTAGAAATTGGGCATCATTCTTTTTCCCAAGTGCGCTCTTCTAACCAAACGATCCTGGCTGGATTTGGAGGAAATGCATTATAAGGGTCTAGGGTCAGTCGATACAGAATGGTATGCGCCGGGTTGGATCAAAACAAGATGGTTCGTGTCGGGGTGGAGGGAAAAGGACAGATTGATCATGCTTGAATAGCCCGCCATTAGATACGTCATGGTTGACTAGGGATGGGCACCTTTTTTTAATAGTTGACCATATGACCGAAAGCCTTCCCCCTAAAGTACACCATAGTTCCTTTGTCTGGGTGGGAGTGAAAACGATGGATTGGAATAAACGCTATAGTTAGTGATCCTACACTATAGTGATCGGTAGCGGGAATAACCCCTCTCCCCTACCCGGCCGGCCCCACCTGTCTTTTCAAAGGGCAAAGGGCCCTATATATCCCTTGTGTGCTTCGGAATCGAGTAACAAATTTTATTTTAAGCTCGTCCCCTGCACTATATTAAAGGGGCTTGATCCGTTACGGAACGAGGCAAAGCGATTCCTATCCTTACGGTATGCGCTGCGTCCTGAAGGCTCGCTCCCTCCCTCTTAAATATGGCGGGGCGGGCCTTTTTAAGATTGTCAAATCCAAAAACGACCGTCCCCATCCCGCATCTCATGAGGATGGAAGTACGCATCTTTGCATAAGATCGAGAACAGCGCTGCGGTTATGGATAAAGAGCTCGATATGAGATACGCCTAGAGAAATGCCCTTTTTAAAACAGAGGGGGCCTCTCTCTCAAAAAGGGAGAATACAACTTTAGTGGATCGGGGAAGTGAATCTGTACCTCTCATTGTAAAGCGGATTTCTCTCCACCATAAATAAATGAAGTGTCGCTCTCGTCTAAAAAAGCCGAAAGCGAACTCAACCTTTTAAAGTAAAGCTCTCATGAGCTTTAAAAAGGATGGATATGGGATCTTTTCTGAAGCTGATTCCAAACCATTCTTTAAGAGCGCCCAAACCAATGATTCCAATGATGATCCCAATGATTCCAATGCCAATGATTTCTTTTTCGAATGCTCTCCTCCCCTATTTTAAGAAGGGCCTTTTGAGGTGAGGCTCTCCCCTTTAAAATTGAGAGGGCCTTTTCCATAGGAACAAATTCCAATGATTCCAATCCCAACTAATCTATACCATGATCTGGTCAAGGTTTCAACTTTAGGGCGGGGCGGGAAAAAACATGTTGAAACAACACGAGCGATGAATCGGTTGGTAGTACCCGAGTGAGTCAAGGGTTCGGTTGTAGAAAAGGTGAATCCTTAAAACCGAGCTTATATTATATAAGGTCTTCCTTTAGCTCATAGAGGCCTCGAATCGCCTCAAAAACCGGCCCCTCCCCTCTGTTATTAAAGTAAAGCTCGTTCATATAATCGCTTTCGTCAGTCGGTATAGCGAGTTCAGGTGATCTATCTGTGATCAATGCCCGTGCGTAACCATGGAATGTACGTATGGGAGCCCTAGACCCTGCACTCCAAGGTCTGGCAAATATAGATGCTTCATGTCGTCTATACCTTTTCCTTAGCCTATAATAAAAAATGGGAGGACCCTCTATTTTAAAAGGCCCTTTTAAACATGGGGGAGCATCTCATTATAAATCTTGATTATACCTCGAACAATGAATAGATAGGTCGAGCCCATCATACGATACGATATTGCTCCAGTAACATGAGGGCTTACTACCCATTCGAACGATAACTTATCCATTAAAGATATTGAGTAGGATTCTTCTTCATCTTCCCTTAAGGAGTCGCCCCTGCATGGAGCCGCATTCACTCATCCCTAGGCTTATACCAACTCTTAAGGGTATGAGTGGGCGCTTTGGATAGTTGGTATTCGAACTTCCCCTCTATTTTGAAACAGTTGCGGCTTTTAAAATATGGAGAGGTCGAGCTGTCTATAATAGAGCCTCTCGCTATCTTAAGATGCTAAACCGACTACAGAAGGGAGAGGGCGTCGCTAGGGAAGGCAGGTCATCGCTATTTCCACCATCAATAGGGGGATAGATCTTACCATCAATGGGAAGGGTGACCTGTACGGTTCTGGGATCGGTTCTTTATTCATGCGAATGGTGCTCAACTCAACTCAAAAAAGTGTATTTTGAGCTTTGAATCCTATTTTAAAAGCGGTTTTGAGATTCCTTAAAGAGATCCCCTTTAAAATCGGTTCTTTATTCATGCGATGCAACTGAGCTTTTGAGGAATAGCTACACCTTATGGATTCATACCATGCCCCTTTCAAAATAGAGAGGGGCCGAGCTCTTAAAATTGGAAGAGGTCTTCAAGTATTGGAATGCTTTCCGGGGCTATTCCTCTTCCTTATGCGGCTCTTCCTTATGCGGCAGTAAGACCTAAAAGATGAATGAAAGAATCTCTTGGAGGTATTGGAATGAAATGATCGCTCAGGTGGTCGAGGTCATTTATCGTCGGCCGCCTCTGGGTCGAGGGCCCCAACGCCTTAAGAGGTAGATAACTCGTCGGGAAAAGGAAGAATGCCCACGTCGAGCCCCCCCTTTTTTAAAACAGAGAGCCCCCACTTTTTAAAAGCTAGCGGAAAGTTTTGTTTTGATGAAACCATAGAGATCGATTGATTCTTTGTTGGGGTGCACATCATAGATAGTTGTTGCGGGATGGGCGAGAACCCCTTCAAAGTTTATAAGCTTCTTGGTGATAACGAGTTTAAAACAACTTATTCTTCCTTCTCTTGGGTGAGCTCGATGAGAGAGAAAATCTTCTTTCTCTTAAAGGGGGGCCGACTTCTTTCTCTTAAAGGCGGTTGATGGGAGGGGGAAAGGGGAGCGGCAAGAGACTTGACCGGGTTAGGGACTCGACCTTAAAAGGTTAGAGACTCGACCACCTTTGGATAAGTCCACCAATTCCATAGTCTATAGTAGCTAGTTGTTGCCCAACGAGCTAATTCTCAGATCTAAGTGAGCTTTTTAAAGGGGTTTTCCATATAAAACAACAAATCTAGGAGGTTAGCCAAGAGGTTTATTCCAGTCTACGGTCACACACCCGGCTCCAGAATCTTCTACCTCTTTAAAGAGCTGCTGCCCCTTTCTTACCCTTTTAAACGGTGGGGGAGAGGAGAGCTTTTGAACCTTATAATAAAGCATCCCTGATGCCTCTTTGAAGTTCTCCCGTCTCTAGGTAGAGGTAGTTGGTGAGCTCTTCCCCTGCCCTCTAAGCGTAGTATCGATGAAAGGCTAAGCTGATCAACGAGTTAGCTAGTCAATGAATGTCGGGCCCTCTCCCCTCTCTTTTCAAAGCCGGATATAGAGCGCTGCCGCTTTGGGATTAATAAGGAGAATCTCTGAACCAACCATAAGAGCGAGGGCCCTATCCCTATTGAGATATAAAGCGCTGAGATATAGAGCACTGCTCCGTTATAATAACAAGGGCGCCCTCTCCCCTTTTTAAAACAGAGAGGTACTAACCCCTCTCTATTTTAGATAAAGGGAATCCTACAGTCTTTTTTTGGGAATTCAAGCTCTAAGCCCCCCATGTTTTGCCTTTAAAACATGGGGTTTAAACGGTGGGGGAGAGCCCTTTTAAACCCTAAGGTTGCTTGAAATAAAATAGAGGTTCAATCGATAGGCCAAGAGGGTTTTAATGTATGTAATAGACTTTGATGGGGGATACCATGCACTCGACTTGAATGGGCCCACCTTTCTGCTGGAAACAAACGGAGGAGAGTAGGCGCACCGACCACCCATTATTTCTTTCTCTTGCTCGGAGTAACTCAATCCTAAGGCTTCTTGACTAGCGCGAGTACAACCTCATTTCTGTCCTCGGTATGGTTCTTCTAAAACGGTTCAATGCCGATTTAATTTCAAAATAGAGGAACCTCCCCTTATTAAGGTTCTCTTCTTCCCATTAAAGATTTCTCACATTAGAATGGGCTCTTGATCTATAACGGCCAGGCGATCGAGCTAAGCACTTACTCAAGGTACCTTCATCACTATCCATTCCATCTTGAGAGCCCGGGCTTTCTCTTATAGGGCATTTTTAAGGCTCTCTATTTTAAAAGGGCACTCAAACTCCAATGAATGATTGGGCCGACCCCTAATTTATTTAAAAGCCTGGTCTTTACTAAAGGAGATCAACATCTTAAAGATCCTCGCCCCCCTCTCTATTTTAAAAGGTGAAAAAACCCTCTCAATTTAAAAGGGGCCTGGTTATAGATAGAGGGCAACAATCATTTGTTTGTTCCAAATACTTGCTTGAATGAAGAATTCTTTCGTAGGTTGTTAATACATAGATAATAGACTCACTCTTTTAAAGGCTTGTTGCTCCCTCAAAATAGAGGTAAAGCCCCTCCGCTCCCCCACCCCCACCGTTTAAAAGGGCATTTAAAAGGGTCGGGCCCCACCATTTAAAAGGCAAAGGATTGGGCCGGGTCTTTTTAAAACAAAATAAAACAAAACCTTTTCTTCTTTAGCCGGCCTCGACAAAGGACACATTTAACAAGCAAGGGGTTTCTCCTGTGTCAAAATGAATAAATGAATAAATGTCTAGTTCCCCTTAAGAGCTTAATAATAAGTAAGTGCGGCTTGGCTTTATATAGAGAGGAGAGCAGACCTCTCCTGATTAAATGTTTTAAGAGTAGAGCTCGCTTCTAAAGCTTCCTTGGGTGAGATTTCAAGGTAAGTGAGTACATAAATGACTTTTCTTTTCAAGGTCGCTTTTTAAATTAATAAGTTGGGGAATAAAGGGTTTTACTTATTCAATCGGTTGAGGGTTTATCTCCTTCGAACCTGACCCTCTCCCTTATGAAGGCATCTTAAGTTATTACAGACGTAATATGAATCGAGTGGTTTCCTCTGGGTCGAGCTCTCCCTCTTAAGCTTTAAAAAGGGGTTTTAAAATAAAAGGTCGATCTCCTTCTCTGTTTTAAAAGGGCTCTTAAAAGGGGACCTTTTAAATTAAGCTCCTTTCATTTAATAGTTGTTTTTTAAGGCCCTCAACTCGTTATAAGGATAGAGAGCTTGGATTCAAAGGGTCGAGTGCCCCTTTCAAAACAAAGAGCAGCCCTGGTAGTCTAACACAACCAATTGATTACGGGTGGGAAACCTCTCTATTTTAAGGTTAGCCGGCTGTAAAATGATCCCAGAACTTTTTAACGGGAGAAGGGTTACTCTCTCTATTCCATGTAAAAAGGCCGATCACAGACCTCTTAAGATAAAAAGCTCACCACATCCTGGGGTTGAAGAGGAAAGGAAGGTCGGGTTCCTACGTCCAGCTTAAAGTTTTCAAGCTGTTGTGGGAGAGAATAGGATAATTCATTACCGAGAGAGTTGTGCCTTGACAAGGCATACGACAGAGAGGGGTTCGAACTTGCGACCATTAAGAGAGGCCCTTTAGAAAAAACTCCCACCAATCAGGCTATATCATGGCATAGCTCTTGGGAAAGATTATCTATTCTATACGGCCGAATCCCTAATTTGTACACAGGTATAGATAGTGTCTCCCCATTCCTTGTTGGTCTCGTAGAGTGATGAAACCGCCCAGCCCCCCGCTCGTCTCATCATTGGTTCCCTCTTATATAAGGTTCGCGTTTAAGGTTCTTTCCAAATGAGTAGGAGGCCTTGGTCGCTTCAGAACTTCAAGGGGTGCGGAAAGGTGGGCCAAAATTAAAAGGCTATCTATGTCGAGTCTATCTCTTGAATCTTTGTCTCTTTCAACCAAGTAGTTGCATTCTCGTGTCTATGTCCTACTGCAGCTTGGACGAGTCCCTTAGTATGATTATGAGGATTGAGTCTTTCCGAAATGTGTGAGTAAAGAATGTAGAGCTCTTTCGTCTAGAGCGTGATCATATGATAAAATGATAGAAATATGACACACGAGATTCACTTCCATTCGATAAAAAACCTCACGCCTCATTCATCGAAACGAGGTGCCTGTCCCTCAACCCCTGAACCAGTGGAATTCATCATTTTCGTTGGTCCAATTCAAAGCCATCATAGGAAAGAAAAAACATGTTTTATGAAGGAATAACAATGGTTTCGATGGGTGCAGGATTCGGACCTTGGAGAAAGAAGGGCTAGAAAATGGAAAACCTCTCTTAATAAAGCCTAGGGGATGGCGGTAAGCATTATGAAAAGGGAGCATTTGGAACACTTATGGGATCACGATCATCAGTAACTGCATCACGATCACAAAGGTCAAAATCTTCAACTCAATAATCTTAATCTTCATCTCTCTGATCCAAATCATAATCTCTCTCTTGATCATCAAAATCCAAATCTTGATCTCTAAACTTTGAATCTAGCTATCGATCTAACTCTTTAACTGGTTTAAGGTAAGCAACTGGATCTTGCTAAAGAATATCAGAATCTTCCTATCGATCATGAAAGATAGGATTTGGATAACGAAGGTATGAATCACGATCATCAGGAGGAACTGAATCTCGATCTCATCCTATAATTGTGCCTGGATCATTTGAAGCTAGTTGTGATGTTGCTAGTTCAATAGGTGTTGTTGGATCACTGGTATTAGAAGTTGTTGCTACTACTAGATAAGTTGCTACTGGATCTGCCAATATAGAGGTAAGGACCATAGGATAGAAACAAATGGATTTGCTTTTATCGTAGGTGCCCTTGCCTCTGCTTTTGCTTCTTCAACTGCTTCAATGGCCGCTTGTGGTGAATGAACATCAACCATTGCTTCCACCTATGCTTCTATTTACTACTCGGATGCTTCCTTTGCTTCTCGATCCCGATCTTTATCTTTATCTGCATCTGGATCTTTATCTAGAATTGGAAGGGATGTTGTTGGACAAGGTGGTGCTAGTGAAAGACCTGGTAAAACACCAAAGCCTGGTGGTGCATCATGCATGAAGTCGAAACAAAGGTAGATATGCAAAATCTCGGAACACATTATCGATGTGCATAAAGTGTCAGATGTGCTAAATTATGATATATGCCCTTATGGCCCTTATGGGTGATGCCTTAGCCTCTACCTTTTTAAGGGTGATACCTTTTATGCTTCTGGTGGAAATGCAATAGGATCTACTACTATAATATAGGTGGATTGACTGCTTAAATTAGATATACGTATGGATATGCTACTTAAATTGGTACTGCAACCCTAGCTACTGGCTTTCCAACAACGAGCTCTGGATCTCGATCTCGATCTGACAACATACATACCACACTACCCCACCCGGTTGGTGACCATTGCACCGCTATAGATACTAGATACCATAGTAAGGGTGACAACATTATTAGTAAAGGTAGTAACCTATGCATCGTATAATGATACAAGCGCTCCCTCCTGAATCAAAAGACAACACCAGAAATGACTGCATCAATGACTTCATTAGTGGCTTAACCATAAGGAATCAAGAGCGGAATCAACAACATAATTGAACTCGTAAGCAACATAGTCGACTGTGGAATCAACAGGATCCTATGCCTTTGTTGCCCTCGCTACCGACCACTTAAATGGGTTATTTCAATGGGCAATGAGCTATCGAACTGCTGCTCCTGAAATTGCTCTCAGGTATGGAACTACTCGCTT
Organism: Wollemia nobilis; assembly: GCA_028583015.1. Classification (NCBI taxonomy): domain Eukaryota; kingdom Viridiplantae; phylum Streptophyta; class Pinopsida; order Araucariales; family Araucariaceae; genus Wollemia; species Wollemia nobilis. The sequence goes on from JAQPPZ010002816.1 coordinate 335,000, forward strand.
TGGCACTGTAATTGGATCATCTGGATCAGTCAGTTAAACAATCGTTGTTGTTGGATCTTTAACGGAATCTACAACTTAATTAATAGGATAAACTTTTAGCTATGCTATTGGCTCTACGAGATCTGTTAGGTATCAAATTGCTTGCTTCGGTCGAGATCCAGATTTTGAGAGTAGTGATCAAGAGCCTGATTCTTACGTTCGTGAGCATGACCCAAACCTTCGTGATCCATATACACCATAAGCAAAGCAAGCACCAGAGTTAGTTGTTCCAAATCGAGAACTAGCCCTAGTAGCAACAGAGGCAAGGATGGCAAGAGCAAAGCAAGTAGTAGACCTAGCAACAGATCGAGTTATAGATCAAGACCCAACATAAGATCCATACCTAGTATTAACACCAATAGGAGCATAAGTAACTAATATGTAATAAGCACTAATAACATACCAAATAGTAGGACCAACACCATAAGCTAGGGTTGCAGGAGCAGAGCCATAAGCATATCCATATGTTGATCCAATCAAAGAACCAGTAGTAGATCCATTAGTACCAATAGCATTACCAGAGCTAGTCTTTGATCCAGTTGAAGAACGAAGAATCAATTGACTAAGTTATAGTTCCTTAAGCATAACCAGTAGAGACCACAGATCCATATCCATATCCAGTAGATACGAGGGTGACAATACGAGTACCAACACCTATAGAAGCAAAGGTATAAGCATAGCCAAGACTAGTAACAAGACCAGTAAACCCACCAACATAACTATCAGTATCAATAGCAACATAGGAAGCAAGGGTAGATCTAGTCGAAGGACGAGTAGCATTAGTAGCGAAGACGGGTATAAATTAATCATAACCAATAGCACCTATAACATATTAAGTGCTTATAAACATACCTATAAGCAAAGGCAGAGATAGTAGCATAGGCGACACAAACTAGGATTGTAGAACTTTTATTTTAAAGTTGTTGCTTATTCATACCCGCATCCAATAGTGTATCCAGTACCAAATATTGTGGAAGTACCAGTAGCACCACCAATAGTATCAGTAGCATCTATAGCTAAGATGGAAGTATACCTAGTATAATATCCAATAGTTTCAACTTAACTACAAATAGAAAAGGTATCTATTGGTAACACCAAGAACAAAGGCAAGAGCATAGGCATAAGCAAAGCCATAAGTACAGGTACCTAGTAGAGTAGTTTACCCAACATCTATTACGGGTTCTTCCGTATATGAAGCAATTGAAGCACCAGTATAAGCACTAGCACCATTATATTAATAATTGATCCAGTTGATGATCGATACCTAGCTACGTATGATCTAGTTACAGATCCACCAGTATTAGCTTATCCAATTTTATATACTCTAGCAACATTAGTAGTAGAGATAGCATCAACATATTATTTAGCAGATCCAACCATTGATCCAGTAGTCGATCTAGCTTTTGATATTGGTAACTGTTGGCGACGAATCTGCCACAGGAAAGGATTTTACAAGTGTGCCCTAGACCCGGCCAACATTGAAAGGCTGGAAGCAAGAGATGGCTCCCAGACCAATCTCCAGAGTGGGTCGGTTCCCTTTACTATTCTAAATTTTATTTGAAGATAAGGGTTCTTTGGAAAGAAATTTAAAAATGCGGAAAGAAATGGGAAATATGGCCGTAGCCGAAGTGATAATGATCGGGATAACAATAGCGAGAAAATCTTGAAGAACAACAACGACAAGTAACAGAAAGCATTAACTTATCTCTCGCACGATGTATGCGAAAACCCCTCCAAAACTACATTCCAGGAATCATACCTTAACAACGGTATTTAAATCCAATTATGCGGAATTTAAATGGAACGACCATTAGGAAATATAAATGCTATTAGAAATGCGAAAGGATAGAAAGGAAAATCACCCATACAACGCTTGAAAATTAGAAGCCAACTCTTTTATTCTTGCAAATGTACTTTCGCTTTTAGCAAAAAACTCCCAACCTCTCCAAATGAGGTTTACATTGGTTTTTATAGAGGGCCGTCCTCTTTGCGACATTTAATATTTGCCATCGACCTTCTTGAGATCTACAATTATGCCACCGAAAATAAGCACATGATCCCCTTAATCGCGACCTTGAAGCACCACAAAATTGAATGCAATTAGACGTCAGCGGTCACCTTCATTAAATTTGTCTTTGGACATGTGCATGAAACCGTTGAAACAACCCACGAACAACAGCCTCGAACAAATAAAATCTTCAATTTTGGTGGCCTGGACGCTTCTTCAACCTTGACCGCATGGGAAATCCGCAAAACATTAAATTCGGGTAAGCATTTAATCATTGGAAATCAAAAAACAAACTTATCGGGTGTTCATACTGTGCTTTGGCGGGAAACTGTCGCAGGTCGCGAAAACGCGACGTCTTCATCTTACTCGGTCTTATCGCCAAAAGTGCAGCGAATCGCTACAACTTTCATGTTTTTTGCTTTCGGATCAAAATGGCCGCGATTTTGGAACAGGCAGTGCATTGCTGCAACTTTTTACTTTGTTTGGCCTTGTCTCGAACGGTAGCGATATCGCTACACGTTCTAAACTTAACTCCTTCGAAAGAAAGAAAATGCAACGTCTTTCGCATTGTTCACTGTGTGCTCCTTCCCAAGAGTGCAGCGAATCGCTGCGCTTTTATCCCTTTGACAACCGTCCCGCGATTTTGAGACATGCAGCGCATCGCTGCAACTTTTTGACTTAAGCCTTTTGAAACCACAGCGGCCGCGATAACGGAACGTGCAGCGAATCGCTGCACATTTGAGCTCAAACTCCCCTTTGGACCAATGCTCCGCGATTTTGAGACATGCAGCGCATCGCTGCAACTTTTGAGTTTAAGACGTCGGCTGAGTTTTTTGTCACGATTTCGCGACATTTTGTCGCTCGCCCTCCTTTGCTCGTTGCAAGTCACGAAAATAGAACACGTCGCGATATCGCGACGGTTTTGCTTAGCTGCATGCGTTGACCGCGATTTCTGGACTTAGTCTTTTTGCTCCTTTTTCATCAAAACCACATCCAAGCCAGTATAGAAGTTAAATATGCAACAACTTAAACATTAATACTTCAATCAATGAAAATCAATGTGGCAAAAATGCCAACAATAACGTTATTGATGATGTTATTGAAGCACCACTACCACCACCAATAGTAGTTGTTGAACCAATAGCTCTAGATTGAGAGTCGGATGCACCAATAGTCAAGGCATAGCCAATTGGTTTACCATCACTAGAAAAGGCAAAGGTAGCAGCATATGATCCACCACCATTAGTAGATTAGTTCGATCAACACCTGACAAGGCACCTGCACTATCAACACTATTTGGCTTTGGATTTGCACCTGCTGACTTTGTACCTGACTTCACATCTTCTGGATTTGGTATTTCTTCATAGTCTGATGCTCATGGTAGAGATTCTCAGTTTCATGATCAAGATCGTGATAGGTATTTTAGCAATTGAAAGGAAGAGTCTGAATTTAGGGATCGAGACCCGGAATAGGACCCTATAGGACAATACCCTATGGGACCAAATGCTATAGGACCAACATCCTTACTTACATATCCTTAGCCAGCAGAAGTTTCGGCTCCAAGAGGTGAAGATCTAGCACATTGAGACTTGGTACTAAATCTAGAGTGAGATCTGGTTCAAGAGTGAAACCCAACAAGCGAGGCATAGGTGGTAGCCATGATCGTGATAAAGATAACGCTAGCTGTTTACCTTACAACAAAGGCAAGGGATACAAAGGCAAAGGCTTTATTAGCAGCAGGTCCATTTTTATAGGCATAGCAAAGGCGTACGTAGAAGACAGTTGACCACCACCCGGAAGGGGCAAAGATAGGAGCAAGAGCAACACCAAAAGCATCGAGAAAGGTAGGAGCAAAGCCAATGTGATTTAAGTTCCTTATTGAGACTCGTATCCTATAGCTTCCCTTCATATGGTTATAGACCTAGAAGTAAAGACAGGAGCATCCCTTCCATTTGGAGAGCTAGAAGCAGGAGAGCTTGTTGTTTATCCATAAGCAATAGTTAAAGGTACAACATCAGTCGTTTCAACAAGTTGTTAAGCAAGTGATTCTGTAAATGGAGCATACTAGGTTCTCGCACCCACCCCATATAGATAGTTGCTTTGATCAGCCCAACCCCCATTGAGAGAGAGGAAGAAATTCTATATACTATTTTTTGAGTGAAGGGAATCTAACACTTTGACATGGCTACTACGGTCACTATAGAAACACTATTTCTCTTTTACAAGCGAGTAAAGATCTGATTCATTGGATCACAAAAGGGCTTAAGGATATATCAACGCCATGGATTTTCTCCGACATGTCAAGGGGAAAGACTCACAATCCACCATACTGACTTACAAGGAATGGTCTAAGAATATATTTGAGCAAGGTAATATTTAGCTAAAAGGGGGAGAAGAGCAAGGAAGAAGATCTATTTGATGAACCAATTCCAAGGGAGGATACCAAAGCACATCATGTTTGAATTTGGGTTAGAAGCAAATACGAACTTTGCCCCCCTATGTGTTGAGAATAATAGAAGCCAAAAAATTGAAGTAATTGAAGCTTCTCAACACATTGCTTGTGTGAAGATTGGTGAAGATGGAATGTGGGGAGGACTGAAGGAAGCCTTTCAAGGTCTTATTATTCCTTGAGCACCTCTAGGGCCAAGAGAAACAGGAAGTCAACATAATGTTTAAAACTTCATTTGTCTTTTGTGGCCATAAACTTGTCTCTTCATCCCGTTCTAAAAAGTGAGTTGTGTCTTATAATATGCTCAACCATTTAGTGTTAGAACTTAGAAGGGTTGCCCCCCCTCTGTTCTAGTTATGCCAAAGCAACCAAATTTTGTGCTTATCTAGTATAAGATGTTGAGAGAGACACTTGTTCCACCAGTGGGTATCAAAGTTTCTCCACAACAAATAGATTATGCCTCCACCACGCTTGTTGGATGTAGGGAATATTGCTCAGGTTTAGGGAGGGATGCAAGCATATCAATTGCTTCAGCCAAGTAGAGAATTGGTCTAGTTCTTAGACTTGTTGAGAAAGATGTGAGAACAAAAAAATAGGTATAGAAAGGGACCCTACAATTAGCAGATGAAACGTGTTTCAAATGGATGCCATGCCAGCTTGTAACAGTTAGTATCTTCGAGATCTAGCTCTAGTTTTGCATGCCCTAGATTTATAGCTTGTCTTCAATATGCCGCTCCCCTAGGTGCCAAGGTTGAAGAAAGTGATCCATATGTGAAGCGCATACCGATAACGCTGCCAATTGAGGTGGATCTTGGGCGAGGTTGACATGTCGCAGATAAACGTATACATTCTAGGTCGTGCACTAGGAATGACTAGCAATAACTTGAATAACAGGTTATGCCAACTCTTGGGTCAATATAGTTTCTGGTGCTGAAGAAATAGCTAGTGTATGAATGTGGTTTCATCCCAAGCATTGGTACAATTGTTCATATTTGATATGAGAATGCTTATTGATACTGGTCGTTGATCAAGATTCGAGGTAAGCATATTTATTGATACGTGCAGATCGACAATGATACAACTATGGGAGTAGTAAGCTCGGAAGAACCAACCCTTACCTTTGTTTGCCCAGAGAAAGACCCCCGTTGGATACAGGTATGGAATCGTTTCAGCCTTACGTTAGAAGTGGTTCCAACTATAAGTCCTGTTGACCAATATGCCTACGCTTTTATTTCATTTTCTATTCCATCCTTACTCTATAATGGGTTGGACGGGCATCTTATGTACCCTTGCCCATATTGAACTAAGGTTCAGGTTGCTGCAAGGGTTGATGCATACGCCAAGTCTTAAGGTTCTAAGTTTTCATGTGCATGCCTATCACTCAAGCATCTTGGGATTCATATCCTTGACCCGACCATATAAGGTAGGGCGTCCCTTAAATACACAAGAGGCTGCCAAGAAGAGTGTTTGATGCGGATACAGTTGTTGTAGGAAAGCAATACACGAATTATCGAATTTAGGTTGCGGATCCCACTATCCAATGCTCTATAGATTCAATGGACGATACCTCCCCTACCTTAGAAGGGTTCCCATGCATGTGTTTACTCCCTGTGCTATCGCCCTACTCTCTATAGGGGGTCCTACTATCTATAGGGCCTGTTGTGTATAGGAAGGGCTCTCTAGGCTTATCCATATGTTCTAGTTATGGTTCACTGAACTCCTCACGCAACCCCTATCTATATAACTGGGTACAACACAAAACGATGGTTATACTCGTTTCACCCATTCGCATGCCAAAGAGCTCTTCTTTGCGATAGATACTGATATTGTTGAGTCTAGTTATTGTCGTTGCTCTCACCCATCAAAGGAAGCGGTTTACCCAAATATCCCTCATCCTGGTATGGTTGGCACAACCTTGCAATGCTCGGGTTGAGACAAACAAAGAAATATGGTTGTGATGGAACCGACCAATAATGCTAATGATAGGTAGGTTTGATATAGTAAATCGAATGGTTATCGTTGTTGATCAAGATTGATTATGCCTCAAACCAGCTAAAGTTGTAGTTGATTGCTCCAATTTACCCTAGGCATGCATAGATTAGGATTTCCCACCCACCTTTCTCACCCACCTCGAAATCTTAGTACTCCCGTAGGTTATTTACCTAGATGCAAGGTAGGGCCAACATGCGAACCATACCACTTTTAGAACGTATTAATCATAATGATAGATGAATGAATGGGTAGATAACTCATGTCTTTATGATCCCATGCCCTCTGATACTTTAGTGCTTTGCAAGTTCATAGCTCTCAAAGTCTTTTGCAACTATTTGATAAGTGTTGGTCTTCTGACATACCAGAATTGTGTTGAGACCAATTAATTGAAGTGTTGCCTTCTTGATGACTATTAATGATTCATCATTCGTTCTCCCTATAAAAGTAATAAAAGGGGGACATTCTCATTGGTAATTTGAGGGTTTTAACATTGGCATACCAAAAGCAAAATCCTACACTACTATTTGAAGGAAGATTCTATCCAAAATCCATGCATACTGAGATACTCCAATATTCTTTGCTTTACTACTCTTTCAAACTTCAATTGATTGCAATAGGCATGCTCATCATGTCTTTCAATTTTAAAGAATAAATTTGAAAGTTTTGCATGTTGTTGTGACTTTTCGACATCATCAAGTCCTTGTAGATTATGAAACAAAGTTGTTGTCCATGATTTCAAATCCTTGTCCTCGGACTCGGGTACATAATATTTATCATCTATTTCTTTGTACTTTTTTTGAAGTGAAAACCCCTTGCGGGGCCGCCTTGGTATGAGAGACCACGACTAGGGGGTTCTACACCGTCAAAGTCACCCGGGAGGCGCGCCCAGCCCTGCCCACACCAACATTATCAATTGGATTTTGGGTACCCAATTCAACATTTTGGTAGGGTGAAGATTCGAACCTGGGACCTCCCTTGGAGGATTGCCCTCTCCTCTCGAACTCACCTACAACACCTGGGTAAAATCATAAGAAATAAATTATGGATAGCCAGGAACTTTCTTTGTACTTACACCACAAGCAAGAAAGGAATTAATGTAAATAAAGGGGCTTCATGCTTACTAAAGATCAAGTGTTATCTCTCTCGACAACCAACATGCGTGCAAGAGCTAAAATTTTCGAAAATCCTGGGATCCCAACAAGTGGTATTAGTGAATGCATTTGGGATATCCTGTTGGTCAAGGACTTTGGACACCTGAATCTTGTTCTTTGAAACATTCACAATGTTTTGATTATTTTACTACTCTATTCTAAAAGTAAAGCCCCTCTGTTTTAAAAGGCTAAGGTCTAGGCTTCATAATATTTATTGATAATATCTCTTTTAGATGTACGATTTCCAACCAAGCCTACCTTTTAAAATAGAGAGGGAGTGGATGTGTACGAGCTTTTTCCCTGATAGAGGTAGCTTTTTCAATGAGGGTGATTAGTTGCTCTACTCTTTAATAATGCATGCATCAAATCCACTATCTGTAATTATCACACAACAATCTACATAGTTCAATGAAGCAACCTTTACAGACCATTGAAAGTCGAATGATATGATATCATATTCATAAAATGCGTTTAACTCTTTTAACAATTTTGCAGTTTCCCCTACCACATATCCTCCACACTCGACTCCTGCAACCCCCTGCTTCCACACAATCTACCCCTCCATAACCCTTGTGAATTACATCTTCAGACCAAATATCTAGCCAAAAAAATGAATTTGATTTTTTTCTTTGTTACCTCACTTTTTAATTTTCTACTCTCGCATTTGTTTTGTCGTAGTCCAACTTCTCATAGTAGTAGGAGGAGAGTTTTTTAACTTGTCAGAAATTGGTATATGTCTTTTTATAGATATCAACTTGAATAGACCCCCTATTGATCTCAATATCCCCTACCAACGAGCCCTCGCTGGAGGATGTCCCCTCTACACCTAGGGAAGAGGGAGAAGAATAGTTTCCAACGATGGACTGAAACCTCTGTTGAGCGGGAACTCCAAGAAAACGAGGCTCTTCTTCGAGAATCCCGATAGAGTGTGAAAAATGGAGCAATTTTAGAAGTACCAGTTGGAACTCCAAAGTAAATAGGCTCTTGAGTTCTTAGAAATGTGGTCTTAAAAAGGGAATTAAACTCTTCGAAGCACTGCAAAGGACCCGAGAAAAACTCCAGGTCAAACTAGAGGAGAATGCATACTTGAAAGAACTAATACGGAGGAAGGGGGACACTTGCGGTGTTAGAGGGGAAAGGAAGTTTCCTTTTTAAAGTTCTCATCCTATGTTTTGTGTGTTTTGGATGAGCATTCACTCATAGATATAATTTTGATTTGCAAGATATTCTTTGTGTGTTTTGGATGGATAGTCACATTTTCTTTTAAAAGGGGATTTCATTCAGATTTGCGAGAGATTCTTTAGGTGTGGTTGAATATCCGCTTATTGTCTTTCGATGTCTAGGGAAGAATGGGAGAGGTTTTATGATTCTTAGGTGTGCTTTCCAATCCAGACAAGGTATGATAAGGGGAGGGTTGATGAGTATGAGGTAGGGTGGGAATGGTGAATGAGGAAGAGAGTAGGAAGGATGGGACCTTTCTGGGGAGAGGGATAGAGAGGTCTCGAAAAGGTCTTTTATAGGGTAAGCGTTATAAAGAGCTAAAGAGTGGGAATGCAGCCTCTTCTTCCAGTAATGCTTGCAGAAAGATCGTTCAGATTGGAGTCCTTCCCCTCTACCTGACCCCCACTATTGAAAGGGAAAGGCTAAAGGCCCTTTTTAAAACAAAGGGGTAACACCACACCCCTTTTTTGAAATAGATACCATTTTAAGAGCTATAGTTGATTCAACCATAGTTCACATATTTCCATACGTTGATAGTGGTTGGTGCTTGTCCCCCTCGATATGAGACTTTTGAGCTGGCCCTGGCTTATCAATTTAAAAGCTCTACTTTTAAAAGCTCTTTCCAATGCTATAGTTGAGCCCAACCTACTATTGGATTGGGTGGGTAGACCACTCGATGATGAACGACTTTTTAAGCTCAGCCTGACTCTTTTATTTTAAGGGCTCCCTCGAAATGAAATAAAAGGTCGTTTGTTTCCATTATTACATTAAATAGGGGCCGACCTCTCAAGATTCTAGATAGAGAGCTTTAAAAGGTCGAGTCCATTATAGATAGAGAGGTGGTATGTAGGCTAATTCAAGGAGATCCTTGATTACCGTACTCCCTCTTTCTATGTAAAAGGTGTGAAGGGTTGATGGGCCCTGGAAGAGTCTTTACCTAATAGAGTGAATAGTATCAGTACAAACGCTCTTCTTTGACCACGAATTGAAGGTTGTACATTTGAAATCGATTAAATAATAATGACAACAAAGCCTTAACTTAAAAGGTTGGAAGAAATACCTACCACCCACCACTCATCCCACCCCACATTTAGAGCAGAGCGGAGCGCTCTCTTTTAAAAGGTGTAAAGTTATTCCACATTCCCATATTCGAGGCTTAGAATAGAGAGGGAGTTGTTTCCTCAATCGATCGGAGTATTCCTTGAACTACAAACATGCTACATGCTCCTCCAACCTTTTTAGAGGGCATAAATGGCAAAGCTTGTTGGGTTGATCGATACGAGGGAAGGTTTACCCTTTATTTAAGAAAAGCCATTGGGGAGGGGATGTGCCCTTTTAATTTAAAGGTTGGGGATGGCAGTAAGCATTACGAAAAGGGAGGAGGGAATAGAATTTTGAGCCTTTGAAAAGAGAGGACCCATTCGACTTTAAAATAGAGAGGGCGGCCGACCCTAGCCTTGGCTATCAATGGTGAGATGGTGAGAAGCCGCTCTGATCACTTAGAGAATAGCTTTGGTGGTGGGCTTTGCTTTAAAAAGGTCGGGTAGGGGCCCGACATCTCGATTAATGGTGGTACTCAATCAGGCTATCCATCCCTAGAATGTTCCTCCAACAGATTATATGACCTTCATTCATCCTTCTCCCCATAGATAGATATCACTGCCCAACAAGACTTAGACTTGCAGTCTATCTTCAGATCATAGACCGCCTGATGGATACAGAGTCGAAACCTTTTAAGTTGGGAGGGAATTTTATTTCAAAAGTGAGGCCCCTCCTCTTTGTTTTAAAAAAGGGTAAAGGCATCAAAAAAACATATGGATCATTGGGATACTACTTCTCATAAAGCTTCGAGGCGACTCAACTATCTGCTCTATTCAAATATTGGCTCTGGTTCAACGACCACCCGAGGGGACTACTATCACACCATTCTAGCTTAAGAGTGCAATATTGACCTAGAAAAGGTGAACAACATTATAGATAGGATGGTTTGATACTTGATGAAGATGTTTGAATGGGTAGGAGGTATGAATGATTTTGATAGTAAGCAATTTCATTCGATCCAGAATGGCCAACCATATATCTCATCTCTTTTAAAAGCTCGCTTGAATTGCTTGCATAGCATAAAGTAGTACTATCTCAAGAGTCCTCCCCGATGCTTATCTAAGCATATCTCCTAGGTTGAGTCCTTTCTTAAGAGTCCCCCACCCCACCCCCACATTGAAAAGGCAAAGGCCCCAAAACCCTCCCCTCCATTTTCAACTTTTTGAGGGAAGGGTTACCTTTTGAAAACTAAAACAGAGGACCCCTCTCTTTTGCCCCTTTTTAAAACAGCCTTGGAGGGCCTTTTTAAAACATGGGGGGAAGGTATCGATTATAATTCTTCTCCTTCCTCCCCTCTCTATTTTAAAGCTTCAATGCACCCCTTTTTAAATAGAGAGAGCCAATCGATCTCCTCGAAAATCCGAGTGGATCTTGTAGGTTACCTGCTTTTGGAAGTTGGGTTTTTGTGGCCTTTTAAAGTCGATTTCCAACTCTAGTTCACATTTCTTTTCAGTTCATAGAGAGAGTTGTTAATACGTAGATAATAGAATGAAAAAGCACTCTCAAGCACTTTTAATATAATAGGGGCAGGGCACTCTCAACTTTGAAATGAAGTTCAGTTAACTCCCTCCTCAAAAGTTGAAGTGAGCTCTCTATTTTAAAAGGGAGAACGACAACATGAAAAGCGATCCAGGGCTTGGCTGAATTGAGTAAATTATATACATATCAACAACCCCCCCGTTCTTAGTTACTAAGAGATCGACTTCAATCTTTGAACCGATTCTTTCCACCATAAATCTTTGAACCTCGAAGAAAAAGTTCCAATGTCGATCAAGTATAGATCGACCTGGAGAAACGACATAACACAAGTTATGAACCCTTTATATCTTAAGAGGTCGATCTCTTTAAGTTTTAAAGGGCCCTCTATTTTAAGAATATGAAATTTACTCAACCCAACTCCTTACCTTACCTTATAAAAGTGGGGGTGGGGGAGGAATCTCATTTCTTCACTTGAATTTTCGTTAATCTAGGGATCAACTCTCCTCATAAAAACACCGTTATGTTCATCATTTTCCTGGGTTCTATGGCAATCTCCCTATCTCTCTCGATCATAGGCTGACCAAAGCATACTATTATAGGGCGAGCAAGCTCCCAATCCCTTTAAAAGCTATGCAACGACTTTAAAAGATGACATGCCTTAAAATAAAAAGGGCTAGGCCACTTCCTAACTAGGGCATTCCTAGCAATTCCATCCTTATTCTTTGAGCTTCTCCCAAAAAAGGATTCTTATATCATGCTCCTTTAATAATAGATGGGGTTCTTTGGTAATCCAAAACCTTCTAGCTAGTTTAAAATAAAGAGTCGAGTGAGCCTCTCTATTTGAAAACTCTCTATTTACTCTTAAAATAGAGAGCTTCCATGTCAGGCTTAAAAGATCAGTATTCTTTGTGATCTTGATTGACTTATTTCTTTGTGGTCTCGATCTACCTCATCTTCTGGCCCATTCATCCATGACTCTCACATCGGTTGAATGTTGATTCACCCTTCCCTTTCGACATCTTTCCATTGATGATTTGCTCATGCCAGTAGCTAACCCTAAGATCAATGTACTCTCTATTTTAAAAGGCGACATCCACTCTCTATCCTTTCTACAGTTATGGATGCCCTTTCCCTTTTATAACATGGGCATGGGACCTCGCCCCCACCCCCATCATTTAAAAGCAAGCAAAGGGCCTACCTTTTTAAACATGGGGGGCTTTAATTTCTCGTACTCTTTTTTGGTTGAGTGAGTACCATTGTTCCTTTTCCCATACTCTTTTTTAGTCGAGCAAGTACCGTTGTTCCTATTCTCGTACTCAAAGTTGACTGAGTATTGATCCTCTCTATTCACCGAGAGTCGGCTAAAAAGAGAACATAAGCTCTATAATAGTACTAGATTTTAAAAAATCATATATTACATGTGCCTCCATAAAATAAGAAATGCACATAGATGGATCTCGAATGACACTTTTAAAAAGGTTTCTACCCACCATTCGTGAGCTTACAAAAGCGAGCATTTCCAGATCTAGATATGTGTACACTGGACCTGCACTTGAGGATAATTATTCTTCCACTTACCAGGACTACTATTAGATTTATACAGTGTTGTAGCTCTTTATCTATAATCTCGGGACTTTTTTAAAGAGGTCCCTATCTATTCCATAGAAAGTAGCACCTCCTTCCCTGTGGATCCATAGAAAGTAGCTAAGGTGTTGTTATCAAAAAATCAAATAGCTTACCTGGATGACCCGCCCCTTTGATCCGAAATAAAGTGAATGGTGAAGTCCCTCCTCCTATCGAATCGATTTAACCTAGGAAGAAAAGAAAAGAGAAGATTAGTTGGCTCTTTAAAGTTCATCTCAGGCTTTCTCAGTTCTTCCTTATTCAAGCTAGCCTTAAAAGCTTTGTGTATGAATGACTTTGACATTCATCTATCTATTCCCACTGATCCGTTTATTCCAACTGATCATGAGAAGGAAGGAGTTGCTCTCCATTGCTCCTCCTCTCTCCATGCCCAAATGTGGGGGATTAAGATGGGGCAGGTGAAAACAAGTGGATTGAATAAGGAATAGCTTCACCCCCTTATCAATACATCTTAAAGGAGTCAGATCCGGAGTGATTGGAGGAGCAAGCTTATATAGAGGTCCTCCCTAGTAATCTAAGATGGTTGTGAATCTTTCTTCCACGCGTAACCCACTGATCCATAGGGGACCTACTACCTCCATGCCGCAATACACATCTGATACCTTAAATATATTCGACGACCGGAGAGGGGAGTGTTCAACAAGCAACACCTCCAGACCCCTTTTTTTAGAATAGAGAGTTGCATGGATACCTCTTAAAAATATCTAACCGCTCTCGCATCTTTTAGAAGGGTCTTTTTAAAACAGAGAGCTCTTAAGAAAGGATTTTTAGCTCTCTATATGAAAATTCAGCAAGCAGGATGAGCTTATTGAATCGGGTTATGCATCAGAATGAATGTGTGTCGCTCTCTATTTTAAAAGGGGAGACTTTCCCGTGACATATAGGGTGGGCCCTTTACCCTTTGAAATAGTAGGGGGTTGGGTAGGCAAGGAGAGGAGAGTGAGCTAAGCATTGAAAGTGATATAGGCATTGAAAGTTAGAGAATGAAGTGTCTTTCGATTATAGATAGAGAGTGTTTGCCAAGTTCCTTCGGGTCGAAAGGGGTTAGAAAAGGTGGCTTGCTTCTTGGAACCAGATGATATGGAAATAGCGCACCCAGATATGATAATAAGGAGAAGAAGACAAACTCTCCAACCAACTCCATCATCCAAAGCAACTCGGGCCGTCCACCCTTCCCCTAGCGACTTAGATGTTGCTTGAGCTCAACAGCCATTTCAAGCCCCTTTAGAGCAAGCAAAGCCTTTCCTAAATAGAACAAATGGATTTGGGAAGTGCCTCTCTCCCCCACCATTTAAAAGGGTAAAATGGGGCTCCCTTTTTAAAAGTGCATCCAATCTGCCTACAAAAGTGAGTATCTACCGTAGAAAGAGAGTAAGTATCCACCGTAGAGAGTGAGTAGGAAACCCCATCCTTAAAATTCAAGGGTCAATGCCCCCTATTATAGAGGTTTTAATTTCCCTTCAGATCTATGTTAGCCAGATGCACTCAACAAACTCATACATGGTTCTTCTTTAACGATGACATGATCCTGTTTTCCTTGGGTGGGAAAGCTTGATTGATGGATGGTAGTACCCCATTTTTCTAGTAAGGCACTTCTCTCTATAGTTATAGTAAGTACCCCCTTTTTCTAGTAAGGCACTTCTTTCTGTAGTTATAGTAAGTAACCCATATTTATAGTAAGACACTTCTCTCTAAAGAATGATCAAAGAACGCAAACAGAAAGCGGCAGGAACTTCTCTCTTCTCTTCTCGCTTTTAAATTCATCAAACTAGATCAAAACTCCAATCGATCTCTTCATGGCAGCATTCGGGACATTCGTGGCAACATACGAAGCATTCATTCATGCGCTCGACCTTTTAAGGTTAGTTAGGGACCTCCTGATCAATACTTGATCCTCAATATACCTCGACCACCAAGCCAAGGGAAACAAAACTGGGCATTGACTGGCGGGTTCTCCATTTTAAAGAGGTTAGTTGAGTAGATACCTTTGAAAATAGAGAGGGGCTCTTTAAAACAAGGGGGAAAGGTCCAAATGAATTTGGTAGGGGGATAGATCAGGTAATTCATTCATGCGCTTGAAATATTACGTATATGATAGAATAGATTTTTGTAGGGAGAGCAGTAGGTTGGATTGTATACGCCCTCATTAAAAAAGCAACCTGGCCTTTTTGAATCTTCTCCCTTTAAAGGTTATGGCCCTCCCCTCTTAAAAACCAACACTCCCCACCATTTAAAAGGGCAAAAGCTGAGCTCTCCTCAGGTTTGTTTTAAGAGAGCTCTCCTCTCTAAAAAAGACAATTGGGCTAACAATTGGATAGGCATAAGCCTCTCCCCTCCCCCACCATTTAAAAGGGCCTTTTTCAAACATGGGGGCCCTCTCCCCCTCTCATTTTTAAAGCCAACCCCTTTTAACCCTTTAAAATGGTGGGGGAGGGAAGGGCTTTTGAAATTTTTATAGGGTAGGGCAACCTTCAAAGGCCCAACATGAGGGGTTTTAAAGGCAAAACATGGGGGACAAGGATAGCTTTTTAAGGGGAATAGGAACGATGATGATAAGCTCGCATGTGTTCACCCCAAGTATTATATTAAAGGTAAGGCAGTGGCATTTTAAAGAGCCTCTAAGAATTCGCTTTTTTAGGATGAGAGATCTCGATGGAAAGAAATCAGTTACCATGAGGAGGCAGGGGGTTGCTAACCATGGTGAGACAAAACATGGGATTACTGAGAAAGAAAGTCCTAGTTGATTAGTGAGCGACATGAATGGATCTGGATAGATGAAGTCGAGGTCGTTGATCGTCTTCGATAATGATAGATTAATAATAGATTAAAGAAATCAGGGGGATAATGAGCTCAAGACCGGCTAAGCCCCTCTCCCCATTAAGGTATGAATGACTTACTGGAAAAACAATGGCCAAAACAAGCTCATTTTTTGAGTATCAGATCTGCCTTTGAAGATTTTAAAAGGGGAAAAAACTTCTCTTTTAAAGCCCCAAGTATTATATTATATTATATTAAAGGGCTCTTAAAATAAAATTCCAACCCTTAAGATATGAGTGAACGTAAGCTTCGAAGAGCAGCAGGACAAAGCCAATGGCGGTTAGATGGACCTCTTATATAAGGAGCTCTCTCCAACCTGCTCATGGCTGGATTGATGGGTCTCAGAATCGCCTTCTTCTCTCTCACACGGAGGAACGAAACCTTTTTTCGACCCCTTTAAAATAGAGAGGCCCCTCGGATATATCTCTAAAGCCTGTACGATTCTCTGACCGCCGACATCCTTAAAATTAAAACCCTCTCTATTATATAAGGCATTCATTAATTTGTCTCCTTTATAAACGCGAATAATAGCCGTCTTTCCGTGCCATAGATTCGAGGGACCCTTGCAGGCAGATAGTATATCTCCCCCCATCAATACGGCTCTCTGCTGCATGCATGGCACTGGCCACCTCATGAATGAATTCACCTCTCTATTTTAAAAAGGTTGCTGGGTGCGAGCTGCTGGACCATGCAGAGGAAGGGCGGGCTCTCTATCCTTATTTAAGGTGGCAGATTGAACGCGATCCTTATATAAGAGAGGGCTCACGCTTCTCCCCCGGGCATAATACTTTCTGAATCCTTTATCGCCTCATGGAAATTTCCTTCTTTCATTGCTCTCTATGGAAGAACAATTTTTGAGGGTTTGGAGCTTGATGAGTCCTCCATTTCTATCATCAGGTTCGGCATGGAACCTATGAAAAAATTTTTATTCTTTATGAAAGCATGTGGGCATAAAGCCGAATGCAGAAAGGGCTTTTAATTCCCTTTTAAAGAGGTCGAGTCTATCTCATCTCTATTCCCCCCTCTAGGATTATAAGGCGGTGGGAAGAACCTCTCAAATTATGAGGCCATCAAAGTGGCTAATCACATGCTCTCTATTTTAGAAGGGGGGGGGCTTTTATTTTAATTGTTTTGTTAGAAAAGCTCTTAGAAACGCCCTCTTCTGGGAAAAAGGCTCTTATAAACCTCTTCCCTCTTTTCCTCTTTTAATTTTGAGCTCTTTTAATGAGGAGGTGGCAACATAGGTATGTATAATTCCAGCCAATTTCATTTGAGATAAATGAGGTCCTATCAACTCGTTCCAACTTGGGATAATAAGCTCATGGACTTCCCTCTAAGTTCACAATCGAGTAATGACAACAAACTATTTTGAGAGCACCTCTTGCATATGCTTAAAAGCTGATACAAGCTTAATGATTTAGCTTGCTTCCTTTCGGGTGCACAACAGTGCCTAACGAGCCCAACACTCCAGTACGACTACCTCTAAAAGTGACTTCACTCCAATCACTAGCCCAACCTTTGGTGTTTTCCTCCTTATATTGAGGTTAAGGGAATGACTTGGTGCATGGCCAGTTCCTATAGCGTGATGGGTGGTCTGTATAAGGCCCGAGAATAGATTCACCATCGTTGATCGACTGATTCCTGCTTCATACAAACGAGTTGCAGCCTACAATATGCTCTATATAACTTGGGTCGGGTTTTTGAGGTAAGCTTGTCCAATTATATAAAGGGTTGCGACCTCTCTATCTATAAGATCACGACCATTGTAGCTCAAAAATGTGTCGCCCAGGGCATAAGGGGCATGATGACTTGACCTCATCCTCACCTTCCTCCGGCTTATCACCGATGGTCTGTTCAGAGTTCCAAACTAAATGATGGCAACTAAACACAAGGGTTGCGCTCGTTGCGGGACTTAACCCAACACCTTACGGCACGAGCTGACGACAGCCATGCACCACCTGTGTCCGCGTTCCCGCAGGCACTCCCCTCTTTCAAGGGGATTCGCGGCATGTCAAGCCCTGGTAAGGTTCTTCGCTTTGCATCGAATTAAACCTTTTAAAGAGGGTTGGAAAGCTCCATCATCAATAAAATTGGGCTCTCGTCAATTCCTTTGAGTTTCATTCTTGCGAACGTACTCCCTAGGCGGGATACTTAACGCGTTAGCTACAACACTGCGCGGGTCGATACGCACAATAGAGGGCTAGTATCCATTGTTTACGGCTAGGACTACTGGGGTCTCTAATCCCATTTGCTCCCCTAGCTCTTGTCCCTCAGTGTCAGTTTCGGTCCAACAGAGTGCTTTCGCTTTAAAGTGGTGTTCTTTTCGATCTCAATGCATTCCACTGCTCCATCGATCCTCTGCCCCTATCGTACTCTAGCTTAGTAGGTTCCATCTAGTTGGAATCAATACTAACTACATATTAGATAAATTACATACATATTAAGGAATATACATATTAATAGGTTCCATCTAGTTGGAATATATATATATATATATACAGTGGCGAAAATCGGCAAAAAATCGCGATTCAAATCAGAAAATCGCGATTCCCCGAAGATCCAATCAAAATCGCATCGAAATCAGCAGTTTCGAAAAAATCGGCAAAAAATTGGAATCGCAATTTTTTTGAAAAATTGCGATTTTTTGGCGAAAAAATCGCCCGCAACCGCATGCGTAGAGGAAACGGGATAAAAGGTGTTTTTTTTTAAATTTTTTCTCATTTTCTTTCTCCAAGCTTGAGAGAAAGGTCTGCCTACCTGCTACTACATTAAGGAAAACCCTAAAACGCATCAAATATCCAGATTTTTCAAAGTTTGAAGGAATTTGTTAGTCACCAACAACCACCAACAGCGGATTATTTTGAAGTTTGAAGGATCCCGACAGTTACCAACAACCACAGAAAGGATTCATTTGAGGTAAGCAAATTGATTTAGGGTTTAGTTTTTTTTTTTAATTAGGGTTTAGTTGAAAGTTTGAAACAACTTAACAAGTATGCCAGGGTTTAGTAACTTAGTTTTTTTTTTTAACTAGTGTTTAGTTGAAAGTGAAACAAGTATGGGTTTAATTTTTTTTTTAAACTAGGGTTTAGTCGTAAGTTGAAAGTTTGAAACAACTAACAAGTATGCTATTTCAAACTAGGGTTTAGTTTTTTTTTAATTTAATTAGGGTTTAGTTGAAACACAATAAATTAGTTTTTTTTTTTAAACTAGGGTTTAGTTGAAAGTTGAAACAACTAACAAGTATGCCAGTTCAAACTAGGGTTTAGTTTTTTTTTTTAATTAGGGTTTAGTTGAAACAAGTATGCCAATTCAAACTAGGGTTTAGTTTTTTTTTTTAAAAACTAGGATTTAGCTG
The DNA here is from genome assembly GCA_028583015.1 of Wollemia nobilis. Lineage (NCBI taxonomy): Eukaryota > Viridiplantae > Streptophyta > Pinopsida > Araucariales > Araucariaceae > Wollemia > Wollemia nobilis. The sequence continues at coordinate 354,256 of JAQPPZ010002816.1, forward strand.
AAACAACTATGCTAGTTCAAACTAGGGTTTAGTTTTTTATTTATTTAACTAGGGTTTAGTTGAAACTTGAAAAAGTATGTCAATTCAAACTTCAAACTAGGGTTTTTTTTTTTAAATTATTTTGTTTGTTACTTTGTTTGATATTTGTTGTCTAAAATCTGTATACAAGTTCAGGTTTTCAACTGCCAATGTTTACAGTTTCAAACTAGGGTTTAGGGTTTAGTTTTTTTTAAGTTAATCTATCTAAATGTTTGTTGTTATTTGTTATTATGTGCAACCACTGGAAAATGTCAAGGTCCAGGAAAAAAGATAAAAAAGATATAGCATAGAAGTATGGAGAAGAACAAGAAAAAGGAATTTTTTTTTGCAAATTTTGTAAAACTGTTATACCTGGAGGAATATACTGCTTCAAATTTCATTTGGCAAGGAAACCGGGTGAGAATGTTAGAGTCTGCCCAAAAGTGCCAATTGATGTTGAGAGAGAATGCATGGCAATTGTCACTTCAAAAGCAGAAAAAAAGTAAAAAAAAAAAGAACGTTTGAGGCCATGTCAACCCCCCTCTTCTCATCCTCATACAAGAACTAGATGCACAAGCCTCACAACCAAGGCACCAAAGTCAAAGAGAGACTAGAGCTTATAGTAGGGCAAAGGGAAAAGTGATTCAAAGACATTGATTGACAGTTGACTCATGACACATTTTGACATTTTGTAATTTGTAATTTTGTACTGTTATAAACTTATATATTATAACTTATAATTTTTAAGCAATACAAGATGTGTTTTGTCTCTTTTGTGTGTAGTAGTTTAAAACTTTAATACTTTGGCTTTAAACTTGTAGCACATATTGTTGGTTACGAATCTGCCATTGGGAAAGGTTTTCAATATTTTGCGCCCTAGATTCGCCCAGCAGATTGAAAGTTCGGAAGGAAGGGATGCCTTTCGTGCCAAATCTCCGGAGAAGGCCGACTCCTATACTAATCTATTTGGGGGTTTTTAGATGAGAGAACAGGAAAGAGATTGTAAATTGCAGAAAGAGATGTAAATAGCATGTGTTTCTGGTGGGAAAGAACAAGCAGCACGATTACTAGCAAATACACAAACCAACAACAATCAAAACAAAGCATGTAACAGAAACTAATATTGTTGTTCCTTCCTATGTATCCTTCCTTAAGTATTCCAGATTCAAATAATTGCCAATGCTCTAATCCAGGATGCAGAATTACAACAATCAAAAAAATAAATGAACATAAGCAGAAATACTTGCAGAAGGCAGCATAAAAGAAACACAATTATCAGAGCCAAGGATGCTTTATATTGGAAGCAAATGTTTGTTTAAAGCAGAGCTCTCTAGCAATATGTCCCCCCCTTTTTTACAATGAAGTTCAACTGCTGTTTATAGCAGAATTTTCCCCCCATCTAACAATTATGCATAGAACCCAAGACTTGCAAAAAGTGCCTAGATTAGACCTCTGCTGGTTGTGAGTGTACCTGCAGCGAGATTCTCCTGAAATTGGTACAGCTCCGGACAAATTGGGTGGGTGAGAAGTCAGGTCTGATAAATGTGGTAGGTTCAGTTTAGTTTGCCACTAAGGGCACCATGAATGTTCGCCTACCCTGTACTCTGGCAGCACACCTTCTGTCTCATCCTGACAAGCCCAAATCTCGAAATCCGTGTGTAGTCTGGCCTTGTTTTGCAGTTCACTGACGTAGGGGGGCTTGACCAAAGTCGCCTGATGAAAACGACGACCCGAGGAGTCGCTCCAGGATGGAGCGAACTCGGGATACACCCTGACTTAGAAAATTCGGCAACTAGGTCCTTTCTCACATTCGTTGAATGGGGCGGGAGACGACAATGGTCGTTGGGAAATGACAGCGACGACGGGAATTACTCAAGAAATGAGCGACCGACGTCGGTCGCTACCTTGTGCCTTAGAAGAATTCTGGAAACTCCCCACCCTTGGTCGCTAAAAAATGGCAGCGATGCCGAGAATCGCTCCGAAACGGAGCGACCGACGTCAACAATTGATAGCTGCCTTTGCTGAAGATCGCTTGGGGGAACGGGCGACGACGGGAGTCGCTGATGGTCTTGAGCGACGACGGGAGTCGCTCCACACTTAGTCATTTTGGGTTGCCTCCCCCGCCGACCGCAGTCGCTGACAAAACGAGCGACCGACGGCGGTCGCTCAAAAAAGGAGTGACCGACGTCGACGCCAACACTTATCTTGGTCTTCTTTTTGTCGTCGCCCGGGATCACTCAAAAAGGGGAGCGATGACGGGCGTCGCTGGCGGGAATGAGCAACCGATGTCGTTCGCTGCCAAAATAACACTTAGAAAATATATGTCTTTTCCCCCCGACAACAATTCGCTTGAAGACTGTAGCGACGACGGGCGTCGCTGAAAAACACTGGTGACGATGGGGGTCACTCCAGAATGGAGCGATCGCGGGAGCTTTAATGCTTAGCTGAATTTCATCATTTTCTCTCCGTTTGCCTTACTGCTAGGAAATGCCGTTGGTCGCTAGAGGGGAGAGGCGAAGCTGGGAATCGCCCGAAAGAGTGAGCGACTCCCGGAATCGCTCCAAAATGGAGCGACCAAGGGAGTGCCCCAGACTTAGTGATTTTTAGGCTTTTCCCAAACTTGCCTAAGCTGCTAGAACACTTTAGAAAACAAAGCATGAAAACAGAAAACAGGAAACATGGAAAACTGCCTGAGCAAAGCTGGAAAGGGAGGAGGGAAGGAAGCAACAACAATTTTTTCAAAATTTTCAGAATTTCTACCCTTTAGCAAAATTTGGCAACACTCACCATTTTCATGTGTAGTTTGAGCTTGTATCACTTACAATATTTATATTTGATAATTTTGATTTGCATAGTGTTAATTCATTGTGATATGCATGAAAAAAAAAAAAAATTGCCTTTTCTTCGGTTTTTTTTTTTTTTGCCAATTTTTTGCTGATTTTTTTCCAATTCCCGATTCGATCCGATTTTTTCCCTACCCTATTCCGATCTGATTCCGATTTTCTAAACTATGCATGGTAGTAAGGGCTCAGTTTTGATGCATGTTTGGCCTGTTTCATGAAAACGTTACAGGACATGTCACATTCTCCAATTTATAGTAGTAGAATGTTTTTCATGGCTCATGTTCCAGTTGCTTGAAACTGTTACAAAATTTCATTCAGGGTATCATCTAGATTAAGGAAATAGCTACATGCATGGTGCCCACACTTTTGGCAAATGTGTTCAGCAAGGATGGGTAGCTCCTGGAGAAATTACTGGTGGAGAAATATGCACAGTATAGACCTGATTTCATGAAAATGTTATGTAACAGGAACTTTTGTGGTACTTCCTCTACATATTTAATTACAAGTATGAAGGTCATGAATGCAGTTCTGAATATAACTGGACAGACCACAAAATACAGGAATATGTTATACAAAAAACAGGGATCAGAAAATGGACATACAATAAGATTTAGTAATCTTGAGAAAAAATATATTAAATTTGATGTTGACATGGTCAATTGTAAGACAAAGCTGAAGGCATTATCTTCGAACTTTTGTTGTGTATTAAATATGTGGCTTACAATTTGTTCTGTACGATAGCATCTGCTCGATGTGAGGTCATAACAGAGAGCCCATTGCTTAATGGGTTATTTGGTGTTTGTGGCCCAAAGTGATGACGGGCACATCAATAGAAACTCGGGGTCGTGAACAGGTGAGTACCTATCACTTATTACTAGATGTATTGACATAAAGGCCAGTGTCTAGAACTAAAATATAAACTATTTAAAAAACAAAATTTAGAAGTTTTCAAACATGTTATAATTTGCATGATATTCTTAACAGGAAAAGCACAACCTAATTATTCATCTCAATGAATCCTTCAACTTCATCTCGAAGTTTCAGGCATATACGAATAAAAATGATTTTGGAAATATGACAAAATAGAAGCTAGTTCAAAACCGAGTTCTCTTGCCCTTGGGAAGCCCTCTGCATCCTCAAATCAATTCAACTGTCTTACTGTTCACCAGTTTAATCAAAATTTAAATATATTTTGAACCGCTGTTGCAACAGTCAAACTAATGGTTTATAACTTTATATCCAATTTGTCAAGAGTGTGACTCAAGATTGTAAAGCAGGTGAATGGTTGATTTTTGTGTATTACAATGGCTTTTATTATCTATGGAAGTTGTTGACCATTGGGTGAATAGGATTTCAAAATGATTTCCCATCATGAAGAGACCATGGCAGAATCCTTGAACTTGGGTATGTCTCAAAAATTGGAAGTGAAAAATGACTTAAGAGAAACAGTTGTTCAAGTATTTCCGTGTGTTACAGACCGACTTAAAATATTGCATAGGTTTTTAGGAAGCTAGTTCTAAACCGAGTTCTCTTGCCCTTGGGAAGCCCTCTACATCCTCAAATCAATTCAACTGTCTTATTGTTCACCAGTTTAATCAAAATTTAGATATATTTTGAACCATTGTTGCAACAGTCAAACTAATGGTTTATAACTTTATATCCAATTTGTCAAGAGTGTGACTCAAGATTGTAAAGCAGGTGAATGGTTGATTTTTGTGTATTATAATGGCTTTTATTATCTATGGAAGTTGTTGACCATTGGGTGAATAGGATTTCAAAATGATTTCCCATCATACAGAGACCATGGCAGAATCCTTGAACTTGGGTATGTCTCAAAAATTGGAAGTGAAAAATGACTTACGAGAAACAGTTGTTCAAGTATTTCTGTGTGTTACAGACCGACTTAAAATATTGCATAGGTGTTTAAGAAGCTAGTTCAAAACCGAGTTCTCTTGCCCTTGGGAAGCCCTCTGCATCCTCAAATCAATTCAACCGTCTTACTGTTCACTAGTTTAATCAAAATTTAGATATATTTTGAACCACTATTGCAACAGTCAAACTAATGGTTTGTAACTTTATATCCAATTTGTCAAGAGTGTGACTCAAGATTGTAAAGCAGGTGAATGGTTGATTTTTGTGTATTATAATGGCTTTTATTATCTATGGAAGTTGTTGACCATTGGGTGAATAGGATTTCAAAATGATTTCCCATCATACAGAGACCATGGCAGAATCCATGAACTTGGGTATGTCTCAAAAATTGGAAGTGAAAAATGACTTAAGAGAAACAGTTGTTCAAGTATTTCCGTGTGTTACAGACCGACTTAAAATATTGCATAGGTGTTTAGGAAGCTAGTTCAAAACCGAGTTCTCTTGCCCTTGGGAAGCCCTCTGCATCCTCAAATCAATTCAACCGTCTTACTGTTCACTAGTTTAATCAAAATTTAGATATATTTTGAACCACTATTGCAACAGTCAAACTAATGGTTTGTAACTTTATATCCAATTTGTCAAGAGTGTGACTCAAGATTGTAAAGCAGGTGAATGGTTGATTTTTGTGTATTATAATGGCTTTTATTATCTATGGAAGTTGTTGACCATTGGGTGAATAGGATTTCAAAATGATTTCCCATCATACAAAGACCATGGCAGAATCCTTGAACTTGGGTATGTCTCAAAAATTGGAAGTGAAAAATGACTTAAAAGAAACAGTTGTTCAAGTATTTCCGTGTGTTACAGACCGACTTAAAATATTGCATAGGTGTTTAGGAAGCTAGTTCAAAACTGAGTTCTCTTGCCCTTGGGAAGCCCTCTGCATCCTCAAATCAATTCAACTGTCTTACTGTTCATCAGTTTAATCAAAATTAGATATATTTTGAACCAGTGTTGCAACAGTCAAACTAATGGTTTATATCCAATTTGTCAAGAGTGTGACTAAAGATTGTAAAGCAGGTGAATGGTTGATTTTTGTGTATTACAATGGCTTTTATTATCTATGGAAGTTGTTGACCATAGGGTGAATAGAATTTCAAAATGATTTCCCATCATACAGAGACCATGGCAGAATCCATGAACTTGGGTATGTCTCAAAAATTGGAAGTGAAAAATGACTTAAGAGAAACAGTTGTTCAAGTATTTCCGTGTGTTACAGACCGACTTAAAATATTGCATAGGTGTTTAGGAAGCTAGTTCAAAACAGAGTTCTCTTGCCCTTGGGAAGCCCTCTGCATCCTGAAATCAATTCAATTGTCTTACTGTTCACCAGTTTAATCAAAATTTAGATATATTTTGAACCACTGTTGCAACAGTCAAACTAATGGTTTATAACTTTATATCCAATTTGTCAAGAGTGTGACTCAAGATTGTAAAGCAGGTGAATGGTTGATTTTTGTGTATTATAATGGCTTTTATTATCTATGGAAGTTGTTGACCATTGGGTGAATAGGATTTTAAAATGATTTCCCATCATACAGAGACCATGGCAGAATCCTTGAACTTGGGTATGTCTCAAAAATTGGAAGTGAAAAATGACTTAAGAGAAACAGTTGTTCAATTATTTCCGTGTGTTACAGACCGACTTAAAATATTGCATAGGTGTTTAAGAAGCTAGTTCAAAACCGAGTTCTCTTGCCCTTGGGAAGCCCTTTGCATCCTCAAATCAATTCAACTGTCTTACTGTTCATCAATTTAATCAAAATTTAGATATATTTTGAACCACTGTTGCAACAGTCAAACTAATGGTTTATAACTTTATATCCAATTTGTCAAGAGTGTGACTCAAGATTGTAAAGCAGGTGAATGGTTGATTTTTGTGTATTACAATGGCTTTTATTATCTATGGAAGTTGTTGACCATTGGGTGAATAGGATTTCAAAATGATTTCCCATCATACAGAGACCATGGCAGAATCCATGAACTTGGGTATGTCTCAAAAATTGGAAGTGAAAAATGACTTAAGAGAAATAGTTGTTCAAGTATTTCCGTGTGTTACAGGCCGACTTAAAATATTGCATAGGTGTTTAGGAAGCTAGTTCAAAACCGAGTTCTCTTGCCCTTGGGAAGCCCTCTGCATCCTCAAATCAATTCAACTATCTTACTGTTCACCAGTTTAATCAAAATTTAGATATATTTTGAACCACTGTTGCAACAGTCAAACTAATGGTTTATAACTTTATATCCAATTTGTCAGGAGTGTGACTAAAGATTGTAAAGCAGGTTAATGGTTGATTTTTGTGTATTACAATGGCTTTTATTATCTATGGAAGTTGTTGACCATAGGGTGAATAGGATTTCAAAATGATTTCCCATCATACAAAGACCATGGCAGAATCCATGAAACTTGGGTATGTCTCAAAAATTGGAAGTGAAAAATGACTTAAGAGGAACAGTTGTTCAAGTATTTATGTGTGTTACAGACCGACTTAAAATATTGCATAGGTGTTTAGGAAGCTAGTTCAAAACCGAGTTCTCTTGCCCTTGGGAAGCCCTCTGCATCCTCAATTCAATTCAATTGTCTTACTGTTCACCAGTTTAATCAAAATTTAGATATATTTTGAATCACTGTTGCAACAGTCAAACTAATGGTTTATATCCAATTTGTCAAAAGTGTGACTCAAGATTGTAAAGCAGGTGAATGGTTGATTTTTGTGTATTACAATGGCTTTTATTATCTATGGAAGTTGTTGACCATAGGGTGAATAGGATTTCAAAATGATTTCCCATCATACAGAGACCATGGCAGAATCCATGAACTTGGGTATGTCTCAAAAATTGGAAGTGAAAAATGACTTAAGAGAAACAGTTGTTCAAGTATTTCCGTGTGTTACAGACCGACTTAAAATATTGCATAGGTGTTTAGGAAGCTAGTTCAAAACCGAGTTCTCTTGCCCTTGGGAAGCCCTCTGCATCCTCAAATCAATTCAACTGTCTAACTGTTCACTAGTTTAATCAAAATTTAGATATATTTTGAACCACTGTTGCAACAGTCAAACTAATGGTTTATATCCAATTTGTCAGGAGTGTGACTCAAGATTATAAAGCAGGTGAATGGTTGATTTTTGTGTATTACAATGGCTTTTATTATCTATGGAAGTTGTTGACCATTGGGTGAATAGGATTTCAAAATGATTTCCCATCATACAGAGACCATGGCAGAATCCATGAACTTGGGTATGTCTCAAAAATTGGAAGTGAAAAATGACTTAAGAGAAACAGTTGTTCAAGTATTTCCGTGTGTTACAGACCGACTTAAAATATTGCATAGGTGTTTAGTGGTTTATGTATTTTGCATTTATAATTTTAAATTTTGTTTGCACATCTGAAGTTGATTAGTGGTGGGAATTGTGCTTTTTTCTATTTAGAATTTGGTTTTGTGATTGTCTGTTTCTTTTCTACTTTTATTTATTTTTATTTTAATTGGTTATGGGATTGAAATGGCCCCAACCTGTATTACATTATTACCTTATGACAGTGTTACCGTATTATTTCAACAAACCACATTGGTATTTGACAATTATGCTTATATGACCTTGGCAAGATTTGAACTTGGGTCTCCACCTTGAAAAGTCCACATTTTTAACCACTTGAGCTCATGCCATTTAATTGGATTTTTCTGTTCTGTATGTTTGCTAAATGCACCAAAATTTATCTTCTGAAACTGTCCATTTTAATTAGTACTTGTTGGTTACGAATCTGCCACTAGGAAAGGTTTTAGGTCTTTGCGCCCTAGATTCGCCCAACAGATTGAAAGGCCGGAAGGAAGGAATGCCTTCCGTGCCAATCTCCGGAGAAGGCCGGCTTCCTATATGGTTTTTAATTTAGTTTAGGGTGCTGAAAGAGATTTAAAAGTGCAGAAAGAGATGTAAATGTGATGTACTTCGGGTGAAGGAGATAAGCAACACAGTTACTAACCAGACACTTTTACCAACAACAATCAAAACAATGTATACCTAGAAACATTAGCACTTTCCTACCCTATGTATCCTTTCTATCTTATTCCAAATACACTTAATTGCCAATGCTGAGATCCAGATATGCAGAATGACAACAATCAGAAAAATAAGCAACATGAAGCAGAAATACTAAAGAAAGGCAGCATACAAGATAGACGCAACTAATGAGCCAAGTATACTTTTGGATTAAGAGCAGATGTACAACTAGAGAAGTTTCTTAGCAAGATATCCCCTTTTTCCCCCCTTTTTACAATGAGACGCACTTGCTATTTATAGCATTTTTCCCTCCCAATTACAATGAGAAGCGCAGATCCCCAAACCTGCCAAAAGCTGCAAAAAGGGGAGAGATTTGATCTTGGTCGGCCATCCCTGTACTTGCAGCATGCTCTCACTTGATCTTGTACAACTTCTGACAGTCTTGGTCGCTGAAAAGGGACTATTGTCTAGTTTTGGTAGATGGGGTACAATTATCTTTCAATGCCCAACTACTCTTCCTCAAAGTCCAACTGGCGCGAACTCCAAAATCTGACCTGGAGAAGGAGGGAAAATCATCCCAAACATTCTCTTTGACTGCAGCCGAAAATCGCTGAAATGGGGAAGATGCGCCCAGAATCGCTAAAGAGCGACGGCGATCTTGGGAATGATAACCCAAGGCAATCCTTGGCTTGAGCTCGAAAGCGCTCACAAAATGAGCGATTTCGGGCTTTTCTGCTTGGCGACGGCGATTTCGGGCTCGGGGGAAGTTTCTTTGCTGGATGTCGCTGGGAGAGCTGAGCGATTTCGGGTTTGGAGGGGTAGCGACAGCGATCTCGGGCTCAAACTCTTAGCAGCCTCGCAAGCTCAAAAGCGCTGGAAACTCTTGCGCGCTGGGGAGCTTTTCCCTCCGCGACGGCGATCTCGAGCCTGCCTACTCTTTTCTGATGCCCCTTTTCGCTCAAAACGTGCTATAGCGACGGGCGGATGGTGCGCGCGGTAGCGACTTCGGGTTCAAAGGACTTAGGCAAATCTGCCACTTTGAAACATGACCCTTAGTCGCTCAAAAACCTGCTTGCGCCAGAAATCGCGCAACAACAACAACGATCTCGGGAAAGGGCTAACACTTGGTAAAATTTTGCAATTTTTTGTGCGAATGCTGGCATCGGATCCGATGGAAGTCGGGGACCGAAAATAGAACACTTGCAGAAGCACCAAGGAAGATCATCATAACATATGAGGAAAGAACGGGGAAGAAGGAGAGTGGCAACAACCTGATAAAATTTATGCCCCTAGCAAAAATGTGGCAACATTCTGGCGGCTCGCGGGGTATCGAGCTCGCCTCGATGCAAGAATCCATGCCTTTATCCCTTGGGCCCGGAGTCACCCCGGACCCTTGCTTCCTTTTCCTGTAGGCCCTGGTCCTGCTGCTCTATATCCTGTTGCTCCTCCTTCGAAGGACTTTCCTCCTCCAGATTGATTTTCATTCTTTTTCTCCTTGAGACCCTTCTGCTGATGGCTCTTCTCCTTCCTCTGGATCTTCGTCTGGAGTGAACTCCCCGGAGGCAAGGCGAGCCTTAATGCGCTCATATGTCTCTTGCACCTGAGCCCAGGCATTTTCAGAGAAGGGCTCCATACTGCGGATATCGCTAGTTAGGTGCTTGAAGGTCTCCACCTGAACTATACCCATCTGCTCGGCCTTCTGGCTTAAATCCAGCAAACAAGAACGAATCATACAGAATTTTGAAGTGAGCTCCATCACTTGCTCTTGCTGGATAGGATCCTCCCATGCATCAATCTCAGAAGTGTCATCAGCGAAGGCATCCCACAACTGGCGCAGAGCTTCTTTTGGCAAGCACTCGCCTTCGCTATCAGTGAAGCTTGGGAATCCGTGTGCGGAGAGAGTCAGGAAAGGGGACGAGCATATGTCCTTTTCTTGGTCCAATAGGTCCAGCAATGCCCTGGCTCTCTGAATCTTCTGAAATCTTTCAAAGAAGGTGTGCAAGGTGGCCCTTGCGGCTGCCCAATCAAAGGCAACGGAATCTGTAGCAGGAACTTGGAGGTTCTGGCGCTCAAGGTTTCCTGCCCTGACTGCCAGATCGAGCCAGCGATCTGCCTCACGCTCTGCCTCCTCCAACACAGGCTTACCCTGTGCGGATGCCTCTTGAACCTGGGTGAGAAATGCAAACACCCTGAGGGCTTTAGAAGCCCGCGGCCTGAAATTTTTCAACAACCTGGCTCGGATCCTTTTGACATTGTCTTTGGAGAACGTCTCCACAATCTTTTCTTCTAGCTCCTGCTTTGTCTGCTGAAGCTGATCTTGAAGCTCTTTGATTTGACGTTCGACAACTTCTTTCTGATCCGATGCCTCCTTCTGAAGGCTCGCCAGCTGCTCTCTTAGTTGCAGGCGCTCCTTTTCAGAACTCTCGAACTGAGCCTGCGTCTTGGCCATGCCCTCTTCTAGCTTCATCTTCTCGTTTTCCATCTCATAATAACGCTCTTGCAACTGGAAATATTTCAGGCGTAGTGTATCAGTCCCATCATGGACAGCTAGTGCCTCATTCTCGAAGCTGACCTCATCCAGATTTTTGGCCGTGCTCTTATACTCATAATCTCCAGGAAGCATGTCCTTTACGGGCTTCTTCACTCTTGGAATCTTCTTCTCCTTATACAGGAGCATGCTCTCCGAATCAAACCTGATGCGCTTCTCGACCGTGGCGATCTCTTCGCCTCTTCGCTTTATTGCATTCTGCATCCATTTGCCTGAGGAGCGCTTTGGCCGAGATGTAGCGGGCTGCTTAGGCCGCGATACCAGGGATTGACTCTCCATTATCTGGATCAGACTTGTGTCTCCAAAAAGAGACCTGGCCAGGGGCAGACCTTGCTGTGACACCTCCCCCTTCATGAACAGGCGTGGAGAACCTGCGGCAAGGTGCTCCTCTTTGTGGGGTGACTCGGTCTGGGCGGGAGCGACAGATGAGTCCTCGGGATGTTCGGATGAAATGTGGGGGGAGGGAGGCGAGCCCGAAACGGTGGCGTCCAACTGAGTCTTGGTCAGGGCTTGAAGGGTATCGGGCCTTGCAGAGGATAGGCCACGATGGGACTGCTCAGGTATGACTGGTGAAACCTCCTTTTGACCGGCGTGGGGCTCAGTGAGAGAGGGAGCGGCAGGTGCGCTGGGGGCTAATGGAATATTGGCGGGGATGGATGAGGCAGCAGGGGTTAAGGATGCCACAGACATTGACTCGGCAGTATGTGAGGGGGCAGAAAACGTACCTGCGGGCTCCGCCCGAGCCGGCGAGTCGAAGACGTGGTCTATCCACTGGTCGCCCGCAAATGTAGATATATTGTCCTTCTCCGTAGCAGTCTCTAAGACCCTGCTTTTCTTGGGCGGCGGAGTGGTATCCGGTTGTGGTGCTACCTCCTTCTCAGGCGCAGGCCCTTGCTCTTTAGGCCTCTCTGACCTCTTCCTCTTAAGAGGGGCGAGCTCCTCCTCTTGGGTGATAGGTGTTAAACTAATAGAACTCTTTGGGGCTTTAGGGGGCTTCACGGTCACCTTGACAGCCTTTTTCTTTCGAAGCACGGGGGACACTTCTGCCGAGGAAGTCTGCTTTGCTTGGGTCACGTGCGTGGGTACTTCTCCTTTGGATGACGCGGCCTTAGCATGTTGCTTCTCGGCCGGCTGCTGCATTCTGGGCTCCTCAATCTTCTCTTCCCGCGACTGCTGACTGGAGCCCTCACCACTCGCTTGCAACTGCTTAGGTGGGACCTGCCCCTTTTGTAGGCGAGGGCCTGGGGGCACGATATGACGAAACACTACTGGCCGCCACGTGGCGTGATGTTTGTCATAGAGGTCGAAAAACGTGTCGTCTTTTATGTCCTTCACAGATTTATCTTTTCCGGTCCTGACACGCATTTTCCACCACTCTTCTATTTTGTCCAATCTCCAACCCCTCTTTTGCAGTCTTGCCTCTAATCTCTTGTATACATCTGTATTCGGCCTGTGCTCCATATTTCGGCCAGGGTCAAACTCGACCTCTACGCAGTAGAAGTCATGCCAAGGCGGGAAGGACTGCATGTCCTCGATATACCACTCCAGATCTTCGTCTTGGTTATTACGCTCCTCCAGAATCCCCAATTGAGGACAGACGTGAAACTCCTGGCGAGATGTAAAGTCTTTTATGATGTCCAAGGGGTCGTATTTCCACTTTTGCGGTAGCTCCACCAAGCCGAAACTTGAGAGCGTGGCATGCAAGTACTGATGTTGTCCATTGGTGTCAACTTCGATCCCGGCCCAGGTGATGGGGTATTCAAACAGGTGGCCTTTTCTCCTTCCCTGACCATATTTTGCGTCTGTATAGTCCATCTGCCGAGACGCCTCTAGGCCGAACTGATATTCTGATGCATAATAGGGCAGTAAGAAAGGTTTGCCCGTGAAGCCGAAAACCCTTATCACAAGTCCCTGCGTTAGGCGAAAAGTGTCGTCGTAATTCTGATCACTGAATTGGTCCCTCAATGTTTGCGGGACGCGCGGGCATGAACCGTGAAGGAGGGCGAGAGCTGGGCCCAAGAAGGATATATTGAATTGGTAATACGATTCCTCCTTCCATAGAACCCTGGTCCACTCATAGACCGGTAGCCGTGCGCCTTTGTCATCTTCGCGCTGTACGGGGAGCGACCGCAGGCGGCTATGCATATGAAATAAAAATAACCAGGCCAAAGCCGAGCAGTACCTGAAACCATCTCGCGCGCCGGTCTTATACTCTCGCAGCTGCTGGTGCATCCCCCGGGTGACGCAATCCGCCCAATTGAAGAAAACCGGCTTGGTCTTATCTGTCATCTCCTTTGGGTCATAGAACTCTCCCCTTAGAATACACTCGGCGAGGGAAATCTGGTATGGGAGGACTGTCGCGTCCGAGCCGAGACCTAAGACCCAAGCCAACATAGTATATATGCTAGTGCTCTTGAATTCGCTCAAAGGCCTTCCTTGTTTTGACCATTGCCGCGGCGGAATAGGCTCATGAAGCTGAGAGCTCATAAAGTCTCGCATCCTCTGGTTATCTGAATACCTATCTGTCTGCTCTCCCAAGTTGACGCCTTTGACAATATAGTCTTCCTTATTCAACTGTATGCCCGGCGCGAAGGCCGTTTCAACGGTGTCAGAGTAGAGTGAAAACAAGACATTGCCCTGGTGGTCACATACTTGCCTTGTGTTCGACCTGTAGTATTCGGCAATCGCCGCTATTAGCTCAGGGTAGTGATGTACCTCCGGGTATAAGAACCAGTAGAGATTAGACGAGTACGCCGCAGCATAAGGATTTGAAGGGGAAAACTTATTCCGCCATTTGTCAATTGTCTGCCTTATCTGGCTGGTACTCTGGGAGTAAATCCCATCTCTGAGCTTAACCCAACTGTCAGAGGGCGGAGGAGGAATCGGCTTCGGCTTCGCGACTCGGGGCTTCTTTTCTTCCCCTGCCTCGGCCGACCTAGCTTTCCCTTTGTCTTTCTGCTCCTTCTTCTGCCCACTTGCAGGCGTGCTCGACGCCGCTGGCGCCTGCGCCGCACTTTTCTGTTGTCCTTCCTTCTTTCCCATGGCGCTAGTATAATACAGTCCAGAGTGCGCTGGAATTCAACTGACCAAGTGCCCTCGCGAGAACGCTATTTTATAATGGAGAGTTCGAGGGAGAAACTTCAATAGGTGGCGCAGCCGAGTACTTTAAATTCAATGCGAGGAGCGCGGGGTTGGTAGGAGTTGATATTGAGCTAGGGTGGCCATGCACACGATCTTCCTTGGGAGTGTAAACATTTAAACCTTTGCCTCCTTAGAATGCCCACCTTTTAATAAGTACTTATGGAACACGTGCAAATCGTTCCCTTTTGGCACGCTTTTCTATGCCGCTAGCTCGAAAAACGGGGCCCACTTTATAATTTCATGCTTTCCTCTATATCGCTCAAAATCCGAGCGATTTCGGGTTTGGGCCCTCATAGCGAGCGAAGGAGGGACTTTATCCATTCAAAGCAAATGTTTGACCTTTTCCCTTACCCGTTGTCGCTGACTTGACGTGAGCGCTTTGGGGAAAGTAGTGCTTGGCGAGCGAAAGCGAGCAACCCACACTTGGGGAAATTCTAAACCCTTTTCTTTTCTTGGCGACGCCTGTCTTGAACTCCCGCCGTCGCTAAAAAGTAGAAGCGACTTCGAGCTTATTCGAAAACTTGGGCGACGGGGAGACTTTTATGTCTAAAACGCTCGGGCGCTTTTCCTTGATATCGCTCGAAACTCTCGAGCGCTCCCGAGATCGCTCCAAAGTTGAGCGACTTCGAGCTTTTTTCTTAAAAGCGAGCGCGGACGGGATTTTGCATCTAGCTCCTTTTAATTCACCCGTTCCCGCCGTCGCCGAAACTTTGTAGCGCTCTCGAGGGTTTGCACACTTAGCGAGCGAAAGCGAGACCGCCCACACTTAGCAGATTTTCGGGCCTCTTTTACTCGTCCTCCTCTGCGCTCTGAATCGCCCAAATATCGACAGTGCTTCCGGGATCGCTTAAAATCTGAGCGATCTCGGGCATTTTCACTTGGCAAACTCTCTTTTGTTTCTCCCTAATTTGGCCGTAGCTTGGAAGGGATTCCCGTTTTCGCCCAAAAGGCGAAGCGACTTCAGGGCTTTGGCACCTTAGCGAGCGAAGGCGGGCAGGCAGATTTTTACTTCTCTTCTCGGCTATCTCCATATCTTCCTTTTGCGAAGGGGACTGCTTCTGCATCTTAACATCAAAAGCTTGCGGACCCACAGGTCCGGCGAACTACTTGGCTCAACAGCCTAAAAACAAAAACAACTTAAAAGCATATTTACAGACAGATAAAAAGGAAAAGCATAAAGGAAAATATGTACAAGGGGGAAACCTCAACTGAGAGTTTCAGTGGCGATAGGCTTTCAGATGAAAGCCATTGACAGGAATGGGGAGGATATGACCCTCCATGTCCCTCAGGACGAACGCATTGAATTGATTGACTCTGGCAATCTGAAAGGGGCCTTCCCAGAAGGCGTCAAATTTATCATGATTGCCCGGTTTTGCCTTTAATGCATCCCATTTGAGCACTAGGTCACCAATTTTGAAAATTCGGGTTGTGGTCCCTTTAGAGAACCAATTTCGTGTAGTGTTAGCGTGCTTCATGAAAGCTTCGTGAGCTTTCTCCCTCTGCTCCTCAAGCTGCAATAACTGAGCTAATCTGGCATCAAGGGGATCCAGGTTGTCCTTTTCATCATCAAGCAACCAGAGTGCAGGCATCTCAATGTGGGTAGGCAAAACCGCCTCTTTCCCATAGACTAACGCATATGGCGATGTTCTAATGGATTTCTTTATGGATATGCGATCTGCCCACAGAGCTCGATCCAGGTGCAAGTGCCATGACCTCTTATTCCTCTCAAGAGTCTTCCTTATAATATTCATCAGTTTTTTATTTGTAGACTCTGCGAGGCCATTTCCCTGTGGGTAATAATTGGAGGAAGCTTTATGATAAATGCTATATTTGCAAGTGAATTCTGTCAGTATAGCCCCCTTAAACCCTGGACCATTGTCCGTCACAATCGCCTCTGGAATCCCGAAGCGAGTTATCAAACTTTCCAGGAAGGCGACGACTGTCTCTTGATCAGCATGTTTTGTGGGTATAGCCTCGGCCCAGCGAGTGAAGTAATCTGTGGCAGTCAAAATGAATTTGTGCCCTGCTGAGGATTCTGGGGAGATTTTGCCCACGAAGTCCAATCCCCACTGCTGGAAAGGGAACTCCACCTGTATGGGTTGTAAGGGCATTGGAGCATTTTTGTTCCGGCCGGCAAACCTTTGACACTTTTCGCACTTCTGGCAAGCCTTCTGGGTGTCCGCGAAGATGGTGGGCCAATAGTAGCCTGCTTTTATTATCTTTAAGGCCGTAGGCCTTCCCGAAAGATGTCCCCCTGACATTCCAGAATGGAATTCGTCAAGGATTTTCTGTTTTTCAGCTCCCTTGACACAACGCAGAAGGATACCATCAATATTTTTATAAAACAGCCCCTCGGGGCGTAGAACGTACTTTAGAGCATTAAGTCGGAACCTCCTCCTTTGCGAGGCGGTGAGCTGGTCTGGACACTTCCCTGTGTTGAAATACCACATTATTTCATCAGCCCAGTCGCTTTCCTCGGGTAATGAGTTGGCAAGGTTAACCTCCATCACTGGGTCTTCCCATTGACAAGCAGACACTTCGGCGGCGGCGCTTCTAGCTAACTCCTGGCATAGTGCCCGCCCTCGGACAAGTTTGGTGGGTCGAACCTCTATGTCGAATTCTTGGATTTTGGTAATCCACCCTGCTCTCTTGTGGCCTGGTTCACCCTGAATGATGAAACTTCTGACGTCTGGGTGAATCACGAAGACTGTGATCCGGCTCTGAGAGACAAAGTGCTTAAACTTTCTCAAGGATCTCATGACTGCATGCACTTGCCGCTCGATGAAATTATATCTCTCCTCATGTGGCTGTATCACCTGGCTTAAGAAGGCTATTGGACGCTCCTCGCCATCATCTCCTTTTTGGGTTAGGACTGCAGCATAGCTCTCAGGTTCCCCAACCGCATATAGGATAAAATCTTTCGAATAGTCCGGGTTTACTAGCACAGGTGCTTGAGAGATTCTAGTTTTGATTTCTTCGAATGCTTTCTTTCTTTCTTCAGTCCAAAGAAAATCAACATCTTTCTTTAATAGTTTAGCCATAGGTTTGATGACTTGAGCGAAATCAGGAACGAACTTCCTCACAAAGTTGATTTGGCCAAAAAAGGATTGGAGCCCTTTTTTGTTGACTGGAAGAGGAAGCTTCAGAAGGGCTTCCGCTCTATCGGGGTCAATTGATAGTCCCTTTTCAGAAATAACGTGGCCTAACAATTTCCCTTCCTTGACTGCGAAAACAGATTTCTTGGGGTTGATGGATATGCCAAATTCTCGGCATCTCTCGAACACTTGCTCCAGGTGAGAGGTGTGCTCCTCCCGTTTGTGGGAGAACACAGTCATGTCATCTAAATAAATGACAATAATTTTGTTCAGCAGCTCTCGAAAGGCGAGGTCCATGGCCCTCTGAAATGTGGCCCCGACATTAGACAAGCCAAAAGGCATGCGTTGATAAGCAAACGTCCCCCATTTGGTGGTGAACGTTGTCTTGTGCTGATCTTCATCCTTCACCCATACTTGGTTGTAGCCTAAAAATCCGTCTAAGAGGGAAAACCGCTGGGCTCCCGCGACCACATGGAGAATCTGGTCGATCTGCGGGAGCGGGTAGTGATCTTTGAGAGAGGCCTTGTTTAGATTGCGAAAATCAACGCAGAGGCGGATGTCCCCGTTCTTCTTTCTAACCGGGACCAAATTGGCGACCCAGGAGGAATGCTTGATAGGGTATATGATCTTGGCTTCCAGCATTTTCATCAATTCTGCCTTCATCATAGCTTCGATCTTGGGGTTAACTGCTCTCTGCTTCTGCCTGAAAGGCTTAACCCCTTCTTCCAACTCTATGGTGTGTTGGATTATTTCTCTGTCATACCCCTTGAGATCTTGATAACACCAAGCCACAATGTCTGGATATCTCTTACACAAGGCTCGAATCTGTTCCAGCTCTTCTGCGGTGCAGTCTATCCCTACTTTGATTGTCTTTCCTGGTTCCAGTTCCAACTCTCTATACTGCTTGGCGTCGACCTTGATTCTGTGAGATATAGCTCTGTCATTTTGGTCAAACAGGCTCTCAAGGGTTATTAGTCCCTTTGGGACATGATTGTTCTTCAGCTGTATCAACCCCTCATATTGCTCGTCATCAGGGTCTCTACCTTCGATTGAACTTGCTTCATGTATCATAAAAGTGATGATATCTTCATCACAATCAAACACCTGCCAATGGGTGTCTTTATCAGGCACAGAAGGCCTGTAAATAGTACGAACCGGCTTTGGCTTTTGCATAGTGTCATCAGCCGGGACGTACCTGGCTCCAACAGAAGCCAATATGTCAGCATGTTTGTTTTTCTCTCTGGAGATAGCTTTGACATTCAAGGAGTCAAATGACTCCATCAGATCCCAGACACGGTTGCGGTAAGCTTTGAGATAATGCTTTTTTGAGGCACATTTGTTGGTGATCTGATTGCACACCAGCTTTGAGTCTCCGAAGATCTGCAGCTGTTTGATCCCGAGCCTTTTTGCTTTCTTCAAACCCAAGCATAGGGCTTCATATTCTGCTGCATTGTTGGTGCAACTCCAGGCCAGTCTGTAGCAGTAGTCCTTTTGTATACCAGAGGGAGAGACTAGGAGGACGCCTGCTCCGGCGCCATTCTTGCATCTGGCACCGTCAAAATACAGCTTCCATAACTCATCAGGTGCAGGACCTATGTCTTCTTTCATCGTCTCCTTTGGCTTCTCAGGCTGGGTAACAGAGTAGCAGCCTATGTCGGTCTCAATCATGGCATTGAAATCCAACAAGGAGAATTCGTCTTCTGCTCTCAACTGTTCCATAGTTTCCTCTACCAGGTCCATTTCCTCAAGTTCCTCAGACATTAGATGGATCATTTCTCCTTGTTGTTCTTCTCCGGGTATCTTCCCGACCAGAAAAGTGGAAGGCTTTTCATTGTATATTTTGACTTTTCTTCCTTTGAAAGGGACTTCCATGTGAGAATAATCTAGCGAGAGGTATCCCCCGAGCTTGGCGGTGAACTCCCTTGAGAGGCACATGCCAAAGTAGGGCTCTAAGTCAACAACCACAACTTCCTGAATCACTGTTATATCTGGGGCCTTATGTAACTGAATGGGGATGTCCTTGATGACACCCACCGTTTTTACAGGAGTGTCGTCTAGTTGCAGAACACCCTGACTACTCCGGGTGTATTCCATGCCCATTTCTTCACAAACTGCTCTTGGCATGACGGTAGTTGATGCGCCGGAGTCGACCATGCAGTTGTGTACCACATGCCCTTCCATTCGTAAAGACAAATAGAAAGGGGGTGGTCTATTCTTGCCAGTGATTGACGTTGTCAGGGGTTGAGCCAGCACGGGTTGTGACGGCTTTCCCCCTTTCACGGTCTTTAAGGACTCTTGCAATAAGTCCACTTGTCCCGGGAGCTGAAGGGCATCGTACATACTAATCTTTGTTGGAGTTCTCTTGAGCTCATCAACAATATTATATTTGGCAGTGGATGATTCCTCAACCTCCTTTGCTGACTCATATTTAGTACGGTACTGTTGAGTTGCCTCGACCCTTTGTCGTTTTGTCAATGATGGGTACCGAAGCTTTTCTCGGGCCTGCTCCTGTGTTTCGGCAGGCGGCTGGTTTACTGAAGCTTTAGTGAGAGGTACTTTCTCCTTGGCCGATGGCAGCGGAGGTGTTTTGTTGGGAGCATTTGCGGTAGCATCTGCAATAGGCTGTGTCCTTTCCCTCCGAGCGTATACCTTCAATGGCTTCATTTGGGCCGGTTCGACCTCAATCGGTCTCTTGCCTTCTTTAGTTAGAAGTGAAACGGGATCCTCCTCGGAAACAACAAAGTTTCGCTCTTCTTCTCGGATCATATTTACTTGATCATCTTCATCCTCCAGGCTGCTACCGGCGAGGGTCTGGACGTAGTGTTGGTGCAACATACAACTATCCTCTCCATGAGGGTCATTGCAGGTAGAGCACCAGGTTACTCGGTCTGCAGTGCTGAGCCCTGCGTTGGTGGCTGCGTTCCTTGCCGGAGGTCTCTGGTTCTGGGCGGCCTGTTCTCTTGTCAGCGCCGGAGGAGGGTATGGCCTCCTGGGAACGAACTCCTGTTGGGCCTTGCTTCTTCATCACGGCCATGTCATTAGACAGTGTCTGACAAACGGTGGTCAATGACTCCATTTGCTTAAAAAAAAAAAAAAAAAAAAAAAAAAAAAAAAACAGGATCTTGGACTGTACATCCACGGTTTGCACTGGTTGGGCTGGTGGGGGTAACGGAGCTAATGGCGGCTGAGATGAAAGCGGAGGAATGGACTGAGCCGGGAGATGCACCTTAGGTGGATAATGAGTGATTGTCGGAGCGGGGTTCCAGGTTGGATCGGGATATGAAGAAGATGAGGCGGATGCTGGCGGATACTGCGATTGCGGAAAGTTCGGGTAGATGGGCGGTTGCACCTTGTGCGGGAGCCTACCTATACTTATCATATCTAGTTCCGCTCTTTGAGCTGCTTCATACAAATCCGGGAAAGTGTTCACGCGGGCCAACTTAATGACCAGGCTGATATCTGGGCCAAATGCCCTAACGTAGTAGTGAGCAGCTTGTCCATCAGAAGGACGAAGCTCAGGAGGAACTCTTTTCAAGGACCGCGCAAATCTCACATTAAAATCTGAGATTTCCTCTTGCGGGTGCCGCTGGATGGTTTGGAATTGATGTAACAGCGAAGATGGGTCTGCAGATTCATTGAATCCCTTACATAGCCGACCAACGAGTGCAGGCCATCCAGTAATGACACCTTCAGGCAGGGATCTGTACCAATATAGCAACTTGCCTCGCAAGGAGAGTGCCAACAGACGGGTCTTGACACTTTCATTGGTAATGGAGTGAAGCGCAGCCAAGGCCAGAATGTCTTGAATGTGCTCATACGCCGTCTTTCGAGTCCCATCATAGGTTGGAATAGCTTTTAAAGCAGCAGGTGGGACGGCATCTTGTCCCGCTAGAGCAAGAGGCCCAGTGGAGTCAACGACCGGGAATAGATCAGCGGCATTTTGTTGATTCTGAGCTGCCATGTCTCCTTCCTCCTCTTCGAGCTGATCGGTGGTATAGTCGGTGTCAGTATCGTCCGAAGTTGTAGGTTGTTCTTCAATTTCAGCCTCTTCAACTTCCTCTATTTCTTCCACCTCTTCAATTATAGGTTCCACTTCTTGTTGAGCTTGGTAATCGGCTACCCTCGGGTGCTCTCCAACGGCGTTGATGTCGATTTCGTAAAACTCGGGCTCTTGTCCCGGATTCCTAGCTCTCCACCTTCTCGTATGCATGAAGGCACTTTTGGTATTGGACCAGTCTTACAGACTCAGAGAATATTCAGGTAATGCAGAGTCGCCAGGTGTTCTGATTTGACAGCAATGAAGCGAACACCGATGCTTCGATTCTGTTTTGGGGTGGGAAACCTTCGGGTCCCACCGGGCGTGCTGCAGAAACTGTTGGTTACGAATCTGCCACTAGGAAAGGTTTTAGGTCTTTGCGCCCTAGATTCGCCCAACAGATTGAAAGGCCGGAAGGAAGGAATGCCTTCCGTGCCAATCTCCGGAGAAGGCCGGCTTCCTATGTTTTTTAATTTAGTTTAGGGTGCTGAAAGAGATTTAAAAGTGCAGAAAGGGATGTAAATGTGATGTACTTCGGGTGAAGGAGATAAGCAGCACAATTACTAACCAAACACTTTACCAACAACAATCAAAACAATGTATACCTAGAAACATTAGCACTTTCCTACCCTATGTATCCTTTCTATCTTATTCCAAATACACTTAAATGCCAATGCTGAGATCCAGATGTGCAGAATGACAACAATCAGAAAAATAAGCAACATGAAGCAAAAATACTAAAGAAAGGCAGCATACAAGATAGACGCAACTAATGAGCCAAATATACTTTTGGATTAAGAGCAGATGTACAGCTAGAGAAGTTTCTTAGCAAGATATCCCCCTTTTCCCCCCTTTTACAATGAGACGCACTTGCTATTTATAGCATTTTTCCCTCCCAATTACAATGCCAAGCGCAGATCCCCAAACCTGCCAAAAGCTGCAAAAAGGGGAGAGATTTGATCTTGGTCGGCCATCCCTGTACTTGCAGCATGCTCTCACTTAGTCTTGTACAACTTCTGACAGTCTTGGTCGCTGAAAGGGGGCTATTATTTAGTTTTGGTAGATGGGGTACAATTATCTTTCAATGCCCACCCACTCTTCCTTAAAGTCCAACTGGCGCGAACTCCAAAATCTGACCTGGAGAAGGAGGGAAAATCATCCCAAACATTCTCTTTGACTGCAGCCGAAAATCGCTGAAATGGGGAAGATGCGCCCAGAATCGCTAAAGAGCGACGACGATCTTGGGAATGATAACCCAAGGCAATCCTTGGCTTGAGCTCGAAAGCGCTCACAAAATGAGCGATTTCGGGCTTTTCTGCTTGGCGACGGCGATTTCGGGCTCGGGGGGAAGTCTCTTTGCTGGATGTCGCTGGGAGAGCTGAGCGATTTCGGGCCTGGAGGGGCAGCGACAGCGATCTCGGGCTCAAACTCTTAGCAGCCTCGCAAGCTCAAAAGCGCTGGAAACTCTTGCGCGCTGGGGAGCTTTTCCCTCCGCGACGGCGATCTCGAGCCTGCCTACTCTTTTTGGATGCCCCTTTTCGCTCAAAACGTGCTATAGCGACGGGCGGATGGTGCGCGCGGTAGCGACTTCGGGTTCAAAGGACTTAGGCAAATCTGCCACTTTGAAACACGACCCTTAGTCGCTCAAAAACCTGCCTGCGCCAGAAATCGCGCAACAACAACAACGATCTCGGGAAAGGGCTAACACTTGGTAAAATTTTGCAATTTTTTATGCCAATGCTGGCATCGGATCTGATGGAAGCTGGGGACTGAAAACAGAACACTTGCAGAAGCACCAAGGAAGATCATCATAACATATGAGGAAAGAACGGGGAAGAAGGAGAGTGGCAACAACCTGATAAAATTTATGCCCCTAGCAAAAATGTGGCAACAGTACTAGTTCATTAACTAAGGTGAATATTATTGGTGGGGTGCTTGGTGAATTACTGTGTTTTTAAACTTTTTTTCTTTTTTCTGAATTTAAATCTGTACTAGGGTTGTTTGATCACAATGCTTTTATATGGTTTGGAAATTTTTTTGGTTGTCTTCTCTCTCTTCCTGATATAGAGAGTCCTATCCATTAGTCATATAAGAAACAGGTAAATGATGACTAAATGAAGGATTTGGCAATGATGTTAGCAAGCTGAAGCTAAACAAGACATCTCAATCTTAAGAGAGTACCAGATAGTATGAACTCAACCAGCGAGTCAAGGCTTTAACAGTGATGATTCCTTTAGATTTCAAGGAATGACATGCACAAATGCTCCTTAAATATACTTATCCAAAGAAGTCAGGAATTTAAGGAATAATTGGACTTTTCATGTCTGCATGATAGATCTGCATGATTGGCCCAGAAGGCACAGATGTATTATGTGGAAAAAGAAAAAGATTTACAAGAACTTTGGCATTTATTTTTGGGAGATTTGTCTATATATCGAGTGTCACTTACAAAATGCAACAAAATTTAGAATAGCTATAATATTTGGTGCTGGAAAAACATGCATACAGCAAACTAACTTCTAAAGTTAAGAACGTGTATTTTAACCAAAATATAAAAAAGTAAAATTGAGATACATGACAAAGGCGGTATGTGAAAGTTTTGGCAGTATAAAGGAAAGCAAAGGATAAAGGAAAGTTTTGGGAGTATAAAGGAAAGAAAAGGATAAAGGACGTGATGGTATGTGAAAGTTTGATAGTATAAAGGAAAGCAAAGGCTAAAGGACGAGATGGGAGACGAGAAAAAAGCATTAGTTGGGAATCAGAATTAGTTTTTCTTTCCAGGGATGTTTTGGTTAGCTGCGTGTTTCCCAGAATTTGATAACATGATGAAGATCTGGATGTTACCTCATTTCCACAGTTTGGCACCTAGGTGCGTGATAAATTCTCTTCTCAACTGGAAGTTTTGGTACAACTTCTAATGGATTTGTACAATTTCTAACATTAAGTAGAGAAATCAATTGTTCATGGCTTTAATTACCTATGATTCTCTTTCTTGAAGTTGTATGTGCTCTTGTAGATTAATAGAGAGCAAACACTTTTCCTTCTGTCTTACCATGTTTGCAGATATTTATAAATAACATGTGTATCTTTTGTAAATAAGGGGACATGAGTAAAATAGTTTGAAAGTTGTGCAGGCTCCGCAGTTCTCTGTGTCTTCAGTTTAAGCCTCAACATATTGCTGCTGGTGCTGTCTTCCTTGCTGCAAAAGCCCTGAACTTTGATATTTCATCCACTCCAAGTTTATTTCAGGAATTCCAGACTACATCAAGTATTATTCAAGGTTAGAATTTTCGTAAGAGCTTAGTTTTGTTTGTCTGAAGTTGATATTAGTGATATTGGAATGCTTGGCTTTTGGAGATATTTTTCTGAAACAGATGTTGGACTAGTGAACCTCTGTTTTATCAACCATCTGTTATTGACTGCCTGCTATTTCTTTGCAGATGTAGTTAAGCAGTTGACAGAAGTGGTGAAGTTGGACATTTGTTTGCTGCTTTTCTATAGAAGCAGATTGTAATGCACATTTCATAACCAGAAGTACACTTAACCTTACACTCGTACTATTTGGGGAAGAAAAATCATCCCTAAATTTCTCAATTGCTTCTTGTGATCTGCAGTGTACTGACTCAGGATTTGGGACAGGGTTTTAATCTATTTTGGTACATATCTTAATACTTATCTGTAGTTTTAGCAAGAGTTTTATTCTCCCAAGTTTGTTTCTTGTGGTGTAATAATCTTGGTTAAATAATCAAATTATTGGGATCTGTGCAATTGCTTTTGCAAAACCAATTAAAGTATAATTGGTATAATGGAGCCCTGGCATGTTGAGATGATTTTTTTTGGACATCACTTGAGTCAAATACTAATGTGTCGCATTATTGTAATATCACAACAGAAAATGATGTAAGAGCTGTAATATTTTAACCAAATATTTAAGAGATAATTATCCGAGTATCTTGCGGATTTCATTAAAGAGGCTTATAACATGCTTTGGCATATTGATAGTGGACTTGAGGCAGACAGCTGCTTATCAATAAAAGCAACAACCTTGCTTTTCATTCATATTGAAGTTCGTGAAATATGCTTACTAGGATAGAGGATAGCCTTTTTTGTGTTCAGTTTACACATCTTTTATCCTTCACCGTAATCATGAATATTTTTTTTTGGTATTTCATTCATATTGAAAATAATTTCATGCGTTGCAGGTCTTAGGCAATAGATATTTTATTTGTGTTCAGTTTAACTTAGCACCACATTTTAACATGGTCATGCATTGCAGGTCTTAGGCAATAGATATTTTATTTGTGTTCAGTTTAACTTAGCACCACATTTTAACATGGTCTTTTCTAAAGTCTGCATTAACGACGCCACATTCAGCCTGCACAAATCACGTCTTATTATTTCATTGCTAACATGGTCATTATTTTCCCTTTGGAACCTAATTATTTCAGTCTTTGAGAGGATGGCACACATAAATCATAAAATGCTAGAGATACTCGAAAGAGACGCCATAGTAATCCTACATAGATGCTAGTATGTAGGGTTAGGGGATAGGTGTCACCGTTAAGTGATATAGGTCTGATATGGGTCTTAAAAGGTAACCTTTACATTGTGGTCAAGTTGTCTCAAAGAAGTGCAAGGAAATAGAGGAACCACTTATGACATCTTTTCTAATAGTAAGGTTAGAAGAGTGAGCCTCAAGAATTATGGGAAGTTGGTCACTCTTGTCCACTTGAGTGTCTTCGACAGCAGTTATAAACTTGCGATGGTTATGTCTTCACATTGTTGAATTATTGGTCTTCTTAGTGAGTTAGTTAATTTTTGTTGATTTTTTTTTTTAGCTCTCTTCCTTAGATCGAAAATGATGGTTGGGATTTCATTGATATTTTTTCCCAGCGGATCAGGGATTGTGATATTTTTTCCCACCGGACTAGGGATTATAAAGATTTTTTAATGTAACCTCCAAAAAAAATGCCAGTATTTTTTTGGGTTTTTATAGCTGCGTCGCAGAAAACTCAGGCGATTCATATTTAAGTTATATATTCCAGAGTCAATAATCCAAGGTTTGGAATGAATCCATAATTTAGAACAATTGAGAACAAATATCCATAGGACCATGATTCATCACTGAAGTATTGGAAGCATTGATTATATATTGCTCTTCCGGGATAGGGTGGAACCACTCAATCTCCGTCAAACATTGATCACGAAGGTGTTTCTCTTTATCAAACATCATTTGCCCACAAAAAGGGCTAAGAAGTTGCTTTTACAATGGCTCACTGCCAAATAAAAACACCAACTATAGAGAGCAGGCAAAGTATAGATGATTTTTTTTCCCCTCAATTAGTATATTATTTTCGTCCAAAATCCTTTTTTAAATGGGAGGCAAAGTATAGATGATTTTTTTTCCCCTCCATTAGTATATTATTTTCGTCCAAAATCCTTTTTTAAATGGGAGTTAATATCTATGTGATTACACTACAGTAGTTATACGTACGGAGAAAACATAACTTGTTTAATTGAAGTTAATGGAAACAAACGATTCATGTTTTTGAGTTAATATATTTTCATTATATATATTTTGAGATTTATTTTGAGTTTTTAAATCTCATAAGAAACATCTTCATATTAAAGTTATCAAGTATAAATTTAAGGCAAGCTTCGAATTTTTGAAGATCTATAGTAAAACAATTCTCAGTTCACAAGTTTTGGAAAAAAGAAAAATTGGAAATTTCCATGAGTTTAAAATTTTTATTTTGTGTAACTTGTAAAAACTTTGAGTAGGATTATGCAATTAATAAGTTTTTGCAAACTTATTAATTTGGACGCGGCTACAGTCTTTGCAAAAAGGGTGCAAACCCTAGGTGCAGTCAAGCGATGGAACAAAGCGACAAATTTGGCTATAATATTTGCAAAAGGGATGCAAACCCTAGGTGCAGTTAAGTGTTGAAGGTGTTGAAGGGAGAGGGTTGTTCGTAGACTTTCTTCAATCTGTGAAAAAACTTCTTCGGTCAAAAGAATTCTCTCAAAGATCTTTGGGTTTGCAAGTGAATGACCTTCTGTAATTTATTAGGATTTTGGAGGATGGATTTGGGTTGGATTTGATTGATCATGAAGCTCGAACAATGATTTGCAAACTCAAGGGCAAAAGACCAGGCTTGGAGGAGCTCAAAGGATACATTAAAGATGAATGGATCGGTAAAAATTTCCAAACAACTCTCTTATCCATTTTTTTTTCAATTTTAGCGAATAGAGATATTGTAATGGATTATAGATATAATTTGGGTTTTCGGACAAAGGTGTGTCTATATAAGACCTTGGACTCCTAGTTTCAACCTTTTTACAGAAGAAGTTAATGGCTTCCCAGTTTGGGTGAATCTTTGTGCTCTCTCTATGGAGTTTTGAGGAGATAAAATATTCACTAAAATCGGTAATGCCATTGGTGCATTCCGTATGGATGCCCAAACAAAGAAAAAATTGTCCAGTAAAATTAATGAGTAAAACAAGATTGGCTGTCTGGATGGATGTTACAGTTCATGGGCCTCAATCCATTGCTATCTCCTCAAGCAAAGGAGAATGGATCCAAAATATTGAATATGAAAACTTCTCCCTAAGATGTTATGGTTGTTAGCAATATGGCCACATGAAGAAGAGATGCTCGGTCATCCTATGATGTCATGATTCATCCTTGGTGGAGGAGAAGGCCCTGCATGCGAATGATTCAAAAGTTTCAAACGTCTCAGTTCAAAAGAAAGAAGCTCATCCTCCAAATGCATCAATTGTCCTATAGGAATCATGTGAGCAACAAAAAACTCAATCCCAAAAGGAGAATTTGAATTAGATCATTGATAAAAGCCAAATGGTTACTAAAGACCATTCAAACGGTTCCATGGAAAAGATAGCACCTCAGATGGTGTTTTTGAAGCTAATTTAAAACAATCGATGATGGCAGTTTTTTGAAAATGAAGATCCTACAAAATGTGTTACAACTAGATATTACCTTAGGAGTTTGAAGTGCAAAAATGCATTTTCAGATTTTGCCACTGTAAAAACGGAAGAACCTCTACTACAAAAGAAAATAATCAAACTGATTTCCTCTTTGATGGATAAATGTTATGTTTGTTTTCCTTCTATTTGTTGTAGTTGTGTCATGTAAGGGTTGTTTTTGTTGTTAGTTCCTTAAAAAAAAGTTAATTATGGAAAATTAGCAGTTTGGGGAAGATATAGAATATCTTTGATAGAAGGACAAAGATGGGTATGCTTTAATTAACTTGTTAGAAATGTATGAGAGCAATGTAATGTTTTGTTTTTGTACTAGAAGTGACCCCAATAAAACCACACATAGCTTATTGAAAAAAAAAGTTTTTGCTAATTTATTTGGCTCTTGGTCTTAAAAAAATTGATAAAAAACATAAGGAGTTTATCGCTCTTAATTGGTTTTTAAGGATGTGGTTTCCATGTTTATGAAAGAAATATTTGACTTTAGAGAAGAGCCTCATTCATGAAATAGTATGTGAAAAATATCACGCGTTAAAGGAAGGAAGCTTTTTCTTCGATGATCTCTTGAGGTTGATCATTTTAATGTTTGCTACAGAAATAACTGGGAAATATATGGTTGCAAAAGTGTATATTTTTCTCATAGGAATTATACGAGTGAATGAATTTTTTAAAGAATATCAAACTTCTTTCATATAACTTCTTCTTATTTGTTGAAATAATAGACTTCAGCCAATCAAATGCAATTTGTGATGTAGAGTATAACTCTTTAACTTAGCTAATAAGGCTAGGTGAATTCCTTTTTAGGGCTTTGCAACAAAACAAAGTATAATTAGCTATTTTTCATACCAACTTCTTATTTGTTGAAATTATAGACTTTCAGCCAATCAAATGCAATTTGTGATGTAGAGTCTAACTCTTTAACTTAGCTAATAAGGCTAGGTGGATTTTTTTTTAAGGGATTTGCAACAAAACAAGGTATAATTAGCTATTTTTCATACCACAAAATGAGAAGCAACATAGAAGTTTAGTTTCTAAGTAGAATATAGGAAAAACATAAAGCATGTAAATAAATGATAATTATTATTTACCAAATAGTGTAAATGTAAGTGAAGAATTAAATATAAGATATGCAAGTGGTCAACTTGGCAACATTACCAAAGAATAGGCTACAAGTTGTAAGCATTAGACCATGATGGTCATTCAAGAATGATGTGTACTGTGAAGCAGTGATTCATTTTTCGATTTTTTTTAATTTCAAAACCTTAATGTTTATATGAAACTTTGTTGTAGAATGATATAAATTTTTTCATAAATTATAGTACCTTGTGTTGTGATTGGCGCACAACTTGTTCCAAAATTGGGGACCCACCTTAACTTTTCATTTTGAGAAGCTTTGTAATGATTTTGAGTAGCAAAGTCCATAGGTTCCTTCAATGTTGTGGTTGTTTGTGTCTTGTAGGTGGTCTTGCTTGTTGATTAGATTTCATTTGTTTTCTTTGTTTGGGCAACTTTAAGGATTAAATTATGTTAATTTAATTTAATTTTTTAAAGTTGATCTAAATCAATAAATTTTTTGTTTATATAAAATCTCAAAATAATAATAAAAAAGAATATATATATATAATTGAGTAAATACTTCTTATATATACATATCCGCCGTGGGGTTGAATATATATATATATATATATATATATATATATATATATTTATATTTATAATAAAAATAAATTAAAAAAATAAAAAATAAAAGATAAAAGAAAATGTAAATAAATGAATAAGTAAATAGATTTTGTTTTGATAAACCAACGCACACGATGCGGTTTTATGCATGAAAAGCTGATGTCCAAAATTTTAATGTGCAGGTCATGAAAAGGTGGGCCCTCGGCAGATGCTTCGAGGACGTGACAGTGGGGACCAATGACAAGCGCATCGAGATATTGACGGGGATTTACGAAGCTAGCTCGATGTGGGCCAATGCGGACAGATTTGGACGAACCGATGGACCAATGGCGAGTAATGATATCAAATCCCAATTCAACAACTCAGACAAAGGGGACACCACGACAGTCGGTCTACATGGATAAACGTGCATCGACGTGGACACGTGTACGGATGGGCAGATGTGGCGACGACAGATTTCGTCCATGTCATTTCACGGATATCAAACACGGCAAAATAGAGAGATGGAAAACCGGATGCTGGGATTTTTGCCCGACTCATTGTATTTGTCGACGGGTGAAGACGTTTAGAAAACCACAGTGCACATTGATTTGGTTTTAATCACGATTCACAACAATTACAAGGGAGTTCTTCGAGGTAGCGGTCCACATCTACATCAATGCTTGGAATTGATAGCCATACCTATAAATCTGGTTTCTCCGCCTGTTTCGATGATGGGGATGCATGAGATGATGGCGTGAATATTGGTGCAAAGGGGATATAATCATCAGATTTCAATAGAGGAAGAATAAAAGGTATTCAAACCATTATGTATTAGGCTAATAATAGGGAGAGCGTTACTAAATGAATAAAATGATTAATCTCACGTTGACAAGGATTCCTTTAAAAGAAGAGCATAAGGGACAAGGAAAACGAACAGGGTTTATGGAATGGACAAGGAAACAAAACAAGGACGAAAACGAACAACCAAAGAAAAGATTTCGAAACAAGCAAAGGGAGAACGAAAAGACGGGAGAAAACTTAAAATATTGCATCCGAACATAGAGAAAACGCCGAATCTTTTGGGATTTTTCTTGAAGAGAAAGGCCACACCCCCTGGACTGATTTTCACAATATTTTTTTGGGAAATATTGTTTTGCAATTGGGCAAAATTACCACTCAATACCTTGTTACAATTTTTTACATCTTTTTATCCTATGTTGCCAAGTAGAAAAGTGGGCTGATAATATGAGTTGATATTTTTTTGGCTTTGGATATGTGCAGATGTTACTATTGGAATGCTAATATCCAAAGTTATCATAAGGCTTTGGCCATCAGTGCTTGGATGAATGTTGGTTTTGTTTCTAGCACTTGAGGAATTGGTGCATGACAATCCTGGCATTGACATGTGTTTGACGTTGGAATTTGACTTTGGATGGGCATTTCATTTAAAGTGTTATAGGCCATGGCATTGATTTACAAGGCAACAACAAGGTGCAATGTTCAATCTTTGCACTAGTATTTGTTGGATCTTGGCACTACTACTGAGGATGACTTGATTTGACCTTGCTTTACATTGATCATTAAAAAATTGATGCTTGACCTGATCAATTGCACAGGACATTGCTTAAGTGGCAAATTGATCAACTTTGATAACTCTAAATTGCCTTAGGTAAGTCTCCTAGTTGTGAAATTACTAGTTCAAACAAAGGTAAAACATATTTCTTGAGAAGGTCCACATGGCTTTACCAGATGTCTTTCCAAATAAGATGATAAGTTGAGAATGAAGGCATTATCATCTTGAAAGTTATGAAGGATATGATTCTAAGCATGGCACTTTATGTACTTTTTGATTATCATGACAAGTTATAAAAGAAAGAATCATATTGATCCTAAAAATCTATGGAGATATGGCTAAGGTGATAGGAATATCAAAATTTCCATGCTACTGCCAAAATAAATTTGTCCTTTAATAAGATCAAAATTATTTCAACTCTAGATGGAAGAACTAGTGAATAAGAGATTAGCAAGAAAACAACCAATTTCAAAGATATTTTATCATAAATTGGGAAGGTTAGGGAGGCTTAGGACCAACTTTGCAAAAATTCCATCAATCATCACATAAAGAATGAAAGTTCAATGAGAAGATATTGATGGTAGAGCTAGAAGAGGCAATTTTGTTTTCCATATTGAAAAGTTGGTTTAATGAATTTCTTGCAATTTAATTTCAACAACTTTTGATGTTGAAGAACAAGGTGTTGGTTGCGTTGAAGAGGCTAGGAAAAACAAGTCTATAAAAAAGAAAAATTAATTCTACCTTTTATATATTGGTTTTTAAGAAAAGGGAGAAAATGTTTTGATAATTGTGATATGATAAGCCTTTCAAAATGATTAAAAAATATTCTACATTTTGCTATCTTAGAGGAATAGGGTGGTTTTCTTCATAGCAAGAACATATTTGATGATATAAGTATTGCACAAGAGGTTATACATTCTCCTTAGTTTACAAGAAAACAAGATATGCTTGTAAAATTAGATATGACCAAAGCATATGATAGGGTTTGGTGGAATGTTCTATATAATATTCTCAAAATTTTTGGTTTCAATCAAAGGTTGGTGTAAATGGATTAGATTTTATTACAACACTACAAAGTATTCCATTTTCATCAATATATGCCTTTTGGATACAATGAAACATGTAGTCTTCGCTAGGGTAATCCATTATTTCCTTATCTTTCCATTATTCTTGTCGAGGCTTTGGGAATAACTTTTTCTAAGGTAAAAATGGGAGGCCAAATAGAAGGTATTCAGGTTGCAAAAATGGCCCCTTCGAATCTCAATTCCAATTTGTTGATGACACTTTTATTTTAGGTCATCATGCAATTAGTGAGACAATGGAATGTAAATCAACTCTATTATGCTATGAGAAGGTTGTTGAAAAGTTGGTTAATATGACAAAATTTAGACTATTTTTTATCACCATTGCGATCAACATATATAGGTATTTCTTTGTTTAAAAAGAATGATCTATGGGACCTAATTTTGGATAGATTGATGTCTTGTTGGTAAAAAACTTCAACTCATGAAGGTTATATTGTCACTTTAAGATAATCATAAAGGTTATATTGTCACTTTAAGATAATCATAACACCTAGATCTTGAAAGTGGGCAACATTTCTAGATATTGAATTTCTATTAGCAATTTCATTGAGGAAGAGGATCTCAAACAAGTAGCGAGTGAAATAAAAAGATGCTTCAAGAGTTCTATTTGCCCTTTTTTCAAGAAAGGATGAGTTGGCTTCAAAATATGGTGGATGTAAAAGTTGGTATAAGACTTTAGAGCATTCAAAATTTCCTACTTCCAAGGATTTTCCTTACAACAATGTTTGGTCGGCTAAGGCTCTCCCTAAGGCCTCAATATTCCTTTGTTTAGCAATTCAAAACAAATTTCTTACGCGTGATAATTTAAAAAAAAAAAATAATACAAACTTTTAGGCAGGGTTGCTCCATCGACATTTTATGTGTGCCTTATCACAGAAGGAGGTAGAAATTTCAAAGCATCTACTTTATTATTCCTTTGCTTCCACCATTTAATAAAATGTTTTTCAAAAAAATGAGAATTTATTAGGTTGTGTCATTAATATTAGAAGAATTGGTAAAATATTGGATAAATCATTTCAAAGCTAAAGCATTAATAATTCTATCAAGGATTGGTCCTATCATTACTTTTTGGAATTGGATTGAAAGGAAAAATAGAATTTTTAGTGTATATCTCAAAATCACAATCACATTTAGATTTTGTCATGAAACAACTATAAAAAATTGCAACAATTATAGCAAACTCAAAAATGTGCAAAAGAAAACATTCGTTGAAATAGTAAACCAAATTCAATAATTGGAAATCAAATATCACAAGTAATAGATTCCATATTTCAAATTAATACAAATCCTAGCCACTTAGAGAGGACAAAGTATCATAGGCAATTGGAGAGGACAATTTCATGTGCGTACTAGAGATGAATTAAGATGATAAGTATGAATGATGTCTCAACTACAACATAACTCTTTTATTAATAGACTAAAATAAACAATAAACCTAAACTTAATGCTTCAGGGTGTGCAAAGAGAAACCCAGACAAAGACCTAAATGTGATTAAATTACAATTAGGGTTCAAGTTAACAATAATAAAGATAGCCAAGGTGGCTATATTGGAGACGTTACATGGCTCACACCAAGAAAGCTTTGTCCTCAAAGCTAGAAATAATTGGAAAATTCTCTTAGGCTCCCACATTGCTCTGTCCTCAAATCTAGATAAGGAACTCATAATTCTGACAAGACCAAAGATTACAAACTCGAGGCTGCAACACAACTTCTGACTCGAGGCTGCAATACACTTTCAATTAGAGAGTGATTGACCCTCCTTTATTGAGTATTGGGAGCTTTGCTTGGGCTTGTACATTTTGGCAAATAACTTGTTTACAACAAGATGTTAGGAACATTCTAGTTAAAATATGCACATCCACAAATTTATTGCAATAAATAACAGAGATATGGAAATGAAAGTAGATATATTACAACACAAAATGGAAATGCAACAACTTATATTAATAAAATAGAATGACAATGTAGAATTGCTGGCCTCTTCGAAGGGGTAACCTCCTTAGAAGCAAAAATTCAATACAACATACAAAAATAGATACATCCATTTATGCCCCTTGCATTTTTAAATATTATTCTCAACCCTAACCCTAATGCTTAAGGGTCAATTCATATGCAAGTGAGGACCTGAGCTAGAATCTTCTACTAAAGAAATGGTTACATCAAATGGCCATATATGTCTAGGCACCTCAAGGGCCACTTGCATGTTACAATACATTACATAATAACATTAGGATAGGGTCCCAATGTTAGAAAGGGGGTCGTTACACATTAATGTTAGGATGGGGTTCTAACATTCCCTTCCTATTCAAAAAGCTATCCTCAAAGCTAAAGAGGAGGACATTGTTGTTGTAGTTGCTAGAGCAACTCCTATGTGGTATCTTTCCATTATAGTCTAGGCCATTGCATAAGAACATTAGTGATGATAAAATTGTAAATGGTGTGTGATTGCCAATCCAAAATTTGTTTGGGCTCTAGAATGATTGATCATTATTTGTCTAGTTTAGCTAATGTTTATTAAACCTTGTACCTTGCTATCAATGAACTTATTCAATGAGGAGACATGAAAAACTAGGTGGATTTTGGAAGTGAGCAAAAGGGTCAATTTTTAGGGATTGAACCAATCCATTGTAACACCTAGTACGTATCATAAAACTTTGTTGTAACTTTTTGACACCCACAGAGTTATAGTGATGATTTTTTTATAGGGTTGTAAATGAATAAAAACCATATCCGCTAAATTAAATTCATGCTCATAATGATGTTGATCGAATTGCTAATGCATACAATTTTGGGCCAATTCTAGATTCTCCTTAAGTTGTTGGAGTGTTATATGCTACTGAAGGGTGGTATCTATTACCTAAACCTTGGAGCTTCCCTATAATATAGGAGGAAGTTGGTGGAAGATGACCATATACTAATTCAAATGGTGTGACCTTGGTGGCTATGTGATATGAGGTAATATACCACCATTTGACTAGAGGAAGCCATTTAGCCCATTGCATAGGATATTTTGATGTGAAACAATGAAGGTATGTTTCTAGGCATTTTATTAACAATCTCTATTTGACCATCAATTTGAGGGTGATAGGCTGAACTCATTTTGAGATTAGTGCCTTGCGACTTAATTAGTTCCTACCAAAGTGATTGGTAAAAGTAGGGTCCCTATCTGAAACAACAAATTTGGTCATTCCATGAAGGTGAAATATTGATTCCAAGAAGAATTGGGTAACTATAGAGGCTATGTAGGGATGGGATAAGGAAAAAAATAAACATACTTTGTGAGACGATCCACTAGCACTAGAATGATTGTTTTTTCTTTGAATCTTGGTAGCCCCTCAATGAAATCCATTGAAATATTTGTCCACACTTATTTTAGAATTGGAAGAGGCTGAAGTGTACCTAGGGTATAAACAATTTTGTCTTTTTAATCCTTTGAAACCTTTTACATTTTGCCACAAAAGTTTGAATATTCCTCTTCATTCCCTTTCAAAAGAAAATGCACTTAACCTTTTCATAAGTTTTAAGAAACCTTGAATATCTTGTCATAGGTTATGCATGCATTTCCTACAATATGACTTCATGCAATAATGAATACTACATAATATCGTAAGTGTTGTCCATCCCACACATATCCAGGGTATGAGTTGGGGTCTTCTTGGAGTTGTTGAATCATGGATTAAAAACTAGAATCCTTTGTTATCTCTTTTTGGAGCTGATTCGCCCACTAAGGAAGTGATGCAAAAATAGCTCATAACATACCCTAATATTCATAGTATTGTGACAATGCATCATACACTATTATATTTTTATTTTATATATGTGATTTTATAATCATATCCCAATAATTTAGATACCCACTATTGCTATTTTGGTGTGGCTACTTGTTCTAAGGAATATGCAAAATGGACATATTTTTTTCATAAGTTGATTTTTCTAAGTTTTTACTTGATAGTGCTTTGTTGGTGAAAGCTAATGGTCTTCTTTCTTGCATTAAAAACTTCTCCAATCCCACTACTTGAAGCATCACTTTAAATTACAAAGAGTTTAGAAAAATTGGGCATTATTAACATCAATGTTGATATCATGGCTTGTTTTAGGTCCTTGAAAGATTGTTTCATTGGCTTTGGTCACATAAATGAGTTATTCTTCAACATAGTTGTTAGTGGGGCTGCTATCTTCCCATAGTTTTGAATAAAATTTTGATAATATCTAGTGAGACCCAAAAAACATCAATCTTTTGAGGGTATGAGCCTTTGGCTATTCTTGTATAGCCTAGATTTTTTTGGGGTCCACTTTAACTTTATCCTTTGATACAATGTGATCCAAGTACTCTACTTCTTGCATGCCAAAAAAATGCTTTGATCAATTTGATTAAAGCTAATTCTTAGACAAAAGTTGCAAGGCTTGATCCAAATGTTTGAGATGCTCCTCCCAAGTAGGACTATAAATCAAAATATCATCTAAAAAGACTCAAATGAATTTACGTAGGAAGGGCTAAAATATTGGATTCACCAGAATCTGAAAAGTGGAAGGTGAATTGGTTAGACCAAAGGGCATGACCAAAAATTTGTAATACCCTTCATGAGTTATAAAAGCAATTTTATTAATGTCTTCTTCATTGATTCTAATTTGATGGTATTTAGATTGTAGATCCAATTTTGAGAGAAAAAGAGCACCATACAACTCATCCAACAAATCATAAATTATTAGAATAGGAAATTTGTCCTTGATGTTTATTTTATTGAGTTGTCTAAAATCTACATATAACTGACATGATCCATCCTTTTCCCATACCAACATAGGAGAGCAATAAGGACCAACATTAGGACAAATAACTCTTGTTGCAAGCAGTTCCTACACCATTTTATCAATCTCTAATTTTTGGACATATGGATACCTGTAAGGGTAGATATTTGGAGGGAAACTACCTAAAACAAGTTGAATTGCATGAACACAAGTACAATGAGGGGGTAGTCTATTAGGTTTCTAAAACATTATTGCATGTCTTTCTAGTAAAACTTGTAATTCTTCTTGTGGTTCCTTTTCATTATAAATTGGGACTTGTATAACAAACAATAATGCCACGACTCCATGAGACCACTTTTTTAATAGCTTCTCCATATTGTGATATGAGACAAGTTTATTAGCACCAAATATTATACCTCCTAGAGTATACTCAATTTCCTGTAGGTTGAATTTCATCCATAGCTCAAAACAATCCCATATTATAGGTCCCAACATTCTAAGCCATTATGTTTTCAACACAACATCACACCCTCCCAAGGGAAGGGTAAGCATATTAGACTTAAGATTATATTACCATATTCGTACCTTTAAATTTTGATATTTCTCCTTCTAAGGCAAGGTTCCTCCATTGGAGATCATGAAATCAAAGGAATTACTTGTATTTATATAACAATTTTCCCACTTCACCACTTAAGGGTCAATCAATTTGTGTATACTATCAAAGTCAACGAGAATTATTAATCATTGTTCTTTAAAATGTTCTATCACCTTCATAGTTTGGGGTATAGTTATTCTTGCTAAGGTATGGGTCAAATTTTATAGATAAGGTTCTTATTGGGCTTTTAGTTGTTCTATCTATTCCTCTTCTTGATGCTCCTCTTTCACCTCTTGAGATTTGGTGGTTGTTGACTCATTCACATCTAGAAAGTATAAATTTTGTTCTAGGAAAATACTTCTCATCATAATTATAACATAGCCCTTGATCTTCATGATATTCCATATATTTTTGAATCAATCGTTTGATAGTAGGTGATTTATTAGCTGGATTTGACGTTGCCTTATATGAAAATGGGGGTAGTGCTTGTGAAAACTTGGAGGTGTATATCTAAGTTGTGAATTTATTTTTGCTAACATAGCCAACCTTATTGCATGTACTAAGGTTTGTAGTTTGAACATTTTGACCTTGGCCTTGATATCATCCTTCAATACACTAACAAAACAAGTTTGAAAAAAATCTTTGATCAACCCTATAGTATGCTTTACCAAATTTTCAAACTAGGTCTGATAATATCAAACAAAGGAGTTCTATATTAGTTTAGTGAGGGCTCTTATGAAGTCCTCATACTCACTAGGGCCAAAGCGAGTATGTAGTTGTTTCTCAAATTCTTCCTAGACAAGATTGAGATGCATTTTGATCACCCATTGGTACCACTGCAAGACATCAAATTTGAATTTGAAAGATGTAATTGTGAGTTGTAAATATTGTGGGATATTATGAAGATTAACATTTTGCACTGCATGATACAACTATCTGGATCCTTCTCATCAAATTTTGGAAAATCTAACTTGGTCAATTTGTATGTATTTTTATTGTAATGGTTGTTATATGTCATCCGTTATGGGTTACTCAAGCTCTCTCCCTTACATTCAAATTCTCTATGACCAACTCGACTATATGCTTGAGTGCCACCCATTAGACTAGTCTCCATTGCATCAATTCTTTCATTAATTACATCTTTTAGCTCTTTTTTTTCTCCTATCACATACTTTACATATTCATGTAGTTTTTGTTTATCAAATTCCATTTTGGTATGGTATTGACTATCTCACTTCGCAACTAGTTCATTTAATTAGTGATTTGCTTACCAAGGGACATAGCTGTGTGCTCACCCTATTGATTGATTTTTTATTCTCTTTGTTGCTCTATTTTTTGACCTCTAGAACCTATAGCCATATATTGGGATTTTGGGCCTTCCAAAATACTTACTAAAAATATAATTTCTATTTTAATAGTTACTTTTTTTAGTAAGGGTCCTGAAAAAGTGTTTGGGTGCTATATATCAAAATGATAAGCTTGAAAAAATGATCAAAATGGACTATACCCCAAAATAACAATTTTAATACTTTGAAAAAATCTCATGGGTGTTATATACCAAAATGATCAACGTGATAAGACGATCATAATGGACTGTCTCAAAATATTTTTTAGAATTTTTTCTAGTCAACTGGTTTTCTCTTAAAACTTTTCTCTATGAAACAAAATGTTTTTTATAGTTTGTGTCCTCAAGGTTATACAAGGTGCCTTCTCATTGTTGGAAGTTCTTGATAGTTGTTAGTTTGGACAACTATCCTTTTTTTTACTATTGTTAGTTTTGACAACTATCCTTTTTGTTACTATTGTTAGTTTTGACAACTATCCTTTTTGTTACTATTCTTGACAACTATCCTTTTTTTTGACATTATCTATTTTTTCAACTACCTTTTGATTACTAACACTAACCACTTGTTTCTAACTATCAAGAACTATTACTATATAATAATTTTTATGATGACTATAGTCTCCTTAGTATGCTCAAGTCTATGTTTAGGGTTTTTAGGTTGATAGCCTTAGTTTAGTGTTTGACATACAATAAAAATAAGGTTACTCTAGGATAAGGTGTGTGTACTATCCATAGCTCTTTGATATACTGCAACAAAAATTTATAATGCTCAAAATAGTATTTTAGACCACTACCCAAGGAAAATATAGCCAATATCCTTGGGTGCACTGCCTACCTCTCTGATTAGTACAAGAGGGTAATATTCTTGAGTGTTGTCCTTGATGCAGTATGGATAGTTACATGTTCAAAAGCTTTCTAGGGCTAAATATCTCTCCTAAACCTAGGGGGTCTTCCTATTTACTTGAGGGTACATGGGAACTCAAGTCCATATATGAGTGCTACCTAAGGCCTAGGTATTGGAGTCTGATCACCCCTCATTTCATTAGATGCTTTATAGATAATCTAGCTTAGCCAATAACAACAAATTCTCCATGATATTTTAAAAACCCTAGCAAAGGGTTTCTAGCCTATTAAAATAAAATACAAAAATATTTGACTCATGTTTTTGTAGGATAAATTATAGAGAGAACAAAAGGAAAGAAAAATTATACCTAAAATGTAAAGAAGGTCAAGACAAGAACTATTGTAGCTGTAGTAGGACACAACTTTGGAAAGCACTCTGATACCACTTGTTAAGAACCTTCTAGTTAAAATATGCACATAAATACAAATATAAAAATAAATAATAGAGTAATGCAAATTAAAGTAGAAATAATGTAATAAAATGGAAATGCAACAACTTATATTGATCAAAATAAAATTATAATGCATTATTGTTGGTATCTTTGAGGGACCAACCTCCTTAGAAGCATAAATTTGATACATTATGCAAAAAGAGATACATACAGCTATACCCCTTGTCTTTTTAAAAATTATTATCAACCCTAACCTTAATGCTCAAGGGTTAGCTTCAAATGCAAGTGAAGATTTGAGCTAGAATCTTTAACCAAAGAAATGGTTGCATTCTTAATATCAATTACATTAAATGATCCCATGTATCTAGGTACCTCAAGTGCCACTTGCACATTACAATGTATTACATAATAACATTAGGACGAGACCCCAATGTTAGAAAGGAGCTCATTACATAATAATGTTAGGATGGGATCCTAACACAAGAAACATGAAAAATATGATGTAAGAAGGAAGTTGTTATGAGTTTTTGATGTTGGTATAGGTAGTTGGATATAGTTGTAACCAAGATGGTTATGAACGACATATGTTGTCTCTTGTATATATTTTATTACATCAATGGATAAAGGTGTGCATCTATGGTATAAGAGCACGTGAGAATACTACATATGGATTAATGTGCTAGATTGTTTGAATAATAATTCAAGTACTTTGCATTTGTGCAAAGATATTGTGCTAATTCGATTGGAAAATATTTTTCTTATTCTTGTTTGTGTTTGTATGATTGAAAAACACTATGTTTTACTCTCACAAATGTTGCTATCATTTGATGTAAAGTTTGTGTTGTCTAATGAAGCCATACACCAAATGAATTGAATGTGTTTGGAGCATTCATTATCATTGTATCTTATTGGATCCATGCTAAATTTACTAGGTTCAAGTAAAGAAGACTATATGAGTAGGGTGCCTTCACATAAGCAAGGCCATTTGGATGCTTTCTCTAATCTTACTATTTTGAACCAAGGCTATTTAGAAATATTTATAATTTGAAGATACGAAGCCCATCTAAATCAAGTTTGTCTAAATCAAGTTTACTCAAGTTGCATGGGTTGTATTAAATGTGGTATTTGATATTTTTTGTGACAATGTGTAGTACGTGACAATGTTGGAGAACCTACCCATTGTATAGAGTGAGGGCCATCAAGAGAAAGTAGTAGATAGAGGCTCTTAGTTTGAGATAACTATGAGCTGTGCTTACATGAAAGAATTATTCTAGCTCAAATGCATTATCACATCAACTTGAGAAGAGAGAAGAGGAAGCATTATTCGAAGAATTGCTACACACAAAGATGTAGAGTTTACACATCATGTTTTTGACCTAAGAAATGAGACACAAAGGTTTAAAGAAGTTGAATGTTGCTATGCATGAAGGATATGTACTAAAGATGAGCCACTAACTATTTGTACAAAAGAGTTTCAACATATTTTGATCCTGTTGTATGCAAAGGAATAATGGAATCATATGATAAAAAGAGGATCCAAACCACACTTAAGTAGATTTTTGAAACCCTAACAACTATACATTATTTTATTTGAAACCAATGATCCATATTTCAATCTTGATCATATTCCTAGCATGAACATGGATGCTTCATCTATGTGATGAGAAGTCCAAATCACTGTTGATCATGCCATCCAATTTTTAATACATTATTAAAATCCTTTATGTCATTTGAATGAATGACATTCAAGTTCGTGGATAGAATTTGTGCACCATCCAAATTGTATATGCATAATTTGGAGGGAGTCTGAGACATCATGAAGTACTAAAGCTGTGACTACATGATAAGCATGCATTTTCTATTTGTGCTAACTACCCTTAGATATGATCTTGAAGGTGAAGATTCAATAGATATTTTTTCATATTCACATGTAAATTGATGCCATTGAATTCAAAATTGATGGTGCTAATCTCACACTGAATGGATATTGATGGAGTTATTATCATCTAACCAAATTCACAAGCATTAGTTGTATGCATATTTGCATTTTTGGATGAAGGAATAAAATCATATTATTAATCCCATGTGCATTGTTAGAAAAGTTTTTTCAACATTGAAATCCACTTGTTTTCAAAGGTACTACTAAAGAATCTAGATGAGGAAGCTTTCTACCATCAATGCATTATAGTTTTTCAAATACATTGACGTGATGCTAGATCCTATGCTCAAAATTTTTATTTTTTAAAACAAACATCAAATAATACCACATTCATTATTGATAGTCTTTTATGACATTTAAAAAGCTTTACTATTTAGCAAGAAAAGCTTAATGGAACATTCCACCACTTGAACATACAAGACAATTAATCGTTGGTATGGATGATGATCTTATTGCTGGAGTTGACCATTGAAGAGTTGAAGGTGTTTAATTGGATAGGCATGCTTAAAATATTTTTCTATTCTCTGTGGTTTTTGACTACAAGTGGAAGATACACGAATATCATCATATTTTTTTACTAGTTTGGAACACTAAAAGAAGACAATTAACATCAATTCCCAACATCTAAAAAGCTTTTTTCTCTTCTTTGTGTTTGTTGACTAGAAGTGGATGATACATGATGACTTATCATATTTTTTTCCTATTTTGGAACATTGAAAGAAGACAATTAACATCAATTCCTCATACCTAAATTTTTGCTTGAAGAAGTATCATAGCTTGAAGGATCATTGGTGTTGTAAGTGTAGAAATATATATACTTGTTAAAAAGCTCTTATTGGACTTGACATTGCTAATGCATATTGACTAAGAGGGAGAAGCATTTAATATACACATAGAGAAAAAAATATTTTTGAGAATTTTCAAGGATAGGACTTTCATACATTACAATTCAAGCTTCAATTAGTGTTAATAAAAATATGTGTGGGATGTCATCAATTCGTTATAGCCAATGGAGGTTAACAAAGCAAATAAATGGACCATAAAAGATAAAAAACAATGTATTTTATTGGACTTGGGATTTTTTATGCCTATCTAAATCACATAGACCATTTAAAGTCCACAAAAGAAGTTTGGGATGGACTCAATGCTTTACTTGAATTACAAGCATCAAGTGCAATGATGGTTCTTAAGTAAAAATGATTTGTATTGAAGATGAATGAAGAAACAGTATATCCTAATACATCAACAAGTTTTGTTCTCTTTTGAATTAGCTT
This sequence comes from Wollemia nobilis, assembly GCA_028583015.1. NCBI lineage: Eukaryota > Viridiplantae > Streptophyta > Pinopsida > Araucariales > Araucariaceae > Wollemia > Wollemia nobilis. The sequence continues at coordinate 398,375 of JAQPPZ010002816.1, forward strand.
GTAAGAATTAATGCTATGGTGGACAATGACAATGCCAAAGCTGTTTTTTTAAACATGTCTATCAGTTATGCTACTATGGTATTCACATTGAACAAGATTAATCCTACATTAGAAGATATAATTTCTTCATTAATTGATGAAGAAAATTAAATCAAGAAACAATATGCACTTATAGAAGAAATTTCATTATTGATAAATAATAAGATTGATATTATCTTTAGAGATACTCAATCATCCTCAAAGGTAAAATAAATTTCAAAGAATAAATTCATGTGTTTTAATTGCAAGTAAAGAGGTCATGTTATAATGAACTATATTCAATGAGCAAAATATGTCATAAAAGGAAAATTAAAGAAAGATAGTGGTTATTCATGACAATGAAAGTGATGATGAAGAATGTGGATTTGTGACACATATTAAAGACCCTTTTATTGAGAACAATGAGGGGGAATATATGTTTTTTGAATTAAAACAAAGAATGTACTCGTGAATAGTTGTGTCCCTATTCACAAGATGAAGATATGATTGTGATTGATTGAGTGTGTCCATAATAATAGATGTTTTGTAGATTGTTGTATTTATCCCTATATACAACCCTTGTGATGGATAGTATAGACACTAAAATATGGTCAATCCGATTATGCTACCGAAAGCAACGACTATATTGACATAACAAGGCCCCTAGGGCAGCCCTCAGAAGATATACAGTGGTTATAGCCACTTTGTGCAGGGTTTTGGAAGGTTCCAAGCCAATTTGGGGATCTTTTGGTACCTTGTTCCTATTCGTCCCACCCTGGGACAAATGCAGATCCTATTTGTCCCACCCTAGAGCGAATAGCAACATTCATCACAGGGTGGGATGAATAGCAGGTTTTACTGGAAAAAAGTCAAATCTGAAAAAATGGCACCTGGTAACGATCATTTATCCTTCCTACCCACACCTACAAGTAAGATCACACAACATATTTATACCTTGCTCCATAAAGGAGGCAAAATTGGGATATTCTCTTCCTCCTCAAATGCATGCCACCTCGGTGGCCAAGTGGCACCTCTTGCCATGCATGCCCTTGCATACCCTTTTGCACATGAGCCTCCTGTGACTATAAAGTGTATGCATTTTCCATACAAAAGAGGAGAGGAGTTTAAGGTTTAAGCAACAGAGTGTTGCCGAGATTTTCCCTCACCTGATTGTGCTCTTTTTCCCTCGAGATCTCTTCTTAGCGAAGGAGGTTATTGAGTGACTCAAAGAGACGCAATTTGTTTACATAGACCTATAAATCGAGTTAATTTCCACCCCAAATTTGATGAAAATACCCTCTTTGTGTTTTGGATCATTCCCTAGTGGAATTTGTTGTAAAATTTAGGTAGAATCGGTGGGCATCCCACCCCCGAGCGCCCCCAAATTTGTGACAGTCCTATTCATCCCACCCTAGAACGAATACAAATATGTCAGTTTTTTTTATAGGTGTTTTCCATATTATCATATTATGCTATAGTTAAAATTTCATGCTTTTATGAGTTATATTAGCCGAGATATTGCATTTTGAAGTTTTTGTAGGCTAACGGGACCTACTGGAGTATACATCGGGATCTGAGGCTGATTTCTAAAATCTAACCATATGGGTTCTCTTAAAATATTATTTTATGTACTCTATCCAATTTTAATGTGTTTTGGATTTGTTTAGGTCAATAAATTGCTTGCTTTGGGTTTTGTATATTGGAAAAGTGCACTACGATTACGCCATTCCTGCGGATACAATTTTGGTGTAATTTCTGGTGATATCTTCCCAAAACCTCTTATTTTACTTAAATTTGTAATTTAATAACATTTGGAGTTGATTTGGTTTAGGCACACTACATATGCTCATTTCTAGCCTATGGGGATTGCATGTTTTAGATCATACACACTTGCTATTTGACATTTCTGGTTTCCTTCTATTCAGGTGCAGTTCATACAGTGCATTGGGAATCAGGATAGGATATAAATATCAGCAATACAAGTGGTGAAAACATTTGGCCCACACACTTCGAGTGTGGGTATGCGAAAAGACATTGGATGTGCACCAGAGTTCTTTGAAGGATTTGATCCTTGGGCACCATAAATTTGTAACAGCTGTATCATCCATTTGATCCCTTGAGGGGACATATTTTTAACCTAGATAGGATCCATTTTATTAATAAGAAAACAAATTACTTTGCTTCATTTCTTGTTATTTGGTATCTTTTCCATCTTACTTGCATGATTTCGATTGGAGGCTCATTAGAAATAAGGGATAGATGCAATTTTTTATCCTTATTTAGGTGCACCATTTTTCCCTATTTCATTGGTGATCATGTTGGGACCTATTCCCTTTTGCTTTAGGTGAAATTTGAATCACATTTTCATATTTTTATGTTGCAGGTGCTAGTTGTTCTGGACTGAAATGAACTCTGACCTACTATTCGTGCCACCCTGGGATTAATGCAAATTCATCCCATCTTGGGACGAATGCAGAACTTCTATTCATATGAACCTAGAGTGAATAGAAACCAAAGAGCTTTATGATCAGAATTCCAGAGATGACAAATTTCAAAAGTGATGAGGTAGGTACCTAAACCCTCTGTTTTCATTTTGCAGTTTCAAAAGATGTTTATTTTGTTTTTATTGCATAATTTTGTTTGCTTAGAAAGGTTAAAAGTAGAATTACTTTTCCCATAATGCAAAATAAAAAAATGAAGAAAAATCAAAGAAAATCAAAGTAGGAATGCATCCCTATGGTTTGCTTGCTTGTATCCTACCCAATGGGTAGGCTAACATTTAGGGTTTGGATTTATAATTTACATTTGTAGGTTAATTTTATACTAGCTTTATGAAAGTAAAACACACCTTTTACATCCATTTAGTGAATGATCATCGAGTGCATTATTGTTTGCTTTCTTAGATTAAAAAAAACCACACACACCATGATTCATTTAAATGTAGTAGAGTTCAACGAGGTGGCTTTCATATCCACCTGTTGTCTCAAATACCATGAACCTTATTCTTTGCCAAGGCTGGTTCCAAGATCTGTCATAGCCTGTGGGTTATAGCATGTATCTCTCTTCGAAGAGGTATATCGCAGACTGCGGGTGAACTGGTAGGACCTGTGCTCCTTGGTTGTGTGTGGACCTCATCGCCACATATTATAGGTGGGATAATGAGGTTGTCGAGCTATGAGTATATAGGTGAAATCCAATTAAACACAAGATTATCATTCAACAAGATTTCAAACACGTGACACAAGGTCCTCTTTTACAAAAAAAACATCTAAAACACAAAAAATAATTTAGGGATTCACATCTAAAACTTAAAAGAGATAATCATATATCTTATTGAGTGTTTTCTTCTCTTTTTTGCTATTTCATTAAAGAATTTATAAAGGAGATAATCATATAGGGTTTGGTAGAGAGTTAAAATGGTGTGCACTTGCAGCCAAGCCCAATCACGGGCAGAAGCTAAGAAGAGTGGACTGGGAGACATGAGTCATCTCCACTATAGCTCCAGGGACTTGGTAATACCTCCCTAGCGAGCCTCTACTCACCCCAGTCCCTAAAAAGCGGGACGAGAACTATCCTTACAAGGGAGCCCTATGCGGGACACCCCTATAGGCGATGGACCTTACCTAGGATAGTGTTCCTAATATTTAGACATATTGTATGCCTTCTTTGATGAAAGGTAACAACACACTAAGGAGCTAGTAGATAGAGCGGTACCATGCATCTGAATACTTGTTAGGTTTAACATGCTTGTTCATAGGCCAAAGCATGACTTCATACATTGGGTAGAGGAGGTTGATCCAACCTTACCTCTACGTCACCCTAATAGGGTCCAGCAGCCTAGGCAGCCTGATGGGTATGACACTCATCACTCAGGGTGAGCTAACTCTACCCTTCCCTTCCTTATTCATGAAGGCATGAGGAGATTCTTAATTATCCTCAAGAGAAGTATTCCTCACATGCACGATGTGCCTCTACACCTGCTGATTACAATGAGCATATGCTCATGCTCAAACCTCAAGTCAATGCAACAGTCATTTATTGAGGGAAGTGCCCGATAGATATCACTGATTATCTTGAACAAGGTCAACCTCAGGGTGATACTCCTAGGCCCCCTAGGATTTGCATAGCGAAACAAATCAAACAAGCAACTATAAAATATACAGAATGCCAAGCTCAGTTTAAACAACTTTGGCAAGACAAGGAACAACTAGACTGCTTGCATAAACTTGAGAAAGAAAGAATCGAACGGTAAACCAACGAGCTATTCTAGAGGACTCTATGAGAGAGGGTCCCTACCCCTAAGACACATAGGCAGGAACTCCACCCGAGGTAACCCACACTCATTCAAGATAGGTCTCCTAGATCTTATCCAATGTTACCCCAGGACCTCCTAGGCCATATCGAGACGTGCCTCCCAGGCTAAACATAGGGTGCCTACAATGGGTAGATATCCCTCTTTATAGACCGACTCGAGAGACACCCTATGGGGCCTACACTAAGCATGAGATAGAGGTAGAGTACTTAGATATGCCTTATCAAGGTAGGGGGGTGACATGCCACTACTCTGCAATAGGTTGAAGGATCCTAGACCTCCACCATAGGATGTGAGCAAGGACAAGGAGATTAAATCCTCAAGTGCATATCAAGCATTGCTAGAGTGCCTAGAGTCAGTAGAGAACAAGACCTCCGGGTCTGGATCTCAAAATCCCACTTTGCACCAGTTACGTAATCAAACCCTTCATCCTTTGATTCTTGCCCCTCCCTATCCAGAGCAATTCAAGTTGCCTCAGTTGGCTACCTTTAAGGGAGAGGAAGATGCGCAAGAACATGTCACTAAATTCTTGAGTCAATGCTTTGGTATTCAGGATAACGATGCTTTGCTTTTGTGGATATTTGTGACTACCCTCTCTGGTCCAGCCTCGAAGTGGTTTACTCAACTCCCGAAGCATAACATCAACAAATTGGACCAACTTGTAGATGCATTTCTAGAATGCTTCACCTTCAACACCAAGAGGAAGGTGACATTGGCTGATCTCGTTGGGTTGAAATAGTATGACGATGAGTCAATAGCAAATTATGGCAATAGGTGGTGAGCCTTGCTCAAGCTACCTTATTTACTCCCCATGTTAGAGTTGACTCAAATATTTTCCAAGAGATGCCTAAAGCCGATCTCCTTGTTGTTGTAGCTGTAATAATATCTGACTCTTGAAGATGCCTTAGCACATGCTAGAATCATTGAAGACATTAAGATTCAAGAGGGACAAATTGTGAAGCCTCGTAAGAAGGAGTGGAACAAGAATTCTAAGAACATCCCAGCGTAGCCTAAGCCAACAATAGTGAATTAGGTTGCCATTAGTGTCCCAGGACCAGTGCAAGCTATGCCACCTCAAAAGTCTAATTATCAAGCCACTCCTGGGAACTATACCAAAGACAACCACAATAATAAAGAGAAAAATCAACAACATCATCCCAAGTGATAGTTCACACCCATTGTAGAGTCTATAGACTCATTTTTTGAATGCCTCTTAGCAACCAATGCAATCCATTTGCCTAAGAGTCGACCTGTCGATCCAAATGCACCAAAGCCAAAAGGATATAAAGAAGACCTATATTGCAAGTTTCATAGGAAAAATGGGAATTATGTGCAAATGTGTTGTAAGTTCAAGAATTTGGTGCAAGACATGATCGATAGGAATGCCATTCAAGTAGACAACCCTATCATGCCAAACAACTAATAGATGGAGGTATTTAAAGACCCTTTGCCTGCCCATGCGGAGTAGGTCAAGCCAGTGCCCCAGGTGAATGAGGTGCACCATGGCCCTCCTAAGAAAAGGGTATCTCGGTATGATAAAAGTTGTCATGAGAAATAGGTGATACCCAAGTCCAGCCACACCACCTGCAGCTCAGAGCGATGTTCCTTTGATTTCACAACCTGTACCACCTCCTGTGTTGAGCCTCCCACCTAGGCCTGTGGTCACAATTAAGAGTAAGATCGCTCAGAGCTTAAGCATGACATCTACCCAAATCTCCATCTATGAGCTCATTCAAAAATCACCACCTCATAGAGAAGCCTTGATGGAGATCCTTAAGGCAATAGAGCTTCAGACCTAGGAGTCTAACTCCTTCAACAACTTTGTGTGGCATGTGCAACAATGCATGGAACCGATGATTACCTTTCGATAAGACGAGCTTAAATCAGTTTCGAATTATATGGTGGATCCTCCCTTGCACATTGTCACATGTGTAAATGGGACACTATACAAGAGAGTATTGATAGACACTGGGTCTTCTAGCAACATCATCACTACAACAACTATTAAGCACTTGAAGCTTCCAACATATTGTCATATCTACATACACCCTCTGAGCATTTAATGATGTCATATGCTCAACGGTTACTACAATCGTCCTGCCCATTCAGGTACGGTAAAAGACCATCCCGATGTTGTGCCACATCCTGGAGGGTGAGATGGTGTAAAATATCCTGTTAGGCAGACCATGGATCAGGGACATGAAGTGTGTCCCTTCCATCGCTCACCAGTACCTCAAGTACACTCATGAAGGGCAAGTCCATGTTGTCCTTGCAAACCTAGAGCCTTTCAAGTATTGCATTATGGTGCAATAGCTCGCTAAGTTAACCTTACCATCAACCCATATAGATTTTCAACCGAATAAATCTGACCAAGGCTTGACCCCGTCACCATCGCTTTCAAGTGATCCATCGTCGTTGCATGTCGTACCATCCTCATCATCGACATCCTCTCAGTTTTCCACTACACTTGTGGATCCATTGCCTAGGAACCCAAGGAAGCGACCTATTGATGAGGCCCAACCCACCATATCCACCATCTCCACAGAGGAGGTTCCTAGCCAAGTAGTTGAGGAGCTACCACATGAGGCAAATGATGAATCTGATCAGGTCTTGCTCTCATCCCTTTTCTATCCGTAGCCTCAGGTCATAGTGGACCTAGATTCTACCAGATTAGGAGAGTACATGGTTAGGAATGTTACAACTACCCCTGCTATAGAATCGATGCATGACATGGGTCGACCTCGTATTCCCATAGGCACTATCATACCTCTAGGTATTCCCCCTAATCAAATGAATTTTGTCTATTGGGGCCTTGACTATGGCATCAAGCCTTACCAATAGTAGGAGGAGGATGAAGAGCCATTTTTTGAGGACATCAACTACATGTCCAACCCCAATTTCACCATGAGGTATCTCCACATATTTAATTAGCATGATTATGGGTTGGGCCTATATGAGCGGGGCACTTAGGTACCTTACCAACCATAGTATCAAATGCCGTATGATAAGTCTAGGTTGGAACACAATACGTCGTTGCCCCTTGACGTCCTCATAGACAGCTTAGAGCACATGACACTCAAATTTTGGGATGAGGTTGCACGAGATCTATTGTCAACCCCAATCACATCTACTCATTAGGGGACTACTTCCCCATGCCCTTAGGAGATGATGACCTACCTCGCGATGCTATTCACTCTTATGAGAGAGGTGAAGGTTCGCAAACGCTTCTCCATGATAGTGAGGAAGAGGATCAAGGGTCCCCTTATGAGTGGACCATCGATGATGAGTCAGATTATGAGATAGTACCCATTGACTCTGATAGTTCAGATGGAGAAGGTCGATGGGTCATTCCTATGGATGATGAGGATGAGTTCTATGTACGCATGTTCCCATTACACTATCCCATCTGGAGACAACTTCTACCTTTAGAGGATTAATCTCATCCACAACCACACCGATCACCTACGATCATTCCACTACCTCCATAGCCACCTCCTCAGGTCTTGCGACATCCGGAGATCTGTGTACACCATCAACCACCTAGGGGAAATCATCCATACATAACTATGATTTCCATAGATCTGTTTGACCCCTGCAAGATCCGAATAACCCGTTGAAGTCGTTGCACCTTGACTTAGGGGAAATTGACTTTAATCGGAGAGATTCACCCCCTTAACCTTTTGAGTACTGGCCTTGCTATGAGGTGCTATAGCCATTTTATTTATCTTTAGGGCCAACTCATGATGTCTTCCATGTTGATGAGGAACCTAAGGTTTCCATTTATGATCTAAATTCAACCAATGACATCCATTTGATCCCTACACCCCATCAATTGGAAGAAGGGTCACATATGTCAATCGAGCCTACGATTGATAAAGATATCAGCTCAGATCCTGATAATTTGCAATGTATCAAGCTAGGGGAAAGCCTATCCCCTGAAGAGTAAGTCAATTACATAGCCCTTATCATAAATATGAAGAAGTATTTTGCATGGTCCTAAAAAGATATGTTGAGACTGGATCCAAATCTAGTCACCCATAATATGACGCTTGAACCCAAGGCCAAGCCTATCAAGCAAAAGCTGAGAAATATGCATCCAAAAATGGCCCTAATGGTCAAATATTATAGAAGTTGTTGGATACCAGGTTTATCATTTATGTAGACTATTCGCCATGGTTGTCCAACATGGTTCCTGTCAAGAAGCCTGACGAGAGGATTCACATTTGTATTGATTTTTGAGACCTAAAAAAAGTGAGTCCTAAGGATGATTTTTCTTTTTTGAGCATTGATGCCCTGGTAGATGCCACAGTGGGCCATGAAATATTATCCCTTATGGATGGTTTCTCTGGGTACAATCAGATTCGTATGAATCCGAAAGACTAGCTCAAAACGACGTTCACAATACCTTGGGGAATATTTTTGCTATAAAGTCATGACTTTTGGCCTTAAGAATTTTGGTGCCACCTACCAACATGCCATGACATACATATTCCATGAATACATGCATACAATTTTGGAATATTACATGGATGAATTACTGGTTAAATTTTTATTATGCCATGAGCATCTCGATGTCCTGCATAAATTACTTGATCGCCTTATTGAGCATAACGTGAGACTGAACCCCAAGAAGTGTGCCTTTGGTGTCACATCTGGAAAACTCTTGGGATTTATAGTTTATAAATGAGGCATTGAGGTGGAACCCAAAAAGGTCAAGGCAATCCTCAAGATGCCTCCCCCAACTACCATCAAACAACTTCGAAGTCTGCAGGGTAATATCGCATCCATAAAATGCTTCATAACACAATTGTCGGAAAAGTGTCAGCCCATGAAAAAATTATTGTACAAGGGGGTTGCCTTCCATTGGGATGACGAGTGTCAGGATGCCTTTGATGCAATAAAGCAATACCTGGCTTTGCCACTAGTATTGACCCTACCTAGACCAGGAATGCCCTTCTGCTTATACATCTTAGCCACTGAGATTGCATTGGGTTCTATGTTGACCCAGAATAATGAATTGCATAAGGAACAAGCTACTTACTATCTCAGGCGCACCTTGGTCAGTTATGAGATCACGTACGCATACGTTGAGAAGTTATACCTAGCGGTGGTTTTCACCACCAAGAATCTACGACATTACATGCTTAGCCATACCCCATATTTTATATCTAAAGAGAATCCATTGCGATACATGATGAGTTTCACTTATCACAATAGTCGCACAACGAAATGGATCATGTTATTGACGAAGTTTAACCTAGAGTTTATAAAAAAAATCAATTAAGGGTTAGATCATCGGCGATCAACTAGCAGAGGCTTCTCTTCAGGATGATCAACCTCTTAGCATGGAGCTACTTGATGATGGAGTCTTCCAAATATCAGCATCGCCTAATTCTGATGAGTCAGAGTCAGAGGTATATATGAATTTGTTCTTTGATGGCTCCAAATGCGAGCAAGGGGGTGGCACAGGGATCATGTTTTTCACACCGCATGGGGCTCCTATACCCCTGTCATTTAATCTTGATTTCCCATGCATAAACAACAATGCCGAGTATGAAGCCCTACTCATAGGTCTTCAAACGACTATCACCATGAAAATAACCAAGCTTAACATTTTTGGTGATTCCTTGCTCATTATCAACCAGGTCAAAAGGATCTACCAATGCAAGTGCCCAGTTCTGCAAGCCTACAAAGCCCTTGTGGATAAACTTCTGGAAAATTTTGAATGGTATGACATTGAGGCACTCCCTCGATCATCTAATAATTTTGCGAATACAATGGCCTCCCTAGGGTCCTTAATCTCGCAGAACCTTGTTGATGAGATGACAACCATTCAGGTCAAAATGCTGTTGCAATTCATGGTTGAGTGTGAGAGCATTTAAGCCATGCCAAAAGTCCACTTGATTCAAATTGAACCTCATCAAGAGAGATTCTCGTACATTCATGAGCACTTGAATAATGCTGCTTGGGGGACATTGTTCCCTCAAACCCATTTTGATAGCAGTACAACGCTATTCTTACATGTTCTATCCCAATAAGTGTTTGATCGGGATGAAATTTAAGAGGGACAAGCAGTTCATACGATCGAGGCTTCCTCACAACAGGACTGGTCCACACAAATCAAGGAGTATCTAAAGCTTGGTAATCTCCCTCCTAGATTGTTGCACACCGCTAAAAGGATATTCAAACAAAAGGTGGAAAAATATGTCTTACTAGGAGACATTATGTATCGTCGGAGCTATGAAGGGATCCACCTTTGTTGCTTAGAGCATCAAGAGTCAGTTTGGGCAATTGCCCAAGTACACGATGGTACATGTGGTGGCCATTTCAATGGCATGGCCATCACAAAGTGCATTCTTCACATGGGCTATTATTGGTCAAATTTAGTTTGATATTGTTGCACGTATGTGAGGAAGTGCATGAAGTGTCAACACCATGCTAACTTGACACACATACCTTCTTAGGCCTTGTAGCCAATTCAATCAGCTTGGTTGTTCTCGCAATGGGGGTTGGATTTAATCAGGAAAATCTCCCCTACATCCTCGGGCCATCACACGTTTATCATTATGGCTACCGAGTATTTTACAAAATGGGTGGAAGAAGTTCCCTTTGCCTCTATGATAGGACCTTGCATCACGGAGCTCATATTGCATAATATCATTTTTCATTTTGGCATTCCATCCAAAATCGTTTCAGATAATGGGACATCGTTTAAGATTAAAGATGTGCGTGCTTTGATAGCAAAGTATAATATCTAGCATAACTTTTTGACACCCTACTATCCACAAGAAAATGGGCAAGCAGAGGCTTCCAACAAAATATTGATTGCCATTCTCAAGAAAACTATCAAAGAGAATCACACCGATTGGCACACGCAAATACCCCTTGCTCTATGGGCCTATCACACTAGCATTCGTATTCCCACTAGGGGTACTCCATTTTCCCTAGTGTATGGCATCAAGGCAGTCATACCTCTAGAGCTATAAATTTCATTGCTGCGCATATCCATGCAAGAGTTCATTGATGATGACATCGTGTGGTAGGCTCACCTAGATAAAATTATGTTGCTCGATGAACATCGTGTTAATACCATTGAGCACCTACGCACTTATCAAGAGCAACTTAAGAGAACCTACAATATGAAAGCCCATATTAGATATTTTTGGGTTGGTGATCTCGTTCTAAAAGAGAACCAACAAAATTCTAATTTACCGCACCATCTGAGGGACAAGTTCGTGATAAACTGGTTAGGTCCTTTTGTCATCACTAGTCAGATTGGACCTAGGACTTATCGCCTACCCTCCCTTGAAGGAATCGAGGATACTGAACCCTTGAACATCCTTCATTTGCAGACTTTCCATGCCTAGAGTATTGTGGCCCACCTCCAAAATGCTCCAAGTATTCCTATAACTTGCTTGGTCAACCTAAAATGCTCCTAGGTGAGATACGACTGTCTAGGTCACCCCAAAATGCTCCAAGGGTACCTATAACCCACTTGGTCAACCCAAAATGCTCCTAGACAATCCATGACCATCTAGGTCACCCTAAAATGCTCAAAGGGTGCTTATAACACACTTGGTCAACCTAAAATGCTCCTAGGTGACTTACGACTATCTAGGTCAGGGTGCCTATAACCCGCTTGGTCAACCTAAAATGCTCCTAGGCAATTTACGACTGTCTAGGTCACCCTAAAATGCTTCAAGGGTACCTATAACCCGCTTGGTCAACCCAAAGTGCTCCTAGGCGGTTTACGACTGTCTAGGTCACCCCAACATGCTCCAAGGGTGCCTATAACCCGCTTGGTCAACCCAAAATGCTCCTAGGTGATCCATGACCGTCTAGGTCACCCCAAAATACTCCAAGGGTGTCTATAACCCGCTTGGTCAACCCAAAATTCCCCAAAGGCATATGTAAGACCTTTGGTAACCCAAAAAGACCTAATGACCTCCAATAAGCCCATTGGTCACATGTATATACATATATATTAATTAAAAATTCCAAAAACATCATCAAAACATCAAAAACACAAAAATATTGCATTGCATCACATTGCATTTTATCATCGCTTGCATTTGGCATACTCATCGTCGCACTTCGCATTTTACAGTTGCTCATACATGTTTAGCACTATGACTATACACTAGTCATCATTCACAATCAATTTTGTTAAAGTAATCATCCACATAGTTCAATGTTTCACTTATCATTTCCACCCACACTTCCCATTTTTCATATTTGTGTCCATTCCCTTCACCTAGCCATTTGTTCTAGAATTTCATTAGGGTTTTTGGTCACTCACCTATCCCTAGTTTTATTTTTTAGATTTTGTAGAAAACCATCCTGATTTTTAGGAGGTAGGGTCTTGCTTAGTTTGTACCTTGTATACATCAAATTCCAATACATTTTCACACTAATTAATCCAAGTTTTGCACAAGGAAATATGAAACCTACGAAGTGGTCTAGGTTGCTTTAAGCGAAAAGGTTATGCTTCTCATCCCCCTATGTGAATGGTTCAAGAATGCTGAGAATTGGTAAAACGACAAGCTCTTCCCTACCAAATTCCCAAAAATAAACAATGGTTTTTAGCACTATCAAAAATCCCATTCCCAAAATCCCAAAAGTTCAAAAATCCCATTCCCAAAATCCCAAAAGTTCAAAAATCCCATTTCCAAAATCCCAAAAGTTCAAAAATCACAATCCCAAAAATCAAAGTCAAAAGTAAAATCCCACAAAAAGCAAAAAAAAAATCAAAAGCAAAATAAACAGTGGTCATCACCACTTCCCAAATCCTTTGCTCAAAGAAAATAAAATACAAAATAAATAGTGATTTTCATCACTCCATATGAGCAAGTATCCCAATAAATTTGAAGAAAAGAAGGGAGTTGAACTTGAATCTTTGAATTCTCAGCATTCGACAAACCATAAGGTGATTCTCATTCCAGGTTTTGTGGATAGTCTACTTGGCAATGGTGGTATCCTTACGCATGAAGATATGTCTACACATTAGCATTTTGCGTGTGTACAAACCAATGTTTGCATGTGGATGAGCTAGCTTTTGGTAGCCTATACTACCTAGTGGTCTAATCCTACTAAGTACAAAACCTAGGATCGTGAAATTCATAGAGTGATCTTCATTACAGGTTTGGTGGATAGCCTATCTAGCAATGGCGATATCTTTACGAATCTCACAGGAATGAACTCACTTGCACACACAGGGATACAAAGTATCTTGGTCATCCTATCAGATTCATACCTTGTCAAAAAGTCTTGCATAATCAGTATACAACCTTTGATCAAGTTATCTAGAGTGTTTGAGTCTCAGGAAAACCTCATCTACATTCTCTAACATCTCATTTCATTCATTCCATTTTATCACATTGCAATACATTTCCATATATCCATTACACACAAACAGTACAAAAAAAACACACAAAGTAATGCATTTTTTTTACAATCTATGGTGTTAACATAATGTGTCAAATCATTAGTCACAGTTCATCATATCAAAGAAATCAAGTCATCCATCTCATTGTACATCCACGCATATACATAACATCAAATTAAACCATATTAAAACATATGCATACATAATAAACATCCATCAATATGCCATCATATCATAAATGCATCCATATGCATACATAATAAACATCCATCAATATCATAAATGTATCCATATGCATACATGATAAGCATTTAACATATCATCAGAAAACAAATACATACATTGCATCCATCTCATAAAATAATAAAGGAGACACATGATGATCATAACAAAATCTCATATATATATGGGGTAAAAATATACGTCATAGTTTCAAAAAATGCTTCTAGGCTACAATAAATGATGCAGGAGCAGCCAAGGGAGGACGCTTATGGTAATGTTGCGATTTCGCAACATGTCGCAAAATCGCGACTATTGCAAAATCACGACAAGGGGGCAGCCAAAGGGGAGATGCTGTTGGAATGTCGCGATTTCGTGGCATGTCGCAAAATCGTGACTATCGCGAAATCACGACAAGGGAGCAGCCAAAGGGGAGACGCTGTGGAATGTCGCGATTTCGTGACATGTCACGAAATCGCAACCGTCGTGAAATCACGACAAGGAACAGACAGCCAGGGCAGAGCAGTTGGAAATGTCACGATTTCGCGACATGTCACGAAATCGCGACCGTCGTGAAATCGTGACAAAAGAGAGCAAGTGAGGCAGAGCAGTTGGAAATGTCGCGATTTCGCGACATGTCGCGAAATCGTGACTGTCGCGAAATCGCGACAAGGAGCAGGAAAGCAAGGGCATCAGAAGGCAAATGTCGTGATATCGCGACATGTCGCGATATCGCGACCCGCAGGTAAGAAAGGCAGCGATAAAGAGAAGACGTCGCGATATCGTGACATGTCACGATATCGCGACTTGAAGTCAAGAAAGGCAGCGTTGGAGGAAGATGTCGTGATATCGCGACATGTCGCAATATCGTGACCCGAAGGCGAGAAAGGCGAGATGAAGGGAAAATGTCATGATATTGTGACATGTCACGATATCGCGACCAAAAAGGGAGAAGGAGCGCAAGGAAGCCAAAATGTCACGATATCGCGACCAACAGAGAAAAGGATGAGCAAGAGGGAGAAGATGTCGCGATATCGCGACATGCTACATTTTTGGGAGGCCGTTGCAGAATGAGTTCATTGAACGACACGTGGCAGCACTAGACAACACGTGGCACCAAGGTGAAGTGAAAGCGGACGAAGACGAAGAGTCACGACGGACAAAGAGGCATGAGAATCTGAAATGAAGGGGCCACGAATGGAAGACAGATCATCGCACAAAAATTATAAAATGGCATGCCGAGGCATGCACAAGGGGTTGGAAAACAGTTGCAGGCAGAGGTTGCAATTGCGAGGCCAGAGGGCCAGCCTGGCCCTGCTTGCGTGGTTTTTCTTCTAGATGAAAGGTTAATGGCTGCGGCCATTGTTCTGTAATTGTTATTGCAGAACTGTAGAGGGTCGGGGGCCTCTATAAAAACCCAGCGAATGTCTGTAATGGTGATTGCAGATGACAGAGGGTCGGGGGCCTCTATAAAAACCCAGCGAAGGTCTGTAATTGTGATTGCAGATGATAGAGGGTCGGGGGCCTCTATAAAAACCTAGCGAATGTAATGAGAGAGCATGGAGAGCCAGAGATTGCATAGTGCATGTAAAGCCTGCGGGCTAGTCTGTGTAACATAAATTCAAAAATATGGAATGAAGATCTGAGTTTTATTGAATGCAATTTTTGGTTCCCCATCAATAAAGTAGGTCCTCAAGCCTCACTAATACCAAGAAGCCAAAATCCAAAAATATTCCCAAGAGTCTCCACCACCATGGTCACACAGGACCGATGCTATGACCCACTATCACCTGTAGTTTGAGTCTACTGTGATCCCCCATGTCTGCTACCACTAGCTCTATCAGTCCTCCACCTAGAAGAAGACTACACTGTCTCACTCTACCAAGTCCAGTGTGATCCGCTAGTCTCTCCATCATTAGGAAGACACCCTCCAAGGTACACTACCTCCATCTCTAACCGATCCACATAGGCCTACCTCCGCTGTCCCCATACCTGGTAAGTCTCCACCACTAACTATAGCAGTAGAATCTCCACCCGTAGCCTCTCCACCTCCTCATCGTTGGATCCCTCCTACCTTAAAACCTATGATATCAGCTTTACCCGCAATGAGGCTATCTCAGCTTGATCCTCCTATGCCTGTGCCTACAGGAGATCTCTCTCCTATCTAATCCTACCCAGCTCAGTCTTTAGCTCTAGGTATCGATCATCCTGCATATCCTGCGGGGCTTATCCTCCATGATCCTCTGCATCCACATAGTCAACCTGATCTCCCAAGTCTAGGAGGTCCACCTGCTCATCTATCTACCAACGATGCCTATGGGGCTCGCTCACCTCTACCTGGTCCTCCTTAGGGACATCCTGCATAGCCTCATCCACTACCTCAGTCGTCTCACCCTTGAGGGCTTCTATGCTTCACCACTAGCGCATCACCCACCATGAGTCATACTCCTATGTAGTCCTAATATCATCCACATCTAGAACATCTACTGTAGGATCTGCCTCCTCTCCCACCTCCTCCACTACTAGCCAACCTAGTCTCCTCTCATTTCCACGGTGCTTGTATACCACTGGCTCCTTGGAAAGTCCCTGACGTAATCCAAAATATTACATGAACCAAGAAAAATGGAAGTACTACTGCTCGGTCCCATGTATTGAAATCAGCCATCTACGTCGCCTCACCTATTGGATCTGTTCTCCAGCATCAACCCAACTTGGATAGTCCCTATAGGGTCACCATATCACCTATCGTGGTGCCAATCATGAAAAGGCATCGGGTGATCCATATTGCCTGTGTGATGATGACTTTGCCTTCTCTCCTGAGCCCTCTGCCATAGGATACCATATCCTATCTCCTTGTCTACTAGCTGCACTCGGGTCATCTACGACAGTCCATGTGGTCACCCCACAACTATATGCTACCATCCCCAACACTACAACAAAAAGATGCACCCCAAGCCCTTCCACCAACGATAGTGGATCTCGTACAACTTATAATAGAGATATGCTAGTAGTGTAGTCCCCTAAGCCATCACCACTGGCTCCTCTTTGGTGCACCCCACCAAGGCATACACTAGCTCCAACAGGTTCCACGAGAATTTGGCTCCTGAGGAATTAGGGAGAAGCATATTGGAGATGAGAGTCATTAGTAGTGCATGCCTCACCCTCAATACCCCTCCTCTTACCAGAACCCCACCAATATCCCTATGTTTTGGTAGCCTAACTTTGTCGCATCAACATCCTTGCCAAAGTACCTCGTTAGCATTGCACCTCTCAGGTCGTGATGTGTAGAATAGATTGGTCGCCCCTCTATCAAAATCCGAAGAATTCGATAGATGTCCTCTAGCATCACCATCATCTCCCCCGTCAGTAGGTGGAAGGTGCTGGTGTGTGAGTCCCACAATCTAATAAGGGTAGTCAAGTAGGCACTGTCACCTATCACAGGCTCCAATTGGGTAACCTGCTTGAGCCCCATGGCATCAAGCCATTCCTAGTCAACCTCTATCAAGGCATCTCGAGTGGTCTTGAAGAGTTTTGGTTTTTGGTACCGACTCTTCACCACCTGGTAAAGATACAAAAAAAACAATAAGTATGCATTCACCATGCTTCACAATGGCCTTCAAAAGACCCAAAAACAATGAAAAACTAATCTACAAAAGCAATATAATTGCACAAAAATATAAATAAAACATAAAATCCGGTATATTTCATATCAATTAGGTTTAATTACCTATCCTGTAATGAGATATGCCTAAAAAAAATCTAATCTACAAAAGCAATCTAATTGCACAAAAACATACAAAAAAAAATCAAAACATGGTATATTCTAGGTACATTAGGTTTAATTACCTTTTATGTAATGTGATATGCTAAAAAACAAATAAATAACAAAAAAATCAAATAACAACTGACTAAAATTGCATCTTTAAAGCAAACATAATGAGGTAGTCGAGACAACACATACCCGCCTAGAACCGGCTCCTCCGTTGGATGCCTCGGCTTGCTAACTCATGGTGATCATGGGATGATTTCAACAACGCTTTTCTACGAAAGAATGCTCTCCTCCTACTCACCTCTTGAATCGCAAAATAAAACATGTAATAATGATCCCAAAACTCACATTTTAGGTTTATATAGGCTTGTCGTGCATGCGTTCATACTAGGGTGGGATGAACGCACTTTTGGCCATTCGTCCCACTATGGGATGAATACCAAATTTGTATTTGTCCCACCCTGGGATGAACACAAATTTTTTAAATTAAAACAACTTAAAATGCACCAAAAATGGTCCAAAACCCACAAAAATAGCTCAATTATGGTTAAATTTTCACATAATTCAAGAAGCAAAATAAAACACTATCATGGCCTAGAAAGGATGTCACTTCACTCCCTAAGAAGGCTAGTATAGCTGGACCACTCCGTGGGAACGAGGTTTTTCCTTCCTTTCCTCTCCAAAAGGCGACAAAAACAAAAGGGTTCAAAACCCACCAAAAACAAGTCAAGTTCGAAGGAATCCACTCAAGATCTATATGGAACCCAAAAGTTGCCATGGATACACGGAAGAGTTACTACCTTAATCCCTAAGAAGGCCATGATGGCTAGACCATCCCACGGGAATGAGGTTTTGCAACTTTGTTACTCCATGCGACATCAGTAACATCGTCCAATTCCTTCCAAAACCGCTCCAATTTTTAATGAGTACAACTGAAGGTAACCTTACCAAAAGTCATTTGGGTCAAGCAACTCGTTGCTTTTCTCACTGGTCATTCCCTCATCAACTCATTGCTTGAGGGGGTAGTCATGCTCAGTTCCAAATCAACAAGCACACACTTAATCAGGCAAATTGCGTTCGTTTACAAAATCATTGACAAAGACAATCACGTCCCTACTTGGGGTAGTAAACAATCAAAAAATATCAATTAAATCACTTAACATTGCTAGAATCATGGAATCATAGGCCTTGCCTCTTCATGACAGAACAATGTCCAAGCTCAAGCAAGTTCCTTAGCTCATCAGAAGCAAGGATTCAAGAACGCATGCTCTTTCCAGGATTGGGGCATCTAAAGTTGGTTAGGTCACTGAACAACCTTAATCATTGAAAATTTTGGTCATCTATTTTTTCTCAGTGCTATGTTGCACACAACGCATCCCAAAAATGGGCATTTTTGACATTAAAATCTGGTCAATCCTATTATGCTACTGAAAGCAATGACTAAATTGACATAACAAGGCCCCTAGGGTAGCCCTTAGAAGGTATACAGTGGTTCTAGCCACTTTGTGCAGGATTTTGGAAGGTTCTAGACCAATTTGAGGATATTTTGGCACCCTTTTCCTATTCATACCACCTTGGGATGAATACAGATCCTATTCATCCCACCTTAGAGCGAATAACAACATTCATCCCAAGGTGGGACGAATATCAGGTTTGATTGGCAAAAAGTCAAATCTGGACAAATATCACCTAGTAACGGTCATTTATCCAGCCTACCCACACCTACAATTCAGAGCACATAACATATTTATGCCTTGCTCCATAAGGGAGGCCAAATTGGGATATTCTCTTCCCCCTCCAATGCATGCCACCCCGATGGCCAAGTGGTGCTCCTTGCCATGTATGCCCTTGCATGCCCTTTTGCACATGAGCCTCCTATGGCTATAAAGTGGATGTATTTTCCACACAAAAGATGATAGGAGTTTAAGGTTTAAGCAATGGAGCACTACCGATATTTCCCCTCACCTGATTGTGCTCTCTTTCCCTCGAGATCTCTTCTTAGCGAAGGAGGTTATTGAGTGACTCAAAGAGACACAATTTATTTACACAGACCTATCAATCGAGTGAATTTCCATCCCAAATTTAATAACAATACCCCCCTTTGTGTTTTGTACCATTCCCCAATGGAATTGATGGTAAAATTTAGGTAGAATCGATGGGCATCCCACCCCTGGGCACCCCCCAATTTGTGACAGTCCTATTCGTACCACCCTAGAACTAATAAAAATATGTCAACAATTTTGTGACTATTTTTTTAATAGGTGTTTTCCATATTATCATATTATTATGCAGTTCAAATTTCATGCTTTTTTGAATTATATTGGTTGAGATATTGCATTTTGAAGTTTTTACAGGTTAACGGGACCTACTGGAGTATGCATTAGGATCTGAGCTTGATTTCTGAAATCTAACCATATGGTTTCTCTTAAAATGTCATTTTATGATCTCTGTCTAATTTTCATGTGTGTTGGTTATGTTCAGGTTAGAAAATTGCTTGCTTTGAGTTCTACATATTGGAAAAGCGCACTGCAATTACGCCAAGCCTACAGATGCAATTTCGATGTAATTTATTGTGATATCTTCCCAAAAACTCTTATTTTACTTACCTATGTAATTTCATAGCATTTGGAGTTGATTTGGTATAGGCACGCTACATATGCTCATTTCTAGCCTGTGGGGATTGCATGTTTTAGATCATACACACTTGCTATTTGATGTTTATGGTTTCCTTGTGTGTAGGTGCAGGTCATACAGTGCATTGGGAAGTAGCATAGGATATAAATATCAGCAATACAAGTGGTGGCAACCTTTGGCCCACCCACTTTGAGTGTGGGTACGCGGAAAGACATTAGATGTGCACCAGAGTTCTTTGAAGAATTTGATCCTTCGGGCACCATAAATTTGTAACAGCTATATCATCCATTTGAGCCCTCGAGGGGACATATTTGTAACCTGTATTGGATCCATTTTATTAATAAGAAAACAATTTACTTTGCTTCATTTCTTGTTATTTGGTATTTTTTCCATCTTACTTGCATGCTTTCAATTGGAGGCTCATTAGACATAAGGGATAGATACAATTTGTTATCCATATTTAGGTGCACCATTTTTCCCTACTTCAGATAGTGTGTGTGTTTCTATCCATATTTTACATAATACCATGGATAATCATGTTTATACTTATCCTTGGTAATATGGTGAACATATGAGCGTGTCTCTAGTCAATCATGGTAAACAATTGAGTGTATCCTTGTTCAGTCATGGATACTATATGTCCTTATCCATGAATTTTGAAGTATTATATGATATTTTGCATGTTTCTAAGTTCATCATCTACTTCTATAAACTATTATATCTATTTCTATAATGATGTAATAATTAGGGGAATGTTATGAATTTTTGATGTTAGGTATAGGTAGTTGAAGGTAGTTGTAACCAAGGTCATTGGTAATGAAATATGCCCTCTATTATATATATATTTACATTAATGAATAGAAATGTGCAACTGATTTTATACAACATAAGCTCCAATTGATATGCCACTTCCCCAAATGTGATAAACCACCTTGAATAAATGTAGGGCCAAATTTTGACTAGACTTGGTATTTAGGGATAATTTCTTATAAGGTTGTATTTGCAAAAATATCATATCTCCTATTTCAAATTACCACTCTAAGTGATGCATATCCTACTATAGCTTCATGCAGTTTTGGTCTTAGGATAAATTATCTTTAAGGAGTTAGAGCAAAAGTCGATGTTAGTACAAAAACTTATATACCTGGGTGACCTTGGAGGATATTATAACATAGTTGACCATAGATGGAGGTTTATGGCCATACAATACCTCAAATGAATATATCTTGAGGCAAAAATGGTAAAAAGTGTTATACCACCATTTGACCGAGGAAAGCTAGTGAACTCATTGATACTGTTTGTATTGGGTAAAACAATGAAGGTAAGTACCAAGATATTAGTTCATAGTATTTTTTAGCATCAAAATGAGAGTGATAATAAGAGGACATATTCAATTGAGTGCCACTAAGAGTGAACAATTCCTTCTAAAAATTATTGGTAAAAATAATGTCATATTCATTGATAATGGACATGTTACAATAATTGACAATGGACATGGGCATGCCATGCAATTTAAAAATAGAGTCATGGAATATCTTAGAAACCTTAATGGCCATGAAAGGATGTTGTAGGATACAAAAACAATTATACTTCAAAAGATAATCCATCACCACAAAAATCACCATTTTCCCCTTTGATCTGGAAAGACCCTTCATAAAATATATAGGAATTATTAACATCATATCCCATTTTTCCCTTTGATATGGGAAGGCCTATCACAAGGACTATGCATGCACTATAGGACAAGGGTAGCTGTAGGAAAATTTAGAAGTTTATTTTGCCAAAAATGGGCATCCAATGTATTTAAATATCCATAATTTTAGTGTAAAACATTAAAGCATTAAGTTCTAAAATATGGTATTAGAGTAGGTAGAAGGATTAGCCAAAATATCCTTCTAATCATCCTCTTCTTCTAATCCAAAGAAGCTAAATAGGTTCTCTATAAAGAATAGGTCTTAGGGTACCAAAGACTAATTAGGTTAACCTCAAAGGAAGAGGTAACCATCTTCTCCATGAAGCAATTTCACGAAAGACTCAAAATCTAAAATTTCTTAAAAATATTTTCATAAACCTCAAAAGAGAGGTAATCATCTTCTCCATGAACCAAATTCTATGGAAAACTCAAAATTTGGACAATGCCCAAACACCATTTAGGACCTACTAGTGAATATCTTGATAAAACAAGAGTGCGATGTAGTAAAAAGAGGGCAAAAAATATAGAAGGATACAAATACATAAAACAATATTTGTTTGAGAAGCCAGAAGTCAAAGAGGAAGAAATATTATTTGGTCAAAACAAATTTATACCCAAATATAGTGAAAGTCGAGGAGAGCAACAAACCAGTGTGTATCTACATTGAGGAGAGCAACATACCTGTGTGTATCCATGTCAACAAAAGTACTAAGCCTATGTATATCCTTGTAAATGAAACTTCAATTCAACCATGAGTGCCTTACATAAGAAAATGATTTCTTAAACTAAAAATAATTTTATTTCCAGTGCCAAGACATTTCATGGGAGACATATGTTCCAACCATTTGCAAATATAACATTTTAGAGCTTTATATTGTATAAAGTAATCAACTAGAGGGTACATTATTTAACACATCTCAAATAAAGACATTAAAATATATTTCAAGTGAAACATGCATACGACCATACTCCAAGGTGGTAAGCATAAGGGATTACCAATGTTCAGTTTGAAGACCAAGCAATAAATAGGTGCAAAAGGAACTCTGAGATGTCTTAAGTGGAGCAAGACATCAAAAGTATTAGAGGAATAATTCCAAAAGATCACAAGACTCAAGTCAAGATGATAACATCAATGGAAATTAACCAAGTAAAGGAGAACTCAAATGACAACCGTAACAAGGAGAAATTAAATATTGAGCCTACCATCATAGAACAATAGATCATAGCAAGATAATTTTTAGAAGAGCGACATTGTGGATGATGCTAAATCAAGAAGCCACAAAACATAGGACAAAGATATGAGGAGAATGTTTCTCAAGTTTTGTTGGGAAGATCTTTTGGAAACATCTAAAAATTAGACTACATTTCCAAATTCAAAATTTAAAATATAATGGAATCAATACAAATACGACTATTCTCTGATAAAATTGAAGGGAAAGAAGGATGGTTCCATTTTAAATGGCGTTAACTACTACAAAAGACTTGGAAATGAAAGAAGGACAAAATTCGAGAAAGGTTCCTCTAGGTTTTTAAAGAGCACAATCAAGCTTTAAATTGCCTCACCTCTATTATAACCATTCCTACCCTCTCATGTCAACCCCACCAACCCCTTTTTCAAAGGGACTTAAAAGAGAATGTCTCAACCCATCTCCATTTTCATGAGTTCTGGCACCTTAGAATAGGAGAGCTGTCACAACCGTTCTTACCCTCTTGTGTCAATCCCATTGGCCTCTTTTTTTGACGGGAGAAAGCGCGGGATAAAACGAAGTGGAAGGACTCGTCATCAAACCAATGACCATCACCATGTCAAGGTGACACTCTACCACTGAGTCATATCCCTTCCCCACCCTCATCTGGAAAGGGAACTGACTGATGAATCAAAACTTCCCCACATTAGGTTTAGGGATAATCGGACTCGAACCGATGACCATCACCACGTCAAGGTGACACTCTACCGCTGAGTTATATCCCTTCCCTACCCCCATCTGGAAAGAGAACTGACTGATGAATCAAAACGTCCCAAGGAATTGATAAACTCAACACCTTCTGAATAGAAAGTGCACCCCCATGTTTAAAAGGGCCTTTGCCCTTTAAAAAACCCAAGGAGAGGAGAGCCAAATACCTTTAAAAATGGAGGAAGGGAGCTGGGACTTCTTTTCATCTTACTAGAAAAAGAATATAAAAAATTTGGATGGATGTCGACTGAGTGAATCCTATTAGAAATAATATTTCTACTAATTCAAACCATAACATATGGTTCTGTCAAATCCTCTCTTTTTTCTCCCGATCTTGATTGAGCTTTTAAAGCATGAACATAAAAGAATTTAAGCATGTTTCATTTCATCTAGCACTAGTTTATTGCGGAAAGGAATATTGTTTGGAATAAGAAACAACAAAGAACCGAGCTTTTTAAGAGGATACCTTTAAAATTTAGAGGTTGTAAAATAAAAAATCTAAACGCTCTCTATTTTGAAAGGGGAGCTACCCTCAATCAACATATCTTTTACATTTCTATTCAAAAGTTTTGATGTGTTTCCACAAGAAAATCAAGACCTTTGCCTTTGCCCTTTGAAATATAAGGTGGGGTAGGGGAGGGGAGAGCAAAAAATGGACAAATTCCTTTAAGAGGGAATACATCATAAAAAGATTCATCACCGAGAAAAAAAAATAGGGGGAGGAGTCACTAACTACTTCATAGAAAAACATGGGCATCCCATTGGGAAAAAATTTGTAACTAACATTGCTATAAAAAAGCTTACGAGGAGAAAATTTACCTCCATATACTTCTTGATTCAAATCAGGATAAGTGTTTATTTAAAACCAAAAAGCTCTCTCGTGCGTTTTTCCTTTTCCTGCTGAGCTCTCACTCACTTCTCTTTCAATCCACAGAAACAAGATAGCAAATGCCAATAGTTCATTACAGAGGAAAGGACTCACTGAGCCATTAAAGATCCATTCACACGTCTTACATGCTCAAATCATATCTCATATTCATATCGCTTCAACATAGGTCATCGAAATGATCTCGGACAACCAAACCAAAGATCTTTAATATAGCCTCTCTTTCATCAAATTGATTCCTATTTGAACAGTGCATAAACCCTTTTAAAATAAAAAGGCTCACATTAACCCCTTTTCCCCTTTTGTGATTCGAAGAAATGATATACCAGATATCAAGAAGAAATTAGCATGTGATAATACCAAGTCATACAAGAGGAAAGGTTCAAAATTTCTTTCTTCAAATGTTGTATTTTATACAGAATACAAGAAGAAGAATCAATTCCTTATAAGATTTTGCATGCATAGTTCTTTTGACGAAAGATACTAGGATTTTTTAGTGTTTGATTGGAACACCAAAACGTAACTAAATTAGTTCTAGTTACTCATTGGGATATGATGAAGGATATAAGAATTCAGACAATGATTCAAACCCTATTTATCCTACTTCAAAAGAATCGCTCTCTATTTTCAAAAGGGGAAGCCCTCTCTATTTTAAAAGGTGAAAATCTCCTCCTCCCTCTATTTTAAAAGCAAAGCAAAACAAGTAGAGCGACAGTAAAGGTAACTTATCTGTCAACTTTTCCACTATCACCCCCAAAAAACCAAACTCTGCCTTACGTAAAGTTGCTAGAGTACGATTAACCTCTAGATATGAAATCACTGCTTATACACAAGAGGAGGAAGGGTTAAAGATTTACCCGGTGTGAGATATCACATTGTTCGAGCGTTGTCCCGGTAAAATATCGTCAACAAGGGTATTCTAGTGCGTTGTATATTCCTATGGTGAGGAAGGAATCCCTCCATTCTCTTGCATTCAGTGTGGCTCGAAGTTGTGCTCATATGGAAATGTTGAACATCTCCATTCCAGACCATATACAAACCGTATGTCGGGCAACTGCCTGTATCGTATACACTAGCTTTGACTGAGATTCCTATGCCTGGGCCTTCCATGCAGCTTACAATGTAGTAAACCTTAATCCTTCGGGCAGATCCTGTAGCAGGCCATAGAGAGTTGTATCCCTACCTCTCTATTTATATTCATAACTGTGCGGATGAACTTTTTAAACAAAACTCCACCTCTTAGAATAAAAAGGACTGCTTAATTTAAAAGGTTGTGCTTGCTGGTGGAGGATGAAGGTGCGTATCAGAAATGAATATTTGAAATAAAATTCCACCTCTCCATATTTTAAGAGGGAATGTTGCCTCTCTCTATAAAGGAGAACACGCCTTTCTTCACGACACTTAGGAGCTCTTCTCTTAATAAAATCAGCCTACGGTTATTAAGGAGAGAGGGCTCTGATACCATATTGGGAAGACTCAGTTATTATTCAAGCTTCATATTAAATTGCAATTTATAATGTTTTACACCACCATGATTAGCATTCTCGGATAAGCAAGAATCACTTATTTCACTAACAACCTCTCTATTCTAACCTTTCATATTCAGTAGCATTCTCTCGATTTGACTCTCGAAATGTTGGGGAATCCCCTGAATATGGAGTCGATGGTTGCTCGGATTCACTTTTTATTCTCTCTCAACATTCAATTTGACCCGGAATCGACTCGGATCCACTCTTCATATAGCAGAGAACACCTATATTGATCTCTTTTAGGGGGTTTCCAGTCATAGGGAAACTGTAATAGAGATGTTAGATGCAAGATGTGATGGTCCAACCATTAATTAAGGCTACCCTGAAACCATTTTAAAGGGTTGGCCCTCTCCTCATTGATGCATTTGACCGAGTGAATTCATCAGATTGCCTTATCTGAGAGGTTATGCCATCCTTTTTTCCCGCAACATCGATAGGGATACAAAATAAGATGTTAGGACCTAACTCATGGATAACCTCTCTATTTAGTCTAGCTTTATGGCCGCCTGGAATTCACCTTTTATCTAGGAAATTGGGAAATAAGATCACACTTTTGAATGTGGAGACACATGCTAGCCAAGTATTATGTTATATTAAAGGGCATCATCTTTTCTCTTTGATTGGAATCAAGAGGAAACCAATTCGAGAGGATGTTGACAAGGAATACCTCTTAAAGTTCTTTCTTCCTGGGCTCAATTGGCACCGGAGGAGGAACACATGGGATACTTGGAAAAGAGAGGCATTTATGCACAAGAGGCACCGGAAGAGGCATTCATAATCGGGGGATGAGCAAGAGGAACACAGGGAACGAGACTCACGGGAGGCATGAAACTGGATACCTTTTAGAATAGAGAGTGGCTGGAGGCTGGATACGAGTGCTCACATGCATGAATCCATCTGTTCCAGTCAAATCTATCTGGTAGAAAGGACCCAACAACATCCCTACTCTTAATCTTGTTTCGATTGGCATGCATGGGTTAAGTGGGTTGCCCCTCTAGCCTCTCTTATCCAAAAGGTCGAGCACAACCTTGTCTATAGACACGATTAAAGATATTTTTATCTATCATATTACAGAGGGAGGCAACTTCCCCATATCCCATAATGAATGGAATAACCTATGCATGTCAAGTCAATCTCTCTGAAAGGGCGAATGGATGACAATAACTATTGCGGGTGGGTGGAACGGGAATGATTAAACAAAGAAAGGTAAAAAAAGACCTTAAATAAGGAAAAAAATTCTTAGATACTTCTCTTCTTTCCAACTCCAGTGAGGCACCGGAACTAGAATCAACATTCGACAACCCATAACCGACCAAACTATTATCCACTTGAATTACTATACTCAACACTATATTCCAAGTTATTTGCCCTTGTCAAAGAAGAACATTTCAAGGTCTTGAGTTCTCCTCATTCATATTGTTGTAGTCTTAACATGGGCTAACACTTTAAAATATAGAGCTTGCCATTATAGATAGAGGGCGCTAGGACTGGCTCTTTTGACTTAACCCTATTATGAGGTTTTTTTGGGGAGAGGTGTTCCCTTTAATGTTCTTGGCTCTCTATAAATCTTGAAGTGGGCCCTTAAATATAAACTCGGAGAGAAGTTAGCCCACACTCTTGATTAAGATGTATTGACCTCTTATAATGGGGCACACGAACCTTATATAAGAGGACCTTTACCACTCGACCTTTATCATTCGACCTCAAAAATATTGATTCATAGGTCTCTTATATAATGGGGGAACCCAAACCTTATATAAGAGGACCTTTACCACTCGATCTATTTATTGATTCATAGGTCTCTTATATAATGGGACTTTCAAAAAACACGAAAATCTACTTCTTCTTGAAGAGTAGGCGATGAAGAGAGAGGAGTAAAAGTTGTCCCCTTATAAAACCAACGGTGGAAGGAGAAGAGGTCATATACCATGAAGTCACAAAGGTTGTACCCATAAACCATCCACCTAGGGCAAAATATGCACAAGGAAAAAGCAATAGACCGGACCAACCCACAAAAACAAAACGGTCTCTGCGTAGCCAGTCATCCATAGTATCAAATAAAGTTTTTTCTTCTTTGGAAGACTTTCCAAGGGCTATAGTCATAGTAATCCTCCTATTTAACTATTTCGACCATTTCTGAGCATCCTATCTAATAGAATCAAAAGGTCGAGCAATCAAAGTCACTTATTCTCTATCCTTATAATATTCCAAGAGTGTCTCCATAGGTCCTAATATTCCTGGGGTTGACCCAAGACCGCTTAAAGTTTGAAAAGGGAGGTCGAGGCTTTGCTTTGAAGAGGTCCACTTAAAATAGAGAGGGCATGCCACCGCTTCAAGCTAGAGTGCACCGTTTTAAGCTCATCCTTATGCGCCTCTTGTCCCTATCCCCCCCCGAACGGGAAAGGGGCGCCTCTTAGCACAGCTATCAACGACAGAATGGAAATGCCTCCGGTCTCTTATTCCCAATCAATAGGTCTATTCTTATTCCCAATCCATAGGCGCTAATCCGAGGAGTTGCCTCTCGTCTCGTTAGGAGTGGGTGAATAATGCGTAGGTTGAATCTTCATTGCTTGTTTCCTCTCCCGCTGTTGATTGGCGTAGAGAACGAAGTGAACGGAGCGAAGCATTCCAGGTCATAGCGCCCATCTGGCCCATCTGTCTATCCAAATCCGAACCTTGAAGAAATAAGCCTACCCGCTTTAGAGTGAGAATAGAGTAGCGAAGAGATCTCCTTTGGTATGAATCTTCATTGTGTCCTTGACCTAGCATCTCGAGAGTGTCTCCTAGCATCTTAGAACTCCATGAACAAGGAACTACCAACTCCATGAAGTTAAAAAGAGACACCACCACCATATAGAGCTCGAAAAACAATCCTATCTGAGAAAAAGGATGATCAAAACCGTATGGCAAATTATGAGCTTTGGAATTTATTTTAAAATTTCTTAACCGTAGAACTCCCTCAAATTCTCCAAACCTACCATGTGGCACTAAATGATCTCTATGTACCTTACCACCACTCGCACTCTACTACCTGTCACTTGGAATCAATGAGATGAGGACTATTACTGGTTTATGATTGGGAAATAAATCTTTTTTTTCCCTGTGTGTGTGTATTATTTTAAATATTTCTTGGGGAAGTGCCATGTGGTAATTTACAGTATTTTGAAAGGAACAAAAGGAATGAATACATCACCCAAAAATCTGCATAAATATAATAAGGAACATGAAAAGAAAGGAAAGGAAAAATACAATAGATAAGAATGGTGCTTTTAGACACCAAATATCTTAACAAAAAAATGAAATGATCTCCAACCGATATGAAAAAAAATTGGCAGTTGGGAGTACACATATTATCCAAATAGCAATGGTATGGATTCCAATAACCGTCGGTGCAACATGCTATTGGATCACATTTAGAATAAATGGGTCATCCTGCAAGGTGTAAAATAGCCTGTAGGCATATGCAAAAAATGTTATGCTAGACAATGTTGGCCATGGTAATCAAGTGAAAGATTAAAACATTTCTTCTTTGTCTAAGAGTTAGCGACATCCTGAGGCTCACAGTAACTCAACATTATGATTAGAATGAGTGGAGTGTTTGAACCAACACCAGTTGTTATATATCCATCTAAGGCAGAATCTGCAGAAAAATAAGGCCAGAAATTGGAAACATGATAATGCAGAGGTAAGAGAAGGGTTTAAAGGGCTTATTTTGCTCTTATTATGATCTTGTGTGAGTACATCAACTCATCATATTAGCAGAGAAATTGGTCAACACTATCTCTGCAAAGTGGAGGACTACGAAGTAATCTCCTAGAAGGTCTTTTATATTATAATAGAAATCCCCATAATGAGCAGATTGGTAGACACAAGCTCACGTCTAAAATATTCTCGTCTTTTCTCAGTACATTTCCTCCTCTAAGTTCATGTCATGTTATTCATATAATAGTTTAGCTACATGTTTAAACATAAAGGGAAAGGCATAGGGTGGAAAGAACCAAATGTCAATGCACTTACCCTAAGGCAGCTACATTTCTGCATTGCATACAAGGAATTTTGGGACTGTTTTGCATGCATAGGATTCTGAGTTGTAAGTTCTGTATCTTCATTCTTGGCCTGGGAAAATATGATTGAAATATCGATGATGAGACCAGATAATTAGGTCTTTGTAATGAGAATTTTAGGTCATCCAAATTCCAAAGAATTGGTAGGAGCTCTAATAGCTAAATCTGGGCTAGGAATCCAAATTTGTAAGTTTTAACCTATGAATAATAGTTTGTTTGTTATGTTTTCCATAATGGAGAATCTGGCATTGAGAATATAGGTATTTCATGTTGGGTATGCTTGATCCTTTGAGATTTGGAAAGTGAGGCAACACTTTTCTCTCAAGCCTCATCTAGATTGAATTTCATGGCATTTTAGAACCAAATTATCTACGCAGGTCTATTTGTCAAGGTTGTCCTCTATGTTCTTACAGTTGATGTTTTAGGGTATATTATGGAAGATGCACAAGTTTAAGGACAATGAAAGGGATTTTCCATTCTAGGAGGATTAAGAAGAAAACTAAATCTATTTTAATTTGCTAGGACACAGTACCAGATTGGTTGGCTAAAATTTCATGTTAAGGTTACACACACAAAAAAAAGAGGCATTCCCTGCAGTGCTTGGTAGAAAACTACTTTTAATGCAACAAGTGAAAGAAAAAAGAATTCTTGTTATCTCTCTTCATATGTATTTGCCTTAGTTGGAAGCTTCAACAAAATTGACCAAAAAGGCAACTTGCAAATGCCTGAGCTCCATTGGGTTAAAAGGTCAGGTATGAGGGTTATCTATTCCAACAAAGTTGTTAGGGGCTTGCACTACAAACTATTCCTTTTTTTTAATCCCCATTTTCTCTGGTGTAAAAGAACCTTTGTCATAATTCTGTGTAGTTTTAATCTTGAACATATGTTGTATACTGAATACCTTAGTTTTGTTCAGCTTTAAAACAAAAGACAACTTGCCCTTTGGTGTAATTCTCTATCGTCTTTAGATTAACAAGTTGAAGTTTGTATCATAAGTTTATGCTAACTTTATAGACTAGTATTATGGTGAACTTGATGCTTAAGAGTCTCTCTAGTCTTTTACAGTACATCAAAAAATTCAAATTATGTAAATATTTTCCATAGCTTCTCTCTGGAAATATCTGAGCATGCTAAACCATTTTTGATTAATTGCAGGTAATTGTCAAAGATGCTCATACAAACACAGGAAGGCTTGCAAGAGTCCTTGTTTGGATCCTCCTAATCAAAACCCTATAGATTTTTACCTGTCTAAGAAATTGTTGTTTTCTGATTTTCCTGGCTTGAAACAGATGATGGGCCTTCTATCTAGTTATTGTTTGCCTCGAGAAAGGAATTCGGTGGTTGACCCATACATGGCATATCTGTCACCTCAACTGGCCTTTAATATTGGCCTACATTTAGCATGCCTAAAAGTTCTTATAGGAGGTGGTCAAGACTCTTTTGCTTCTCTGTTTCCCAAATGTGTTTTTGCTAAAAATAAGTATCTGAGGACAAAGGCTGTAGTGGATATCATTGCATTTGCCGATATTCAGCAATTGCAATGCTTATTTCCCAAAGAAAACATACCTGGAAGCCCAAATGGTGGTTTTGAGTGTTGTAAATTTCTTACACCTAGATATGCTACACACTTGAGGATATCCTTTGTCAAAATACCTTCCAGCACAATCCTTGACAATTTAAGGAGCAGTTACTTGTTAGAAGTAGAACATCACCAAGAAATGATAGATTTTGCTTTACACAACTACTTTGAAGTTGATAAGTTTATTGCAAGATGTAACAACCATCCTAAATATAGCTTTTGTATTAATATATTTTTCTACAAGAACATGGTGCTTCTAATCAATCTATGGATGCAGGAATAGATGCACCTACTGGCGAGGAGCGTCACAAAAGCATTGGTATCTTCCTCGATCTATGAGCAATGGGTATCCGAGGAAAGGTAAGTTTGGGATATGATGAGCGGTGGAGTTTTCACCTATGTTAGGGTATTAAATCCCTACTGGAAATCCTTCCACCAACATTCCATGTAGATTGCATCCACATAGCTGCATTCTAGGATTATGTGTTTGATTGTAAAATTTTTATCATGTTTAAATGGTTCAAAAATAAAATATAAATATGCATATAGGAGACCACAATAATAATAATAATAAAGGAATAATAAAAATATTAATAGTAACAATAAACATAATAATAATAGTAATAATAATAAATACTAATTATAATTTATAATATAAATAATATGTATATAAGAAAATAAAGGGCATTGTATGATAAGGCCATGGGAAATATGAGGTTAACCTATACTCTAAGTTGATGGAAAAAATGGAATATTTACACATGGCAAAGTGGGAGACGAGCGTATTGCAAGTGGCACCCCCCTTATTAGTTTCTATCCTTTATTTAAAGAGAGAAAATCTTGTGATATGGAGGAAGGAAAAAAGAGGACGTAAGACTCGACAGGAAAATTGGAAGAGTAAGGCGAACACCGTATTCAGGTCTGGTTGAATATTTCTATAAGCAACTTTAAAATATAACATAAGAGAATTTAAAATAATGGACATTGCAATTTAATTGGAACGAGGCATGAGAATGGTTTATGAAATCCCCTTTGTAATTGACTATGTTTTCACTGGCAATAAGACTATGGCTAAATTTAATATTATGGAAGTTCATCTTTGAGTGACTGCATGGTTTTTTTTAGCCAATAAGGAAATTTATTGGGCTATGTTTGCTTTTTATTGTAACCCTAATAATACAAATTCTTCTACTGTAAGTTTGCTTGGCTTTCAATTATTCTGTTGCACCTGCTGATTTCATAGTTGTGTAGGTTCTTCTGCTGTAAGTTTGCTTGGATTTTAATTATTCCACTACACCTACTGATTTCATAGCTGTGTAAGTTTATTGTGTGGTTGTGGGTGCATTTTATGAATGATTAACTAAGGATTACGTCCTACATAACTTATATTTGTCCACATATTTCTTGCAACCCCAACTTTCTTGTAATTTATGGGTGCCATGGGTGAGAGTGGTACTGAGCGATGAAATGGGGAGTTGGAAAGCTCTGGTATTAATACCATATTTTATTATAGTGTTTTTGATGGGAAAATTTGGTATTTATTCCATATGCGTCTTATTTTTCTTAGAATGCATTTTGTGTATGATACAAATTTCTATCTGCATGGACTTTGGGTGTGTATGCATATAGGGTAGCATGCATTCATGGTAGTTGGCCGCTCTGATCCCTTGGTTTGAAATTTTATTCCCCAAAACCCTAGCCCTAGTTGATGAAGGTGGACTCTGATAGTAGAAGCAAGTACTCAACAATAATGTCGCCATGGCCATTAAGCTCATGATATGCACTCAGTTCTACACCATATGTATTTGGATGAAGAATATATTTTAATATTTGATTAAGGCCAGTATATGAATGGCTGTGTTCCAATTTATTCTGGTTATTTTCTGAAGAATCGCTGGAGGCTTTGTTACAAACAAAATCTAATATCTGTTGTTGATGATATGGTTTCAATTTATGTAATTTAAGGATCATTTGGTGTTGTATTCATGCATAACTATTATAGGGTTGTCATTGAGCGATTTTGTTATCTTATGTTTGAATTAAGAAAGTTGTTTTAATATCTGGTTATGTACTCCGGAGGATATACACTGTATATATGGTTACACTATTTTATATTATGTACCTTTTGTTATTAAATTGTATTTTCTTTGGTTCTTGGTAAGTGGAGTACCAGGTGTATGGTGACATTACCTTCATTATCGCTCAACTAAATTTTTGTAGCATCATTTCCATGGTTATTAATCTGGCCTTGCTCTTGTAAGATTAAAAACTTAAGAGTAAACCCTGTCAGTACTCTTGGTTCAAATTGTAGAACACAAAAATTAGTATTAAAAAGCAAATGGTTGTCAAGTAGTTTTCATCTCCCTGATTTTTCCATAGTGATAAGATTGACTCTCAAAAAAATGATAGGTTGATGCCTTGGGATATTATGGTCTTATTTCGTGTATTAAAACTGGAGTGAGTCTGCGATTAAATCCGACCAAGAAGTATACATAATATTAATGTTTAAAAAAATTAATTTTACCTTTCGAAGTTTCAATTTATGAAGTGGTATTTATTTAAATTTATGAAGCCTTCTGTTATGCTCTTGTTGATTTGTGTTTCCTTTTATGGATAACACCTGTGGCTACTCATTAAAAACCTTTTGATTAATTCAGTATTATGTTTTAATTGATGTTTGAGGAAATCATGGATGGCACACTGTATATGTTTTGAATTCTGATCCATAGACGTTATTTGGTTATGACCAAAATCTCTTGGCAATTATTTCTGTTGTGGCAGCCACCCAATTTGTTCCTCATGAGTCCACGTTGATTGAAAGATTTTCTAGTAGGGTTGTGTAACAATTGATTTCTTAAGTAATCCCAAGGTGCAATATTATTTGAAACCCATGTTAGGAGTAAAACTGATGAGATATGTATTGATACAAATGGATTACATATATAGGCATAAGGCCTATTTGATAACATGACAAATGTCAAGTGAAACTGACAAGTGTCAAGGTGAAGGCATAGTGCACTTTAATTCTAACATTCCCCCTTAAAGTGCACTATCCTAACTAAAGAAAAAAACAAGTCAACATTAGGTAACATTCCCCCTTAATGTTGACTTCTCTAAAAACAACCTATCATCCTCTTTTATTGCTGATTTTGTCTAGGCTCGTGCTACTTACGCTTGGCTCTCCAACTGTGAATAATTATAGATTCACTATGTATACATCTCGGTCTGTTGCCTCAGGGTTAGCCACATCTATGGGTTTTTTGCCACTGCGTCAGCCGTCTAAGTGCCTCAGGGTCATCATGGGTGCCTCAAGGTCAGCCACTTCTAGGTCTATTGCCTTTGTAGGTCATCCTCAGAGGATGTTGCCTCTCGTAGGTCACTGACTAGATCCACCATGAATATCAAATCCCTCCTCATGGTGAACTCAATCTAGAAGGTGTTGGTATTTGTCGAAAATGCACCTTAATACATAAGGAAAAATGAGCCATGAAATTCAATAAATGAGCCATAGAAGCCAAATATGGAGGAGAAGAAGAAAGAAGAATAGAAGAGAATATTCTAAAGTGTCTTCGTCTGTAGTCTTCAGAAGTAGATATAAAAAACTCGGATAGAGTCTAGGGTGTCTATGTCTGTAGTCCCTAGAATAAGTGTCTTTATGGTAGTCACCTCATCTTACCGGAATGCATGGGTAACCAGCCGTTGCATCCACCAAGTAGAAAGAGGATATTACTAGATACTAGGTTCACTTACAAGTGCCTTTGGGAGTGTCGGGTTCAACCGAGAGTGCACTCCAAGGTAGAAAACTTTGAGGCTTAAAAACTCAAATGAAATAGCCTCATAATTACAAATGGACACCACCAATGTGTCCATCTCAAAAAAATCTTTCCAACGACTATAAACATGGCTATAGTCGGATCTCAATAAGTCCTTCATCCATGGGAAAAACAACAGTAACCTCACTAAGCAGCAAATACCCCTCGCAATGTGGCGGCATCGCTCTCTAGTAGAAAAAAAACATATTAATTTACCCTCACAGGGGAATTACATGGGCCATCTAGGCCTTCCACCTCCATGTAGAAAAAAATAGGGCCATGTGGGCCTTTTACTTCCACTTCTTGTGTGGAAAAATAAAAAAATGGCCAATGATGTCGGCCATTTTGACAGGCATGTTCCCCATTCAAATTGTAATATAAAGTGCCCCTGCACTTTAACAAAACATGCCCTGCACTTTAATATAAATTCCCATACAATATAAAATAATGAACCTCCACTTTAAAACAATAATGGGCCAAGCCTATGCTCATGGCCATTCATTTAAAAAAAAACCCCATAAATAACACCCCACTATATTGCATTTAAAATATCCCCCTCATGAATAATAGTGCTGAAACAAGCACCAAATGAAAGCCCAAGGTCCCATGGTCCTGGTGGTTCCCCATGGAAATCACGCTGCAAGGCTGGGAAATGATTCCTAGATCAGTCAGGAGATCGAACTGGATAAGGGTTCGATTTACTCCTTGAACTTTAGTGCGACTCGAACCTATGCTTAGCTGGAGAACTTGAATGTGTTAGTGCCTCCTGCAGTAGGAAATTTAGATTTGCAGACTCTCTATAATAGCGAGGCGGTGCGCTACATGGACTCCAAGCTGGACGGTGGAGTCCAGCAAGGTGGTGTGCTATGTGGAATCATCCCACTTCGACATTCTCGAAGGGAAGAGGGGCCTCCAGCTGCTCTTCGATAATGAGGGCTACGTATCGCAGACCATCAAGATGGTGATGGGAAAATTGTACACCCTTTGATTTATGTTAGGTAACGGTGGGGATGGCTGCCACAAACCCCTCACCGTGATAGCCTTCGCTGGGGATCGATCGCTTGCCGCTAATTACAGCTCTGAAATCTCTGGTAGTTATCAGGAATTCAACTTGACTTTCATCGCTAAATTGGAGAATACGAGGATTGCTTTCTACAGTTCGTTGCTAAATTTTGATAGTGCTTAAACATTGCTGCAGAGGGCATGGTAGATCCGTTGTTCCAAAAGTTGTTGACAGGGACGACAATATTCTCCCTTGTATCCATCTCTCGACAGGAAAGCTCCTAAATTGGGTGCTTTTTAAATCTGGATGGAGGTGAAGGCGAAGATTGCTGCACTTGCTTCACAATACAACCATAATTGCCGCTGCTATTATGCTGGGGCCTCCAAATATCACCATTACTGTTAGTATTGTTGTTGTTGATGTTATTGTTATTATCATATCTGAGGAGTTTATGTGGCGGAGGACGCGTCCAGGGCCGCTGCACGACTTCTCCATGAGCATCCTCTTCTGCATGGTACTCAAGGGCCTACTGAGATAGAAACATCTTCTAGATTTTTAGGCCTCGATTCTGCTCGGGCATGCAGCATGAAATGGGAACGGGGCAGGGGTAAAGGTATGGGTATGACGAATGGGAAGGAAGAAGCTTTGTTACCACGATTGCGGCTCCCGCTAGCTTGGAGTTCATCTTGTTGTGGCCGTGGGGAGAAATGTGAGGGGGATTTAACCGGGACTGATGCTTCTGAACTGAATGAGATGAAGCTACTACGTTGTCGATGATGACCCATAGCTCTGTGTCGTCAAGATCGCTGTTGTCTCTATAGAACTGAACTAAATCCATGGAATGTAAACTCCTTCCCTTTCTCCTTGAGGTGTCTTTGGAGAATTTGAAGCCAAGATCGAAGTTGTAAGGGAACTCGAACAATGGTCCTCCTACTGCTCACCGCATCTTGGATTTGACTTCGACACTTGAGATTCCCCCTAAAAAAAATTGGCAGCCATGAATGGTTTCAAGCTATCTGGTTTTTGATCCATTTTAAAAAATGGAGAGCATACTCCCTAGGCTTGGAAAAAAAAATGGGAAAAATGAGGAAGAAATGGGGGAGGGAGGATTTCCATGAGGGAAATCCCCCCTCAAGGGTTTACACAGGGCAGGAGAGCGACTAGGCTCTGATACCAAATGTTAGGAGTAAAACTGATGAGATATGTATTGATACAAATGGATTACATATATAGGCATAAGGCCTATTTGATAACATGACAAATGTCAAGTGAAACTGACAAGTGTCAAGGTGAAGTCATAATGCACTTTAATTATAACAACCCATAGTTTCTTGTGTCTTGAAACCACCTCGATTTGGGAACAACCTTAGGTGTCATTGTAGGTCACTGAATTGCATTAACTTCTGAATTATGCGAAATGTCTTGTTTGGTGTGGCTAATCAATTGTATCATCAGCCAAAAGTGGGCACTCAAACTAAGCATTAAACTCATGATTTTATTTATATTGCCATCATTAATAAGACTTGTCGTGTCTAGCTTGACCATGAGTTCTTATGAAATCTGGGATCACTTCATTCCCTAGATAATCATGACCTAACACCTTAGCTTAGATTCGTTACGTAATAATATTTTGATTAAAAATGGGGATGACATGTGTTGTTATTTGTCTTGGGAAAACTGAATGTATTGGAATATGAAAAGTCAAATTATAGGCTCCTTATTCGAAATCATAGTACATGATTTAAATTGATCTTACCATGCTGATTTGGAATTAAATAATAATACCTTGTTCTACGTAAATATTATTTGGCTTCTTGTGTTAAATATAAGGAAAGATATCATTAGAAATCGTGGTTGGAAAAATAAAAGGAAATATTATTTGTCTTTATGCTGTCAGAGATGGAGGAAATATGTTGTTTGTCTTCATGCTTCAAAATTGATTAATAAAACAAGAAATATCATTAGGCCTTATCTTTCAAGGATTTGGGGAAATGTTTTTAAGGAATATGTTAAAAGCCAAACATAAAACGTTATTCGACCTTATTTATCCCTATGTTTTCAAATTATGAAGTTATTTTGGTTGTTGGCATTTAGGCTTTTATGTTAAAGATAAAGGAAAATATTTGAGAGAATAAGTTAGATGTTCTTTTAAGGAAGAGAAAGATTAAAGTAGAAATTGTTCTTTGACTTATGTTCTTTTTATGATTTTTAATTTGAAAGGAAAAAGATAAATTGGTTGTTGCTTACAGAAAAGATGTTATTTGATTTTATGCTCTAATGTTAAATGAAGACTCATTAGACTTTATGTTTTTAGAATAAAAGAACATGTTTATGAAATTGGGATTATTATCTTTTAGATGAAGGGAAGATTTGGTAGAAAATGTTATTTATGTTTTATAGAGATGGAAAGAATTTGTCTTTATGTATCAAATTAAGAAAAGTCATTTGACTACATGCTTAAAGAGAAAAAGGGGAAAATATTTTTATAAGTGGAAGCATTATCATGAAGTCTTTATGCCTTGGATTTTTAAATAAGGGCATGATGAAATATTTTTAGTAAGATAATGGAGCCTGAGAATTTCAAAATATACCTTAGAAATTCCTTGAGACATCATGAACAAATACCAATCCTACCCCTTAAACCTTAGACAAACCTTGCTGAAAATACCTCCGAAAGTGGGAGGATAATACTAGAGATTGTGGGAAGACAATATTGACTTCAATGATGATATTGCAGGAAGGCAATCATCATGTAAGTAAAAATGATGGTGTTGCGGGTAGGCAATCATCATTGAAATAAAAATGATGATGTTACATGAAGGCAATCATCATGAATCAGGGCTCTAACCGTATTTTTGACAGGAAAAGTCATAATGGGAGGTAATAAAGGGTTGTATGGGAATCCCTTCTAGGTTATCCCTGCTAGTGACTGAGTGGATAAATGTGTTGACTAGGTGATACCAACAACACGATGGTATGGTACATCATGTTGGTTAATAAACATATAATGTCAGGTGCTTACCAGGGTAGTGGTAAGACCTTAGACGATGCTCCAGAGCAAGTGGTTGATCGTCTAGCTCGAGCATGTATGCGTTAAGTCTTACAAAAATAAACCTAATTATTGAACAATCCTGTAAGACACGAGAAAGTATGCATCACACCTCTAGGTGATATGGGCTCTAGAGGATAAAAGAAACCCACTGTCCAGACTTAGGATCTCAGGAGGATATGGAAGTCCAAATGGTAGCTATATGGGATCTGGCCAATATCGATCTCATGAGTATTCTAGTTGCAGCAGAATGACACTCATGAAGATAATCTCAACATGATCACACTAGAAAAATAAAGCTGATAAAAATAAAATAAAGAAAAATTTTGACTCCCAAGTGGTAGTGGCTTGGGGAGAATAGACAACCAAGTGGTAGTGACTTGGGGTGCTCTTACACAAGGGGTGATATTTTTTCTATCCAAGTGGATCAGAACTGTATGTCTGATATTTCCTGTCTATGCAAGAGAAAGAAAGAATCAGTTTAATCTAACAATATCATCTATTTTAAGGTATCTTTGCATTTTTATTTTACTTTTAATTTCTATTTTGCAATGGAGGAAAAATAGCCAAAACTGTGTATTCTATTTTGGAAAATGGCATTTTTATTTATGTTTCTGATATCTGTTGTCGTATATCCCAAATATGTCTATTATTGGTCTTGAAATTAGGTGGTGGCTATGGAACCCAGTGATGCAATTCTTCATGTCAATTGCAATCAAACTGCACTTGTTCTTGGTGGCAGTGTACCTTCTCACTTGCCCCCTGCTTTTATGGCTATTTGTGGTGTCGAGTGCATGCCTTTGCAACATGATATTGCTCAACACTTAGCATCTTTGTTGGCTCCTTCCTTGTATCCTTCAGCATTTTCATTTAAATTTAAGACAACGGTACTTTTGCATGGTCCAACAGGTAACATTTTTC
The DNA here is from genome assembly GCA_028583015.1 of Wollemia nobilis. Taxonomy (NCBI): domain Eukaryota; kingdom Viridiplantae; phylum Streptophyta; class Pinopsida; order Araucariales; family Araucariaceae; genus Wollemia; species Wollemia nobilis. The sequence continues at coordinate 439,203 of JAQPPZ010002816.1, forward strand.
CTATTATTTCACATGGTATAGCTTCTGATTGGTGGATCATGTTCTTTTTGTTAATGCAATACTTTATAGTTGGAAAACGTATTCACATGGCTTCTGTTCCTTGAGTAGGACAACTAAATGGACCAATGTGAGATACTATTAGTAGATACTGAAAGTATATAAGAAGGGATCTCTTTGGTCATTATAATTTATTACATAGGATTTTAAAGAATCTTTTATGTAGGCACTGCCATAACCTTTGGAATGCTAATTATTGTATACTGTTCATACTTATTTTAAGGGCATTATGTATAAAAGGTAAAGTGCACATATTGGTTGTCATAAATTTATCAGAGGAGGATATGCTATATTTGGAGTGTCTTTGTAATGGCATAATTTTTGTCTGGCCTGATTATGGCAGGCTGTGGGAAACGCACTGTTGTTGGACATGTTGCAAAGGCCTTGGGTCTACATGTTGAATACAATTGTCACGATCTTTTGGGATCTTCATATCGGAAGACATTTTTTGCTTTAGCACAAGCATTTAATACTACTCAAAGGTGATCTTTCTTATCCTTTAATCTTAGAGGATTGACTTTTAAGAAATATTTAGTTTAGATTACTAAGAAAACATGTCTTTTTGGCATACCATAATTCTAATTGAAACCTTACATATCCACATATTATATCATAATTTTAATGAAAAAACAACAATTGCAAGGAATCAATTTTAAACTGGACTTCTTTCTGTTTATGGCATTATTTTGATTTAAAACAAATAGCTTTGTATTTTATTTTTCCTTCCCCTCGTTAATTTAATTTAATTTTTTTAAAATTGGAATATATCATCTTGATGAAAAGAGATTATGACTGACATTTTTATGGAATGAAAAATTCCATTTCCCATGGCAAATGTACACACTGCTGGATCTATATGATCACCTAAATTTTTATCTATATAAGCATCATGAAAATAATACCATAACAAACGATGTGTTGAGTATGCCCACTGTTGTTTCAAATCTCTTCCATCTTTGATTGTGTCTCAATTTCCTTGACTGTGTTTGCATGCTTGTTCCTGTAGTGCTAACATCGATGTATATAATGGTAAGGATTTTGCTCGAATAGGCTTATGCATGTTCCATCCTATTTCTTCTAATTATGTGATACTTAAACAGGTATGCTCCTGTTATTCTTCTATTATGCCATTTTGATATCTTAGCAACGTCCACAACAAGTGCCAATACGTCACCTCATTAGACTGGATCTGTTTCTCAAATTGCTTCTGTACTTTGTCAATTTACTGAGGCCCATTTGAGTAAGAAAGAGGATATTGTTGATGCAGATGAAATGAAGGATGACCTTGTAAGATATCTTAAACTTCTAATTTCAGTTCAACTGGACTTTTCTGGTTTGCATTTTGGGTCTCAATTTACATTGTTTTTTTTATGACCCCAACAAGATATTCTTTTTACTATGTACTTCAAATTGCTAACATTGTTGCTTACCTGAATGCAGAATCCAAATAATAGGTGGGGAATAAGAAAAGGTCTTACATTTCTAGTGGCAGTTGCTGACAGTACTGAAGATATTGCACCCTCCATCAGGCGTTGCTTCAGTCATGAAATAAGTATGGGTGCTCCTACTGAGATTCAACGGATCTAATTGCTCTTTGAGTCTGTTCACAAAGTGGCAAGTGACTGAAAATGTGAGATAAAAATCTGGTTATATCATTTGTTATAGTTCTTTTGCATCTGCATATCTTCCCTTTTGTAGGATTTATGACAATATTGCTGACTAAAACTTCATTGCTAGGAGGATAAGCTTGACCTGCTCGTGAAGGACATTGTTGGACAGACTTCAGGATTCATGCCTAGGGACATTCAAGTTGTAATTGCTGATGCAGGGGCAATCCTGGTGTCCAGAATTGAGACCAAGAAAAATGAGCAGAATCAATATGGTCAAAGCATTGATATGCAACCAACTGAAGCAGGAAACATAAATGAATGTTCAAATGCTGGAGAATATCACCTATGTAAGGAAGACTTGGAAAAAGCATTTGACCGAATCAAGAAGAGAACTGCATCAACTTTGGGGGCTCCAAAAGTAAAACGACAATTCAGTTATGCTATTTTTGACTAATGTGATATTTAATAATACTGCAAGAGGCAAATGCATCTTGAAATTAATCATTGTGTGAATAAAGAGCCCATATATTGAGTTGTAAAATTTAATGTCTCCAATAATTTAACGTTGAGAAATTCTTGTGTTGAAGCTGGAATATTTTGTTGGTCATATTCTTGGAATAACCATACACTGTTTTCATGTTTTTCATAGGTGCCAAATGGAAAGTGGGAAGATGTGGGTGGACTTGAGGATGTGAAGAAATCAATTCTTGACACTGTTCAGGTACATCTGATTTATTCCTTCCTCTTTGATATGTCTGCTCAAGAAGAAGATCCATACGGGGAGATCATCTCTAGAAGGAAGAAAATTCATTACATTTCTGTGTTGTATTTTGTTTATATAGATGGAGAACTTATTAAGATTTAAAATAGAACTTTAGAAAGTGAAGAAAAGGAGTACATTTAGGATGATTTTCGATCACTTGTTGGAGTGTCATATTTTGCAATACTTTATCGGAATGAACAAAAGTAGAACATCAAATCAAATTTTATGCAAGAGAAATTAAAGAAGCAAAAGAGAAAGAGCTATAGAAAAAAAATTGAAGGATGCTTTTGAGCATACAAACAAATGATCACAATCATGACAATGGATTGGGTGGTTGAGGGGTACTTATACCAAATGCCAAATCCTCAACAATAATAATTAAAATCACTTAACCCATGCTAATATAACATTAAGGCATAAATACTAATTACAAGTTACTAAACCCTTGGCCATAACACATTAGGCATAAAAGGTTTAGTGAAGGTTAACCATAATAAGGTATGGCCATGTGCCCATAGGGCTAGTTACATCAAATACTAATAAAATACATTGCATACTAATATAACATTAAGGCATAAAGACTAATTACAAGCTACTAAACCCTTAGCCATAACACATTAGGCATATAAGGTTTAGTAAATGTTAACCATAATAAGGTATGGCCATGTGCCCATAGGGCTAGTTACATCAAATACTAATAAAGTACATTGCATACTAATAAAACATTAAGTCATAAAGACTAATTACAAACTACTAAACCCTTGGCCATAACACATTAGGCATAAAAGGTTTAGTGAATGTTAACCATAATAAGGTATGGCCATGTGCCCATAGGGCTAGTTACATCAAATACTAATAAAGTACATTGCATAATGATTGCCTATAAACTTACACATGATTACATCATTCAATTTTGGCCTTAGCCAATAAAGTTAGATTACATGATTTCCAACACCCCCCATAATTGGAATTGAGGGGCTAATGAGAGAAGACCTTATTGATGACAATATCCTCCCACCACCACCAAAAAAAATAAAAATAAATAATTATTCTAATAGGTTGGATTGCTTTGATAATTGGAGGAACCATTTGGGTCTCCCTCGTCATCTAGAAGTTTGCCCCCTGACTTCCAGACTTCAACCTTCATAGAATCACTATACAATTCTTTGTAGAATGTCATTGCCTTTTATAGTATCTGCCTGAGGGCTTTGAATTCTTTAAAGAATTTGCCTTTGGGCTGTTAAGCCTTAGCCTCCATTGGTTTAATGTCCTTAGGATGAGCCTGAATTTGAGGAAGCACACCACAATTCTTTATGCAACCTAAAAGTGAACAAGAAGAGAAAAGAGAGCTTTGAGGGTTATAGGAATTGGTTCCCTTATATATGGAGAGAGGAATGGCAAGAAAACATTTAAAATCCTCCTTTGCGCCTCCAAAGAATCCCATATTTGTTTTTAGTTTCTTAAATCCAGTTTTCTCTCCTTTAAAGATGGACCAAAGATCTCAAATTTGTAATACTTTGCATATATTGTAATTTTACCCGTTGAAATGGGTGCTATAATATCCCATCACACAATGAGACATCCTCTTGTCACTGGAATGTCGAGTTGTGGGACTGGAAGACCACCAAGGTCTTATTTGGCCTACTTGTCACACCGATTGTGTTGTATGGTTGCGAGGTGTGGGCCAGTGGCATGACAAATACAAAATGAAGGTAAATAGAAAGGATTCAAAAATATCTAATTACAAATTTTCTTAGAATTAAGGTCACAATCCCTTATGAAATTATTCTAGCTGAAACTATAATGTTTCCTGTTGAGTGGTGTTTTCACCCAATTGTGAAAGCACACTCTCCGGTAGGATTTGGGTTCCAAAATCCCCTCTTGCAAAGAAGTTAAACAAACAACTTCTCCAAGGTTCTTGTTATATTAGCATTTGCATATGTGCATCAAATAAAGATATTCAATTTAAATGCTAGGAACACTTTAGTGGTTGCAAGTAACTGTAAACAAGGGGCACTGTAAAAGCTTTAAGAGCTATACGTGGCCACCATGAAAAATATTAATATATATATATATATATATATATATATATATATATATATATATATATATATAATCCTTTTTTGTTTTTATTATTATATATTTTTTTGTTTTTATTTTATGTTCATTTGTTTATATATATATATATATATATATATATATATATATATTATTTTTATTTATCCTTTCTTTTTTCTTTTTTTTTGTTTTATTTATTTATTTATTTTTTTAATTCCTTTTTAGTTTATTTATTTTTTTAAATATGAATTAACCCAAAAGTTAATGTTTGAATTATAAACACTTTAATAAACCTATAAAAAAGAAAAAGACAAAAATCACACCAAAATTTATCAAAAAAAATGTGGGTCCCCAAGCTTTGGGGCTAGTTGTGAAACAGTCACAACAAATGGCGACTCTACTGAGAAATGCTCCTGAGCATTTCGATGAGAACCCAAAAAGAAAAACCTGAAAACACACTTCAAAACTTTAACACGAGTGTCAACAAATATCCAAAGAATGCCAATAGATCAGAAATACATGAAACATCAGAATCGCTAGGCATCAGCTCGGTGTGTGCAATGTGTTTCTTTCCCTATCATTTGAAATTGATCCACACTCCATTATCAGTTTTGCATGAATGCATATGTGGGATGGTGAATGATTTGTGTATCCTAATGAATGTGCTAGGAAATTTTGCTTTCATAAAATGCATGGTCATTCTTCTATTATTATGTACAAGCATTCAAGATTGCCAAACCCTCTTAGGATCAACTATATGAATTACTTTATTATATATCCCAAAGTTGGTTATGAGTCCCTACTATCTTGAACCCATGTGCAAGTGAAAGTGAAATCAAAACTTTGGGGAATCAGACTCCCAACCAACCGAGATGAGAGTTTAACCCTATCCTTACTATTCTGATTTAGAATTCATTACCTCACTTTAAGCAAAATAATTAAACCAATTATGGAAGAAATGGTCATGCTAGTCTAACCCTCTAGACAATCAGTGGTCTTGTTTTTGAGGCAAGACATGATGCCATGCATGGGCATATCTTAACCCCACAATCCAAAACTTATCTTCATTTCTTTGGACCTTGGGGATGACTACCCATCCTTTGCAGAGGACAAGTAGTATGATCCTTACAATCCAAAATAAAGATGAGATGGGAAAAATTTATTTATTATTATTATTTTTTACTTCTTGGACCTTGGGGATGACTACCCATCCTGGCTAGGGACATGTAGTACGATCCTTACAATCCAAACCTTAGGTGTAAATGGAAAATATTAATTTTGTTGCTTAGACCTTGGGGATGACTACTTATCCTTTGTAGAGGACAAATAGTACGATCCTTACAATCCAAGACTGATTATGAAATGAGACATAAGAGCTTTGGGGAATTAGATTCTCAACCAACCGAGATGAGAATTTATACCCTATCCTTACTACTCCAAGTGGGTCAAATCAAAGCTTTGGGGAATTGGATCCTCAACCTAAGTTTGATGAGGATTTAACCCTATCCTTACTACTCTGATTTTCGACTTTAAGCTCTATGGAAGTGGTCAAAACCACTGTTTTAAGGATCATGTTGCATAATAGGATAGACATGAAAATCTTCTTTCGCCCAACCTTCCTTCCAAGTTAGGTTTTGATCATTTTGCTCAAGATCCTTTTTAATGTATGAGACGTGCTTGGTTCTAGATAACTCAAGACTCAGTTTCCAACCTTAGGATTCACTTACATATATGTTATAACACAACCCTAAGAGGATTTGACATATTTTAATGGCTTGTACCTAAGATGCATATGTAACTAAGATGAGATGTATGTAAGGTGAGATGGAACATGAATGCATTATTTCTTGAATTGCAAATGGAATGATTTGTCATGCAAAACTAACTCTTTCATGCATCACAAAATCAAACAATATAACTTAAGATGTTTATGTTACTTGTGGAGCTTCTTCAAGACAATTCCAATATTTCATATTCTCCTGATTTTAGGCATAAGTTAACATCTCAATTTTTTTATTTTTTTTTATTTTTTTTATAGACAAACCAACATGTCCAAAGGACTGACACACAAAACTTAAAACCAAACCCAAAAGACCAAAAACTATATACAAATGTACAATATAATACAAGATGATGCAAAGCTTGGATTATCACTTCCCTGGATCCCAAACATGATTAGAACATTTCAACAAAAATATAACATGATATGCATGCCAAATGTTGTGGGAATCCAACACAAACAAGACTAGACCAAACAATGCAACAAATTTCCACTTGTCATGCTCACCATACCAATTTGATTTTGTTCCAATAATACTCCCATAGGTGAGCATCAAATTACTAGAATGATTAGACAATAAATGATTTTCAATTTTATCATGTCTATTCTTTAAAATGTAACCCTCATAATTCCTTCCTTGATTTAGAATTAGGCTATCCTTTTCAAATATGCAATTTTGTAAGTAAGAGCCTATTTCTACAAACTTCAAAGCCAAATCATTTTCCAAATTTGTAGGCCAATCAAATTTGTGTAATAATTTACAAGCATCTAGGATATTTACTAAATTAGGATCATTAAAAGTTTTTATCTTAGATTCAATTAGTAATTGTTGATGAATTTTATTTAACAATTCAAGTGCATCAACTTCTTTTCCATTCATTAAAACCATGTTCTTAAAGGTGTGATTAAAAAATATACCTTGTTTTTCATTTACCTTTAGTGACATTTCATCATTCAAATTATTTAAATTCAAAATATGGTCATCCTTTTCAATCCTCAAACACTCTTGGTCAAAGTGTATGTCAAGTAATCTGCTTTGATGATCACTTATTTGAGTTGCTTCCAATTGATCCATCTCTTTATCATTTGGTTCTAATTCTTTGTTCACTATCCATGGCATCTCTTCATTTGAATCCCCAAAATCATCATGCAAACTTGCATCCACACTTTCAATGAATTTATATTTTGTCCCCTTTTCAAATCTCGTGAATATGAGGTCTTCGTATGATGTAGAAGGTTCAACATCCTGCATATCAAGTAAAATATGAGTTTTATCTATGGAGATGTGAGAAAAGAATGCATTATCATATCTCCCCCAACCATTGTGAAAATTGTCATCCAAATCTATGATATGAAACTCCATGGTATTTGTGACATGATCTTTTGATTCATTCATCCATTCATTTTCTTCTTTGTCCTTGGCAATAGGATCATTATAATCTTCCAAAATTTGATGAGATCTGAAACCCTCTTCCAAAACATCCTCAAATTGTACAGGAGTTGTAATATCTTCCTTTGAGTAGGCAATTATGTCATCCTGCATATCAATTGGCACACAAGTTTCATTAGTAGCTTTGGAAAGAGTGAAGTCTTCCCACTTCTTCCAAACATCATAATAATCATCTTCCAAAATCAAGTGGTGACGTTCAACTATTTCTTCAACATTTTCCAAATCATCAATGTGTTTCTCATCAAATTCGTCTTCACCTTCCTTAGATGGTTCAATTATTTCCAAAAGTGGGTTATTTCTTGAATTCAAATTTATAAGGCTATCATTGTCCAAATTAGTAACCCATGATTCATTATCATAATTTGGAGGGTGAAGAATTTCTTGATCTTTAATTTTACACATTTCATCAATAGTATCTTCCAAGAACAAGTGGTGAAATTCTATCATATCTTCAAATTTATTTATTGATTTTCTTTCCATTTCTCTTTCAACCACTTCATTCAATTCTATGGTGGGTTCCATCCATTCACATATATCAAACATTGTTGAATCTAGATAATCATGTATCTCTACATGATCCTCACTATTGGATGTTGTCTTAGCAATTTGCACCTCCTCGTGAACTATATCCAAGGTGGTCATAAAATTTGGGTATTCGATTCATCCCCTTGATCATTTACCTTAGATATCCTTGGAGTGGAGGGTGCTATGTTTGATGGTTGGTGTAGGTTGGCATCAAAAGAACAATCTCTCATGTGAATATGTTGTGCCTTTTCTTCTTCAAGACCTTGTCGTTCTATCTCTTCTAAGATCTCATGGATTCTCTCTAGGGACAAACCACTCAGTTTTTCCTCAATGAGTGAAGCAAGTGTGGGGTGTATGGCTCCTAGGTATACTTCCATGGCTTCTTCTTCTGATGTGTTAAAATTTTCCCACATTTGAGAGTGCAACTCACGAAATCTTCCATTGAATTGACTCAAGGATTCATTAGACTCTTTACATATGGAGGTAAATTGATTTTTCAATATTTCTAAGTCAGCCTGATTACCAAAATGATGAAGATAGGCTGCTTCTAATTGTATCCAAGAAGTCCTAACCTCCATGGGTAGTTGGCTATACCAAAAGAACGGTCTATCATCCAAAATGTATGCAAATAGCTTACAAGCTATCTCCTCATAAAAAATCTGGAATTGACACAATGTACTCTTGTATACATGCAGCTTTTGCAAGTATCCTAGTGGTACCTCTTGATTAAAACACCGTAAAAATTCCAATAACATTTTAGGAACATGATATGGTACCACAGGTATAGACAAACCCTTATAATGATCCTCTATTATTAATACCATTCTCTCTCTTAGAGACACTAGTTTTTTTCTTAAGAATACCCTTTGCTCCTCAAGTGTTGCCATTAGTGAACTTAAAATGTAATCTTAGAACCAACTCTGTTGAATATTCAACCTGCAATGTATAAACAAAAATCACGTTAGCATCAAAGAAGAGATGTATTCCTTAGAATCAAATGAAAAGTAATTGCATGAAATAACACTTTGTTAGTCAAGACCAAAATTTTCAAAATTAAATTAAATCACTTTATTTCTGTATGAACAATCCAAATGTGTTGTAAAGCTCTTAAGCAATTTTAAGCATTTAAAATCATGATGAAATAAACAGTTTCATGCCCTCTTTCTAGCGCCAATCTGTTGAGTGGTGTTTTCACCCAATTGTGAAAGCACACTCTCCGGTAGGATTTGGGTTCCAAAATCCCCTCTTGCAAAGAAGTTAAACAAACAACTTCTCCAAGGTTCTTGTTATATTAGCATTTGCATATGTGCATCAAATAAAGATATTCAATTTAAATGCTAGGAACACTTTAGTGGTTGCAAGTAACTGTAAACAAGGGGCACTGTTGGTTTATTTTACCATGAAACTTTAATGATTGTTCATTGAACCCTGATAAAGTAAATGTGAGTTGGCCCTCATATGACCACGATGTAATGCTTTGATTCCTTTTATCTTGATGTTTTTAAGATGGATTTTATTTTGCATTAAATCTTCAATGATGAATATGGTCTCCAAATGTAGCTTCAAAATATCACTTTAACTTATCCCTCTTAAATGAAATCAGATTTTCATCAAGATGAACAATTAAGTGTTTTAAGGAAAAGACCTTCAATGTAGTACTCAAATTATCCCTCTTTCGTAAAATTGGATTTTTTATGAAGAAAGGGTAATTTTGGGCCCAAAATGGAAGTTTGTGAAAATGCCGTAAAACATAACCCCTTTAATGAAATTGGAATTTCCATGAAGGGAATGTCATCATAGGCTCATGAATGCAAAACAAAACTGGAAAAACGAAATTTGACCTTAAAATGGAAAATTTCTATTTTCGGATTTTTAAAATCTGTGACAAAACAGCAACTTCGACGAATTTTTAAAAATACTAAACAAGTCTGAAAATGAAATTTCAAAGTGCGTATTTGAAGTCTGAATTATAATCTCCGCAATGGTGAAATCCGTTTTAGATTTTGAAATTTTTTTAATGTTTATTTTAATGTCTGAAAATAGGAAAAAATTCTGAAATTAAAATTTTTGGAAACAGAAAATTTAAAGTTTGCATCAAAATAATTGTTGAAAACACAGCAATGCAAAAGCTCCTTCAGTTTGATAGCACCCCGTCCTGCAAAACCGAATACGTGAGAGTTTCATACATGCAACCTAGCTTATTTGACCTGCAAAATAAACACAATCAAAGTAAACTAGGTGCTGGTTCCTAGGGTTTTATATAATTTCCAGATTGCAAACATTCACATGAAACAACCCAAAATAATGGCATCAATTTCACATACAAGTCTGAAATCTGAAAGGGGAAAAATAAAACAATTAAAATTAAGCATGCAGAAAATTTCTCATTCTTTCTTGCTAACAAGGCCTGAAATTTCTGAATAAAAGCTTTCACATTCCAATTAAAATCCCTGCTTTACAAATGTGGCCATGCCCAAAGTTCCCATTTGGCCATGCCACCATTTCCGTCCTCCGTTTTTTCTCTCCCTTTTCGTTTGCCTCCCGATGTGCATTTAAAGTTTTCAAACAATGCTTTGTTTCCTTTGGATGGAAACCCTACGCCTTCTTCATTTTCTTCGTTTCACTTCTCGGCCCTTTCGTTTCCTTCTCCACGGCGTTTCGTTTCTCTTCCTTTCCTCCATACGCAACACCCTGCAAAACAAAACAAAACACGTTAAAAAAAACAACTACTAAACTTTACCTAAACTAACATGAAAAAATTAAAAATTAAAACCTAAAACAAAAAAAACAAAAAGCTAAAAAACAAACCTACCACTACATACTACTTAAAGCTAATAAAAAGAGCTTTTAAAAGCTTTAAGAGCTATACGTGGCCACCATGAAAAATATAAGATATTATATATATATATATATATATATATTTATATATATATTTTGTTTTTATTATTATATATTTTTTTGTTTTTATTTTATGTTCATTTGTTTTATATATATATATATATATATATATATATATATATTATTTTTATTTATCCTTTCTTTTTTCTTTTTATTTATTTATTTATTTTTTTAATTCCTTTTTAGTTTATTATTTTTTTAAATATGAATTAACCCAAAAGTTAATGTTTGAATTATAAACACTTTAATAAACCTATAAAAAAGAAAAAGACAAAAATCACACCAAAATTTATCAAAAAAAATGTGGGTCCCCAAGCTTTGGGGCTAGTTGTGAAACAATCACAACATTTCCTTTAGAGGCAATTGCTATGACCAAGTTATGATACTTGAAAAAATAGAAAACATGAAAAACAACAGATGGATTAAGGTAGTTAGGGATACAAATCTGCATAGGCGAAAGAACATATGGATGAAAAATAATCAGAAATGGATGAAAAATTGGGAATCAACATAAATGAATGCCCAAATTTCAATAAAGACATAAAAAACTATGTGAAAAAAGTTTAGAAGTGAAATGTGGAAAAATGCAAGCAAGAAAAAAAATACTATATTGTAAAGTTTAATCCAACGTATGACCACAAAGAAAAAGCATATATAGATGCTAAAATCAAGTGGATGGAAAAATCCTTATTGCTCAGATAAGGACTAGATCTCATAGGCGTAGATGTAAAACAAGGAGATGGACAAAGACCAAGGAACAATCAGATGAAAGGATATGTACTCTATGCAACACAGGGGCAATAGAGATAGAGGAACATTTCATCTATGAATGCTCGAGTTTTTTGGCCTTCCATGGCAAATAAAAATAAACAATTGGAAAAGGGTCTATAATAGAGTTATTTGAAGACAATAAAATAAAAAATTTGGGGAGTTGCTAACCCAAATCAGAAGGATAAGAAACAACCTTCTCAAGGATATTAATGGTCATATATTTTTTTTGATTGATGGAAAGGGGTTTTGAAAGGTCCCTGAACCTTTTACAATATCAAGACAAAAAGGGGATTCCCAGGAAGGGATCCCACAGAGAGACAAAAAAAAGGGAAACCAAAAAGAGAGACAAGATTGACACAAAAATCCTTAAACACAAGCAAAGACAAAAGTAAAACAAAATCTAGCTTAAACTAGAAAACCAAACCAAACCAAGGAAGCAAGCAGGATCAAATCTAGAACTATGGATCTATCTACTTATCTTCGTCAATGCTCTAGGTTGGGTGACCAGAGACCATGAGTGGAACCATGCCAGAGTTAAATTCCCATGTGGGAGACTGATTAGCCTCGTGAAGAACACAAGCTTATACTGAGAGGGGGGTGAACAGTATAGCACCCACTTTTTACTTTCTTTCCAAACCAATATCAATTAATGTCCTTAATTGCAATAACCAAATATAGCAGTGTGCATTAATAACTCAGATAGCAATAGTAAGCAAGAGCACAAGTCACCACACACAATTGAGACACAAGATTTAACGTGGTTCCCCCAATGTGGGGTACTCCACAAGATAATCTCCTTATAATATTTCACACAAAAATAAGGATCCTTATCCAATACAATGATTACTTTGATCTGCTCAAAGCTAGGCAATACACTGATCTGCTCAGGTAGGCAATCCACTGATCTGCTCAGCTAGGCAACACACTGATCTGCTTAGGTAGGCAATCCACTGATCTGCTCAGCTAGGCAACACACTGATCTGCTCAGGTAGGCAATCCACTGATCTGCTCAGCTAGGCAACACACTGATCTGCTCAGGTAGGCAATCCACTGATCTGCTCAGCTAGGCAACACACTGATCTGCTCAAGTAGGAAATCCACTGATACAGCTAGGCACTCCACTGATCTGCTCAACAAGCTCACACAGAACTTGTCCAAATCTGCTCAACAAGCTCACACAAGAACTTGTCCAAATCTGCTCAACAAGCTCACACAAAACTTGTCCAAATCTGCTCAACAAGCTCACACAGAACTTGTCCAAATCTGCTCAACAAGCTCACACAGAACTTGTCCAAATATGCTCAACAAGCTCACACAGAACTTGTCCAAATCTGCTCAACAAGCTCACACATAACTTGTCCAAATCTGCTCAACAAGCTCACACAGAACTTGTCCAAATCTGTCCCAAAAACTATCCACAAAGCTGTCCAAAAATCTATCCCAAAAGCCTTCTCAAAGGCTCAATCAATCATACTCAAGTAGTACTCAAATCTCATCCACAAATCTTATGAAGGCAAGGCTCAAAGATGAACTCAACAATGAATGGTAATACACTCTTCAAAGGATGACAACTATGATCCACAATGATCTCAACTCAAATCAATCTCATAGAAGCATAAAGAGAATTGTTAGAGACTCAATATGTTCTATACTCAAATCCAATATCTTTCTCAACTCAAGGCAATCTCATAGAAGCATAAAGAGAATTGTTAGAGACTCAATATGTTCTATCCTCAAATCTCAATCTCAACTCAAATCCAGAATATAGAATAGTTTGTTTCATGGAACTTGAACAACCACTTCACACAATCACTTGACTAGGCTCAAACAACTCTTCTCAACCAACTACCACAAGGAACAACTCTTTCTTACAAACCCTAGTCCAAGCATGTATCAACCAACTCAAATGTTTCCAACAATGCTCAACCACAAATCTCACATAACAATGATACTCATGTTCTTCTCAAGTTCAAGTTCTTTGCATAACCAATGGGCTTCAACAACAATGCTAATAAAACATTCTTCACATAACAATGATACTCATGTTCTTTTCAAGTTCTTTGCATAACCAATGGGCTTCAACAACTATGCTTATAAAACAAGGTTTAACCACAACTCTCAAACTAGAAAACCTTGAAGCATTCAACCAACCACTTTCGAAAAGGAAACCACAATCAATCCTTTTCTCTCCAATGATATTTCAGAAATCAACCACCATAATCAATCAATAGGAGAATGTGCCCATACCTTTTATGAAGATGAAGAAACCCCTTTGGAAATCTGCCACACTCAACACACTTTGAAAAAGAACAAAACAACCTTCACTTTGAACCCCTTTACAAAAACAGAAATATCTCTTTACATACACCTTATTTCTCCATCTAATCAAGTTAATCAAATAGCCCTCGAAATAAGCTTTCCAACGATATATAATATGGTATACTTCTAAAAGAGGAAAACACCAGAAATTTCTCTTTTTCTAAAAGTGCATTTCAACCCTTATATCTTGCCTTCCAAGTAAATAAAAATTTAATCAAACATTATTCCCTTAGCATCACCTTATTCCTCCAACATTAGGCAATAATAAAAAATATTCAATAAAACATTTACTTGCCTCTTAGAGGGAATCAAACCCTCGTCACTGCCCACTCAACACCACAACCGCGGTGCCAAAGACCACGTGAGCTATCTGCTCACATAGGATAGAGAGCAAAAATGCTCCCTATATTTCGCTGCCCTTGCTCATGCCAAAAACGTGCGCCAAATGCTCTTCTTCCACACTCTACGAAAATTGAACCCGGTGGGAATCGAACGCATGCCCTGTCGCAACCAAAAACTCCATGCTTCCCAAGCTCACCGTTGGACCACGCTGTCACATCGAAGGATTTTGGGGCTTCCACTTTTTGTTCTCTTCGTTCGATGCTTAGACTTTTGAATCGAAAGCCTTTGCATATATATATGCAACCTTCCTTTAATTTCACATACGTCGGCACCTTTAATTATTAATTTCCTTTTGATGGCGCATGGTTTTTATGACGTCGGCGATGACTTTAATTTTAATTTTAAAATTTAAATTTAAATTTTAAATAATTAAAATTTAAACTAAATATTTAAAATTAAATATCTCCATCACCGGGGCACCTTTTTCGATGAAACGAAAAGCCAACCTGGGTTTTAAGAAAAACCCATTTCAAATCTGCCATCCATGGTTTTAAATAAAACCTTTTATTTTTCCTGCCTTGGTTTTCACAAAAACCCTGTATATATCCATGCTTTCCAAAATATCATAAATGCTTATTTATGAAATACTTTGGCCACCAAAACTCAATGTGATCCATGTGACATCAATGACAACATAAAATACCTCAAATTTCCAACAATCTCCCCCTTTGTCATTGATGGCAACACCTCTAATGCAAATCACCATAGTCACTACAAAAACCATTTATGAGAATCAAAGTTGCTCCCCCTGACTCAATACTCTCTTTGGAGGCTGCTCCCCCTAACTCAATGCTCTCTTTGGAGGCTGCTCCCCCTAACTCAAATCTCTCTTTGGAGGCTGCTCCCCCTAACTCAAATCTCTCCCCCTTACTCAAATCTCTCCCCCTTTGACATCAATGGCAAAAGGGACACCTATGGGGCTAAAATATATGACTCTTAAGCTTAGCCCCCTTACCACCTTCTCTCTTGAGGTGATTAATTTTGGGGTGGGAGTACTTTTACTCCCATATTACATTGTTTCTTTCCTCTATCAACTTCCTTCCATGTTTTTTTGATATCCTTCTCTTGATGAATTACTTGATCTTCTTGTCTAGAACCTGTTTGACCTTCTTGCCTTGAACTTTTTGACCTTCTTGCCTTGAACCTGTTTGGAATTGAGTCCTACACCATTTTGCAATATGTCCAAAGTTATTGCAATTAAAACACTTGATATTGTAGCCTTTGGATGGTGCCCATATCCTAAATCTTTTCTTGAAATAATTTCCATATCCATTCCTTTCTTGAACCCTGTATTGTGAAGCTCTGTTTTCATGACCATTATGACCATGACTTATGAATTGTGTAGCTCTAAAACCAAAACCATGTTGCTCATTTTCTTTGCACTGAAAATCTCTATGACCAATCCTGTTGCATAAGAAGCAATGTCCCTGAAAACCATACCTTCTTCCTTTGAAGTTTCTTCTAGCAAAATCAAACTTCTTTGATCCATGGACCCTACAGTGTATAGCCCTGTGTCCAAATCCATTACAAGAAAAACAATGTCCTTGAAAAGCCCTTTGTTCATGCCTTAGTTCCTCATACCTTTCTTGATCATTTTACCTATGATCATTTTCAACTTGTGCATTGCATCCTTGAACCTTTTTTGTAGTATCTAAATCCTTTTCCTTAATTTCTTCCTTGCTTTCCTCTTCAAGTATTTCTTTTCCTTTTGAACTTGATTCACCTATCTCAAAACAAGATCCAAACTGAATATTTGGAGCCATAGGAACTTTGGAACTTTCTTCATAAAACTTAGGTGCTTCCTTGCTTTCATATTTTAGAACTTCCTTTCCTTTTGAGTGTGATTCCCCAAACCTGAAATATGAGACCTTTGGTGCTTTGGAATCTTCCTCTTCTTTCTCTTCATTTGTGTCAAGTAGCAAATTGGCATCCATATTTATTGTCTTTGAAATACATGTTTCCTTCTTAGTGAAAATATCTTGACCTTTTAAGTCATGTGATGGATCAAACTTCTCACGTATGGAACATCTCAATTCTTTTAGATTCTCCTTAACCTCTTGTATTTTCTCATGGATCTCATTGAAATCTTCATTTAGATCAACTGAGACATCTATCTTTCTTACACTATTCTCTTGTTTAACTTCTTCTGCTTGGAGTGAATGTTCTTCTTCTACTTATTTATTTATGGATTTTGGAGTTTTTTTAATTTTTTAATTTTTATTTTAATGCCTGTAAATAAAATTGGAACTTTTGAAAGCAAAAAGAAAAAATAAAATGCAAAAGAAAAGAAATTTAAAATTGCATTCAGTTTGATGCTATCCCGTCCTGGCAAAACCAAATATGTGAGGTTTCCATGCATGCAACCTAACTTATTGAACCTCGCAAACACGCACAATCCGGATAAGTTAAGTGTCTGGTCTCGGGGTTCTACTGTTATTTTTCAGATTTAGACATTCGCATGAAGCAACCAAGAGAACTTGCATTAAACTTCATCTATAAGCCTAGAAATCTAAAAAAGGGAAAGATAAACATTAAAACATGCATGCAGAAAATAACTCCTTCTTTCTTGCCAACAAGATGCAAATTTTTGAACACTCTGCATTAAAAATAAATCATGTTACAATAGCAGATCTTCTGGTTTTCTCAAAACCAGCAAAAGGCAGAAAACAGCCCCAAGCAGGCCCAGAATGGCCCTCTGGCCTCTAGCACTGCAACTCTGCTCCAGCGGTTTCCCCCTTTGCACCAATCTGTGCATCTGCTTTTATACTTGCTGTTGAATTGATTCCCCTTCCACGACGGTTCGTTTCATCTTCCAGTGGCTGCTCGTTTCACCTTTCTTTGACTACGTGTGTTTTGGCTTTATGCTTGACATTAAGACGTTTGATCTTCTCTGTAACGCTTCTGCAGCCTGTACGCCACGTGTCCCGCACCTTTTTGCACGTTCTGTAATGGCTCCCTGTAAATCGCGACCAAAAATAGCATGCGACCTTGTCCGCCTTCCTGGCCGCGAAAACACGACATGTCGCGATATCGCGACATGTCGTGAAATCGTGACGCTTTTCTCCTCCGTACGCCCTCGCTGCTTTCTTGTCATGAAATCGCGACGCTTTCTCACTTCGGGCACCTTTGCTGCATGTTGTCGCGATATCGCGACGTTTTTCACTTCGTGCCTCTTTCGTTGCTTTCTGTCGCGATTTCGCGACGTTTTCTTGCTTCGTACCATCGACCAGCTTTTCGTCGCGAAATCGCGACGCTTTTTTGTTTCGTACTGCTTTGCTGATTTTGGCCACGAAAATGCGACATGTCGTGATTTCGCGACATATTTTCCTTTTGTACGCCTCGGCTCGTTTCTGTCACGATTTCACGATGTTTTTTCTGTTTCATGCACCTTCGCTGCAGCATTTCACGAAATCGCAACGCATTTTCGCTTCACCTGCTGCAGTTGACTGTGTTGACCGTGATTTTGTGACATGTCGCGATTTCGCTACGCCTTTTTCGTTCCGTACAACTTCGCCGTTTGGAGCCACGAAAACGTGACATGTCACGATTTCGCGACATATTTCCTCTTCATGCTCCTTTGCCGTTTCTTGTCGCGATTTCGTGATGCTTTTCTACTTCATCTTTCTCTCTCCTCTCTGGGCCGCGAAAATCAAACACGTCGCGATTTCGCTACGCTTTTCTCCCACCTGCTGTCGTTGACTGCGTTGACCGTGATTTTGCGACATGTCGCGATTTCGCGACACCTTTCTGCCTCCTGCCCGTTTGACCGGTTTGACCATGATTTTGTGACATGTCGCGATTTCGTGACACTTTTCATTTTTGGCAGCGATGGAGCAACCTGTCGCGATTTTGTGACATGTCGCGATTTCGTGACACTTTTCATCCTTGTGCAATTTTGCCCCTTTTTCTTGATTTTTAGCATCTGGGTCACTGAGATTTTCTGTGAAAGCATGCAAAAAAGGTGGGTCCCCAATTTTGGGGTGTGTTGTGGATCAGCCACAACAAATGGCGACTCTATCTGTCAAATGCTCTTGAGCATTTTAGTGAGAACCCAACCTGGAAACATATACAAACTCGAAAACATGCATTAGCACATAAACAAATATAAACAAATGCCCAAAGATCAGAAGTATATGAATCATCAGAATCATCAAGTATTAGCTCGGTGTGTGCAATGTGTTTTCATTCCCTATCGTTTGAAATTGATCAACATTCCATTGTCAGTTTTACATGAATGCATATGTGAGATTGTGAATGATTTGTGTAACCTAATAAATATGCTAAGAGATTTTGCTTTTATAAAAGGCATAGTCTTTCTTCTAGTATCATACACAAACATTCAAGATTGTCAAACCCTCTTAGGATCCACTAATGAATTGCTTTATTATATCCCAAAGTTGGTTATGAGTCCCTACTATCTTGAACCCATGTGCAAGTGAATGTGAAATCAGAACTTTGGGGAATCAGACTCCCAACCTAACCGAGATGAGAGTTTAACCCTATCCTTACTATTCTGATTTAGAGTTCATTACCTCACTTTGAGCAAAATAATTTAACCAATTATGGAAGAAATGGTCATGCTAGTCTAACCCTTTGGACAATCAGTGGTCTTGTTTTTTAGACAAGACATGTTGCCATGCATGGGCACACTTAACCCCACAATCCAAAACTTATCTTCATTTCTTTGGACCTTGGGGATGACTACCCATCCTTTGCAGAGGACAAGTAGTACGATCCTTCCAATCCAATATAAATATGAGATGGGAAAATTTTATTTTTTACTTCTTGGACCTTAGGGATGACTACCCATCCTTGTTAGGGACATGTAGTACGATCCTTCCAATCCAAACTTTAGATGTAAATGGAAAATATTAATTTTGTTGCTTAGACCTTGGGGATGACTACCCATCCTTTGCAGAGGACAAATAGTACGATCCTTCCAATCCAAGATTTATTATGAAATGAGACATAGGAGCTTTGGGGAATCAGATTCTCAACCTAAGCGAGATGAGAATTTATGCCCTATCCTTACTACTCCATGTAGGTCAAATCAAAGCTTTGGGGAGTTGGATCCTCAACCTAAGTTCGATGAGGATTTAGCCCTATCCTTACTACTCCGATTTTAGGCTTTAAGCTTTATGGAAGTGGTCAAAACCACTGTTTTAAGGATCATGTTGCATAATAGGATAGACCTGAAATACTTCTTTCGCCCAACCTTTCCTTCCAAGTTAGGTTTTGATCATTTTGCTCAAGATCCTTTTTAATGTATAAGACGTGCTTGGTTCAAGATATCTCAAGACTCAGTTTCCAACCTTAGGATTTTTCTTATATTTATGTTATAACACAACCCTAAGAGGATTTGACATACTTTAATGATTTGTATTTGAAATGCATTTGCAACTAAGATGGCATGTATTGCAAAGTGAGATGTAATATGAATGCATTGTCCTTTGAAATGCAGATGAAATATTGCCATATAAACTGACTACTTCATGCATCACAAGTTTCAAACGATATTATTAAATTGTTTGTGTTACTTGTGGAGCTTTTACAAGACAATTCCAATGTTTCATATTCTCCCGATCTAGAACATAAGTTAGCATCTCAAGGCAACTTTTTTCATCATTTTTTTTTTTTATATATATAAACAAACAAAAAATGTCAAATAAACACACAACTTTAAATTAAAACTTATTCAATCCAAAACCAAACTGCAATCCCAAAAATGAAAATTTGAAAACACAAACCAAAAACCAAAAACCAAAATCTATATACAAATGTACACTATAATACAAGATGATGCAAAGCTTGGCTTATCACTTTCCTGGATCCCACACATGGTTAGAACATTTCAACAAAAATATAACATGATATGCATGCCAAATGTTGTGGGAATCCCACAAAAACAAGACAAGACCAAACAATGCAACAAACTTCCACTTTCCATGCTCACCATACCAATTTGATTTAGTTCCAATAATACTCCCATAGGTGAGCATCAAATTACTAAAATGATTAGACAATAAATGATTTTCAATTTTATCATGTCTATTCTTTAAAACTTCCATTTCCAAACTTACTCTTTGATTTAGAATTAGGCTATCTTCTTCCAATATGCAATTTTGTAAGTAGGAGCCTATTTCTACAAATTTTAAAGCCAAAATATTTTCCAAATTTGTAGGCCAATCAAATTTGTGTAACAATTTACAAGCATCTAGGATATTTACTAAATTAGGATCATTAAAAGTTTTTATCCTAGATTCAATTAATAATTGTTGATGAATTTGATTTAACAATTCAAGTGCATCAACTTCTTTTCCATTCATTAAAACAATGTTATTAAAGGTGTGATTAAAAATTATACCTTGTTTTTCATTTACCTTTAATGACATTTCATCACAACTATCAATCAAATTCAAAACATGGTCATGCAAATTTTCAACCCTCAAATGTTTTTGGTCAAAGTGTATGTCCCATGACTCATCTTGATGATCCTTCATTTGAGTCGCTTCCAATTGATCAATCTCTTTATCATTTGGTTCTAATTCTTTGTTCACTATCCATGGTATCTCTTCATTTGAATCCTCCAAATCATCATGCAAACTTGCATCCACACTTTCAATGAATTTATATTTTGTCCCCTTTTCAAATCTTGTGAATATGAGATCTTCGTATGATGTAGAAGGTTCAACATCCTGCATATCAAGTGAAATATGAGTTTCATCTATAGGGATGTGAGAAAAGAATGCATCATCATATCTCCCCCAACCATTGTAAAAATTGTCATCCAAATCCATAGAATGAAAATCCATGATGTTTGTGACATGATCTCTTGATTCATTCATAAATTCTTTTTCTTCTTTGTCCTTGGCAATAGGATCATTATAATCTTCCAAAATTTGATGAGATTTGAAACCCTCTTCCAAAACATCCTCAAATTGTACAGGAGTTGTAATATCTTCCTTTGAGTAGGCAATTATGTCGTCCTGCATATCAATTGGCACACAAGTTTCATTAGTAGCTTTGGAAAGAGTGAAGTCTTCCCACTTCTTCCAAGCATCATAATAATCATCTTTCAAAATCAAGTGGTGACGTTCAACTATTTCTTCAACATCTTCCAATTCATCAATGTGCTTCTCATCAAATTCATCTTCACCTTCCTTAGATGGTTCAATTATTTCCAAAAGTGGGTTATTTCTTGAATTCAAATTTATAAGGCTATCATTGTCCAAATTAGTAACCCATGATTCATTATCATAATTTGGAGGGTGAAGAATTTCTTGATCCTTAATTTTACACATCTCATCAATAGTATCTTCCAAGAACAAGTGGTGAAACTCTATCATGTCTTCAAATTCATTTATTGATTTTCTTTCCATTTCACTTTCAACCACTTCATTCAATTCTATGGTGGGTTCCATCCATTCACATATATCAAACATTGTTGAATTTAGAACCCCTTCATCTAGATAATCGTGTATCTCTACCATGATCCTCACTAGTGGATGTTGTCTTAGCAATTTGCACCTCCTCTTGGACTACATCTAAGGTGGTTGTAAGATTTGGATATTCAAATTCATCCCCTTGATCATTTACCTTAGATATCATTGGAGTGGAGGGTGCTATGTTTGATGGTTGGTGTAGGTTGGCATCAAAAGAACAATCTCTCATGTGAACATGTTGTGCCTTTTCTTCTTCAAGACCTTGTCGTTCTATCTCTTCTAAGACCTCATGGATTTTCTCTAGAGACAAACCACTCAGCTTTTCCTCAATGAGTGAAGCAAGTGTGGGGTGTATGGCTCCTAGGTATACTTCCATGGCTTCCTCTTCCAATGTGTTAAAATTTTCCCACATTTGGGAGTGCAACTCACGAAATCTTCCATTGAATTGACTCAAGGATTCATTAGGCTCTTTACATATGGAGGTAAACTGATTTTTCAATATTTCTAAGTCAGCCTGATTACCAAAATGATGAAGATAGGCTGCTTCTAGTTGTATCCAAGAAGTCCTAACCTCCATGGGTAGTTGGCTATACCAAAAGAATGGTCTATCATCCAAAATGTATGCAAATAACTTACAAGCTACCTCCTCATAAAAAATCTGGAATTTACATAATGCATCCTTGTAAACATGCAGTTTTTGCAAGTATCCTAGTGGCACCTCTTGATTAAAACACCGTAAAAAATCCAATAACATTGTAGGAATATGATAGGGTATCACATGTAAACCCTCATAATAATCCTCCATCATTGATACCATTCTCTCTCTTAGAGATGTTATTTCAGCTCTCAGGGATACCATTTGTTCCTCAAGTGTTGCCATTAGTGAAACTTAAAATGTAATTTTAGAACCAAATCTGTTGAATATTCAACCTGCAATAAAAAATAAAAAATCAAGTTAGCATCAACTAAGAGATGTACTCATTAAAATCAAATGAAAAGTAATGGCATGAGACCAAAATTCTGAAAAATTAAATCAAATCACCCTAATTCTGTATGAACAATCAGAAAAATATTACAGCATACCTGAATTGCTTAAAATAGAATAAAATAAACCAATTCAGGCCGTCCTTTTATAGCCTGCTGAGTGTTAGAGAATTAAAGCATAAAAAATTTAAATTTCAATAACACTAAAATAAACCCGTTCGGCCGTCCCAGCACCAATCCGTTGAGTGGTGTTAGAGGCCGAAGATGCTAATAAAATGTACTTAAAATATTTAGCAATGTAAAGCTCTTAAGTAATTAAAAACCCGTAGCATCTAAAAATCACGATAAAATAAACATTTCAGGCCCTCCTTCTAGCGCCAATCTGTTGAGTGGTATTTTCACCCGATTGTGAAAACACACTCTCCGATAGGATTTGGGTTCTAAATCCTCTGCTTGCAAAGAAACAATTTCTCCAAGGTTCCTGTTATGTTAGCATTTTGCATCTGTGTATTAATAATCTCAAATGAAGATATTTAATTAAAATGCTTGGAACACCTTAGTGGTTGCAAGTAACTGAAAACAAGGGGCACTGTGGTTTATTTTACTGTGAAACTTAATGATTGTTCATTGAACCCTGATAAAGTAAATGTGATTTGATCCTCAAATGACCATGCTGTAACTTCAAAATGTAAATTGATGAAATGCAATAGCATGAAGGAATTATTTATGGATTTTGGAGTTTTTTAATTTTTTAATTTTATTTTAATGCCTGTAAATAAAATTGGAACTTCTAAAAATAAAATGCAGCAAGAAGAAAAATAAAATGCAAAAGAAAAGAAATTTAAAATTGCATTCAGTATGATGCTATCCCGTCCTGGCAAAACCGAAGATGTGAGGTTTCCATGCATGCAACCTAACCTATTGAACCTGCAAACACGCACAATCCAGATAAGTTAAGTGCTGGTCTCTGGGGTTTATTGTTATTTTTCAGATTTAGACATTCGCATGAAGCAACCAAGAGAACTTGCATTAAACTTCATCTATAAGCCTAGAAATCTGAAAAAGGGAAAGATAAACATTAAAACATGCATGCAGAAAATAACTCCTTCTTTCTTGCCAACAAGATGCAAATTTCTGAACACTCTGCATTAAAAATAAATCATGTTACAATAGCAGATCTTCTGGTTTTCTCAAAACCAGCAAAAGAAGGAAAACAGCCCCAAGCAGGCCCAGAATGGCCCTCTGGCCTCTAGCACTGCAACTCTGCTCCAGCGGTTTCACCCTGTGCCAATCTGTGCATCTGCATTTATACTTGCTGTTGAATTGATTCCCCTTCCACGACGGTTCGTTTCATCTTCCAGTGGCTGCTCGTTTCACCTTTCTTTGACTGCATGTGTTTTGGCTTTATGCTTGACATTAAGACGTTTGATCTTCTCTGTAACGCTTCTGCAGCCTGTACGCCACGTGTCCCGCACCTTTCTGCACGTTCTGTAATGGCTCCATGAAAATCGTGACAAAAAATAGCATGCAGCCTTGTCCGCCTTCCTGGCCGTGAAAACGCGACATGTCGCGAAATCGCGACGCTTTTCTCCTCCGTACGCCCTCGCTGCTTTCCTATCGCGAAATCGCGACGCTTTCTCACTTCGGGCACCTTTTTGCATGTTGTCGCGATATCGTGACGTTTTTCACTTCGTGCCTCTTTCGTTGCTTTCTGTCACGATTTCGCGACGTTTTCTTGCTTCGTACCATCGACCAGCTTTCCGTCGCGAAATCGTGACGCTTTTTCGTTCCGTACTGCTTTGCTGCTTTTGGCCACGAAAATGCGACATGTCGCGATTTCGCGACATATTTTCCTTCCGTATGCCTCGGCTCGTTTCTGTCGCGATTTCGCGACGTTTTTTCGTTTCATGCACCTTCGCTACAACCTTTCGCAAAATCGCGATGCATTTTCGCTCCGTACTACCTGCTGTCATTGACTGTGTTGACCATGATTTTGTGACATGTCGCGATTTCGCTACGCCTTTTTCGTTCCGTACAACTTCGCCGTTTGGAGCCACGAAAACGCGACATGTCGCGATTTCGTGACATATTTCCTCTTCATGCTCCTTTGCCGTTTCTTGTCGCGATTTCGCGACGCTTTTCTGCTTTGTCTTTCTCTCTCCTCTCTGGGCCGCGAAAATCAAACACGTCGCGATTTCGCTACGCTTTTCTCCCACCTGCTGTCGTTGACTGCGTTGACCACGATTTTGTGACATGTCACGATTTTGCGACACCTTTCTGCCTCCTGCCCCGTTTGACCGGTTTGATCGCGATTTTGCGACATGTCACGATTTTGCGACATGTCGCGATTTCGCGACACTTTTCATCCTTGTGCAATTTTGCCCCTTTTTCTTGATTTTTAGCATCTGGGTCACTGAGATTGTCTGTGAAAGCATGCAAAAAAGGTGGGTCCCCAAGTTTGGGGTGTGTTGTGGATCAGCCACAACACACTCTTTGGTGGTTTTTCGACTGCTTCCCGCTAGGCGAGATTTATATTATAATGGTTTTTTGTTGCTTCCTGCTGGGCGGGATTTACATGATGGCTGTTTTCAGTTGCTCCCCGCTGGGCGGGATATTCAAACTTACCTTCCTTCAAAATTGGTGGTTTCCTGCTGGGCAGGATTGTTCAAATTTACCTATTCCCGCTGGGCGGGATTTCTGTTTGTTTTTCATTTTCAGGGTATTGGTGCCTTTGGCCCAAAATTTTGTTGTAATGGCTTATTCTCGACATGTTATTACCAACTCTTATGTAATTAGGTTTTGGGATCCTAGTTAAAACCCGCTGTAAATACAAACGCTACTTAACAAAAAAAAAATCTCATGCACAAGAAATTAAAGAAGCAAATTAGAAAGAGTGATAGACAAAAGAATGAAAGGGCATCGTTGAACACTAACACAAGTGATCAAAATAAGATCACACCAGTACAATGGATTGAGTGGTTGAGAGATATTTATACCAAATACCAAATCCTCAACCACAATAATTACAAATCACTTAATCCATTCCTACATAGCATTAAGTCATAAAGGTTAATTACAAGTTACTAAATCCTTGCCCATGTGGATTTAGTGAAAGTTAACCATGATAAGGTTCTACCATGTGTTCATAGGGCTAATTACATAAAATAATAATAATTTACATTACATAATGATTTCCCATAGGCTTACATATGTCACATCATACAATGTTGGCCTTGGCCAATAGAGTCAGATTACACAATTTCCAACATTGAAAAACAGTGACATTAGGTGTATAATTGTGCAACACAATATAGTGGGATTGTACAAACATTTCAAGCATTTGGTACTTTTGTTATTATCATATCTTGCATTAAGCTTGTTGTCAGTTTTGGAGTTATGTTTGAGTTATGGTGGGACTTCTAATATAAACAAGGCTCTTCAATCCCTAAGCTCTTAAAGGTCATCAAGTTGGTGGACTGTCTAAGGACCCTCTGCTGTTGGTCGACCTTGACCTCTGGGCTGAAGTTAGCTGATCGATTGATATGTTGTACAAAGCATAATAAGCTTATGCATTTCAATCAATTTATCAGTGATTTAAGTATTTATGAAGATAGAGTAAATAATGGCCATGAAATTCTATTTCATTAAAATAATAAGAAAGATATTTGAGAACCTGAAATAATAAATGTAAAATTTGACTATATTGACCGTCTTATCTCCATGCATCCATTCACTTCTAGAGGTCGGTAAATTATAATGCTAATTCCAGATTGGAAATATGGAATACGGTATGTTTTTGAGCTCCTCGAGGATGGTCCTAGTTATTTTCAAAAAATAAATTATAGTACTTATTCTAGTTTCGAAGTACTAAGTACAATACATTTTTGAGCTCTTCCAAGGACAATTCTAGTTGTTTTCAGAGAATGCTTTATTTAGTTTATCATTGTTTGGTCTGTCAACATGAGGATCTAATATTCCTCTATGCATGATGTATGTAGTTACCTCTTGTGCACAAGGAGCTCTTTTCATCTGGGTTTCTGGTGTGCTTTTATATGGGCCTCCTCGCACAGTCAAGGTAAGAAGGGGATAGATGAGAAATTTAATGTCACCTTTGAGACCTAGAACTGAATCACTTTACACTAGCTTACTTGAGTGGTTTATTTTTTCTTCCACCATTAATTTTTGAAAAATGTAGTAACAATTGATGTTAGAAAAAACAATTTTTTTATACTGAAGTATCTAAAGCATTTTACATTGGCTGGCTTACTTCCTCTTTAACTTTAAATTTCTTCCACCAGACATTGTTGGCAAAAGCAGTGGCAACTGAATGTTCACTAAATTTTCTTAGTGTGAAAGGACCTGAGCTGATTAATATGTATATAGGAGAATAAAAAAAGAACGTCTGTGATATTTTCCAAAAGGTAGAACACCAAGGCAATTACTTTATTTTTTAATTTTCTGCAAGGTGAACATGACAATTACTTTTCAGATTTAGTTGTGAGCTAGATCATAGAATATTATTTGGGATAATGTGACTGGTGTATGCCCAGGCGAGAGCCGCATGACCATGCAATATTTTATTTGATGAACTTGATGGCCTTCCTCCTGCTCGGGGAGCGTTTGGAGATTCATGTGGAGTCATGGACATAGTAGTCTCTCAGGTATAATGAAATCATGCTTTCTATAACTATGTGATGTCTAGATATAGAATCTCATTTTACTACATTCTACAAACATACAAATTAGTACAATTGTCTATCACTTCATGGTTTGGTAGTTATATAAAATTTAATGAAGTTTTATATGCTTCCAATGGCATCATGAAATAGCTGTATAAAATTCAATGAAGTTTTATATGCTTCCAATGGCATCATGAAATAGATGTATAAAATTCAATGAAGTTTTATATGCTTCCAATGGCATTATGAAATAGATGTTGTATAAAATTCAATGAAGTTTTATATGCTTCCAATGGCATCATGAAATAGATGGTTTTTTATTGTTATACAGATGCTTGCTGAAATTGACGGTCTAAATGAAACCACCCAGGTATCTTTTGATAAACTTTTCATTGTATGGATATGTTACCAAATAAATAGTTTGGTAGTGTGCATTTATAGTCCTTGCACTCTAGCGTTTTGCAAGTGAAGATCTCTAAACAAGTATGTTTTTGTTCAGGACTTGTTTATTATTGGAGCTAGTAATTGCCTTGATCTAATTGATCCTGCCCTTTTACAACCTGGTAGATTTGATAATTTACTATATGTAGGTATCAACACCGATCCATATTATAGAGAATGGTAAGTCTATAGGTGGATTCATTGTTACTTAACAATTTTAAAAATAACACATGATTTTTCCCCTTTTGATAATTAAAAATGCTTTAATGCAGTGTAACAAGGTTCACACGCCCTATTGTTCGGATGCACGCACCCACACCCGCATCGGGTGCACGGGTTCACGAATAGGTACGACTGAGCTGAACCCCATATGAACCCTATCTGACAGGTTTTAAACCCTGTCTAATAGGGTTCAACTTGGGCCAAACCTTGTCAGTCAATGTTCTTCCAAGCCGAACCCTGTGGCCAGTCAGGGTTCTTCCAAGCCTAACCCAGCTGAGTTTAAGCATTAACATAGGAAACAAACTTTTTTTTTTCAAGTGGGCCCAACCACACTTAACCCATATGGGATAAAACAATTATTAAAAAAAATAAAAAAGTTTTTATAAATTATAATTTAAAGTTGAATGAGTATATGCTAAACACTTTTTTTTTTAGTAAACTTTAAGCAAGCATCATGTGACGTGGTGAGGTCCAAAGTAAATAGATTGGATTCTTATTCTAAATAAGGACTATTGATAATTTTAAACAAAGTAGAGACATGCAAGCCTAATCGAAGACCAAGAAGCCGAAATCACTTTTCCATTATGAATAACAAAAGATGGGTGTCAATGATCACATGCTCCTATAGGATTAGAAGTACTAATCTCTGAAGTTTATACACATTACAACATACATAGAAAATCCTCTATAAAGCAAATTTAAAGTCCTTAGTTGAAGGATTTTTCAAAACTTCTAATCCTGTTTCATCCCTATAGAGCATACAAATAGAACATAATTAGACTTGCTGCTAGAGGGCCTAGAAGATGATGAGGAATATGATGAATGAGAGTCAAATATCAAATATTTTATGTTATATTTGTACATGTCCACTACTATATAGCATATACTAACCGCACCTGCACCCGACGAATCTTATTTTTGGCGGGGGCCGCACCTGCATGCGGGATTCCCCCCACACCCGCACCCCCACACCTGGTAACGTTACTTTAATGTTTATTTTTAGGGTACTTGGAGCATTGACTCAAAAGTTCAAACTTCATGAGAATGTATCATTGTCAGCAATAGCCAAAAGGTGCCCCCAAATTTTAGTGGTGCTGATACATAGGCTTTATGTGTGGATGTGTGTCTTAATGTTGTGAAGCACATGGTAAATTTTTTTTCTTTATTTCATAGTTACAAGCTTAGTTACCAAATTCATCGAATTTTTTAGATAAAATTTGAAATTCGTCGAATTTCAAACCCTAATGAATAAGTTCGGTGAATAAATCCTAAATTCGACAAGGGAATTTTTTTTTGAAAAAAATAAGGAAAAAATGGACCCAATGTCGTACCGTTTGGTCCCTGTATTTGTCAAACAACCAAAATATCAAGTGTGAATTGATATTACTAACATACATACCCAGTAGATTATGAAATTAGAATAGTTCGATTTCACATTTGGAAAAAATGAAAATGAATCATCACCTTGTGTGGTTGTGGTTTGCATGGAAGTGTCCACCAATTTTCTCTTTTTTGTCAATAAGGCCTTGTTCTTGAACGCTGAAGTCTTCTAACTTGTAAAATACAATTTGTTTTTGCATAAAATAAATTTATGGAATGGAAAAAAATTATAAAAAATAAGTTGTTTTCTAAAGTCAATTTAGATGCAATTTAATAATCTTATAAGATTAAATTTTTTATTTTAAAATTATTTATGATAAATGATAATAACCAAGTTATTATGCTTGTTTTAGATACAAAATTTAATTTATATAAAAATTACCATTTAATTTTACTTTCAAAATTTAAATATAAAATTTATCAAAACTTAAAACATATTTAAAATGATATCATTAAAATTTAATGTAGAATATTAGAAATATACGATAAAGAAATTGTAAATGTTTGTTTCATTGTTTAAGCTTCTTAGTTACTAATTTATTTACATAATATTTTAAAAGGATATGCACGTTTATAATATATCAAATTTTACATGTCGAATTTTATTCCTAATTTTTAAACATGTTGAATTTCTTTCGAACATCAAGAGTGTTGAACTCGAACACGAACTCGAAATTGGTAACTAAGGTTACAAGGTTCATATATCCAAATTTGTATGGGAAGCCAATAGAATTCCTAAAATTCGAAATAAAAAACAATGTGAAATTTGAATCTGATTTTGGAAATAAACACATTTGTTTATACTTACCATAACCATATTGATATGTAAAATATACACAAATATATACAAATACACAAAACATTTATAATAGCTTAGAACTACAACCCAAAATCATATTTGTACGTAAAGCCAATAGAAGTCCTAATATTCAGAATAAAAAACAATGTGAAATTTGAATCTGATTTTGGAAATAAACACATTTGTTTATACTTACCATAAACATATCCATATGTAAAATATACACAAATATATACAAATGCACAAAAAAATCATAATAGCTTAGAACTACAACCCAAAGTCATATTAAAAGTTGTATTTTTTATTTTTTTTATTTATTATTTTCAACTTCAAGAACGTTTAAGATACGGTAGTAAGTCATTGGGTTCTCATTGAGGAGGCCCAAGTTCAAACCCCAGTAAGAGGGGACTAAAATCCCTCATAAAAACCCATGTAAACTCAATTTTTTAATCAAGTGGCATTAGCTCAATCGGTTAGATTCCTCAACATTTAAGGAGGAGACTAAGGTTCAAATATTTCCAAGCGATACATAGATAATTTCCAAGATTTGTTGTAATACCACTATGTGGTGATGATGTAATATGGGTGAGGCCCGTTCAATCTTATATAACCAATTGAAAAAAACTTAAAGAAACTCTGGATCTGATCGGACCAACTAGATGGTTGAAAAAATCCAGTTTGATCTGAATTTTGTCGAGATCTGAAAGGATTTTATAACTATGCATTATTCAACAGCCTTGTTGAGTGGTATTTTCACCTAATTGTGAAAGTACACTCTTCCTTAGGATTTGGGTTCCAAATCCCCTCTTGCAAAGAAGTTAAACAAACAACTTCTCCAAGGTCTCCGCTGTATTAGCATTTGCATGTGTATTAGTAATCTCAAATAAAGATATTCAATTTAAATGCTTGGAACACCTTAGTGATTGCAAGTAACTGTAAACAAGGGGCAATGTTGGTTTATTTTACCATGAAACTTCAGTGATTGTTCATTGAACCAAAATAAAGCAAATGTGAGTTGGCCCTCATATGACCACGATGTAGTGCCTTAATTCCTTTTATCTTGAGGGTTTTAAAATAGATTTTATCTTGCATTAAATCCTAAATGATGAATAGGGTCTTCAAATGTAGCTTCAAAATATCACTTTAATTATCCTTCTTAAATGAAATCATATTTTCATCAAGACGAATAATTTAGTGCTTTGATGGCTCCCAAAATGGTAATTTACAAAGTGCCATAAAACACGACTCCTTCGTTGAAATTAGAATTTTCATGAAGGGAATGTCATCATACGCTCATGAATGAAACATGAAACTGAAAAAATGAAATTCGGCCCAAAAATGGAAATTTTCTATTTTCGGATTTTTTCAAAATCTGTAATAAAACAACAACTTCGATGAATTTTTAAAAATACTAAAAAACTCCAAAAGCAAAATTTCAAAGTGCGTATTGGAAGTATGAAGTATAGCCTATGCAATGGTGAAATTGTTTTTGGATTTTGAAATTTTTAAATGTTTATTGTAATGCCTGAAAATTAAAAGAAAAGTTAAAATTTTTGGAAAAATAAAATGTAAAAAAAATAAAAATTGAAATGCAGAAAATGAAAATAAAATACATTCAGTATGATGCTATCCTATTTCGACAAAATCGAAGATGTGAGGTTTTCATGCATGCAACCTAACCTATTGGACTTGCAAAACAAGCACAATCTGGATAAGCTAAGTGCTAGCTCCTAGGGTTTTAAATGAGATTTTCAGATTTAAACATTCGCATGAAGCAACCAAGAAAACTTGCATAAACTCCATTTACAAGCCTAAAATCTAAAAAGTAGAAAAATGACATTTAATCTTGCATGCAGAAAATGACTCCTTTCTTGTCCATAAGATGCAACTTTCTGAAACTTTATGTATTAAAAATTTGTCATTTTACAATAAAACAATTTTTTGGTTTTCCCAAACTAGTCCATGGAAGAAAACGACTCGAACAGGTCCAGAATGACCCTATTGCCTTCAAATCTGCAACTCTGCTCGCAGCAGTTTCCAACCCCTCAAAATATCCTTGCCTGACATATTTAAAAATTTCAGGAAGCTTTTCGTTTCATTTTCCAATGATTGTTCGTTTCACCTTCCCTTGTGCATGCATGTGTTTTGGTTTCCAAAAAGGATTTTCATTTCTATTTTGTGACCCTTCGTTTCATTCCCATGGTTTGGCTTCCTCTGTTTGGTTTTCTTCACTTTTCGTTTGATTTCAAAAAAACGTTTCCTTTTCTCCACATGGGCATGCGTCCGCTTCCTTCCATGTGTAACGACCATCTTAAATGATTTCAAATCATTAAAGATTCCTTATGTAACATTTTGTCTTATTCATTGGATTTTGTCCTTATGTGATAAATTACCTTATTCAATCTTCGATTTATTCCTTATAGGTCCACGTCATTATGCAGTCTTCAGTTTCACTATCCTGGTGTTCATCACTAATATCAGAAGCACTGTCCACTACTCTGTTTGCCCCTTTTGAGTCGTGAAAATGCAACATGTCGCGATATCGCAACACTTTTGTTTCTCTGCCTGCCTGCCCTTTTTGAGTCGTGAAAATGCAACATGTCGCGATATCGCGACACTTTTGTTTCTCTGCTGCCTGCCCTTTTTGAATCGCGAAAATGCAATATGTCGCGATATCGCGACACTTTTGTTTCTCTGCCTGCCTGCCCTTTTTGAGTCGCGAAACTGCAACATGTCATGATATCGCGACACTTTTTCCTTTGCTTTGGACTGCGAAAATGCAACATAT
Source organism: Wollemia nobilis (assembly GCA_028583015.1). NCBI lineage: Eukaryota > Viridiplantae > Streptophyta > Pinopsida > Araucariales > Araucariaceae > Wollemia > Wollemia nobilis. The sequence continues at coordinate 472,571 of JAQPPZ010002816.1, forward strand.
CACGACACTTTTTCCTCCTTGCTCTTTCTCTTTGCTTTGGATCACGAAAATGCAACATGTCGCAATATCGCAACACTTTTCCCCCTTCTGTTGCTCTTGGCCACAAAAATGCAACATGTCGCGATATCGTGACACTTTTCTTTCTCTTATCTTTTGGCCGCGACAATGCAACATGTCGCGATATCGCGACACTTTTTCTTTCTTGTTATTTCTCTTCTCTTTTGGGCGTGAAAATGCAACATGTCGCGATATCGCGACACTTTCTTGTTCTTTCTCTTCTCTTTTGGTCGCGAAAATGCAACATGTCACGATATCGCGACACTTTTTCTTTCTTGTTCTTTCTCTTCTCTTTTTGCCGTGAAAATGCAACATGTCACGATATCGCGACACTTTTTCCTTCTTGTTCTTTCTCTTCTCTTTTGACCGCGAAAATGCAACATGTCGCGATATCGCGACACTTTTTATTTCTTGTTCTTTCTCTTTGCTTTGGACCGCGAAAATGCAACATGTTGCGATATCGCGACACTTTTTTTCTCCTTGCGGTGTTTTGCTTTTTCTTTGATCTTTAACATATGGGCCGCTTCGGTCTTCTTGGAAAATATGCAAAAAGGTGGGTCCCCAATTTTGAGGTACGTTGTGGAGCAGCCACAACAGTCCTTAAATTTTTATTTATAGATAATTAGAAATGGTCGATTATACATGATGTAGATGTTAATCTATGATCTACTTTTCTCTACTATTTTTGAATCCTTATATGAATATACTTTATTTATTGTTACAATGATATAAGATCTTTAAGACAACACAGTATGAAGATCTTATGCAAGATCTTTAACAATATTTTTGAGAAATTTTAAACCTAATTGATTTATTTTTGGAGAGGAACTTTTATTAGTTTGTTGTATTCCGTCACAGGTCTCAGCTAAAGGGTCAAGTATCACAGGTGTCAATGCGGATCATGATACAATTGTTGTGGAGCATGGGGATTTCATAAAGGTCTAAATTTTGTCATTCCTTGTTCTTCCATATAAGTATGCCATATTTTTCTCTTTAAGATGAGGATTATCTTTGGCTACTTTTATGTGTACAATATTGAAAGTTAGATCATATCTATATCAGTATTTAGACATGTGAACTAGAATAAGACACTGGAAGTACTTTTCTACATTATAGTGATCGTTAACATCTTCTGACCCTTTCACTTGAGCTTAAGAAGTCATATTTAGAATGTACTTTGCTCAGAAGAGGGGCATCTTAAATGAGATGATTTTATCTATGGAATTATGTATGCTCAAAAGTGGCCTTGCTAGTCTAGAAATACTCCTGGGAAAGTCTCTTTGAAGTGATAATTTTGAACTTTTTATGGTTCCAGAAATAGTGTAGTTGCTTATTTTTGTTGATAATTGCCAATTAGCCTAAGATAACATTATTTAGAGCTGAGCCACCTATACCCTTCAGGTAGTGTATAGAAATGAATCTAGTTGGTGTTTTGACTACTATATTAGTTATTGATTTTGAACTTTATAGCAGCTTCTAGCAGTTTGTTTTAGGTGATCTTCCATTTATTTATTGTGTAATAGTTAAATCTCATGATAATGTAATAAGGTGTCAATATGGAATCAATGCACTAGTGAAATTGATGAGATCTCAAAAATATTGTATCTATTTATTTTTCCATAACAGTTCCCACAAAAACTCATTGGTGTGCTGCAAACTTTTTCCAGATTGTGTTGAATATTAATGCAAATTTGTTCTCCATTTTAAGATCATTTTATCATCTGAGTGTTCTTAGATTTACCTGGATCCATGGCCTATGTCAGTGACATTTTTCAAATTAGAGTCCCATCCAAAGCAGCCTGTAGTGTAAAATTAAGTCTCTTGATTCATGTTTACATTCAAATTCACTATGAGGCTCCTACTTTTTTAAAGCAGATCCTTTATGTTCTAAGCTCTATTTGATGCTTGATTTTCTCTTATATATATATATTGACTACGTTGGGTATTTTGTTTGAGAACAGGCACTTGGAGAATTGTCACCATCACTATCTCTGGTGGAGCTTAGTAGGTATGAAAGGTTACGAGAATAGTTTGAAGACCATTCAAAATAAACGTACCTATCTGACCTAATTGGAAGAATCATCAGTCATCTTCTCAAGGAGAGGTTACCAAGTACAGGTTGTGCAAAAATTGCTATTGCATTTGAGATGAAGAATTAGAAACATAACTAGTTATATGAAGCTCTCATCCAGAATATTGGAGGTGAGGATTTGAGTTCTATGTTGAGCAAGGTACTGGAAATTTGGAAGTGTTATATATACTAACTTGGGAGTCATCACATGTCGAGCTCATGATTCTTGTATCCATTAAGCAATCAAATTCTGATTGGAGTCATCATCTTGTTGCAGGCATGATTGTGAGATTTATCACCATCACTGTATCAGTAATAGGGTACAAAGTTTGAAGGCCTATTATCACAGTTCCATGTCTGCCACAGCTTTGCGTCTACAAGAAGTAAATTGAACAATTCAAAGATGACTTTGATGAGAACATATGCCATTATTGAAACAAAGGAGTTATTTACCAAAATAAAAATTGGATGCTAGCATTTTTATATGGTCAACCACACAGAAACATCAATGGGATCACTTTTATGTTCTGGAATCCTTTGTAAACAATTCAACATTGATTGCACAAGGGAGACTGCTTCATGCCATGCTGAAACTATTAACAACTTCCAAAATTTATTAGACATTGATTGTTGGCAGGTTGCATTATTTGAGCATAATGCTCTTTTTAACCATCTTATTTTCTTTTGTAGCCTCCAACAAAATAAATTGGCTGGCTGTATTAATGAAGTGTAATATGACCATCCAATTTTGTATTTTAATGTGAAAGTTTGCCAATATGTTAAGGGTTGTACCATTCTCTTTACATAAAGGCTTCATTGAACGCAACATTTGTTTCATTTCAAGGGATAATATAAGATTGAAGATTGAATTTTTTATGCACAACTTTAGAAAATATCATAAAAGATGAATGAATTTGGTTGTATCATCCTTACAGTTTTGCCATGAAGGTAACTAACATCTGCGAATAAATTCTGATTTTATATCTCAAGCATTGAAGATTTTGGAATTTAAGGTTGTTTGAAGTGAATATTATATACTAGGTAGACACTACAGTGTCGGAATAAAATATTGCAAGGGAAGTTAAGAGAGAAAATAGAAGCAAATCGTAGAGCTTGGTCATACACTTGAAAGTTTAAAAGAACATCTAAAAGCTTTAGAGCACTTTTGTAGAGAAGTTGGGATGTTGGTAAACACTAGTAAGACTAAAGTTATGGTCTTTTCAGACTTAGAGAGAGCAAAACCAGCCATATATAATCCTTTAGAGGTAGTAGCAGAATACTTCTCATAAAAATTAACAACATAAGAAACATGCTCCAAAAGATGATAAGAGGATGTTGAACTTTTTGACTTTGTTGAACAATTCTCTTATTTGAATGTTAAACTTTGAAACTTTGAGTAGGAAGTGTAAGGTTTGAATTTAAAGGGAGTAGGGTTGTACACCTACCCCATCTTGTATTAAATCTCTTGGTCCCATCGACTGTTTTAGTTTTGTGGATGTAATTAAAATCATTTCATTTCATTCATGTCAATAAATTAACTAAAATATGAGTAAAAACTATTTAGATAAAAACATATAAATTATACTTAATAAAAATAAATTATAATTTATAACATGAAGGAATTTCATGTAAGATAAGAATACTTGTGTAAGCAAGATAAAAAAATATAAACCATGTGATTGATTATTTATTTATTTTTCCTTTAAACATAGAGAACACTCATCAAGGAGTTTAAAAAATTTGAACTTAATTATTAATATGTACAAAAACAACCATTGCTAAGATTGTTAGAAAATAAAGAGAATGTAAAAGGAAAAAAATGTTACATAATAAAATAAAATGGAGGGAAATGACACTCTTCTTAAAATATAGAAGATATTTGACCAACTCAAGGCACCACTTACACCTGAGTGTACACCCACCTATGAAATAAACACCATTAAACTAATTTCAATACTAGAATATGTGGAGGTTGAATTTTCTCTTTAATATTTTTCTTTTATTTATTTATTTTAATTTCAAAATATAGTTTTTAAAGGCTATTTTATCAAAATATCAAATATTACATTTGTTATTAGGTCAATTAAACCATATCAACTTGTCTTCCCCTCAAATTGCATATTCTCTATTAACTTTGCAATATCATTTGCATTGAGAAACAATATTTGTCCTTGGCTAGTCACCTTTTAAAGTTTGAATTTTATTAAGATAATGATCAATGCCTCAATCTAATCCAATATTTTTTGAAATTTATCTTTTCATTCCTCACTACTTATTTTTATTTCTTGTATTAAATAAATTTAAGACTATAATAATCTATTAATTCTTTAATATTTTTTTGGACCTTTATTTATATTTCATGTTTTCCAAAAAAAAAACATAATTATTATCGTCTTTTATTCTTATTTGTGGGCTTAGCGTTACTTCTTGTAAACTCTTATGCCATTTTTTTGGTATCCCAAATCAATATTCGAGTTTCCTTTTCTTTTTGTTTTTGCTTTTAGGGTATTCTTTATCCTTTTCTATTTCCACTAACACTTTGTTTTTGCTTTGAGGGTATTCCTTATATTTTTCTATTTCCACTAACATTGTCACCAATATTTTTATTTTTTCATTTATAATTTAACTTATCATCAAAAGGTTTATGTTGCCCTAAAAGCTCTAAATTGCAATGGATATATTTTACACAACTTTTTTATTATGTTGTTCTTGTAATCCTAAAGTAAAGGGACAAACTCTACACTATTTTATTTTTATTCCAAAGAGCTGATTTTCTGCTACTTCATAAAAATGGAGATGATTTACTTGGATTGAACTTGACCTTCTCCACCTTTTTTTTGAAGTTTACCTTCACCTCCTTCTTCACACCTTTATTTCCCATTGAATTTGAACTTGTACATTGTAATTTCTTATCCCTTGCATTATTTGTAGTTTCTTTCAATGTTTGTCCTAAATAAATTGTGAAGGCCTTTATCATTTGGTGAGGCAAATTGGAATTTTTTGGCCACATTTTTGGAGTGAAAATCCTTGATATAAGCTAGTTTCTACAACAATATGATATTTTTGCTTCATCTTTGAGTTTGTCTCGTGATCAAAACTTATTTTCAATCATTTTTACTTTGTAGTCTCCCACCGTATGTCTAGTCTCATAACATTTGCACCGTTGAAATGTATTGTTTTTATAATCTACTCATTGATCCCATTCTTTGGATTCAAATTCAATCTTAATGGATTTTGGGTAAATCTTTTAAAATATGCACGATAAGACAAGTATACATAACATGCTTTTGCTCCACAATAGTTGATCCCTTTTGGATGAACTCCTATGAAGTATTACCAATATTCTTCAAAACCTACTTATTAATAAAATAATATGGATACATGCCAAATTTGGGAGAGATGGTTCTTAGCTTATAAAATCTGAGCAAATGCCAATATGAACTGGATTAACATTTGGGAAAGATGGAAGAGGGGCATATTTAAATATGAAGCTCTTTGTATCAAGTGGAAGCTTGGATTAAATTTTATTTGGTGGTAATTATGGCTAGAGAGAAATGGCAATTTTTTTAGAGAAACCTTCTCCTCATTGTATGGTGTCTAGTAGGTCCTTTAGAGGAAATTCATGGAAATAGTGGTAGTGTATGGCATTTGGTAGATCATTTAGGGGAAAGTCATGGAAACAGTGGTAGTGTATGCTAAAGAGAAAAATCATGTTGATATAGGTATGATGGAGGATGAAGCTAAAGTGCAAGAAGAGGTAGGAAAAATTTAGTTGGAGGGCACCCCTCGAAGTTGAATTAAAATTAACATCAATGGAGTTGCAAAAGGTAATTTGGGCAGTAGTGGAATTGGAGTGGTCTGTAGGAATCATTTTGGGGAAGTGCTCTATTTGGAACTACAAGCCATGGACAAGGCCACACACAATGAATTAGAAGCTTTAGAAATCAAATATGTCCCACTATGGGTGGTAAGGTAGGGTCATTGAAGGATAATCATAGAATCAGATTCTCAAATATTGATCGAAGATCTATATTGTATGATGAACTTTACTTTGGAGATGTCGAGGTTGAATTTTTATCACCCAAATTAAGCAGTTGTGGAGTGAATTAGATGATGTAATTCCTACTTATGCGGGCATAACTCTCAATACAATGGCAAACTTCCTAGCTAAGATGAATTTCAAGAAAGAGGTAGGGATTTAGTGGTACAATGGCATAGCTACTGAGAATAAGAGGATTGGGTAGGTTGACGAGCAAATTTAATGCTTGGATGATTTAGACAACCAACACAAACACATGGTTTAGGAGGTTTGGCTTCTTTGTGGGTCTCTTTTTAGTTTTGTAACCAAGAGTGGTTAGCTCTTATATTTTTGGGTTTTAGATTCATGGAAGTTTTTTGGAAAGACGTTAAGAGGGAACAAGTGCTCTTATTGGTTAAAGCTAAGAGGAGTCTTGTCCCAACTTGTAAATAATCTCATCAAATATAATATTTTCAATTTAAAAATAAATAAATTGATATGGATCCAAAACACCTAGTCTGCATTAAATATCTTGTTTTTAGAGTCTATATATCATAATTTTTTTTTATTCCACCCTAAATAATAGTGTGCCACCCATTATTTTATCCATGGTTTTTTTTTTATTTGTAGAAAACATCCTAGAAGAGATGCCACTTTTGGGTAAGACCCAAGGAGGCAGGGGTATCCATTCTGCCAAAATCACCTAGGACTCGAACCTAGCCTACCACCTTTGACATATTCAAGGAACAAGCAAACACACAAAAACATTTAAAAAATAAATAAATAAATAACAATAAAAATAATAAAATAAAATAAAAAACATGCTCCTTGAGTGTGTCAAAAATAAAAGCACAACCAAACACACACAATAAGATAAAAAAACCACAACATGAACCACATAGAAAAAACACAAGAACAACATAACAAAACACAAACATGACAAAAAAACAGAACACTACAAAGACAACAAAAAAACATGAAAAATAAACACAACCAAAACCTAAAAATTAATAAAAAAAAAAACAACCAATAACTGACAATAAAAAAAATAAAAAACATAGAAAACACTCACACATAAAAACACAAATTAACTTAAACAAACATAAACACAAGAACAATAACAAAAAACATAAAAAAATACAAAACAACAAAAACACAAGAACAACAAAAAACAACACAAAGAACACAAAAACAAAAAAAAAGAACACACACACCTTAAAAAACTAAACAAAAAAACAAAAAAGAAAAAAGAAAAAAGAAAAAAAAATTGAACATAACAATGACCTTTATAGACCATAAGACTTTTAAGGCAAGAATCAACAAAGGAAATAAAAGAAAGAATAGTTTGATCTAGGGAACTAAAATAACCTGATCGAACCAAAGAGAAGCAAAAATAAAGCAAGAAGAAACTAGGTACCTTCAGAACTAGAGCCATCCAAAGAAATGATAGAAATAAGAGCTTCCCTAATTTGTGAAGCCCACCATCTAGGAGGGTGGCTATAACAAGTAAGATCACCTTTGTCCAAAGCCCAATTAGCTAAAGCATCAACACTCTTTTTTTTTTTTTATCTCTGACCACATAATTGTAATCAAATTTCAAAAATCCTATCTGGATTAATTGAATCTTCTCAAAAAATTCTTTTTAATCTCCAATCAACCTTATGATTCTTAGAAGGAGTCTTCAAAATATTAATCATGAGTTGAGAGTCAGACTCAACTAACACCTTTTCCCATCCAATATTAGTAGCTTCTTGAAGGCCTCTAAGGATACCATACCCCTCAGCAAGGTTATTGGAAAGAATACCCAAATTCTCAACAAAAGTAAAAACCAAGGAGCCATATAAAAGTCTACCAATTTCTCCTGCACTGGCTTTTCCAAGGTTCCCTCTAGAGGCTCCATCAGTATTGACTTTTCCAAAATCCTTAGGAGGAGGTTGCCAATTTCTTATCCTATCCATCTTATAAATACTCACATTCCCTTTAATTTGGTTTGTCCTATCCATATTATAAATACTCCTATCCATTTTCTTGTGTAAATTTTCTCCCTTTTTTTCTGTTGAAAACCTTTGATTTGTTGGTTTGTCTCTGAGTTCTTCTCTTCATATTTAAATTATGTTTCTAAGATTTTTGTTTCCATTATTTCCTCTTCCTCACTTGGGACATCATTTGTGGAAAGGATTTCAAACATATTAGCAGAAGACTTTGATTGATCCTTCATAACTAGTTTTTTTTTAGTGTTCTTCTTCTTAGGCATTTGGAAACCTGTTGAGTTTATTTCTTTATTTTGATCAAGAATTTTATTTGGGCAAGCACTAGCCAAATGACCATATTCATGGCAAATTCTACAACGAAAAGGAATGTTCTCATAGTCCACTACTTGCTCCCAAGTGTCTTCCCCAAATTGTAATGTGCTCTTTTTAGGTAGGGGTTTGTCAAAATCCATTAAAACACAAATCCGAGCATAAATAATATGTTTAAAATTTTGAGTACAATCAAAAATCATCATAGAAGTTCCTAAAGAGTTTTCAATTGAAGAAATAATAGTAGGATTCCAAAATTCAATAGGGAGGCCAAAGAGTCTAACCCACACGAGAGCTATAGAATGTATCTCTTCTTTGACTTTAAATTTAGTATGCCAGGGCTTCATGAAAAGCCCTACCCTTCCAAAAAACTAGGGACCTTCTTGAAAAATTTTCTCTCTATCTTCATTATTAGCAAATAAAATAATAAAATAACCATTTGGATAAATAGAGATTTGTAACTCACCTTTGGTTTTATAGCTTTTTGCAACCCAGACTTTGAAAGGAGATAGGCTCAAATAAAAACCCATGAACCGATAAATTAGTCCTCTTTTTTTCCAAATCTTCAATGTCATTCTGAATGTTATCCATATCAAGCTTAACAATAGGAGTTCCATAAGCTGCTTTAAGACATCCTGACTCCATTTTCTTGGGATAAATCTTAGGAATTCTTAGAGGTTTATGGGAAGCCCTAAGATTAATATTGGCATTGGGCTTAGGCTGTCTACCATGGAGGGCATCCCTAAAATTTACTTTTGGGGCTGAGTCTTTGAAATTATTACCCTGATAGGGGTTTTCATAGCAGAATTATTTTGTGGGTGCACCTTAGCACCAAATTCACTTGATATTTGAGCCATTTTTTGATCAACTGCTTGAAACTTGTTTTGTGATCTCTTTAATCCTTGCCCTAGACACCGTGGAAAGGTATTTTCACTTTTCTTTTGTGCAGAAAATTGGAAGTCGTTGTCACTCAAGTTCACAGGATGATATATTGAAAGATAGATTTCTAACCCATATTGGATCCCCTGCAATATATCTTGCAAAAATATTGAGCATAAACCACAAAAATATTGGCCACTAGGGCCCGAAGGCCCTAAAAACCAACCTTTGGAGCTGCTTGCACTCAACCCAGATGAAACCCTCGCATAGTTGCTTGTAAAAAATCTTGTTCACACATAGGGATGTGCTAGGATCTATGGTTTTTCAGGCATCTATCCTCAAAATTTTAGCTCAATCCAAGTCTGGATGACTGAGATATGGCCAAAAAAAGTTCGACAGTTTGGGCAATCCTATGAAAAATGTCCCTCCTCAATCTAGCTCTCCACTTTGTACCTCCTCAATCCAGCTCTACTATCTATGCTTTGCATCTTAGTAGCCATACCCTTTTATATTTTAAGGCCTATTTTCTTTATCCATGTCCTTTGAATCAAAGAATATCATTAGGAAAAATCTATTTAAAAGAAAATCCATATGGAATAATGTGAACTCAATATCCACTTTCATTTAATTATCTTTTGAATGTTGAAATAAATGAGACAAGTATATATATACCTTTTAATTTTAAGAATTGCCATCATGCTTGATTATCTCATCTTTCATGATCATTTTTGGTGAAGCATTTGCCACCTAGATAAGGATTGTCATATATTTGTTCTTCCTTTTTATCTAAGGAATCCTTACTTTCAACTAGGACATTCTTTCTTGTTTTTTTAATAAGTTATATGTGGCTTCTATTGGGGACCACTCCCATCAAAATATCAATTTTTTTTTAATAAGCTATGTGTGGCTTCTATTGGGGCCACACCCATTACAAAAACAAAATATTACATTGCTCTCATTACATTTCTAGCAAGTTAATTAAAGCATATACAAATTTGTCTTTCTATCAGAGATATTCTTCATTTACCTATCAAAAATATTCTTCATCTTCCTCAAACTGCTAAGTTTCCACAATCAACTCCTTTTATATCAAACACCTTCAGAAATTTAAATTATTTCAACATGAAATTCAACACTGCGAATGGCTAAAAAATTTGTTGCCCAGCTTCTATATCCAAAAATATCTTGTCTATAACAACCTCACAATTTCTTAATATCTTTTTTTGGGTTCTTATTCATTCCCCTAATATTCCAAGATATTATTTTCATTGTTATTTTTTATTTTATTTGAGGGTTTAGCCCCACTTCTTATTAATACTTGTGATATTTACTTTTGTTTTCCCATATCAATATCCCTTTATGTTTCTTTTTCTCTTTGTTTTTGCCTCTTGGGTCTTCCTCTTTTTTTCATTCTCAGCAATACTTTCATCTTCATCAATCTCTTCAATATTCTCACATTGCTCATGGTAAGACTTATCATCTTTAGGTTTACCTTGTTCTGAAGGAAGAGAAGTGCAAGGAATAACCTCAAAAGCACACTCTTCTTTATATTTCCCTAGAGACCCTAAAGTGCAAGGATGCTCTTCTATAGCAATTACCTTCTTATTTTGCCCTAAAAACCCTAAATTATTATGGGTTTCCTCCAACCTTATTTCTATATTATTCTACTCTTGAAACCTTAAAGTGCAAGGGATAACATCTTCACCACTTTCACTTTTATTACCTGAAGAGGATTCTATACTACTTGAGGAAAATGAATATGATTTACGTGGAATAAATTTGACTCAAAATACCAAAATATTACATTTGCTACAACATACCTTTTTATTACGATTTTTTCATTTCTTTTTTTCTTAAATATATTCTTAAACTTCCTTGAAGTGCTATGTTTCCATAATCAAATCCTTGACATCATTTTTATTAAGAGATAAAATCTCACTTGTCCAATTGCCTTCTAAAATTTGAATTTCATCGAAATGAAGATCAACACCGCAATTTGCTAATTTATCTACTACCCAATTTCCTTCTCTATAAATATGCTCATACTTCCAAGAGATTACCTCTAGTAATAGATTATGAAAATCAACAATAATATTATTTTTTATCCAGTCTCCACATCCATTTTTGTTAATAGCATTGATGATAATTTGTGAGTCCCCCTCAATTGAAATATATTTCCATTTTTTTACTGCAATTTTAATCCTATAAAAAGAGTCATAACCTCTGCATAAACACTAGTAAGACTAAAGTTATGGTCTTTTCAAAATCAGAGAGAGAAAAACCAGCCATATATAATCCTTTAGAGGTAGTGGCAGAATACTTCTCATAAAAATTAACAACATAAGAAACATGCTCCAAAAGATGATAAGAGGATGTTGAACTTTTTGACTTTGTTGAACAATTCTCTTATTTGAATGTTAAACTTTGAAACTTTGAGTAGGAAGTGTAAGGTTTGAATTTAAAGGGAGTAGGGTTGTACACCTACCCCATCTTGTATTAAAGCTCTTGGTCCCATTGACTATTTTAATTTTGTGGATGTAATTAAAATCATTTCATTAATGTCAATAAATTAACTAAAATATGAATAAAAACTATTTAGATAAAAACATATAAATTATACTTGATAAAAACAAGTTATAATTTATAACATGAAAGAATTTCATGTAAGATAAGAATACCCTCTAAGCAAGGTAAAAAAATATAAACCATGTGATGGATTATTTCTTTAAACATAGAGAACACTCATCAAGGAGTTTAAAAATTTTGAACTTAATAAAGAGAATGTAAAAGGAAAAAAATGTTACATAATAAAATAAAATGGAGGGAAATGACACTCTTCTTAAAATATAGAAGATATTTGATCAACTCAAGGCACCACTTACACCTGAGTGTATACCCACCTATGAAATAGACACCATTAAACTAATTTCAACACTAGAAGATGTGGAGGTTGATTTTTCTCTTTAATATTTTTCTTTTATTTATTTAGTTTAATTTCAAAATATATTTTTTTAAGGTTATTTTATCAAAATATCAAATATTACATTTGTTATTAGGTCAATTAAACCATATCAACTTTTCTTCCCTTCAAATTGCATATTCTCTATTAACTTTGCAATATCATTTGCATAAAGAAACAATATTTTCCTCAGCTAATCACCTTTTAAAGTTTGAATTTTATTAAGATAATGATCAACGCCTCAATCTAATCAAATATTTTTTAAAATTTATCTTTTCATTCCTCACTACTTATTTTTGTTTCTTGTATTAAATAAATTTAAGACTTGACCATTATTTATATTTCATGTTTTCCAAAAAAAACCATCATTATTATCACATTTTATTATTATTTGTGGGCTTAGCCTTACTTCTTGTAAACTCTTATGCAATATTTTTTGGTATCCCAAATCAATATTCGAGTTTCATTTTCTTTTTGTTTTTGCTTTTAGGGTATTCTTTATCTTTTTCTATTTCCACTAACACTTTGTTTTTGCTTTGAGGCTATTCCTTATCTTTTTCTATTTCTATTAACATTGTCACCAATCTCTTTATTTTTCATTTATAATTTAACTTATCAAAGGGTTTATGTCGCCCTAAAAGATCTAAATTACAATGGATATCTTTTACACAAATTTTTTATTATGTTGTTCTTGTAATTATAAAGTAAAGGGACAAACTTTGTACTATTTTATTTTTATTCCAAAGAGCTGATTTTTTGCTACTTCATAAAAATGGAGATGATTTACTTGGATTGAAATTGACCTTCTCCACCTTTGTTTTGAATTTTACCTTCACCTCCTTCTTCACACCTTTATTTCCCATTGAATTTGAACTTGTACATTGCAATTTCTCATCCTTTGCATTCTTTGTAGTTTCTTTCAATGTTTGTCCTAAATAAATTGTGAAGGCCTTTGTCATTTGGTGAGGCAAATTGGATTTTTTTGGCCACATTTTTTGGAGTGAAAATCCTTTATCTAAGCTAGTTTCTACTACAATATGATCTTGTTGCTTCATATTTGAGTTTGTCTCGTGATCAAAACTTATTTTCAATCATTTTTACTTTGTAGTCTCCTACCGTATGTCTAGTCCCATAACATTTGCAACATCGAAATGTATTGTTTTTATAATCTACTCGTTGATCCCATTCTTTGGATTCAAATTCAATCTTAATGGATTTTGGGTAAATATTTTAAAATATGCATGGCAAGAAAAGTATACATAACATGCTTTTGCTCCACAATAGTTGACCCCTTTTGGATGAAATCCTATGAAGTATCACCAATATTCTTCAAAACCTACTTATTAATAAAATAATATGGATTTCTCAAAAAAAAAAAAATAATATGGATACATGCCAAATTTGGGAGAGATGGTTCTTAGCTTATAAAATCCGAGCAAATGTCAATATGAACTAGATTAACATTTGGGAAATATGGAAGAGGGGTAGATTTAAATATGAAGCTCTTTGTATTAGGTGGAAGCTTGAAAAAAAATTATTTGGTGGCAATTATGGCTAGAGAGGAATGGCAATTTTTTTAGAGAAACCTTCTCCTCCTTGTATGGTGTCTAGTAGGTCATTTAGAGGAAAGTCATGGAAATAGTGGTAGTGTATGGCATTTGGTAGATCATTTAGAGGAAAGTCATGGAAACAGTGGTAGTGTATTCTAAAGAGAAAAAATCATGTTGATATAGGGATGATGGAGGAGGAAGCTAAAGTGCAAGGAGAGGTAGGGAAAATCTAGTTGGAGGGCACCCCTCGAAGTTGAATTAAAATTAACATCGATGGAGTTGCAAAAGGCAATTTGGGCAATAGTGGAATTGGAGTGGTCTGTAGGAATCATTTTGGGGAAGTGCTCTATTTGGAACTACAGGCCATGGACAAGGCCACACACAATGAATCAGAAGCCTTAGCAATCAAATATGCCCCTCTATGGGTGGTAAGGTAGGGTCATTGGAGGATAATCATAGAATCAGATTCTCAAATCTTGATCGAATGAGGGTCATTGTGGAGGTTGAATTTTTATCACCCAAATTAAGCAGTTGTGGAGTGAATTGGATGATGTGATTCCTACTTATGCGGGCATAACTCTCAATACAATGGTGAACTTCCTAGCTAAGATGAATTTCGAGAAGGAGGTAGGGATTTAGTGGCACAATGGCATGGCTACTGAGAATGAGAGGATTGGGTAGGTTGATGAGAAAATTTAATTCTTGGATGATTTAGACAACCAACATAGACACATGGTTTAGGAGGTTTGGCTTCTTTGTGGGTCTCTTTTTGGTTTTGTAACCAAGAGTGGTTAGCTCTTATGTTCTTGGGTTTTAGATTCATGGAAGTTTTTTGGAAATACATTAAGAGGGAACGAGTGCTCTTACTGGTTAAGGCTAAGAGGAGTCTCGTCCCAACTTGTAAATAATCTTGCCAAATATAATATTTTTAATTTAAAAAATAAAATAAATTTATATGGATCCAAAACACCTAGCCCACATTAAAACTCTTATTTTAATAGTCTCTATCTCATAAAAGTTTTCATTCCACCCTAAATAATAGTGTGCCACCCATTATTTTATCCATGGCTTTTGAATCGAAGAATATCATTAGGAAAAATCTATTTAAAATAAAATCCATATGGAATAATGTGAACTCAATCTCCACTTTCATTTAATTATCTTTTGAATGTTGAAATAAATGGGACACCCCCCCCACCCCCACAAAAAAAAAAAAATATATATATATATACCTTTTACTTTTAAGAATTGCCATCATGCTTGATTATCTCATCTTTCATGATCATTTTTGGTGAAGCATTTGCCACCTAGATAAGGATTGCCATATATTTGTTCTTCCTTTTTATCTAACTAAGGAATCCTTACTTTCAACTAGGACATTCTTTCTTGTTTTTTTTAATAAGTTATATGTGGCTTCTATTGGGGGCCACTCCCATCAAAACACCAAAATATATATTTTTTAATAAGCTATGTGTGTCTTCTATTGAGGGCCACTCCCATTATGAAAACAAAATATTACATTGCTCTCATTACATTTCTAGCAAGTTAATTAAAGCATATCCAACTTTGTCTTTCTATCGGAGATATTCTTCATTTACCTATCAAAAATATTCTTCATCTTCCTCAAACTGCTAAGTTTCCACAATCAACTCCTTTTATATCAAATGCCTTCAAATTTTAAATAATTTCAAGATGAAATTCAACACTGCGAATGGCTAAAATATTTGTTGCCTAGCTTCTATATCCAAAAATATCTTGTCTATAACAACCTCACAATTTCTTAATATCTTTTTTAGGGTTCTTATTCATTCCCCTAATATTCCAAGATAAGCCTAGGATAACAACAAATATTTTTTGAAGGCATATTCTACACAAGAGTAGATAGGGGGCCCCCCCCCCCAGAAGCCCCCCCCCCCGGCATTTCAACGGGAATCTAAAAAAAACCTTTCCTAGTGGTATATTACACCAACAAACAAAAAAAAAAAGAAAAGGAAAACACATTGTGCAACATCTCATAATGGATTTTCTTCAAGCTACATTTCAATGTGCCCTAGAGAAAAATCATGCCTGCCCCGACACGGAAAAAAAGGTGCCTGTCTAGATGAGGCACATCCACTTGCAAACTTCTAATTAGGGGGGGGCGCCCTCCTAAGTCGAGGGAATCACTTTAGACTAAGAAAAAAAAGGTGAGGAAGAAAAAAAACAAAAAAAAGAAAAACCCTAATGGACATAGAGAAAAAGAAATTAAAAATTGAGAGGGCACTCCACCCCCACACCAAACAACACACCAAACAAAACAACCAACCAACAAAAAAAAAAAAAAAAAACACACTACATATTTTAATTTTAATTTTATTATTATCATCATTTTTTTTTTTTATTTGATGGTTTAGCCCCACTTCTTATTAATACTTGTGATATTTTCTTTTTTTTCCCATATCAATATCCCTTTATGTTTATTTTTCTCTTTGTTTTTGCCTCTTGGGTCTTCCTCTTTTTTTCATTCTCAGCAATACTTTCATCTTCATCAATCTCTTCAATCTTCTCACACTGCTCATAGTAAGACTTATCATCTTTAGGTTTGCCTTGTTCTGAAGGATCTGAAGTGCAAGGAATAACCTCAAAAGCACACTCTTCTTTATATTTTCCTAGAGACCCTAAAGTGCAAGGATGCTCTTCTATAGCAATTACCTTCTTATTATGCCCTAAAAACCCTAAATTATTATGGGTTTCCTCCAACCTCATTTCTATATTATTATACTCTTGAAACCTTAAAGTGCAAGGGATAACATCTTCACCACTTTCACTTTTATTACCTGAAGAGGATTCTATACTACTTGAGGAAAATGAAGATGATTTACGTGGAATAAAATTGACTCAAACTACCAAAATATTACATTTGCTACAATATACCTTTTTATTACGATTTTTCCATTTCTTTTTTCTCTTAAATATATTCTTCAACTTACTTGAAGTGCTATGTTTCCATAATCAACTCCTTGACATCATTTTGATTAAGAGATAAAATCTCACTTGTCTAGTTGCCTTCTAAAATTTGAATTTCACCGAAATGAAGATCAACACCACAATTTGCTAATATATCTGCTACCCGATTTCCTTCTCTATAAATATGCTCACACTTCCAAGAGATTGCCTCTAGTAATAGATGATGAGCATCAACAATAATATTATTTTTTATCCAGTCTCCACATCCATTTTTGTTAATAGCATTGATGATAATTTGTGAGTCCCCCTCAATTGAAATATATTTCCATTTTTTTACTACAATTTTAATCCTATAAGAAGTGTCGTAACCTCTGCATAGTTGTTAGTTAAAGTTCAATATGATTTTTAATAAGTGAGGAGAATTTTGCCTTCACTATTTCTAAAAGCACCACCTCCACCAACTTTTCCTGGATTTCCTTTAGAAGCATCATCAAAATAATTTTGATAAACCCAATTTCTAGATATTTCCATTTTACCATAGATTGAAGTAGATCCTTTGTTTTAATTCTGTTATCGTAGATGACTTTTCTACGTATGTTCAAATATTGTAGCCAAGTTATTATCACCTCTTTTTCTACAATATGAGCACCATATTTGTAGGCATTTTGCAAGAGACAATAATAGGGTTCCAAACTTGGGCATGATTTTGAGATTTATTTTTTAAAGTTTTGTTATTCCTTACAAGCCATAAATTCCAACAAATAATGTGAGGGTCAATCCTCCAAAGAATACATAATGCTTTAGCTTTGAAATAATTAATCCAATATTTTATCAACTCTTTCAATGTTTATGGAGCTACCCAATATAATTTCATATATTTTTTAAAATAACCCCAAATGGTGTGAGAAAACGGACAATGAAGAAGTAAATGGTCTAATGTTTCTAAATCCTTCTCACACAAGGCACATCTGAAGGGTCCATAATATCCTCTTATTTGTAGACTCTCTCCTATAAAAATCTTACTTTGAACTACTAACCAAAGAAATGTTGAGGTCTTAGGGAGAACCTCTAATGACCAAACATTCTTCTAAGAAAAATATTTGGGAGAAGAAAATTTTGATTGTTCTAAATCCTCATATCCCAACTTGATCGAGTATCCACCATCCTTTGATAAATTCCAAACCAACTCATCCTTTCATGTAAAAATTGACAAATAAATAAAACTTTTGAAGCATATTTTGAAGTTCATCTACAATTTGTTTGAGTTCTTGTCCTTCAACTAGGTTACTAAAATAAATCCATGATCTAGAGTTTTTGCTCATAATAATATAGTCTTTGACCTTTGGACCTTTACATGCCAGACATGCTTGATTCGATGGTTGCTATTTTGAGTCAGAGATAAGAGGATAAGGCTTCAACCAAGCATCAAACCAAAAAATTGCATAACTCCCCTCATTGATTGACCATCTAATATATTTCTTTATTACCTTATCTC
Organism: Wollemia nobilis; assembly: GCA_028583015.1. Taxonomy (NCBI): domain Eukaryota; kingdom Viridiplantae; phylum Streptophyta; class Pinopsida; order Araucariales; family Araucariaceae; genus Wollemia; species Wollemia nobilis. Next base: position 490,846 of record JAQPPZ010002816.1, read on the forward strand.
CCCCCCCCCCCCCCCCCAACCCCTCCCCCCCCCAAATTAATTGCAAAATATTTGATATGAAGTTCAATTTTGACAAGCCTTTGGGCAAATTTCTTTTCCTAAATAATTTCATTTCATCAAGAGAACCTATATATTTTTGAAGTAATATTTTTACCCAATTTATTCCTTATTATCTGAATAATCTCCACCCAAGCTTTTCTCCTAATGCCAAATTCATAGGCCTGCAATTCCACAAGCCTGCTCCTCCAATATTCTTTCCTTTGCAAACCCTATCTCACTTACAAAGAGGAAACCTAAACTTTTCCTCACAACCTTTCCATAGAAATTCTCTTTGAATTTTATCAAATTTTGATGCAATACCTATTGGTAGTCTTGAAAGTGACATCATATAAATAGGAATGGATTGCAATGTAGTCTATATGATTTGTAACCTTCCTTCCATGGTTAAGAACTTACTTTTCCAACTTGCCAAGCAAGCTTTCATTCTATCCAAAAATGAGATCCAAAGATTCTTTTTATTTCTTGACAAAGGAATATCCAAGTAGGTTGATGAAAATTATCAACTTTAAACCCTAAAATATTCACAATAATTTGTTGTAAATCTAGGGCAATGTTAATGAAAAAATCCTAGATTTTGTAGGTCCAGGTGGATTTGGGAATGATATTTACCAACTATCTAGTAGCCTTCTTATAGCATGATAATATTGATTTAAACTCCATGGACTCATTGACTGAGGGATGGCCCAAAATAAAAGTATCATCAACAAATTGGAGATGAGATTCGGAGGGACCATTTTTTGCAACTTGAATACCCTTGATTTTTCCTTCCATTTTTGCCATTGAAAAGGATCTCCCCAATGCTTCTACCAAAATAATGAATAGATAAGGAGAAAGTGGATCACCTTGACAAAGTCCACAAGATGACTTGAAGTAACCAACAAGAGAACCATTGATCAAAATAGAAAACTTTGCAGTTCTTTAACAGGGTTTAATCCACTCACACCAACTATAATCAAAGCCAAACTTTTGGAGAATAACATGTAGAAAATTCTAGGAAACCCCATCATATAATTTGTTCATATCTAATTTCAAAAAAATACCTAGTTTTTTCATGGAATGAAGAGAATTTGTTTACCATGAACAAATCCACCTTGTTTCTCTGAGATAAGACACCCTAGAATACCCCTCAATGTGTTTGCCATAATTTTTGAAATGATCTTATAAATCATATTACTAAGGCTTATTGGACAAAAATCAAAATATTTTGTATCGCCTTTGTTGGGAACCAAGGTAATAAAAGTAGCATTGATCTCACTTATTATAGCCTTCCTTTTTTGGGCCTCTTCAACTACAACTAACATATCACTCTTTAATAAATCCTAATATTTTTGAAAGAAAATTGCAAGAAATCCATCTAGGCCAGGTGCCTTTTTAGGATTAAAAGAGAAAACTGCTTCATGAAGCTTATCCATAAATGTCTTCTTCATCAAGCTTTTATTTTGTCCTTGAGTGATAATTTATGGAATATTTTGTAGAATTTTTTCTTGTGCCTCATTATCTTGCCTAGAATTTGACAAATTATTTTTTATTTAATTAATTGTTCCCTTCCTTATATCTTCTTCGTCCTCAATATTTCTTCCATCTGGAGTTATAATATTTTTTGATACGATGAACAATTTTATTTTTGTTTTTGTTGTAACATGATTTTTTTTGTATTTCTATCTCCTTCCTTGAGCCATTTCTCTCTAGATTTTTGAAACCAATATGACTTTTTTTTCAATGCATTATGATAATAAGAAAGTAATTGTTTTTCTTTCACATAAGAATCCTAATCCATTCCATTAATTTCTACTATCTCTTGTAAATTTTTGAGCTTGGATTCAATTTATTTATTTTCTTTAAAAATGTTACCAAAATATTTGGCATTCCATATCTTCATTTGCTCCTTTAAATATTTCAACTTTTGAACAAACCTATACATACATGATCCTTCAAATTTTGATTCATCCCACCATAACATAACCATTTGGAAAAAATTAGGGTCTTGGAGCCACATAGATTGGAAGTGAAATGGCTTTGGATGACCATTATTAGGTAACTCACAAGTCAAAAGAATGGGTTTGTGATCTGATCCTGATCACAATAAAATATCTCAAGATATTGTGTACTTTGTTTGCAACCATTTTTGGATAACCAAAATCTATCCAATATTTTTTCTATATGATTTTACCCAGTATGTCTATTATCCCATTTATATTGAAAGCTTGAGGGACTAACATCCCAAAGGTCATTTGAATTGATAAATGAAGCAACATATTGCATTGATTTAGACCATCCTGGAATGCCACCTTTCTTTTCCAAAAGAGATAGAACAATATTAAAATCACCCCCAAGAATCTATAGATCATAATGAATCATCATGGTATTTGGCAAAAATATGCTAAGGTTCTTCCAACATCTTTCACGAGGAGTAACTATAGTTGGAGCATATACATTTAGAACCCCAACTTTGATGTTTTCCTCTTTCCTAGAAAATAATCTAGCAACCCAATTACTCTTTGCTTCTAATAGTTGTCCATCCCTTTTTTATTTGTCGCATATTATTGTGATACTATCTAAAGCTCCTATAGAAGAAATTGCTAAACAATCACCCGTCTTCCAGATCTTAAAAGTATTCTTATATTCCTCACTACTTAATTTTATTTTTTGTATTAAAATAAACTCAGGACTATAACAACCTATTAATTCCTTAATAACTTTTTATTTAGGGGTTTTATTCATATCCCTAATATTCCATGATATCATTTTCATCATCAACACTTTCATATTTTTATTAGTGCGCTTAGCCCCACTTCTTGTTAACACTTGTGATACTTTTATTTGGTTTCCTAGATCAATATCCTTTTGAGTTTCTTTTTCTTTTTGTTCATGCTTTGATGGTCTTCCTCTCCTTCCATTCCCACCAACACTCTCATCTTCATCAATATCTAGTTTTTCTATTTTTTCATATTTTTCATAATGAGAATTATCTTCTAAGGATTTATGTTGCCCTAAAGAGTTGAAAGTGCAAGGAATAGCCTCATTAACATTTTCTTCTTTATGTTGCCATGAAAAATCTAAATTGCATAGATGATCCTCTATAGTCATTACTTTCTTATGTTGGCTTGGAAACCCTAAATTTCCTTGGATATCCTATATAATATTTTTTTTACTATAATGCTCTTGAAATCATAAATTACAAGGAATACACTCGATACTACTTTCATTTTTATTGTAAGCAAAATATTTTATGCTACTTGAGGATAATAAAGATGATTTACCTGAATTAAGCTTGACCTTGTTCACCTCATCTGCTTTAAAATTCACCTCCCATTATTACTTTGCTTTAAAATTTACCTTTCTCTCTTCCTTCGCATCTTTAGCTCCTTCTATATTTGAACTTGCGCATTGTACTTCATCATCCTCCATATCATTTTTTCTTCTAATTGTTGATTTGAGTGAATTGTAATGGCCTTTATCATCTAATAATGTAGAGGGATTTTTATAGCCACTTTATTAGGAGTGGAAAATCCTTTATTTGACCTAGCTTCTTCTATGCTATGATCTCCTTGTTTCAAATTGAAGCTACCCTCACACCCAAAAATTTCCATCTCTTCCTCCATCATTTTCACTTTGCATTCTCTTGCCATGTGTCTTGTTTCATGACATTTACGACATCATAATGTAATGTTTTCATAATCCACTTGTTGATCTCATTCTCTTGATTTAGATTTAATCCTAATTGACTATGATAAAGGTTTATAAATATCCATGGCAACACATATTCAAGTGTATATAGCATTCCTTCTCTCCTTAGTAGTTGGTCCCTCCTAGATGAATTCACCTAAAGTATTATCAATATTCTTCAAAACCTCCTTATTGATGAGTTGATAAGGAAGTCCAAAAAGCCTAGCCATGTTGAGTCACAACATAAGAAGTTGAAAATTCATGGTGAGTTTGATGAGTCTTGGTATCATAGACTTGATCAAAATCCAATGATGATTGAGTATCAGGAACCACATCGACAAGATGGTTTATGGCAAGTTCCATCTCCAATGTAGAATCATGGTACAATTTGAGAAGATCTACATTAATGACATCATGAATTCCAAGGCATGTAGGAATATCAAGGTGGAAAGCATTCTTGGACACCTATTGAAGGATTTTATAAGGCCTATAGCAAAGAGGTTTGATTTTTCTATGTGTCTTCTCTAGAAAACATCGCTTATCCAAGTGTAACCAAAGTCACCAACCTAAAAATGATGAGGAATTCTATGTTTATCCATGGTCTACTTTTGCTAATGTTTTATCTTTTGCAAAATTTGAATCACCTTGGATTGAATATTTTGCAAATATTGAATAAAAAAGTGGGCCTTGTATTGCTCCTTCTAAACATAAGTGGTGGTTGGAGAAGGCAAAGACAAGGGCAACTCATAAGGAGCCAATGGATGAAAATCTAAACAAATATCAAATGGAGAATGTCCTATTAAGAATGTACGACCTTGTTGTATACATGCTCAATATGGATGAGACTCAAGTTCCACTTGGATGGTGAAGCATGATGGTAGATTTGCAAACTTTGCACAAGGGTTTGGTCTACCCATTGGACTGAGGATGATAGGCAATGGAAAATTCAAGGGAGACTCCTAAAATTTTCCACAAAGAGTGCCAAAAGTGACCCACAAAGAGTGAATCACGATAAAAAATAATGTTGGTGGGTAGATCAAAGGATTACCATATGTAGTCAAAGAATAATTGGGCTGAGTCTGGAATAGAACAAGTCTTACAGCAAGAAAGAAACTTGGCCATTTTGTTGAACCTATCAACAACAATGACACAATCATATTGTCATATTGTCATAGGAAAATTGCTAAGTCCATGGAAATGCTTTCCCAAGGCCAAGAAGGAATAGGTAAAGGAATGCATAAGCCAAACTTTTGGTTAGTAGGTTTGGATTGGCAACAAACAACACACTATTTTAGAAACCTTAAAACATCTCGTTGCATATGTGGCCAATAAAATAAGCACTGCAAATGATGGAGTTTCTTGTGTTTACCAAATTGACCAGCATAGAGTGTGGAATGTGCCTCCTTGAGAAGAGATACTCTAGGCTCACAAAGTACACAAACCTTATCCAAATTGTAGAGCAACCCATCCTTGATTTGAAATTATTAGAAAAGATGTAATTTGGAAAAAGTAGGATGACACAATTTTTGGTACATCTTTCTAAAATTAGGATCATGAGCATATTGAGATGACCAAGCTTGAAATCCCAAATGTGAAGTTGTCATAAATATCAAGGCATGAGCAGTAGGAGGTCTACACAAACAATATTCCATATTGCTTTTATCCATTTTGTACTTAATGATCAAATGGAATTATTATAAATAATATGCCCACTTCATGTGTTGAGCTTCTTCAATTTTGTTTTGTTATTGAAGAAACTTGAGGGGCATATGATTAGTGTGAACAATTATTTTTTCCCAAGAGGTAGTGTCTCTAGTACTTGATGGCTTGAACTAAGGTATATAACTCATCATATGTTGAATAGTTCATCTTAGCAACAAAAAATATTTTAGAATGGTAAGCTACTAGATGACCATGTTGTTTGAGGACAACACCTAAGGCGACTTGAGAAGCATTTGTCTCAATCTCAAAGGGTTGAGAGAGATCAGGTAAAGCAAGCATAGGTATTGTGCAAAGTTTCTTTTTTAAAATATCAAAGGTAACTTATTGTTTCTTTCCCCATTGAAAAGGAACCTTGGCTTTGGTTAAGTAGTGCAATTAAGCTGCAATAGTGGAATAATGAGGGATGAAATTGCAATATAAATTTACAAGTCCTAGAAAACTTCTCAACTCAGTGAGAGTAGTAGGAGGAGGCCACTTAAGTAGGACGTCTACTTTAGCGGGATCTACCTAAATTCCATGCTCACTAATCACAAAGCCAAGGTAAGAAATGAAATTTTGGTTGGAGGAGCACTTGGTAAGGTTGGCATATAAGCTATTCTTGTGAAGAGTGTCAAGAACTTGCTTAATATGCTCAAGGTGGTTCTCCCAAAAAAAGAAACTTTTATTAGTGTGCTTAGTCCCACTTCTTGTTAACACCTATGATACTTTAATTTGGTTTCCTAGATCATTATCCTTTTGAGTTTCTTTTTCTTTCTGTTCATGCTTTGATGGTCTTCCTCTACTTCCATTCCCACCAACACTCTCATCTTCATCAATCTCTAGTTTTTCTATTTTTTCATATTGTTCATAATGAGACTTATATTCTAAGGATTTATGTTGCCCTAAAGAGTTGAAAGTGCAAGGAATAGCCTCATTAACATTTTCTTCTTTATGTTTCCATGAAAACTCTAAACTGCATAGATAATCCTCTATAGTCATTACTTTCTTATGTTGGCTTGGAAATCCTAATTTTCCTTGTATATCCTATATAAGATTTTATTTACTATAATGCTCTTGAAATCATAAAGTGCAAGGAATGAACTTCATACTAATTTCATTTGCATTGTAAGTAAAATATTTAATGCTACTTGAGGATAATAAAGATGATTTACTTGAATTAAGCTTGACCTCGTTCACCTCATCTGCTTTAAAATTCACCTCCCCATATTTCTTTGCTTTAAAATTTACCTTTCTCTCTTCCTTTGCACCTTTAGCTCCTTCTATATTTGAACTTGCACATTGTACTTCATCATCCTCCATATCATTTTTTCTTCTAATTATTGATTTGAGTGAACTGTAATGGCCTTTATCATCTAATGATGTAGAGGGATTTTTCTAACCACTTTCTTAGGAGTGGAAAATCCTATATTTGACCTAGATTCTCCCATGCTATGATCTCCTTGTTTCAAATTGAAGCTACTGTCATGCCTAAAAATTTCCATCTCTCCCTCCATCATTTTTACTTTGCAGTCTCTTGTCATGTGTCCGATTTGATGACATTTATGACATCATAACGAAATGTATTCATAATCCACTTGTTAATTCCATTCTCTTGATTCAAAGTTAATCCTAATTGACTACGATAAAGGTTTATAAATATCCATGGAAACACATATTCAAGTGTATATAGCATTCCTTCTTTCCTTAGTAGTTGATCCCTCCTAGATGAATTCACCTAAAGTATTATCAATATTCTTCAAAACCTCCTTATTGATGAGTTGATAAGGAAGTCCAAAACGCCTAGCCATGTTGAGTCACAACATAAGAAGTTGAAAATTCATGGTGAGTTTGATGAGTCTTGGTATCATAGACTTGATCAAAATCCAAAAATGATTGAGTATCAGGAACCACATCGACAAGATGATTTATGGCAAGTTCCATCTCCAATGTAGAATCATGGTATAATTTGAGAAGATCTACATTTATGACATCATGAATTCCAAGGCATGTAGGAAGATCAAGGTGGAAAGCATTCTTGGAAACCTATTGAAGGATTTTATAAGGTCTATAGCAAAGAGGTTTGTGTCACATCCCCACTACTTCTTATTTTTCCTCAAAAGAATATGATTATACGCCAAGTTCTTGTTTTGCAGGTACAGGTTCACGAGTAGTGGCGAAAGAGAACACCCATTCCCTAGCGGAGACGGAGTTGGAAGACGTTAGGTGAATGGGACATGATGTTGTGCTTCATGCACCTTGGTCCATAGGTACATGGAAGCCCACCGTAGAATTTGCACATAAGATCATTTTTGCCTGCTATGTATATGTCTGTGATTGCATTGCATATATGTCTGCACTATATTTTTTGCATGAAGTTTATTAAAGCTCAAAGTGCCAAGGTATTTTAAAAAAAAATTATTATATATAATATAGTAATAAGTAATAAATATAAAAATGTAATAAATAAAATATTAAAAAAATAATTATATATATATATATTTACAACTATATATATGTTTTTTAAATAAATTCAAATATGAAGAAATAATATAAAAATATATATATAAAAAAAAAAGAAGAATAAATAAAAAATAAATATTATATATTATTTTAGAATGCTTATATCTTTTTTTTCCTAAGGAAAGACATACATTTTCGGAACTAAGGGATATCCATAAAAAATATAACTAATATTTGGAATTAACCGAGGAAGAATTATTTTATAATAAATTAAAAATATATATATAAAAGAAGCCACTCCGGGAAACCATTTTTCTCCATCCGGAGGAAGGAAGCATGTTCCACTCGGCTATTTTTTTTAGGAACCACCTGGCATAGCAAGAATTAAAAGGTGTCAACTTGGTGTCTTATGAATTCCTTATAAAAACGATATCAAATGATATGTGAAATTCATTCGAGAGCTTCGCAAGCAGTTTTAGGTTTGAGAAGCTATCATTTAAGGGAAGAAGTCCGTCAGTTTGCTACGAGACCAGGTCAGAAAATCCCTCGACTTGTATAATTCTTGTATGCTGAACTTATATAGGCTGAGATAATGTAATTATTTTTATGCTAAGTACAATAAAGCAAAGCCTGAGAAAGTAATTGTCGTTAGAATAGTGATGCTACATACTGTAGAAACAATCGTTTATAATTAAACTGATAAAGTTTGGAACATAAGAAATGGTGTATAAGTTTATAATTAAACTTATATTTTTCATTTGAAAGCTTGAAATAAACATTGAGCATTGGCTGTGTTATTTTAAAGTGTATACTTTGAAGCTTAGATACATCGAATGTTGTGTGTGCTATGGCTTTGGAAACTGTTTAAGAGAATATAAAAAAGAGTTTTATAAAGTTTTCAGTAGTTTAAAAAAATAAAAAAAGTGACAGGGCATCTAGCTATTAAGGTAGTTAAACAAAAATTAAACTCTAAGGGTATGTGTAAATATTTCAAGACTTGGGTGTAGTTTTCAGTTTTTACTAAGCATTCGAAAGAGAGAGAACCAATCAAACTTAGCATATGTGGAATTATATAATAATGCAATAGGGCTTTTTTTTTTTTAAGGTTTTAAAAAAAAGTTTAGATAATTCTATGTGGTGAATAGTCATATTAAAAAAAAATAGCTTGAGAAAAGAGCGGGTAATGGGGTTAATATGCTAGAAGATCAAAATAATAAACTTCCCTCTTTTATAAAATTTTAAAGAGTGGGTTTCAAGGCTTTCTTGTATTCTAAAACGATTTTTTTAGGAATTGCATAACAGACAAGTAAGACCATTGGGTAAATAAAGTGATGTTTTCTAGATATCCTTTTGGCATGTGTTATATGATAGTTCTAATATTTTTTTTTGATGCCATGTTTTAATAAGCTTCTACTTTGATATTAACTAGAGCCATTTTAAAATAAATATTTAATTAGTGTTTTTAAAGAATCATGGATTAGTTGGTTTTAAAAAAATACTATTATTGGAATATGTAGGAGGGGTTCTTCTGTTTCTTAACATTATCCTTTCTATTGTTAAAGGAGTAGTTTAATAATTTTTATACTAGAAAAGCTTGATGAGTTTTTAATAGTTATATCTACATTTGATTTACATTGTTTTTTAATGTATGTTTTCATTTTATGGGTTTTATTGTAGATTGTATATATATGGATAATTGCATAAAATATTGTCTTATTTAATGGAAGACATAGCCATATCATACAAAATTAAACTGTGTTCTTTGTTATTTTAGAAGTATTTATTTATTTTTATTTAAGAATTACGTTGCTTATTGTCCAATATAATGTTTGGTATTTAAATAAATAAGGTTGAATTAATGTAATATATTCAAGAAAGGTTTGATTATTTTAAATATTAGTTAATTCTTTTATTTTTAAAGAATAATAAATAAATGATGAAGACAAGGTTGCAAGAAGGGGATTGGAGATGGCGGGAGCGGCAGCAGGAGCACGGGTTGGAGCAGAAGCGGACGCAGGGCTGGGATCGGATCCAAAGCAGGGCGCAGGTTACTGGGCGGGACCGGAACCAGGGTCAGGATCAGGTACGTCCGGGCCCGGGCCTGGTCCAGGCGGATCCGTGGCGGGGTCGGAAGGGGGTTACTCGCTTGAGCTGGACGGTGGGTTTGGTGGGGTCGGGATCCTGGGCCCGCGCCCCCTGCCTGGCCTCGACGCGACGGATGGCCTCGGGAAGAAGCCCCCCGATCCTGGGCAAGGGCTTGCCCCGGGAGGGCATAAACCCTCCTACCAACAGATTTTGGCGGGCTCCAGGACCCCTGCTCGGGCCCTGGGCGTATGGCTTTCCCTTCAAGGCACCCACATTTCCATCCAGGAGGAGGTTTATTCATCCCTGGTTTTTGAATCTTCGTCTTCCTTGGTTGGGAAGTTCTTGGGCGGGCGCCCAGACATGGAGACTATCCGCAGATGGGCGGCTACCAAATGGAAGGTCTCCGGGCATATCCAGCTGGTTGCCCTATCCAGAGGCTTTTTCATTATCAAACTCAACAACAGCGAGGACGTTGAGAAGATCCTGTCGGGCGGGCCCTGGTTCCTGGGTCGCAAGAGTCTTTTTCTCAGACGTTATGGTGCAGATTTTCACCCCAGCACCCAAAGCATCAACTTTGCCCCGATCTGGGTTCGCCTCCCGGACCTTCCCTTTCATCTGTGGCGTGAAGACGTCCTAAAGCTCATTGCCCAGTCGGTCGGAGACTTGGTGGCCTTTGATCCCGCGACCAAGGTTGGCTCTCACATGGTGCATGCCAGGTTCTGTGCTAACGCCAATCTCGAATCTGAGCTCCCTTCCTCGGTTACCATCTCTTCTGGGTCCTTCTTTGGCGTCAAACCCTAATCTACGAAAATAAACCTACTTTCTGTACCTCCTGCAGCTCTCAAGGCCACCTCCCTCACCAATGCCCGGCATCCAGGAAGGCTGAAGGCCCTAATCCCAAACCCCCGCGTAGTTCTGGTCGGGCCCCGTCCCGGGATCCCCCTCGTCCCGACCCTAGCGCTTCCCACAAGGAGGTATCCCCTTCGGGCCCTCAGGCCCCCCTTGTCGAGCCTAGTTCGGAGGGCGACCTTTCCCAGATTCCTATTCTCAGCGACCCCTCCGGGGACCCGATCCCAGATTCCCCCCGCCTCCCATTCTGGCTCCTTCCCCTCAAGCCCCGGCTGCTACCGGGACCCGCTCCTCCCCCCACCCCCTTCTGGCCCCGGCCCCCAGGCATCCTTCCCGAGAACCTACCCCCTTGATGTGTGGATCTGAGCGATCTGATGACGAGACCGAAGCCAGCTCTCCGTTCGAGCCCGACGAAGTCAGCCCCAAAATGACCCGGAGTAGGTCCTTTGCCACAGATTTTGGCAGCAAATTTAAACGAGGGCGGCCCACCCTGTGTGAACAACGGTCAAGGATCACGGAGGACGACATAGCTAATGGCTCCCAGACTACGCTCTTCGACGTTGGCACGAGCTTTCGCAAGGCGGACGACGCCCGATCCAAACCCCCGCTCAGGCGAGAAAGGGGGCAGGCGACCCCACAAGGGTGCCAAATGAAGCTCATCTCCTGGAACATCAGGGGACTCAATGGGGTCCCCAAGAAAAGGATCCTCGGTCAACTCCGCAGGGACCACCACCCGTCCTTCATCCTCCTCCAGGAGACCAAGATAGATGACGTCGCTGCCCGGAGAATAGCCCATGCTACCTGGCGCAACTGCGAGTTCCTCTCCACCCCCATGGCTGGCTCAGTCGGGGGCCTTATGTGCATGTGGGACCCTCGGTCTTATGAGGGAAGGCTCATTTCTTCGTCGCCCAGGATTATGAACATTCTGGTCCACTGCCTCAATTCAAAGCGATCGTGGATTCTGTCCAACGTTTACGCTCCCAACAGTCCCGTTGAGAAAGCAAGGCTTTGGCAGGAAATCAGTTCGATGAGAGAAGCTTTTGCTCCCCTGCCCTGGATCCTGTCCGGGGACTTCAACAGCCCCCTGTTTTCCTCTGACAAGTGCGGGGGCTCGGAGGTCAGAACCAAAAGCATGGATGACTTTGGGGCCTTTACCGCCCACAACGAGCTCATGGATGTCAGCTTGAAGGGAGCCCGGTTCACGTGGTCCAACAAGAGAGCGGGACCCAGCCACATTCAGGTCAGATTGGATAGAGTTTTCTTGTCCAAGGAAGCCCTCCCCATTTTTGCTGACGCCTCCCTGTTGGCCCTCCCCAAAATCGGGTCTGACCATAGCCCCCTCCTCCTCGAAACTGATCATCGCCCCCCTAGGAGACCCTTCCGGTTTGAGTCCATGTGGCTGCACCACCCCGACCTCCGGGCCCAGGTCGGCTGCTGGTGGGCTCCCCCTGTCCCTGGTCGCCCCGCTGAGCAAGTCTTCCACAAGCTGAGACGCCTCAAAGAGCACCTCAAGGCATGGAACAAAGAAGTGTTTGGTAACATCTTCGAAAGCAAGGAGGCTATCCAAAAAAAACTCGAAGAGATTGAGTCCAGATTCCAAGCAGGCTCCCAAGAGCCGGGGCTCAGGGAAGAGGAACGCATTGCCCTCAGCGAGTATCACAATATCCTGGCCAGGGAAGAAACCTTTTGGAGGTAGAAGTCGCGTGCTCTGTGGATCCAAGATGGCGATGCAAACACCAAGTTCTTTCATGCATCGACCCTCCGAAATAGGGGTTCTAACAGAATTGTCGAGCTTGTTGACAGCAATGGCAGAACCATCAACAAGGAGGAGGACATCCGTGCCGAGGCAGTCCACTTCTTTCAAGAGCTCCTGGGCGACGGACCTCCTATGTCCTCGGAGGTGGCTGATTCCCTTTTGGATCACATCCCGTCGTCTGTCCCGGCCATGGCAAATGCAAAGCTGGTGCAGGCCCTGTCTGATTTTGAAATCCAAGCTGCCACCTTTTCCATGAAGGCTGAGGCGGCCCCGGGCCCGGACGGGTTTCCTCCCCGCTTCTTCCAGTATTTCTGGGACATCGTTGGTCATGATGTGTGCGCTGCCATCCGGGACCTGCAGTTTGCCAGATCCATCCCCAGAGGCATCAACACCACCTTCATAGCCCTGATCCCGAAGACTCAGGCAGCCAGATCCCTGTCAGACTTCCGCCCCATCAGCTTGTGCAATGTCCTCTATAAAATCTTGACTAAAGCCATGACCACCCACCTCAAAGACATCCTTCCCCTGATCATTGCCCCCTGTCAGGGAAGTTCAGTCAAAGGCAGGCTGATTACAGACGGGGTCATCATCATGCACGAGGCCATTCACTCAGCTGTCCTATCCAGAAAGGCCCATTTCCTGCTCAAGCTTGATATGAATAAGGCCTTTGACAGGGTCGATTGGAGCTTCCTGTCCAAGGTCCTCCTCAAATTTGGGTTCCACCCTTCCTGGGTCCAACTCATCAACAAGTGCGTGTCCTCCCCCTGGTTCTCAATCCTTGTCAATGGATCCCCGGTCGGGTTCTTCCCCAGTTCTAGAGGTCTCCGCCAAGGTGATCCCCTATCCTCGATTCTCTTCATTATCCTGGCTGAGGCCCTGGGATGAACCATTTCGAACGTTGTGGCTCGCGGTCTCATCTCGGGCATCAGGCCGGCGCAGGGCCTCCCCCTCGTGTCCCATCAGCAGTTTGTGGACGACACCATCCTTGCATCCTCGGCCTCGGTCCCTCAAGCCAAGGCCCTCAAGAACATCCTTACCCTGTACGAGGAGGCGGCTGGGCAGAAAATCAACCTTCGAAAAAGCAAGATTTACTTCATCAACACCCCCTTGGCTAGGCAAATCAAAATCGGGCGGATCCTGGGATGCTCCCCCGGCTCCCTCCCCTCTTCCTACCTCGGGCTTCCTCTGTTCACAGGGGCGTCTTCCAAGGCGCTATGGAATGGGGTGATTGAGCGGATCCAAAGGAAACTTGCCCCCTGGAAAGGCCACCTTCTCTCGCAGGCCGGCAGAGCCACCCTCTTGGCGTCTGTCCTTCAAAGCATACCGATATACTTCATGTCTGTCTTCAGAATTCTGGCCTCCATCGCTACTCTCATTGAGCAAATTCAGAAACGCTTTCTCTGGTCGGGCTGCGAGGACAAGAAAAGGATTCCCCTGGTCTCCTGGCCCCTGGTCTGCCACCCCAAAGGAGAGGGAGGGATCGGGCTCAGACGGGTGGTTCCCATGAACAAGGCCCTTCTGTCCAAACATGCCTGGAAGGTTCACACCAATACCTCCGATGAATGGGTTTGCATTGTGCGTAGGAAGTACTGCCACAACCACCCCTTCCTCGGGGACACCCAGCCCCGTGACGGATCTGCCTTCTGGAAGTCCCTGCTTTCCACCAGAGATATTGTTCAGCAAGGGACCAGATGGATTCTTGGAGACGGTGCCAAGATTGACTTCTGGGAGGACAGATGGATTCTCGACGATGCCCTGAGTTCGGATAGGGAGCTCCTCCTCCTCAAACCTGGGCTTGCGGACCGAGGCCCCAGAGCGTCTGACTACATGACCCAGCTCCAGGGGCGGACCATCTGGAAACCCATCCTGAACCCCAGGTTCCCGCTTCAAGCTGCCAGACTTCAGCGCATCCTCAGTGCGACGGTCATCCCTTCTTTCGGAGACAGTGACAGATGCGTGTGGCATGGCTCTCCCAACGGCATTTTTTTAGTCAAGTCTGCTTACCACATTCAGAGAACCTCGGGAGCGACCACCTTCCCGACCCAGCAGGTCTGGGCCAAGAATTTGATCCCCAAAATCAGCCATTTCGTTTGGGTGGCCGTCCAAAACAGAATCCTCACGATCAAAAATCTGATCAAGAGAGGCTTCCAGATCCCCAACAGATGCTTCCTCTGCCGTGCCGCCTGGGAGTCAACCAATCACCTTTTCATAAACTGCTCTTTCTCCTCCGAAGTTCTGGGCCTCATCCTCTCCCATTTCTCCGTTCAGTGGGCGGCCCCCAATTCCATTTTTGATCTCCTGTCTCAGTGGCCCACCCCCTTTGCCCATCCCTTTCTCCGCTTCCTCTGGAAGGCCTGCCTTCCTCATATGCTCTGGAAAATTTGGCTCGAGCGTAACAGGCGAGCCTTTTCCTCCCCGGCCTGCTCCCCCCAGTGGTTAGCGACCAAAGCAGTCTCCTTTGCCACCGAGAATTCCCGCTTCATTCCCCTTTCTGTGGAGCCCCGACGATCGAGCGAAGCCTCCCTGCTCTCCTCCCTCGGCATTCAGCTTTCCCCCCTGCTCCCCCTCCCGCCCCCTCCCGGCGCTCCCTAACCAGGTGGACTCCCCCCGGTTGGCTTAAGCTCAATTTCGACGGCGCCTCCAAAGGCAACCCCGGGGCCTCTGGGGCTGGCGAGGTCATCAGAGACTATTTCGGGAATCTGGTCACAGCCTTCGCGGTCCCGCTGGGCAGACAAACCAACAATTTTGCCGAAGCTGTCGGCCTGCTCAGTGGTCTCTCGGCTCTCAGGGGCTCCCCCCCAAAAATCATCATCGAAGGCGATTCCCAAGTCGTAATCAGAGCCGCCAGCAAGCCTGATTCCTGCTCCTGGCGATTCCATAATTCCATCCGGGAGGCCCTCTTCATTCTTCAGGGCTTCCCCGATCACACCTTTCAGCACGTGTTCAGAGAAGGTAACAGGGCTGCTGATTTCATGGCAAATCTAGCCATTACCGCTGAAGATTTCACCACCTGGTCCTCGCACTTCCCTGTAGGCCTAGTCCAAATTGTGTTGCAGGATCATTTCGACCATGTTGTTAACACTGGTGTCTAGGCTTCCCCGAGACAGGGCGGCGAAGTCCCCCCGACGTGCGCTTCTGAGGCCCGGGGCTTCTCGCCCCCGTGTCGACCCGTCGGTTGGCCACCCTGTCCGCGAGGGGATCATCCCGATCCTCCTCATGGCGGCTCGTGTCCCTTGCCTTGTCAGATGCCCGCGTTGGCCAGCTGGCAGCTCTGGCAGTCCCAATTCTCTATGCATGCCGGACCTCCCCGTCCTTCCCGCTTCGATCTCTGTGACTACGGATTCCCGTGCCATGCCAACCCGATCGCGGTCCAGTCCGGCGCGGTTCTCTCCCGGCGTTCCCCCGCTCAGAGTTAGGCATCTGGCGCTTTGGCAGTGGCCCATTCCCTTCCTCGCGTGTCAGCAGTCTGGCGCGCCCCCTCAGCCCCTTCCCCGTCGTGTCGCTTCCAGCCGCGTGTGCCCCTTTCCAAAGCCGGCGGTGCTCCCCCTCCAAAGGCCCCCGCACGGCCTTTATATTCCCCTCGCTGTCCCATCCCTCTGTCGTGCTCTCCATCCCCTGCTCCTTCTCCCCTGGTCTGGCACTCTCTGCCCCCTCTGTCCCCGCCCTGTCAGCTCGGCCCCCATGGCTTCTAAAACCGTCTTCCTGGAGCCTTCTGCCCTTGAGTTGAGCGATCCCGCCCGCTTATTCTTCGATGCTAAAAAATTCACCCCATTTTTTAGTAAATTCGTAGGCCATGAGGACGAAATCACCCAGGGTTTCCTGGATACGTGGAACGAAGGCGAAGTTACAGTCAAGGGCCTCCATTTCAAAGTCTCCAAGGAATTCCTCACGGAGGTCACCGGCCTCCACCATGAAGAGAAAGGCCGCGTTGTCAGGCGTGACAAACACAACTGGGAAGAGGAGCTCTCCCGCTTCCCAGACCATCAGTGGGACAAAGCAAACCTGCTCCGCTCTCACCTCCCGGCGCCTTTCGACGAAGCCATCGTCCCGGTAATGCAATACATTACCTGTGACGATCCAGAGCAGCGACTGTATAGCTTTCATTTAAGCTACTTTAATCATCTTCGAGGAGCAACCCTCATCAGCACTCCGCGTTTCCTCTTCTACTCCCTGGGTTTGACCATTGATCGCGCTCGCAGGAATCATTCCCGACCCATGCACCAAGGGCTCATGGCTGTCCTCTATAGGATCCCTCAACACTCCTGCCCAAGCTACTTCTCATGCCGCCAAGGCTTTGTCTGAGCTCTGTCGCAAGCTGGAGGACAACTCTACCAAGGTCCAGCGCCAGTCCGAGCGGGCTGAGGATGTCTCAGGGCCCAGTTAGTTGGGCCCATCTGGCCTTTGTCGGCCCAAAGATTCTTGGTTTTTGTGGATGCTGGTTTCTTTGCAGAATCTCGGTGTTGTGAAGGTTTTTTGTGGCTTTCTGTTTTCTGTAGTCGTCAGGGCCCCTGGGGCTGGGCCGATTTTTTTGCTTTCTTTTTAATGCTTCGGCTATTACTGTAATTAAGGTTTTGGGATCCTATTCAAAAAACCCGCTGTAAATAATCTGTTACCTATCAAAAAAAAAAAGAATAATAAATAAAGTGGGTTGGACATAGATTAACACCATATTATGGGCTTTGAAGGAAACTTATTTAAACCTGAAACCTAGACTTTACTACTCGGACGGAGTAGTCCAATGAGAATACTTTGCTTCTATTTAGAGTAAGTCGAGCAAGGACTTGCTCAAAGTCACGCGGTGACTTGATTGACTGTTACCACTGTACTCCAGCTCCTTTGGATAGGGAGGGTCCGAGCTGTCGAGTGTAACGAGTGGCGGAATGGGACGTCACTCTAGGTGGTCAGTCGGTTAGTGTGGTGATATTCATCATTCCACTTGGGATGGGGAGGTGCCAACATGTAGCATGGCTAGAGAGCTACCCATATTCCAACGACATATGGTTATGGACATCATTATCGTTAGCCCGAGAAAGGTCATGGATATCTAGTCCTTAAGCCTTGAGAAGGCGGACTCTAGCCAAACCTTAGCAGAGGGTCAATGGCTAGCACCGGCATACAAACGCTGGTTCTAAGGCAATGAGTTGAGAACTCAAGGGTTGTGAACCCTACAACCTTGGAAAAGGGGCATAGCATACCCCATTTAGGTGTTATAGGCCCTGAATAGATAATCCTTCGTTGGATTCCCGAATGACTCATGAGAGGAGTTTTAATCCAACATGGCGACTTGTAGGATTTGGCCAGTCCCAAGCACCTAAGAACACCAACTACAAGGGTGTACATTCTTGAAGTGTAAACTTAGTATGCCAGAACTAACACTAGAATGTGATTACAAGCAAAATGATGTTTATAAACAAAAAAAATTTGAACAGTAAGTGGTTGTTACAGTTTGATTTTGCTATGTGTCTTCTCTAGAAAATATCACTTAACCAAGTGTAACCAAAGTCACCAACCTAAAAATGATAAGGAATTCTATGTTTATACATGGTCTACTTTCGCTAATGTTTTATCTTTTGAAAAATTTGAATCACCTTGGATCAAATATTTTGCAAATGTTAAATAAAATAGTGGGTCTTGTCTTGATCCTTCTAAACATGAGAGGTGGCTAGAGAAGGCAAAGACAATGGCAACTCATAAGGAGCCAGTGGATGAAAATCCAAAAAAATATCAAATAGAGAATGTCTTATAGAAGAATGTATGACCTTGTTATATACATCCTCAATATGGGTGAGACTCAAGTTCCACTTGGATGGTGAAGCATGATGGTAGATTTGCAAACTTTGCACAAGGGTTTGGTTCTCCACTTTGGTCTACCCAAGGCAATGGCAGGGTTATGCATATTCGCGAAATATCGTAAATTGGCTCTATTTAGGTTTTTTAAAATTTTGAAAAGGCTAATTTTGGATCCTTTCACTGGGGGCCATTCGCTCGAAATTTATAGGTGGAAGTTTTTTTTGGGGTAAATTCGCCCATCGTTGATAATCATGAACCTAACTTTATTTTAATTCGCCGACCTCAAATTACATATGATTTTGATATTCTTGCCCAATTCGCCTTTAAATTATAAATGATTTTATATTTTCCGCCCAAATCGCTTTCAATTTATAAATAATTTTATTTTTCTCGCCCAAATCGCCTCATATACTACCCGTATATATACTGTATTGGGTACCGATAAACATACATCAAAAATACTCTAACTCAAAAATAGCTCTAAAACAATAAAAAACTTGAGAAGATTGTAGAGGAGTGACTGTCGAAATAAACCGATCGGTTGCAGAGGAGTCTTCATCGACGTAAGACGATCGGTTGTAAAGTTGTGTATATCGATATAATCCGATCAGTTGTAGAGCAATATCTGTCAACAAAAGCTGATCGGTTGCAGAGTCGTGTCTATCGACATAAACCAATCGGTTGCAGAGCCGTATCTATTGGTATACATCGATTGGTTGCAAAGCTATGTATTTCGATGGAAGTCGATCGGTTTTAGAGCCGTGTCTGTCGACATAAGCCGATCAGTTGTAGAGTTGTGTCTGTCGGTATAAGCTGATCGATTATAGAGCCATGTTTGTCGGTATAAGCCAATCAGTTATATAGTTGTGTCTATCGGTATAAGCCTATCGGTTGTAGAGATTGTTGATCAAAAATTTTCTATTGGTTGCAGAGGTGTCGATCATCATGCCTGCAACTGATTGTCATACTTATAGCTGATCGTCATACCTGTAACTGATCATCATACCTATAGCTGATCGTCATTCCTGCAGTCGATCATCATGTCTACAGTCGATCGCCATGCCTACAGCCGATCGACATTCCTGCATCAGATCAACATTCCTATAGCCAATCGGTATTTCTATAGTTGATCGACATTCCTACAACCGATCGTCATGCTATCGGTCGTCATGTCGGCCTAAAGTCTTTCATATCGGCCTAACGCTTTAAGTATGCTGTACATTTTTTGGATTTTGCAAACCGATATTCATAGCCCCAAAACAGAAAAATTCATAATGATTTGAAATTTTTTGGAGATAAATTAATGAAAATCACCACGGTTTGAAATTTTTTGGAAAAAAATAAATGCAATTTGGCATGTATACTTCTACAAATATCTCCGAGATTCCAAGACAATTCGCCTTGATTTTATAACTAGATTTCGGAGTCGATCCCTTATGCATAACCTTGGGCAATGGAAAATTCAAGAGAGACTCCTAAAAGTTTCCATAAAGAGTACCAAAAGTAATGAATCACGATCAGAAATAATGTTTGTGGGTAGATCGAAGGATTACCATATGTAGTCAAAGAACAATTGGGCTGAGTTTGGAATAGAACAAGTCTTGCAATAGGAAAGAAACTTGGCCATTTTGTTGAACCTATCAACAACAATGACACAATCATATTGTAATATTGTCATAGAAAAATTGCTAAGTCCATGGAAATGTTTTCCCAAGGCCAAGAAGGAATAGGTAAAGGAATGCATAAGCCAAACTTTTGGTTTGTAGGTTTGGATTGGCAACAAACAACACACTATTGTAGAAACATTAAAACATATCGTTGCCTATGTGGCCAATAGAATAAGCACTACAAATGATGGAGTTTCTTGTGTTTACCAAATTGATCAGCATAGAGTGTGGAATGTGCCTCCTCGAGAAGAGACATTATATGCTCACAAAGTACACAAACCTTATCCAATTTGTAGAGCAATCCATCCTTGATTTGAAAATATTAGAAAATATGTAAATTGGAAAAAGTAGAATGATACAAGTGCTGGTACATATTCCTAAAATTAGGATCATGAGCATATTGATATGGCCAAGCTTGAAAAACCAAATGTGAAGTTGTCATAACTATCAAGGCATGAGCAGTAGGAGGTCTACTAAAATAATCTACTATAGAACTACTTTTCCCCATTTTATACTGAATGACCAACTGGAATCATTATAGATAAGATGCCCAATTCATGTGTTGAGATTCTTCAATTTTATTTTGTGATTGAAGAAACTTGAGGGGCATATGATTAGTGTAAACAATTTTTTTTCCAAGAGGTAGTGTCTCTAGTACTTGATGGCTTGAAATAAGGTATATAACTCATCATATGTCGAATAGTTCATCTTAGCAGCAAAAAATATTTTAGAATGGTAAGCTACTAGATGACCATGTTGTTTGAGGACAACACCTAAGGCGACTTGAGAAGCATTTGTCTCTATCTCAAAGGGTTGAGATAGATCAGGTAAAGCAAGCATAGGTATTTTGCAAAGTTTCTTTTTCAAAATATCAAAAGTAACTTCTTGTTTCTTTCCCCATTAAAAAGGAACCTTGGTGTTGGTTAAGTAGTGAAATTAAGCTGCAATAGTGGAATAATGGGGGATGAACATACAACAAAAATTTACAAGTCCTAGAAAACTTCTCAACTTAGTGTGAGTAGTAGAAGAAGGCCACTTAAGTAGGACGTCTACTTTAGTGGGATCTACCTGAATTCCATGTTCACTAATCACAAAGCCAAGGTAAGAAATGCAAGTTTGGTTGGAGGAGAACTTGGTAAGGTTGGCATATAAGCTATTCTTGTGAAGAGTGTCAAGAAATTTTTTAATATGCTCAAGGTGGTTCTCATAAAAAAAGAAACTTTTATTAGTGTGCTTAGCCCCACTTCTTGTTAACACCTATGATACTTTTATTTGGTTTCCTAGATCAATATACTTTTGAGTTTCTTTTTATTTTTGTTCATGCTTTGATGGTCTTCCTCTACTTCCATTCCCACCAACACTCTCATCTTCATCAATCCCTAGTTTTTCTATTTTTTCATTTTTTTCATAATGAGACTTATCTTCTAAGGATTTATGTTGCCCTAAAGAGTCGAAAGTGCAAGGAATAGCCTCATTAACATTTTCTTCTTTATGTTTCCATGAAAACTCTAAACTGCATAGATAATCCTCTATAGTCATTACTTTCTTATGTTGGCTTGGAAACCCTAATTTTCCTTGTATATCCTATATAAGATTTTCTTTACTATAATGCTCTTGAAATCATAAAGTGTAAGGAATGCACTCCATATTACTTTCATTTTCATTGTAAGAAAAATATTTAATGCTACTTGAGGATAATAAAGATGATTTACTTGAATTAAGCTTGACCTCATTCACCTCATATGCTTTAAAATTCACCTCCCCATATTCCTTTGCTTTAAAATTTACCTTTCTCTCTTCCTTCGCATCTTTAGCTCCTTATATATTTGAACTTGCACGTTGTACTTCATCATCCTCCATATCATTTTTTCTTCTAATTGTTGATTTGAGTGAATTGTAATGGCCTTTATCATCTAATGATGTGGAGGGATTTTTCTAGCCACTTTATTAGGAGAGGGAAATCGTTTATTTGACCTAGCTTCTCCCATGCTATGATCTCCTTGTTTCAAATTGAAGCTACCCTCATGCCCAAAAATTTCCATCTCTCCCTCCATCATTTTCTTTTTGCAGTCTCTTTCCATGTGTCCGATTTGATGATATTTATGACATTAGAATGTAATGTTTTCATAATCCACTTGTTGATTTCATTATCTTGATTCAGATTTAATCCTAATTAACTACGATAAAGGTATATTTAGATAAAGGTTTATAAATATCCATGGAAACACATATTCAAGTGTATATAGCATTCCTTATCTCCTTAGTAGTTGATCCCTCCTGGATGAATTCACCTAAATTATTATCAATATTCTTCAAAACCTCCTTATTTATGAGTTGATAAGGAAGTCCAAAAAGCCTAGACATGTTGAGTAACAACATAAGAAGTTGAAAATTCATGGTGAGTTTGATGAGTCTTGGTATCATAGACTTGATCAAAATCCAACAATGATTGAGTATCAGGAACCACATTGACAAGATGGTTTATGGCAAGTTCCATCTCCAATGTAGAATCATGGTATAATTTGAGAATATCTACATTTATGACATCATGAATTCCAAGGCATGTAGGAATATCAAGGTGGAAAGCATTCTTGGACACCTATTGAAGGATTTTATAAGGCCTATAGCAAAGAGATTTGATTTTGCTATGTGTCTTCTCTAGAAAACATCGCTTATCCAAGTGTAACCAAAGTCACCAACCTAAAAATAATAAGGAATTCTATGTTTATACAAGGTCTACTTTTGCTAATGTTTTGTCTTTTGCAAAATTTGAATCACCTTGGATCAAATATTTTGAAAATGTCTAATAAATATTTTGAAAATGTTTAATAAAATAGTGGGTCTTGTCTTTCTCCTTCTAAACATGAGAGGTGGCTAGAGAAGGCAAAGACAAGGGCAACTCATAAAGAGTCAAAGGATGAAAATCCAAACAAATCTCAAATGGATAATGTCCTATATAAGAATGTATGACCTTGTTGTATACATGCTCAATATGGGTGAGACTCAAGTTCCACTTGGATGGTGAAGCATGATGGTATATTTGCAAACTTTGCACAAGGGTTTGGTTCTCCACTTTGGTCTACCCATTAGACTGAGGATGATAGGCAATGGAAAATTCAAGGGAGACTCCTAAAATTTTTCATAAAGAGTACCAAAAGTGACCCACAAAGAATGAATCACAATTAGAAATAATGTTGGTGGGTGGATCGAAGTATTACCATATGTAGTCAAATAACAATTGGGTTGAGTCTGGAATAGAATAAGTCTTGCAGCAAGAAAGAAACTTGGCCATTTTGTTGAACCTATCAACAACAATGACACAATCATATTGTAATATTGTCATAGGAAAATTGCAAAGTCCATGGAAATGCTTTCCCAAGGCCAAGAAGGAATAGGTAAAGGAATGCATAAGCCAAACTTTTGGTTAATAGGATTGGATTGGCAACAAACAACACACTATTGTATAAACCTTAAAATATATCGTTGCATATGTGACCAATAGAAGAAGCACTGCAAATGATGGAGTTTCTTGTGTTTACCAAATTGATCAGCATAGAGTGTGTAATGTGCCTCCTTGAGAAGAGAAACTCTAGGCTCACAAAGTACACAAACCTTATCAAATTTGTAGAGCAACCCATCCTTGATTTGAAAATATTAGAAAATATGTAAATTGGAAAAAGTAGGATGACACAATTACTGGTACATCTTCCTAAAATCAAGATCATGAGCATATTGATATGGCCAAGCTTGAAAACCCAAATGTGAAGTTGTCATAACTATCAAGGTATGAGCAATAGGAGGTCTACTCAAATAATATGTTATAGAACTGCTTTTACCTATTTTGTACTTAATGACCAAATGGAATCATTATACATAAGATACCCAATTCATGTGTTGAGTTTATTCAATTTTGTTTTATGATTGAAGAAACTTGAGGGGCATATGATTAGTGTCAACAATTGTTTTTTCCCAAGAGGTAGTGTCTCCAGTACTTGATGGCTTGAAATAAGGTATATAACTCATCATATGTCGAATAGTTCATCTTAGTAGCAAAACATATTTTATAATGGTAAGCTACTAGATGACCATGTTGTTTGAGGACAATACCTAAGGCAACTTGAGAAGCATTTGTATCTATCTCAAAGGGTTGAGAAAGATCAGGTGAATCAAGCATAGGTATTTTGCAAAGTTTCTTTTTCAAAATCTCAAAGGTAACTTCTTGTTGCTTTCCCCATTAAAAAGGAACCTTGGCTTTGGTTAAGTAGTGCAATTAATTTTCAATAGTGGAATAATGAGGGATGAACTTGCAATAGAAATTTACAAGTCCTAGAAAACTTCTCAACTCGGTGTAAGTAGTAGGAGGAGGCCACTTAAGTAGGATGTCTACTTTAGTGGGATCTACTTGAATTCCATGCTCACTAATCACAAATCCAAGGTAAGAAATGGAATTTTTGTTGGAGGAGAACTTGGTAAGGTTGGCATATAAGCTATTTTTGTGAAGAGTGTCAAGAACTTGCTTAATATGCTCAAGGTGGTTCTCCCAAATGGATGCAAATAAAAGTATATCATCAAGATATATGATTACAAATTTTTCAAGAACATCATGGAAGACCTCATTCATCAATTTCATGAAAGTCGTAGGAGCATTGGTAAGACCAAAGGGCATGACCAACCATTCAAAAAGGCCCATTTTGGTCTTAAAATTTATTTTCCAGGTATCTTCTTCTGCTTGTATACGCACTTGGAAATATCCACTTTTAAGATATATATTAGAAAATAATTTGGCTCCTTGGAGCTAATCTAAGAGATCATTAATGCAAAGTAGTGGATGTCTATTTTTTATAGATATATTGTTCAAAGCCTTGAAATCTATAGACAACCACCAAGTTCCATCCTTTTTAAGCACAAAACAATTGATGATGCACAAGGAGAGGTACTTGGTTTTATGAATCCATTAGATAATAAATCTTCTATTTGCCTTTTTATCTCTTCATTTTGTACAACAGATTATCTATACATGGGTGCATTTGTAAGTGATGCGACAAGGATGATCTCAATTTTGTGATTGATATTGTATATGGGAGGAAGTGACAAGCTCCTAAAAATTGTGAGAATATTGTTTCAACAATTTATCCAATGAATCATGTTGATGATGAAGTGGAGTAGAAGAATAAGTGTGTTGTTGATGAATGAATACAAGTGCAATCTCTTGTGCTTGCTTAATTTTTTTGTTACTTGCTTGCAATTCAAAACTAAATTTTGTGTTTGTTTGGTGTATTTTATGAGATATGCCTTATCATTTTGTTGTAATGTGTATGTTTTATGATAGGCATCATATAATGCTTTCATGTCATATTATTAAGGTTGACCAAGAAAAAGTCCACAACAATCCATAGGTGTTACATCACAAGTGACCCTATCCACAAATTTGGGACCAAATGCAAAATTCATAATGCAAGTGAGTAATTTTAGAGCTTGTACCACTATCCTTCCATCCCAAAGAATAGGTATGAGGATGAGACTCCATTGACAAATGCAATTTATCTACTATGGATATTGTAATCAATATTTTCTATAAACCATTATTGATAATACAATATATTGACAAATTGAGAGTCAAATGTGCTCGAGTGACAAACAAAGAATCACGAGCGCTCACAGATGAATTTTAGTTCGTTAATATTACTTTATTAAGTCTACCTTTGAGTTCATCATATGCTTGATCTTCACCTACCACCTCAATGGGACTTTACACTTGGTCCTCCACTTGAAACTTTACAAGTAACCTTTTCTTCTTCAACTTAAAATAATCAAATTTTTCATGTCCTTTCTTCTTACAATAGTTACAAAATTTCTTAGAAGAAGAGAAAAAATAAGTCGTCTTATAAGAAGGAGAAGGAGATGGAGAGAAAGAACAAGTATTATTTTTTGGAAAATTATTCTTTTGAGAACTCATACCCTTTTATGATCCTCCAAAATTAGTATAAGGAGGGTGAAACCCCTTCGATTGTACCAAAAAATTGTCTTTTACAAGCTGAGCATGGTTGAAAGCAAGATCCAAAGTTTCAAGGGGAACATATATTATATATCGATATAAGCGTTCCAAAATTCTACTCTTAAATTTTATGATAAGGGTGGCTACATCATCAGTCACACCAAGAAGGATGCGAAACTTGTTGAAATAAAAGATATAGTCCTGAATAGACATGTTAACTCCTTGGCAAACCAAAACCACTTAATAATAAAATCTTGTTCATAATTTGAAGGGTAGAAGTTTTATTTGAGTGCCTTAAAAATATTGTCCCAAGTGGTTATAACATCTTGACCTTCTCATCTTTCTACCAAAATTTTAACAAAAAATAGGTAAAATAATGATGAGACCAAATAACCACTATTTAACTCAATCACAACTGCATCTCAACCCAATCAACACACGATAACATATTGAATTTCAATTGGATTAACAAATGTTTAATATGGCAACCACCATTCTACAACTCCACTCAAACGTCCAAGCTCTCCAAACTTAGATTAGCTCCTACTAAAGGATTTTTATAAAAAATGTTTGGCACAAGATTTTATAAAACAATTTCTGTAATGCTATATCATTCTAGGGCACAAAAATTTTTGTCACAGAAGGAGGCTAGACCTAAAAATTAGCTAAGGTATAGCAGTAATCTATATTATTATAAGGATGATGTAAGCACATGGGCAAGAAAATTTTGGTATTTGATATTTTGTCTTGATGATAAACTTGAAATTTTGCTAAGGCATAGAGCCCAATGTAAGAGAGGGCCAAAATTTCAAGAAGCCTACATCATCATGGGGGCTATAGAAGTTCAATGTCTAGTGTTGTACCACATTGCTCAATTCTAAAATGACTAGAGTTAAAGAAAGAGGGTTAGAAATTTAAAAATATTGACACCATATAAAGAGATAAAAAGTCTAAAAAGTCTAGCACAGGGGCAAGATAAACTCAATTTTTGGCTAGGGTAAAGAACTTTGATCTAAAATATTAATGTATTTCCAACAGGAAAAGGTCCCACAAAGTATCAAGACTTTGGAAATAATAAAATAGTCTAGAAAGGGATGCCCATGCCCTACACTCGCCCATGTCAATATTGCAAACAATTTTCCTATAATGATTAGAGTTAATTGGAAAATAATGTAAATCGTATAAATAGCTCAATGTACCTCTAATAGAGGGTACATTGATTAGAGTTAATTTTTCTAATATTTTATATGTTGTATGATGATTTCTAGCTATGAATATAACTAAGTGTTATTTGACCTTCTACAAAAGGTGTTATAAAATAATTGAATATGTGAGTTATGCTTTGAATAGTATTTTTGTTAGTGCTTGATGAAAAGTGAATTATGTTAGGCTTATTATACTATTTGGATTACTCTTCAATTAGTTTCTAGAATTCTTTTAAGTGTGTAAATTGGTTTGAATAAAACTATGTGATACTGTATGTTAGTTGGTATGTTAGGCCTTGCTTTATATTGTGTGTAAGACTCTTATGTAGCATAGATCATTTTTGTTAGTTGAATATCGACCAACTATATTTTAATTTCTATCCTTACATTATTTTTAGAGCCTTGTACCTCTTGCTTTAGTCTTAACTCTCATTTTATTTAATTAGCTTTATAAGGAACCGACCTTCTCTAGAGGCTAAATCAGAAGCATTTTTGGGTCTTCTAATCTTGGTTGAGATTCAAGGTGCATCATCTCATCCACTTAGGAATATTTTAGACCAATATTTTTTGGTATGCCTAGTGGGATAGATCCATCCCACCTACAAAAGAGCATACTAAAATATCAGGAGAAATTTCCCACTGTGTGTAACCAAGAGTTTTTGGCATGCTTTATGGGACACAAATCTCACCTTCCTGTGAAATTATGTTTTGTTAGATAAAATTTCTTATCATCTAGAAACTCCATTGAGGATGAATTTTTTTTTTAGAACCTACCCAACACTTATTCTAAAGTCTTATGATCACAATATTGACAACCTAAAAGCTGGATCAACCTCTCTAATTTTTGAACTGCTTCAATTTAGATATAGATCTCTATCTCCTTCCCTATATTTCCCTATAGAAAGTGTAGACTTTGTATACTCTAGTTCTCCAAGATCATTTGATTCCACTAGCTCAAAGGAGATGGCTCAACAAATTTTTCCCAGATGGAATAACACAGGACCACTTAATTTAGAAAATCTTAATACTATTCCCCAAGCAAATTTGAAATCTTTAATGAACTATGATGGTACTAGGAATATAGCATACAAACATTGCCAATATGGGTTTGCCTTGGATTCTATTCATAATATCAAGATGAAGATGTCATGGTGAGGCTTCTAGTGCTATCATTCAAAGGAAAAGTATCACACTTGTACCAAAATATTTGGAATGGGAGCATAACTTCTTACGCTAAACTTGTTGGAACATTTATTCAAGAATTCAATGAATTAGCATATCCATTTTCATTACTTAATCAATTCACTACTATCCAAAGACATCCCCAAGAGGTAATTACAAATTTCAATATTTTATTTAGTAGAACCTGGAAAAGGATTCCATAGAAGATTAGACCATCAGATGCTCAAGAACTCATTTACTATCTTTGTGCTTTTAATCCAGACCTAGTTTTGCAAATACGACAACATTTCCACAAGTGTTTTAGGTTACTATATCTATTGAGAATCCTTAAATTTTTGTGGGTAAGCTTCCACCTAGAATTGTTATGCCATACTTTCCAAAAATTACCCAATCTATGTAGGAAATAAAAACTCTAGTAACAATCATGCCCATGCCTACATTAGCCCCAATCCCCACTCCAAAGGCTTACCCTTGCCTGCAACACCCACTGTGCTAACATTGCCTCTGCCACCTACCATGCTTGCATTATCGACCCCTAAATATAAGGAATCTCCAATTATGTAAGAAGTGCTAACAATATTGAAGAACCTTAGCAATGATGTAACTGCTATGAAGAGAAGAGACACTAAAATAAATTACCAACCCAAAATATTCCCTTATGTTGCAAAAGATAAAGGGACCTCCCTAAGCAATATCATTAGAAATCCCAACATAATATACAACTAGGATTGGCCATCTACATTTTCATCTAAAGAAGGTTATTGGTGCTTGGTTTGCAATGATTCACATAACATAGATACTTGTATGATCTATTAGCATTAGACCTAGTTAGCAGTGGTAGAAAAGGCTAACAAAGCATAGAAAATCCAGATAAACATTCTATGGGATCCATATCAAATCATGCTTATGCATGACCCAATAAAAGAAGAATCTATATTTATCATAACAAGGTCTGATAAAAAACCCTACAAGTAGATCCTAAAAAAATTTACCTATTCAAGGTACTATCTCATGCATTGAAGAGGCTAGAGAAAGAACTACTTCAATCTATTCAAATAAATGAACTTTTGATAGATCATTTGAAGGAGAAATAGAGGTTGAAACAAGAAATGGAAGCAAAGGAGACTAGGAAAAAGCCCCGAACAAACTCTGGTACCCCTCTATGATGAAGTGACAAAGGCTAGTGGTAACACAAGATTACCATAGGAGGTTTGATGAGCTAGGAAAGAGAGAAAAGTAGTTGGAATTACTAGGGTTTAATATTGTAGAAGAGTTGAAGAAAACTCCTTCAAAAGTAAGCATGTACGATACTTTAATGATTCCAATACAAATTGGTTATCTTCAGGTATTGCTAAAATATGTGCATCCTAAAGTTTTATCATATCCAAAGATTAATTTAGTTCAATGTCAACCTATGTTGGGAATGGGAAAAATAGGCCACCTCCCTTCTATATGTCTTTGCACATGGAAGGATGGGTTGTACACAATTGCATGGTCAACTCCATAGCAACAACCACAATGATGCCTAAAGCAATTTGTGAAGCCATGGGAATGGAATACACCCAATCGAATCTTGGAGTCCTACAACTAGATGGTACACTGATCAAGACAATTGGAGTAATCAAAGAAATTCCAATGGTATTACACAAGGCATAGGAGGTGATGGTGATACAAGAGGTGGTAGTAGTTGATCTAGACCCATACTTCAGTATTTGCCTTTCCTAAGATTTCATAATAAACTTGGGTGGCTATATGTCCCTAGATTATTTGTATATGATAATTCTACACAAGGTAAGGAAGGTAAAAATCTATGCAGAAAATCCCACTCCTTATCACATAGAGAGAATTGAGGAGGATCATGTCAATCTGATCAAGTGATGAAACAAAGCCCTAGGAAACAATCATAGATGAATTATAGATAGAATATGAATTCTCTCTTAGAGACTTCAATGCTATGATTGAGATTGGGATAGGCACTTATTCCATAATAAAGTTTGAAGTGAAAAAGCTTCAAGCCCTATCAAATTAGGAGCTCAAGAAAACAAATATTTGGAAGCTCTTCTTTGATGGAGCTAAAACCCAAAATGAAGTTGGAGCATGAATCATGTTGGAGTCTCCTTCTGAGGGAGTGAAGAAATTATCTTATAGATTGATATGAAGTTGCATAAATAATACAACCAAATATGAGGCTATATGTTTAGGTTTTCTTAAGGAAAAAAAATAGGAATCAAGTTGCTAACAATTTATGGTGACTCTGAACTGGTGGTGAACCAGGTTATAGAGAAATATAATAGCAAGCAACATTACCTCAAAGCTTATCAAAATAGAGTTTGGGATGTCTTGGAGAGCTTTGAAGCTGTAAATATAAAAGCAATCCCTAGGAGTGAAAATGTACAAGCTGATGCATTAGCCTCCCAGGGAGAAAACTTCTGTCCAACCTCTGATATCTAGAAAAATTCAAAGGAAGTGAAGTTAGTTTTTAGGCCCTCTATGTCTAAAAAGGATACCTTTTGGTAGATATTTCATGATGATGAGCAAATAGTGAATTTTCTAGTTCAAGGGGCAGCCTATGCAGATATGCTTGAAGAGACACTTAAGAGCATAGATTAAAAGGATATTCAACTAAAAAATAATCACATCCTTAAAGGATTTATTACCCTTGAAAGTCTCTTTGATAACAATGATCGATCAACCAACCAAAAAATAAAAATTGATAAACATAAGTTCAAGGATATTCAAATTAAGCATGGTAAAAGTTTGAAGGTTGGAGTGCACTATTTAGAGTAAGAGATTCAACAACTTATCACATTATGCAAGGAATTCAATGACATTATAGCATGGACCTATGATGATTTGAAGGTCTATAGCAAAGATACTATTCAACATACAATAGAACTATTACCTAATGCTAAGTCTTTTTGATAGAAATAGAGGCCTGTGAATATGAAGATAGAATCCTTTATGAAGCAAGATCTACTAAAATTGTTGAATGCAAAAATTATCTATCCCATTAAGCACTCAACATGGGTGGTGAATCTAGTCATGGTAAGGAAGAAAAATAGTGACATTCACCTCTATGTAGATTTTCAAAATCTGAATAAGGCATCATTGAAATATCACTATCCCCTACCTCAGAATGATCAAATTTCTGGAGCAAAAATATTTTATTTTCTAGATGGATTCTTTGACTTCAATCAAATTTGGGTAAGGGATGAAGATCAATACAAGACTGCATTCACCATGAAGTAGGGAACTTTTTCTTACCAAAGAATGCCCTTTGGTCTATTTAATGTTGGAGCTACTTTTCAAAGGGCTATGGACCTAGTTTTTGGGGAATTGGTGAATAAGGTTATATTGATTTATCTAGATAATATGATAGTCTTCTCACATCAAAAGGAGAAGCACCTTGATCATCTTTGGCTAGTGTTTCAAAAATACAAAAAATTTGGAGTATCACTAAATCCAAAGAAGTCCATATTTTCCATTCATGAGGGTAAACTATTGGGGCATGTAGTTTCAAAATAAGGCCTAGTCATTGATTTGAATAGGGTCAAAAAATCCTAGCACTCCCTATTCCACAAAATAAGAAAGGTTTACAATCCTTCTTTGGACAAATTAATTTTATTTGAAAGTTTGTATCTGACTTTGCTCAGACAATAAAGCCAATGACAAAGTTGCTAAAGGATATAATTTTTACCTGGATGGAGGCAAGGAAGGAAGCATTTGAGAAAATCAAACAAGCTATAACCAAAGCTCCAATACTGTCCAACTTAGACTATCAGAAGGACTTCATATTATATGTATATGGTGCTAAGGAAAGCTTCGCTATTGTACCGACTAAGAAGGACAATGATCATAATGAAGTACCAATAGCCTTCTTGAGCTAGACATTGCACGAGTACAAGGATCACTACAAATTTATTGAAAAATAGGTATTTGCACTCATGAAATCTATGAAAAAGTTGAGGCACTATATTTCACAAAGCAAGACTAAAGTGTTTTTTATCCATCTAGATATCCATAATTTCATTATGCAATACTGGATGAAAAGAGAGTTGGTTGGATTACTAAGATTCAAGAGTATGATATAGAAATTTTACCTACTAAGATAGTTAGAGGAAGATCCCTATGTGAACATCTTGCTAATTCTACAATATTGGAGACAAACATGCTAGTTGAGGAGACTGAGGAATTGTAGTCAACATATGGCTAGAATAAATCTCATTTAATTTATTTCCTCTAAATTGACAAGTGTCTGGAAGATTTTATTGCTTCCCAAAGAAGAAGATACAGGATACAAACTATGAATTATGTGATGATTGATGACAACCTATACTGAAAGAACTTTGATGGAGTTCTCCTACACTATATACACCCAAAGAGAGTAAATGAGGTCTTGAGTGAATTTCATTCAAGATTTTTTGGTGGGAACTATTCTCGATAGACAATAGCTTCTAAGATCCTCTAGGCCAAATACTATTGGCCCACCTTATTTTTTGATGCCTTCAAGGTGGCTAAAAAATGTGATAAATGCCAAATATTTATGGGAAGAAGGAAAAATTTGGCACTACCCCTACAATGCCCTTTTGATGGGTTTAATTTACTAGTATAATCCAATTACAACAACCAAGTGGTTTTAAGAAAAAGCTTTTAGTAATGGGGCTTGACTTTACTAGTATAATCAATCCAAATTCATCCATTGAGGATAAATTCATCCTAACTACAACATATTACTTTACCAAGTGGTTTTAAGAAAAAGCTACTGTGTGGAATATTAAGAGATTGTAATAATTGTTTTGGAGAGATTGATTACTAGATTTGGAATTTTAACAACTATAGTCTTAAACAATGATTTTGCCTTCCTAGGTGCCAAATTCATTGATTTTGCTAGCAAATATGACATTAACTAGAAAGCTTCTTCCAATGGGTAATGGGCTAGGGAGTCCACCAATAAAACAATACTATGAATCATAAAAAAAATAACTGAGAAAAATAAGAGGAGCTGGCATTTGATGCCCAATCAAGCTCTGTGGATAAATAAAATTATAGTTAACAAATTATAGTTAACAAATTCTTAAAAGCCTCCCCATATTCTATGGTTTATGGTAAGAAAGCAATATTACCTCTACAATTGGTTGTATCTCCCTTAATATTACTTTTATTCCTTCATATGACCACTTATTTTAAAGCTCCCAAGAATAATCTAAATTAGACAATTCTTCACAAAGATATGACTCCTAAAAGATGAAATATTTTTTAGATAAAAATACCCCAACACTGCCTTAAATTCGAACGATTGCCTTCACATGGTTATATCTCCCTCAATACTACTTGGATTATTTCAAATGACCACTCATTTCAAAGATTTTCAAAATACACACAAAATGGCATAAGAATCACCTAAATAAGACAACTCTATGTAAAGATATGGCTCCTGAAAGATTTTTTATTTTTCAAAACAATTTGCCCTAGCTCTCTCCGTCGATTTATAATTTCTCCTTTTTATATATCTCTTGGATATATAAATTAATATAATGTTCTGAATGTAATTAAAATCATTTCGAATTTGAAGCGTCGATTTATAATTTCTCCTTTTTATATATCTCTTGGATATATAAATTAATATAATGTTCTGAATGTAATTAAAATCATTTCGAATTTGAACCTTATAGTGTTAAATTATTTGTTCTCTACCCCTTCCCCTTCCCCAAACCTATGGATATTATAGAAAAAGTTTTTGAAATACAAAAGGTTAACTTGTTATTTACAATTTTTTTATATTGTTATTTATATTAAAAATATAATAATTATAGTATAATAAAAATTTTAATGACATATTGAATGATGTGAGTTCAATTAGCTAAATTCCTTGGTTTTCAAGGACTAGATCTAGGTTTGAATCTTATTAAACAATATATGCATAATAGTAAAGTTATTGCATTACCACTACATGGTTAAGGATGCAATTTAGGTGAGGTCCAAACATAAATAAGATAAGTCTCATTTTAATTCATTGTAATCATTTTTTAAAATTCCTCTCAAGAGGACAATGCAATGGTTCAGGATTTGGCTCTTCTTTGGGAGGTCCAAGGTTCAAACTGTGGTGTGTGGTTGTGTATTAAATTCCCTATTGATAATCTCAACTCTCCCCCTTATGAGAGGTCATGGTGGGATGGGATGCCCATCCCTAAGTGTCGATCGTAGGGGTTTCTCACACTAACCAAATATTAAAAAAAAAAAAAACTATAATATAATAAAGTAACATGAAAATAAGATTTTAGTATAAATTCAACTTTTATATTTTCAAAAAAAATTATAATATAATAAATTAATAGGAAAATAAGATTTTAGTATAAAATTGAAATTTAATTGGTAAGAATATTTTTTTCATAAAAAGCACATTATAGGATGTAAATAAGATCGGGATCATTTCAATCCATTATAAATATATATAATTGAATTGGTAAGAATATTTTTTTCATAAAAATCACATTATAGGATGTAAATAAGATCGGGATCATTTCAATCCATTATAAATATATATGATAATAAAGTAACATGAAATATAAGAAAACCAATATTTAACCAAAATTTTCATGCAATAATTTAAATTAAAATTCATCTTATGTGGAGTGGAGCTTCCACAGGAAAAGCGAGATCTGAGCAACGACTTTGAAAACCCTAATAGAGAAGCAAAAGCATACAAGGGTTTGATGGAGGAGTAGGAGCTTGGATGTGAATGTGGTAGTTTTGGGTCAACCAGATGGTGTGTCTGCAGGAGGTCCCAATATTGGCTTCATGGGTCCTTTGGGAAGCCATGGGCCATCAAACAGTAAGCTGGAGGTTGGGTCCCATTCTCATGGCCTATAATTTTCCCCTAAAAACTCAAGCCTTGGTATTTCGTATGTTGCGATGATGTCTAAAGGTGTGAGGGAGACCTTCTCAAAACCTATTTGCAATATATCCCCTATGGGAAATACCATTAGCATCCCGAGTGAACTAGTTAAGTTCACCATGGGTGATGGTGGTTGTGACCTTGTGGGAAAGTTCCAAGGGGTGAGGCCAGACCTAGATTCAATTCGAAGATGGGTGCTAGCGAAGTGGAAACCTCTAGGCTCCATGGAAATTGTAGCGGCCCCTAAAGCCTTTTTTATATCAGATTAAACTGCATGGAAGATGCAAACCATATCCTAGGGGGAGGCCCCTGGTTCTATGGCAAAAGAGGTCTATTTTTATAGAAGTTAGAACCTGATTTCAATCCTCATACACAAAGGGTTAACTTTGTGCCTCTATGGGTTCATCTCCCTACCCTCCCTTACTATATTTGGCATGAAGATGTGTTGAGAGGTGTGGCCAAGGCTATGGGGGATCTCCTTCTTATCGATCCAGTAACCAGAGCCAAATCAAGAATGGTGTATGCAAGAATGTGTGTTATGGTAGATCCGAAGGTGGATCTTCCCTCTTCTATCAAGCTTATCTCATTCCTAGGTACTTGGGACCAGCCCATTGTTTATGAAAATAGGCCGACCCGATGCTCTAGCTATGGAAAATTGGGTCACCAGGTGAACCAATGTCCCCTCAAGGCACAAGCAGAGAAGGAAAAGAGATCTGCAAGAATGAAATGGATCCAGAAGGAGAACTTAGGCTAAGTCCCCTCAAAGGATTTGGGTGGTAATTCCTCAAATGTGGGGGAAGGAGAAGCTCAACCCCAGATGGATGAGGTTTAAAAGTTGAAGGCTCTAGTGGAGGAGATTTTGCAACCCTCAGAATTGACCCTAGCCAACCTGGTGGTGATTGAGAAGGCATCTAAGGAGAAGAACGTAGCCTCAAAGCTTGGTGTTACTGAGGTATGTCAGTTGAATATCATTTTTGAAACCATTGTTTCTAAGGCTCTTCTTCATAATTCCTTTGATGGGCTTTGTATTGGTTCTACTCTTGAGGAGCCTATGATTCAGTTGGTGACCCCTGAGGTAGGGTCTCCGATTAGCTCCCCAAAGACCTATCTAGAGAAAGGTTCTCTAGGTCCTAAAACCCAGAGACAAAGGAAGGGCAATGTGGATGTGGGTGTTGAGAAGAAGTTAGGAAAGCCCCCTAACAAGTCTATGAGGAAGAGGGAAACATATTCTGAGATCATAAATGGATCTCAAGCTCTACTCAAACTTGAAAAAGGGAAGGATGTAGGAGTAAGATAACTAAAGCTGGAATCTTTTTACCAGAGTAACCATGGGGTGTCTAGGGGAAAGAAATCTAATTCTAAATCTCATAAATGAAGTGCCTCTCTTGGAATGTTAGGGGCCTGAATGGGCTTTCTAAACAATGGGTGGTCACTTCCCTACATAAAGAAATTTTACCTGATATTTTTTTCTTGCAAGAAACCAAGTTGGATGGTCAAGATATAGAAGTTGTTAGAAGAAGGATTTGGAAAGAAGCCCATTTTGCTGCAAGCCCAACCAATGGTTCCTCTGGGGGACTCCTTTATCTCTAGGATGCCAACAAGTTTGAGGGCTCTATAATTTCTTCCTCAGATAGGATTATTAATATTCTCTTCTACAACAGAGAAAGTAATAAAAGGTGGGTTATGACTAATGTATATGCACCAAACTCTAGGCCTAGTAGAAACTTGTTGTGGTAAACTCTGAGTTCCATGAGAAGGATTTTTTCTCAAGAAGCTTGGTGCCTAGCAAGGGATTTTAATTCCCCTCTATTTTTTTGGATAAAAAAGGAGGGAACTCCCCAATCTCGAAAAGCATGGAAGAGTTTGTAGATTTTGTGAATGGCAATGAGCTATTGGATGTTGAGTTGAAGGGTTCAAGGTATACTTGGAGCAATAGGAGAGTGGGTAACCAACTCATCCAAATCAGGTTGGATAGGGTTCTTGTCTCCAAGGAGTGCCTTCCACTGTTTGGGAATTTGTCTCTCTGTTCTCTACCTATAATTGGCTCTGACCATAACCCCTTATGTTTTGAAGTGGACCAGGAAGAAACCAGATTCCCTAGGCCATTTAGGTTTGAGGCAATGTGGTGCCTTCATCCTCAGTTGGAAGCTAAAATAAAAAACTGGTGGTCGACAAGGGTCCAAGGCTTCGACCTTTCCAAAATTATGATGAAGCTTAGAGTTGTTAAAAGTGGCCTTAAAGAATGGAATAAAAGGGTTTTTGGGAATATTTTGCAAAAGAAGAAAGACCTAAAAAGTCAACTAAAAGCTATTGAATCTGAGATAGAACTTGGAAATCAATCTCAAGAGATCAGATACAGAGAAAAGGAGGTGTTGGCCAAATTTCATAACACTATTGCCAAGGAGGAAATTTTGTGGAAACAAAAGTCTAAGGTGCTTTGGCTAAAGGAGGGAGATAAAAATTCCAAGTTTTTTCACATCACGACCTTGAAGCACAGAAGCGCCAATAGGATTAGAGAAATTTAAAAAGTTGATGGATCTAGTGCTACTCACATTAAGGATATAAGAGCTGAGGTTATGGATTTTTTCAAAAATCTCATCGGGGTGGAAGAGGTTTGTAATGAGGAAGCCCAAAATAAGTTGCTTGGTAGTATTCCTAGCCTTGTCACGATTGATATGAACCAAGCCCTTGTCTCTCCCTTCAACGATGAGGAAGTCAGAGTTGCTATCTTTGCGATGGAAGGAATGAAGGCTCTGGGTCCTGATGGTTTTCCCCCTCTTTTTCCAGAAGTATTGGCATATTGTGGGGAAGGATATTGTTGATGCCCTTCGGGAGGTCCAAACCACCAATCATATCCCATTCGGAGTGAATTCTACTTTTTTAACTCTGATCCCCAAGACTGTTGGTGCAAAGGACTTTGGTGCCTTTAGACCCATCAACTTATGTAACATTGTTTATAAAATTTTGACAAAGGCCCTTGTTAACAGATTAAAACCTTTTCTTCTAGCCTTGATTGATTCAGCCCAAAGTGGATTCATGCCAGGGAGATAGATCCTAGACAATATCATAGTTGTCCATGAAATCCTTCATTCAACTGATAAAAGTGGTAGAGTTGGTCTCCTCCTCAAATTAGACATGAACAAGGCTTATGATAGGGTTTCGTGGGAGTTTTTGTTAAAGGTTTTGGGAAAATTTGGTTTTTGCCAAAGTTGGATAAAACTTGTCCATGCTTGTATCTCTTCTACCAAGTTTTTGGTCTTAATAAATGGGTCCCCAACAGGTTATTTTTCAAGTCTGAGAGGCATTCGCCAAGGGGACCCCTTGTCCCCTTACCTCTATATCTTAGTGGTGGAAGCTCTAGGTAGGGCTATCAAGTTAGAACCCTTTGTGGAAGGTATAAAGCCCACTTTGCTGGTGGATCCTATTTCTCATCACCAATTTGCAGATGATGTTCTGCTCTCCCTCCTTGCTTTAGTTCCCCAAGTAAAGGTGCTAAAAGGAATCTTGGAGGTATTTGAAATTGCAGTTGGGCAAAAGATAAATTATATAAAAAGAAAAATATTCTTTCTGAATACCCCCTTAGCAAGGCAGAGGATAATTGCTCGCATCTTGGGTTGTGAGGTGGCTGCCCTCCCATCTCTTTACCTTGGAATACCTTTGTTTAAAGGTAGGATCCAAGATTCGCTTTGGGAACCTATGGTGGAAATATTGCAGAGGAAGTTGGTCGGGTGGAAAGGATCCCTCCTCAGTCAAGCCAAAAAGGCTACCCTGGTAAAGTCTACTCTTCAAAGCATTCCAACCTTCTTCTTATCTATATTCAGAATTCCTAACAAGATTTTATCAAAGATTGAACATATTCAAAAGTCATTTCTTTGGTCTGGTTCTGATGAGAAGAAAAAATTTCACTTAGTTGGGAGCAAGTCTGCAGACCTAAAAAGGATGGTGGCTTAGGTCTCCATAACATCAAGTAGATGAATAAGGCTCTGGTTGCAAAATAGGGATGGAAGTTGGCAAATCAAACTGAAACTAGTTGGGTCAACATTGTGTCGACCAAATACTTGAGATAGGAGAATTTTTTGCTTGTTGATCCTCTATCGACTTCTGGTTCAACCTTTTGGTTGAGTTTGCAAAAGTTGAGGGTGCTAGTCTCCAAAGGTTGTAGGTGGAGGTTGGGTGATGGACTCAAGATTGATTTTTGGAAAGATATTTGGCTGATGGACCAACCCCTTGCATAGATTCCAAATCTGGCATGTTTGGAGCCTAGGACCAGATTGGTCTTTGGGTCTAAGGTGGCTGACTTTATCGAGGTGGTCAATGGGTTGAAGGTTTGGAAATCATTAGACTAGTCTATTCTCAACAATGTTGAACTTGAAGCTTGGATTCTAATTGCTAATAAGTTGAAGTTTTAGGTCATTAAATAGAGAAATGAAGAGGATGAGATCTTCTGGGTAAGGGAAAATAATGGATCCTTTTCAGTCAAGTCTACCTACAATCTGTTGGTTGTCAGGACTCCTCCATGGGTCCCACCTTTCAAAGTATGGCTTAAGGGTCTAACACCAAAGGTGAATATATTTTTCTGGTTGGCAACTCAGAATAAGATTTTGACCATTGAAAATATTTAAAAAAGAGGTTGGTCGATGCCGAACAGATGTTGCCTCTGTGGTGCTAATGAGGAACAGACAAGCCATCTATTCTTTCAATGCTCATTCTCTGTGGAAGTTCTTAACTCTATTTTTAATTTTTTGGGACTGAGTTGGGTGGTGTCGAGTTCGCTTGTTGATGTTTGCACTCAATGGTCATCTCCTTTTTACTCTCCAAGGCTGAAATATTTTTGGAACTTTTGTTTATCGCATATTTTTTGGTGGGTGTGGAAGGAGAGGAATAGTAGAATTTTTAAAAACTTCAAAAGAGATCCTACCTCTATTTGTGCTAGAGCCTTGGCCTCCACCCTGGAGAATGTGTCCTCTTTGGCTTTGGAGGAGGGTAGATTTGAGGAGGTTGAGCTTGAAAGGAAAATTGGCTTTCAATAGAGTAATAGGGTTTTTGGTCTTCCTGGTCCTAATCCTTGGGCCCTTGTGAGGTGGGAACTTCGATGGAGCTTCAAAGGTTAATACCAGTAATACTTGTTAGCTTTTGATGAATGAGCCATGAGAGATAACAATCACAAGATGTAGAATAACATGCAAGAAAGTAAATCTTCTAGATGATTGAAGTATGTTGAAATATAAAATATATAAAATATTACAATGTAGCTATGGAGGAAGTGAGAACTCCATTAACAAAGCTACAGATCTACATCATATCCATCACTAGTAAATGGTGTGGAACACAATCCACTAACCTACACTATCTAACAATATCTCCCGATTGTCCTATCTATCTATCTAAGAGGCCATCCTTATATATGCAAAATAGGATGCTTGCCCAACACTCTATCTAGTTGTGCATAGGACACCTTGCACATGTACAACTTGCACATGGACACTTGTCCATTTATTACATTGCATGTAGTCACTAGATAACTTGCACATGAAGTAATCTAGGTATGTATCTTGGAGGATACATTTACATAACCCAAATTATGGAATAGACATTATTTCCAACACCCCCTGTATTACATTATTTGGGTATTGAAGACTTTAGTCTTCAATATGGATTCTCTTCATCTTCTGATTGGTCTTCGTAGTCTTCTTCTTCTGCATTCTTTGTAACTTGTTCAAGCAAATAGTTAGTGTTTCGGTAGTATGTTCCATTTGTTGATAGAGATTTCATTTCAAAATCCTCTATGGGTTCTTCCAGTTCTTCAAGTTCTTCTATCCTCTAAACCAGGTGAACTTTCTAATTCAAGTTGAGAATAATTGCTAGGTTGTTGAAATTGATGTTGATGAGGGTTCCTTTGGTATTTTCGTAGCTCAAACTGATTCCCATTATTTGTCTAATTTCTTTGGTTCTGATTTTTGGGATTATATCTGCAATAGTTGGTATTGTGTCCTTTCTTTTTGCAGATCTGACAATACCATATTTTTTGTCCTCGTGTTGTAGAAGCAATATTTCCCTGTGGATTGTCTTTTGAGGCCAATGCAGTGTTAGTCATTTCATCTTTCAAAGTATTTTCTACTTCATATTCTTGAAGTATATTGACTAAATCATTAAAAGATGTATCTTTACTTAGGACCTACAAAGATGTTACCAAATGCTTATAGTTGTATGGAAGTGCTCTCATGGTTACTTGAGTAAGAAGTTCATCTTTAACTGTTTCACCTAAGGTTAACAATTTCCCTTTAATATCTGCTACCTTCCTTAGGAACAGTTCTATACTCTCTCCACTATTCATTTTCAATGAGTGAAGTTGAGTTTGTAAATGAAGAATAGTTGCCTTATTATTTCCTTCAAATATTTTTTCTAGGCTTATCCACGCATCTGAAGATGTTTTGGCTGAACTGATATATGGTTGAATCTCATTAGTGATAGCAAAAGTTATTATCATTAAGGCCTTTGAATCATTATCTTCAAACTTTAGGATTTTTGCTTCTCCTGTGGTAGGTTTATGAGTTTTACCTTTGACAACATCCCAAAGTTTTTCATATACTAAAATTGCTTTCACTTTATTTTTCCAAGAAAAATAATTAGGACCCTTGAGAAGTTGAGATTATGCTAGGAAGAATTTGTTAGATGCCATTTCAAAACTTCCTAATATCAAGCCTTATGACTCCCTAATATTTTGAAGTATGCTATAGTGCTTTTGTAAGAATATAGTTCAAATTTGGTTGATTTTGTACAAGTTTTGCAAGAATCAAAAATCAACTTTTAACACCTTATTACTCCTAATTGAACTAAGCACTATTTTAGTTTTGAAGAGGTTTTGATGTTGGAAATATTTTGTCCCCTTTTTAGAGATTTGAGACAAGTAAAAATAAATTTATCCAACCTTAATAAAATCCCTTAATAACCTCTTTTATATCCCTTGGATTATTTCTAATTTCCAAATAAAATAAATTTGATGGAGTAACCCTTATGACTCCCAAGTTTGGAAAATTAGAGAAATGA
The DNA here is from genome assembly GCA_028583015.1 of Wollemia nobilis. Taxonomy (NCBI): domain Eukaryota; kingdom Viridiplantae; phylum Streptophyta; class Pinopsida; order Araucariales; family Araucariaceae; genus Wollemia; species Wollemia nobilis. The sequence goes on from JAQPPZ010002816.1 coordinate 533,204, forward strand.
TAATAATATTTGCAATATAGTTTAATCCAAGTTAAATTCCTTATTCCTCCTAAGTAAGATTGCAAATATTAAAATAATAAGATAAGTCACCCCTTTAGCTTTCAAAAACCTAAGTTTTAACCTTAGTTTATAATCCTTATAACTCCAACTTATGAAAGCAATAATCAATGGGATTTAGACCTTACCTTATACGTAATATCTCCTTGATGTTCGATGCTTTCCATGGCTGAATATAATAATGTCTAAAATGTACCTTGAGCGCTCGATTTAATGGAGATTCGATGGAATGCTAGATGTGAATGTTGTACGTAGGCGCTGAAAATGTTGACCTTCCAAAAATGGGGAGCTTTTAATGCTCCTTCCCCTTTGTCTTCCACGTTGTAGTTCGAATGTTTTTGTTGCTTCTCTCATGCCTTGACTATGCTACGTTCCTCCTTCGAATGTCTTGATTGTGCTTCACTCTTGCATGCTGGTCTTGGACTAAAATATACCTTTTAAGCAATGTTGATCATAGGCATTGTGACAAGTGTCACGTCCATTACAAGTGAGCACTCCCTTCTTTACGTAACGCTCCAGAATCTTTGTCCAGTGCTTCTTGAAAATGTATAGGCCCTTGTGTGAAGCTGGTGAAGAATACCAAGTGGCACGTCTTTGCTTGTAACTCCTTCGTAGAAGTCTCTAGAACGTTGAGAGGAATGATGACTAGAATGCCAAGTGTCATTTTTGCATGGAGACCATTCTTGTAATGCCTTCGAATATGGATATTATAACTCCATAACTCTCTTGCTTTGCAACATTGCTTGGGCAACAAGCAAGCTTTCTTTTCTGTAGGTGGATGGGTGATGCACTATGGAGCTTGGATGGTAGTTCGACGCTTCCTTTGGTGAGTGGTCTTCTCCAAGATTGAGACCACGAATGTAACACCTTTCTCCCTTTCTTTTATGCCTCCAAACACATTGTTTTTCCTATTGCTATTTTGATGTTCCTTTTGAGATTGATTTGCACTCGCTTGTCTACGTAAATGTGGCTCATGGATGATCTGAAATGAGCTTTGATTCTGCAGGTACGTACATCCAAGATGAGCCCTTGAATGGCTCCTTCTAGCTTGGGAGGAAGAGTGTTGATGTCCGACCTTTGTTGGTTGTTCTTTTCCCTATAGGAAAACGTGCCCTAATATGGCACTTTCAAATCTGCACTTATGCTATCAAAAACCATATTAGAGTAGTGCAAGATAATGTATTATATTTTGTACAATAAGGCTTTTAATATACCTTCTTTTGCACTCTATTTCCAGATTTTTAAATTCTGGTTTTGTGGCAGATTTCTTGCAATACAAGGGTTTGAGGTTGTCTTTAATAATAGACACACCTTTCCCTTTTTACTTGGAAACTTTTGATAACAAGTCCAAGCTTCAATAACAGTAGATAGAAGTTCTTTTAATTGATGCAAATTTTCTGCATTTTTTTTCTTTTGCATTCACTTGTAATGCTTTTGATTTTGAGACTCACCAAGTCTCACTTTCATAAGCTTCTATCTCTGTTTTTGGTTAGTTATGTTCTTCTCCAAATTTGGAGGATTCTAACCCTTTTTGGTGGCTTCTATTGGCCACATCAAGTTGCAGATTTTTGTGCTTCAATAGTGTCTTTAGACACTTGATACAAATCAGACTTTGTGCCTTTCAGGAAACACAAAACTAATTTTCTTTTTGAGAGTGGTATAATAGTACAAGATCTTTACTTTTAATGCACTAATATTACACCTTATCACTCCAATCAACTCTCAAAGAAATGCACTAATAATCTATTGCAACTAATCAAGAATAACCTAAAATGAATCTTTAGGAGTTATTCTGCAATTTCACTACAATCAATGTTGTAGGACTTAGTCTTCTTTTTTTCAATAATAGATAATAGGTAGTTGATAGAAACTAATATGGAATCTAATAAACTCCTAATAAATGTGCAATTGAATCCTTAAAAAGAATATGTTTTCCTTTGCACTTTAGAAGACTGAAATCTAATTTCCTTTTTGCAACTTTAATCCAATTTCAGGTGCTCTAATAAATCTAATAAGTAGTTCAATTTAATGAATCTTTTTGCACCATAAGTTGCATACCTTTTTTGTAGCTCTTCTCCCACCTTTGTAGAGGATGTAGACCTTGGTGTCTAGAAACACCAAGTTGCTACTTCTAATAGGATGTCCTGCACAACTCCTTCTTCACCAAATGATGGTCTCAAATTTTCTTTTACGAGCCTAGGATTTGGTGGCTTGTTCTCCTCTTGTGTTCTCCTCCTTATACTATAGATTTGGAGAAGTCTATGTCTCTAGGGTGATGCCTCCTCACTATGAGAGGTAATCTTCAAATCTCCAAGATTTGGTGAGCTTCTTCTATCTTCAAGTTCTCTTGCCGAGTTTTGACTTCAAGTAGGATCTTCTTCTAGGGTTTGGTACTCCTTGCCAAACTTCTTCTTCTTGGATTTGGAACTCCTTGCCAAATTATCCTCTTGGGCTTGTTTTCGGATGGCAATAATTGTCCCAAGTCCTTCACTATTAGGGAATTCACCTAGATAGTGGATTTCTCCAATGAGTTCTCAAATAACTCTCTTGATCTTCAACAAGGCTCTCATAGCCTTTCTAGGATGCTCGATGAGACCTTCACAAGGTATTTGATCTAGCAGCTTATGGTGGTCCTTATTTAGAACTTTTCTTCAACCTTCTACATCTAGAAGCGTTGGTGGTGAGATCTTCTGCTAGATCTTTTGATTCTACTACTTATGGCTTCGAGTAGGACTCTCCTAGTTCTTCTTTTTATTCTTCTAATACTAGAATTTCTTCAATGAGATATTATCCCGATCTCTTATCTTTTGCTTTAGGATTAAGATGATTCTAAAGAAGATGTTCTGACGGGGACCGAAAGACCACCCCTTACAAATTCCAATTTTTTTTCATAAAAAAAAAAGCTTCGGGAAAATATTTACATTCCACAATAGCAAGATGCCCGCAGGCTTACAAAGACCAAAGATGCTCTGGTAATTCTCCATCTTCGGTCCCCCCTTGGACTAATACAAAAATTTTAGGTTTTAACGAGGTCCCGATCCTCCCAGCCATCAATGCTCCCACCAAACAAGATTTTTAGTTTGAATTTCCCTCCTTCCCGGGTTTTCAAAATTTTGTCATTAATGACAATCTCTGCCCGATCTATCCCTGAGCTTGTATTAATGATCTTCCTCCTCTGCACCCATCGCTTCGGTAAAACTATTTTCTGCACTGCCGTCTCCCCCATACCGGCCATGCCCTGCAACAATTTTTTTTCGAAAAGATCTTCAAGAGGTGGTTCTCCCCCTTAAATGCACATGGCTGTCAATTTTAATTCCATGATACATGGCCTTCATCTTCACTTTGATACACATATGCTTCCACGTGCAAAACTTGCCATGCCTCCTCGTGGATGTAAAATATTTCAAACACGTGTCCTTCACAATTTTCAAGCTACACGTGGCTGTCCACGTGTCAAATTTCGGCCTTGTCTGGCCGTCCGCCTCTAAGCTTGGTCTTGTCTTCTCATTGGCCGCGATATCGCGACATGTCGCGATATCGCAACCCAAACACTGCCTTGACGCTGTCCATTTAATACTGTCGCGATATCGCGACGTCGTGATATCGCGACCCAACCACCGCCGTGCCTTGCTTTTTCAACATCGTCGCAATATCGCGTCGGAGATCACCCCTTGCATTAGCTTCTCAACAAACATCGTGACATCGTGACGTCGCGATATCACGACGAAACCCTCCCTACGCTCCAACTGCAAACAAATGTCACGATATCGCGACGTCGCGATATCGCGACAGAACCGGTCCCTGCCTTTGCCACCACTTCGGAGGTCACGATTTCGCGACCTCCCCAAATTTTGCCTTAGTTCTTCTACAAAATTCCCCTTCTGCTTTGCAACATCTTCCCTCCTCCGGAAAGGAACCAAAATACATCAAAATACAAAAACTTAAAGAAAATTTAGAAGGATGCAAGATTGCCGACACTATTACCGGATGCTCCTGCATCAGACACCCGGGGTAACAAGAGAAGTGACCTTCACTTCTAGGCTGTTCGGTCCGCGTCCTTTGTAATATTTCCGAACACCCATCAACCTTTACAACCTGTTCAAGTTCCGTTTCCTGGCAAAAATTTCTGCCTTCTACCAGACAAATTCTGGCATTACTGCACACTTTCTCATCTTCGGTCTGCAATGGCTTCAACTTGTGCCGCACTCCATCTTTCACCAAGGAGTAAGTATTAGCACGGCCATCATGCATTGCATTCCGATCAAACTGCCATGGCCTTCCCAACAGCAAATGGCAAGCATCCATGGGGAATACATCACACAAGACTTCATCCTGGTATCTCCCGATCTGGAACGTGACTAAACACTGTTCCCGGATCCAAGCTCGGTGGTCCTTCCACAACCACGCAATTATATACGGGTGCGGGTGTCTCATTCTCTCCAGCTGCAACTTAGAAACCATCTCCTCGGAAACCAAGTTGTCTGTACTCCCATTGTCAATAATGACATTACAGACTTTGCCCGCACTTTTGCACCGGGTGCGAAACAGGCTTCTCCTTTGCTCAGACTGGTCTTCATCCACCAGCATGGTCCTTCTCACAATCATGGCTTCCCCCTTTTCAGCTTCTTCAGAATGTTCTGAGTCAGCATCCTCAACTGCCACAACTGCTCTGGCAGGACCCACTGGCATCTTGTTTGTCTTTTCTCGGTGTTGTGGGCACTCAAATGCCCAGTGTCCTTCTTCTCTGCAGTGGAAACATGTTCCTCGAAACACTCCCCTTTCATTTCCGTGTCCAGACCTACCTCTTCCTCTCGGGTAGTTATCATTCTGAACTTGCGGTGTTGGGTCTTCCTCTCCTTTCTGATCCCGGCTGCTGCTCTCCTCTTCCTTCTTCTCTTCCTTTCCTTCTTTCTTTCCACCGTTCTTTCCTCTCGGTCCTTTTACTTTTTGCTTGCTGTCAAACCTTCTGTTCAACTTTTCTTCAACCTTTAAAGCAAATTGGTAAGAATCTTCGATGGTGCTTACCCGAACCAAGCTCAACTCCTCCTGCACACTCGGTCTCAACCCATTAATGTAACGGGCCACTTTTTCCTTGCTTGCTTCCAAATGCCCTGTTATGATGGAGATTTTATAGAATTCCTCCGTGTATTCTTGAACTGTTATGTTCATCTGCCTCAAGCTTTGCATTTTACGTAACAGATCCAACTCATAGTCAACGGGGATGAACTATCTTTTTAATTTCTCCACCATTCTGTCCCACCTGGTAATCCGTTCTTTTCCTCTTTGGTTCCTCTCCAACTGTACCCCCTTCCACCATATGCTAGCATGACCCTTCAGTCGGGTCTTAGCAAATCTGAACCGGTTAGGGTCTTCAACCTCTTCGTATTCAAAATATTCTTCTAAATCATTCACCTAGTCTATCAACTCCTCTAGGTTCAAGTTCCCAGAATACGTAGGAACTTATAACTTCGTCCTCTTCCCGATTTGGGATATGGCCTTGTACAATCTGGCTTGTGCCGGATCTACATCTTCTTCCTCTTCTTCAAACTCATTCTCTTCTTCCACCTCATCCTCACTGTCTGCATCCCTTCTCGGCTCACGTCCTCTGCGTAGTTCTTCCTGCAGGGCCTGGACTTGCCGCTGCAAAGCCCGGAAATCTTCCGCTGCCATACCTCTGCCACCCATCGGGTTTCTTCTCGGAGGCATCTTCACTCGAGCTCAAATCCTCCCACACGTCTTGGTACAACTGCCTCTCCTTCGGCGGTCTGTTGTACGCTCAGGAACTCCCGCTCTGATACCACTGACGGGGACCGAAAGACCACCCCTTAAAAATTCCAAATTTTTTTCATAAAAAAAAAAGCTTCCAAAAAATATTTACATTCCACAATAGCAAGATGCCCGCAGGCTTACAAAGACCAGAGATGCTCTGGTAATTATCCCTCTCCGGTCCCCCCCTGGACTAATACAAAAATTCTGGGTTTTAACAAGGTCCCGGTCCTCCCAGCCATCAATGCTCCCACCAAACAAGATTTTGATTTCAAATTTCCCTCCTTCCCGGGTTTTCAAAATTTTGATATTAATTGCAATCTCTGCCTGATCTATCCCTGAGTTTGCATTAATGATCTTCCTCCTCTGCACCCATCGCTTCGGTCAGACTGTTTTCTGCACTGCCATCTCCCCCATACCGGCCATGCCCTGCAACAGTTGTTTTTCGAAAAGATCTTCAAGAGGTGGTTCTCCCCCTTAAATGCACGTGGCTGTCAATTTTAATTCCATGATACGTGGCCTTCATCTTCACTTTGATACATGTATGCTTCCGCGTGCAAAACTTGCCATGCCTCCTCGTGGATGTAAAATATTTCAAACACGTGTCCTTCACAATTTTCAAGCTACACGTGGCTGTCCACGTGTCAAATTTTGGCCTTGTCTGGCCGTCCGCCTCTAAGCTTGGTCCTGTCTTCTCATTGGCCGCGATATCGCGACATGTCGCGATATCGCAACCCAAACACTGCCTTGACGTTGTCCATTTAATACTGTCGCGATATCGTGACGTCGCGATATCGTGACCCAACCACCGCCGTGCCTTGCTTTTTCAACATCGTCGCGATATCGCGACGTCGCGATATCGCGACGGAGATCACCCCTTGCATTAGCTTCTCAACAAACGTCGCGACATCGCGACGTCGCGATATCGCGACTTCGCGATATCACGACGGAACCCTCCCTACGCTCCAACTGCAAACAAATGTCACGATATCGCGACAGAACTGGTCCCTGCCTTTGCCACCACTTCGGAGGTCACGATTTCGCGACCTCCCCAACTTTTGCCTTAGCTCTTCTACCAACTTCCCCTTCTACTTTGCAACATCTTCCCTCCTCCGGAAAGGAACCAAAATACATCAAAATACAAAAACTTAAAGAAAATTTAGAAGGATGCAAGATTGCCGACACTGTTACCGGATGCTCCTGCATCAGACACCCGGGGTAACAAGAGAAGTGACCTTCACTTCTAGGTTGTTCGGTCCGCGTCCTTTGTAATATTTCCGAACACCCATCAACCTTTACAACCTGTTCAAGTTCCGTTTCCTGGAAAAAATTTCTGCCTTCTACCAGACAAATTCTGGCATTACTGCACACTTTCTCATCTTCGGTCTGCAATGGCTTCAACTTGTGCCGCACTCCATCTTTCACCAAGGAGTAAGTATTAGCACGGCCATCATGCACTGCATTCCGATCAAACTGCCATGGCCTTCCCAACAGCAAATGGCAAGCATCCATGGGGAATACATCACACAGGACTTCATCCTGGTATCTCCCGATCTGGAACATGACTAAACACTGTTCTCGGATCCAAGATCGGTGGTCATTCCACAACCACGCAACCCGATACGGGTGCGGGTGTCTCCTTCTCTCCAGCTGCAACTTAGAAACCATCTCCTCGAAAACAAAGTTGTATGTACTCCCATTGTCAATAATGACATTACAGACTTTGCCCGCACTTTTGCATCGGGTGCGGAACAGGCTTCTCCTTTGCTCAGACTGGTCTTCATCCACCAGCATGGTCCTTCTCACAATCATGGGTTCCCCCTTTTCAGCTTCTTCAGAATTTTCTGAGTCAGCATCCTCAACTGCCACAACTACTCTGGCAGGACCCACTGGCCTCTTGTTTGTATTTTCTCGATGTTGTGGGCACTCAAATGCCCGGTGTCCTTATTCTTCGCAGTGGAAACATGTTCCTCGGAACACTCCCCTTTCATTTCCGCGTCCAGAACTACCTCTTCCTCTCGGGTAGTTATCATTCTGAACTTGTGGTGTTGGGTCATCCTCTCCTTTCTGATCCTGGCTGCTGCTCTCCTCTTCCTTCTTCTCTTCCTTTCCTTCTTTCTTTCCATCGTTCTTTCCTCCCGGTCCTTTTACTTTTTGCTTGCTTGTCAAACCTTCTCGTTCAACTTTTCTTCAACCTTTAAAGTAAATTGGTAAGCATCTTCGATGGTGCTTACCCGAACCAAGCTCAACTCCTCCTGCACACTCGGTCTCAACCCATTAATGTAACGGGCCACTTTTTCCTTGCTTGCTTCCAAATGCCCTGTTCTAATGGAGATTTTATAAAATTCCTCCGTGTATTCTTGAACTGTTTTGTTCATCTGCCTCAAGCTTTGCATTTTACGTAACAGATCCAGCTCATAGTCAACAAGGATGAACTGTCTTTTTAATTTCTCCACCATTCTATCCCACCTGGTAATCCATTCTTTTCCTCTTCGGTTCCTCTCCAACTGTACCCCCTTCCACCATATGCTAGCATGACCCTTCAGTCGGGTCTTAGCAAATCTGACCCGGTTAGGGTCTTCAACCTCTTCGTATTCAAAATATTCTTCTAAATCATTCACCCAGTCTATCAACTCCTCTGGGTTCAAGTTCCTAAAATACATAGGAACTTCTAACTTCGGCCTCTTCCCGATTTGGGATATGGCCTTGTACAATCTGGCTCTGTGCCGGATCTACATCTTCTTCCTCTTCTTCAAACTCATTCTATTCTTCCACCTCATCCTCACTGTCTGCATCCCTTCTCGGCTCACGTCCTCTGCGTAGTTCTTCCTGCAGGGCCTGGACTTGCCGCTGCAAAGCCCAAAAATCTTTCGCTGCCATACCTCTGCCACCCACCGGGTTTCTTCTCGGAGGCATCTTCACTCGAGCTCAAATCCTCCCACACGTCCTGGTACAACTACCTCTCCTTCGGCGGTCTGCTGTACGCTCAGGAACTCCCGCTCTGATACCACTGACGGGGACCGAAAGACCACCCCTTACAAATTCCAAATTTTTTTCATAAAAAAAAAGCTTCGGGAAAATATTTACATTCCACAATAGCAAGATGCCCGCAGGCTTACAAAGACCAGAGATGCTCTGGTAATTCTCCCTCTCCGGTCCCCCCCTGGACTAATACAAAAATTCCGGGTTTTAACGAAGTCCCGGTCCTCCCAGCCATCAATGCTCCCACCAAACAATATTTTGATTTCAAATTTCCCTACTTCCCGGGTTTTCAAAATTTTGACATTAATGGCAATCTCTGCCCGATCGATCCCTGAGTTTGCATTAATGATCTTCCTCCTCTGCACCCATTGCTTCGGTCAGACTGTTTTCTGCACTGCCGTCTCCCCCATACCGGCCATGCCCTGCAACAGTTGTTTTTCGAAAAGATCTTCAAGAGGTGGTTCTCCCCCTTAAATGCACGTGGCTATCAATTTTAATTCCATGATACGTGGCCTTCATCTTCACTTTGATACACATATGCTTCCACGTGCAAAACTTGCCATTCCTCCTCGTGGATGTAAAATATTTCAAACACGTGTCCTTACAATTTTCAAGCTACACGTGGCTGTCCACGTGTCAAATTTTGGCCTTGTCTGGCCGTCCGCCCCTAAGCTTGGTCCTGTCTTCTCATTGGCCGCGATATCGTGACATGTCGCGATATTGCAACCCAAACACTGCCTTGACGCTATCCATTTAATACTGTCGCGATATCGCGACCCAACCACCGCCGTGCCTTGCTTTTTCAACATCGTCGCGATATCACGTTGGAGATCACCCCTTGCATTAGCTTCTCAACAAACGTTGCGACATCGCGACGCGCGCACCCCTTACAAATTCCAAATTTTTTTCATAAAAAAAAAATCTTCGAGAAAATATTTACATTCCACAATAGCAAGATGCCCGCAGGCTTACAAAGACCAGAGATGCTCTGGTAATTCTCCCTCTCCGGTCCCCCCCCCGGACTAATACAAAAATTTTGGGTTTTAACGAGGTCCCGGTCCTCCCAGCCATCAATGCTCCCACCAAACAAGATTTTGATTTCAAATTTCCCTCCTTCCCGAGTTTTCAAAATTTTGACATTAATGGCAATCTCTGCCCGATCTATCCCTGAGTTTGCATTAATGATCTTCCTCCTCTGCACCCATCGCTTCGGTCAGACTATTTTCTGCACTGTCGTCTCCCCCATACCGGCCATGCCCTGCAACAGTTGTTTTTTGAAAAGATCTTCAAGAGGTGGTTCTCCCCCTTAAATGCACGCGGCTGTCAATTTTAATTCCATGATACGTGGCCTTCATCTTCACTTTGATACACGTATGCTTCCGCGTGCAAAACTTGCCATGCCTCCTCGTGGATGTAAAATATTTCAAACACGTGTCCTTCACAATTTTCAAGCTACACGTGGCTGTCCACGTGTCAAATTTCGGCCTTGTCTGGCCGTCCGCCTCTAAGCTTGGTCCTCGTCTTCTCATTGGCCGCGATATCGCGACATGTCACGATATCGCGACCCAAACACTGCCTTGACGCTGTCCATTTAATACCGTCGCGATATCGCGACCCAACCACCGCCGCGCCTTGCTTTTTCAACATCGTCGCGATATCGCGACGTCGCGATATCGCGACGGAGATCACCCCTTGCATTAGCTTCTCAACAAACGTCGCGACATCGCGACGTCGCGATATCACGACGTCGCGATATCGCGACGGAACCCTCCCTACGCTCCAACTGCAAACAAATGTCACGATATCGTGACGTCGCGATATCGCGACGTCGCGATATCACGACAGAACTGGTCCCTGCCTTTGCCACCACTTCGGAGGTCACGATTTCGTGACCTCCCCAACTTTTGCCTTAGCTCTTCTACCAACTTCCCCTTCTGCTTTGCAACATCTTCCCTCCTCCGGAAAGGAACCAAAATACATCAAAATACAAAAACTTAAAGAAAATTTAGAAGGATGCAAGATTGCCGACACTGTTACCGGATGCTCCTGCATCAGACACCCGGGGTAACAAGAGAAGTGACCTTCACTTCTAGGCTGTTCGGTCCGCGTCCTTTGTAATATTTCCGAACACCCATCAACCTTTACAACTTGTTCAAGTTCCGTTTCCTGGCAAAAATTTTGCCTTCTACCAGACAAATTCGGCATTACTACACACTTTCTCATCTTCGGTCTGCAATGGCTTCAACTTGTGCCGCACTCCATCTTTCACCAAGGAGTAAGTATTAGCACGACCATCATGCACTGCATTCCGATCAAACTGCCATGGCCTTCCCAACAGCAAATGGCAAGCATCCATGGGGAATACATCACACAGGACTTCATCCTGGTATCTCCCGATCTGGAACGTGACTAAACACTATTCCCGGACCCAAGCTCGGTGGTCCTTCCGCAACCACGCAATCCGGTACGGGTGCGGGTGTCTCCTTCTCTCCAACTGCAACTTAGAAACCATCTCCTCGAAAACCAAGTTGTCTGTACTCCCATTGTCAATAATGACATTACAGACTTTGCCCGCACTTTTGCACCGGGTGCGGAACAGGCTTCTCCTTTGCTCAGACTGGTCTTCATCCACCAGCATGGTCCTTCTCACAATCATGGCTTCCCCCTTTTCAGCTTCTTCAGAATGTTCTGAGTCAGCATCCTCAACTGCCACAACTGCTCTGGCAGGACCCACTGGCCTCTTGTTTGTCTTTTCTCGGTGTTGTGGGCACTCAAATGCCCGGTGTCCTTCTTCTCCGTAGTGGAAACATGTTCCTCGGAACACTCCCCTTTCATTTCCGCGTCCAGACCTACCTCTTCCTCTCGGGTAGTTATCATTCTGAACTTGCGGTGTTGGGTCTTCCTCTCCTTTCTGATCCCGGCTGCTGCTCTCCTCTTCCTTCTTCTCTTCCTTTCCTTCTTTCTTTCCACCGTTCTTTCCTCCCGGTCCTTTTACTTTTTTCTTGCTGTCAAACCTTCTGTTCAACTTTTCTTCAACCTTTAAAGCAAATTGGTAAGCATCTTCGATGGTGCTTACCCGAACCAAGCTCAACTCCTCCTGCACACTCGGTCTCAACCCATTAATGTAACGGGCCACTTTTTCCTTGCTTGCTTCCAAATGCCCTGTTCTGATGGAGATTTTATAGAATTCCTCCGTGTATTCTTGAACTGTTCTATTCATCTGCCTCAAGCTTTGCATTTTACGTAACAGATCCAGCTCATAGTCAACAGGGATGAACTGTCTTTTTAATTTCTCCACCATTCAGTCCCATCTTGTTATCCGCTCTTTTCCTCTTCGGTTCCTCTCCAACTGTACCCCCTTCCACCATATGCTAGCATGACCCTTCAATCGGGTCTTAGCAAATCTGACCCGGTTAGGGTCTTCAACCTCTTCGTATTCAAAATATTCTTCTAAATCATTCACCCAGTCTATCAACTCCTCTGGGTTCAAGTTCCCGAAATACGTAGGAACTTCTAACTTCGGCCTCTTCCCGATCTGGGATATGGCCTTGTACAATCTGGCCTGTGCCGGATCTACATCTTCTTCCTCTTCTTCAAACTCATTCTCTTCTTCCACCTCATCCTCACTTTCTGCATCCCTTCTCGGCTCACGTCCTCTGCGTAGTTCTTCCTGCAGGGCCTGGACTTGCCGCTGCAAAGCCCGAAAATCTTCCGCTGCCATACCTCTGCCACCCACCGGGTTTCTTCTCGGAGGCATCTTCACTCGAGCTCAAATCCTCCCACACGTCCTGGTACAACTGCCTCTCCTTCGGCGGTCTGCTGTACGCTCAGGAACTCCCGCTCTGATACCACTGACGGGGACCGAAAGACCACCCCTTACAAATTCCAAATTTTTTTCATAAAAAAAAGCTTCGGGAAAATATTTACATTCCACAATAGCAAGATGCCCGCAGGCTTACAAAGACCAGAGATGCTCTGGTAATTCTCCCTCTCCGGTCCCCCCGGACTAATACAAAAATTCCGGGTTTTAACGAGGTCCCGGTCCTCCCAGCCATCAATGCTCCCACCAAACAAGATTTTGATTTCAAATTTCCCTCCTTCCCGGGTTTTCAAAATTTTGACATTAATGGCAATCTCTGCCCGATCTATCCCTGAGTTTGCATTAATGATCTTCCTCCTCTGCACCCATCGCTTCGGTCAGACTGTTTTCTGCACTTCCGTCTCCCCCATACCGGCCATGCCCTGCAATGCTTGTTTTTCGAAAAGATCTTCAAGAGGTGGTTCTCCCCCTTAAATGCACGCGGCTGTCAATTTTAATTCCATGATACGTGGCCTTCATCTTCACTTTGATACACGTATGCTTCCGCGTGCAAAACTTGCCATGCCTCCTCGTGGATGTAAAATATTTCAAACACGTGTCCTTCACAATTTTCAAGCTACACGTGGCTGTCCACGTGTCAAATTTCGGCCTTGTCTGGCCGTCCGCCTCTAAGCTTGGTCCTGTCTTCTCATTGGCCGCGATATCGCGACATGTCACGATATCGCAACCCAAACACTGCCTTGATGCTGTCCATTTAATACTGTCGCGATATCGCGACGTCGCGATATCGCGACCCAACCACCGCCGCGCCTTGCTTTTTCAACATCGTCGCGATATCGCGACGTCGCGATATCGCGACGGAGATCACCCCTTGCATTAGCTTCTCAACAAACGTCGCGACATCGCGACGTCGCGATATCGCGACGTCGCGATATCGCGACGGAACCCTCCCTACGCTCCAACTGCAAACAAATGTCACGATATCGCGACGTCGCGATATCGCGACGTCGCGATATCGCGACAGAACTGGTCCCTGCCTTTGCCACCACTTCGGAGGTCGCGATTTCGTGACATGTCGCGATTTCGTGACCTCCCCAACTTTTGCCTTAGCTCTTCTACCAACTTCCCCTTCTGCTTTGCAACATCTTCCCTCCTCCGGAAAGGAACCAAAATACATCAAAATACAAAAACTTAAAGAAAATTTAGAAGGATGCAAGATTGCCGACACTGTCACCGGATGCTCCTGCATCAGACACCCGGGGTAACAAGAGAAGTGACCTTCACTTCTAGGTTGTTCGGTCCGCGTCCTTTGTAATATTTCCGAACACCCATCAACCTTTACAACCTGTTCAAGTTTCGTTTCCTGGCAAAAATTTCTGCCTTCTACCAGACAAATTCTAGCATTACTGCACACTTTCTCATCTTCGGTCTGCAATGGCTTCAACTTGTGCCGCACTCCATCTTTCACCAAGGAGTAAGTATTTGCACGACCATCATGCACTGCATTCCGATCAAACTGCCATGGCCTTCCCAACAGCAAATGGCAAGCATCCATGGGGAATACATCACACAGGACTTCATCCTGGTATCTCCCGATCTGGAACGTGACTAAACACTGTTCCCGAACCCAAGCTCGGTGGTCCTTCCGCAACCACGCAATCCGGTACGGGTGCGGGTGTCTCCTTCTCTCCAACTGCAACTTAGAAACCATCTCCTCGAAAACCAAGTTGTCTGTACTCCCATTGTCAATAATGACATTACAGACTTTGCCCGCACTTTTGCACCGGGTGCGGAACAGGCTTCTCCTTTGCTCAGACTGGTCTTCATCCACCAGCATGGTCCTTCTCACAATCATGGCTTCCCCCTTTTCAGCTTCTTCAGAATGTTCTGAGTCAGCATCCTCAACTGCCACAACTGCTCTGGCAGGACCCACTGGCCTCTTGTTTGTCTTTTCTCGGTGTTGTGGGCACTCAAATGCCCGGTGTCCTTCTTCTCCGCAGTGGAAACATGTTCCTCGGAACACTCCCCTTTCATTTCCGCGTCCAGACCTACCTCTTCCTCTCGGGTAGTTATCATTCTGAACTTGCGGTGTTGGGTCTTCCTCTCCTTTCTGATCCCAGCTGCTGCTCTCCTCTTCCTTCTTCTCTTCCTTTCCTTCTTTCTTTCCACCGTTCTTTCCTCCCGGTCCTTTTACTTTTTGCTTGTTGTCAAACCTTCTGTTCAACTTTTCTTCAACCTTTAAAGCAAATTGGTAAGCATCTTCAATGGTGCTTACCCGAACCAAGCTCAACTCCTCCTGCACACTCGGTCTCAACCCATTAATGTAACGGGCCACTTTTTCCTTGCTTGCTTCCAAATGCCCTGTTCTGATGGAGATTTTATAGAATTCCTCCGTGTATTCTTGAACTGTTCTATTCATCTGCCTCAAGCTTTGCATTTTACGTAACAGGTCCAGTTCATAATCAACGGGGATGAACTGTCTTTTTAATTTCTCCACCATTCTATCCCACCTGGTTATCCGCTCTTTTCCTCTTCGGTTCCTCTCCAACTGTACCCCCTTCCACCATATGCTAGCATGACCCTTCAGTCGGGTCTTAGCAAATCTGACCCGGTTAGGGTCTTCAACCTCTTCGTATTCAAAATATTCTTCTAAATCATTCACCCGAGTCTATCAACTCCTCTGGGTTCAAGTTCCCGAAATACGTAGGAACTTCTAACTTCGGCCTCTTCCCGATTTGGGATATGGCCTTGTACAATCTGGCCTGTGCCGGATCTACATCTTCTTCCTCTTCTTCAAACTCATTCTCTTCTTCCACCTCATCCTCACTGTCTGCATCCCTTCTCGGCTCACGTCCTCTGCGTAGTTCTTCCTGCAGGGCCTGGACTTGCCGCTGCAATGCCCGAAAATCTTCCGCTGCCATGCCTCTTCCACCCACCGGGTTTCTTCTCGGAGGCATCTTCACCCGAACTCAAACCCTCCCACACGTCCTGGTACAACTGCCTCTCCTTCGGCGGTCTGCTGTACGCTCAGGAACTCCCGCTCTGATACCACTGACGGGGACCGAAAGACCACCCCTTACAAATTCCAAATTTTTTTCATAAAAAAAGCTTCGGGAAAATATTTACATTCCACAATAGCAAGATGCCCGCAGGCTTACAAAGACCAGAGATGCTCTGGTAATTCTCCCTCTCCGGTCCCCCCCGGACTAATACAAAAATTTTGGGTTTTAACGAGGTCCCGGTCCTCCCAGCCATCAATGCTCCCACCAAACAAGATTTTGATTTCAAATTTCCCCCCCTTCCCGGGTTTTCAAAATTTTGACATTAATGGCAATCTCTGCCCGATCTATCCCTGAGTTTGCATTAATGATCTTCCTCCTCTGCACCCATCGCTTCGGTCAGACTATTTTCTGCACTGTCGTCTCCCCCATACCGGCCATGCCCTGCAACAGTTGTTTTTCGAAAAGATCTTCAAGAGGTGGTTCTCCCCCTTTAAATGCACGCGGCTGTCAATTTTAATTCCATGATACGTGGCCTTCATCTTCACTTTGATACACGTATGCTTCCACGTGCAAAACTTGCCATGCCTCCTCGTGGATGTAAAATATTTCAAACACGTGTCCTTCATAATTTTCAAGCTACACGTGGCTGTCCACGTGTCAAATTTTGGCCTTGTCTGGCCGTCCGCCTCTAAGCTTGGTCCTGTCTTCTCATTGGCCGCGATATCGTGACATGTCGCGATATCGCGACCCAAACACTGCCTTGACGCTGTCCATTTAATACTGTCGCGATATCGCGACGTCGCGATATCGCGACCCAACCACCGCCGCGCCTTGCTTTTTCAACATCGTCGTGATATCGCGACGTCGCGATATCACGACGGAGATCACCCCTTGCATTAGCTTCTCAACAAACATCGCGACATCGCGACGTCGCGATATCGCGACGTCGCGATATCGCGACGGAACCCTCCCTACGCTCCAACTGCAAACAAATGTCATGATATCGCGACGTCGCGATATCGCGACAGAACTGGTCCCTGCCTTTGCCACCACTTCGGAGGTCACGATTTCGCGACCTCCCCAACTTTTGCCTTAGCTCTTCTACCAACTTCCCCTTCTGCTTTGCAACATCTTCCCTCCTCCGGAAAGGAACCAAAATACATCAAAATACAAAAACTTAAAGAAAATTTAGAAGGATGCAAGATTGCCGACACTGTTACCGGATGCTCCTGCATCATGTTCTTCCTAAATTTCTTGTAGGAAGTCTCCCAACTCACTAAATCTTCTATTCCTACAACAAGAATATTAGTATTGAAATATTTAGTCTACTTCTGAATCAAATATTATTCTTTAATTCTTATTCAAGATCAAGGATTCTATGGCATATTTGATATTAAGGCTTCTACGGCCTTTTTCAGTACTAAGGCTCCTATGGCCTTTTTAGTATCAAGGGTCCTATGGCCTTTTCAATATCAAGGCTTCTGTGGTATTTTCAGTATAATACTTGTGTGGCTTCTTCTGCAATACAATAATGGATATATTCAATCTCCTATCTTCACCATGATCCTTCACAAGAAGTATTATTTCATAGTATTATTCTCTCGCACGATGAACTAACCTCTGTACTAGGAGGGTACGCTGACCGTCGGGAAACGAAGTTGGAGTCTCCTAACTTTCTATCATAGGAGGAGTCCTAATCCTTTAAGGATTTATTTCCTTAAATAAAAGAAACTTTAGGCACAAGTTAGAAAATTCCAGATGACTTGGATGATCTATCAATCTAGTGAATTGAAATGTTGAGTCCTAGTCTTCACGAGTTTTCATAACAACTCTGTGGAAAAGACACTAGATGAAAATGATCATAGTATTTTTTGAAATTGAGATTCCTTTCAGTCCTATCTTTGTGAATCTCACAAAATATGCCACCTATATACTCATGATATCTTTTGTTAGTGGCTGGTCTAATGGCACATCAATTGACAAAAATCTTAGGCTAACCAACAATGATGGTTCCCTATTGACCTACGCAGATTGTATCTATCGTGGCTTTGATACCACTGTTAGCTTTTGATGAATGAGCCATGAGAGATAACAATCACAAGATGCAAAATAAAATGCAAGAAATTAAATATGCTAGATGATTGAAGTATGCTAAAATATAAAACATATAAAATATTACAATGTAGCTATGGAGGAAGTGAGCACTCCATTAACAAAGCTACATATCTACATCATATCCATCACCAGTAAATGGTGTGGAACACAATCCACTAACCTACGCTATCTAACAATATCTCCCTATTATCCTATCTATCTATCTTAGAGGCCATTCTTATATATGCAAAATAGGATGCTTGCCCAAAACTCTATCTAGCTATGCATAAGACACCTTGCACATGTACAACTTGCACATGGACATTTGTCCATTTATTACATTGCATGTAGTTACTAGATAACTTGCACAGGAAGTAATCTAGGTATTTATCTTGGAGGATACATTTACATAACCCAAATGATGGAATAGACATTATTTCAAATAATAATGGCATTGGTGGGGTGCTTAGGGATGACAAAGGTAGGATTTTGTTGGTGTATGTCAAATTGTTAGATATCCAAACTTGCCATGTTGCGAACGCTAGAGCTCTTTACCAATATCTTGCTTGTGGAGAATATGGGGTACCAAACATTTTTTATTGAAGGAGACTTGCTTAATATTATAAACTTGGTCAAAAGTGATTCAATCCTTGGTTGGAACATTGAGTTTATGATTATGGAATCTAGATAGATTCTTCAGGCTAGAGAGGATAGGGAGATAAAGCATATATTTAGAGTAGGAAATTTCCAATAAGATTTTACTATTTATGAATAAATATTTTGTGGTGCAATCATGTGGGAGTGTTGGTTCGTTGGGGGTCTCATCAATGTTGTTCTAATTTTATTTCTTGTATCAAGTTGTAGTTGGTTCACTTGGTGATGGGTGGCCAGTTGTAGTGCTTTATAGTTGTTCTTGTCCTTTTATTGTTGGTTTTAGGTCAAGTTTTGAAAGGCTTATCCTATTGTAAAAGGTTCAAGGACCCTTTCAAAACTCCTTCTATATCAAATAAAAAAACAAGAAAATTAATATTATGATCTGAAGTAAGGGCAACATTTGGGAAATTTTTCTAGAAAAATATCTCATCTTTTAGGAGCCATATCTTTGTGAAGGGTTGTCCGATTTAGATGATTCTTGGACCAATTTGTGTGGAATTTGAAGAGCTTTAAAATGAGTGGTCATATGAAGGAATCCAAGCAGTATTGAGGGAGATACGACCCTATGAAGTCAGCCATCCAGAACAAGGGCAGTGACAATTTTTCAAGTCATAGGAAATAAAATTGTAGATATCTATCAGCTAGGGTTTGGATGATGGGAGGAGCAATGAGGGCTAGGGCATCAACAAGGTGGGACATTCTATCTAGATATGTAAATTTTTAGCTAAGTTTCATTTATCCCTTCATAGTTCTATATGTAGATTATTGTAGGTTTATTTTCAAATAATATAATTGCTATAGGATATATTGGTAAATTTTAGTAGATATCGAGTTATAGTTTCCTTTCCATGGACTGATTTATAGCTAAATCCTTAGAATCATCCCTAGTAGTAGAGGTTAGGGAGGACCTCATAGAGCAGAGATCCTTGTTGCTCAAAGATAAGGCAATCATTGGTAAATTTAATGGGTCTTGGCCAGGGGCTTCAGCTCTGAGAAAATGGATTGATAGGAGATGGAAGTCTCCAGGAGTGAGTCTATCCTTTCTTCCCAAAGGTTTCTTCCTAGCCATTTTCTATTCTAGGGAGGAAAGAGATAGAATCCTGAAAGGGGGTCCTTGGTTTATGGGAAGAGCAGGACTCTTCCTTACCCATTGGTATGAAGGCTTTGCACCTAAAAATATAAATCTATCCCTAGTACTAGTCTGGGTCAGGATGTATGGGTTGCCCATTGAATTCTAGGAAATGGATACCTTCAAGGCAATAGGCAACACTCTAGGAGAATTCCTTGAGATTTCAAAAACTACAAAAGATGGAGTCTTGGCTATTTATGCCTGGATATTGGTCATGATTGATATCAATAAACCTTTACCAGAATCAATCATTCTTAAGTATGGGGGTAAGTTGTGGACCCAAACCATGGATTATGAAAACATATATTTTAGATGTATAATATGTCATGAGGTGGGGCATATTGAGAGATCATACCCTAAGAAGAGTCCAACAAAAATATATATAGAAAACCACAAGAGAAACTTACAAATGGATATGGATGAGGATGGTTTTCAACTTCCAAAAAATAGGTCTAGATAGATGAAAGTAAATAAATAATGGAGACCAATAAGTAAGGATATTGGAAGAAATACCAATTATTTTGAGGCTTTAGCCTATGAAGAAAAAGTAGATCAAAGCTTAGAGGACATGGTACAACAGGATCAAAATATTAACAAGGAACCATCTACTCAATATGATCCTAATTTAGGGATGAACATTCCTACTAAACCTAAGGAATGTACCTCATCAAATTTTGAAGACTCTCTTGAAGTACCATGCACCATTCAGGAGAAGGAAAGTGGTAGAGAAAATATAGTGTTAGATGTTAATACCTCTACCATTAACAAGGAAATACCAGAAAATGAGTAGGATAAGTCAAAAGCTTCCTTAGTAGAGCCAAGAGAGGATAAATCTAATGAAAAGGAAAGTTGTGAAAGAATATTGAAGAATAGAATAATAAGACCTACTCTCAATACTAGCAAGGAAAAAGAGGAAAACCTTCAAATTATCAAGTGAGAGCCAAGGAAGCAAGAGCAAACATAGAGAAAGGAACACAATCTAAGTTGGTTGAACTTCTCTTTACCAAACAACAAAATGATATTGGTAATTCACAAGAGGGCCAACAACCCCTAATGAGACATGATTACCATCTCATGGAATATAAGGGGTGCTAATGCCCCTCAAAGTAGAGGTGTATCAAGGACCTCTATTTAAGTAATAAGCCTAATATTCTTTGTATCCAAGAAACTAAAATGACAAAGGAAGAAGTTTCCAAAACTATGAAAGTAATATGGGCAAGATGTGAATGGGATGTTATGGATTCAAAAGGAGTGATAGGAGGAATTCTAACATGTTGGAATCTAGTTAGAACCTCCTATGAAACCATTCATAAAACTAGGCATTAGATAGCCTCATTAGTCACATGCTACTTTGTAGATATTCATTTCATCCTTATCAATGTCTATGGACCTACAACTCAATCAAGAAGATCAAAAGTATGGAGTGGGATTGAAGCCTTTATGAGAAGTAAAGACCAAGAAACCCAATTCATGATCATAGGAGATTTTAATGCCATAACCAAGTTAGATGAAAAATTTAGGGGAATTAGGAAAATAACCCAAAGTATGAGAGATTTCTCAACTTTTATTCAAAACAATAATCTATGGGAGGTTGAGTTTGAAGAGGACAACTATACATGGACCAACAATAGGATAGGCTAAAACCTAATAGCAAAAAAATTAGATAGATGCATACTCTCAGATCATTGGCTAGATGAAGGGACTTATGCTAAAATTAATACCTTGACAAGGATTGGTTCAGATCACTAGCCAATAAGAGTTAAAATGGTGGTAAGTGAATTAAAAAAATATCATATTTTAAATATGAGTAGATGTGGGAAGACCATCCTCAATTTGTTGATATGATAGCACAGACATGGAATTATTCAAGAAATAATGGGTTGTATACACTTCCAAAACAAATTAAATCAATGACATCTAGATTAAAAGAATGGAACAAGAACACTTTTAAAAATATTTTTGAGAAGAAAGAAGAACTAAAAGAGAAACTTTCAAAATTCCAAAAAGGTGAGCACAATAATCCAAGCTTGAAGGAAAGGGAGTTGCTTAGTGAATATCATAATATTTTGAGTAAGGAAGAGAAATTTTGGAGATTAAAATCAAGATAAACTTGGTTAAAAGGAGATAAAACACAATTTTTTCATAGGATGGCAATAGTACAGAGATCAACATCCAGAATTAGTAGAATTAAATCAATAGAAGGGGTTTGGATTGAAGACCAGAGTAAAATCAGAAAGGAGGAAAGATTTTTTACCAGAATATTCTAGGATCAGAGGAGATTGAAGTTCTTAATGATAAACTACTACAAGAAGTACCTTTAATTATAATAGATGAAGACAATAGCAAACTGATGGAGCCTATTACTCTAGAAGAAGTTCATTCAACTCTTTTCTCTTTTGATAAGGATAAATCCCTAGGTCTAGATGGACTCTCTACAACATTCTATCAACATAACTAGGAAATAGTGAAGGATTCTTTATTGGTGGTAGTGGAATAATCTAGGGTAAAATAATACATACCTTATAAAATAAATGCAACATATCTTACCCTAATTCCAAAAAGAAGGATGCAAAATTGTTTGATTCATTTAGGCCCATAAGCCTATGTAATATGGCATATAAGATAATCTCCAAAGTGATGGAAATCAATTAAGACCACTATTAGACAAAATTATTTTAGAAGAGCAAGGAGGATTTATGAAAGGGAGACAGATTATAGATGAGATCATAGTAGCTCATGAAGTAATGCATTCAACAACTTCTAGAAAAGAGAGCAATGATCTTAAAACTTGATATGAATAAAGCCTATGATAGGGTTAAATGGATTTTCTTTTTATAATATTAGAAAAGTTTAGATTTGGGAAGAAATGGGTCAGATGGATTAAAGCTTGTGTCTCTATAATATCATATTCAATGTTGGTCAATGGGCTAGTAACATAATCATTTAAAGCCAAGAGGGGTCTTAGATAAGGAGATCCTCTATCACCATATATATTCATTATTATGGTAGAGGTATTGGGAAGGAACTTGAAGAAGGCATACAAATATGGGCTAATAAGTAGACTTAAGGCTAGTAATAACATCAACAACATCACCCATCAATAATTTGTAGATGATACAACCTTTTTGGGAGGGAAGGAAAAATAAGGCCAGAGATTTGAATAACTTATTAAAGGAATATGAAAGAGCATTAAGGCAAAAATTTAATAGGACAAAATCCAAAATTTACTTCCTAAACACTCCAGCTAGAATCAAAGTAGGGATATGTAGGTTACTTCAAATGGAGGAGGCAAATTTACCAACAACATATCTAGGGATGCCCTTATTTGAGGGGAGAATGAGGATAGAATTATGGAATCTAGTTATAAGTAAAGTTTAGAATAAACTACCAACATGGAAAGGTAGATGGTTATCATTAGTAGGAAGAGTGCAGCTAATTAAATTAGTCTTATAGGCCATTCCAACATATTATATGTCCTTGTATATTATGCCAAAATTGATAGAAAAAAGTTTAATCTATATTATGTGATCATTTTTATGGTCAAGATTACATGATAAAAGGAAATTTCCTTTGGTGAAATGGAGCAAGGTGTGTGATGATAAAACTAGGGGAGGTCTCAATTTAAGAGTTCTTATAGATGCAAACTTAGCTCTAAGAGGAAAAGTAATTTGGAGATTGTACAAAGAGAGTCAAAGACAATGGGCAAGAATTATTCTAAGTACATTGAGCCCAATGACCCAAGCTTAATATTTACTACATTCTCACTACTAGATGGTTTTACACTATGGAATAATTTAAAAAATCAATTGATCTAGTGATTAAAGGTCTAATATGGGTGGTGGGAACTAGAGAAAAATTCTATTTGGATGGATACTTGGTGTGATAAAAAACCACTCAATCTAGATCCAATTTTGAAACCATGGATGAGATTACTTCAAGATAAATATGGTGATAGGGTTTCAAACATTATGTACAAGGATCAAGAAGGAAGATACAAATGGAAAGAATATTTTTTACAAGTATATCAAACATTGTTGCTAGGAGGTAATTGAGCAGAAAGATAACAACAATGATTATTCTAAGGGGAGCCAAGGATAAGTTGATTTAGGAGTTGAATAGCTTAGGAGAATACACAACAAGAAGTAGATATAATGTAAAGCACCAACAAAATAGGAATACCACAAGAATATGGAGAGATATTTGGGATAGCCCAAGCATTCCAAAAGTCAAAATGTTTGTATGGCTAGTAGGTCATAGAAAATTTTATCCTAGGATAACCTAATGAAAAGGGGTTTTCATGGCCCCTCACAATGTGTTCTATGTAAAAAGGAGGAGAGTATAGACCATCTCTTGGGACACTATTCAATAGTCTAGGAACTATGGCAATGGATTCTTAATATGTTTGGTAAATGCATGGTGATGAATGGTAGAATTGAAGAATGGTTAAAGCAATGGTAGAGCACTTTTAAAAGTGAGGTATTATAGACAATCTAGGATACATCAAAAGATACAATACTTTGGACTATATGGATAGAAAGGAATAGAATAATATTTAAAGAAAAGGAAAGCAATTTAGAGGTAATGAAAAGGAATATTTGTTTAGCCATAGAGGAGTCTAAACCAACCCTATCAACTCACCCAATCCCTAATCTTGAAGTAGAGAGCCTTGATAGATGGAGTCAAGTCATCAAATGGAATTATGATGTTGGGTATAGGAGAAACAAAAGGAAGGCAAAGAATATAAAGTGGAAACCACTAGAAGTGGAGTTGGTCAAATTGAATTTTGATGGAGCATCTAAAGGAAATCTAAGACCAACAAGAGGAGGAGGAATAATTAGAAATAATAGGGGTGATATTTTATCACATTATGCTTTCAATAGTGGATTTAAGACAAATAATGAAGTTGAAGCTTGGGTAACTTTGGAAGGGTTAAAAATATGTAAACAAATGAAATGGAATAGAGTATGGATGGAAGGTGATTCACTAATAGTAATAAATACAATTTTGAGGAAAGCAAAGGCTCCATGGAACATACAAGAGATCATTATGGAAATACAAGACCTTGCTACAGAGTTTGAAGAAATTAAGTTTACACATACATTAAGGGAAGGGAACAAATGTGCAGATAGGCTAGCCAATAGAGGGGTTTTAATAGAGGATCATGAAGTTAAATTCTCTTTTCCATGGTTAGAGGAAGTAGTAAGTTTAGTTGAAGTTGACAAGAAAATGTTGATTGTCTGAATCAAATAATGATTAAGATTTACTTTAATGTTTTCCATTGGTAATATTTGTTGTATTTTATAACATTAATGTGTTTTCATATAAACTATTTATTATAGTTCTTATGGTTGCACTTATGCTTTAAGAAGGAAACTAACAGTCCAGATCTGGTAAAGCAGACTATGATAGCGTAAAGTTTTGGAAATATTACTCTACTAAGATGTAGTGCGTAGATAGTAGAGGTGGAGTTTTGGTATTGTGAAGGTTGTTGTAGGAAAATGTCAAGAAGGATGTTGAATTTTGGAATATTTGTATTTACAAAGAAAATTGAAGAAGATCTAAAAAATGAAAATCAAGAATTTAGACTTTTTATGAAAAAAGATGTAGGTATCTAGCTATAGCAACTCAATTGAGATGAGAATTGAATCTGTTTGTAAACTCTCAAGCTCTAAAGGAGAGAGTTGTGATTTGTCAAGGGTGGGGGACCCAAGTACAACCCCTTTTTCTCTAGCAAAATAAAAGATAATGGTATGAAGTTAAAGTTTGATATTTTGAAAAATATATAGTATAATAAATTAACAAGGAAAATAATATTTTAATATAGAATTAAAATTTAAATGGTGATAATGTTTAGTTCATTAAAAACATATTATAATTATAATATTGATATGCAAGTTGTTAATACAAGGATGTTATGGAGCCATGATATAATATAAGGGGTCAATTCCACATTCCATATAACCAATATAAAATAATTTAAGTATAAACAATAAATTTTGTTATGAAAATATTTGTGAAATCATTAAAATTTCAATAAAAATTATGAAAAAAATGTCTACCTCCATAATGCAGTTGGTTTCTCGAACATGGCCCTAAGATGAATGGGAGGTCTAGTGTTCGAACCACCCCTTGTGCACTTTTGCAAGTACAATTGGTTTATGGGACATGGCCCTTAGATGAATAGGAAATCCAATGTTTGAACCACCCCATGTGCTATCTTTGTGGACATATAAAAATACATTATGCATGCCTTAGGGGTATACCCAGATGGGACTGGTGATAGGCCCCAAGGTTGAAGTAGTGGGTTTCCTTTCACCCACACAATTTTTAATCTTTCCAAAATAATATAATGGTTTCTCTCAATATGGGGTAGGATCTACTCTCTTGTGCCAGATCTTCTCCTGTTTCTAGGCTTGTATCCTCCTTACCTACTGTGTTGTTGTAGCCTCTTTGGGCTTCTAGATAAGCTTTCACATGCCAGATCTAGGGCTAGATCTTGTTGCTACTCTCAATGGCAAGATATTATTACGTGGTAGGGTTCTTGTTGAGGGATGCAGTGACTACGGTCTCTATCACATTATATTGCTCTGTGGTAGGTTCCTATTGTGGTATGCAATGGTCTTGATAGTAGGATACTATTTTGTGGTATGATTCCTATTGAGGGGTACAACAACTATGGTCTTGATGATAATATTTTCTCTCCCATGCCAGATCTATGGCTAGATCTGCTCTCATTATTAGGCTTATGTCATCCCTACCTATTGCATTATTTTAGTTTCTATGGGATTTTGGATCTACTCTCCCACATCGGATTTGAGGTTAGATCTTGTTGTTACTCTTGATGATAGGATATGGTAGGATTCCTATTAAGTGATGTAATGACTATGGTCTTAGTGGTAGGATACTACTCTATGGTAGGGTTCCTAGTAAGAGGTGCAACGACTATGATCTTGATGACATGATATTATTTTGTATGGCTACGGTCTTGATGATAAGATACTATTCTATGATAGGGTTCTTGTTGAGGGGTGTAATAACTATGGTCTCGATGATAGGATACTGCTCTATGGTAGGGTTCCTATTGAGGAGTACAACAACTATGATCTTGATGATATGATATTATTTTGTGGTAAGGTTCCTGTTGAGGGGTGAAATAGATACAATCTCAATTATAGGATACTATTATGTGTAGCTACAATATTTGCGATAAGATATTATTCTATGGTATGGTTCCTGTTGAGGGGTGCAATTACTACAATATTGATGGTAGGATATTGTTCTCTGGTAGAATTCCAAAGATACATTAACTATGCCTTAGTTATGGTTGGCAAAAAACCCAAAAACACGATGACCATTAATGGTGAGGGTGACTCAAGGAAGTAGGAGGTTGGATCCTCTACTGGTGAGAAATATTATGGAGGGAAAAATATTTCTTGAGCATGTTTTCAATTTTGGAACAAAACCCTAGTTGAATGCAATCAAAGGAAAGATGAACATGTTGGAGAAATATTTCAATTTGTCAATGGAAAAAGGAAAATTAATCATTTCAATCGAACTCAAAGATTTGGAAGTGGTTGAATGGAATATTTGTTTAGTAGGTAAATTTATGGGAACCAAACCAAATCTAGATTCAATCCAAAAATGGGCTTATGAAAAATGGAAATCACTAGGGTTTATGGAAATTGTTGCTCTTCCAAATAATTTCTTTTTGGTCAAATTGAATTGTGAGGAGGACATGACTCAAATTATGTAGAAGGGCCCTTGGTTTTACGGTAGAAGAGGACTATTCCTAAAACACTGGACTCCAAAATTTGATCCCTACCATTAGAATATTATGCAAGCCCTAGTTTGGGTTCGATTATCGGGGCTCCCTTTACTTTTTTGGAGGGAAGAAATATTTGAAGGAATTTTAAAAGAATTTGGTCAAATTATTACAATTTATCCAGCCACTTCTATGATATTACGATTACTTTATGCTATATTTTGTGTTCATATCAATTTAGAGATAGATCTACCACATTCATGTGAACTTATTTCAAAATTTGAAAAATGGTTGCAAGTGATTGAATATGAGAACATGCCTATCAAATGCAATGTTTGCTTCAAATTTGGACATGTGGTGCCCTAATCAATTGAAAAACAAATTGTAGACATAAATATAGCAAAAGAAGAATGCAGATGATTTAAGGAAGAAAGAAATCTCGAAAAGGTGTGATTCGGGTAAAGAGGAATAGGTAAATCTAGATCAGAAGGAGAATGGCTTGGCTACAATCACAATTGAAGAAGGGGAGATTGTGGATGAACATTTTAAGGTATGCCCCTCTATTTCTAGTCCATGTTTGTCAAAAATAAAATTCCTACCATGAATCCTTTTGAATCCTTAGAACACTTTGAAAACGAAGATGTGAAAACTCTAGAAAATGAGCATAGGAAAACTATTGAAAGTGATATTGTGATTAAGGATCTTAAAGCACTTGAAAAAAATAAATATGAAAAGGAAAAATTAGAAAAGTTTCAATAAAAGGGATCTTAAACATATAATTTGAATTCATTGTAAATTTTTTTATAAACACTGGGATGTTAGACATCCTAGGGATGGCTCTTTAGCTATTACAATTCACATGTAAAGTTGTTCATCCTGTTGTAAATATAAGTATACTATTGTTTGGTCTCCAAATCATGTTTTCACATTTTTATTTTGTGTTTGAAATACTTATTTTTTATATGGTTGTCTGAGTAGTCTTATTTAATAATGCTATCTCTATTTCATGGGTTCTACTCAATGTTTTTGAAATTCTCATTTGTGTGGGGTTAGAGTTTATTTTTGCTTCGGCTATTCAAGTGGGAGTGCTTTAATTCTACATCCTGGATTTCATGCACCCATATGATGGTTCTAGAATTTGCTTTTGACTTTTTGTACTGAAAAATGAGTAAGGACATGACTAGCTTATCTGTTAGATATAATTCTTGTGTTTCCACCTACGATGAGTGAGGGTGCATGTGTCTTGATGCGGCTACAACCTGTCCTTGTGAATTCTAGCTATGACCTTCCTTTTATATCTTTCTTACCCCTTTTTCCCCTTTCACTCTTGATATAAGTAGCTAGGACTTTTCATAAGTAACTAACCTTCTTCAAGGATCAACCACCCAAGCTTCTCAACCATGATGGTCATTCAATGTTGGTGCAGGTCTGCGGGCACATCAGGTTTCTCAAATCTTACCTTCTCATTAGGTGTCGAATCTCCATCCTACAGTTTTTGGCACACCCAGTGGGACCGAAAGGTCTCATTGCTATAGATTCTAGTGGAACTCCACTATGCAATATCCATATATTCACCTAGCAACTTCACTGCATAACGAATTGGGTTCCTTGTAACTGGTTGTCTTCAACATGATGTAGTTTTTTATGACTCTATTGGGGACTCAAAAGTTCTTCATTGTTTAAGGAAACTAGAGTTTTGTGATACTCTGATTTACACAAATATGGTAAAATCACATGGCAACTCCTCTGAGCAAGAAATATATAGATCCTAAGATCAATTGCCTCTCCAACACTTTAAAAGATCTAAGCATCCTAGAGGATTCAATATTTAATGAGCAGTCTTGACCTCACTAGCAGAGAAAGTATGCTCATTTGGTTACTTCGACTCCAACAAAGATACTAAGATCTTTGAAGACCAATACCACTATGTCTCAATAATGCTATCCCCGATGGGATGACCCTGGTCCACTCAATATCCATTGCTATCATGATATCCCTGAGGATGCCTTCAAGATATTACCAAAGTATGATGGCACAAGCAAAACTATGCTCAAGCACCTAGAAGACATCACTCCTTTGATTATCATATTCAACATCACACATGAGGACATGATGATCAGGTTGCTTGCTCTTTCCCTAGAAGGAAGAGCATTGTTGTGGTACAAATCATTGCAAAAGGGAAGCATTTGCACATGGAATGACTTGGCAAAGGCTCTAATTGATACATTTTATGGTTGCCAAGATTACTTCTCTCTGGTAACTAAGCTCTCATTTATCAAGAGGAATCCTTTTGAAATTATTTTAGACTTTAATATCCAATTTGAGATGATCTGGAGAAGAATCCCCCATGAAATATGTCCGACTGTCACTCAAGCATACCACTATTATATCCAGGCCTTTAGCCTTGATATTGGTCTCCTTTTACATCAAACTGGGAAAATTTGATTTTCCCAAATATTTCAGGAGGCTATCAGGTCTGAAAATATTTTGAGTGGGAGGACACTTTCTAGGGAGAACTTATGGTCACAACTGCTCTTTGTAGCTACCACCTCTACAAAACTTGTACCAGACCAAGTGGCATAGGTTGCTTTCGATGCCACTTCCCACATGGTTATACAACAGGAACAAGAACACTCCTCTAAAGCTTCAAATAATCAAGTAGTAGAGCCACTTCAAGGAGGATCTTTCCATAGCATGCACACACTCAAGGCTAACCCAATAGAACAATCCTAGATCCAATTGGATCTATAGGATAACAACACTTGTAGATGCAGCCAAGTGCAAGACCTTATGATGGTGAGAAAAGATGCAACAAGACTACTGCAATAGGTCAATCTCTAGAAGGAGCAACACTAGGATCTATTTTTCATAGATCACCACTAGCAAGGTGGAATAATGTGGCAAAAATGGTTTCCACATTAGTCTTTGATGGCCCAAGTACCAAGGCACTTAGGTAGAATAAAAAAATTAATTGTGATTTTATTGTAATCATAAGCCACTATGGTTCATGCCAGATGGAATACAAACACAGGCTCAAATACAATGTACTCTAGTTCAATCATTGCAGATTCATGGGATGATTTGTAGAAGTATCCTTGACTCAGATGTGTCTAGCATACTAAATTTTATGTAAATAATATGACAAATAAATAAAATCGTATGGTAAGCATGGTTGCTCACGAGGCATCATCATTTTGTTTGTGGATTTTATGGAAAGTGTTCCAATAATGATTTTCCAGCTGGCCAAGGTGCTATAAATTGTTAGGTAAGGAGCATGGGCAAATTCCCCAGGTCACATCTTGGAAAAATAACACTTTCTTCCCCCCTCTCTCGCTTCTTTTATGTTTTTTTCCTTTTCTTCTTTGTAATCTATTGTTGTGATCTTGTAGCCCAAAGGATGCAACCAGTGAATATCGAGGTCTCACATGATACCCTTGGAAATCCAAAACTACAAAAAGATCCTCCATATGATCCAATGCATGTCAAGCCTGTTCAAAGTAGGGCAAATGTTTTATAAATAAAAGCTCATCCTTAGCGGTAGACATAGTTAGGAAGTGTAAAGTTGTGAGAAACTACTAAAGCATAATGGCCCCATGGTGGATAGCAGTTAGTAAAGGAGATCCTTGCTGGATTGTGTAAGAAGAATTGTGACAAGAGAGGCAAATGTCCCTGACAATATGTCTGCTCTTGGAAGATCTTAGGTTGTTGGTGGGATACATTTATAGGAACATAATCTATGGAGGTATCTCATGGGATGGGGTGGACACCCAATTAATTCGACATGATAGTGTCCAATTTTTTTTTCCTTTCGTCCCCTCTCCTATCTGTGTTCCTCCCCTTCCTCTGTTCTCCCCTTGTGTTGGTTATCTTCAACCCTTTTGATTGAAGATATCCATCCCTATACCTCTGTTGCTTCCTATTTCTTCCCCTTTCCTCTTGTGTTTTCTTCTCCTTGTCTCCCCAATTTGCTTACTATTTACAATGAAGCTTTTCTTTCCCTCCCTCTTCTTCGCAGTGTTATGCCTTGTTAATCGTTTTGCACCACCCATCTTCCTTCCTTGTCTTGTAGTCTTGTTTGGCTGCATTTGTTTATCTTATTTATTATCCTTATCCCCCTTCCCGTTTCCCTATTCAAAATAGTGTGCACTCTAAATTTTTTCTTGGGTTATTTTTCCCCCAAGTGGGAATCCCTCGTAAGTCGCCAAGAGTGTGAGTGAAATTTTGCATCTCTCACCCATCCCTTATTTTTAGAAAATATAATGTCTATAAAAATGTTTAAGTTTTGAGGCTTGATTATTGTGTTAGTGGTTGGTAGAAAGATGAAGGCAGCTATACCGATGGGTGGTAACAAATGGCGAATGGGTGGAAGATCCACAGTAGACGAATAAGCAAAAATTTTGAAAGTTTGCTGTAAAAGTCAAGAATTTTCCTAAGTATGGACGAAGAATTAGTTGGGTGGAAAATTAGGATCTACCTCTAGGTGGAAGTATAATATACACCCACCCATCAAGAATATGAAACTATTATAGGTCCTCGCCCGTAATGAGGGAAAAAATTTTTTCTTGTTAGGAGGGTGAACACTTTCGCTTGTCAGGAGAGCAAAAATTCAAGAAGTTAGGAGGGCAAAACTTTTGTAAAGCCCCATACAATTAGGAATAACATGTTGGGCAGAGTTTTCAGATGGTGGTAATCCATGACCAATCCTAATTCCCTACCTCTTTTACAATGTCACGATAGAGCGGAGGTTGAGCAAATCGATAAGTAAAGGAGCAAGCTAGAAGGTATTACCAGTACCAAAATCACCGTCATCATCATAAATCTCAAAGAGAAGGTATTAATGACCTCAACTACCCAATTATGGATTGTTATGGGTGCAAAAGTGGTGATTTGAAATACGTGGCTCCTAATGTAATTAATTCCAATCATTCACCACCTAATCGAAGGGCTACCATTTGGTTGAAGGGGTAAAGTAGATGAGGATTAAAGAACCTAGCAGGAATATCATAATCAACAAAGGTCCAAATTTATACATAAGTGTCTATATCCTTCTGGATGGTTACCGCTCTTCCAAAAAGTAGAGTACTTGCTACATACCTATCCACTTTAGCATTGTCTTCCCACCTAATGCCATTAATACTTGTAATTTGAATTCATTATCCCAGGGGCGGCTCTTTACCTATTACAATTCACATGTAAATTTGTTCATCTTATTGTAAATATAAGTATACTACTGTTTGGTCTCCAATTCATGTCTTTGCATTTTTATTTTATGTTTGAAATGCTTATTTTTTCTATGGTTGTCTGAGTATTCTCATTTAATTTTACTATTTGTATTTCATGGTTTTTATTCAGTGGTTCTAGAATTTTCATTTGTGTTGGTTTGGGATTTATTTTTTCTTAGGCTATTTGGGTGGGAGTGCTTTAATTTTACATCTTGGATTTCGTGTACCCATTTGATGGTTCTAGAATTCACCTTCGACCCATTGTGTTGAACGATGAGTGAGGACATGACTGGCTGATATGTTAGGTATAATGCTTGTGTTTCCACCTGCAATGAGTGAGGATGCATGTGTCTTGATGCTGCTATAACCCATCCTTGTGAGTTTTGGCTATGACCTTCCTTTTATTTCTTTCCCACCCCTTTTTCCCCTTACACTCTTGGCATAAGTAGCTAGGAATTTCTGTAAGGAACCGACCTTCTATGGAGATCGATCGCCCAACCTCCCCGAGTGTGATGACCATTTGATGTTGGCACAGGTCCGTAGGTGCATCAAATTTCACAAACCCTACCTTCCCGTTAGGTATCATATTTATGCCCAATAATTTTTTGTATTATAGTTGAGGATTCCAATCCCATAGGTTTGCCTATGATGCTTAGGCCAAGTAATAAATAGTAGCATGTTTCATACTATAAAATAAGGTTTTAGTTCCATGTACAAACCTTAACATCTAATAAAATGACATGAGCTTGAGTGGTTAAACATCTCAACTTTCAAGGTAGAGAACATGCATAATTATCAAAATTTTATTTCAATATCACCATATGGATTGTTGAAATATTTTGATAAAATGATCAATGGTGTAGTATTAGTGGGAGTTTAATTTTAGTTTAACAATAAGGAGGTTCTAAAAAATATCAATAATATTCTAAGGGAGTTCATCCCAGAGAAACTAAATACTAATAAGCAAAAATATGGTGTGTATGCCTAAATATGTTTTGTCATTGATATTCCAAAACATTTGATAAAATTAAGTAAGATTAAATTTGAATCAAAATATTGGGGTCAACAAGTGGATCATGAAAACATTTCATTATGATGTCATAAATGTTATGAGATTGGACAAATCGTAAAATATTGTAAAGTGAAAATAATGGAAAAAGACAAAAAAATTTGGTCATAAGATGAACTTCAATGTAAAGCAAATAGTTCATATTGTAGTAGAAGTTGGATTAGATAAAGGATTTTCCACTCTTAAAAAGTGGTAAAATAAAAACCTTTGTATTATCATATGGTGAAGGCCATCATAGTTACCTCAGATCTACCATTAGAAGAACTAAATAAGGACATAAGGGACATGGAATTACAATTGGTAAGTTCAAATTTAGAAGGAATTAAAGGTACAAAGGAATATGTATACACAAATTCTAAAAAAAAGGTGGAAGAGGTCAAGTATAATCCAACCAAATTGTCTTCATCTTCCTCAAGCAACAAATTATTCTTTAAAAAAATAATAGTATAGATTTAATACCTTACACTTTAGGGTTTCAAGAGCATCATAATGAAAAATTAGTATGGAGGATATTGATGATATTTTAGATATTTTAGGGTAGTATAAGATAATAAGTATTATGTCTCATGCTTGGCACAAATGGTGGATAGTGATGACTTTCACATTCTAAACCAAGATTTTAATCCCATAGGTGAACCTTAGCACTTGCCCAAGAGGTTTCATAAAATAGAACAATTTTCTAATCTCTTGGGTGAACATTAATATTTTAAGCCCATGAGTTTTATGACAATTGGTGGAGAGTGAGGTGTTTTACACCCTAAACCAAGATTCCAATATCATGGATGAAAATTAACATTTAGTCCATAGGATTTAGAACAATTGTTTTGAAGTGAAAATTTTCAAACCATAATCCAAGGTTCAAATCCCATAGGTGAACCTTAACCTTTTTATAAAATGGAAGGAATGTAACTAATGAAATACATGAAATTTCAAGGTAGAGACTAGGGTTTAATCCTTGCTAGGTAATATATGATCATTATAAGATGTCGTAATACCATGATAACAAGGTTATGATGTAATATAAATGGGGCCTATTTTAATCACATATAACCATTTTTAAATAATAAGTACTATCGAGGACAATCCTTGCACTTTAGGTTTTTTAGGGAAGCATAAAGAAGTAAGTATACTTGAGGCTATACCTTGCACTTCAAGTTCTGAAGGATAACATAAAATTATAGTGGATAAGTTTTATTATGAACAATCTAGAAAAATAAAAATTATTTTTATTGTTTTTTAATTGGTTATATGGAATTAGCTTTAATCTTATTGCAGTGGTAAGGGCTTTGGCTTCTCTTTGAGAGGTCCAAGGTTCAAACCCCACTCAATATGAGGGGATCGGTACCCCTCATAGAAACCTGTGTAAACTCATTGAAAATTTGATTATATAGAATTATCAAGTGAACTTAGCTCAACTGGTTAGATTCCTCAACTTTTAAGGTAGATACCTACGTTCAAATCTTACCAATCCATACATGCATAAGTGACCAACAATTATAATACCACTATGTGATCATGATGTAATACGAGTGGGATTGTTTCAATCGCATATAACCCATTCAGAAAAATGTTTATATCCAATTGAAATGTATCCCTCCCATATTTCATCATGACCATATATTGGTATTACAACTTGGTAGTTATACATGTATCACTTAGCAAGATCCACACTTGGGGTCTCCTCCTTGAAAGTTGAAGAATTTAATCAGTTGCAATTATATCATTTGATTCAAATATTCCATTAATTATCAAATAAGGATAGAATAAAATCTTGATGAACAAGATCTCTATGGAGGAGAATTTTGAGATAAATTTCTTCTTACGTCCTAGTAAGGCACCTAGCCCAAATGGATTTTCTACAATCTTTTTTTTTTAACTTTGGGATTTGTTGATGAGTAATATGTTGGCTATGGTTGAAGAGGCTAGAAGAAAGAAAACCATAATAAGTGAGATAAATACCACCTTTATTACATTGGTTCCCAAGAATGATGAGAAAAAATATTTTGATAATTTTTTTATCTAGCAAACCTTTCTAAAATGATTTTTAAGTTATTTAAAAAATGGTAAATACATTGAAAAATATTCTTGGCTATGTTATATTAGAGGAACGAGGTGGTTTTATTTATGGTAAAAAAATTATTTATGGTATAGTAATTATATAAGAGGCCATACATTCTCTTCATTCCATGACAAAAACTAGGTATGCATATAAAATTATATACAAAGAAAACATATAATAGGGTTTGTTGGATATTTTTTACGATATTCTCATAAGTTTTTTAATCAAGGTTGGTTTGAAGGGATTAAATGTTGTTATAGCACTAAAAAAAATTCTATTTTGTTTAATGGATCCCTTATTAGATATTTAAAATCATCTTGTGGACTTTGTCATGGTGACCAACTATCTCCTTAAATCTTGATTGTTCTTATTGAGGCATTGGATAGAGTTTCATCAAAGGCAAAAATGGAAGGAAACAACAAATAATCTCTTTGAATCTCATAACAAATTTTTTTATGATACTTTTATTTTGGGTCATCCCTTAGTCAATGAGGCCTTAGAGTTTAAATCAATAGCATCATACTATGATACGGTTATTGGACAATTAGTTAATACTACAAAATTGAGGATATTTTAAATTAACAAGTTCTACCTTAGAATTACAATGAATTAATTCAAAGTTTGTAGTGTTTAAAGTTGGAAAATTGCCATCAATATATTCAGGTATTTCTTTCTTTGATAAAGGAAATGAGCTATGGGACTCAATTTTGGATAGAAGAAAATCTTGTTTGGAAAGTTGGAAAGGTAAGTTCTTAATCATGGATAGAAGGCTATATATTATAAATTTGGAAAGGTAAGTTCTTAATTATGGCTAGAAGGCTGTAAATTATAAATATTACCAATCATAACATCCAAATTTTAATAAAAATCAAATAAAAATGATGTGAGAGAAAAATTAGGGTTCCTCTTTGTAAATGGGTACAAAGAAAATAAGGCAAGCTTATGGAATTACAGACTTATGTATTTGGCATTATGAGAAAAACTTGGTTAGAATTTATTCATTGATCAAGTAAAGAATTGATAAAAGGATGTTACCTGAAAAATATATAGGTTCTCTTGATGTAATGGGATTATTTAGGAAGCAAAACCTACCTAAAGGATCACCAACATGGAACTTTATATCATAAAGTTTACAATTGATTAAGAAACATATTATATGGTCAATCAATTAGGAAGTTTCTATAAATTATTGGTTTTATGCTTGTTCAAATCCTTATCTTGTGATTTCTATTTCAAAATAGCAACTTTTGGCTCCAACATGTCTAAATTGTAAAGGTCCAAAGGTCAAAGATTATATTAATGTGAGAAATGACTCTAGATCATGAATATTTATTAGTAACCTAGTTGAAGGAGAGGAAATCAAACAAATAGTAGATAAGCTTCAAAATATTCTTCAAGAGTTCTATTTATCCATATTTCCAAAGAAGGATGAGTTGGTTTAGAATATGTTGAAATATGGTAGATATTTGGTCAAGTTGGGATATAAGGATTTAGAGCAATCAAAATTTCCTACTCCCAATGGCTTCCCTTAGAAGAATGTTTGGCTATTGGAGGCACTTTTAAGGCCTCAACATTCCTTTGGTAATCAATCCAAAGCAATATTATTATAGGAGAGAGTCTACAAGAAGAGGATATCATGGATCTTTCAGGTGTGCCTTTTATTGAAAATATCTAGAAACATCAAATTATTTACTTTTTTTACTACCCCTCTGCTTACATAATTTGGGTTGATTTTATGAAAAGACTATATTGAGAGCTCCATAAACATTGAAAGAGTTGATGAAATGTTGGATTAATTATTTCAAATCTAAAATATTATGTATTCTATTGAGGATCAATCCTACCATTATTTATTGGAATTAATGGCTTAAAAGGAATCGTAATGTTTTTAATTTAAATCTCAAAATCATGCCCAATTTTGAAATTGTATTATTATATCTATTAGAGAATGTTTAGAGGCATGGTTCTCATCATGGGGTTTCTCAAATTCAAGAAAAGAGATGTTAACCTCTTGGTTGCAATATTTGAATATGCATGGAAGGGTCATTTATGACAATGGAGGTAACACAAGATCTTCTCCTATCTATAGTAAAATAGAAATATCTAGAAATTGGGTTTATCAAAATTAATTTTGATGGTGCTTCTAAATAAAAAAGCTGGTATAGATGATGTTTTTCAAAATAATGAAGGTAAACTTCTCAAAATAATGAAGGTAAACTTCTCACTTACTTAAAATCATATGGAACTTTAACTACTAACTATACAAAAGTGAGGACACTTATTATAGAAATCAAAATTGCCATTGAAAAGGAATGGAAATATATTTCAACCATAGGGATTCATAAACTATTATTAATTCTATCAAGAAAATGGATGTGGGGATTGTATAGAAAACAAAATTATTTCTTATGTTTGTCAACTATTATTGGAGGTAGTATCTTGGAAATTTCAACATAGGAAACATGGTAGCAAATAATTTAGTCATTTTTTCTTGGATAAATTCAATTCATAGAAGGCAATTGTTCAAGTAATATTTTATTCCTTAATGAAAATGATATTAAGGAGTTGATTGCAAAAACATAACAATTTAAGGAAGAAATATATCTTTGATAAAAGACAAGTTGGATATGATTTAAGTGAATTGATGCCAAATATAATGTTTTTCTATTTTTATGGAAGTGGTCCATAATAGAATCCGAACATATATTTAAAAAAATAGAGATGGATGGATAAAGTGCAAACCAATTGGGTTGTCAAGGATGAATAGATTTCAAGGATGATAAGGGAATGATTGTCTTATGGTGAATTTTACATTAAATATAAAATCAATCTAATAAATAAATAAATCAAGAAGGAATATTAGATATATATTACTTTCTCACTTTTGCAATAAATGAGGAGAGGTTAGTTGGCTAGATCTAAATGTTGAAGTATATGGTGGTTAAGCTTCACTTGAGGCCATGACTAACTTTTATATTATATTGTATTATATATATAAGCTCTTTGGGACCTTGTAAACATTGGAAAATTTATTTTTGTAATATTTTATTAATTTAAACCTAAAGGTCAATTACTTAACCTTGAAATAAAAGTAACTTTTATTTGGGTATAAATATCCCATAATACCTCCTCCTAAGGATTTTAGAAAAGTAAATACTGATGGAGCCTCTAGAGGAAACCCTGGAAAACCTAGTGCGGGAGGAATTGGTAGACTTTTAGATGGCTCACTGGTTTTTACTTTTGCTGAGAATTTGGGTATTCTATCCAATAACCTTGCTGAGGGGTATGGTATCCTTAGAGGCCTTTAAGAGGCTACTAAGGTTGGATGGGATAAGGTGCTAGTTGAGTCTGACTCTCAACTAATTATTAATATTTTGAAGACTCCTAAGAATCATAAGGTTTATTGGGGAATAAAAATAATTATTGAGAAGATTCACTTAATCCAGATGGGATTTTTGAAAGTTTATTACAATCATGTGGTCAGAGATCAGAATAAAAGTGTTGATGCTTTAGCTAATTGGTCTTTGGATAAAGTTGATCTTACTTGCTATGGCCACCCTCCTAAATGGTGGGCTTCACAAATAAGGGAAACTCTTCTTTCTATCATTTCTTTGGATGGCTCCAGTTTTGGAGGTACCTAGTTTCTTCTTGCTTTATTTTTGCTTCTCTTTGGTTCGATCGGGGTATTTTAGTTCCCTAGCTCAATATAATATTTCTTTTGTTTCCATTGTTGATTCTTGCCTTAAAAGTCTTTTGGTATATAAAGGTCATTGTTGTGTTCTATTTTTTCTTTTTTCTATTTTCTTTTCTATTTATGTGTGTTTTTTTGTTTTGTTTTTTTTTGTGTGTTTTTTGTTGTTGCTCTTGTGCTTTTTTTTCTATATGTTTGTGTTAGTTGGTGTTTTTGTATTTTGGTGTGTAAGTGTTTTATATGTTTTTATTTTTCTATGTTGTCTGTTGTTGGTTGTTTTTTATTTTTTATTTTTATTTTTTTTTAGGTTTTGGTTGTTTTTGTTTTTTATGTTTTTGTTGGTTGTGTCTTTGTAGCGTTCTTTTATTTTTTTGTTATGTTTGTGTTGATTTATGGTGTTCTTGTGTTTAAACTGTGTGGTTCGTGTTGTGTTTTTTATCTTATTGTGTGTGTGTTTGGTTGTGCTTTATCTTTTTGACACACTCAAGGAGCATGATTTTTTTGTTTTATTTTTTAATATTTTTGTGTGTTTGTGTTTGTGTGTTCTTGTTTTTTGTTGTTTCAGGTTTTCTCCTTGAGTATGTCAAATGTGGTAGGCTAGGTGCAAGCCCTGGATGGTTTTGGTGGAAGAGATACCCATGCCTCCTTGGGTCTTACTCAAAAGTGGCATCCCTTCTGGGATGTTTTCCACAAAAAAAATATCCCATCATACCAACCATTTCATTATAGATTGAAGTGTATTATTATGCCGATAGGCGTCCTACAATGGCAGCCAAGACGGTCAACCATGCCGTAAAAAATATTAATATTTTATTAAAAAAATCGACATTAAGGAAATTATCCGTCGACATTAAGGGTTACGGTGAATTTAAAATATTTAAATATAGGCGCCTCAAGATTGATAACTCTCAGCATTTATAGATATATATTTTACATATCTAAGCTAGTTTATTGTTATAGTGAGATTATTTGGTGTCCATAGAAACCCCATTATATCATGTGTATTTATTTTTTATGTATTTCTTTTTAGCAATTGGGTAATGTGTTGATTCCATTCATTTATAAAAATTACCACAAATTTCAACATGGTATTAGAGTGCATGTGTATCTCCTTTACTTTATTTTTTATCATTGACAAATTGGTTTCTATGATGTCTCCTAAGGGTAACAATGTTTAACGCAGGCAAAAGATTTTTTTTACGCTTATAAAAAAATTAAAAAGGGCTTTTCTTGTAAAACCCTAGGTGGATTTGGATTGTAAGGTTTTCACTATCAATAGATTTACTCCAGGAGAAATATTTAATGACAAGTTCTTTTGTTCCTTTGATTGGCACTTAATCCTTTTATTTTTTGGTTCTGATGAGATACCTAGTTTTAGGATTGAACTTTTCAAGTTTTTTTTGCAAATCTTATTTGTCTTCTATAATTAAAAAAAATCCATTTTCTTTTCCCTTTTGGCTTTTGATGTCCAATTGCAACACAATTTTTTTGGCTACTATAAAAAAGAAGAAGAAGAGGCTAAGTGTTTTTATATAGACCCTTGATGCTAGAGAAGTCACAGACAGGTTTTTGGATATGACAAAGACCTCATAACCACTTGATAGAGTTGTTAAAATTGTTTAACAATTTTTTTGTTGCATATATAGGCATGAGAGGATGTACTGATTGGTTGTATTCTATAAGGCTAGATGAGGCATTACTTGTCAACATTTTTGAATTCTTTAAAATATTTTAGAGGGGGTCCTAGTTCAAAATTTTATCTCATTTTTTCCTTCAGGAACCTCTTTTTTACATTTGAAAGTTTTTCAAAATTGCTCCAATTTTTTAAATTTCAAAATTTTGAAAAGCAATTATGCTAAGGAATATTCCTTAGCATTGTAGGCACAAAATAAAAATGTGTACATGGTGGCATCATGATGAATCATTCTTGCATCTTGCATACCATGCAAAAATACGGTGATTTTTATTTGTTTGTTTGTTAAATATCATGGTAGCCCTTACTATTCCAAAGGGCACCTTGGTGCTAGTGGCTAGAAAAGCTCATATTTGGGTGTTGAAGATTAGAGGTCCAAGGTTTTAACCTCTCCTATGTCACCTTTTGATAATATTGGATGAAATTAGCATGACCTATGGTGATGACATGACAAAGACTACTAATGTGGCACCTAATTATATCATATTTTTTTGCTTACCTATGCTAAGGTGGCATCCAATGACACGGAATCTAATGATATGGCATTCCATACATTTAACATGGTAGTCCATAAAGATGACATGATGGCTAAAATGGTAGGTGACATAGTATTTGATGTGGCAGGTGACATGGTTGTCCATATAGATGATGTGGTAGTTCGTATAATTGACACAATAATCTATACAACTCATGTGATGGGTGACGTGGCAATTGGCATGGAAGTATGAATAGAGGAAAAAATATCAACAACCAATTTGGTAGGCTGATTTCAACTTGGAAGGTATAAATACAAGTTCGGTATTTACATTCTTCCAACTCATCAAACCCATTAACCATACAATCATATAGTGAGCAACAAACTTGGTAAAGCATGAATTTAGGAACAAAGAAGAACATAACATGTGGCATAGCATGGTTTGTAGGTTGCAAGACAAATCAAAGCATAACAAGTGGTACATTCTAGGTTATTGTACTCCACCCAATGGCCTACACAATCAACACATAATTTTAGTCCCTTGTTTCAATCGTGACAAGTGGCTCACCTCATATGTTGGTATATTGTCAAGCCAATGCATAGTTGGAACTCCCAACCACTCATGTAGTGACATGTGAGCACCTTACATTTGCTTTAAGTACTACGCTTATTTTTTAAAATTTCAAAGTATTTGGAGGTATTTTGTGTGATTTTTGGCCAAACTTCTAAGGGTCATATCTTTTGAATACAAAAACATTTTGAGCTCATTTTTTTAAATCACATGTTTTCTCAATATCTCTACAATAGTGGTATTATGTTTTTCATAAATACATACAATATTTTATATTTTGTTAGGAAAAAATGGATTAACATGTACCCTTACTAAATGGTCCAAAATATACTAATTGAAAAATTAAGATTTAAGCTTTACTCTAGAGTAAAGGGTTACTCAAATATGTAAATTAGAAACCTCATGCTACTAATTCTAAATATAGGAAGACACTCTATAAGAACAAGTATGATGCTATTGGTGTGATATATATTCATGTCGATAAGATCTATGACACCCATGTCAACAACACCACAAGCCCTAAAGAATTGTTTGATAAGTTTCAGATACATGTGATCAAATTCATTCTACATAGATCAGTAGGTTGGAAACTGAGCTTGCTACGTTGACTATGGAATATTTTGATACTATTGATGAGTATATTATTTGATTCAATAAATTACAAGATGATATCTAGATTGCTATAGGAATTCTAAAGGTAAAAGAAGAAATTTAAGAGTTTTTGGACAAGGATATGAATATTAAACTGCTTAACATTATCCCTAGATAATATATCCTACAATTTCCATCGTAAAATATCCATCATGGGATTTGATTTCTCAGACACTAGGGTCATACAATTCTACACATCCTAAAATTAGTTCATAATAGTTGTGTACTCTTGGCACTAGTTATTGTGCTAGAAAACCACTCCAAATCCTTGATCCATAGCTTGTGGTTTTGGTGGTTTCAAATATTTACCATGCACCTTCACTTATATTATTTTTTCTTTCTAAAATTTTGGATTTCAAGTAGTTTGCAGTCAGGTCTTTAAATATTTTAATTTTGGAGGTGTAAATTTGTACCTCTGAACCCACTGATGAAGAGACCACTTTATTTGGAATTAGTTGTGTAGTTTGCATTAGATGAGATTGTACCTCTGAACCCATATTTGTGTAGCTTGCTTAAAACTATTTTCTCTATAATTGTGCTTTATAATGCTTTCTCATGATCCAAGTATTTTTGAAGTGCTTTGGATATAGTAAAGGATTTGAAAGGGAAAAGGATCACAGAAGGTTTCCTTCTAGCCTCATACATTTTCTATGTTTATTCGTGTGCCATACATTTATGACTCCACCTTTGTTAGATCATGGGGGATGCTCGCCACCTTGCATAATAAATTATACTTCCTTGCAAAGATTCCTCCAAGAGATCTTTCCATTTTTTGAGATCAATTCATTCCTTTCTCCTTCTCCTCACATGTTATCCTTTCCCTCTATTATAAGCTGATGTGGCAATTATTTCAATAATTGAGGCACTTAAATGCATATGGATGCATTGATTCAACCTTGCAAGAATGATTGAATAGATTGTTTTCTTTGTGTGGTTGTTAGAATATGAAGCTTTTTTATTGGCTAGTTGGGGGTAAGCACCATTTTAAAATGTCACCTTTAGTTTGAATATTGACCATTTATTAGCTTGATTGTATGGCATTATTTTATTGATAAACTCATTTGTCATTAATGCTTCTCCTTGAATGGGCCAACTAAGCTCAATGTTCTATAGAGATCTTTAGCTGATTTAGAATCAATAGTTGATATGGACCTCTTTCACCATATTGGAGTTATGGGTCATTAACTTGGGTGGTATGATGATTCACAGATATTTGGATTTCTTCTTCTATTGAAATTTTCTCGTAGAATTGTTGATCATCAATGTTTAAAATTTCCATCATTCTTTCAAAAAAATATTCAAATTAGGATGACTTTCTAGTCCATGATTTGATGTTCCCTTAATACTTTACTCCTACACAAAGAGATAGAGAAAAAACAAAATTTCTTATAAAATACGACCCAAC
Source organism: Wollemia nobilis (assembly GCA_028583015.1). NCBI lineage: Eukaryota > Viridiplantae > Streptophyta > Pinopsida > Araucariales > Araucariaceae > Wollemia > Wollemia nobilis. The sequence continues at coordinate 577,306 of JAQPPZ010002816.1, forward strand.
ACACTATTTTCTTTTTATGTACAAGACCTAAAAAGGGTCAAAAATTTGTTCATACTTCAATGTTAGCCCATGCCTATAGGTTTGTATGCGTAGGATGGTTGAAATACTAGACTCAATCACCTATTGGTCCATTTTTTCATTGGGAATTAAATAATGTAGCTCATAAATCAAAAAATTTAATCAAAATGCTTCTCTTTTGATATTAGAACTTGATCGATGCTCATCCTAGATGAAAACAAATGTTTCAACATGATGTAGGTAGAGTGTTTCTAATGAGATATTTACACTGGTTTCATACCAAGTCCTTAAAACCATAATAGACCAATCTAAATACAAATAGCCTCCTAGCTTAGCAATAAAATCCCTTGATGAGCAAACACAAAATAATGCAAGGAGATCAATTACTGCTATATGTTATGACAATGTGAGGCTTGAATAGGTGTATAGACCCTCAACTAACCCCAATATTTATATTACCCTTTCATATAGTTGCACCACCCTTTTGTTCATAGATTGATAATTTAGATCTAATGCATCTACCACCCATTTTGGCATGACTATGGTGCTTGCCCCATAAATTATCATGCAATTATGGATAAGCTTATCTTTGTAAATTAGGGATAGATAGAAAGGAGTGGTTTTGGACCTGCTCTCTCCTAGGCCATATATTTGTAAGATTGTGGGTGCTTTTGTTGTCCTAGTTATTATTGTTCCTCTAGCACCTTTAGATTCTCTTTTTGCTCAAGAATGGACAAGATATTCCATATTGGAATGGCCACCATAAATTTCTTAAAATTGTCCACCATGTTAAATGACCTAAAGAAATTGATTTTTGAGGAATACTTGGCAATGAGTGAGCTTTGGGATTATCCACAACTAATTGAATAGGCATTAAACAAGGTATGCACTATTTTGGGAATTTCAAAGCACTCTATTTGCTAACCATAAGAGGTTTTGGTGCACTCTGTTTTGGTGGTACTATGAAAAAAGTCTCCCTTCTAGACTCAACTGACCATCTTTAGGTATTTGGGATTTCCTGATTACTCTTCTCTTGCTCCTCTGTTACCCACTTTTTGGCTTCTTTCACATATTATAATCAAACTTGTGGCCTATTGGTTGGTACTATGTTGGATTTGTTAGATTTTTTATACACTTCTTTGATATCCCAAGTGACCAGGATTTGCTCTAAAGCTATACCACTCAAATCAAGGACGAAAAAGGTAGGTTGGTTTATCACTTGTTCTTAAACCCCTAAATGAGACATAGATGCTTGAGTAGGCATCATTTCATTTGGCATAGCAATGGATGGCAAAGATATTTATTTGGTATAGAGTTGGGAAACATAGGCATTTGGATTTGGGTTGTACCAAGTAGTAGAGTCTACATGATTATTTTGAATAGGAGCCATCTCCCTTGTAGGATTAGGATATATTTGTTGTAGAGGGGTCATAATTGACACCATTTATTGGTTATTGGTTATGGCATAAAACTAGGGCTTACGATAACCATTATAAGGAGGTATAGTTCCTTGATTATTTTGTTGGAAGGGATAACTTGGATTTTTTTTATAGTAGAATATCTAGGCATTTTGTTGCCTCCTTAGGGATAACACCTTATTAGAGATTATTTTTAGCATTGAATCGAGCTCGAAGTTGTTTATAATAGAGAAGAGAGTAAGAAGGAGAATAGGGAAGATAGGTATGACCAGAGTTTGCTAAAAAGTTGTTGGTTGGATGAATTGAGGTGGCTATTATGATAATTAAACCTTTGGAAACATAGGCGTAGTGGGCCTAGGGGCTAGCTTTCCTATCTAGATTAGGTCATTTTTTGTCTTGATGGCTATCCCATACGTGTATTGTAGAGATTTTCCTCCCTTGGCCTTTATCATCATAGATATTTCTGAATCTAAGGATTTTAAATCATATAAATACCATAATTGGGAGGGGATGAATCCCATACAAAATTATATGCCAATATTTGTAAAATTGGACATTGAAATCATCCATAGCCTTCATTGGTTCTCTCTTTATAGTTGATAATTATTCCAAGAGATACATTCCTTCTGTCTTTTCTCTTAATATTTCAACAAACAGGGCAACAAGTTAGTCCCAATCAACAATCAAATGTAGTTGTAGTGATACATACCATTTACATGATTTACCTCTAAAAGATACCACTAGTAATCTTAGAGTCACATTCTAGTCTACAACATTGTGAAGTGCACACAAGATAACCATGTGTTATAAATTCTCCAATGGTATGGTAAAATTCTCACTAATAAAGTAGGGGAGATATTTCATTACAGATGTTTGGATGTTGGCCCATATTGTAGGTAGAGTAGGAGGTCACAATGGATCTCGTTCATTCCATGTATGTTATCTTCTAAGCCATTGAGTAGCCATGATTTGACCTTGACCTCTCCTTAGATTTTTGTTGAGAGGTGGGACCAATGCTTGAGGATTACTAGCAACAAAGGATTTGGTAGTAGGTCTTGAGCTCCTAAATCTCTAGGTTCTTTATTTTAAGTAGAGTTACCAAGTGAATATTGCATATGCTCCTGAAGTAGATAGATTGATACTTTCACCAGAATATCAATCTTAAATATTTATGAATGGTTTCTTTTGGGTATTCAATTTTAGTGGAGTCGTAGGTGAATTTTCATATGCTCTAATCTAGAAAATAGGTAAATATCTTCACTAGGATCTCAACCTAACAAATTTCTCTTGTTAGTATGATTAAACCAATTGATTCAACTGCATCCTACTAGGCATGTCATTAAATTATTATCTTCTCTATTTATCATGGTCAACCACTATAGAATTTAGTGTGGGTGAAATTTTGTGTCTCCTCACCCACTCTTCCCATTTAAGGATGATGGCACTTTAAAGTTGGCCAATTTTGAGGTAATAATATGGTTGAGGTGGATTTCAATGGATGGACAAAAAATGGGTAGGGATGTACTCAAAAGGAAGACCCCAGAACCCCACTCATCCTTGAGCCAAATGTTTGGATCCTAGGCATCTGCATAAAGAGGATGAAAGAATGGGGAGGCAACACGAAGATTAGTTGTCCCAAACTCTTGTCCACAAATTGAATAGAACTCCAAAAAGGTAAAAGTGGGAGCCCAATCACCCATCCATGGAACAACATATTGGGATAATGGAAAACAAATAAATATGCCCAAAATCCCATCCAAGGCTGAGGTCATTGTGCATTAAGAGAGAAGCTTCAAGGATCCATAAAAGCAATTATTAATGACCTCAACTACTTGATACATATAATTGATAGATGCAAAGGGAAATTTTGAAATGCACGACTTTAGAGGTAATCAATTCCAATATTTCTTGAGGTACGAAGGAGCAAGGTAAATTTATGGCCCAACTTGGATATCAAAATTATTGAAAGCTTGGACTGATGCAGAAGCACCTAACTTCATTTGTAAAATCACTACCATCCCTCCTAGAATAGAACATCAACAAATATTTTGATCGTTCTAGTAAAATTTCTCCTACCTGATGCCATTAATGCTATAATTTGAATTTATTGTAAAATCTTCTATAAATAGTGGAATGCTCGCCATTCCAAAGGGTGGCTCTGTGGCCTTTACAATTCATATGTAATTCTTCTTTACCTTGTAAATAATAGTATATCATTGTTTGGTCTCTCAATCTGTCTTCACTTCTATTTTTGCTTAAGTATGGATGTTTATTTTTGTGATGGCTATCTAAGCTTGTTAACTTAATTCTACTATCTAGATTTAGTGGGCTTGGTTGGGCAGTTCTAGAATTCACATCCATACCTAGCCATTGGGGTTTATTTTTGCTAACATCGATCAGGTGGGAGCGCTATCTGGATTTCATGCACCCTCTCGTTGGTTTTGGAATTCATGCTTTCCTATTGTACTAGACGAGAAGTGAGGATAGGATGAGCTGATATGTTAGGTGATTTGTTGTTGTTTGCACTGATGACATCGAACGAGTGTGTCTTAATGTAGCCATACCTCATCCTTTTTAGTTTTGGCTATGACATCCCTTTTCTTTATTTCTCTTTCTCTTTCCTCCTTTTCCCCTTTACAGTGTAGGTATTTGGAATCAAAGGAGATCATCTTCTCTAGATATTGACCATCCTTGCCTCTCTCAGGCAAGGCAGTCATTCAATACTAGTCGAGGATAACTGGGTGTGCTCTCTGCTCATCCGATGATAGTTATCATACCAACAATTTTTGGTGACTCTGCTAGGAAACTCAATGAGTTTTTGTGTTTGAGGAAATTAGAGTTTGGTGATACTCTGGTTTACCCACATCTTTACAAATCACATGGCAACTCCAACTATGTAGCATATCTAGATCATAAGATTAGTTGCCTCTCTTTGCTAAAATATTTTTCATTTCTTGGAGGACCCAAAGTGTGATGAACAACCTTAACGCCATTAGTGGAGATAGTATGTTCATCTAGTGACTTCAACTTTGACATATGAACCAAGACTTCTAAAGTCCAGTGTCTCAATGGCCTGGCTATGCTACCCATAGTGGAATGATCCTGGTCTACTACATCTCCAATGTTGGCATGAAATTATTGAAGGTGCCTTGGAAACCATGACAAAATATAATGGCACCTTGGGGACTGCTCGAGAGCACCTCAAATATGTCGCTACACTAGCATCCCTCCATGGTATAATATATGAATATGTCATGATCAAGATCCTCATATTATCTCTAGAAGGGAGAGCACTATGGCGGTACTATACTCTTGGTGGGAAAACCATCCGCTCATGGACGGATTTGGTGGGAGTCCTTATTGACACATTTGATGGCTCCTTGGATCTTTTCAACTCTTGATAAAACTCTCATATATCAAGAGAGTCCCCTTTAAATCTATCATAGATTTCAATATATGATTTAGAAGGAGATAGAAAAGGATTCCATTTGAATACAAGTTGTCACCCACCCAGGCTCACCTATACTATGTTCAAGCTTTTAGTTTAGATATAGGCCTCCTATTGTATCAATTTGAGGAAAGAAGATTTCCTTAAATGTTCTAGGAGGCTTTACAAGTAGAGTAACTCCTGCTTCAAGCAGTAAAGACATCGTCAAGAGATCTTGCCTTACCAGTCGTAAATCATCTACTATTATTGCTCTTTCGATTGTATGGTATCTGCCATGGATGCCATCTTAAGTTGTGTATGGACCAAGGTTGCAGCTATGCAAAGCACAATGGGTATATCTCTTCTTAGACTCACATAAATGATATGAAAGTACCACTCCTGCAATGAAAAATATTGTTTCTTGTACCTATTTTGAGCAAACAAATAATCCAGACCTATTGGGGAATTCCACTTGCAAAAAGGGTGCAATTTTGCACCCCTTTTGTATCCAAAAGTACGATGAGCAGTAGTTAAGTCTGCACCTCAAGGATCTATTTTATCAGGAGGCTACCCCCAAAGAGATTACAATGGAAGGTTTACCATTCAATGGGCCTTACCAGCAAACACGTGTGGAGAGTTCAGAGGCACACAAATTAGAGATATCGCTACAAGCGGATCTCAAAGAGTGGTGATAATGGAGCATGTTGCCACATGAGCTAATACCAATACCTAAATAAGGCTTTCGCATGGTAAAACTTATTGTCACATTGATCATCGATTATGTAAGTACTGGTATGAATGATGATATGACAAGTTTTAATCTGTTTGCATCTTGGAAAAGTTTTGGATGATGTCAACCGGATGATGAAAGACACCTCAAGTTCAATATCATTTGTTCTGGATATTACAGATTTATTGGATGATCTCCAGGGTAAATCAATGGTTGCAGTGTTCCACTCACACTGTAATTTTGTGTATATAAGTCGATAGTTAAATAAAAGTGTGATAAGCACATGACCGATGACATCATCCTATTTTTCAAGCACTCATAGTAGGTTTCTAGAAAGAAGGATGGTTTTGAATCTCCTCACTTTGTTCCTAGTGTTCTTATCTATATTCTGTTGTGATCTTGTGTCCAATGGACCAAGGCTTGAAATTCATCTATTATCTTGCACAATCTCCAAAAATATATGCACTACAATATTGAAAGTAGTGCCCATCCCCCCACTCAATGGAAAATCAACTATAAATAAGGCCTTACGAGGGTGAAGAACAACATCTATTGAAGCAATATTAAGATAAAAATAATGTTGCAACAAGAGATTCTTTGGAGGAGCGATGATATATTGATAAGATTTTTGCGAGATTGTACCAAAAGGAAATATTATTACAAATGCTTCTGGCATTTTTTCTACCCTTGAATTAGTCTTGGTATTTGATGGTTTATGTTGATGGAAGTGAAGGTCGTAGGGATATCCTATGGATTGCCTTCCAATTCATCCCTTTACTCTTTCTCATTTATCTTCCTCCTTTATTTCCTTTCTCTTTATGGTCCCTCTTGTCCTCCCTCTTTCTTCTTTGTTTTCATTATATTTTATCTATATGATGCCTGGGCCCTTTCCATTTTCTCTCCCCTTCTTCCCTTGGTTCTATAGCTTTCTTTCGTTTCATTTGTTAATAATTCTTCTTTCTATGTTTTCCTTTCCATTCCCCTATTAAGACAATATTGAAAATCGGGATCTCTTTCTAGGTCTCTCCCATAGAGCAGAAGACCCTTGTGAGCCACCAAGAGTGTGGATGAAATTTTGTGTCTCCTCATCCACTCTTCCCCTTTGAGGATGATGGCACTTTAAAGTTGGCCAATTTGGAGGCATTAATGGTTGAGGCATATTTCAATGGATGAACAAAAAAATGGGTAGGGGCATGGTCAAAAGGAAGATCCCATAATCCCACCCATATTTGAGTGGAATATCGGGATCCCAAGCATCTGCCTAAAGGGGATAGAAGAATGGGAAGGCAACACAAAGATTACTTGTCCTAAACTCCCATATGTAAATTGAATAGAACTTCAAAAAGGTAAAAGTGGGAGCCCAATTGCCCGTCCATGGAACAGAAGATTGGGATAATGGCAAACAAAGAAATGTGCCCAAAATCCTATCCAAGGCTAAGGTCTTCGTGCATCAAAATAGAATCTTCAAGGATATACAAAAGCAAGTATTAATGACCTTAGCTACTCGATGCAGATAGCCTATGTGTTCAAAGGGATAATTTGAAATGCACGACTTCAGAGGTAATCAATTTTGAGCTTTCCTATGGTACGAAAGGGTAATGCAAACTTATGGCCCAAGTGGGATGTCAGAATGATTGAAAGCCTAGATTGATGTAGAAGCACCTAACTTACTTTAGATAATCACCGCAATCGCTCCTAGAACAAAGCATCAATAGATCTTTCGATTGTTCCAGAAAAATTATCTCATCTGATGCCATTAATGTTGTAATTTGATTTCATTATAAAATCCTCTATAAATAGTGGAATGCTCACATTCCAAAGGGTGGCTCTGTGGCCTTTACAATTCATATATAATTATACTTCACCTTGTAAATGATAGTATATCATAGTTTGGTATCTCGATCTGTCTTCGCTTCTATTTTTCCTTAAGTATGGATGTTTATTTCTACAATGGCTATTTGAGCTTGTTCACTTAATTTTGCTATCTAGATTTCATGGGTATGGCTGGGAGATTCTATAATTTACATCCATCCCTGGATGTTGGGGTTTATTTCTACTAAAGTTAATCATATGGGAGCACTCTAATATTTCTATCTAAATTTCATGCATGCTCCCATTTATTTTGGAATTCACCCTTGCTTGCTAAACTAAACGAGAAGTGAGGACAATATGAGCTTATATGTTAGGTGATCTATTGTTGTTTGTACTAGTAACATCGAATGAGTGTGTCTTGATGTAGCCATACCCCATCCTTGTTAGTTTCAGTTATGACCTCCCTTTGCTTTATTTCTCATTCCATTTCCCCCTTTCCCTCTTTATGATGTAGGTAGCTAGAACGAAAGGAGTCGATCTTCTCTGGAGATCGACCGCCCCTGCCTCTCCCAAGAAAGGTGGTTGTTTAATGTTGGTCGAGGATAGCCAAGCATGCTCTCTGCTCGTCTAATGACATTTTTCACACTAACAGTTAGATGCACCCAAAAAACATTCCTTGCATGGAGCAACACAATAGGCCAACTTCGAGAACTCAAGAATTGACTTGATTGGACTAACTCTAGGGTTTTTACAAGGTCATATCCTTATATGATGTGATCTTCATTGCTTGCCTACTCTAACCTAACCTAAAAGGATTTTGGTTCACAAAGAAAAGAGGGAAGAAAAACCACAAGAAATAAAGAGATAAAATCATAGTCTAATTAGGGGTTATGCACCAAGATTATTAGATTTTTTGTATAATAGTGAGATGAGTGAATGTGTAAATTATTTGTATAAATCACACAAGGAACACTTTCCCTTCTCAACATAAACAATTAAAAACAAGCATGTATAAGAAATGGGATAGAAAATAAATTACTTACAACTCCTCATACATGCACATATAAACAAAAAATGGGATACATGTGATCGCATTCATTCTACATAGATCAGTAGGTTGGAGACCGATATTGCTATATTGACTATGGAATATTTTGATACTATTGATGATTATATTATTTTATTCAATAAATTACAAGATGATATCTAGATTGCTATAGGAATTCTAAAAGCAAAAGAATATTTTTAAGAGGTTTTGGACAAGAATATGAATATTAAACTGCTTAACATTATCCCTAGATAATATATCCTACAATATCCACCGTAAAATATCCATCATGGGATTTGATTTCTCAGACACTAGGGTCATAAAATTCTACACATGCTAAAATTAGCTCATAATAGTTGTGTACTCCGGGCACTAGTTATTGTGCTAGAAAACCACTCCAAATCCTTGATCCAAAGCTTGTGGGTTTGGTGGCTTTAAATATTTACCATGCACCTTCGCTTATATTCTTTTTTATTTCTAAAATTTTGGATTTCAAGTAATTTGTAGTCAGGTATTTAAATATTTTAATCTTGGAGGTGTAAATTTGTACCTCTGAACCCACCGATGAAGGGACCACTTACTTTGGAAGTAGTTGTGTAGTTGGTCATCTTCTTCACCATTTTAGTTGGTTGCTTTCTTGCAACTATTTTCCTCTAGAAGTGTGCTTTCTAATGCTTTTTCATGATCCAAGTATTTTTGATATAGTAAAGGAGTTGAAAGGAAAAATGATCACAGAAGGTTTCCTTCTAGCCTCGTACATTTGCTATGTTTATTCGTGTGCCATGCATTTATGACTCCACCTTTGTTAGATCATGGGGGATTCTCACGACCTTGCATAATAAATTATACTTCCTTGCAAATATTCCTCCAATAGATCTTCCCATTTTTTGATATCAACTCATTCCTTTCTCCTTCTCCTCACATGTCATCCTTTCCCTCTATTCTAAGCTGATGTGGTAGTTATTTCAATAATTGAGGTACTTAAATGCATATGGATGCATTGATTTAACCTTGCAAGAATTATTGAATAGATTGCTTGCTTTGTGTGGTTGTTAGACTATGAAGATTTTTTATTGGCTAGTTGGGGGTAAGCACCATTTTAAAGTGTCACCTTTAGTTTGAATATTGACCATTGATTAGCTTGATTGTATGGCATTATTTTATCGATAAACTCATTTGTCATTAATTCTTCTCCTTGAATGGGCCAACTAAGCTCAATGTTCTATAGAGATATTTAGCTGTTTTAGAATCAATAGTTGATATGGACCTCTTTCACCATCTTGGAGTTATGGGTCATTGACTTAGGTGGTATGATGATTCACAGAGATTTGGCTTTCTCCTTCTATTGAAATTTTCTCGTAGAATTGTTGATCATTAATTTTTGAAATTTCCATAATTATTTCAACAAAATATTCACATTAGCATGGCTTGTTGGTCCATGATTTTATGTTCCCTTAATACCTTACTCCTACACAAAGAGATAGAAAAAAAAATCTTATAAAATACGACCCAACACACTATTTTCTTTTTATGTACACAACCTAAAAAGGGTCAAAAATTTGTTCATACTTCAATGTTAGCCCATGCCTATAGGTTTGTATGCATAGGATGGTTGAAATCCTAGACTCAATAACCTATTGGTCCATTTGTTCAATGGGAATTAAAGAATGTAGCTCATCAATGAAAAAATTTAATTAGACTGCTCCTCTTTTGATATTAGAACTTGATCGATGCTCACCCTAGATGAAAACAAATGTTTCAACATGATGTAGGTAGAGTGTTTCTAATGGGATATTTACATTGGTTCCATACCAAGTCCTTAAAACCATAATAGACCAATCTAAATACAAATAGCCTCCTAGTTTAGCAGTAAAATCCCTTGATGAGCAAACACCAAACAATGCAAGGAGATCAATTACTAATATATGTTATGACAATGTGAGGCTTGAATAGGTGTATAAGGTGAGATTAAGACCCTCAACTAACCCCAATATTTAGACTACCCTTCCATATAGTTGCACCACCCTTTTGTTCATAGGTTGATAATTTATTCCTAATGCATCTACCACCCCTTTTGGCATGACTAAGGTGCTTGCCCCATAATTTATCATCCAATTATGGATAAGCTTATCTTTTTAAATTAAGGATAGATAGAAAGGAGTGGTTTTGGGACTGCTCTCTCCTAGGCCATATATTTGTAAGATTGTGGGTGCTTTTGTTGTCCTAGTTATTATTGTTCCTCTAGCGCCTTTAGATTCTCTTTTTGCTCAAGAATGGACAAGATATTCCATATGGGAATGGCCACCATGGATTTATTCGAATGGTCCACCATGTTAAATGACCTAAAGAAATTGATTTTTGAGGGATACTTGGCAATGAGTGAGCTTTGGGATTATCCACAACTAATTGAATAGGCCTTAAATAGGGTATGCACTATTTTGGGAATTTCAAAGCACTCTATTTTCTAACCATAAGAGGTTTTGGTGCACTCTATTTTGGTGGTACTATGATAAAGGTCTCCATTATAGACTCAATTAACCTTCTTTAGGTATTTGGAATTTCTTGATTACTCTTCTATTGTTCTCTATTACCCACTTTTTGGTTTATTTCACATAGTCTAATCAAACTTGTGGCCTATTGGTTGGTACTATGTTGGATTTGTTAGATATTGTATACACTTCTTTGATATCCCAAGTGACCAAGATTTTCTCTAAAGCTGCACCACTCAACTCAAGGAGGAAAAAGGTAGGTTGGTTTATCACTTGTTCTTCAACCCCTAAATGATACATAGATGCTTGAGTAGGCATCATTTCATTTGCCATAGGAACGGATGGTAAAGATATTTATTTGGTATAGAGTTGGGAAACATTGGCATTTGGAGTTGGGTTGTACCAAGTAGTAGACTCCACATAATTATTTTGAATAGGAATCATCTCCCTTGTAGTATTAGGATATATTTGTTATATAGGGGTCATAATTGACACCATTTATTGATTATTGGTCATGGCCTAAAACTAGGGCTTAGGATAACCATTATAAGGAGGTATAGTTCCTTTATTGTTTTTTTGGAAGGGATGACTTAGATTATTTTGATAGTAGAATATCTAGGAATTTTGTTTCCTCCTTAGGGATAACACCTTATTAGAGACCATTTTTAGCATTGAATCAAGATCATAGTTGTTTATAATAGAGAAGAGAGTAGGAAGGAGAATAAGGGAAGATAGGTATGATGAATTGAGGTGAATTGAGGTGGCTAACATGATAATTGAACCTTTAGAAACATAGGCATAGTGGGCCTAGGGGCTAGCCTTCCTATCTAGATTAGGTCATTTTTTGATGGCTATCCCATAAGCCTATTGTCGAGAGTTTTCTCTCTTGGACTTTATCATCATGGATATTTTTGAATCTAAGGATTTTAAATAATATATAAATATCATAATTGGGAGGGGGTGAATCTCATAAAGAATTATATGCCAATATTTGTGAAATTAGACATTTAAATCATCCATAGACTTCGTTGGTTCTCTATTTATAGTTGATAATTATTCCAAGAGAGACATTCCTTCTGTCTTTTCTCTTAATATTTCAAAAAATAGGGCAACAAGTTAGTCCCAATCAATAATCAAATGTAGTTGCAGTGAGACATACCATTTGCATGATTTACCTCTAAATGATACCACTAGTAATCTTAAAGTCACATTCTAGTCTACAACATTGTGAAGTGCACACGATATAACCATGTGTTATAAATGCTCCAATGGTATGGTAAAATTCTCATCAATAAAGTAGGGGATATATTTCATTACAGATGTTGGGATGTTGGTCCATATTTTAGGTAGAGTAGGAGGTCACAATGGACCTCAATCATTCCATGTAGGTTATCTTCTAAGCCATTGAGTAGCCATGATTTGACCTTGACCTATCCTTAGAATTTTGTTGAGAGGTGGGACCAATACTTGAGGATTAGTAGCAACAAAGGATTTGGTAGTAGGTCTTGATATCCTAAATCTCTAGGTTCTTTATTTTAAGTAGAGTTACCAAGTGAATATTGCATATGGTCCCGAAGTAGATATATTGATACTTTCACCAAAATATCAATCTTAAATCTTTATGAATGGCTTATTTTGGGTATTCACTTTTAGTGGAGTCGTATGTAAATTTTCATATGCTCTAATCAATCAAATAGGTAAATATCTTCACTAGGATCTCAAACTAACAAAGTTCTCTTGTTAGTAGGATTAAACCAATTGATTCAACTACATCCTACTAGGCATGTCATTAAACTATTATCTTCTCTATTTATCATTGTCAACCACTATAGAGGTTAGTGTGGGTAAAATTTTGTGTCTCCTCACCCACTCTTCCCATTTAAGGATGATGGCACTTTAAAGATGGCCAATTTTGAAGTAATAATGGTTGAGGTGGATTTCAATGGATGGACAAAAAAATGGGTAGGGACGTACTCAAAAGGAAGACCCCAGAACCCCACTCATCCTTGAGCCAAAGATTGGGATCCCAGGAATCCACCTAAAGAGGATGAAAGAATGGGGAGGTAGCATGATTATTACTTGTCCCAAAATATTATCCGCAAATTTAATAGAACTCCAAAAAGATAAAAGTGGGATCCCAATTGCCCATCCATGGAACAGAATATTGGGATAATGGAAAACAAATAAATGTACCCAAAATCCCATCCAAGTCTGAGGTCATCATGCATTAAGAGAGAAGCTTTGAGGATCCATAAAAGTAAGTATTAATGACCTCAATTACCTGATACATATTTTTGATAGACGCAAAGGGAAAATTTGAAATGCACGACTTTAGAGGTAATCAATTCTAGTCTTTCTTGTGGTACGAAGGGGCAAGGTAAATTTATGGCCCAACTAGGAATGATGCAGAAGCACCTAAATTCCTTTGGAAAATCACCACCATACCTCCTAGAATAGATCATCAACAAATATTCTGATTGTTCCAACAAAATTTCTCCTACATGATGCCATTAATGCTATAATTTGAATTAATTGTAAAATTCTCTATAAATAGTGGAATGCTTGTCATTCCAAAGGGTGGCTCTTTGGAATTTACAATTCATATGTAATTCTTCTTCACCTTGTAAATAATAGTATATCTTTGTTTGGTATCTCAATCTATCTTCGCTTCTATTTTTTCTTAAGTATGGATGTTTATTTTTGTGATGGTTGTCTGAGCTTGTTCACTTAATTCTACTATCTATATTTAGTGGGCTTGGTTGTGCAATTCTAGAATTCACATCCATCCTTAGCCATTGGGGTTTATTTTTGCTAACATCAATCAGGTGGGAGCGCTATCTAGATTTCATACACCCTCTCACTGGTTTTGGAATTCATGCTTACCTATTGTACTAAATGAGAAGTGAGGATAGGATGAGCTGAAATGTTAGGTGATCTATTATTGTTTGCACTAGTGACATCAAACAAGTGTATTAATGCAGCCATACCTCATCATTTTTAGTTTTTTCTATGACCTCCCTTTTCTTTCTTTCTCATTCTCTTTCCCCTTTTCCCCTTTGCAGTGTAGGTATTTGGAATCGAAAGAGTTGATCTTCTCTAGATATCAACCACCCTTGCCTCTCCCAGACAAGGCAGTCATTCAATACTGGTCGAGGATAATCGGGCATGCAATTTGCTCGTCCGATGATAGTTTTCATACCAACAGTTTTAGGTGACTCTACTAGGGAAATCAATGAGTTTTCATGTTTGAGTAAATCAGAGTTTGATGATACTCTAGTTTACCCACATCTTTACAAATCACCTGGTGACTCCAACTATGTAGCATGTCCATATCATAAGATCATTTGTCTATCTATGCTAAAATATTTTCATTTCTTGGAGGATTCAAAGTGTGATGAACAACCTTAACCTCATTAGTGGAAATAGTATGTTCATCTGGTGACTTCAACATTGATACATGAACCAAGACTTCTAAATATCCTTGCCTCAATGGCCTAGCTACACTACCCATAGTGGAATGATCCTGGTCTACTAGATCTCCAATGCTGGCATATAAGGGAGGGCACTATGGTTGTACCGTACTCTTGGGTGGAAAACCATCTGCTCATGGACGAATTTTGTGGGAGCCCTTATTGACACATTTTATGGCTCCGTGGATCCATTCCAACTCTTGATAAACCTCTCATTTATCAAGAGAGTAACCTTTGAATCTATCATAGATTTCAATATATGATTTAGAAGTAGCTGGAAAAGGATTCCATTTGAATACCAGATGTCACCCACCTAGGCTCACCTATACTATGCTCGAGCTTTTAGTGTGGATATAGGCCTCCTATTGTATCAATTACAGGAAATAATATTCCTTTAAATATTCTAGGAGGCTTTACAGGCAGAGTAACTCCTACTTCAAGCAGTAAAGACATCTTCAAGAGATCTTGCCTTACCAGTCACAAATCATCTACTATTGTTGCTCTTTTGATTGTACAGTATTTGCCATGGATGCCATCTAAATTTGTGTATGGACCAGGGTTGTAGCTATGCAAAGCACAAGGGGTATATCTCTTCTCAGGCTCATACAAAGGAGATGCAAGCACCACTCTTGAAATGAAAAATATTGTTGCTTGTACATTTTTTGAGAAAACAAAGAATCCAGACCTATTGGGGAATTCCACTTGTAAAAAGGGTGCAATTTTGCACCCCTTTTGTATTCAAAAGCACACTAAGCAGTAGTTAGGTCTCCACCTCAAGGATCTAGTTGATCAGGTGGCTACCCCCAAAGAGATTCCAATGGAAGGTTTACCAGTCAATGGGCCTTACCAGAAAACACATGTGGAGAGTTCAGAGGTACACAAAGTAGAGATCTCACTACAAGCAGATCTCAAATAGTGGTGATAATGGATCATGTTGACACATGAACTAATACCAATACCTAAAGAAGGCTTTCGCATGGTAAAACTTATTGTCACATTGATCATCGATTGCATAAGTACTCATATGCATGATGATACGACAAGTTTTAATTCATTTGTAGCTTGGAAAAGTTTTGGATGATGCCAACTGGACTATGAAAGACACCTCAAGTTCAATATAATCTGATCTAGATATTATAGATTTATTGGATGATCTCTAGGGTGAATCAATGGTTGCAATGTTCCACTCACACCGTAATTTTGTGTATATAAGCTGATAGTTAAATAAAAGTGTGATAAGAACATGACCAGTGACATCATCCTATTTTTCAAGCACTCATAGTAGGTTTCTAGAAAGAAGGATGGTTTTGAATCTCCTCCCTTTGTTCCTAGTGTTCTTCTCTATATTCTATTGTGATCCTGTTCCCAATGGACCAAGCCTTAAAATTCATCTATTGTCTTGCGCAATCTCCAAAAATATATGCTTTGCAATCTTGAAAGCAGTGCCCATCCCCCACTCAATGGAAAATCAACTATAAATAAGGCCTTACGAGGGTAAATAACAACATATATTGAAGAAATATTAAGATAAAAATAATGTTGCAACAAGAGATTCTTTGGAGGAGCGATGATATATTGATAATATTTTTGCGAGATTGTGCCAAAAGGAAATATTATGACAAATGCTTCTGACATTTTGTCTACCCTTGAATTAGCCTTGGTATTTGATGGGGTATGTTGATGGAAGTGCATACTATAGGGATATCCTATGGAATTCCTTCCAATTCGTCCCTTTACTCTATCTCATTTCCCTTCCTCCTCTCTTTCCTTTCTCTTTCCGGTCCCTCTTGTCCTCCCTCTTTCTTCCTTTTTCATTATGTTTTATCTATATGATGCCTAGGCCCTTTCCATTTTATTTCCCCTTCTTCCCTTGGTTCTATAGCTTTCTTTCATTGCATTTGTTAATAATTTGTCCTTCTCTTTTTTCCTCTCCCTTCCCCTATTAAGAGAATATTTAAAATCAAGATCTCTTTATGGGTTCCTCTCTCCCACAGAGTAGAAGCCCCCTGTGAGACACCAAGAGTGTGGGTGAAATTTTGTGTCTCCTCATTCACTCTTCCCATTTTAGTATGATGGCACTTTAAAGCTGGCTAATTTTGAGGTATTAATAGTTGAGGCATATGTCAATGGATGAACAAAAAAATGGGTAGGAACATGCTCAAAAGAAAGATCCCAGATTCCCACCAATATTTGAGTGGAATATTGGGATCCCAAGAATCCGCATAAATGGGACAGAATAATGGGAAGGCAACACAAAAATTACTTGTCCTAGACTCCCATATGAAAATTGAATAGAACTTCAAAAAGGTAAAAGTGGGAGCCCGATCGCCCGTCCATGGAACAAAATATTGGGATAATGGAAAACAAAGAAATGTGCCCAAAATCCTATCCAAGGGTAATGTCATTGTGCATCAAGAGAGAAGCTTCAAGGATCCATAAAATAAAGTATTAATGACCTCAGCTACTCGATGCAAATAGTCGATGGGTGCAAAGGAATAATTTGAAATGCACGACTTTAGAGGTAATCAATTTTGGGATTTCCTATGGTACGAAGGGGTAAGGCAAATTTATGGCCCAACTGGGAAGTCTGAATAATTGAAAGCCTAGATTGATGTAGAAGCACCTAACTTACTTTAGATAATCATTGCCATCCCTCCTAGAACAGAGCATCGATAGATCTTCGATCGTTCCAACAAATTTATCTTGTTTGATGCCATTAATGTTGTAATTTGAATTCATTATAAAATCATCTATAAATAGTGGAATGCTCACCATTCCAAAGGATGGCTCTGTGGCCTTTACAATTCATATGTAATTATTCTTCACCTTGTAAATAATAGTATATCACTATTTGGTATCTCAATATGTCTTAGTTTCTATTTTTGCTTAAGTATGGATGCTTATTTTTGCGATGGTTATTTGAGCTTTTTTCACTTAATTTTGCTATTAGATTTAGTGGGTCTGGCTGGGCAATTCTAGAATTTACATCCATCCCTGGGTGTTGGTGTTTATTTCTACTAAATATGATCTGGTGGGAGTGCTCTAATATTGCTATCTAGATTTCATGCACCCTCCCATTGGTTTTGGAATTCACCCTGGCTTGCTACACTAAACAAGAAGTGAGGATAATATGAGCTTATATATTAGGTGATCTACTATTATTTATACTGGAAATGTCGAATGAGTGTGTCTTGATGTATCCATACCCCATCCTTGTAAGTTTTAGCTATGACCTCTCTTTGCTTTCTTTCTCATTCTATTTCCCCCTTTTCCTCTTTACGATGTAGGTAGCTGGAACTGAAGGAGCCGACCTTCTCTAAAGATCAACCACCCCTGCCTCTCCCAGGAAAGTTGGTTGTTCAATGTTGGTCGAGGATATCCGAGCGTGATCTCTGCTCGTCTAATGATAGTTTTCACACTAACAGTTAGATGCACCAAAAACCATTCCTTGCATGGAGCAACACAATAGTCCAACTCTGAGAGCTCAAGAATTGACTTGATTGGACTAACTCTAGGGTTTTTACAAGGTCATCTCCTTATATGATGTGATCTTCATTGCTTGCCTACTCTAAGCTAACCTAATAGAATTTTGGTTCACAAAGAAAAAGTGGAAGAAAAACCACAAGAAATAAAGAGATAAAATCATAGTCTAATTAGGGGTGATGCACCAAGATTATTAGATTTTTTTTATAATAATGAGATGAATGAATATGTAAATTATTTGTAGAAATCGCACAAGGAAAACTTTCCCTTCTCAACATAAAAAATTAAAAACAAGCATGTATAAGAAATGGGATATAAAATCAATTACTTAAAACTCCTCATACATGCACATATAAACAAAAAATAGGATAGAAAAATATAGTAGTTACAACTTCTTATATATGTATAAAATATAATACAATTATGCCAAAAGAGAGGGCTCAAAAACATAGCCATAAAATGACCCAGGTTTCAGGTCCAATTTGTTATACAAAATAAAATGAAAGGTAAGTTACATACAAGGCCTAAATATAGGCTTCGATAAGCAACTAACCAATACTCTACAATGCCTAGACAATCACTTTCTATAGACACGGAAATATTTCCCCTCCAAATACTTATCCAAGAATTTGGACAAGGCTTCTCTATTGATTCCTTTGACTCAGTATATATGTTGTAATTTAACCCTATGAGGTCTTTGTGTCTGGAATCATCAATTATGAGCCTCTAAATGTCCAAGTACTATAGAAATTCTCAACTACCACCTTAGGGATCCTAAATCCTGAACACATGCACCCACTATAATCAATATTATCATATTTTTGGATGTTGTAGTTGCGACTACAAGGATTTTATCTTCAATAGGGACACTACTTTCCCTAGACTGTTTATTCCAAGTGATTCCAGTAGGAGGTCTTAGATCCTTTTAGTATTTTCTCATTGGTCTAGCTCACCTTCCTTTTTTGTGAGTTTTTTCACCAATCAAATTTTTGGGGCTCATTGGCTATGCAATTTGTTCTTCCTCCTTCCTATTGCTTTTCCATGGTAAACTATTTTTCTTTTTTGGATATTTATGCATTCTACACACATTACTTCTCAAAGTGTTTGTCTTCTTTGTAGCTCCTTTGCTTTTTGAAATAACATGGACTATTTGATCTTCAATTGAAGGGTCCTCAAAATTTTTCTTGCCTTCCTATGTCAAGTTTTTATAAACTTTCATAGCTTAATTGAAACTTTGTCAAAAGCTCCATGGAAATATTATGTCAGAATATTTTGGAGGATCTATATTTTTGGAATATTTTACTTCATCCATCCTCTAAAACTCTTCCAACTTGTGACCTGACCCTCAAAAATTTTCTTCATTTTCCTTCTTTGGAACTTTAAAAACTTTCGATATTTGGAAGTTTTGCTCCTTTTATACCCTTTGAAACTTTTTGAATTTTAAATTTCAAAACTTTATGATGCTTCACAGGCCATCTAAACTTTTGTTTTTTGATTTTGATCAAAAATTTTGTTAAGTGTCAATATCTTTTGGTCAAATTTTTTTTGCCAAAATTTATCAAATCCCTCTTTCTCCATCTTCCATATATTTTGCCTTGGATTTAGTCTTCTTTCAAAATATTCTTAAGGCTAAATTTCTTAAGCATAGTGAATGCTCATTATAGATTTGTTGACTCACATAGGCCTTCTTGCTTGCTAAAGGATAATCTAGAATTCTTGCTTTTATCCTTGGATACAGAGTCAAAAATAAAATAATTTGAAAAGAATGCAGGAAAAATTATTGATATAGAAGCTTATACGGTGCTTGGTTGAGCACTCCCCATTCTTCTTATGAAGGGCATCATATTTTCTTAAAGTGAATAAAATTTTTTGGAGCTCTAATTAGTCATTATAGGAAAATTACTTTGTTTGATTGATGGTCTCATGCACCTGGATCCTTAGATCCACTAATGGTTTGGTTACTTAAGCCACATCATTTGTCATAGGAGGGTATGACCATGCCTTAGAAGGAGAAACATCCTCATAATTGCTTAGCAGCTACAAATATTTTTTTCTTGAAGGGGAGCCTTTCATATTTGCTCAAAGGAGAGGGAAGTCCCTTCTGTAACAATGAGTCAATGTGACACCTAAGCTTCCCAATTATAGAAAATGATACAACTATTTGGGCTTTTGCATTGGTGCACCACCAACTCATTTTAGAGGAAATTAATCACATTTTATGTTTTTGCTTCTTTGTCTTGAATTCTCATTGACATAAACTTAGAGTCAGATGTGATGGCTAACTTTACCTAATAATTTCTAGCTTTAGCCATATTTGTGGAGGCTTAAGCAAGGTTGTGCTCAATTGCCTAACTCACCTAGGCACTCTAAACAATGGTTGCATCAATAAAGTTGAATAGTTGAGAGAGTGCTATTGAGTTATTAGAAATCTTATCCCAATAGGCATCTCTACTCTTCTTGACTAGTATCATGATCCCTTATTGCCACTCAATATTTTTCTTCTACCTCATCTCCTCTAATTGTTTTCAATATTCTCTCTTTCCTAATTAAATTGAGCTTCTTGGACAAAAGGCTTATCTATGAGGCTTTTGATTGGCTCCTCTAGGGTTATGCATAAGGGGTCGGCCCCGAAATCTATTTATAAAATCAAGGCGAATTGTCTTGGAATCCCGATGAAATTTGTAGAAGTATACATGGCGAATTGCATTTATTTGTCTCCAAAAATTTTCAAACCGTGGCGAATTTCATTAATTTGTCTCAAAAAAATTTCAAACCGTGGCGAATTTTTCTGTGTTGGGGGCTATGAATATCGTTTGCAAAATCTAAAAATGTACGACATACTTAAAAGCTTTAGGCCGATATGAAAGACTTTAGGTCGACATGACGACCAATGGCATGTCGATCGGTTGTAGTCATGATGATCGGTTGTAGCCATGATGATCGGTTGTAGCCATGACGATCGATTGCAGCCATGATGATCGGTTGCAGCCATGATGATCAATTGTAGCCATGCCAATTGATTGCAGCCATGATCGATTGCAACCATGATGATCGGTTGCAGCCATGATGATCGATTGCAGCCATGATGATCAATTAGCCATGATGATCGGTTGCAACCATGATGATCAGTTGCAACCATGACTATTTATTGGGACCATGTCGATCAATTGTAGCCATGATGATATGAAATACTTTAGGCGACATGATGACCAATGATGATGTTAGCCATGATGATCTTACAATATCCATGATGATCGTTGTAGCCATGATGATCTTAGCCATGATGATCGATTCAGACATGATGATCGATTGTAGCCATGATGATCGTTTGCAGACGTGATGATCGGATGCATGACGATCGATTGCATGCATGTCGATGTGCTACAATAGTCTCGAGTTCCCATCGGTAGCAGTGATGCATCTGTACCATGTGTCATCCATCCATTAAATGATTGCATGTAGAGGACACATGTCACCCATCCAGGAGCTGATTGCATGCAGAAAAGTCTATATAAAGGGAATTAACAATCATTTTTTCACCTTTTCTATCATGGTTTTAACCTTTTTCCTCCCATTTTAAAGCTTTCTTACCCCTTTTTCTCTCATTTTAACACTTTCTTACCCATTTTCCTATCGTTTTAATGCAATCTGAACCCTCTTCCTCCACTTTTATCTTGGTTTTAACAATTTACCTTAATTTTTAAGCGATTTTTAACCATTTTTCTCTCATTTGAAACATTTTCCATTGTATCTTCTTATCCATACCCGTACACCCTATGGCATCCCCTACAACCCCTGGAATGTTTAAAGTTAATTATAAGAACCTAGTTTACCCCTTGATTTCAAAAATTTTATCAACACCGGGTTACGACATGTCTTGGGTCATGGACTCTGGTCTTCGGGGTCTAGTTTCAATGCCCCATTTTGATACGGACGTTAAACTAGTGGAGAGGATCATTGTAGCTTATAATATGGATTCGGGTAAGGTAAATCTTATCATCGACAACAAAAACATCATTCTTTCTTTCTCAGCCATAGATATCACCAGATTGATAACATTGCCCCACGTTGGTGTTGAGCCTGTCACTTCCAAATACCAGTTAACTGATGATGACAAACTCTACTTGGAGACCAACTTCAAAGTGCAATCAAAATATTTTCAAGGTATAACTATTTTTTTATTTAATTGAATTTAAATTCTTGTCAGTGATTGATCGTACAATTACTAATTTTAGTTTTTTTGTAGTTACGTCCACCAAGTCCAGAAGGGGTTTGATCGTATCGACGATTGAAAATAAATTTCTTCGGGCATGTTGTGAATTCTTCCTTGCTAGACTCGTTCTGCAAGGAAGGCCGACAAAAATTCTGATGTGGGCCTTAGCGTATTTGGTCCATTGTATTGGACACCAAAAATTTGACTAGTGCACCTATGTTTCAAATCGGATCAGATTGGAAATAGAGAACGTGAAAACCCATGCTTCACCCTCACCGATAGTTAGCACATGTAATTATATTATTGTTTTTTTTTATGAATATTTTCATAATTTGTAGAACACTTCAGTACCAACATCTTGGCACTCAACCCTTGTCAATTTAGCCATGACAGAACAATAGGTTCAGGTAATTATTTTTTATATTTTAGTAAATTTTTTTATTTTTCCATTGTTTATCTTTTTGTAATTTTGACATTTTATACCAAACACAGAAAAAGGGCATCCTCTTCCTCTTCAAAGTGGGATGTCTCTATTAGAGGTTATAATCCAGAGGAATCAGGAGACTCCAAAACACCTACGGAGGAAGCAACACCACCGCTAAGGAGAAGATCATCAAGGAAACGTAGAAGATCTATTTCTCCTGATCGTCGACAATCTCCACTTGCGGTTGCACGTCCGATGCCAATGGGCATAGTTACGCATGAGGTTTCATCTTCTGGGAGTAAGTTTTAATTACTACCGAAACAAATTTTTTACAATATTTTTACTGTTTTTAATTAATTTTGTTTTTTTTTCAGATGTACAACATGACCACATTCCATTTGTAGCAGTAGCTACGCAAGATGTTTTTTCTTCTTCCGGTAAGTGTTATAACAAATTTTGCAACCAATTTTCATAATTTAATTTTATAACTAGTTTTTATTTTCTACCTTCACAAAATTTATAACTAATTTTTATTTTTTATGTTTTAAGGTCCCTTGCAACAATTTCGTCAACAAAATCAACAAATGCCGCCCCCTCCTCCACAACGCCCAAATCAAATGCGAGGTCAATGCTTCCCAGTTGGAAAACACTTTCTTCCATCTAGGCCACAGAGAGAAGCAACACAACAAATTTCAGAGAGAGAAGCATCAAAGACTTTTTCTGGTTTCGGTCGTATTTTTGTTAATAATTTTACTTTTAAGGATATACCGAAAGCTTCTGGTACTGGGTTGGATGATGTTCCACTTGATAAAGATTACTTTTTGCAAGATAACACACCCACTCAATTTCAACTATCATAATTGCTTCAAGACAAAGTAAATGAAGGTGCAGAATGTTCAAGCAAATCTCCTCCAAGGGAAAGAAGCACCCGTCAGGCTCCTCCTCGACAAGAGGATGAAATAATAAATTTTTAGAAAAATATTTGGTTTTTGATAACGTTGAATCTACAATTAAGGATTTGCTACTTCCAGATATAACAGAAATGAAAAAATGGGAGTATCGGGCTAAGGTGTTGATAAAGGAAATTAATGCCCGATACAATAATTTTTCAAAAAGAGAAAGAAAATTTTTTGTTGTTGAAAATGAACCTGAAAAGATGGAGGCTCTGCTACAACAAGTAAAATCTGGCATTTTGAAGGTGAATACATCATACACAGATGAAATTTTAAATTTTATGATGAACAAATTGGAGAACATAAACGGTGAGGCCCAAGCTTATTACAATGAATGGGCAAGTGATAAGAAAAAGGTTGTTGTTGTTGTAGCTGCAAAGAATGTTGTTGAGGTTTGACTTAATCACTTTTGTGTTCAAAAATTTGTTGTTCTCTTTTTTAAAATGTAATTATCTTTTCATGTTGATTAACTTTTTTCCTTTTTTGCAGGTAAAGTATGAAAATCTCAAGAAGCAGGTTCAAAACCTGCAAGACTATCTCAGGATGGCAAAGGAGTTCTTAAACGCTTCCATGGCAATGAAAAAAGAGCACAGGAATCAGTTCGACAAAACAACATTTTGTGGAAAATCATTATCCGCAATGGATTGGATCCTGATGTTCTGCTTAAGGAGAAGGGTAAAGAAGTTCAAGGACCAACATCTGAAGATGTTGGCAAAGAAGAAAAGACCCTTCTCGATGGAATGCAAAATGTTGAGATGATCCTTGTCAATTGTGGAGCAATTGATAGTACTGTTACCCAACCCGAGAAAAGAGTCATCGAAATGTAGAATGTGGATGAGGAAAAAGGAGTTGAACAAGGGAAAGATGAGGGAGGGGTCATTGCTATGGAGACTGTGGAAGCCATTGAGAAGGCAAAAGGAGTGGAGGAAGGGGGAAAATATTCTGAAGTGAAAAAATGAATTTTAAAAACAATTTTAAGACATTTCATATGTTTTCATTGGAAAACAAGATACTTGCTTTTATTATTTTACTATTACACTATTTACATTTATAATTGTGTGTTATTTTCATCTCTTAAGTATTATGGTGTTTCATCTCTTAGGTATAGATTTACATGTTATTCAATGTTATTCATGTTGTGATATAAAAATGAGTTTTGTCTTGTGGATTTTGCTATGTTGTTTTTATATTTCAATTTTCAAATGAGTTTGAATTTTTAGTTTATTCAAAGTCATTCTTGTTGTTGTATAGAAAAGTGTTTTGTCTTTTTTATTATGCTATATTGTTTTCATATTCAATGTTAGTTTACGATGGAGATATTAATGAAAGGGTTAAATTTCAATTTCCATATATTATGCTATGTTGTTTTATATTTCAATTTTCAAATGAGTTTATGAATGATATATCTATGCATGTGTTTAAATTTTAGTTTATTCATATTCATTCTTGTTGTAGTATAAAAGTGAGTAATTTCATTTCTATTTTGTGATATTGTTTTTATATTTCAAGTGAATATGGTCATTTGTATTATGCTATATAGTTTTTATATTTCAAAGTGAGTTTACGAAGGATATATCTATGCATGGGTTTCAATATTCAGTGCATTCATAATCATTATAGTTGTTGTATAAAAATGAATATGGTCATTTGTATTATGCTATATTGTTTTTATATTTCAAAGTGAGTTTACAATGGATATATCTATGAATGGGTTTCAATTTTCAGTGCATTCATAGTCATTATAGTTGTATAAAATTGAATATGGTAATTTATATTATGCTATATTGTTTTTATATTTCGAGTGAGTTTACAATGGATATATCTATGCATGGGTTTAAATTTTCATTTTCCATATCTAGAGTACTATTCTATATGCTTTTTTCATACATATGTAGAAAATATTTTAGTAGTTATGTATATATACAAGGTTAACTCAATGACAAAGCATAAACCATAAAAAATCTCTATATTTTGTCACATCATCAATGACGATCGATTGTAGACATGTCGATCGATTGCAGACATGTCGATCGGTTGTAGGCATGATGATCGACTACAGACATGCCGATCACAGATATATCGATCGATTGCAGACATGTCGATCGATTGTAGACATGACGATCGATTGCAGACATGTCGATCGATTGTAGACATGTCGATCGATTGCAGGTATGACGATCAACTATAGACATGACGATCGATTGTAGGCATGATGATCAATTATTGGTATGACGATTAGCTACTGGCATGATGATCGATTGTAGACATGATGATAGGTTGCAGATATGATGATCAGCTATAGACATGTTGATCGATTGTAGACATATCGATCGATTGTAGACATGTCGATCGATTCAGACATGTTAATAAGTTGCAGGCATGACAATCGATTGCAGATATGACGATAGATTGTAGACATGATGATCGATTGTAGACATGTCGATCGATTACAGGTATGATGATCAACTACAAATATGTTGATCAATTGTAGGTATGATGATCAGATGCTGGTATGATGATCGACTACAGATATGATGATATATTGCAAACATGTCAATCGATTGTAGGCATGATGATCAACTGCAGACATGTCGATCAATTGTAGGTATGACGATCAACTACTGGTATGACGATGGTAGCAACGTTGCATCTGTGCCATGTGTCAACCATATATGAAATGATTGCATGCAGAGGCCATGTGTCAACCATCTATGAAATGATTGCATGTAGAGGCCACGTGTCACCCATCCAGAAGTTGATTGTATGGAGAGAAGTCTATATAAAGGGATTAACAGTCATTTTTTTGCCTATTCTATCATAGTCTTAATCATTTTCTTCCTATTTTAACGCATTCTTACCCCTTTTCCTCTCATTTTAATGCATTCTTAACCCTCTTCCTCTAGTTTTATCTTAGTTTTAACCTTTTACCATAAGTTTTAAGCCAGTTTTAACCCTTTTCCTCCATTTTGAATCCTTTTCTATCAAGTGTCGCGTACCATCCTCTATGTCTTCTGATCCATACTCGTACACCCTATGGCATCCCCTGCCACCCCTAAAATGTGTAAAATTAATTTTAAAAACCTGGTTTGCCCCCTGATTTCTAAAATTTTATCAACATCGAGTTACGACATGTCGTGGGTCACGACCTCTAGTCTTCGGGGTCTAGTTTCAATGTCGTAGTTTGACATGAAAACAAAACTACTGGAGAAGATCATTGCAGGTTATAATATTGATTCGGGTAAGGTAAATCTTGTCATCGACAACAAAAACATCATTCTTTCTTTCACAACCGTAGATGTCACCAGATTGATAACATTGCCCCATGCTGGTGTTGAGCCTATCACTTCCAAATACCAATTAACTAATGAAGACAAACTCTACCTGGAGACCAACTTCAATGTGCAGTTGGAATCTTTTCAAGGTATAACTATTTTTTAATTTAATTGAATTTAAATTCTAGTCATTGGTGTATTACTGATTTTGTTTTTTTGTAGTTACGTCCACCAAGTCTAGAAGGGGTTTGACCGTACTGGCGATTGAAAATAAATTTCTTTGGGCATGTTGCGAATTCTTCCTTGCCAGACTCATTCTACAAGGAAGGCCGACAGAAATTTTGATGTGGGCCTTAGCGTATTTGGTCCGTTGTGTTTCACACCAAAAATTTGACTGGTCCACCTATGTCTCACATCGGATCAGATTGGAAATAGAGAACGTGATAACCCATGCTTTACCCTCATCGACAGTTAGCACATGCAATTATATTATTGCTTTTTTTACGAATATTTTTATAATTTGCAGAACACTCCAGTACCAACATCTTGGCACTCAATCCTAGACAATGCAGCCATGAGAGAACTGCAGGTTCAGGTAATTTTTTTGTCAATATTTAAATAATTTTTTTATTTTTCCATTATTTATCTTTTTGTAATTTTGACATTTTATATATACACAGAAAAGGGCATCCTCTTCCTCTTCAAAGCGGGGTGCTACTGTTAGAGGTTATAATCCAGAGGAATCAGGAGACTCTGAAACACCTACGAAGGAAACAACACTACCTGTATGGAGAAGATCAACAAGGAAACCTAGAACATCTAGTTCTCCTGATCGTTGACAACCCCCACCTACGACTGCATTACGTCCACTACCAATAGGAAAAGATTCTGGAGCAAGAAATTGAATTTTAAAATTTGATATTTTGAAAGACAATTTTATGACATTTCATATGTTTTCGTATGAAAACAAGATACTTGCTTTTATTATTTTACTTTTAAGAGATACACTTTTATAATTGTGTGTTATTTTCATATTTTAAGTATTATGGTGTTTCAAATATGCTATGTTGTTTTTATATTTCAATTTTCAAATGAGTTTACGAATGATATATCTATTCATGTGTTTAAATTTGAGTTTATTTATATTCATTCTTGTTCTTGTATAGAAAAGTGTTTTTTCTTTTTTATTATGCTATATTGTTTTCATATTCAATGTTAGTTTACGATGGAGATATTTATGAAAGGGTTAAATTTCAATTTCCATATATTATGCTATGTTGTTTTTATATTTCAATTTTCAAATGAGTTTACGAATGATATATCTATGCATGTGTTTAAATTTTAGTTTATTCATATTCATTCTTGTTGTAGTATAAAAGTGAGTATTTTCATTTCTATTAAGCTATATTGTTTTTATATTTCAAGTGAGTTTACGAAGGATATATCTATGCATGGGTTTCAATTTTCAGTGCATTCATAGTTAGTCATTATAGTTGTATAAAAATGAATATGGTAATTTGTATTATGCTATATTGTTTTTATATTTCGAAGTGAGTTTACGATGGATATATCTATGAATGGGTTTAAATTTTCATTTTCCATATCTAGAGTAATATACTACATGCATTTTTCATACATATGTACATAAATTTTTACTATGCATACAAGGTTTACTCAATGACAAAGCATAAATCATAAAAAATCACTATATTTTGTCATATCATACAACTAATGATACTAATGATACATACATACATTTAAATTCAAAGGAAAAATAACTATTTTTTGTCAACATATACATTTAGTTCAATAACATAGCATCATTACGTATACATGGTTTTCAAATTTTCAACTTACTCAAAGCTATAACATACATCATAAATTTTGAAAACATAGACAATCCATAACATTAAAAAGCAAACATGCATAATCATTGAAAATTGAATGATTATATGATTTTACAACAAATCAAATACAAAAAATCTTTGATAATATGAAATATTTCAAATCCGAAAAATCACTGATAATATGAATTTATTCAAATCACTAAAATTTTACAAAATGATTTCAAATCCAAAAAATCTTAGATTATATGAATTTGTCATATAATCATTGCAATTTTTACATTTATGGAAGGTAATACAAAGCTTTATCAACTTCTCCACAAGAACGCAAAATCTGTGAATTCTGCGTTTCCATAATCTCATCATCACTCCTAGCTGAATCATTTTTGTCATTATCAACCATATTAGAGAGACCTCTTCTTTCTTCTAGGGACTTCCAATATGTCAACGCTCTGTCATAGGGAAAGTTACCCACCTCGTACGATGACACATACATTCTCAAACAATTTTCCAAATTTCTGTCCAACTTGTTACGAACTTTTGATTTAACAAAAGTTAATGCACTGAAAACCCTTTCGTCTTCAACAGATCCCAAAATCATTGTCTGACATAATTCATATAAAATAAAGTATTCACTCATAGTATCTTGCAAGACACTACTTCGATACAATTTTTGCTAGAAACGCGTGATTGAACCAATCTCTTGTGGATTTTTGAATTGTGCAATTTGATTATCCATTGTTATTCCAAAATTGGTTGACTGATGTCTCAAAAGATCTTTGTTTAGAATACCATTGATTTCAAAGCCATTTATTTCCACACTTTTAGAGAAATGTGTCATAATATTACCCATATATTTTACAAACAACTCACTTCTACTACTTTGGTCACCACAAGGATTCCAAAAATTAGGATTAACAACAGCCATGGCCTCAAGTGTCTCATATCTCTTAAAACGATCTCTTATTTCACTTGTTAATGCATTTGCAATTCTTTTCAATTTATTCTTAGTGTTATCCAAAACCTCATCGAATCCAAAATGTGTAACGGGCACTTGTTCAACATCATCTATCAGAGTATTTAATCACTTTTCAAAATGATATACAAGAATCAACTTTCCATGGATAGCAATACAAATATTATCATTGATGTTGAACTTTAAAAAGTTGTTCGGTTCATTGACATTAATTAACGTATTCCAACTATCAAACTTGGGATCATCAAAATATTTTTCGGATAAATAAATCTTGTCAATAACCATACATATTTGTTTTCTCATCCTCATGAAATCGACAATATAAATTGCCCTTTCCTGTGCAAGTTTAATCATAGTATTCATTTCTTGTAACATTGGTAGAATACCACATAATGTGAGAAGAGTTTCCAAGTCAATCATACGAAAAAGCAAATCTTTTGCCTTGTCAACATCTCTACGATGTGCATACATAAACCCAACCAAGGATTGATATTCTGAAAATACCCTTTTTGCAGGAAGAAATAGTGAAATCCACCTGGTTTCCACATCTTTTAACATTTTTCTGCCTTTAGTTACACCTAGAGAAAACTGTTGAAACTCTACAAACCTTTTTGGACTGCATGAAAAGTATGAGTGTATATCACGGACGAGTTCTTCCACTCTAGCTACATTATCAAAATTGCTCACAATTTTGTATGCAAGATTCATTCGATGAGCCATGCAATGAATAGGAATCACATATGGGGCAATGGAAGTCTGAAGCCTAACACAAAGACCATTCCTTTGTCCTTGCATTGTAGCCGCACCATCAGCTCCAACACAAATTAACTTTGTGGCAATTTCCTTTTCATCCATTCCAGAAATATCCTTTAAACTAGTTACAACAACATTATAAATATTTTTCGCATTACAATTTTCAATCATCTTATGTAGTGCTAGTAAATGAGGTTGTCTCAAATGATTTTTGAATGTGTAAACATGTATGCAAATCCAAGATGTGTTGTCAACAATTGTTACCTCATCAATGGAAAGTGAAATAAATTTGGCTTGTTTCACATTCTCTCTCAGGTCTTCCTTCTCAACCAGTGATAGACATTTTACCATTTCCCAACCACTTTGATCTGACCAATGTGAATTGGTAAGGTTTTGTACATTGGCTAGTTGAAGTATTTCCTTAAAATCAGCAAAATCAGACATGGGTCGACCTTTTTTTAGAATATTGTATACAATAGCAAACTGCAATTTCTTTGAGGCTAATACAGTATTATTAATTTTTTGAAATTGTGCCTCGATTGTTCCACCCTTCTCAATGAGAGTTTGTTTTTGTTTCATTGCTTTTTCATATTCAAGTGCATATCTCACATGCACACATTCTGTTGCATCCTTCCACCTATGAATTCTATTAATTGTTCCATCACTTCGTATTTCTTTGATGTAAACTTTCCCACAATGTTTTTCTATTGTGTCTTTCTTATTTTGCAATAAATGATCCTTTCCCAGCTTCCATGTACAAATAATGCATTTACACACATTCAATTTCTCATCTCGCTCAATAAAGGGGTATAATCATGCCCATTCATTTTTAAAATCCCTTCCAATAGTCCATTCACTTATCTTTTGATGTTTAGATTTTTGACTACAAGATTCCCTAGAGGTCTGAATTTTAATTGTACTATCTTTTTATTTTTCGGTTGATGTGTCTGAATTTAAAATCTCCTGAAGTGGTTGTTGAATGTCATTATTAGAAAAATTATCATGTGGTCCCATCTCATCTATTGGAATATCTTCGAGTGAACGCACATCAGGGTCGACAATGTTTACTGCATTCAATGTTTGGTGTTCTCTATCATTTTTTGTTGTAAAAAAGGCACTATTTTAAATAATTAATAGAATACAATTTTACAAAGCATTTAAAAAGAGGTAGATAAGCATAAAACCATTTATCTATTAATAGAGAAAGGTTTTACATTTAAGAAGAACAGAAATTTTAAAAACTGATGGTAAAAGGTGTCTGTACCTGCAAGTTGTGTAGAATCTGTAGAGATTGATGTCTCATTGCATTTTGATATTTGTGTAAAATATTTTAGAATTGTCTTTTTACAAGAATATTGGCCTCCCTTCTTTCCATATTCAGTAGGTGACATTGTATCTGTAAAGAAAAACCTTTAGATGTTAGGAAATGTATATGAATTTGAAGGAAAATAGCAGACATCCCTCAAGATGAACATATGATCCTAACACACAACATGACAGGGAATACTTATCGACCATAGTTGTAGATAGTGCTTCTACACTACGTATGAAACATACTCTAAGAGACAAGAAGCAATCTCTAACAAGAGAAATGCTCCTAACACACAACCAGATGACATTGATAGTTGTCTACCATAGTTGCGTATAGTTCACCTACAGTGCCTATGAAACTGTAGAAAAAGAGATTTGGACAAAAGAACAATGGAAGAAGAATACTCTACCGATTTTCAGTCATGAATCCTCTACAACCGATACGCTTTTACCGATAGACACTTCCCTGCAACCGATCGGCTTATACCGATCGACAGTCCCTACAACCGATAGACAAATGCCGATCACACATCCCTACAACCGATAGAATGATGTCGATTGAAACCTCTACAATCGAGAGATAAATATCGACAACACTATCGATCGACTATCCCTACAATCGATAGGCTTATATCGACAACACTACAACCGATCGACTAATGTCGATCGACACGGTCCTACAATCGATAGACTAATGTCGATCGACACATCTACAACCTACTAACAAATTGATAGACAATCCCTACAACCGATAGGTAAAATTTGATCGACAGTCCCCACAACCGATAGATGAATGTCGATCGACACCACTACAACCGATCGACTAATGATGATCGACATGATTCTACAATCGACTGACTAATGTCGATCGACACCTCTACAATCGATAGGTAAATGTCGATCGATAATCCCTACAACTGATAGGCTTATGTTGACATACATGACTCTACAACTGATCAACTTATACCAATAGACATGACTCTACAATCGATAAGCTTATTGATAAACATTGCTCTACAACCGATCAACTTATATCGATAGACATGACTCTACAATCGATCAACTTACATCGATAGACATGGCTCTACAATCGATCTCCTTATATTGACAGACATGACCCTACAACTGATCAACTTATATTGATAGACACGACTCTACAATCGATCGACTTACATCGATAGACATGACTCTGCAACCGATCTCCTTATATCGATAGACACGGCCCTACAATCGATCGGCTTATGCCGATAGACACGACTCTACAACCGATCGGCTTACATTGATAGACATGACTCTACAACCGATCGGCTTATACCAACAAACATGGCTCTACAATTGATCGGCTTATACCGATAGACATGGCTCTACAACTGATCGGCTTATGTTGATAGACACGACTCTACAATCGATCGGCTTATACCGACAGACACGGCTCTGCAATCGATCGACTTATGTCGATAGACATGGCTCTACAACGATATTTAAGATCGCTTATACCGATAGACACGACTATGAAATCGATCGGCTTATGCCAAAGACATGGCTCTGCAACTGATCATCTTGCATCGATCGACACTCCTCTATAATCGATCAGTTTATTTTGATAGTCACTCCTCTACAACCTTCTCAAGTTTTTCGTTGTTTCAGAGCTATTTTTGAGTTAGAGTATTTTTTATGTATGTTTATCGGTACCCAGTATAGTATATATACGGGTAGTATATGAGGTGATTTGGGCGGGAAAAATAAAATCATTTATAATTTGAAGGCGATTTGGGCGGGAAATATAAAATCATTTATAATTTGAAGGCGAATTGGGCGGGAAAATCAAAATCATATGTAATTTGAGGTCGACGAATTAAAATAAAGTTAGGTTCATGATTATCAACGACGGGTGAATTTACCCCAAAAAAACTTCCACCCCGTAAATTTCGGGCGAATGGGCCCCAGTGAAAGGATCCAAAATTAGCCTTTTCAAAATTTTAAAAATCCTAAATAGAGCCAATTTACGATATTTCGTGCTTGTGCATAACCCTGGGCTCCTCTTTTGCTTTTAAGATATATTCTAAAGTTTTCTCCTTTAGTCATTTGGCAAGCATGTTTACTTGATCTTGGAGAACTTTAATCTCTATTTGAGAGTTACTTAAGGTATTCTTTATATACTCTAGCTCTCTCTCTCCCTCTTTGCCAATTTTTTGTCTCAAAGACACATAATCATATTCAACAACCTTTCCATAATCATTCATTTGTTGCACTTTATATTCAACTCAAACATTTTTTAGATCAAGTGCCATTGATGCCACCCATCAATATTGCTTTATCATTTCAACCTTTGGTTTTGATCCTAGTGGGTCTTTTATGTGAATACTAATACCTTTTTTTGAGGGGTAAAGTGGATAATTATCTGAGTGACAATAGGTTGTTGTTCTATATTGTTTTGCTTCCTCTGATTATATTGTGTTGTTTGCTACTAAATCATATGATATTTCTACAACTCACTCAGCTAGCACAACTACATGCAAGCCTTCATGTTACCTTTGAGGTGATAAAAATACAATTAAAGGTCTAAACAATGGGACTATTAAAGAAGAAATTGGTGTAGCAAGGTTCGATGAGACCAGAGTAATGCAAGTCAAATAAATAATTCCATCTTGAATGGAGGATATTGTAGGGATATCTATAGGGGCATCAACCAATATGATTGTGATGTTAGGCATCTAGTCCAATGGAGCTAGAA
This sequence comes from Wollemia nobilis, assembly GCA_028583015.1. NCBI lineage: Eukaryota > Viridiplantae > Streptophyta > Pinopsida > Araucariales > Araucariaceae > Wollemia > Wollemia nobilis. The sequence goes on from JAQPPZ010002816.1 coordinate 611,681, forward strand.
CAATTTTTAGAGTTGGTAATTCAACAGTAAGAGTGGATGAAATGGTGGGTAGAAAAGTTTAACTAATTAATGACTCGATCTGCAAGATATCCTTTTTATTTTTCTGTGGACGAGGGACTAGTTACTAGTTTTACCTTCTACTTCTCTTTTCTTTGAATCCCTAGTGTTGGGTCTCTTGTCTTGGAGTTCATTATGTTAGTGTACCTAGGAATAGATATTTGAGGATATATTATTATATTTTATAAGGGTTGGCATGGGCCACACATAACCCAAAATTGATTGTATTATAATATTATAATAATAGTAGGCTTCCCAAAGTAGAATAAGAATATGGATATATAAAGAAGAGATATTTGTCATTGTAATCATCATGGAGAATAATTTTATATAATCATCTTTGCCCACGAAGTGGCTTATGAAACTTTTTCCTCATTAAGTGGCACTCTCATATTGGGAGATATTGTGGAGATATTCCTTCCTTAAGGAGTATTATTGGTGTTTCCCTACCTTAAGGGTATTATCTATCTCTATCTCATTTTGGATTATTATTGTGGATAATTATTTGTGGATGAATGATTTGATATTTTTGCATATTGGTGAATGATTTATGTTAATAATAATAAAGTTTGCAACAAGTGGTATCGGAGCAACGATTTTGGTAAAGTGGAGATTTTTATGTGGAATTGCATAATTAGGGCAATTTTTTTCCTAGAAAAATGTCTCATATTTCAAGAGCCATCTCTCTGCAAAAGTTTATCCAATTCAAGAAATTCTTGGATTATTTTATGCAGAATTTGAAGAGCTTTCAAATGAGTTGTCATATGAAGGAATCCAAGAAGTATTAATGGAGATATGACTTTTTGAAGTTAGTCATCTGAAACAAGCATAGTGATGAATTTTGTAGATGTTTTTTGGAAAAACGTCTCATCTTTCAGGAACCATATCTCTGCAAAATTTTATCCGATTTAGACGATTGTTGTATTAGTTTGTGTAGAATTTGAAGAGCTTTAAAATGAGTGGTCATATAAAGAAAACTAAGTAGTATTGAGGGAGATACGATCTTAAGTCAGTTGTTTGTAATAAGGGCAGTGATGAATTTTCAATTTGCAATTTTTTTGAAAGATAAAAATTTTTAGTTCGGGTAAGCAAATCAATTGCAATTTATTTTGTTTAGAAGAAAAATTGTAGATATAGTTCTCTATGGAATTTTAGCTTCAAATAAGTGGGAAGATGTTTATTTCCATAAAACTCTAGTTTGCATTAGGGCATGATATTGTAAAAAATATCATAGTTGCATTAGGGCATCAACTATGGCACCACAAAAAAAATTGAAGATGATATTGATGTTAGGGATTGGTGGAAAATTTTAAATGGTTGTATCAACCTCTTTGGAAAATTATGCTTCCTTGCTATCTTGGAGGAGAAGCTCTCTCCTGGTTTTATAGTTTTAATAGTGCCTTCACTTGGGATGAAATGGAGCATGCATTCTTGAGTAAATGGGACCCATATAAAAATATAGCTAGTTTGAAGGTCACCATCAAGGGATATGAAGAAGAAATAAATATGCTTCAAAAAGAAAAAAATAAATAAAAAGAGAGCTGGAAAATTTCAAAGAAGTGGTAGAAGATAAAAAAACGTCAGTATGCAGATAGAGGAAACCATACCTTTGGTAGAAGATAAATTAAAAAGTGGACAAAGGTATTTGTTTGAATCTAAAAAGTTTATTTTGCAATTTCATGAAAGAATTCAAAAGGAACATGTTATTATTTCCATTGACCCTACTAGAAGATATAATTTTATTAATATTTCCTTGGCCAAGAGGTTGCAAGTTTAAGCAACAAAAATTACGGACACACATCTTGAGGGTGAGAACGTTTAGATTTTTGAAGATTTTAAGATCACCATGGATAAATATGTTTTACATTTAGATTTTCATGCTATTCAAATGGATGATGAGGATATTGTTCTTGGTTATCCTTGGTTAGATTATTTAAATACTGTTAACATTAATGTGCAAAAGAAGTTTATGAAGTTATGGTACAGGATAAGAAGATAACATTACAGGATATTTCTCATCTTAAGGAGCAAGGATCCAAGGAAAATCAAGAAGTGGTTGTAGAGAAACAAATTGAAGAACCTGAAATAGAATCCAAGAAGGTAGTAGCAACAACAAAGTCCATGGAATAAGTAGCAGCAACTGAGTCCATGGAAATAACGGAAACAGAGTCCAATGAAGCTTTGATAGAAGAGCACAAGGACACACCAAACAAAGAGAACATGAAATAACAATGTATAGAAGAATTTAAAACAATGGCACCAAATGTTGAGAAGTCAATGAAGGTAGAACATCAAGTTAAGGTTGCATCATATCACCATTCACACCACCATGAGCTGCAACAATATTGGAGGTATTATTCAAGGCAACAATATTATGGTTCTACATGGAATTAGAAGGGCACCAACTATGGAAGTGTTTGGTAAAGAAATCATAGTGATCCTAGTTTTTAGAGCAGTTCATAAACATAAAGAAACAATTGGACCCATAATTCAAGTTATCAAAACACAGCAGTAGAAATGTGGAGCCAACAAAGTATATTTGGATACTCAAGTAACAAAATGGCATACCGGCATCAACGTGTTTCACTTGGATGGATGGATGATCGATATTGGCACCAGTTGCTAAAATTGCTTAGCAAATCATATTATCTTATTTCTTCACATGTTTCGAGGATGAACATTTATAATAAGGGTGGCATGTTAGGGTACCTAGGAATAGATATTTGGGGATACATTACTAAATTGTATAAGGGTTGGCATTGGCCACACATAACCCAAGGTTGATTGTATTATAATATTATATTATATCATACTATAATATTATAATAGTAGTAGGATCCCTAAAGTAGAATAAGAAGATGGATATATACAGAAGAGATATTTGTCATTGTAATCATCATGGAGAATAATCTTATGTAATTGTCTTTGCCCACGAAGTGGCTTATGGTACTTTTCCCTCCTTAAGTGGCACTCTCATCTTGGGATATCTTGTGGAGTTATTCCTTCCTTAAGGAGTATTATTGGTGTTTCCCTACCTTAAGGGTATTATCTATCTCTCTCTCATTTATGGATTGTTATTGTGTATAATTATTTGTGGATGAATGATTTGTTATTTCTGCATATTGGTGAATGATTTAGGCTAATAATAATAAAGTATGCAACACATGATGATGATGATGATGATGGTGGTGGTATAAAAATTCTTCTAGGAGGAGTAGTGGTTGGGGCTTCCTTCAAGACTTTAGGTGGATATTCCTTAGCCCCTTCTATTGCTACTCTTACTCTTTTTATATTTTTGAGTGTTTCAATACTTATTTCTTCCCCACTCCATTACTCCGACCCTAAGATCTCAACATATAGATGTTCTTAATTGTACAATTTTTTGAATTCTTCATCTATAAATAATGTGCCATGATATTTTTCTTTTTGCCAACTCATCTTCACATTATCCACCAAAAATCGATCTTAGGCTCCTTCCAATACAATTTTCTTAGAGAATATTTCTTCTTTCTACAATTTTTTCTCTATGGATTGGACTTGCCATTTGCCTAGTAGAATGCTTCATATGACCTAAGCTTTGGAGGAGGATTGACAAGCATGCTCAGGGGATATGTTCCAATTTCATATATTGGATTCCTTAGAACCTCAACATCATGCCTACACTCATATTCAAATTTAGATCCCCTAATGCACATTAACCATTTGGAAAATTTTCCATCAAGGTCATAATTATAGTTACCTTCCACCTACTTGAGTCCAAGCTCCTTTAGCTTACTATCTGCAATAGAAGTAATTTTTTTGCTCTATAAAAGCATACCTTCTAGGATAACAATAGTCTTGTAGATAGATATTTTTGTCTTCTTGCTCCTAAATTTTCTATCAATTAGGTCCAATAGCTTAAATACTTCTATTGCAAAAATCCTATTTGGAAAAATTTTAGGGAGGAGATACATAGCACAATTGAAGCCATACATTCTAATAATTATACCTTATACATCAAAATACTAGTCTTTAGGATGTACCTCTTGTACAAATACATGTTAGATCTCTAAGAGGTGCTTAGGTTGAGAACCTCTTAATAGTGCATTAGCCAAAGAAAAAAGTTCAATAAAATAATAATAATAAGCGTTTTTATTTAAGGTCCCTATCTAGAGATACAACAGCCCTTAACCCCTCTCATCTGTCCACCTCTAATTCAGACCTGGGAATACTCCTAGATTTTAAAATAAAAGTAAATACACTAGAAATGATGAATGTGTAAACACGTGAGTGGCTAAAAATTGACTAAATCATTCATTCACTCGTACTTGGATGCATGATTCATCGCATATAGAAAGCCCAATTGGGTGGAGACGATATTATTATCGCTTTACAATCCAAATATGAAAGCTAGCATACTTAATGCATATTTTGTGCTTTCACTTAATATGTTGAGATTTATAGTGTCTTTCGATAATGGCTCATTTGGGATTAGGTCCTCACACTCGATGCACTCAAATTTTATCTTTTATTTGTTTGAATAATCATCATAAATCACACCATGTCCTCCATGCTAACTTTATGTTCTCCTATCGGCATGAGAAACATTCATAAAATGACATATACAACAATATCCACCTTAAAATGCCCATTGTAGGATTTGATTTCTCAGACACTAGGGTCATAAAAATATGCGCATGTTAAAATTAGCTCATAACAATTGTTTATCTATGGAAATAGATATTGTGATAGATAAATAATCTAAATCCTTGATCCAAATCTTGTGGTCTAGATGGATTTAAATCTCTTCCATGCATCTTCCGTTATTTTCTTCATTATTTTTTAAATTTAGGGTTTTGAGAAGTTTGAATTTGGATCTTTCAATATTTCAATTTTGAAGGTGTAAATTGGTACCTCCAAACCCATTGGTGAAGGGGCCACATGTAATTGGGATCCACTTGCTTTGGAAATAGTTGCATGGTTGGTCATATTCTTCTTCCATTTTATCTGGCTGCTTGCTTTCGATTATTTACCTTTGCAACTGTGCTTTCTCATGCTCAAAGTATTTTTCAAGTGCTTTGGATACAATAAAGAAGGTGTTGAATGGGAAAAGGATAATTTATAGAATTTTCCTTCTAGAATTACACATTTGTCACCTTTATTCACATTCCATGCATTTAGGACTCCACCTTAGTTATGATATTCTCACAATGACACTGAGAGGGGGGGGGTGAATCAGTGAAGCTATTAAAATTCAAATCTACAACACTTAATGCTGAAGCAAAGAGAACTTAAAAATAGGTAAAGCAATTTTCACAAGAGAGCACACCACAACACACAATGTAACGAGGTTCACCAATTTGGCTACTCCTCAAAAATGACTGCTTGGACTCCAATCCAAATCCAGCCTTTGCAAAACACCAATTTTACAAACACTTTACCAGCACCCACTGGAAGGAGCACCAACCCCTTATTTTTCTGCTGCAATAGATAGGAGCACCAACCCCTAATGCCAAGCACCAACTTGGACTGCAATTCTGAATTATCTTAATGACATAAAAATGCCTTCGTTGTTTACACGACCCTGACTGGTCTGCAATTAATCAAACTCTGCACGCTCTCACGGCTCTGCTTATCTCTCTCTCGGCCCTCTTCTAACCCTCTTTACACAGCAATTTCTCACATACAGCAGCAACCTTATTCTTCACGCAGACCTGCTTTTATAACATATTAGTCTCTATTTTTAACTTCCATATTTACGCATGCAACCCGTAACTGTTCCTTTAATATTCTCTTCTGCCACTTGTCAACTGTAACTACTTCTTTATGTAACTCCTTTTGTATTTATAGAGTGGGCATTTCGTTAAACATGTTACATGCAACATATACCTCTACCATGACTGTTAGTCTTCTTGGTCATGACTGTTCGTATTCTTTTCTGTGCATGCATGCATTTTTTGATTCTATTTATGCGACTGTTCGATTTCTCCTTCTTCGACTGTTCTTAAAATAGCTGCATGCTTTTCTTTTGTAATTGCTCCTGTAACTATCGCATTGACTCCAGTTAACTCTTCTTATTTTGGCTGCATGCTTTTCCTCTACAACTGCCCCTTTAACTATTGTTCTGCTTCAGTTAACTATCAGTGATCGTGTTGTTGCGACCTGTCACGAAATCGTGACACTTCTGTCTCTTTATGCTCTTCTCGCCTTTTACCCGTGAAAACTCAACATGTCATGAAATCATGACATTTTCTGCCTCCTTGTTTACCTCTTGTCTTGCACCCACGAAAACCAGACATGTCGCGAAATCGTGACACTTTTCGCTTCCTTGCACTTCTCTGCCTTTCGCTCGCGAAAACGGAACATGTCACGAAATCATGACACTTTCATTGCCTTGTGCCTTTTCTATCTTTGGCCCACGAAAACACAACATGTCACGAAATCATGACACATTCGCTTCTTGTGCCTTTTCTCTTCGAACCTGTCATGAAATCATGACACTTTTTCTCCTTGGAGCTTTCTCTTCAAACCTGTCATAAAATCGTGACACTTTCTCTCCTTGGCGCTTTCTCTTCGAACCTGTCACGAAATCATGACACTTTCTCTCCTTGGAGCTTTCTCTTCGAACCTGTCATGAAATCGTGACACTTTCTCTCCTTGGCGCTTTCTCTTCGATCCTGTCGTGAAATCGTGACACTTTTTCATCCGTACAGTCCTTCTTGCAAATTGTCACGAAATCGTGACACTTTCCTTTGCAAGCTCCTTCTCTCCGAACATGTCACGAAATCATGACAGTTTTCTTTGCCTGTGCCTTCTCTCCAAACATGTCACGAAATCGTGACAGTTTTCTTTGCTTGCGCCTTCTTTCCAAACATGTCGTGAAATCATGACAGTTTTCTTACTTGCCTTCTTTGCTTCCAACATGTCGTGAAATCATGACAGTTTTTCTACTTGCCTTCTTCTCTGACAACATGTCACGAAATCGTGATAGTTTTTCCACTTGGCTTCTTTGCCTCCAACATGTCACGAAATCGTGACAGTTTTGCCAACATTTTCTCTCTCCTCCGATATGTCGTGAAATCGTGATAATTTTGCCAACATTTTCTCTCTCCTCAGATGTCCAAATCGCAACAATTTTGACCGCATTTTCTCTCTCCTCCGAGATGTCACGAAATCGTGACAATTTTGACAGCATTTTCTCTCTCCTCCGAGATGTCGCGAAATCGCGACAGAAAACATGTCGCGATATCGCGACAGTTTTCTTACTTGTCTTTTTCTTTGATTTTCTAAATCTGGGCCACTTTTGTCTTCTTGGAAATTCACTATACATGTTCTGACTGACCTCTGAACTCCTGTCCACTGCATCAACTGCATCAACTGATCTATCTGTCTGTGTTGACAACAATGACAATACTTTTGTTGCACCTTGCTCAACAATCTCCCCCTTTGGAATTGTTGGCAACACTCATGCACTCTCCTGTAATTCTTCTCCCCCTTTGACAATAATACCAAAGGGCTGCTGCAGACTCCCCCTGAGTCTATGCACACCATTCTCAGACAAACATTGTTATAGTTAGCAAAAATCATGAATATGAGCAAAACTATAAGCATAGGCATAAATGCTCCCCCTGAGAATGTGATCCCAATTGATAGTCAGTTCTTGGGAAACGTGACCACTCCCAACTTACTCCGAAGGTACTCAAAAACTTCCTTGGGTAATGGTTTGGTGAATATATCTGCTACTTGCTCTGTAGTTGGAACAAAATCCAATTTGACCTCACCTTCTGCAACTTTATCCTTCAAGAAGTGATACCGGATTGCAATATGTTTGGTTCGAGAATGCATAACCGGATTCTTTGATATGTTAATAGCACTAGTGTTATCACATTTAACTGAAATTGGCTCTTTGAAGTGAATACCAAGATCTTTCAGGGTTTGTCTCATCCATAATATCTGTGTACAGCATGTTGTTGCTGCAATGTATTCTGCCTCTGCTGTGGATAGAGAGACTGATTCTTGTTTCTTGTTGTGCCATGCTACCAGCCTGTCTCCAAGATAAAATGCTCCTCCACTGGTACTCTTTCTGTCATCAATACATCCTGCCCAATCTGCATCAGAATATGCAATAAGAGTGAAGTCCTTACCTTTTGGGTACCATAACCCATACTCCATAGTACCCTTGAGGTACCTAAAAATCCTCTTCACGACTGTCACATGAGTCTCTTTGGGACTAGCCTGAAATCTTGCCACCATGCATACTGCCTGTAAGATATCTGGTCTGGTAGCTGTCAAATACAGTAGGCTTCCAATCATAGACCTGTACATGGTTTGATCTACATCTGGAGATTTGTCATCCTTGCTCAACTTGCAACTTGTTGTCATGGGAGTGCTAACAGGTTTACTATCCTCCATTGTGAACTTTTTCAACATTTCTTTCACATATTTAACTTGAGAAATAAAAATGCCCTTTTCACTTTGATTGACTTGCAATCCGAGAAAATAAGAAAGTTCACCAATCATAGACATCTCAAATTCTTTCTTCATTTTATTTGCTATGTCACTACAGGACTTATCATTGCTGCTGCCAAAAATGATATCATCTACATAAACAACAAGGACAATAAGATGGCCATTCTCTGTTTTGACATACAGATTGTTGTCCACCAAACCTTTCTTGAACCCCTGTTGAATCAGATAGTTATCCAGCCTTGCATACCATGCTCTAGGTGCCTGTTTCAAGCCATACAAAGCTTTCTTCAACTTGCAAACAAAGTTGGGATTATCACCGAGTTGGAACCCATCTGGCTGCTCAATGTAAACCTCTTCTTTCAGTTTTCCATTCAGAAATGCTGATTTTACGTCCATTTGATATACTTTGAAATTTTTATGAACTGCTAAGGCCAGAAACATTCGATTGCCTCTAGTCTAGCTACTGGTGCAAAGGTTTCCTCAAAATCAATACCTTCAACCTGTGCATAGCCTTTACAGACCAGTCTTGCTTTATTCCTTACAACTTGTCCATCTTCGTTCAATTTATTTTGAAAAATCCATTTAGTACCGATTACATTTTTATTTGTCGGCCTTGGTACTAACTCCCAGGTTTTGTTTTTCTCAATCTGATCTAGTTCTTCATTAATTGCCTTCATCCAACTTTCATCTGTGCTTGCTTCAGCAACATTTTTGGGCTCAATGCTGGATAATAGAGAGTAGTTCCGTACTACTGCTCTTCTTGTCTGAATACCAACTGTTGGGTCCCCAATAATCTGTTCTCTGGGATGATTTTTTTGCTAGCTGCCTGTTTTGAATTTCTTGTTTTCTTCTTCTTCTGAGTCAATTCTTAAATCAGCTGGGTCAATTTTTTGATTCTCTTCTGTTTCCATTTCTTCATCTCCTTCAATGACTTCTTCATAAATAGGGTAGTTTTCTTGATAAGTAGTTTCTCGATCTCTACCTTCATCAACTTTAACATCTGCACTCTCCACAATTTTCTTTAGCCTCTTGTTGTAACATGTGTAGGCTTTGCTTTTTGTTGAGTAACCAAGAAAAATACCTTCGTCAGCTCTATCTTCAAATTTATCGAGATTATCTTCAGTTCGTTTGATGTAGCACTTGCTGCCGAACACTTTGAAATATCTTGTTGTTGCCTTTCTGTCGAACCATAGCTCATACGGTGTTTTGCTTTCATGCGTTCTTAGCATGCACCTATTTTGGATGTAAACCGTAGTATGGACTGCCTCTTTCCAAAATCTATCAGCTATTTTGTTCTCAGCCAACATTGTCCGTGCCATTTCCTGCACTGTCCTGTTCTTCCTTTCTACAACACCATTCTGCTGAGGTGTTCTTGCTGCTGAAAACTGTCTTTTGATCCCATATTTTTGATAGTATTCTACAAATTCTTCTGAGATAAATTCTCCTCCTCTGTCTGATCTTAGGCATTTAATTCTTTTTCTAGTTTGATTCTCAACCTATTTTTTAAAAATCTTGAACATCTCAAAGGCATCTGATTTAAGCTTTAAAAATAGTACCCATGTCATCCTGGAGTAGTCATCTATGAACAACATAAAGTATTTGTCACCATTTATGCTTTGTGTTCTCATGGGTCCACACAAATCAGTATGTATTAGATCTAAAGGCTTACTGGTGAAGTATTCCTTTGATTTAAATGTGGCTCTAGTTTGCTTCCCTTTTTGGCATGAAGCACAGATGCTATTTACTGGTTTGCCAATGGTGGGTATATCTCTTACTTGCCCTTTTTGAACTTATTTTTACCAGATTGTCAAAGCTAATATGACCGAGCCTCTTGTGCCACAGCCAATTTTCATCTTCCTGTCCAATCAAGCACGCTCCTTCTGAAGTTTTTGAGAGAGTATATAGATTTCTAGAAGTCCTTAATCCAGTAGCTATCAACTTCCCACTGTGTGCTTTTTTGACTTCACATCTCTGCTTCTTAAAGATGACTTCATGACCTCTGTCACAGATTTGACTTACGCTCAGTAAGTTGTGCTTCAAACCAATCACAAACAGAACTTCTTTGGAATTGATCTGTCCATCACTTATCTTGACTGATCCTTTGCCAACTATCTTGGCTCCATCATTATTTCCAAACTTTACAGAGCCCCCTTCATATTTCTGTAATTTTTCAAATTTTTGTTTATCTCCTGTCATGTGACTGGAGCATCCACTATCCAATATCCATGGTGCAGATTTGTTCTATGCTTTGAAAGCTGTCTGAACAATCAAGGATTCCTTTTCTTCCTTGGGTCGCTCCTTTTCTTTCCACTCTGGTTTGGCTACAGTTTTGGTCACTTGTTTAGACTTTTCTTTGTCAGTAGCCTGTGCATGTTTTTCTAGGAATTTTTTGTTTTGCCTTAAACTATTTGGTTGAGATCTTCTTCCCTGATATCTGTTTGCTGCATATGTGCTTCTACAGTTTCTTGCAATGTGTCCAAAGTTATGACAGTTATAGCATTCTACTGCATAATCCATCAAGGGTGAAAAGACATTTCTACTTGGTGAAATTTCTTTGTCCTATATTATGAATGCGATCTAAAATCTTATGACCGTAAGCATTGCATTTAAAACAATAACCAGAAAAGGAATGATTGAACCTGGGAATTGGTCTTTGCCATTTTGTAGTAGGAGCCACAAATTTTCTTCTCCTTTGATGTGTGACTTTTATGAATCCCTCATTGTCAGCACTCTTCTCATGCATGGCACTGTTGCTTTCTTTTGCCTGATTCATTTTTCCTTGATCAACCTTGATCTTATCTTCTTTCTTTACTTGTTCTATAGTTATGGCCTTTGATCCACTTGACGATTCTCCTTCGACAAAGCCCAAGCCAAATTTGATGCCCGTAGTCCTCTGACTATTTATAATCTTTTCAAGCTTTGCAGAACTTCCTTCAAGTTTGTGATAGCAACTTAATTTTTGATTCTTTTCTTCTAGCCGCATTCTTAAGACAACAATCTCTTCTTCCAGTTTGCAGCACTCATCTATTTTCATGGTTAATTGAACTTCGAGTTCTTCAGACATTTTCTTAAATTCTTTTGTCTGTACTTTCAAACTGCTTATTATGTCATTCGCATCCTCTAGTTTTCTTGAGACCTTTTTATTCTTTTTCCTTTCTGTACTCAACTCTTTAAGTGCAGCAACCAACTCTCCTTCCAGATATACTTCAGCCTCATCCTTACTTTTTGTGTCACCTTCCTATTTTTCTTCTATTTTTGCTTCTTCAAATGCCATGAACAGAGCTTCACCTGTTTCTTCTTCAGAATCTTCACCTGAGCTATCTTCAGAAGAGCTGACATTCTTTGATATGAAACTTTTCTTTTTGAAGTTGCTTTTCCTAAAATTTGGTTTCTTCTTCCAGTCACTTCTTTCTTGGTGTGACCCTTCATCACTTTTGGTTTTCTCATTCATTGGACACTTAGGTGCAAAGTGACCGACCCCTCCATAATTGAAACACTTAAACGGTAACTTTCCTCTATACTTTCCTTTTCCCTTTGTAAGTTTCCGAACAAAGTTGGCTTCCGTTTCATCCGATGTCTCTTCATCCTCAGATTCTTGTTCAGCTTTTGTATTCTTGTGTGCTTTAAAAGTAGCTTCTCTATCTATGGGCTTAGTTTGTCCTATTCTCATTTCGTATGCAGTCAAAGAACCATGCATCTCATCCATGCTAAAATTATTTAGATCTTTAGCCTCTTCTATTGCAGAAACTTTAGAATTAAATCTTTTGTGAAGAGTTCTAAGTACCTTTTTCATGACAACCGCATCTTCGATTTCTTCGTCGAGTCCTCTGATTGCATTAATGATTCCATTGACTCTCGAGCATATAGGCCTCTATGTTCTCATCGTCATTCATTTGTAATGCTTCGAACTGAGCTCGATGAGTTTGCAGTTTGGCTTCCTTGATCTTGCTGTCTCCTTCATGGATGCTCTTCAGTTTGTCCCACATGTCTTTTGCTGATTTACAGCTCATGATCCTTATCAGTTCACTGTCTACTAGCCCACACATTATGGCATTCTTTGCTTTGGAGTTATTCTCAAACTTCTTCTTCTCAACAGTATCTGTTGGAGGAGTAGCGGGTACTGTGTATCCACTTTCTACTGACTCCCAAATGTCGTATCCTAACGCACTCAGATATGTCTGCATCCTGAGTCTCCAGAATGAGTAATTAGTTCCATTGAACAAAGGAGCTTTGTTTGATGAGAATCCTTCATTACCTGCCATTGTGTTCCTTCCAAGATCACCTTAGCTGATTAAGCTTGTTCAGGAACCTTGCTCTGATACCAATTGATATTCTCACAATGACACTGAGAGGGGGGGGTGAATCAGTGTAGCTATTAAAATTCAAATCTACAACACTTAATGCTGAAGCAAAGAGAACTTAAAAATAGGTAAAGCAATTTTCACAAGAGAGCACACCACAACACACAATGTAACGAGGTTCACCAATTTGGCTACTCCTCAAAAATGACTGCTTGGACTCCAATCCAAATCCAGCCTTTGCAAAACACCAATTTTACAAACACTTTACCAGCACCCACTGGAAGGAGCACCAACCCCTTATTTTTTTGCTACAATAGATAGGAGCACCAACCCCTAATGCCAAGCACCAACTTGGACTGCAATTCTGAATTATCTTAATGACATAAAAATGCCTTCATTGTTTACACGACCCTGACTGGTCTGCAATTAATCAAACTTTGCACGCTCTCACGGCTCTGCTTATCTCTCTCTCGGCCCTCTTCTAACCCTCTTTACACAGCAATTTCTCACATACAACAGCAACCTTATTCTTCACGTAGACCTGCTTTTATAACATATTAGTCTCTATTTTTAACTTCCATATTTACGCATGCAACCCGTAACTGTTCCTTTAATATTCTCTTATGCCACTTGTCAACTGTAACTACTTCTTTATGTAACTCCTTTTGTATTTATAGAGTGGGCATTTCGTTAAACATGTTACATGCAACATATACCTCTACCATGACTGTTAGTCTTCTTGGTCATGATTGTTCGTATTCTTTTCTGTGCATGCATGCATTTTTTGATTCTATTTATGCGACTGTTCGATTTCTCCTTCTTCGACTGTTCTTAAAATAGTTGCATGCTTTTCTTTTGTAATTGCTCCTGTAACTATCGCATTGACTCCAGTTAACTCTTCTTATTTTGGTTGCATGCTTTTCCTCTACAACTACCCCTTTAACTATTGTTCTACTTCAGTTAACTGTCAGTGATCGTGCTGTTGCGACCTGTCGCGAAATCGTGACACTTCTGTCTCTTTATGCTCTTCTCGCCTTTTACCCGTGAAAACTCAACATGTCATGAAATCATGACATTTTTTGCCTCCTTGTTTACCTCTTGTCTTGCACCCGTGAAAACCAGACATGTCATGAAATCGTGACACTTTTCGCTTCCTTGCACTTCTCTGCCTTTCGCCCGTGAAAATGGAACATGTCATGAAATCGTGACACTTTCACTGCCTTGTGCCTTTTCTATCTTTGGCCCCGAAAAAACATGTCACAAAATCATGACACATTCGCTTCTTGTGCCTTTTCTATCTTTCCCGTCAAAAAAACACAACATGTCACGAAATCATGACACATTCTCTCCTTGGTGCTTTCTCTTCGAACCTGTCACGAAATCGTGACACTTTCTCTCCTTGGAGCTTTCTCTTCGAACCTGTCACGAAATCGTGACACTTTTTCTCCTTGGCGCTTTCTCTTCGAACCTGTCATGAAATCGTGACACTTTCTCTCCTTGGCGCTTTCTCTTCGAACCTGTCATGAAATCGTGACACTTTCTCTCCTTGGCGCTTTCTCTTCGATCCTGTCGTGAAATCATGACACTTTTTCATCCATACAGTCCTTCTTGCAAATTGTCGTAAAATCATGACACTTTCCTTTGCAAGCTCCTTCTCTCCGAACATGTCACGAAATCATGACAGTTTTCTTTGCCTGTGCCTTCTCTCCAAACATGTCACGAAATCATGACAGTTTTCTTTGCTTGCGCCTTCTTTCCAAACATGTCACGAAATCGTGACAGTTTTCTTACTTGCCTTCTTTGCTTCCAACATGTCACGAAATCGTGACAGTTTTTCTACTTGCCTTCTTCTCTGACAACATGTCACGAAATCGTGACAGTTTTTCCACTTGGCTTCTTTGCCTCCAACATGTCACGAAATCGTGACAGTTTTGCCAACATTTTCTCTCTCCTTCGATATGTCACGAAATCACGACAATTTTGACAGCATTTTCTCTCTCCTCCGAGATGTCGCGAAATCGCGACAATTTTGACCGCATTTTCTCTCTCCTTCGAGATGTCGCGAAATCGCGACAATTTTGACAACATTTTCTCTCTCCTCCGAGATGTCGCGAAATCGCGACAGAAAACATGTCGCGATATCGCGACAGTTTTCTTACTTGTCTTTTTCTTTGATTTTTTGAATCTGGGCCACTTCTGTCTTCTTGGAAATTCACTATACATGTTCTGACTGACCTCTGAACTCCTATCCACTGCATCAACTGCATCAACTGATCTATCTGTCTGTGTTGACAACAATGACAATACTTTTGTTGCACCTTGCTCAACAAGTTAGATCATGGGGGATTCTTGCCAGCTTTCATAATAAATTCTACTTCCTTACAAAGCTACCTCCAGGAGATTTTCCTATTTTTTAATATTAATTCATTCCTATCTCCTTCTCATATACCATCCTCTCCCCCCATTCTAGGATGATGTTGTAGTAATTTCAACAATAGAGGAGCTCATTTATGCATGGATGCATAGATTTAGACTTGTAGGAATTATTGAAGGGATTGCTTGCTCCTTGTGTTGACCATTGATTAGATTGATTGGATGACATTCATTTACCTAGAGACATGTTTGTCATTAATGCTTCTAATAAAATAGGTCAACCAAGTTCAACATTCTATAGATATCTTTAGTTGATTTAGAATCAATGGTTGATATGGACCTCTATCACCATCTTAGAGTTATGGAACATTAATATGGGTGGTCTAATGATTCATAAATATTTGTATTTCTTCTTTCGTTAGAAGTTTCTTGTAGAATTGTTGACTGTTGATGTTTGAAATTTTATCATTATTTCAATATAATATCTGCATTAGCATGAATTTTTAGTCCATGATCTGATATTCCCTTAATATCTTAATCCTACATAAAGAGATAGAAAAAACCAAAATTTCTTATATAATATGACTTGACACACACATACACATTATTTTTATGTACATAACCTAGAAAGGTTCAAAAAATTTCTCATGCTTCAATGTCAGCCCATACCTGTAGGCATGTGTGTCTTAAGAGTATTGGAATCCCAAACTTAGGTCACCCATTGGTACATTTAATTATCAAGACTGAAGGAATGTAGCTCATAAATGGAAATATATGACTCAAAATACTCTTATTATATCAAAACTTGAGAGATGCTCACCCCATATGAATGCAAATGCTCAATGTGATGTAGGTAGAGCGTATCTGATAGGATCTTTACTCTAGTTCCATACCAAATCCTTAATACCATAAGGGACTGTGGGTAAAAATTTTGCATGCTCTTATCCACTTGCTCCATTTTTCCAAAGATGATGGTTTGAGTAGTGGTTAGGTAAATTTTTATGAGTCGGGCCCTTGAGTATTGAATTTTGAAGGTAGACCTTCATAGATGCAGCAATGAGTGATGATCAGGTTGCAGTAAGGGTGGCAGAGTTTTTAGGTAAATATCAAGAAGGATAGAGAATTGGGCCATCACAAATTTTGGATGGTTCCCAAAATCTTTCCCATCTCAAAATCGAATAATTGGGATGACAACAATCCAGGGTCATCTCCAAAAAATCATCGCCCTAGTGATGGAGTGGAGGATAATTAAATTTTGATGTGCGATGGTGGTTCTGAAATTCATCATTTCTTAGTGGCCCTCAAAATTACATCTAAAAATAGAATTTGAAGTGAAGTTTTGGGGTCCTGTTCTATTAAAGGTAAAAAATAGCGAGAAAAATCTTGGAGTGGTGCAAGTAGTGGGCGAACCCCAAAATCTTGCCCACCATTCAAACTCTCGCTAGTGTCGAGGACCCCTCCAAAATGTTTGCACCCTCATTCAAAAGGGTGTACATTGGTAGGTTGGAATTAAAAGAGGTTATGTGTCATACTACATGATAGCTTATCAAATCATGCATAAATCAGATGGTCAACTCAACCCGTATCCTCATGCAATTAATGCCCTTAGGAGAAGATGGATGGAATTTATTATCTGATAGAGATACTCAGAGAAATAACCTTATTAAGGGTCCAAATTCATGAAATATAACTAGCGTACTCTTGATAGCCAACTTTTCCTTACAATCTACAAATGATCTAGAAGGATTCGTAGTAGGGCTGATCTTATTGGCATCGCTCGAAAGTCTCACTCATTGCCTGCCAGATTTAATGTACCATTCATGGTAAGGTCTATATATATTGGGATGTTAGACATTCTAGAGCATGACTCTTTAGCAATTACAATTCATATGTAAAGCTTATGCTGATCTGTGAATATAATTGTTTATTGCTTGATCTCAAAATTAACTTTTGCATATGCATGAATGTTGTAAGTTCATTTTTGCTAAAGCTAATTAATGTGCATGCAATAATTTTGCTATCTAGATTTCCTACATTTCATTCATTAGTTTTGAAATTCAATTGTAGTAGAGTTTAGCAAAGAGTTTTCAAGAGTAAGGTTGGTTGATCTATTAGGTAATCTGCTTGTATTCTCAATGGTGACATCTTCTTATCGTGCATGTGTCTTGTTGCAATTATACCCATCCTTGTGATTTTTTGCTATGACCTATTTCCATTTCCTTTTTGCCCCTTTTTCCTTCTAAATTTAGGTAGTTAGCTAGAAATTTCCAAAAGGAACTGATCTTCTTTGAAGATCGACCACCTAGCCTCATCCAGGTGTGGTGGTCGTTCAATGTTGGTCAAGGTTCACAGGGTGCACAAACCTTTTCACCACATTCATTCCATTAGATGTAGATTTTTGACAAGCAATTTTTAGTATGCCCAATGGGACCTGGATATCCCATTGTTCGATAATTAAGAGTCTAGTGATGCTTTGCTACACATAATCCATCTATTCACTCGGTGACTTCATTTTGTAAAGAACCAGGTTTCTATAACCGATATCCTTTGAGGTAAAGCAGAACTTGGTGACTTTGCTAAGGATAAACCAAGGCTCAACATTGATTACCATTTTTATCTAAAGTGCATTATTTTCCTAGAGGACTCAAGGTTTGGTGAGCAGTCTTGATCTCACCAGCAAATAAATCATGCTCATCTGGTGACTCCAATCTAAGAAAGAATTTAGAACATCTGAAAGTCTGATCTCATGATGGCTTAACAGATCTATCCTTGCTGGAATGATGCAAGCCCCTTAAATATCCCAAGTTGACATAACATTCCTAAGGTGTATTTGAAGATCTTTCCAATCTATTATGGTACAAAAGTAACTACATATAAACACTGTCACGACATGGCTTCTCTGGCTATCATCCATAGCATTGCTTCTGAAGGTATCATGCTCTAGCTCCTTGCTCCATCTCTCAAAGGGATAGTATTTCTATGGTTCAAAAACCTTGAACATGAAAGCATTCATACATGGATCTACCTAGAAAAATTCCTCATCAACAAATTTGGTGATTCTATAGATCCCTTCCTACTACCCACTCACCTCACTTTCATCAAGCAGGCTTGTAATGAAGCCATGGTTGCTTCACAATAACATAGAAGAGGATACCTCATGATGTTAGACCATAATTTACTTAGGCATTCATATATTATATCTGCACCTTTGAACCTAACATAAGTCTCCTCATTCATCAGTTGAGAGAAAAAAAAATCTCACAGGTCTTCAAGGAGGCATCCCGAGTAGAAAGAATGTTGATTCAAGTCAGGAATATTTTTGATAGGATCCCCCCAACCTATTCTACCTTATGCATCCTCAATCCAAAATTTGATACCCATAAAGCTTATGCCAGTGCAACACCAACCCATGAGGGGCAATTCCCCTTCATCCCTCTATGAAAATGCACAACAAATACAACAAGAGATGAGGATGAAAATACATTGGCTGATGAAAGAAGTCACCATAATGAAGAGGAAGCTCTCAGATGAAGTGCAGCACACAAAAAGAGAACTAAATGAGGATAGAGGGTGAGAGGAATATTAGGATTCTAGTCATTTTTCATTTTCTATGATGAACAATATTATTGCCTATTACTCTTAGCAGGGATTCAATAGTAGGGAGGATGAGTGATGGGAAGTTCCCATAGGGAAACAAGGGCACAGGTAACTCCTTATCTGTGCCAACCATAGTGGCTAAAGAAACCCTTGCAATACCACTTCCCTAGTAGGGATCACCTCTTAGCCATCAAGGAATGGAGGTCACCAAAAAACTAGGTGTAAGCTTGGATTGGAATCAAATGAGGTGGTAGTGGTAGAAACAATCCAATCTGGATTGTACTATGTAGTTCTTAGCCACAACATGATTGACAACCCTTTGAACCAAGAACAAATAGAGCAAAAATATTAGATCATGGTTGATACTGTCATTCCCATCAAAAGGGATGAATTTTGGGTGGCGATACAAATTGACCCATACAGGGTATTATTCTAGTATTCATCCTCAGAAGACTCACCAACCAGAGATCAGGCCACGATGGTAAATATAATATATGAATAGTTGATGTATGTTCATGGTACTAGAGTTATAATGTCAAGTGTGAGATCTAGCTCGAGCTTCAATACAACTAATAATACAAATTTGGCATCATTTGGTTTAGACACTACAAATTCATTGGATAGGTTGTAGAAAAATTCTCACTCAGGCATGTGAACCATACCGTAATTTTGTGTAAATAGATCAACAATTAAATAAAATGTGTGACATGCTTCATGCCATGCAATAGCTAACATCATCTTGGCTAAGGTTTCAAGGAGTTTATTTCGATCAAGTTACAGCCAACTAGCTAAATTGCCAGAGTTCTTAGAGCCAAATGTGCAATAGGTATTCCAAATGGCTCCTCCTCTTTTGAAAATCACTTTTTCTAATTGTGTTCTTACTTCTTTTTCTCCTTTTTAATTTTGTGTTGTGACTTCATAGCCCAATGGATAATGTTCCTAAAATTCTGTGATCTTGCAAACCAAGTACATTAAGGCTCATGCAAGCATCACCCCAGCACAAGCACTAAATCATAAGATCAACTAAGGGCCCTTGAAGAGCAGGATATTTATGTACAATCTAGGATCCACATCATGCCAAATATTTCAAATATTGGTGCTAAAGATCCTGGTGGACTGGCAGAATTGCTCTATAAATACCTCATGTGCATTATTAATAATTTTCCAAGCAATGATTGAGAGCACAATCGAAGGTTCTCAGGATGTGTTGTGATGAGCTGAGAAGGTCCTTGCTATATAACATCAATAATAAGGATTGTATCAAGGTAGATAGGTATATTTGAAATTCTGTCTATTCTTGAAGAATCCCTGGGTTGTATTAGAGTATCTTAATGCAAATGTGATCTATGGAGGTATCTCGTGGAGTAGGCAATTCATTATCAAAATATCAGATGTTATCCCTAGGGTCACCTTCTCTTTCATTTCTTTGTTTTTTTTTGTTTTTCTAGTTCCTTCCTCCCTCTACCCTTTGTGCTTGTTATCGCTAATTCTTCATGTTAGCAAGTTCCCCTTTCTTCTTGTGATTACCTCTTTCCCCTCTTCTCTTCTTATATCCCATTTTCGCTCCTTTCTCCATAGTGTTATGTCTTATTGTGAGTATAGTTCTCACTCAATCGCCTGCCTCCCTCCTATTTCTTGTAGTCATACTTGATTTCTTTCTTCTCCAATTTGTTCTTTATATCCACGTCCCCTTTCCTCATTATTTTTTGTACTTTTTTAGAAGAATGACCATCTAGATTTCTTGTTCCCACAATATGAAAATCCCTTGTGAGCTGCCAAAAGTGTGGGTAAAATTTTTGCATGCTCTTATCCACCTACTCCATTTTGCCAAAGATGATGGTTTAAGTGGTGTGTTAGGTAATTTTTTGTGAGCCAGGCCCCTGAGTATTGTATGTTGAAGGAAGACCTACATGGATGCAATGACGGGTGATGATCAAGTTGTAGTAAGGGTAGCGGAGTTTTGAGGTAATATCAAGAAGGGCAGAGAATTAGACCATCACAAATTCTAGGTGGTTACCAAAATCCCACCCATCCTAGGATTGAAGAATTAGGATGACAATAGGCCAAGGTCAGCTCCTAAAAGTGCTACCCTAGTGATGGGGTGGAGGATAATAAAATTTTGAGGCACGATGGTGGTTTTGGCATTCATCATTTTCTAGTGGATCACAAAATTGTGCCCAGCCCAAAAATAGAAGTCTGATCGAAGGTCTAGGGGTCCACTCTATTGAAGGTATAAAATTAGCGGGTGGAATCTTGAGGCAGTGCAAGAAGTGCATGGATCTCAAAATCTTGCCCATCGTTCAAACTCTCACTAGTATCGAGGACCTCACCAAAAGGTGCACACCCTAATTCAAAAGGGTGTATGTTGGTAGGTTGGCATTGAAAGAGATTAAGTGCCCTACTACACAGTAGCTTATCAAATCATGCATCAATCATATGGTCAGCTCAACCTATCTTCTTGCACAATTAATGCCCTCAAGAGTAGATGGATAGAATTTATAGTCTAATATAGTTGCTCAAAGGAATAAGTTGATTAAGGGTTTGGATTCATAAAATTTGATTGGCGTACTTCTGATAGTCATCTTTTCATTACATTCTGCAAATTATCTATAAGGATTTGCAACAGTTCAGAAGTCTCATCTATCACCTATCAGATTTAATGTACCATTCATGGTAAGGTCTATATATACTAGGATGATAAACATCCCATAACATGGCTCTTTAACCATTACAATTCATATGTAAAGCTTATGCTGTTTTATGAATATAAGTGTTTACTTTTTGGTCTTCAAATTGACTCTTGCATATGCGTGAATGTTGTAAGTTTATTTTTGCTAAAGCTAATTGAATGTGCATGCAATAAATTTGCTATCTGGATTTCTTGTATTTCATTCGTTGGTTCTAGAATTCACTTGCAGCAGAGTGTGGTAAAGAGTAGACAAGAGTAAGGTTGGTTGATCTGTTAGGTAATCTGCTTGTGTTTCCTGGTGGTATCATCTACTTATCATGAATGTGTCTTGATGCAGCTATACACGTTCTTATGATTTTTGGCTATGACCTCTTTTCCTTTCCTTTTTGCCCCACTTTTTCTTCCAATTTTAGGTAGTTATCTAGGACTTTCCAAAATTAAATGACTTTCTCTGTAGATCGACTACCCAACATCATCCAGGTGCGGTGGACATTCAATGTTGGTTGAGGTTCATAGGGTGCACAAATATTTTCACCTCATCCTTTTCGTTAGGTGTGGATTTTCGACCAATAGGAACCAATCTAAATATAGATAGCCTCTTAATTTAACAATAAAATCCCTTGATAAGCAAACTCCAAATGACACAAGGATATCAATTACTGCTATATCTTATGACAATATGAATCTTGGAAAGGTATATATGTGAGAGGAATACCTTCAACTACCCCCAATTTTTGGATTGCACTTTTTTTAGTTGCATCACTATTTTATTCATATGTTGATAATTCAGGCCTAATGCATCTACCACCCCTTTTGGAATGATCAAGTTTCTTGCTCTAGAATATATCATGCAATTATGGATCAACTTGTCTTTGTAAATCAGGGATAGATAAAAAGGAGTGGGTTTAGGCTTGCTCACTCTCAAGCCATATATTTGCAAGACCGTGAGTTTTTTTTGTTGTCCTAGTTCCTTCTATTCCTCCAATGCCTTCTTTAGATTTTTCTTTTGCTCAGGAATGGACAAGATATCCCATATTGGAATTACCATTTTGGATTTATTCAAATGGTCCACCATGTTGAATTACATAAAGGAATTTATCTTCTGAGGGATACTTGGAAATGGGTGAGCTTTGGGCTTGTTCATGATTGATTAAATAGGCTCCAACTGTGGTATGTGCTATTGTGGAACTTCTATAGCACTGTGTCTGCAAACCATCAAAGGTTTTGGTGTGCTTTTCTTAGGTGGTACTATGGCAAATGTCTCTCTTCTAGGCTCAGTTGATCTTCTCTAGATGCCTAGGATTTTTTTATTGCTCTTTTGTTTCTCCTCTATTGCTTGCTTTTTAGCTCTTATCACAAATTTAGATTGGACTTATAGCCTAATGGTTGTTGTAATGCTTGCTCCATAAGATATCGCATACTTTTCCTTATCCCAAGTGACCATAATCTACTCTGAAAGTGCACCACTCAACATAGGGAGGGCTGAGGTAGATTAGTTTATAACTTATGGTTCATCCTCTAAATGAGATATAGATGCCTTAGTAGGCATCATTTCATTTGGTATAGCTATGGATGATTGGGAGATTTCTTTAGGATAGAGTTATATAGGGTAGTAATTTGGAGTTGGGTCATACCAAGCAATAAACGTCTTTACATAATTATTCTTAATGAGAGCTATCTCCCTAGCAGGGTTAGGAGATATTTGTTGAACATGGATTGGAACTGGAACCATTTGTTGGTTATGGATTTGTGCCTAGTCTGCATCCTAATTGACTTAAAAATAGGGCCTTGGATAGCCATAATAAGGAGGTCTACTTCCTCGATTGTTTTTTTATAAGGGAGTCTTAGATTATTCTTATACTATAATATCTAGGCATTTTATTTATTTTAGAGACAACACCTCATTAGAGACTATTTTTAGTAGAATCTTCATTAACTTAAACTTGGAGATGTCTGTAATAGGGGAGATCAGAGTAGGAAGGGGAACAAGGACTATAGGTATGACCAAAGTTTTCTAGAAAGTTGGTTGGATGACTTGAAGTGGCTGATATGATGATTAACCATTTGGAAATAGAGAATAGGGGTATAGGGGCTAGCCTTCCAATCTATATTAGGTCATTTTTTCCTAGAGTCTATCCCATAAGTGTCTGATAAAGATTTTCCTCCCTTGACCTTTATCATTATAGATATTTTTTAATCTAAGGCCTTAAAATAATATATAAATTCCATACCTAGGAGTGAGTGAATATCATAAGGTAAGGTTGTATAGAGGAATTTCTAGAGATCACAATGGAAGATTCATCCTTACATTTGCTAAAAATAGTGGTATCCAAACAAACCATGTGGTCGAAGCTAGGGCTCTCTAGCAAGGGCTATTCATTTTGGATGAACTGCATCCTCACAATCTATTTATCAAAGGGGATTCATTGAATATCATAAATTATCTCAAAGGGATTCATATTCTTTCTTGGATAATGTTCAATTTCATTGAAGAATCCGAGATACTCCATTGTAATCACAACAATCTCATCATCCAACTTGTTTATAGAGAAGGCAAAAAAGCAATTGATTTTTTAGCCAATTTGGATTTGGGTGAAGAAGCTCTTCATGTATGGCAATAAAATTTTCCTCAAGGTCTCAATGACATTGTCATCAACAAAGGTTCCACCTTTATTTGATGGTGTTTTGTTGCACAGCTAGTTCTCTAGCTCATGTGGAATTCCTAGTGGAATCCATATCATCAGCCCCATTTCTCAGCTTGAGATCCTTTTTTAAAGGTTTTCCCTTGCAATATTAGGACCTACCTTTGGAAATTGATTTCAGTCTCCACCATTGCATTGGTTCACCACCTCATCGTGTGTTGAACTCAGCCCTTATTGATGGACCTTCTAGTGAAATTTATATCAACTATCCTATTTCCTCATATTTATATCCTCTCTTTGAAGATTCTTCTATCAGGCCCACACATACGTTAATCCCTCCTTTGGAGTTTTATGTCATTTTACTCCATAGCACCATTGTCCAATAGCCATCATGTATCGATTCTTGCCCTTCCATAATGGTATGTTTATATGTGCCATCAACAATATATGGAACACCTTTAAGAGCAATCATTCTCAAGACCTCCTTTAAGCTAGCTCCATCATTTTCATGCATGTATTTATTTATTCCTATAGATTCATTTCCAATGTAGTTCTTTCCCCCATTGGTTGAGATGATTTCATGCCTGGTTGGGCACACAAGTCAAAGCTCTCTAGGTACGATGGATGGTTTTGGAACATGATTTTCTATAGAATCGTTGGTATGCATACCTCGTAAGCTTTCAATTGTTTTTCTCTCCCTAAGTGTTTTAAGTTAAAATTTCACCCTTGGGAGTAGTGAGGCCCATCATATGAATTATTATTATCTTTCCTTTTTGTGGTGGGAGCTCATAGTAATTTCTAACACAATATCTCATTGCTCAAGGATGACCCTTCCAAAACCTGACTCTCTATAGTTAGATGCTACTATAGAGGATATCTTTGCCAACTATAATTTTTTGGCCTTCTTGAAGAAGTTCAATAAGAGTGACCTAGATATTTTTGATGAATTCACTCATTCATAGGAGAACGACTGAGTCGAGGTTCATGAACTCAAATTCAAGGTGAATTTATGAATGCTTGTGGAGGTGATAGAGCTCCCCAATTATGGCAACATTGTTTGTTAGAATAAACAGTCACTGGAAAAGGAGATTAATTTCTTAATGGATAAAGAAAAAAACTTGGAAGAGAGAAATGTAGAATCATTAGGGAGTCCCTCCTAGATCCTTAGGATAGAGCCATGATTCTTGTCATGCAGTATTTCACAATTGACAAAATTGATTCCTCCTTCACAGCTTCCACCTAGCCTTCTTGAATCATCTCAAGGGTATCAGGGCCATCAATGTACCTAACTATTTGGTTATATCAGTGGAGCTTTTCATTGACAATGTTAATAAGAGGACCTCCACACATCCAATTCATTAGGGTTTGCACCTTATTCTTTATAGGCTTACCCTTAAATGATTGCCTTGCATTAAAAGCCTCATTGAACCCCTCCTTTTTTGAGCTAAAATAGTCCTCAAAAGGACATCATTAGCGAAGGGAAATCCATGAAAATTACCTCTAAAGATACTATAAAATCAAGGAGAAAGCTAAACTTTGGCTCAAATTTTGGAGACACTCAATTTATTAAAGCTGAGCCTCGATATTATTCCACCCGAGGTAAAAATCCTAGAGGAAAGTGTAAAACCCCTATAATTGATCATATCCAAGGAGCTCTAGAGGATTATCCCTCAAATTCTAGTAAGGTGAAGGTCGTTGGAAACCCTATTATATTGAAGAAAATAGAGTCCCCGAGTGGACCCTTGACTTGCATTCAATAGAGGTCCATATCTGACCCACTGGTTGACCTGGAAATGATAATGTCCTCTATGTCTAATGCATCCAAGATAGCTTGGACCCTCCTCCAACAAGCTGCAAAGATGGTGGATGATCTCAAGTGGTAGAAGTATAGTCACACCCATGTTATTTATGAAGCACTTAATACCAACCATGAGGGCTGCAAGTCTAAGTAAGTCACCTGCATCATGGTAGCTTCTTTTTGGTAGTCTTCTGGTGGGTCTTCCCTTATTTTTTGAGTATTAATGGGTTCCATGTTGATGAGTCCCAAAAACATACATTTTTATACACTATTAAGGGGCATCATTACTGGTTTAATTAGCATGTTAGATGCATTTTTATATAACTTATGCATATAATTGATAGAAAATCCGGTATTATGCTTGATTGGTGTTTTTAGTGGGAATTGTGTATAAATGCAGGTTTTTCTACTAATATGGTGCTTTCCAGTCTACATCCACTTGGACCTGGCATACTTCTGCTTTCATATACTAAGGCATGAGAGTAGGTGCCTTCCTCTTCAAGGAAGGTGCCCAGTAGAAATAGGTGCCTTCCTCTTCAAGGAAGGCACCCAATAGAAATAGGTGCCTTCCTCTTCAAGGAAGGCACCCAGTAGAAGTAGGTGCCTTCCTCTTCAAGGAAGGCACCCAACAGAAGTAGGTACCTTCCTTATGAAGAAGGTGCCCAACAAAAGTAGGTGCCTTCCTCATGAAGAAGGCACCTCCATGCCTCCATACTTTGCAAGATTGACCAAGCGGGAAAGTGGTACCATGTTGATCGTTGACTTCACGTCATATGCACCAAGTTGGGATAGCTACCAAATCACGTGAAGAAAAAGGAGGAGATCTTTTGTGCATTATTATTAAACTAAATAAAGCACCTCTATTATTAAGTGATTGGCTGGTTAAACTTTGCAAGGTGAGGATTATTTTCTCACAAATATAATAGAGCGACAATTATCCGACGAATCGATGTGTGTGAACAAGACAATGCAATTATCTGGCAAATCAATGTGCATGAACAAACAATGTGACAAATTAGGAAAATAATATATTTTGCATTGGTGACTAAGATGGAAAAACACGTGAATGGATTTATTACTGATATCAAAACAGAATACGCCTGATTTATCCTACGGATAAAATTAGTGCATGACTATTATTATTAGTGCATGATTGTTAGGATTGTCTAGCTGGAATGTTTACAGCATATCTATTGTAACTGCAAGTCTGAAATAGACTTGCCTAAATTTGTAACATAGGAAGGATGTGTATTGTATAAATGCACAGGTCTTCCTTGATGGAGGGACGATTAATTTTATAGAGCTGATTCATTTTACTTCTTTATTTAGTTTATTAAGAGTGCAATTCCTCTTATTTGAGCAAGCTCTACGTAGCTAGTTGGGCGAACTATCTGTGGGAGCTTGGGCCCACTCCCTATAGTAGTCCTTCCATGTTTAATTTTTGTATTTTCTTTATATAGATTAGTTTACTACTTTATTTCCTGTTTTTTAGGTGTGTGTTTTTTTTATCGCATTTTATTTCCATACATTTATTTTCAGCACTTTAATTTAGTTGTTTAATTTTCTGCACTTAGTTATTTAGTTTGGTTGAAATCAAAATGCATACACATCCCCCACCAAACTAAATAAGGTACAGGCATATGCTGTGCGTGACACTCGTAAGTTTACGGACTTACCGGATTGATAATTTATGGAAGAGAAATTAATGTTTTTTGGGACATGAATTTCTGCTCACCATTTTGGCATCGTTGTCGGGGAGTGTCAAAACTGTAGTGTTAGGATTTACGGGTCAATTAAAAAGCTTATTTAAAATTATCTGTAGATCTTTTACCTGAGAAGTGTGAGTCCACCAAGTGCCTTTTTATAAGGTCAAAAATAGTTGTCGGCATAATCAGAGCCAAATCTCATAGGCAACTGTTTGTATTTTTTAGCTTCTCAGGTAAACATGGGAATGAACCTGATGTACCAAATTAAGTGTAGAAGTAGGAATAAAACATGTTGTTGAAAAAATTAGAAAAATCTGGAATTGAAGGATTTCCATCATATTTTCAATGGTTTCAAGAAATCAACGAAATAGCACAACCCAAGTATGACAGTTGAAAATATTTAGGGAAGTGTTTTTACATAGAAACCATTGGAAAATTATGCCTAGTTTTAACGATAAAAATTTTTATAGGCTTGAAATTTTTGCAACGTATTGGTAAATATTTTTAATGATGAAATTAATAGCAAGAAAAATGACAGAGCAAAATTTTTAAAGAACATCTTGTTATGAAGTATGCTCTTCACTTGCACTTAAGGCAACCTGGTGAATCAGAAACTAGCATGTATTTTTTAAATACTGCTATGCCATGTTTTTTCCAAGTTGCTAACCTGCAGGTAGTCATTTTTCTAGCCTATGCATTTTGCCATTATGTTGAGAAAGTTTGGTTTTGAGGCCATGGGATAAAATGCTCTTCTCATGCTATGACGTATTAAACTAGTTGATAATGAAGTAGATGATTTTTGAAAGACTAGTTTAAATATAGGCATGGGGGAGACCCCACCTTCATCATTGCCACCAATAACACAATAAACATTGTCTAAAAAAAAAAAGAGAAAAATATATCTTCTATTGAAAAGGCTCCAAGTTAAGAGCAAAATAGAGTTTTATTTTGCTACTTGTTGGAAGAGAGTATCCTCTTTCTCGAGGACCAGCTTGGTCCAGAAGGGAAATGAGAAATCCCCAACCGATAGCTAAATAAAGCAACAGATACAAAAATAGAAGCTTTATTTTTGTTACTTGTTGGGAGAAAGTATCCTCTTTCCCTAGGACCAATTTGGTCCATAAGGGAAATGATAAATCTCCAACCGATCGCTAAATAAAGCAAGCGAGGAGCCTAGAAGTAATCAGAAGATAAAAAAAACAATAATTTAAAAAAAAAAAAATTAGTTAGTTAGAATTTTATTTTAATGTCTTTAGTTTAGATTTTTCTTTTATGTTTTGCAGGACAACGTGAAGTGCGAAGTAGAAAAATAAGGTGTCTGTGAAGATCTCATGAATTGAGATTCATACTTGGAGTTCGTAATAGCACTATATGAACTGTCTCGTGTACCTGATCGTGTAGCATCCAATCTAACAGGTGAAAGCTAGTAGAGTTTTACCTTGGAAACATTGCTACTTGAAGGCAGGCTAAGTAACCCTAATCAAGTGAAAGGCTTCCAGCCCAAGGTGCTTGTGGAATTTGGGGGAAAATTTTGTTGAAAAGTGTGTGACTGTTATAGCCTGGATGATAAACAAAGTCAAAGATGGTACACCAAGTGCAAGAGTAGAGTGTCGAGACAACGTTCGAGTAATGGTCAACAAGCTCCATTAATAATCGCCTCACATTTGCGATAGTGGATCAGACATCGACATGGGGTAGACCCCATACCATACCAGTAGCTTGGACGAATGTTCAATCATTCATTAAAAAAAAAAAAAAAGGAGCATACGTGAAAAAAAAAAGAGAAAAAATAAATAAATAAAAATAAAAATAAAGTGAAATACGCCTTGATCATCAAGAATGCGCCTTCCATATGAAGAAGGTGCCATACAATTGAGATGCCTTCTGTATCAGGAATGTGCCATACAATGGATGCGCCTTCCACATTAGGAAGGCGCCATACAATGAAGGCGCCTTTTGCATCAGGAAGGTGCCATACATTTGAGACACCTTCCGCATCAGGAAGGCGCCATACATTGGAGGTGTCTTTCGCATCAGGAAGGCACCATACATTGAAGGTACCTTCCTCATAAAGCAGGCACCTTCCACAACAAGCAAGCGCCTTCCACATCAAGGAAGGCGCCCAACAAAAATAGGTGCCTTCCTCTTCAAGGAAGGCACCCAGTAGAAGTAGGCACCTTCCTCTTCAAGGAAGGCACCCAGTAGAAGTAGGTGCCTTCCTTATGAAGAAGGTGCCCAACAAAAGTAGGTGCCTTCCTCATGAATAAGGCACCTCCATGCCTCCATACTTTGCAAGATTGACCAAGCGGGTAAGTGGGACCATGTTGACCCTTTGACTTCACGTCATATGCACCAAGTTGGGATAGCTACCAAATCACGTGAAGAAGAAGGGGGAGATATTTTATGCATTATTATTAAACTAAATAAAGCACCTCTATTATTAAGTGATTGGCCGGTTAAACTTTGCAAGGTGAGGATTATTTTCTCACGAACAAAGTAGAGCGATAATTATCTGGAAAATCAATGTGTGTGAACAGACAATGTGACAAATCAAGAAAATAATATATTTTGCATTGGTGACTAAGATGGACAAACACATGAATGGATTTATTACTGATATCAAAACAGATACGCCTGATTTATCCTACGGATAAAATTAGTGTGTGACTGTTATTATTAGTGCATGATTGTTAGGATTGTCTGGCTGAAATGTTTATAGCATATCTATTGTAACTGTAAGTCTGAAATAGACTTGCCTAAATTTGCAACAGAGGAAGGTTGTGCATTGTATAAATGCACAGGTCTTCCTTGATGGAGGGACAATTAATTTTATAGAGGATCTGATTCATTTTACTTCTTTATTTAATTTATTAAGAGTGCAATTCCTTTTATTTGAGCAAGCTCTACGCAACTAGTTGGGCGGACTATCTACGGGAGCTTGGGCCCACTCCCTACAGTAGTCCTCCCCTGTTTAATTTCTATATTTTCTTTCTATAGATTAGTTTATTGCTTTCTTTCCTGCTTTTTAGGTGTGTGTTTATTTTATCGTATTTTATTTCCATATATTTATTTTCAGCACTTTAATTTAGTTGTTTAATTTTCTGCACTTAGTTATTTAGTTTGGCTGAAATTAAAATGCATACACATCCCCACCAAACTAAATAAGGTACAGTCGGATTCATTCCCCAACACTGCAGGCATATACTATGCATGACACTCATAAGTTTACGGACTTACCGAATTGATAATTTATGGAAGAGAAATGAATATTTTTCGGGACATAAATTTCTACTCACCACATGTCCCTCTTGTTTATTTCTCCCTAAGACTCTCATTCTTTGGTTGTTACCTTTTTGTGCTTCCTTAGGGCGATCTCTTAGGTCCCTCTATTCTATTGTGTTTTGGTTGTTTTGATTCTATGGAGACCATCTCAATTTGTTTCCACTAATGTTAAGGTTTTGGAGTCCCTTTCAAAAACCCCTCCTCCTATCAATCAAAAAATAATAATCTCATTAGGGATTTTACACCAATATTTGTGAAATCGAATGTTGAAATCATCCATAGCCTCCATTGGTGCTCTCTTTATAGTTAATAATTATTCCAAGAGAGATACTCCATCTATATTTTCTTCGAATATTTCAACGGCAATAAATTAGTGTAAATCAACAATAAAATATGGTTGTGTTGAGACATACCATTAATTTTCTTTACCTTTGAATGATGCCACCAACAATATTAGAGTAACATTTTGCTCTACAATATTGTGAAGTGCACACAAGCTAACCATGTGTTGTAATTGCTCCAATGGTATGGTGAAGTCCTTACTAGTAAAGTAGGGTAAAGATTTCAATGTAGATGTTAGGATGTCATCTCATATTGTAGGTAGAGCAAGAGGTCATAATGGATCTCAGTCATTCTATGCAAGGAATATTATAGGAAGTTGAGTAGTCATGATCTAGCCTCGATCTCTCCTCAAAATTGTGTTGAGAGGTGGTACCAATGCTTAAATATTAGTAACAATAAAGGATTTGGTAGCAGGCCTTGCCCTCATAAACCTCTAGGTTTTTTTTTTAGCATATTTTCCAAGTGAATATTTCATTTGGTATTCAAGCAAATATATTAATACTTTCACCGAGATCTCAATATAAAATATTTTTTAATGGATTATTTTGAGTATTTTATTTTAGTGGAGTTGCCAAATAAAATTATAGATGCTTTAATCAAGAAGATAGGAAAATATCTTCACCAAGATCTCAACCTAAAAAAATTCTCTTGTTATTATGATCGTACCAATTTATTTAATTATGTCTCATTAGACACACCATTAAATTATTGTTCTCTTTAATTATCATGTTCAACCACTATGAGGGCTAGATGCACTTGAAAATCATGCCTCACATTGAGTGATACAGTAGGAAACTCTAAGAGATCAGGAATTAACTTAATCAAACTATCTTTAGGTTTTTTCAATGTCATCTTCTTATATGATGAGAACTTCAATGTTTGCCTACTCTAATTTAACCTAACAATATTTTGGTGCATAGAGAAAAAGGAGAATAAAAACCATAGGAAATAGAGAGAAATAAAATCTTAATCTAAGGGTGATGTGGTAGATTCTTTCCTATAACAATGGTATGAATGAACACGTGAATCATTTGTAGATAGTGCACAAGGAACACTTTTTGTTCTTAGCATAAACAATTAAACATAAGCATATACAAGAAATAGGATAGATAAAAGGTAGTAGTACAACTTCTTATATATATGTATGAAAGAGAATACAATTATTTCATAAGAGAGAGATTGAAAGCATATCCACAAAACAACCTAGTGCTTGGGTCTAAACTGTTATATAGAAGTAAATTAAAGGTAAGTTACATACAAGGCCTAAAGATAGGCTTCAATAACTAATTAACCAATACTTTACAATGCATATACAATCATTATTTATAGATAAAATGGGAATATTTTCCCTCCAAAAACTTGTGTAAAATTTTGGACAAGGTTTCTCTGTTGCTTCCCTTGAACCAGTTTGTATGATGTCATTTTAGCCCTTCGAGGTCTTTGGATCTAGAATCATCAATTATAAGCCTCTAGGTGCCCAACTATTATTGATATTCTCAACTGCCACCTTAGGGATCCTAAAATATGAATACAAGCACCCACTATAATTAATATTGTTAGATGTGATGTGCTATGGTTATGGTTGCTAGGTTTATAGCTTCAATAGGCCAACCACTTTCCCTAGATTGTTGAGCCCAAGTGATGTTAGTAGGTGGTCTTAGCTCCTTTCAATAATTGTTCATTTTTCTAGTTCACCTACCTTTTTTGGGAGTTTGTGCACTGACTATAAAGTCTTCCTCCTTCCTACTGCTTTGCCATGGTACACTATTCTTCTTTGTGGCTATTTTTCATTTTGCATGCTTTACTCCCCAAAGCCTTTTGTCTTCTCCATAGCTTACTTTATTTCTAAAGTAATGTGAACCATTTGATCTTCAATTGAAGGTTCCTCATAACGTTTCTTGCCTTCTTATATTGGGATCTTTTAAACTTATATGGCTTGGTTGAAACTTTGTCAAAAGATCCATAAAAATCTTACATGAAACTCTTTTGGATGATCTACATTTTCAAAAAAATTTACTTCATTTCCAACTTGAGACCCAACCCTCAAAAATTTTCTTCATTTCCTTCTTTGAATATTTAACAACTCTCGATCTTTGAAATTTTTGCTCCTTTTATGCCCTTTGAATTTTGACTTTCAAATATTTATGATGCTCTACAAGTTGTCGAATATTTTTTTTTTCACTTTCAGTCGAAACTTTTGTAAAGTAGTGCTATCTTTTGATTAGAAATATTTTGCTCACATTTATCCAATGCCTCTTTCTTTATCTTCCACTTTTTTTTACTTTTATTCAGTCTTCAAAATCTTGTTAAGGCTAAATCTCCTAAGTGTAGTGACTTCTCACTACACCTATGGGTCATGGTTAACCTTGTTATGGTTAAACCCTCTTTATAACTTGTAATTAACCTAATTTCCTCTTCTGATGTTAGCTTAGGTTAATTTTATGAATACCCTCCCACTCCTCATTTCTTTATCAAAGTGTTGTGTAATATTATTTACTAATATAATAATTATTTATGGTGTCTATGGATGCCCACCAAGTCTCTTTCTTTCATACTTCTTGATTTCAGAATAAGATTTGGGTCAATGGTTTGATTTTATTTTTATTTTTTAAATAGTGTGAATTTCAATAGTAGGTATTTGTGTCCTTTTCAACCTCTTAAAATCTAAAGGGACTCTCCAATCATAATTTGTAAGGATTCAATATTAGACATCTCAAAAAATTCTATAATTAGAAATCCTATATGGGAGACATTTTACAAAGTAGAGGGTTATATCGAGTCACAATGAGATCAAAGACACAGAGAAGGACAAGGACAAATAGATCAACCAATAAGATAAAGCTTGATTTTTAATTAGCATTTTTGTTTGTAATAACCTCAAGAATTACCTTGAAGGAATTGATAATCCATAATAAGCCTAAAAAAGGTTCAATGAAATATTTGGAAAATACAATGTCATCCAAGGGTACCAATTTTTTTTTAAATAAGCTATATGTGGATTCTATCGGGGACCACTCTTATAAAAATACCAAAATATTACATTTTTTGTCAAGCCAATCAAACCATATCCATGTTGACATTTTATCAAATCTATTCTTAATTTTATTTTCTATCAAATATAATTTGCCTCTTCCTCAAAGTGTTATGTTTTCGCAATTAGCTCCTTGAAATCATTTTTATTAAGATATAAGATCTCACTTGGCCCATCACCTTCTAAAATCTGAATTTTATAAATATGGAGATCAACACCATGATTGGCTAGATTACTACCCAATTTCCTTCCTTATAGATGCTCACATTTCCAAGAGTAGCCTCCAATATTGTTTTATGAGCATAAAAAATAATATTATTTTTTACCCAACATCCTTTTTTTCAATAGTATTAGTGATGATTTGTAAATCCCCCTCAATTGAAATATATTCCTATATTTTTTTAGCTACAATTTTAATCCTTGTAAGAAGTGCCCTGGCCTCTGCATAGTTGTTAGTTGAAGTTCCATATGATTCAAAGTGTGGGGAATATTGTATTCATTATTTCAAAAAATACCACCTTCACTAACTTTTCCCAAATTTCCTTTGGAAGACCATAAAAATTAATTTAAATAAATCTAATTTTTGGATATTTTCATTTTACCATATATGGAAGCAAATCCTTTGTTTTAATTTCATTGTCAAATATTACCCTTCCATGTATATCCAAATCATATAACCAAGTGGTTAGCCTCCATTTTTTTGCACTTGAGAATTCCTATGATGAGCACCATACTCATAAATATTTTACAAGAGAGGCAATAATACAGTTCCAAACTTGGACATTATTTTGAAACTTGGTTTTAAGAATTTTATTATTCCTCTCAAGCCATAAGTTCCAAAAAATAGTGGCAAGACCAATCCTCCATCGAATACATAATGCTTTAGCTTTGAAATAATTAATCCAACATTTCATCAACATTTTCAATGTTGATGGAGCTACCCAATATATTCTCATATATTTGAAAAAGCAACCCCAAATGACATGAGTAGAGTGATGATAGAGAAGTAAATGGTCTAATGTTTTTAAATTATTCTTGTAAAAGACACATATAAAAGATCCATGATATCCTCTTCTTTGTAGACTTTCTTCTGTAAGAGTCTTGCATTGGACTAGTAATCAAAGGAATGATTAGGCATTAAGGAGAGCCTATAGTGACCAAACATTATTCCAAGGGAAATATATGGGAGTAATAAAATTTAATTTCTCTAAGCCCTCATATTCCAACTTGACCGACTATCCACCATATTTTGATAGGTTCCAAACCATCTCATCCTCTTGTATAAAAATAGGCAAAAAACTCTTGGAACATATTTTAAAGCTCATTCGCTATTTGTTTGAGTATCTCCTTCAACCATATTACTAATAGAACTCATGGTCTAGATTTGTTGCTCACGTTAATATAATATTTGACCTTTGGACTTTACAAGCTAGACATACCTGATCCAATGGTTGCCCTTCTGAATGAAAGATTAGAGGATAAGGCTTCAACCAAACATCAGACCAAAAAATTTCAAAATCCTCCTCATTAATTTACAATCTGATATATTTTTTTAATTAATTGTAAACTATTTGATTTGAAGTTTCATGTTGGCAATATTTTGGGTAGTATTAATTTCCTAAATAATTTTATTACATTAAGAGAACTTGTATATATGTAAAGTAATATTTTTGCCCAACTCTTTTCTTGATCTTTAAATAATCAAAGGGCACTAATTGTAGAAGTAGCTTAGAAATTGTAATGTAGATTTATTTCTTGTATTGAGATATAATTACTAAAGTTAAACAATTATATCTTCAACCCAGTTAGTATAAAATGGAAAGGACAAATGAGTAGCTAATTATCGTGTCCATTCCAAATTAAAAGGATTGTTTTTAATTAATTTGTATTTGTTTTCATTCTTATTGTATTCATAATGTCATTAGTGATGCTTTATTTTGATATTTTCTATGACCAACTTGTGAACAAGAATGCTCATAGACATTAGCACTCTTGAGTAGGAGAAAGAAGCAAAGTATCATCCCAAAATAGGATTATTTTATCTTTTATTATGACTCTTGGATGCATTACAATTCATGGGAAATTTTATCATCATTAATGAAGAGCATTTTTGTGCAATAAGTATCAATTTTATGCAATAAGGAAGTATAAGTTACTCTATATCTTCTAGTTCAATTTGAAGGATATTCTTTAAAAAATTGTGCAATTCCTTGGGGGTGATATATTCCTATTTCTTCTCTAGTTTGGTTGTTTGACATAAATTCATTATTCTAGAGGTTATTTTTCAAAATGTTAAATATATTTGAATATTTTTTTGGTGCCAATAGACATCACATCCATTTCCCTTTATATAGTCAAAACTACACTTTTGGAGATTCATTATTTAGAATGCATCCCTATATAGATAGAATAGGCAATTTACCTATATTTTTCAACAATTTATCTCAAGTTTTCTTCCCTTTCAAGGGACATGTTAATGCATTTGATGGTGTTTTGAGGAGAAAGGAAATTCATCAATGTGATTTCTCTTACTCCTCGGTGGTTAGCACAAGAAAAGCAACATTGTCTTGTATGTCTTAGCTCATGTATAGAAGGTCATGGATTTGAGTCCTCTTTGCAACATCTTTTGTTGTAGATAAAAACATGATTTGTAATGGTTATGAGGGGTATTCAAGGATTAAATCTATTTCTATTATTGATGGCATGGTGTGTTGTGTTTGTCGATGTGCATGCCTTTGGAACTTGATGGCTAAGAGATTTTCGGGTTGAGTCCTTTGCTCCTCTTTTTGTATTTACAAGGTCTCCTAGGCACAAGCATGTGCATGGGCATAGTAGAGGAAGGGATTCCTATTCAATAAAGGGTTGTACTTGCCTCATCATCAATAGCAAAAATTATGTTAGAGTTTGTGTGTGCTCTAGTTTATTTGTTATAGAGAGGTCACGAGTTTGATCCTCTCTCCTCATTGCTTTGGTAACTTAAAATTTGTAATTTATGGCCTATCTCACCTCAAGGGATGGGGTTTACACCCATGATCCAATAAGTGGGTTTGAATGTAGATAGCCTAGTTAGGTTGAGCATCTACAACTTGAGCGATGTGGGTGTAAAATTAGTTTCAATAATCAATACTACTTTTTGAGTCTAGAACAACTTTTATTAGAGATATGTAAGAACTTTATTTTATACCATTTCCTAGGGATAGATAATCACATTCAAATTGAATTAAACTTACTTATTTTTATACTCTAATAAAATTCTTAAGAAATATCACAGTTCAATATATTGAAATTGCTTTATCAAATAAATTACAAATGATGGGAAAATTTATGTATTTCCTTATGAATTAGGTTATCTTTAAACATTAATTTTTCATAGGGATATATGTAAGGTTCCCTCTTTTAAAAAAAAAAACTTAAAAGGTGATTTAAGGAGGGAAACACAATAAACATAAGGCTTTCAAAATTTAAATGATATATTAAATATACCAATGATGTATTATATGTCAAGTACATCAATATCAAGTTTTTTAGGGATTTAATTAATATATTGAATACATAATGAAGTATTATATCAATAATATCAATAAAATGTTTTTGGGTACATAAGAGAATTGATAAATTCATCATTATTTCATTTCAAGACTAATTACTCATTATTATCTCTTTCCAAGGTGTGACTTTAGCTGCTATATTGTTATTTTAACCTTAGCTACTTTCCTCTAAAGAATTCAATTCATACTATTATCATGATAACCTTATCTACTCTTGATAAATTCATGACAATTACTCATTATTAAGCAACACCTTCCAAGAGAATCCAACTAAGGTCATCTATGACAAGTATTTGACCATAACCAATCAACTTATACTTTAGGAACCTTGTCCACTGCTAATAAATGCATACAATTACTTATTCTTTAAGATTAAAGTGGACCACCATGATGGTAATTTAGCCATATTATTTTGCAGGTCCAATTTCCTAGGATCTTAATCAATCTGAATAATAGAGAATTCAACTCATTGGCCAATATTAATAAACCTCATTCATAAAATAACAATATTTCTCAATAATAAAACTCATAGTATTATTCATAAATCATAAAATATGCATTTGAATTTGTTCTTGCTTGATTTATTCATTATACAATGCATGGAGCTTTATCTCCATAATATAACCTTACAAGATGAATCTTTGATACTTGACTATTGCTCTCCTGCAACATCTGAGAGATGCATCCTTTCATTTTTATCAAATATGACAAAACTCTTATGACTCTTCACTTTACATCTTGCCACATATCATGTGACTCTTCACTTGTATATTTGACACCTAACTTCTATGACTCTTGACTTACTTACATGACACTTTGCACTCTCACAACTCACACCTCACACCTTGCACACTTTGACACTTGCACACTTTATTACATAACACTTGGACACTTCTCACACATTGACACATACATTAGAGAAATATAAATCACACTCCCTAATATAATATTTATAATTGTACCACATGCTACATGTTACCAAATAATGTAATATCTCCAACACCCCCTATATTACATTATTTGGTTTGAAGACTTTGAGTCTTCAATCTTCAGTTCTTGTTATTCTTCCTTTGTTTTTTGTTCTTGCACTGTTTGAAGTTTTGACACTAACCTATTAACCTATTCTCCTTATTTTCTTTGTGCTTATATGTCTTGGTCTTTATCTTGATGTTGTCTTGTTGATGTAAAGTATGGATATTGAAGCATCTCATTACATTATTTATCTACATTCAGACATAAGTCATTTGTTTCACAAATAATATTTTTTTGTCACTGATAAATCCCTTAGGATTTTAATCAACTCTTCTTGCTTTTTATTTTTATCCTTATAAATTTATAGGTAGAATCATAAAATTTATAGAATTTTTGTGTGCTTCAATGAATTATGACTCTAGATAATTGCCAAATATTTCAAAGTTTTTATTTTTGGCTTCTTTGTAGATTGAGTATAAATCCTTCTTCAATTTCATTGATATATCTTGTTGTTTATCAATATTTTTCCATCAAATGTATACGAAGTTTCAAAATTTTCAATCTTTCCTTACCTTCTTTTATCAAAGCATTTTGATTATTTTCTTTCATGATGATTTTCACAAGTCAATTTCTTTTATGTAAAATGCCTTACGTCTCTCAAATTTAAATAAAAAAATTCTTCAAATAATCAATTTTAAATCTTCAATCTTCAATCAAGCAATCAATTTCAATTTATCATCTTCTTATAACTCCCAAAAATAATTTCAAACTCAATTTTTTAATCTTCACTTGTATCTTCCAAATTTTAAATTCACAATTCTTCCTTCAATATTCAATCACTTGGTCATTCATTAATCCTTCATTCATTCAATTTTAATTCTTATCTCTCCAATTTAATTTTATCTTCTTATATCTCCCAATTTAATTCTTTTTTACAATTTCTCCTTCAAATTACAATTTAATTATTACTCCACTTACTTCAATCTTCAATTTAAAAATCAAATGCTTTATCTCCTTATGTCTCCCATGAATTTAATTTATTCACTTTCAAATGTTATATTCCCTTCTTATATCTCCCAATGCATATTTTAAATCCCTTAATTAATTAATCTCCCCTCTACTATTCACTCATTTATCAATATTTATATTAATATTCCTCTTATTTCTCTAGAAGCATAAATCAAATGACTATTTCAATGCTTTCCTTATAACTCCTAAAATGTGCACCTAAAAAATGAAATGATGTCGCCTAAAATTAACTCATAAACCTTACCTTATTAATAGTTTCACACTCAAACATCTTTAGACTTGTTAGGCATGTCAGGGCAGCAATGAATCAATGGTGCTTCAGACATGTCAAGGCATGGATAAATTAGCATTACTTTTTCAGGTATAGGCATTTCAAAAACTTTATGTTTGTAAATGTTTCTTCTACCTCCTTTATTTTATGAACTCCTCACTTTGTATCTCCTTTGAGGCTCCTTAGGCTTCTTCTCAAACTCCTCCAATATTTCGTATTCCTTCTCCAAAATTTCACCTATGCTCACCAAGGCTTTGGATTTCTTCTCGAGTGCTTCATCTCTACTCCTCGATGCTTCGTCTATTTCTCCTTGGCACTCAGCATCTCTTTTGGTTTCTCGATGTTGATGATCCTCCATTGGATTTTTAACATTTGATATCCTTTCTCTAGCACTCTTACAACTTTTACGTGTTGGATACTATTACATTATTTGGTACATGTTAATGTACCCCCATGGTACCTTTGTAACAATTGTAAATATTAGAATAGAGTGTGAGTCAATAGTTTAGGTGTGTGATTTATATTTCCCTTAAGTATGTGTCTATGTGTAGGATGAGTACAAGTGTCATGTAACAATGTGTGCAAGTGTGTAGAGTGATAAAGTGTGCAAGTGTCATGTAATAAA
Organism: Wollemia nobilis; assembly: GCA_028583015.1. Taxonomy (NCBI): domain Eukaryota; kingdom Viridiplantae; phylum Streptophyta; class Pinopsida; order Araucariales; family Araucariaceae; genus Wollemia; species Wollemia nobilis. The sequence continues at coordinate 652,392 of JAQPPZ010002816.1, forward strand.
GTGTGCAAGTGTGGAGTGTGTAGGAGAGTGCAAGTGTCATAAAGTGTGCAAGTGAATAGAAATCCAAGAGAGATGTATACAAGTAGCAAGATGTGAAGCCAAGGGATATGAGAGGTTTTCCTTATGTGTGGAATAGGAAAGGATGCATCTCTTGTATATGTGAGGAGAGCAATAATCAAAGAGTTCAAGAGTCACCTTTCTAAGGTTATATTATGGATACAAAGATCCATGAAATATATTTGATTATGTATCGAAGAGTGTATGAGTACAAGATAGAAGCTTGTATACAATTTGAGCAATAATATGAAGAACACAAGCTTATACTGAGAGGGGGGGTGAACAGTATAAGACCACTTTTAACTTTATCTATCAATGCAGCTTTCAAACCATTAACATGCAGAATAAAGATAGCAGTAATAACAGCAGCAAAACAATGCACAAAATGCAATCCACAAAGAGACACAACAATTTACGTGGTTCACCCAAGGTGGGCTACTCCACGGATAAAACTTTTCTTCTAAAAGTTGTATCAAAGTCCTCTGGGAATCCTTCCCGATTACAATGTTTATGAGCCTCAGCTCAAAGGAGACACCTTCCCCTAATTCTGCTTTGGCTGGTGATCCTCTAGAAGACCTCTACCTCCTCTGCCCTTAGCAAGTGGAATTCTGTCCACAGAAGACACCTGTCTTCCCTGCTCTGGCTGGAGATCTCTGTCCTCAATTCTGTCACAGCAAAGCTGGTCCTCTTCTCTGCACCAAACACAGTCCTTCGGTCTGGCACAATACTGTCCTCTTCCTCTGTTCTTTTTTGCACTTGGTTGAAACCAATATTTTACTGTCTATGCAAATACAGCAGTTCTCGATCAAAAACATAGTAGCACAGATTTCGCGTATTCTGCGTATACACAGCAATACAGTCTTCGCAAAAATACAGCAGCACTATCTTCGCAAATACAGCAGCACTTCCTTTGCACTCTTTGCCTAAATCACGATAGCACTATCTTCGCAACCTCTGTCTAAACACAGCAGACGCTCAGGCTTCTACTTATGCACTTCTACGATCGATCTTCTCCCCGCACTCTCTCTGCGCAATTCGCACTTCGAACGCACACTTAATCGATGATCAAACTATTCAAACATCCCTCCTTTTATAGAGTAAGATCCATGGTCATTACATCCAAACTTAGTCGGTTGTTATACTTCCACTGCGTCGGTTGCAAAACCCTGTGCTGCGTCGGCCCAGATTTTAACTTTGTCGGCTCAAAGTTAACTTTGTCCTCAACCGCCTCCTTGTAGCTTCTGGCACGAAACTTCAACATGTCGCGATATCGCGACACCTTTGCCTATCGTACACCTTCTATAGCTTGTTGTAGCGATATCGCGACGCTTTTGCTTTTGACTGCTTCCTTTGCTCTTCTGTCGTGAAATCGTGACACTTTTGCCTTTCGTTGACGTCATCTCACTTCTGTCGTGAAATCATGACGCTTTAGACTTCAAAGCCTTCTTCTCCGCTTCTGTCATGAAATCGTGACACCTTTGCCTCTTGCTGACGTCATCAGCAACTCTGTCGTGAAATCGTGACGCTTTAGACTTCAAAGCCTTCTTCTCCGCTTTTGTCATGAAATCGTGACACCTTTGCCTCTTGCTGACGTCATCTGTACTTCTATCGTGAAATCGTGACACTTCTTGCTACTTCAACCTTTTCTTGGTTTGCTCCAGCGAAAATGGAACATGTCACGAAATCGTGACGCTTTCACTGCCTTAAGCACTTTTCTCCCAACTGCTCGCAAAACTGGAACATGTCACGAAATCATGACGCTTTCGCCAACTGCAAGCTGCCAACTCAACCTGTCGCGAAATCGTGACACTTTCTGCATCCATACAACTTCATTGAAACTTGTCATGAAATCGCGACACTTCCTGCAACTCAACACTGCCAACTCAACTTGTCATGAAATCGTGACACTTCTTGCAACTCAACACTGCCAACTCAACTTGTCGCGAAATCATGACAGTTTTGCCTAAACTTTCTCTCTCCTCAAACATGTCATGAAATCATGACAGTTTTGCCTGCTTCGTCTCTGCCTTCCAGCATGTCGCGAAATCGCGACAGTTTTGCCAAAACTTTCTCTCTCCTAAAACATGTCACGAAATCGCGATAGTTTTTCCAGCCGCCTGCAAACTTTTTCTAACTTATCTTTTTCTTGATCTTTTGCAACTGGGCTACTCTAATTTTCTTGGAGACTTACTGACCAATTGAAACCTTCATCAAAACACATACTTAGACATAAAAACAAATTGCTCCAAGAACTCCTTGACATCAAAGACAACAACTACCAAGAGCTCCTTGACATCAATGACAACAACTAAACTTAGGCAAAGGCAATGTACTCAAGGTACCCAAAATTGCCAACAATCTCCCCCTTTGTCATTGATGGCAAACCTTTACTAAAAACACATCTTCAAGAGCCAAAACTGAAAACAATCTCTTGAAGTTTTTGCTCCCCCTGACTTGAAGCTTTCCTCTTCACTTGAAGCTCTCCCCCTTACTCATATCTCTCCCCCTTACTCAAATCTCTCCCCCTTTGTCATCAATGGCAAAGGGTCACCTTTGGGGCTTGGGACTAAGAATGAGTCTCTTAGCTTAGTCCCTCCCCCACCCCCTAATGAGGTGATTAATTCTAGGGTGGGAGTACAACTCCCAATTTCTCCCTTAGATACTCAAATGTATCTCTTGGAAGAGGTTTTGTGAAGATATCTGCAATCTGCTCTTTAGTAGACACATATTCTACCTTGACCTGCTTATCTTGCACTTTCTCCCTTAGAAAGTGATACTTGATGGAAATATGCTTTGTCCTTGAGTGCATTACCGGATTTTTGGAAATACTTATGGCACTAGTATTATCACAAAATATGGAGATGGGTTGATCATGCTTGACTTTGAAATCCTCCAAGGTGGTTTTCATCCATAGAACTTGAGTACACCCAGCCACTGTTGCTATATATTCAGCTTCTGCTGTAGATAAAGAAACTGAAGGTTGTTTCTTACTTAGCCAAGAAACCAAACTCTTTCCTAGAAAGAATGCTCCACCACTGGTGCTTTTCCTGTCATCATTACTGCCTGCCCAATCTGCATCTGTATAGGCTGTGAGAGTAAAATCATCACCTTTGGGATACCAAAGCCCAAAGTCCATAGTTCCCTTCAGATATCTGAATATCCTTTTAACTGCTATAACATGAGAATCTTTCGGAGCAGCCTAAAATCTGGCTACTAACCCAACAGCCTGCATGATATCTGGTCTGGTAGCTGTAACATATAATAAACTGCCAATCATCGATCTGTACAATTTTTGATCTGCCGCTGGAGATTCATCATCTTTACTCATCTTGCACCCCGTAGTCATTGGAGTACATACAGGTTTGTTGTCCATCATCCCAAATTTTTTTAACATTTCTCTGATATATTTTCCTTGAGAGAGAAATATACCGTCTTTTGATTGAGCAATCGAAGACCCAAAAAGAATGACAACTCTCCAATCATAGACATCTCAAATTCCTTCGCATGGTGTTAGCAAACTCTTTGCACATCTGGGTATTATTTCCCCCAAAAATGATATCATCAACATAGACAACTACAATCAGCATATCATTTCCTTTATCCTTTATATACAAATTGCTATCTGCCACACCTTTCCTGAAACCTTGCTCATGAAGGTACCTGTCAAGTCTTGAATACCAAGCCCTAGGTGCTTGCTTTAACCCATACAAGGCCTTTTTTAGTTTACACACATAGTCCGATTGATCTGATAGAGACACGCCTTCTGGCTGTTCTACGTAGACTTCTTCATCCAAAACTCCATTTAAAAAGGCTGATTTCACATCCATTTGATACACCTTGAATGCTTTGAAACTTGAAAGAGCCAAAAACATTCTGATGGCTTCGAGACGAGCAACAGGAGCGAACGTCTCTTCGAAATCAATACCTTCTATTTGAGCATAACCTTTGCAAACCAACCTGGCTTTGTTTCTGACAATCTTCCCATCCTCATTGAGTTTATTTTTGAAAATCCATTTTGTGCCAATGACGTTCTTGTTCTTAGGTCTTGGAACTAAATCCCAAGTTTCACTTTTCTCTATTTGATTCAGCTCTTCATCCATTGCTTTTACCCAAAATTTATCTGCACAAGCTTCACTGAGATTTCTTGGCTCAATCTGAGATAATAAAGAAATATTTGTAGAATCGTGTGCCGGAAAGACTCTTCTTCTAGTTTGTCTGTTGTTTGGATCACCAATGATCAAATCTTTGGGATGATGTTTCTGAACATATCGTGACGGAGTTTTGGGAAGCAGCTGCTATTTTTCTTCTTCTTCATCTGAAACCTCTCTGAATTCTTCTTGACAGATTTCATCACTGATTTCTTTGACAGGTTCTCTTATCCCTATCTTTTCATCAACTGTTACATTTATGCTCTCTACGACTGTATGCGTTCTTTTGTTGAAGCATCTGTAAGCCTTACTTTTGATGGAATAACCAAGAAAAATTCCCTCATCACACCTAGGATCAAACTTACCCAGATTCTGATCCTCCCTTCTGATGAAGCACTTACTCCCAAAAACTTTGAAATGTTTTACTGTAGCTGGTCTTCCTTTCCACAATTCATAAGGAGTTTTGTGATGATTTATTCTAAGTTGGGCCCTGGTGATGATGTAAACTGCTGTACTGACTGCCTCTTTCCAGAAACCATCTGAAAGTTTTGACTCATTTAACATAGCTCTAGCCATATTTTCAATGGTTCTATTTTTTCTTTCAACTACTCCATTTTGTTGAGGAGTTCTTGCTGCTGAATATTCTCTTTTAATTCCCTGTTGCTCACAGTATTCCACAAATTCATTAGAGGTGAATTCTCCTCCTCTGTCTGATCTCAAGCATTTGATTCTATTTTCAGTCTCATTCTCAATCATTTCTTTGAAAGCTTTGAATTTTTCAAAAGCTTCAGATTTTTCTTTGAGAAAGGTCACCCAAGTCATTCTAGAATAATCATCTATAAACAACATGAAGTAGCTTTCTCCCTGAATGCTCTGAGTTCTGGTGGGGCCACATAAATCAGTATGAATGAGATCTAAAGGTTTTGAAGAGGTATACCCTTTTGATTTAAAACTGGTTCTGGTCTGTTTTCCATGTTGACAAGGACCGCAAATGGTGTTATGGGGCCTTTTTATTCTGGGCAAGTCTCTAACTGCTTTCTTGTTACTAATGTTGACAAGATTATCAAAGCTCAAATGCCCCAATATTTTATGCCATAACCAACTCTCATCTTCTTGAGTTAGGAAACACTTTTCCTTTTTTATCTCACTTAGCATGTAAAGATTGTTTGGAGTCCTTGTAGCACTTGCAATGAGTTTTCCATTTTTTTCTTTACGAATCTCACATCTATCTGAAAAGAAAGATACTATGTGTCCTTGATCACAAAGTTGACTCACACTTAGAAGATTATGTCTTAACCCTTCTACATAAAGCACATTTTCAGTCTTAGATTTTCCATCCAAGCTAAGAGTTCCTTTACCACAGATTTTAGCAGACCTGTTATCTCCAAAACTAACTGTTCCTCTGTTTGTGTTTTTTAAAAACAGAAACTTATCTTTTTCACCAGTCATATGTTTTGAACAACCACTATCAAGATACCATTTCTCAGTTTTGTCTTGAGCATGAAAAGCAGTTTGAACTATCATTGACTTAGACTTAATCTCATTTCTCTTTTTAGCAGACTTTAGGTTAGGTCTATCCAAACTGCACATCCTTGCTATATGCCCAACATCCTTGCAATTGTAACATATGACATTTTTATCCAAAAGAGGTGCAAAAGAGTTAACTTTTTCCTTACTATGGCTATTCACGGATTTAATGCAGTGTATAGCTTTGTGACCAAACTTCTTGCAAGAAAAACAGTAGCCATGGAAAGTATTATGTAACCTGTTTTGATACCTTGGATGATTGTTCCTTTTGTGACCAACTGGAATCCATCGTTCTTCAGGCTGAAGATTGATCTTGCTGTCTCTTCTTCCTGTCATGAAGCTTTTTCTAAAACTGTATGTTCTTCTGATAGATCCTTCTCCAAGCTGTTAGGCTATATCTGGAGAAACCAGCTCTGATACCAATTGAAGAACACAAGCTTATACTGAGAGGGGGGGTGAACAGTATAAGACCACTTTTAACTTTATCTATCAATACAGCTTTCAAACCATTAACATGCAGAATAAAGATAGCAGTAATAACAACAGTAAAACAATGCACAAAATGCAATCCACAAAGAGACACAACAATTTACGTGGTTCACCCAAGGTGGGCTACTCCACGGATAAAACTTTTCTTCTAAAAGTTGTATCAAAGTCCTCTGGGAATCCTTCCCGATTACAATGTTTATGAGCCTCAGCTCAAAGGAGACACCTTCCCCTAATTCTGCTTTGGCTGGTGATCCTCTAGAAGACCTCTACCTCCTCTGCCCTTAGCAAGTGGAATTCTGTCCACAGAAGACACCTGTCTTCCCTGCTTTGGCTGGAGATCTCTGTCCTCAATTCTGTCACAGCAAAGCTGGTCCTCTTCTCTGCACCAAACATAGTCCTTCGGTCTGGCACAATACTGTCCTCTTCCTCTGTTCTTTTCTGCACTTGGTTGAAACCAATATTTTACTGTCTACGCAAATACAACAGTTCTCGATCAAAAACATAGTAGCACAGATTTCGCGTATTCTACATATACACAACAATACAGTCTTCGCAAAAATATAGCAGCACTATCTTCGCAAATACAGTAGCACTTCCTTTGCACTCTTTGCCTAAATCATGATAGCACTATCTTCGCAACCTCTGTCTAAACACAACAGACGCTCAGGCTTCTACTTATGCACTTCTGCGATCGATCTTCTCCCCGCACTCTCTCTACGCAATTCGCACTTCGAATGCACACTTAATCGATGATCAAACTATTCAAACATCCCTCCTTTTATAGAGTAAGATCCATGGTCATTACATCCAAACTTAGTCGGTTGTTATACTTCCACTGCGTCGGCTGCAAAACCCTGTGCTGCGTCGGCCCAAATTTTAACTTTGTCGGCTCAAAGTTAACTCTGTCCTCAACCGCCTCCCTGTAGCTTCTAGCACGAAACTTCAACATGTCACGATATCGCGACACCTTTGCCTGTCGTACACCTTCTATAGCTTACTGTAGCGATATCGCGACGCTTTTGCTTTTGATTGCTTCCTTTGCTCTTCTATCATGAAATCGTGACACTTTTGCCTCTTGCTGACGTCATCTCACTTCTATCATGAAATCATGACGCTTTAGACTTCAAAGCCTTCTTCTCCGCTTCTATCATGAAATCGTGACACCTTTGCCTCTTGTTGACGTCATCGCAACTCTATCGTGAAATCATGACACTTTAGACTTCAAAGCCTTCTTCTCCGCTTTGTCATGAAATGACAACATGAACTTGTCATGAAATCGTGACACTTCTTGCTACTTCAACCTTTTCTTGGTTTGCTCCAGTGAAAATGGAACATGTCACGAAATCGTGATGCTTTCGCTGCCTTAAGCACTTTTCTGCCATATGCTCGTGAAACTGGAACATGTCACGAAATCATGACGCTTTTGCCAACTCAAGCTGCCAACTCAACCTGTCACGAAATCGTGACACTTTCTGCATCTGTACAACTTCATTGAAACTTATCGCAAAATCGTGACACTTCCTGCAACTCAACACTCCAACTCAACTTGTCGCAAATCGACACTTCCAACTCACCCCAACTCAACTTGTCACGAAATCGTGACAGTTTTGCCTAAACTTTCTCTCTCCTCAAACATGTCGTGAAATCGTGACAGTTTTGCCTGCTTCGTCTCTGCCTTCCAGCATGTCGCGAAATCGTGACAGTTTTGCCAAAACTTTCTCTCTCCTAAAACATGTCGCGAAATCGTGACAGTTTTCCAGCCGCCTGCAAACTTTTTCTAACTTATCTTTTTCTTGATCTTTTGCAACTGGGCTACTCTGATTTTCTTGGAGACTTATTGACCAGCTGAAACCTTCATCAAAACACATACTTAGACATAAAAACAAATTGCTCCAAGAACTCCTTGACATCAAAGACAACAACTACCAAGAGCTCCTTGACATCAATGACAACAACTAAACTTAGGCAAAGGCAATGTACTCAAGGTACCCAAAATTGCCAACATAATATTGTAAGTTTCTTCATGTTATTTTCATGAATGATACTACCCATTTATTTTATATTATTGTTATTATTTCATGAATGTTATGTTTATTGACATTGACCATTTTTATTGAATGCTTAAATATTGAATTTTATATTTAATCTTAAATATTGGGACTTGTGATAATCTGGCTGAAGATCCAACACTACATTCTCTATTCTCCTCTTGACTTCAATAGCGAACCCTCTATCATCCGGTTTCAATTTTAGGCACTTCGGTTCAACTTTGAATACAATTCTTTGTCTTTGAACTTGGTCTCTTCTCTATTGGCTTCATTGGCTCTTCGTTACCAGGCACTCACAAATTTTATCTTCATTTTGATATTCTTAATCACTCCTTAATGGCAAATCACATAATTTTTTCTTTCAGTTTTGTCTTCTCCTCAAAGCAATTCTAGGGTGTAATCTTTATCAACCCTTTCTTATTCTCCTTAATCTTATTTTTTCTTACAAATAAAAAAAACAAATTTTCTATTAATCATAAAAATAGTTAACAAAGAATATTACAACAAAGGCCCAATAGACTCAACTCAGGCCATGACTAAGATAGGAACTACAATGCTAGATAAAACAGAAAATACATTAGGGAGAATCCCATAAAAAGCCCATACCAACCTAACAGCCAAACTACACTTTAGTCATGGACTTTAGCAATAGTTCTAATTCCCATATATGATAAAAAAGGGTTTGAGCCCAAACAAAAATTGACCTCGTACTCTTTACTTAGTAGCAAGTAAATGTCTATAGTTCGCCTACTCAACAAATATTAGCTTTTGATGGGAGGTAGTACAACCACAAGGTGTAGGATTAACTAATCTGAGATAACTATAAAACTAATGGCACAATAATATGCAAGAAAATAAGGAAATGAACATATATAAATAACTCAAAAATATACCATTAATGAGAGTGATGAAAATAGTACGATGCTATATAATGGAGGATATGAACACTCCATGAAATTATATGAGGGAACTACATTGTACCTTACTACACACATACATTGTGTACTACATACTATATCACTCTCTCCTGCTTCACACTTCCTTCTTACTTACATGCTACCTATGAAGTATTTATATAGGAAGATAGATTTCTTGGACTACATGCACATTTACAACTTGCACATTGACACTTGTGCATTTATTATAAAACTTGAAGTAACTAACTAACTTTACTTTGAAGTAAACTCCTATACTAGATATGTACCAAATGTGGTACATTTACATGACCCAAATGATGTAATATACTCTAACACCCCCTTGTATTACATTATTTAGTCTTCAATATGGATCTTCATTTTGGAAACAATCTTCAACTTGGTCTGGTTCTTCTTCATCTTGATCATATATTTCTTGTATAGATTGTAGATGGCCAAGTAAGGCATAGTGTAGCTGACCTCTCATCCTTTTAATTTTCAACCTTCTATTTCTTTTTCATCTGTTATGGTATATATGTTCTTCATTATCTCTTATCTGCTCTTCATATTCTACATTAGTATTATTTTGAAACACAACAATATCTTGTGAGTTTTTGATAGAATCTAGAGCATATATATTTATATGGATTGATTCGGTAGCTTCAACTTCATTTTTATGTATAATAAGACACATGTTAGCTCCATTTATGTATCTGAAGTCAATCATCCTTTTACTTTCTACTAACTTGGATACTGAGATGAGATTAGATGTTAGTCCAGGAACATACATCACATCATGTAGTAGAAATTTTGGAAATAATTTACTAGGTGACACACACCCATATCCATGTATATGATAGTTATTACCATCTACAATTTTTAACTTATAGTTGTTAGTGATCTCAAGACAATCAAACCAATGTAGATTTCCTGTCATGTGGTGGCTTGCTCCTGAATCAATATACCAAATGTCCTTTTCACTTTGACCTATGAAACAATTTGAGATTGACGTAATTTTACATATTTGATATGGTATATTGGATAGATTCTGATCTTGAGTCCTTTTGTAGTATGTATTGTGATGAAATGTCTCTCTTCCTACTTTATCCATTGCAGTGTATGAAAGAGTTCTTTTAATACTTTAGATCTACCTTATGTCTCCCTAGTGTATGACTCTATTTTTGATAGAGACATTTCTAGAATTAAGTTTTGTAGAATCCTTATATCTCCCTAGTGATTAAAGTAAGCTATAAGCTTAATAAAGTGCTTTAATGATTAATATTTAACTTTTGAGTTGATTTTGTAATGTTTTGTAAGAGACAATAATCAACTTCTATTTCACCTTATCTCTCCTAATGAACTATGTACTTAATTTCAAGTTCTCTATGGTTGGATATATTTTGTCTCTTTAGTATGATTATGAGACAATTTTAAGTATATAATTCCAACTCCTTTAAGTAAATGAAGAACTTTGTATACCCCTTTATATTAATAGTTTAATGTTTCTAAATTTCAATAATATAATTTTGGTGTAGTATACCTTATAACTCCCTAATTTGGAATATTAGAAAACAATAATATTTGTAATAATATAATTTAATTTTTCCAAGTAGAAACCTTCATAACTCGCATGGTTTTAATTGTAAATATTAAACTATTAAGTATATAGACTTCCTTTAAATTTACCTTCAAATGTATGGTTGATTTTGTATATAAATGTGAATGCAAATGATGTTAATAGTTTTAATCTTATACTATCCTTTATTACTCCTTGTGAAAGCAAATAATTAAGCCTTATGAAATAATACCTTTGTATGGTAGATGGGTGCTATGTTTGACTTCAATCACCTTGAAATCTATTGTACCTCCTTGTTGGTTTATGATACACTTGGCGGACATCCCTTATGACAATCTTTAAATATGACTTTGACTCCTGACTTTGTGCCTTCAATACGTTCTCCTCTTAGTGCAAATTTTGGATGTATTTTCCTCTACAAGTGCTCCTCTTTATGGCGACATAATTGTGCTTTTTCTTCTTGATATGTGTGCCAAATGGCATAGGGTGTTATCGATATTCTTGTCTCTTCTTTCACTTGTGTTATCCCTTGAAGGCATTAGACTTCATGGCATAGGTAGGAATTCTTCTTAGTAGGTGTTGAAGATTCTTGGGCGTTAGAATAATGATGACAGACATTACTCCAAAAGGTGCCTTTCTCTTGAGCATTAGGAATGAGAGGGCGAATATGCCATGTTTGCCAAGTGGATCTTATATTTCATGCATGTAAACCTTCGTCTAACATCTCCTTCTTGTATATTGTTCGTCAACAAATACCCTTTGTTGCTTGTCTTCAACATCTTCTTTCTGGATGAGCTTAGATGTTGTGTGGGTGTCTTTAGCTAAGATGAATAAGGGTGCTCCAATGGTGGCTTCGATTCAGTTGGTAGTTCTTCCAAGTTCTTCCTTGGGTATATCTCTTTGCTTATTCGTGCTCATCCTTAGTGTTTTTTGTTCACATCGATAGATGATAGATGATATACTCTAGTGCTATCTTTTACATAAAAGTGCAAGAGATAAGCAAATTCTTACATAGGCCTTAATTTTGTCCTTTTTTCCATGTAGATATCACACAATGATGTCCTCCTTACTGGGTATTGCACCCACATATTTCTCCTTGATCTACCACTGTTATTTGCTACCCTTGATGTGGGTACTTGTGTTGCAGTATCAATCATGGGCATTGGATAAGCTGGTGAATATAGTATTTTTTTAGACACCTCAAATCTACGTTTGTGCCCTAGGTTAGCTCACCTTCTCTATCTTCTACAGACGTAGGATACTTGCTACCTTTAGTGTCTTGGGACACTTTATATTATGTCCTATTTAGGAGGAATATGGTGCATCTCTGTAACATAAATAGGATACCTTATTTTTGCACCAAAGTTTTGAGAGTTCTTTGTCTCCATTTTATGCTACTCTTCTCCTTTGATGTGGCAACTCTTCGCTTTATAGCTTGAGGACAAATGAAGACAAAATTTTAAAGTTTTTATTTTTCTTCTAAGATATGTCGATTTCTTACTCTAATCCCTGAGCGCAACGTATTGTTGCATTTATTTTCAGATAACACTAACCTCTAACTTGGATAATTTTAACACCAATGAATCCAAGCACTTAACCATGTAGCTAACATATAAAGGTTTAACAAATTTTCACCTTAACTAAGAATCCTCAATGAATTTTGAATAACTAATATAGTGCAGTAATAGTTTCTCCTTATTACTTATGTAAATGAACCTTAAATCATGTACTATAACTTACGTAATTTAATGTAGTCTTCTTTGTTGTAACTAATCAATAAGAAGATATATATTTAACTCCTATTTTAATGTACATGTATAAACCTTAAAAGAACTTCCTTCTGCACTCCCTTTGAAGACTATAATATGCAACCTTCTTTTTGCAACTTTGTAAAGAACTTAAAATGATGCTTAATGGAACTGGATAATGACCCAAATTAAAGTTCAACTAATGAACCTATTTGCACCAAGTTGCTTACCTTAATGATTTTTGTAGATGAAGAATTTCTAAGTAATTAGACTCACCTTATTGTTGCCTTTAACTGGATGGATTTGCAGCTATTCTTGGTTGTCCGCAACAAATCCTTAACTTACCAATTCGCATATTAGTAACTCCTTTATCTTTCTTCTTTGAAACTATAGTATGGTGATTTTGATTCTCCTTCAAAATGCTTTCTATTGATTTGAAGTTCTGTAGCTAGTAATATTGTCTTGATTGATGCTCTCTTTCATTCAATTTCTGTACTGAAATGCTATTCTTGAAACTCATAAATTTGGTAAGGACTTTTCCCAAATCGCAGTTGATTTTTTCTTCAAGAACCCTTCATTATGTTGCTAAATATTCAACAAACCCCTATCTCTAAATGAGCCTTCTAGCCTTCAATGGAAATCTTCAAACCTTTCAGGTTTGGTAGTAAAGTTAGGCTCCTTTCTCCTTGTCGACTTCTAACTTCGATCTCGGCCCTCTTCTCAATAATATGAATGTCTTGAGGTCTTCAACAATCTCCTCCAGAATTTGGAACTCCTTGCCAAATTATTCTCCTTTTGGGCTTGTTATCAGATGGCCACAAGTGTCCCAAATTTTGCTCTATCAATAGCTTCTCCTTGCTGGTAGATTTCTCCAATGAGTTCTCCTAGGAACTCCTTTAATGGCCTTCTCTGAATTTTGAACTAAGGCTCTCCAAGCCTTCTCCTTATTTCTCCTTGAGACCTCACCAAGGTCTTCAATCTCGTAGCTTCTCTGGTCTTCCAAATGAGACCTTTCCTTCAACCTTCTACTAAGGAAATGTTGGTAATGAGATCTTCTTCTTGGATCTTTGTAATCTATTGCTGCTAGAATCTGGAATAGGACCTTTGCTGGTCCTTCTTTACTTCTACAAATTGTAGGTTTTAATGGAGATCACCAACCTCCAATCTTTCAGAACTAGGAGTTTTGTAACTAGACCTTCTAAGGGTCTCTTCAACTTCTTTAGGGTGAAGTCTTCAATATGCACTTGAGATTATAAATCTCTAATCTTCATCGGGACTCTTCACTAGAGTCTTCTAATCTCCCTTGAATTTATAGCAAGGCTCCTATGTCATTTTCTTCTTCTGCACTCTGCAAGTTCTTATATTCAATGGAGATCATCAATCTCCTATATCCTTCGAGGCTCGTCTCTGGAGTCTTCTTCTTCCTTGAGTTTGCAATAAGGCTACTATGTGTTAGGAATGGAGCCTAATTATGAGGAGGCTAAATAGAGAAAGTTTCTAGATTTGTAGGACGGGCAGGGAAAGTTTCTAGATTTACAGTCTGTTAGTCTACCAGAGAAAGTTTTCGGATTTACAACAGGACAGCCAGGGAAAGTTTTTTTGTTTTTATCCCAAAATTAGATGCTGGGAACTCAGTGTTAATCTTGGAATGTATTAAGAAAAGCAGTTTGTTTTTCTATTTTTTTCTTATATATAGTTGTGAGGAAAAACAGAGAATACTATGACAATAATGAAAATTACTGTGTTGATTCCTTGTAAATATAGAGAGGAAATTACAGCAGATGTTTGTTGTAGGTTGTAACCCTCTATTGCTTGGATTGAGAAAGAAAGGACTGAAAATTCTCGGTGGATGTAACCCACATTGGGTGAACCACGTTAAAATCGTTGTCTCTTCTACTTGTGTGTTTGTCTTATTTTGTTAATTATGTTGTTAAAGTTTGAAACACTATAATTGCTTTTCTATATTTTATATAGTGATTTACTCTAACAAGTGGTATCAGAGCGGTTGTTTTGTTGGGTGCACTTGACGGAAGGAGAATTTCTGGATCAAGTGGGAGCAATGGCGGAAGAAGGGAGGTTTAGAGTTCAAAAATTCAATGGCCAGAACTTTCAATTCCGGAAGATGCGAGATGGAGGATTACTTGTACCGGAAGGATCTTTACTTACCTCTTGAGGGGGAAAGCAGAGAGACCTTCATCTATGTCGATGAGGAGTGGAGTCTCCTTGATAGAAAGGCATTGGGTGCTGTGAGGCTGTGCTTGGGAGCCACCGTAGCCTTCAACATATATGATGAAAAGACTACCAAGGGAGTCATGGATAAGTTGGCCAAGATGTATGAGAAACCATCGACATCAAATAAGGTATTCTTAATGAAAAGGTTATTTAACATGAAAATGAGTGAAGGAGGATCTGTGCATGATCATTTAAATGAATTTAATACTGTCACTAATCAATTGCATTCAGTAGGATTGGATTTTGATGATGAGCTTAGGGCCTTACTAATCTTATGCTCTCTTCCGAAAAGTTGGAACAGTTTGGTAATGGCGGTAAGTAACTCTGCTTCGAGTTCAAATAAATTAGAATTTGATGATGTGGTTGGTGTGATACTCAGTGAGGACATGAGAAGAAAAACCATAGGAGAATCATCTAGCACCGCCTTAAGCTGTTGAGAATAGAGGAAGAGGAAGAGAAAGAGGCAAGAGTTCACATCGTGGCAAATCCAAATCACGTGGAAAAGGAAAGCTACAGTGTTGGCACTGTGGCAAAAAGGGTCATCTCAAGAAGGACTATTGGCAAAGAAAGGGTGATGGAAATGAAGGTAATGATAATAATGGTAACACTTCAGAAGCCAATATTACTGGACAAATTCTACAAGATGCTTTAATCTTATCTCTTGATAGAAATAGTGATTATTGGGTAATTGATAGTGGTGCTTCATTCCATGCTACCTCACATAAGGAATACTTCATAGATTATGTTTTTGGAGATTATGGACGGGTTACATTGGGAAATGACCAACCATGTAAAATCGTGGGTATTGGAAAGATTTTGATTAAATCCCCAAATGGATGTCAATGGGCTCTTAAAGAGGTGAGACACATACCAGATTTAAAGAGAAATCTTATATCGGCAAGTAAGCTTGATGGTGAAGGATACACGGTTGCATTCGGAGAAAATGCTTGGAAAGTTACTAAAGGTTCATTGATAGTAGCTAGAGGTAAATTGGTGGGTACTCTTTATTTACTTACTGATTTTTCTCACTTCTCCATGAATTTTGTTTCTATGGGTGAGAGTGCATCTTTGTGGCACCAAAGACTTGGCCATATGAGGGGAAAAGGTATGGAAATTTTACATTCAAGAAAGTTATTGCCTAAGTTAAAAGAGATTGATTTGGAATTCTGTGAGGATTGTGTTTATGGTAAAGCAAAGAGAGTTAGATTTCTCAAGGATGGCAAGGAAAGGAAGAAAGAGAAATTGGAGCTTGTGCACTCGGATGTTTGGGGCCCGGCTCGGGTAACTTCTCTTGGAGGTTCCTCTTACTATGTACTTTTTATTGATGATGCAACAAGGAAAACATGGATATATTGCATTAAGAATAAAAGTGATGTTTTTAATACCTTCAAGAATTGGAAAGCATTAGTTGAAAATGAAGCTGGAAAAAGGTTAAAGTGTCTAAAGTCGGATAATGGTGGAGAATATTGCGGTAGAGAATTTGATGTGTTTTGTTCTAAAAATGGAATTAGAAGAATCAAGGTAGTTCCAAGAACACCTCAAGAAAATGGGGTTGCTGAAAGAATGAATAGAACCATCATGGAGCGTGCTAGGAGCATGAGAATACATGCAGGCTTACCATTATTTTTATGGGCTCATGTTGTTGATACTGCGGTATATCTGATTAATAGAGGACCGTCTAGTGCCTTGGATGGAGGAATTTCGGAAGAGCTTTGGACGGGTAAACCGATGAAATTATTCTTTCCTTAAGGTATTTGGATGTGAGGCTTTTATGCATATAGACAAAGAGAACAGAAATAAGTTAGATGCTAAGGCCCAAAAGTGCTATTTTATTGGTTACGGTATTGATGGCTTGGGTTACAGATTATGGGATTGTGATAACCGAAAAGTCATTAGAAGTAGGGATGTCATATTTAATGAAAAAAACTTGTATAAAGATCGGTTGCGGGGAAAGAAAGAGAAAGAGGAAATTGCTGAATACATAGACCTTGATGGACACATAGAAAAGGTAACTCCAAAAGTGGTAGAAGATCAAAATGTACAGCAGCGGCAACAAGCACCTCAATCTCCGAGAAAGTGTTGTTAGACGATCTACCGGGATAAGTAAAATTCCTCAACGTTTCTCCGATTATGTTTTGTATATTGATCTTTGGTGAGCCAGAATGTTTTCAGGAAGCATTACGGATGGATACCGAGGAATAAGTGGGAGCTTGCAATGAATGGAGAAATGGACTCTTTATTCCACAACCAAACTTGGGATTTGGTTGAGCTACCCAAAGGTAAAGAGCATTGACCAATAAATGGGTGTACGGGATTAAAGAGGAGAATGAAGGGCATAAGAGATACAAAGCAAGACTAGTGGTCAAGGGATTCGCTCGGAAAAAAGGTATTGATTTTGATGAGATTTTTTCTCCAGTTGTAAAAATGACCTCTATTAGAGCTATTTTGAGTCTTATAGCTATAGAAAATTTGTATCTGGAGCAATTGGATGTGAAGACAACATTTCTTCATGGTGATTTGGAGGAGGAAATTTATATGCACCAACCGAGAAGGCTTTCGGGTGAAAGGTAAAGAGGATTGGGTATGTAAGCTGAAAAAGAGCTTGTATGGGTTAAAACAAGCTCCTAGACAGTGGTATTTAAAATTTGATAAGTTCATGGCTAATCAAAGGTTTGAAAGATGTCAAAGTGATCACTTGTGTATATTTTAAGCAAGCTGGAAATGGTAACTATGTTATTTTGCTATTGTATGTGGATGACATGTTAGTTGCAGGTACAAATATGCAAGATATAAACATGCTCAAGAAGAAGTTGGCTAAATCCTTTGCCATGAAGGATTTGGGAGAAGCCAAACAAATCCTTGGTATGAGGATAACAAGAGACAAGGAGAGTCACACTCTGAAATTATCACAAGCAAAATACATTGAAAAAGTGCTTAAGAGATTCAACATGAACAATGCAAAGTCTGTTGCTACTCCATTGGCAAAGCATTTCAAACTCACCAAAGATTTGTGTCCCAAGACACAAAAGGAACAAGAGCATATGGCTAAGGTTCCCTATGCATCAGCGATTGGAAGCTTGATGTATGCAATGGTTTGTACAAGACCAGACATTGCCCATGCAGTGGGAGTAGTGAGTAGATTTATGAGTAATCCGGGAAAAGGACATTGGCAAGCGGTAAAATGGATACTCAGGTACTTGAGAGGAACTTCAAATTATTCTTTGAATTTTGGAGGCTCTAATATATGCTTGAAAGGTTTTGTAGATTCTGATATGGCGGGTGATCTTGATGGTGGAAGGAGCACTACGGCTACATATTTACTATAGGAGGAGGAGCGGTTAGTTGGATTTCTAAACTCCAACACGTAGTTGCCCTTTCAACCATTGAAGCTGAATATGTTGTTGCTACAGAAGCAAGCAAAGAGATGGTTTGGTTGCAAAGACTAATGGAAGAACTGGGGAAGAAGCAAGAGGATAATAGGTTGTGGAGTGATAGCCAAAGTGCTATACACCTTGCGAAGAATTCGGCATTCCATTCAAAAACTAAACACATCAAACTCAGGTATCATTTCATTAGATCAGTAGTGGAAGATGGATCTTTGAAATTAGGGAAAGTTCACACATCACAAAATCCTGCTGACATGCTTACAAAAGTGGTGTCAAGAGAAAAGTTGAGCTTTTGCTCAACTTTAGTTAACCTTAAGGAATAAGAGGCCATGATGAGAATTTTTCAGTCCTTGGTTGCGGTATGGTGCAATGGAATTAGTCTCCAAGTGGGAGATTGTTAGGAATGGAGCCTAATTATGAGGAGGCTAAACTGGAGAAAGTTTCTGGATTTACTTGCGGGACGGGCGGGGAAAGTTTCTAGATTTACGGTCTGTTAGTCTACCGAGAGAAAGTTTCGGATTTACAACGGGACGACCGGGGAAAGTTTTTTTGTTTTTATCCCAAAATTAGATCTTTGGGAACTCAGTGTTAATCTTGGAATGTATTAAGAAAAGCAGTTTGTTTTTTTGTTTTTTTCTTATATATAGTTGTGAGGAAAAACAGAGAATACTATGACAATGAGAAAATTACTGTGTTGATTCCTTGTAAATATAGAGAGGAAATTACAGCAGATGTTTGTTGTAGGTTGTAACCCTCTATTGCTTGGATTGAGAAAGGAAGGACTGAAAATTCTCGGTGGATGTAACCCACATTGGGTGAACCACGTTAAAATCGTTGTCTCTTCTACTGTGTGTTTGTCTTATTTTGTTAATTATGCTGTTAAAGTTTGAAACACTATAATTGCTTTTCTATATTTTATATAGTGATTTACTCTAACACTATGGCCTTTTCTTCTCTTCTATAATTTGCAGGTTCATAGCTCTTGTAATGGGACCTTTTTTTTAGGTCACTAAAATATTTAGTCTTCTACTTGTTGTTACAAGTGTTGGAATGATTCTAATGAAGATCTTCCTAACTCTATTATAGGAAGCTTTCCAAATTTCTTTGAATATTCTTTTTCCTGCAACAAGATGTTAGAAACTAGAATGGAAGAATTTATAATTTTGGAGATAATGAACTTCACTAGTTGATTTGTCAAGCTAGTGGAATTTATGTTGAGTCCTAGTCTTCACGAGTTTTCCTATAACCTTGTGGAAATACTCTATCCAAATGTAATCTCAAATATTCTAGGATTGAGATTTAAGGATTTATCTCAATGTCTATTGTGGTGGCGTTTGCATGCAACGACGCACAGCGGCAGATCCAATTTGCAAATATGCAACAAAGTTCTTTATGGCTCTCCCTATTTCTATTGATCTACCATGTGCTTTGATACCACTGTTAGCTTTTGATGGGAGGTAGTACAACCACAAGATGTAGGATTAACTAATATGAGATAAATATAAAACTAATGGCACAATAATATGTAAGAAAATAAGGAAATGAACATCTACAAATAACTCAAAAATATGTCATTAATGAGAGTGAGAAAAATAGTATAATGCTATATAATGGAGGACATGAACACTCCATGAAAGTATATGAAGGAACTACATTGTACCTTACTACACACACATACACTGTGTACTACGCACTATGTAGTTACTATATCACTCTCTCCTACTTCACACTTCCTTCTTACTTACATGCTACCTATGAGGTATTTATATAGGAAGATAGATTGCTTGGCCTTTACTCTATCTAGGACTCGTACATGTGGACTACATGCACATTTATAACTTGCACATTGACCCTTGTGCATTTATTATAATACTTGAACTAACTAAATTTACTTTGAATTAAACTCCTATACTATATTGTACCAAAGGTGGTACATTTACATGACCTAAATGATGTAATATACTCTAACAACCAAAAGTTTTGATAAAAATTGATATGCACAACCATATTCTTGTTGATTTAGATCAAGGTTATGTTTAATTTTGTCAAGATATGTATAGTCTCCTCTGTATGTTGATTTTTGCTCCACATTCTTTGGGGGAAAAGAATTGTTGACTATTCCACCAAGGATCTCAGAGTCATGTTCAAAATCTTAACTATTTCCATGATCTACTCCCTAAAGCAACATTGGTTTCATGCTTTACATACCACATGAGACCTTGTGATCCATTTTGCCACAAAGTTTTTATAAGCTTGTTGTTCCACTATTGGTTCAATATTTGAATGATATCTTAGAATTCAATTGGCTCAAGTTCATGTTGATTGAAAATATCAAGTAGGCTTCTCCAAAGATCTTTGAAAATATTACAAGTAAATAGCAAATGATTAATTTTTTCACTATCCTTCTCACAAATAAAGCATCTTTATGGGCCTTACATACCCATTTTCCTTTTGTTTTTGTTGTCAAAATAGAGCCATGCACTACCAACCAACAAAAGACCTTTGGGGTTGAGAATCCCTTCCAGATGAAATCCCATTCACAATTTTGATTAATATTTCCTGCACTTTTGTTCAAAATATAAGAGTAAACCCTCTTAACTATTGGTTCAATAGGTTTGTTCTTCTTTGACCACATAGAAATATCCCGACCCTCTTGAATAACCTCGTGAATACTTTGCAATCAATGCTTGAAAATTTAATTTAGGTTTTTAAATTATCAGGGCAATCCTCCAACAGACCCTCCTTAACTATACAATCCTTCCAACCTGATTCATGATCCACCATCATGTAGAAATATTTAACTCTGCTTAGGTTCTTTTGATTATAGTACTCCCTTGCTACGTCTAGGTCTTCACAAGTCTCCAAGGGTTTGAGTCCTGCAATTGATTGAGAGAACATGTCTATATTTCCTTCTTTAACCACCCAGGTTAGATTTTATTTTAGGATTTGTAGACCTCCCAAGATGTTTTTCTAGATTGATGTTCCCTTGGGATTTAGGATACACTACTGTAATAAATCCTTGATATTTGCCCCACCACAATACTTATGGATGATAAGGGATGCCCATGGAGTTGAGGGGTTTAAAATCAATCTCCAAGCAATCCTTGTAGCCAAAGCCAGACCCATCTTCTCGACTTGCCTTATCCCCAAACCTCCAACTGATTTGGGATTGACTATCTTTGACCATTTAACTAAATGGTATTTCTTACTGTTATTTTTTCTACCTTGCCCACAAGAATGCTTTGATTTCTTTTTCAATCTCCAAACTAATGGCCTTTGGTGCCAAGAGTAAAGTCATCCAATAGATTGGAATTGCAGATAAAGTTGATTTGATTAAGATTAACTTACCAAGTTAAGGAATTGATTTTCCCAACTGCTCATTGCTCTCCTAAATTTTTCTACCTGGCACTTCCAGTCACTAATTTTGTGTCTTGCCACTTTGATTGGCATTCCTAGATAATTCATTGATTTGTTGTTCGAATTATATTGAAATTGAAGAATTTTGTAGATCTTTCTCTTGATATTTGTTGATACATTGATGAAGTGTATGGAGCTTTTGTCCTTGTTTATCTTACTACCCAAGGTTGCAGTGAAGTCCCCAAGAATGCCTCGAATTGCCTTAGTTGTTTGAATGTTGGCTCATCCCATTAGAAGATAGTCATAAAAAAATAATATATGGGTTGTAGGTTTGACATTGGTTGAGGCCTTGATACCCTTAAAGTCTAGTTGTTGTAAGGACATTTGAATTGCTTTGCTCAAATGACATAAGAGCAAACAAGAAGGGAGAAAGAGGGCATCCTTGTCTAATGCCCTAAATGTTTGAAAGAAGCTTGTGGGTCCACCATTTATCATCACTGCTGCTTTCGGTTTATCAATGCAACCCTAGGTCCATTTAATCCATCCTTCATTGGAACCCATTTGCTTTGAGATTTTATGCATGAATCTCCTATCCAACCTGTCATATGCACTAGATAGGTCCACCTTGACGACCATTGCTTTTTATTTATTTATAATTGCTGAATGAATAGATTCTTAGACTATGAAAATATTATCTTGAATGTGTCTCCCTGGTATGAAGCCCTCTTGTTCCATCGATATTATCTCATTTATGAATTTTTTGAGTCTATTGGCCATTAATTTGGATATAATCTTATATGATGTGTTACATAAAGATATAGGTCTAAATCTATCAAAAGGAACGACATTGTGGTTTTTGGGAATAAGAGTTCAAAAATACACATTAATGGCTCCATTAGTTCTTGACTCTTCAACCATACCCACCAAATATTTCTTAATTATATCCTAGCATGCCTTGTAGAAGTTGACCTGAAAAACCATTTGAACCCAAAGCTTTATCTTGTTTCATGTCTTGGATTGTTTTAAAAATTTCCTCCTCTTTTACTAGTTTGAAGAGCTCAAAATTCATTTGGGAAGTCAATTGATAAAATGAAACTCAAAATTTGTTGTTCCTCTTTATTATTCTCTATTTATTTATTTTTTGTTACATAGGGAAGTTGGTTACAACCACTATTTTTAGTAACTGGCAAGCGCAGGGTTCAAACCACAAGGATTGCTCCCAACAACCTATTCGTCTCATTGTTGTTGACCCAACGTGAGATGGAGATCGCTGGTCGCTTGGATTTTGTACCTTTGTCGTTAGTCTGGCGCACACTCAGAGGATTCAGCACAAACTACTACCTTTGCTAAAGCTGACAGCATGCCCCCAAGGTTTGAGCCTAGGTCTCTTCTTGGCAAGTACCTGGCCAATCAAGCCTTTACCAATTAGCCTATTCCTTGGGGGCTTTATTCTCTATTTATTCATTCAAGAGAGTTTTAAAGTGTATAATTGCCTCAGTCTTAATTTGATCTTGATCTTTGATTATTTCTTCTTCTTCATTTTTAATTTTAGTAATTTGATTAAATCCTCTTCTTTGGTTTGTTGCTTTGTGAATGATATTTGTATTCAAATCTCCCTTTTGTGGCTATAATCTTCTTGACTTTAACCTCTAAACTTGCTCTTCTCTCTCTTCTTCATTATCTATGACTCTTTGAGTCTGCCATTTTTCTTCCTCTTTATATAGATCATCTTTCCAACCCTCTTGAAGGGCTTTTCGTTCAATCTGAGCTAGATTCTTTCTTCTTGTTATTAATTGAGCTTATTGTTGATCTTTAATCTCCTTTGTCCATAACTTAAAATCTCTCTTGACATTCATTAGTTTTTTGTGGAATTGATACATTAGCATACCGAAAAACTTTCATTGTCCCACCAATATTTAACCCTGGATAGGAAATCTTCTTGTTCTATCCAAAGAGGTTGAAACTTAAAGGGCACATTTGAGACTTTTGGAAGAAAGTGATATTTGACAATGACCAACCAATGGTTTGAAATGGTACCTGAGAGAACCCTTGTTTTGACCACCAAAGAATCATATATTAAGCTCTCAGAGATTAAGCCGATCTAATCTTTTTGCAATCATCGCCCTCCCTTTTCTTCTATTATTCCAAGTGAACCAACCTTCTTTTGGAAGGATATCAACTAAATTAAATCGATGTATCCCCTTGTATATTTATGGATAAACTGAGTCATTTTTGTTGAAGTATTCCCTTTTTTCTCTTGGCTACTCAAAATAGTATTAAAATCTCCTCCCAAGATGATATGTTGATCATTTATGTTGTTTGTTAAGTTCTCAACCTATTGCCACATTTCTAACTTTGTCGAGGTGTCATTGGACCCATAGATGTTGATTACATTGAATGAGACCTTCAGGGAAGAGTCGTGGAAAGTTAAACATAGTCAATTGTTGCATGTACTATTCCTGACAACTTCGAGAGACCTGTTTTTCCACAATATGGTCAAACCACCAGATTGGCCATTGGAACTAATTGCTTCTAGATGGCAATTTTTCCAAATGCAGTCCTTTACTTGAGAAATTCCTCCTCACTCAACTTTGTTTCTTGAATTAATATTATGCTTGGTTTTTCATGGTTAAGTTTCCACCTCAAGGCGTTTCTTTTTTTAGGGGAACCAAGACCCCTAATATTCCAAGTTATAATTTTCATTTGAGGGGTTTTTCCCCCGACCTAGCCCTAAGAATCCTCGGATCCTCAAGAGTAATTAGGTACCCTCCGCTATAGCTTCTTTGGCTTGAATATCTCTCGTTGTTCCATTTGATGGCCTGCCTACACTTTTAGGAGATCCCTTCTCCTTAATCTTATCAAGTGGTAAATTTTGTTGCAGTTATCTCCACCTTACTTCAATTCCTTCAAATCATCCTCCTCATGGCTAGAAAATCATAGTCTATTTTCCTTGATTCAATATCTCCTCCTTGGTGCAATATCAACTGATCTATCAACTCTTCTTTAATCAGCAATTTGGTCAATCTCAACCCTTCCTCCAAACTTTACAACTTCAAATGACTAGAGTGCGGCTCTGATACCATTGATGGCAATTTAGCCAGATTATTTCACAAGTCCAATTTCCCAAGATCTTATTCAATCTCAATATTAAAGCATTAAACTCACTGATCAATATTTATAAATCTCATTCATAAAATAACAACAATATTTCTCAATAATAAAACTCGCAATATTATTCATAAATCATCAAGTATACATTTGAATTTGTTCTTGCTTGATTTCTTCGTTATACAATGCATGAAACTGTGTCTCCCTAATATAACCTTACAAGATGACTCTTCAATACTTCACTATTGCTCTCCTCAAACATCTGAAGATGCGTCATTTTCTATTCCTCACATATTACAAAACTTTCTTGACTCTTCACTTCGCATCTTGCCACATATCATGTGACTCTTCACTAATATATTTGACACCTAACTCCCATGATTCTTGACTTACATAACACTTTGCACGCTCACAACTCACACCTTGCACATTTTTTTTTTTTTTGTAAAAGAGGGTAAAAATTTATTAACTCAGCAAAACATTCATGATACAAAGAAAAAGCAGAAGCTATTCAGACATATCAACTCTCAATAAAGAAGAGAGAGATTGAGAGCAATCAGAAGAAAGTTGAGACCAATTTTGAACATCCCAACCATCTTGAAACTTAGAAGCCCATTTAGCTAACAAATCCGCTACCCTATTCCACTCCCGAGGAATATGCACAAAAGAAATGAAGTCCAAGTGAGCAGAGATATTAAGAATTTTCCGAGCAACCCAACTCAACCGCCAACAACCATGAAGACTATCTCCAGAATTTAACAAATTTATAACAATCTGAGAATCAGATTCACAAACAATCCGACGCCAACCCAAAGCATACCCTTGCTCCAAAGCATATAAAATTGCGAGTGCTTCCATGAAGTTATTAGAATGATGTCCCTTAAAGCAAGAGAAAAAAAAATTGGATAGTACCACTACTATCCCGCCCCACACCACCAATACCGGCATTACCCGGATTACCCCAGGAAGATCCATCCGTATTAATTTTCAGCACTCCCAGAGGAGGCGGATTCCATTTGCCGGCCCTCCGCACCCGATTATTCCGACCCATCCGTCTGCAAGAGACATTAGGACCAGGACCATTAACCATCAAGCCTAATCTTTCCATGATCTGACGTTCGCATGGTCCACAGGAGAAATAATCTGACATTTTGCAGACACAGTTTCCTGGATCATACGCAAAATCCTCTGCCAGACCTGGGAAGTAGTTAACTCCTTACCTTGGAAAATCCGACGGTTCCGTTCAAGCCAAATCTGCCAAAAAATGCATGAAGGACCAATACTCCATCCAACTTGTAAAAAGAAAGCCGTTGTAGGAGGCCGCCCCATACTCCTCCAAAAATCAACTATTGATGAAGCATGTGAACAAGGGTGATTCCATACTCCCCACCAATAATGCCGGACTTGTCGAGCAAAGTCACATTGGAGAAGTAAATGCCCAACGGATTCTTCAACCTTCCCACAGTTATAGCATAAAGAGGGGCCAGCAAACCCACGCTTTTGAAAATTATCCCAAGTGAGACAACGATTATGAGTAGCCTGCCACCCATAAAAACTACACTTCGGCCAAATAAACTTATTCCAAACTTGCTTCCACCACGGAACCTCCTCCTCACCAAACCGCTGCCGATCCAAAACACAATAACCAAGCGACAACCGAAAATATCCCTCTATTATCTCTTCCCCATGCTAGCACATCATCCCCGGTAGAGAAGAGCGAGGACGGCTAGCGAGAATACGGGCCAGCTCTGCCCTCGCATCCATAGTGCCACCAACAGGCCATTCTCGAGGATCCTTCCACTGGAGACTAACCATCTGACCAAGGACTTAACAGTTTTGAAATCTGCCACCTTCAACCATCTAGCATCCCAAAAGCATTGAGCAAGATCTTGAAGATGCGGAAACTCGCTAAGAAGAGGAGCAAAGCCATCCCAAGAATCCTGCCAAAAAAGAGCCCGAGACCCAGTATAACAAATCCAGAATAACCCCTGCTTAACCAGCTCTGCTCCCTTTTTCAAAGTATTCCAAACAAATGATCCTCGACCAGTCAAGCAGTATCGAGGAATCTCTGAACCTTCCACTCCCCTAAGATACTTGTGGGAGATAATCTTGGCCCAAGTTTGCTCCTGATTACTACACCAACGCCAATACAGCTTAGCAGCCAAAGCAGTCCCAGAAAGAGAGCTTAGACGAAGACCCAACCCCCTAACACTTGCACACTTCTCACAAAGGCACATACATTAAAAAAAATATAAATCACACTCCCTAATCTAATACTTACAATGCTACCACATGCTACATATTCCCAAATAATGTAATATTTCCAATACACTACCCCTAAGGAAATAGACATTTCTACAAGCAAACTTTCAACAAACTACATTAATAATTTAGTAATCAGTGCCCCTAAGGGTTAGGTGGTAATCAGTGCCCCCAAGGGTTGGGTGGATTGGTAGTTGTTTGTTTGGCCAAGCACTTACCAAGAAGAGACCTAGCTTCAAACCTTGGGGGCATACATGTTGCAAAGTTAGTAGTCTATTATGAATCCTCTAAGTGCACGTCAGACCGATGACGACGATACGAATCCCAAGCAGCTAGTGGTCCTTTTGAGACTGGGTCAACAATAATGAGGTGGTATAGGCTTGTTGGGAGCAACCCCTATGGTTGAACCCTGCACTTTTTTTTTTTTTGATTACATAGGAGAGTTGGTTCCAACCACTATTTTTAGTAACTGATCAACGTATGGTTCAAACCACAAGGACTGCTCCCAACAAACATATTTGTCTCGTTCTTGTTGACTCAGCGTGAGATGAGGACCATCGATCGCTTGGGATTCATACGTCGTCTTCAATTTGGTGTGCACTCAAAGGATTCAGAACAAACTACTACATTTGCAAAGGGTTGGCTTCCCCCAAGGTTTGAACTTAGGTCTCTTCTTGGTAAGTGCCCAACCACACCTGTAGTTACCAATCCACCTAGCCCTTGGAGGTTCTTATTTTAGGTTAGTATGAGAAACCCCTACGACTAACGCATAGGGCTGAACAATCTTCTCCCAACCATGACCCCTCATAAATCCGAGAACTACTTTTATTAATTTAAATATTTTAAATTTAAATATCTACATGTAAAAAAAAGTAGCCAATAATCGAATACCTTGACTTTATAAACACGTGAAGATTAAATTTACCCACTTCAGTCATTTAAAATTTAAAAGTACTAATATATATAATATTTTATTTTAAATAATTTAATAATAATAATAATAATATGCATTCGTTATCAAATATATGGTTCTTTTCATCATTTAAAACTTCACCTATAGTTAGCATTATTAATATTTTAAATAATTTTATATGTTAAACTTTAAAAAATTATTATAAATTATGTGAAATGTGTGAATGGTATGCATTCATTTTAAATTTATTAATATATTAATTTTCAAGGGATAAGTTCAAAAACACAACTACGTAAAAACCATCTCGTTCATTATTGACCATTTTTTCTACCTCGTCGCAGATTCCTTCGAATCCACTATCTACTCAATTTGAAATTTAAAATTTAATATATATATAAAAAATGGTCTTCAAACTTGCCTGAAACGATCACTCTGCATGGAAAAAGGTCGGTGGGAATCCAGAAAGCAGATGGATTGAATGGAATATTAATTCAAAACGTGCAATTTTCATATACAGCTCTCAAAAAATCCATCCCATAGATAGTCAACAGACAGGTCCTATGAGACTGGAAACGTGAAGAGGCTTCCCAAGTAATCCCTTCGATTTGACCAAAGGAGCTTCAGGTTCTGTCCATGTTTATCCCCCACCCCCAAACAATATCCTACTTTATCTGCATATTAGCACGAAGCCTTGTGACTGTTTTGGTCTGATAACAAATTAGCAGAACCCACCATCGTTTGCAACATGTGAAAGTAGAGCCCTACCTATATTGAAACAACCTATTATTATGTTCTATATCCTTTACCAATTCTTGTTTTCCTGTTGATCAAATCAAAGCAAAAGGCCTGGTTGAATGCATCCCTCACTTATTGATGCTCTGTTTTATACCCAAACAGAAGGAAAGAAAGAAAGCAAAAATGAGATAAGAAGTGCTGCAAACATGTCCTCAATGCAGGGAAGGACAGAGGTTACAAGGGAAAGAATACTGTGATGCAAATAAAACTAATTCAGAATTAGAAGTTATTAGCATCCTTAGAGAGCACTGCAAAATAAAAACTAAAACAAAATTTTCTTTTAGTATTTGGTTATCAATTGTCAGATTCACTTGCTGATCCTTACTGTCCTTGCAATGTGGCAGCAATAGGTTTTGTATTTTCTGGGGGGCATGATCCCTTATTTTTCTCTTCCTATTATCCTCTTCCTTCTTCGGAGATGCTGATCACACACCGGCAGCCTGCTCACTGCATTGAGTTACCTGCTGCTGTTAGTCAAGTCTCGTCTTCTGTTCTGATGCACACACCTACAGGGGTCCTTGCACACATAAGCTTAACCATGCTGCACAACAAAAAACTCGGGCAAAAAGCTTCCTTTGACCCTTCAACTGCATTATTCTCCCCCTGCAAAGAAAAATCTGAACCTCCTGGTTCAGAGGGCTCCATTTTCAATCCATCTTCACGAACATCTGCTCGTCGGTTTCTAGTCTTCAACAGAACTTTATGCCTTTTCTTGATCCAAGTGATTCCTCTTTTCTTCAGAAAACATCATGGGAGCCTGCCAAGCTCTTCTTGGTTTTTATCCTCTTCCCAGGGGATATCTTACATCCGCCAAGAAAAACAAAAAAAAAGGCAAAATTATTGTTAGCAACAATAACTACACATTGATGCCCTTTCGTCACAACTCAATGGATCGACTTTTCATCTTCCATGCTTAGATTTACCATTTTAGATTTACCATTTCAAAAAAGGCTTTTGTATTGGACTGTCTTGCTGCAATCAATTCCAGATTTCATGATGAAAGCTGATGCCTTGTTTTTGTTCACTCATCACCTGCATCCTCATAGGAAACATTTCCTCTTTTTTCTTCTTCTCACACTCCTCCACATGTTCCATGCACATCAGCCTCAAACACATCACCTTTGTGCACGTAACTCTGTGCATGATCACCCGTAGTTTCAAATTCCTTGTGCAGCCTCTTAGCCGCATGTTTCTCGTTATTCTCGTCAATCTCAACCACGAGGGACTAATCCCTTCTTCCAGTTCCAAATTGGTTTGCTCCATCTACCGTCGCAACAAGAACATTCTCCTTGCAAGAGAGATTTTTAAATCATTTCTCAGGTCTTCTTACTCCATGAGGAACTTCTCTTAGTTCCAACAATACATGGTGATCCATGCCATCTTTCTCCTCTTCTCCTCTTTTCCTCTTTTCTATGATGTTTGAGTAAACTCTTCCCTCAAGATCAGCTCCTTCAAGTTACTAATCTCCTCTATTATCTTCTTCTTTTTCTTTCCTCCTCTCTTGTTTCGTCTCTAGTTTCATTTTTCCAATCTGCTATAACTCACAAGGTGAAATCTCCTCTATGGAGATAGTTCAAACCCTCTCTCTCAATTTCTTCTATTATCTTATACTCACTGCAACCACTGCTTCACTCAAGAATCTTTAGATGCTGTGAAGATACCAAACTGATGCAGCCTCATAGAGGGCTCTGCTACGCACAACTTTAACCTCTGCAACACGTCAACAGGTTTCTGCCACACACAGGGCATACAACAGAAAAAGCACTCAGCAGTCATATACCCGTCATATAACAGCAGCAATATATCAGCAAACTATCACAGCAGCATACAGCCTATTCAGAAATTTATATTTCAAATGAAAGTTACAACACACTCCTTGAACAGGAGTCACCCATAGCAGAAGCTGAATATTGCTAAAAATTTCAGGAGGGAAAGCCTGTTGCTCACTCTGGGTATCTACCCTAACTTTATATAAGGACCCTACAGCCATAGAAACCTATCCTCCATTATGTCTCTATACCTCTCCACTTAACTACATATGTACATGCTCAGACTCACAGTGACAGTAGGCCCATACTACATTTTTTCCTACAAGACATCTCTGACATCAACTCTCACACATACTAGTTAAAGTATTGATACTTGTCGATGCTTCTCACATTCTGTCCAATTTCACGTTTTTATCATCCACACAGAAGGCCCTTGCTCCGACTAACGAGAAACTTTAAGTATCCATGTTAAGCCGACACCATGTCCGACATTGCTTAATGCGATCCCTCAGAACTTAAGGAAATAAGCACAGTATAGCTCAAGGGATGCCAAAATGTGCCACCCAATCCGAGGAGGGGACACAGTATCTTGAAAAGACATTATGCATATTTAAAGACTCTTCAGTGTCCAGCACAGATTAGAAACCTGCGAAAATGTTGTTCCTTGAATAGCTCACCCATCAAAAGCATCAAAATGTTGCTTAGAACATTTCCACCCATCCCCTTACAGACAGGTTTCCTCTGTCATCTTCTCCTATTTGTTATTAAGGACTTCAAGAACAGCATGAGGATTCCAGTGTTGTCATCGATTTGGCTATAGCAAACCTATAGTTTTTCGGGTAGTTATTAAAAGCTAAGTGAAAAACTGGAATTCTTAATTGTAATAGTTTAAAAATTATGATAATTGTAATATAAAAATTATAATTTAAATAATTATAATTAAAAAATTCAATTTTTTTTTTCCAAACAGCCTGCCGAGAGGTCCTTTCGGTATAAAAATTGACTATTCCGATTGTCATGTGTGGTCTTTTAAATTTGTTAAACCGCACCTTAATGGGATTTCATTTCACTGTAAGAATCTCCTTTCGATATATAAATCGCTGGTTGTGAGTTGAGGACCAAATAACTCTGAAAATGAGGTTGAGTTAAATCCTGCTTTGCAACTACCTTCGGTAATATTTTTCATCTTGTTCGGATAAATACAATTAAGCAGTCAACAAAGAAAGAGAAATATGATAGTTCATAACAATTAGAATTATTCATTCACATTCAACTAAAAGGGGATCACAAATTTTTCATAGAAAGCAAGTAAATTCAAGCAATGCCATTAACTTGATATCTATCAAGAGAATATGTAATGTTACAGAGTTCACTCCATACATTCCTTCCATCGCCTTCCCTAAGCAGAATGAATGAATTACGGACTCTGCAAAGAACAAGGGTTTTCTGTTTCTAGCAGCATCACTTGTCATAACATGTCTTGCTATGAAGCTGATGGCATACGAGAGATCCAGCTGCACATGATTAGAAAATCCTGCTATTGTGCACAAAGGTCATGCACACCCCAAACAAGCCCATTTGAATGCTAAAATCATTCAGGGCTGAATATACTTTTGACAGAGGAAATAGTTCCCAGGATTGCAAAAACAGCGCCAAAAAAGATGATAAGAACATCTGCAATCAACTGAAGTTTATGGCAATCCTTTCTACAAGCAACCATGTGAAAAGCAGCGGGCAATACAAAGCCCAGAACACAGCAAACGCTGCTGCCTACCAGAGACAAAAAATCTGCGAAATTGGGCACCAGCAAAGCAACTAACGTAGTCAGGAAAACTGACAGAGACCTTAACAAAAAAGAATACTGGCCTGCGTGGAACCAGCTCTCCACAACCTCGTGCACAGGATTCATCATCAGAGGAAATGTGAAGAAGATATTTATTGAGAGAGCCACATGCACAAGATCTATCACCAAACTCTTCCCTAAATTCAGCGTAATGATGTCTCTGGTCGCGTCTCCATATGCAAAATAGCCCAAAGCCCCAAAACTTCCATAGGTCAGCGTGATGAGCAGTATGGCCAGGCCCAGGATTCCGCCGAATTTGTGCTTTTTATCTGCTATAACCTCCAAAGGTACCACCATGCCAATTCCTTCGAAGGCATAGATGGCCACACCGATACCATAAGGAATGACGCCAAAACTGGTGAAAGCCCTCAAATGAGGGCTGCTATTCAAATAGATAACGATGTCCTCCGCCATCACAACCACCATCGCCGCGATGTCCACAGCATCGGCGAAAATACTCAAAGGTGCCAAGTGGGTGAGGGTTCGAATGGCGTTGAGCCCCACCTGGAAAGGGAAACAGGCCCATATGAACAGGGTTTTTGCAGCCATTCCTAGTATCTTATACTCTCCCAGAAACAGCCTGTTTGTTGAGGGAAAGAGAGGATAATTACTATTAAGCATTGGCTCAGGGTTAGACAAAATAGAAGACAGGCTGTTGCCGATAAAAATGAGGTAACTGACGCAGAAGCCCGCCTGGCTGAGAACTATCATGGTGTCTACCGTGGCCTTCCCAGTCGGACCGCTGACGGTAAAAGCCACATCGCCAAAGCTGCCGATTTTGACATAGCCCTCTTTTTCCAGCTTCCTCTTTGTCCAGAGCAGCAACATCATGCAGTAATATGTCAAACCCGCCACGGTTCCCAGCATTATAATTCCGGCGAGCCATCCCGTTTTCATGAAAGTATAGGGCAGTCCCAGGACGCCCGCCCCTACAATGGCGATCAATATGTTGCCGAAAGATTTAGAGGGAGACGAGAGGGGTTGCGACTGCGAATGCTGGGGTAAAAGGGGCGCATCATCCAGAGGGGCCTCATTGCGACTCGAACTCGTGCCCCTCTCGAACACCATCCTTGCCCTTCCCAAATATCTGATCAAATCGATTTTGAGCGAAAATCCAAATATTCGATGAAATCTCCTTCGTGGGGATTCAATGGACAAAACCTTTTAATAAGCAATGCCACTTTGCGTATCGTGGTTGGAGATGGATGGGGAGATATGATTAGATGCCGTGAAAGCCATTTGGCAAGACGTGATTTGACATCATTTACTTCAGTAAATGTCGGCGTGGATATATGTCCACCGTCACTGGGATCGCCCGGAAATGTAGAAATGGCGACTAGGACTACGCGGCAAAGGAACAAATTTGGACAGTGAGCAACTCTTCTCCCTATAATTAGGTATGTTTATCTCTTCTCCTACGTCTCTGACAAGGATTTCTAGGGAGAATTCTAAGTTGAGCATCAAACCGTCTAGGTTTTAGGGTTTCAGTGAAATGGTAAATGGTGATTTTGATTGGGAATGATGAATATGGTTCGAGTCTTTTCACCACAGTCCTGAATTTAAGTTTTGTGTTTAAACTAGAACAAAAATTCAAGGTGAGTAACTTACCCTTGTGCTATTTCAAGTAATAAGCCAACCCAGATTCTGCTGCGTTGCCTTCCAGCAGGCTTCGAGTTCTAGCCATGGATTTGATATAAGGAATTGGTTATATTTACAATATTTTTAAGTAGGTTTAAATTTTAGAATTTTTTTCTTATAATTTATAATTTTATTTTTATTTCACCTTGTTGACCACATAAAAGAAAGACCATAAATTACTCAAAAATTTTATTAAACTGATAGGCACTCAACATTCTAATTTAACAAACCCCACAATTTAAATCTAAATCTATCTCTTGGTAAATGTGAAAACTTACCAATCGAGGGTTTCAGCCAGCAAATTTGAACGAGCTCTGTTAACTAAAAAAACGTTTGTTACGTTTAAAATTGGAAGAATGAAAGAATGAAAGGACATAAATTCAATGTCCATTTTTTTATGGTTTGACCGACCGCCGGAAGGCGAATAGAAAACAACGATTGTATACCAGCAATGGCATCTTATTAAGATATAAGAATGGTTATTATTATTAAATTAAAATAATATTATTAAAAAATTATGGTCAAGAACAAGAATTTTGTTAAAGATTTTTTTCCTTTATAATTTAATTTTGATGATGCATTGTAGGGCCGGAAATTTGGAGTGAAATGTCATATACATCTTTTTAAGATGTGATTGAATGAATGAAAGATTTTAATTACGTCCGCGAGACCCAAATATGGTCTATGGGACCTCAAATATGGAAGTACAATTACTCAAATTATATCATATGATCTTTAATATCTTTAAGAAGGTTGTTCCTTCTCCTGTTGATTTGTGTTAGCAATTCTCCAACTTTTTTTATTTTACTGTCTTCAAATAAATCTGTCATAAACTCGTTCCCAAGTGTTTCTTTGTATTTGTCACGGATATATGAAAAACTCGGGCATTTATAGATGAAGTGTTCCTCTGTCTCTATTGCCTCTGTGCTGCATAGAGTACATATCCTTTCTTCCCATTGTTCTTTGGGCGTTGTCCATCTCCGTGTTTCACATCTAAGCTTATGAGAGCTAGTCCTTATCTGAGCAATGAGTATTTTTTCCTTCCACTTGATTTCGGCGCCTATATACGCTTTTTTCCTTGTGGTCATACGTTGGGTTAAAATTTGCAATATAATATTGTCTTTTCTTGCTTGCATTTTTCCACATTCCACTTCTGAACTTTTCATTCACATAATTTTGTATGTCTTTGTTGACATTTGGGCATTTATTTATGTTGATTTCCCAACGTTTCATCCATTTCTGATTTTGTTTCATCCACGTATTCTTTCGCCTATGCAACTCTTCGTCCCTAGCTGCCCTAGGCCATCTATCATTTGTCATGTTTTTTGTTTTTTTCAAGTAACATAACAGCTTGGTCATAGCAATTGCTTCTAAAGGGAACATTCCAGTTTCAACTAGAATAATTTCATAAGGGGTTGTGGTCTTAATTTTGAGAAAGTTCATGATTAGATATTTTTGAATCCTTTCTATTTGCCTCCATTTTGCATTTGTTGTGCCACTAGCCCACACCTCGCAACCATACAACAGAACCAGTGTAACAAGTAGGCCAAATAAGACCTTGGTGGTCATCTAGTCCCACAACTCGGCATTCCTACACCTGTTTTGGAGTGCATATAGTGCTCTCCAGCCACTTTGAGTTCTTTTCATCCTATATGTATTCCAATTAAGTTTGTCATGAAAGTCTATGCCCAGGTATTTGTATTCTACCACTACATCAAGCGGTTCTCCCGCAAACTGAAATTTGAGTTGTTGCTTCTTCTTTTTTGTTGAAAAAATCATAATTTTTGTTTTGCTCGTGTTCACCTGCATCCCAACTTCTTTACAAAAGAGTTCTAGAGCTTGAAGGTGATCTTCTAGATCTTTGGTTGTTTTGGCCACAAGAATTACATCATTTGCATACATGAGGAGTTTTACCACATATTTGGCTAAATGCACACCCTCTCCCCCAAATTTGTTTATCCATTCTTCTAACTTGTCAATGTATAGCCCAAATAAGGTCGGAGATAGAGGGCAACCTTGTTTGACACCTATGTCACTACCAAAACATCAGATAACCCTTCCTGTGTTCTGATTCTAGCCTTTACATGCTCATATAGTCTGTGAACTGCTGCCCTGTAGTGAATTGGAACCTCTAGCTCTTTCATTCTGCTCCATAATTTTTTCCTTGGCATTGTGTCAAATGTCATTTTGAAGTCTACAAAACAGCAAAAAGCCTCCTCTTTTTTGTCCCATATTTTTTCCACTGTGTCTGAGCGTGATACAGTGATTAATAGTTGAGTGCTTGGGCCTAAAACCTGCTTGCCCCTTTGCTCT
The DNA here is from genome assembly GCA_028583015.1 of Wollemia nobilis. Lineage (NCBI taxonomy): Eukaryota > Viridiplantae > Streptophyta > Pinopsida > Araucariales > Araucariaceae > Wollemia > Wollemia nobilis. Next base: position 688,515 of record JAQPPZ010002816.1, read on the forward strand.
CTTTCCCTTTTCTTCTGCCCATTTGCTGATCTTGCGCTCTATCATACTTCCAAACAACTTTGCAAAGAGAGGGTTGATCATGATAGTTCGATAGTTTGAGGGATTATTTACATCTCCACTTTTAAACAAAGGAATGGTCAAGCTAGTTGTCCACTCGGTAGGGAAGCCATTTTGTATGACCTCATTGAATTTTTTTTTGATTTGCGGTGCCAAGATATCTACCCCCCATTTTATATGCTCTGCTTGAAGATTTTCTATGTCACGGGCTTTACCAGTTGCTAACTTTTTTATCCCTTGAATAATGTCTTCAATTGTGAAAAGTTCTTTCTTGACAATGATAGTAGGAGGTGTCTCTTGCTGGTTACTACGCTCGCTACGCTTGTTTTGAATACTCCAACCACTGATTAACTGTTATGTTATTTTCAGTTTGCATCCTTTTCACGCTTAGTTCCTTTCAAAAAAATTTTGGTTCATGCTTCCCTAAATAAATCAATTCTTTCCTCCTTGTTCTAGTGTATTCTTCTTTTTTTGCCCTTACCAGTTTCTCATATGCTTTTTTGTTTGCTCTTATTTTACCCGTTGGTTCCTTTAGTAATCTTCGCATTTTTTTGCAATCTTCATCAAACCATGGGTTGGTTGGGAAGCTATTCCTTTCTTTCTTTTTAGGTTTAGCTCTCTTGCATTTGTTTAGAGCTTCTTGAATAACGTGCATTAACCATTCACTCTTAATGTAATCTCTACTACTGTGATGTAGTTCTTCCCTTTCCTGTAACTTATTATTTAATACTGCTCTAAAATTCTGTCGATTTTCATCTAATAAGAGAATGTTTCTCTTATGAGGATATTTATTTTGATTGCCTTGCAAGTGTTTTTCCCTTGGTTTGTCTCTATGCATTTGAAGTTTCATAACAATTGGGTTCTGATCTGACTTAAGTTCCACTGGAGAATCTTCCACTTCTAGCTCCTCTATTTTTGGTATGTAATTCCGTGAGCATATTACATAGTCTATTACACTTTGTCCCTTATATGTTTTGCATGTATACTTTCCTGAATTTTTCCATTTGTTCATCCCATTGCAAATAATCAAATTGTATATGCTTTAAAGACCTAACAACTCTTCTCCATATTGCGTGATAGCCTCATGCTTATCTTCCAAGTCCTGGCCCACTGTTGATTTCCTCTTCTGGCATCCAAAGAGGATTAATCTCAATATCTTCGTTACCTTCTAGAATGTTAGCTTGCTTATTTGCTGTCCTTGCATTGAAATCTCCAATTAATATAATCTCCCCCAACTTACTATATATTGAAATGTCTCTTTTTAGGGAGGAGTATGGGTCTTCTCTGTTAAGGTCATGTTTCTTATAGAATTTAGAATTCTTGGGAGCAAAATAACATGTTGTTATGCTAATAACTGACTTATTTTCTATGATCTTTATCCAGATGTACTGTTTGTTTTCATCTTGTTTTTCAATTTTAATGACCCTATCCCATTCCTCTTTTATTAAAAGAGCATTCAACCACAAATTTTTATGCATGTTGTGACAGATAGAAATGTATGAAATTTAACATATTATATTTATATATATAATATCAAAATATTAAGATATAATTATTTTTAATAAATTATATATGATTTTTTTGTTAGGAATTATTCTTATTAAAATATCAAAATACTGTATTTGTTTAGGTCAACTAAATTATATTTAATATGTTTTTTTATCACAAACAATTTTTATTTTTTTTGTTCTCAATATCATTTTGATTAAGAGAGAAAATCTTACTTGACCGTTTTCTTTCAAAATTTGAATTTTACCATGATGAAGATCAACACACGGTGCTGGTTAAATTATCTATTATTTGATTTCCTTCTCTATAAATATGCTCATATTTCTAGAAGATTACCTCCAATGACAGATGATGAACATCAAATATTATTATATATCCAATCTTCAAGTCCATTTTTATTGATAGCATTAATGATAATTTGTGAATCCTTCTCAATTGAAATACATTTCCATGTTTTTTCTATTGCAATTTTAATCCATATAAGAAATGTCCTAGTCTATACATTGTTAGTTGAAGTTCCATATGATTATGAGTAAGGATAATTTTATCTTTATTATTTCAAAAAAATACACGTCTCCATTAGCTTTTCTAGATTTCCTTTCGAAATTAAAACATAATAAACTCAATTTCTAGATATTTTCATTTTACCCAAGGTTGAAGTAGATCCTTTATTTTAATTTCATTGTCGCGTATAACTCGTCCAAGTATGTTCAAATCCTATAACCAAGTTGTAACCATCTCTTTCGAGACTTTCCATTATGAACACCATATTTATAAACATTCTACAAGAGAGACAATAATATGATACCAAACACATGATTTTGAGATTTATTTTTTAAAATTTTTGGCAACGACCAATCCTCCACAAAATATATAATCCTTTAGCTTTGAAATAATTAATCCAACATTTCATCAACTCTTTTAATGTCAATGGAGCTACCTAATGTATTTATATATTTTTAAAAATGAACTCCAAATGGTGTGAGCAAAGTGACAATAAAAAAGTAAAGAGTTTGATGTTGGCAAATCCTTCTCACATAAGGCACATCTAAAAGATTCATGATATCCTCTTCTTTGTCGATTTTCTCTTATAGGAATATTTATTTGAACTCCTAACCAAAGGAATGTTGAGGCCTTAAGAAGAGCCTCCAGTGACCAAAGCTTCTTCCAAGGAATATTTATAGGAGTAGGAAAGTTTGATTGCTCTAAATCCTCATTTTCCAACTTGACTAAGTATCTACCATCTTCTTATAGATTCTAAATCAACTCATCCTTTTATGTGAAAATTGACAAATAAAACTCTTGAAGCATTTTTTGAAGTTCATTTGTAAATTGTTTGAATTGCTCTCCTTCAACCAGGTTACTAATAGAAATCCATGATCTAGAGTGTTTGCTCAATTTTAATATAGTCTTTGACCTTTGGACCTTTACAAGCTAGGTATGCTTGAGCCAACGATTTCCATTTTGACTCGGAGATAAGAGGATAAGGCTTTAACCAAGAATTTGTATAATTCCCCTCATTTTTTGATCATCTAATATATTTATTTATCAAATACAAACTATGATATGAAGTTCCATGTGTAGAGCAAAGGGGCCCTAATAAACTAAATCTAGAAAAACAATAAATACAAAATCAAAGAAAAAAAGAAGAAGATAACATATACACACATAACATAGTATTTCACCTGGGAAACCCTTACAAGAAAAAAAAACCAACACAATAATATCTCCTTATTGTATAAACTTGATCATCTCTAATATAATAATGTTCATCTCTCATCTCTCTTCAAACCCTGATGCAAGTGCAATTAAATAATAACACAAGAGCGAATTTTACAATACCATGGGAAAAAAACCATGGGTTCAAATAGTTAACCCTAAACAACCCATATGGGTCTAAAAATAGATTAAGAAACCCTTAAAATTTTGTCGAGGGACAGGCTGCTTATGGCCCGATCTGGCCTCGAACCCCGACAAGGATACATGAAAAGTGTTCAGTACCTTTAGATTTAACCCACCAGAATAACATGGAAAATATTCAACATATTTCTATGGTTGTAGGTTCCTTATATAAAGTTAAGGTAGATATCCAGAGTGAGCAACAAATTTTTCCTCTTAGAATTTCTAGCAATATTTAGCTTTCGCTATGGGTGACTCATGATCAAGGAGTGTTGTAATTTTCATTTGACATATAAATTTCTGAATAGGTTGTATGTTGTTGTGATAGTTTGTTGATATATTGTTGTTGTTATATTACAGGTATATGACTGTTGAGTGTTTTTTCTATTGTATTCAACTGTGTATGCCCTGTGTTTGGAAAAAATTGTTAACGTGTTGCGGATCTTAAAGTTGTTCATAGCAGAGCCCTATTTGAGGCTGCATAAGTTTGTTATCAAAGCATCTAAAGATTCTAGATTTAGTTTATTGAGGTCTCTTTGATCTACATTTGGTATCAAAGCTAGTTTTTAGCTTTGTTCAAAGAGTAAGAGTTTCAACCTTGTGAAAAAAAATATTCTTGAGTGGGAGTCGTACGCAAAAAAATATGGACAAAGGAAAATGATGGGAAACATACAGGTAGAGACTAAAAAATTTAATGGAAAAAATTTTGAGTTATGAAAACTCAATATGGAGGATCTATTGGTTAATAGAGATCAGTGGATTGTGATCTCAGGAATAAACCATCAATGACATATGAAGATTAGCTGAATATCAACAAGAAGGCAAGGAACTCTATCAGATTGTGTTTATCTATTTCAATATTATTGAATGTATCAACAAAGACCACAACAAATTGTTATGGGATAAGCTGGGAACTTTGTATCAGATAAAGTCGTTGGTAAATAAACTCTTTCTCTAGAAAAAGTTGTATTCACTTTGGATAAATGATGGTGACTTTGTGGTTGAACATCTAAATACTTTTAACACTGTGATAAGTCAATTAAACTCTATTGAAGTAAAAATAGATGAAGAAAAAAAGTGTAATACTTTACTTTTTTCATTACCTGATTTGAGGGATAACCTAGTTATGGCTATCACTAATACTACTTCTACATTAAAATTAGAGGATATAGTAAGAACATTGCTATCTAAAGAAATGATACGCAAATATTGTAAGGATAATTATTAGAAGGATGTTTTGGTTGTGAGAGGACATTCTCAAGAAAGAAGCAAAAATAAATCAGGAGAAAAGAAATCATAATCTAGGGGTGAATGTGTTGCTCCGAAAAAGAAGAAATGTTGGAAGTGTGATAAAATAGGGCATTATACAAGAGACTAAAGATATAAAAATATTGATAATAGTCTATCATTAAATGTTGGAACTTCTATAGAAACAAAAACCACAAATGAAGATTCAAAGAACTTATTCTTAGTTGTAGCGTGCTCAAGTGAATGCCATGACTCATGGTTGATTGACTCAAGTGCTTCCTTTCATATGACTCCTCATAGGGAGAGGTTTGTAAATATGAAAAGATAAATGAAGGTGAAGTCTTCTTAGGAGACAATTTGACATATAAAATAATAGATCAAGAAAGAGTCAAGTTGAGGTTAAAAGATAAAAGAATTAAAATCCTTCTTGATGTGCTTTATATTTCAGGTTTGACAAGGAATCTAATACTCGCAAGATGAATGATGCGGGTGTGATTATAGTATTCAATAAGGATAGTTGCAAGATGTTTCGTGGAGTCATGGTGTTGGTGAGGGGAGTTCGTACAATAATTTTGTTCAAACTTGAGGCTAGCATTGTAAGTATTAATTGCAATAACTTTTTAGTTGTAGAGGAGAATAATACGGTAGAAGCGGCTCCGAGTATTCTTGTAGCAAAGACAATGTTGTGGCATCAACACATGGGGCATATTGGTGAGAAAGACCTTCAAACATTAAAAATAAAAGGTATGGTTGAAGGAATTTTTGATTGCCCATTAAATTTTGATTTTTGTGAGCATTGTGCTTTGGAAAGCAAACCCAAGTCAAGTTTCCTAATAGTGCTACAAAATATGAAGGAATTTTACATCTAGTTCATAGTGATGTGTTTGGATCTGCAAAATTACGATCGTTAGGTAAATCCATCTATTTTGTTACATTTATAGATGACTTTGCAAGAAAGACCTAGGTATATTTTTTATGGAACAAATCTAATGTTTTCAATAAATTTAAAGAGTTTATGGCTCTTGTAGAAAATCAAATATAGAAAAGGATAAATGTTTTGAGAAGCAATAATGGTGGTGAGTATTGCTCTAATGAATTTAAACTTTTTTGTAAGGAATATAGAATAGAAAGGCAGAAAACAACTTCTTATACTCCACAACAGAATGGAGTTGTAGAAAGGATGAACATAATATTGATAGATAAGGCCAGAAGTATGCTAAGTGGTGTAGGGTTAGAAAGGAAATTCTGGTTAGAAGTCGTATTAACTACTTGTTACCTCATCAATAGATCTACTTCAACTTTGGTGGACAAGACTGCACATGAAGTGTGGATTGGTAAGAAACCCTCTCTTAGTCATATAAGGGTGTTTGGTTGTGATGCTTATATATATGTCCCAAAAGAGAAAAGGACTAGACTATAAATACAAAAAATGTATATTTGTGGGTTATAGTATTGGTGTTAAAGAATATAAGTTGTGGAACCCAGAAACATAGAATATTGTTTACAGTCATAATGTGATCTTTAGAGAAACAAAAGGGGTTTCAAAATAAAAAATGCAACCAAGCAAAGAACCTAAAAATAGTTCAAGTAAAAATGGAATAGGAGGAAGAACATGTGGTAGAACTTGGTGCTAAATAATAAGATGAACTACAGAGAGACTCTGAAGAGGAAAATTCAAAAGAATAAGGCGAGGAGGAAGCTGAAGATGTAGAACCTAAAATTCCAAGTTTGAAGAGATTAGATCGAGTGAGAAGACTCCCAAAAAGGTATAGCCCTTCAAATCTTTGTTTTGTATTTAGTATATTAGTTATTGATGAAGAACCCAAGATTGTAAAGGAGGCACTTTAGTCAAGTGAGAATAAATATTGGAAAAGGACTATGGAGGAAGAAATGAAATCCTTGGATAAAAATAAGACATGATTTGGTGAAATTACCTCCTGAAAGAAAACTTATTGGTTGTAATTGGGTATTCAAGAAGAAGTACAATATAGAAGGAAAGTTGGAGAAGTACATGGCTTGTTTGGTAGCAAAAGGACTTTCTCAAGTTGAGGAAATTGAACTTGGTGAGATTTTTTCTTCTATGGCTAAACTAAATTTAATTAGACTTATGTTGGCTATTTTTGTTGCTTTTGATCTTGAAATAGAATAGATGGATGTAAAGACAACATTTTTATATGGTGAACTTGATGAAGATATATATATATATATATGTCACAACCATAATGCTTTAGGGTAAAAAGTAAGGAGAACTTGGTATGCAAGTTAAAAAATCCCTTTACGGCTTGAAGCAATCTCCAAGAATGTGGAACCAAAAATTTGATATGTTTGTTCTAACACTTGGGCTTGGAAAAAGTAAAGCAGATCCGCATGTATTTTAAACAAGAAGGTGAAAATTTTGTTATCATTGTTTTTTATGTGGATGACATGTTGTTAATTGGTAATAATAAGGAGATGATAAAGTTACTAAAATCTCAATTATCTTCTGAATTTGACATGAAGGATTTGGATATTGCAAAATTAATTTTAGGCATGGAAATAATAAGGGATTGTGCAAATAGAAAGTTGTGGTTAAATCAAAGAAAATATGTTGATTTGATACTATAAAGGTTTAATATGCATGATTGCAAATCAGTATGCACTCCATATCATGTTGGTCAAAAGTTATCTACTAAACAATGTCTTAAAACAAATGAGAAAATTGAAGAAATACATTATGTTCCTTATGCTAGCATTGTTGGTAGTCTGATTTATGCAATGGTTTGTACTAGACCTGATATTGCACATTTAGTGGGAGTAGTAAGCAGATATATATCTAATCCAATAAAGTAAAATTGGAATATTATGAAGAGGATCTTAATATATTTGTGTGGAACTTCAAATTATGCTATCTATTACCAAGAAAAATTTGGAGATAGTAATATTGTAAATCTATGAGGTTTTGTGGATGTTGACTGGGTTGGAGATCTTGATAAGAGAAGATCAATGAGTGCTTATACTTTCAAACTATTTGGAGGTGCAGTAAGTGTTAGAAATAGATTATATTACATCATCTGGGTCATGTAAATATACCTTCCTAGGTACATACTTAGGACATTAGATTACTTTAAGGGAAAGTTATCTAGTTACTTCATGCAATGTAATAAATGCACAAGTGTCAATGTGCAAGTTGTATATGTGCAAGGTGTCCCTTGCACATCTAGGTAGAGTGTTGGTCAAGGAACCTATCTTCCTATATAAAGGGCCTCATTGTAACAAGTAGGATATAGAGAAGCTTAGAGCATATTCATAGGTAGTAGCATAGTGATATGCATATCACCATATGTTGGTGATGGATGCAATGTAGTCCAGTAGCTTTATTTATGAAGTGTACATTTTCTCCATAGCTACCTTGTATTCATTTTTGTTATTTCTATTTATAGCATATTTTAGTCATCTCACAGATTTAATTTCTTTCATATTATTCTGCATCATATGAATGTTATCTCTCATTGCATACTACATTGAAAACTAATAGTGGTATCAAAGCCACGATAGATCTAGCCATAGTAGTTCAATAGGAAAACCACCATTATCATCGAGCCTAAGTTTTTTGTCAACCTAACGCACTGCTAGACCAACCACTATAAAAAACTCTTAGAAGAGTCTAGGTGGTAAAATTAGGGAGAGCCACAAGTGAGGACTAAAAAACATCTTAGTTCAAAAAATATTGAGATTACATTTGGCTAGAGTCTTTCCATAGAGTTGCAATAAAAACTCGTGAATACTAGGACTCAACAATCAATTCACTAGATTGACAAATCAACTAGTGAAGATCATTCAGGATATCTAGAATCTGTTAACTATTGCCCAAAGTTTCTTTTGTTTGTATAAAATTAATTCTCAAATTATTGGGACTCCTCCTACAACAAATAGTAGGAGACTTCAACTTTGTTGCCCAAAGGTCAACGTGCCTTCATAGTGTAGAGATTAATTCCTTGTGCAAGAAAAAAATACCACAAAAAAAGCTTTCTAGAGAAGAGTCATGGCAAAGTTAGGATATTGGAGATCTCCATTGCTAGATTGAGAACTTCACAAAATAAGAAAAGAACATAGAAGCCTTGATCCAGAAGAAAAGAACATAGAATCCTTGATATTGAAGAAAATGACACAAAAGCCTTGATACTAAAGAAAAGATCCACAAAAGCCTTGATTCTAAAGAAGACTCCAAAAGAAAGTATCGTATTCAAAAGCAGATTAAAATTTCAATACTAATACTTTGTTGTAGGAAAAGGAGATTTAGTGAGTTGGGAAACTTCCTATAAGAAATTTAGGAAGAGTATCTTTTCAGAATCAATCCAACACCTGAAGCAAAATTGAAGGTAAAGAGATCAGGAGAAGATCTCTTTGAAGAACTTCCAATATTAGAAGAAGAAGGACTAGGAAAGTCTTGCTCGAATACAGAAGTAGCAAAATCAAAGATCCAGAAGAAGATCTCACCACCAACACTTCTATGAGCAGAAGGTTGAAGAAAATGTCTCAAGGAATATTAAAGTCTATCATAATATATCCTAAGTTGTTACTAGGATAATTTGTGTGGCTGAGATTAACCCAATTTGTTATGATCCGATGGATCAGATTATACACCTTTGTTATTTAAGTAAGGTCTTTCTCACTGAATAATATTAAGTATTTTATTTTTTCAACATGGTATCAGAGCAAGATTTCCTTGCCCTGTGAACTTGAGAGAGGATTTCCCTCATAAAAATCCCCCCTCATTTCTTCCTCCCATAAATTTTTGTTCTTTTTTTATCAAGGGAGTATGCTTTCCATATTTTGATGGATCAGAAACCATATGGTTAAAAATAAATCTGCAGTTTGGAAGGTTAATTTTTTTTAGATATGGTTTTACAAAATGGTGGACCTTGATGAAGCTCTCAAATATTTTTTGTTGGATGGCCTTCGCGACACTCACCCGCAACGTTGTAGATAAAGTCTGTATGTTGATGCAGTTGATCCAGTGCAGGAACATATATGGAGGCTTTTTGGCTACTCTTGAGCCACTCGAAGAAGCCATAACAATAAGATATAAAGACCATAAATCGTGCAATAAAGGCTTGATGTTCGTGAGATGAGATGTTTCATGAGGAAGCTCTTATTTAAGTCATCATGCCTATTTGTGGATGTTTTTTATTTTTAGTCTCAAAGATACACGTGAGTAATAATCCGCAGCAAATCGAGTAGGTGCTCCTCCTCCGTAGCACCCACGATGCCCGCACATTCCTCTATCCCGTTGTTGACGTGGAGACCTCAACAAATTCGATGTCTTTGAGGGTGGAGGCATTGTTGTGGCCGTGTCAGGGGCTATTATTATTTTTATTATGGTTGTTGGCATCCAAAAATTCCACTACTAATTTTTTCAACAGGCCTGCAATTTTTGCTGGTGGAGAAGCTGGGTGGGGAACACCAGTCCCAACTGAGAGAAATTATGAGGGAGCTTCAAGCACTGACAAGAAAGAAGACCCCTACAGGGCCTACCTTGCACAGGAATTCAAGATCATCATTCTGAAGATCCGTAGGCAACAAAAATACGGTCGTTGCGAAATGCTCATAGGCTCTTACTATCTATCACGAAAACCTAAATTTGTTGCATTCAAAATTTTCTATGTTTAAATTTTTTTAACCCTTCATTCAAGACGGGAAGTGGGCACTACGGCCTGTTGTGAGTAGTGTTTGTGATGGTGAAGTTTTCAATGAAGTTCAGTAAATGAATTTGCAGAGTTTCGAGAGAATTAATGGTGGAACAATAATTCGTTTTTTCCCATTTACCTTTTTTTTGTCTAGAAGTGTTTGTTTGATAGAAGAAATCATACCTTGATTCACCAGGGGAAGTGATGAGGGAAAATACAGCTGCAACAGCCGTCTAAAAGTGTAATACAAAGCATATTTTTTTGAGCATTTAGATTGTAGCAATATATTTGGTTGTGTGTCTACTTGTAATTCAACAACGATTATGCATCTTCTTCCACTACCATTCTCCTAATACGAGTCAACGTAAATAATTTCATTGATCACCATATTGTTGGTGTCCCAGATCTCCTGCTCCATGGCTCCACATTATTGATGTCCCACATAGTTGTACCTTCACAAGCATCCAAAATAGAGATTAGATATTTGTTGACAACAGGTCTCCGTTCAGGTCTTCCATTGATGAGCTATCGATTATTCTGTTGCTCGTGGTGTTCGTATTGGTTTTGTTGTTAGCATCGGAGGTGTGTTGCCAGATTTTGAGATGCACCGACCGTAAGGAAGCATCCATCCCTGTTCAGACCACCCGTTCCCAAACACATGTGGTCCATTAAGGATAGATTTTGATCAGGCAGTTATATGTGTCAGCATGTTTTTTGTTTTTTATCAGTTCAGGATCAAGTCCCTGTAATAGACGAATGCTGCATTCCAAGTCATATTTTTGGTATCTGATTCCTTGCACAAGGAATTGGGTGTGAATACAATAATTGCCAGGAGAAGAAGACGTATGATGAATACTGCCTGCTAAGTTGGATAATGGCATGTTGACTATGAGTGTGTACTGCTCCAAATTTTTTGTATCCTTACCTTCAGACTATAGGATCCGTGCCCAGAAGGGGGATGCGAGAAGGATGGGACAATACCTCGGACTGAGAGGCCCTGTGAAGGTCGCGCTTCTCGGGGGAGGGGTATAAGGGTGAATTTTATGCGGATGGTGGGTTTCACCAGGAAACTTTGAGTGGCAGTTTCCACGCCTAGGTTGAGAATGGGTTTGATGTGTTCATTTTTATATTCAATCATTCAATTCCTAGGTTTGGCCAAGATGAATCTAAGCTATTCTATATGCCAATGCTGATTTATATGGATAGAGAAAGCATGAATAAGTGCTAAACACAGAAAGTGTGCTAAATAAGATAGAATGTACCTGATTTCGGATGTCTGATGAAGATTATGAGGTTTGTAGAAGTCTAAATCATCTCAAATCTTACATTATCATCTACAATTGCACAAAATCGTCTTAGATCATAGTTGGTCATCTGAGATCAGACGAGATCGTCATCGACCTGACGAATTCATCAGAAACCTACAATCATAGAAACAAATACCAAAGACCAAAAATGCAATTGCAAAAGCAAGGGGAAATGATAGAAATGACAGTAAACTTGCCTAAATGATAAATACAGATAACAATTAAAGGAAATGCATTAATTTAATAATTTATTTTAACTTTATCATGCACCTATGCTAAATGAGGTGAACTCCAAGATGCAGAATGAAAATAAATCAAACTAATGCAGAGTAAAATAAAGAAGACAAATGAGGAAGGCAAACTCAGGGTTTTGGTTACCCCCAATCTAGACTGCAATCGAGATCGCCTCCAATCGTACGAGATCATCGTCGATCTACGATAGGATCATCCGAAATTGTTTGGAATCGCCAGCGACGATCCGAGCTTGCTCCAACTGAAAAACAATAAAATTCCTGCAAGAAAAACTTGAAACACACAATACAACAATGGTGCGAAGGTGTTCTAATGCACGAGAAACTAAAGTTGCAGGGAAAATCAGCCAGGGGGAAGTCAAAAGAAATCCTAAGTTTATATAGGATTTAGGGAGAGGTTAGGAGGTTGGAGATCACCCAAATTTGGGAGATATCCAACGGGGGAGACTCTAACCACGCAGAAACGCTTTCTGCCCAAGTTAGAGAAGCTGTTGAAACAGAAACTAATTATGAAAATTCAGTTTTGGGACGAAATCGTCTGGACGTTCTGTTCCAGACGAATTCGTCAGATTTGGGACGATTTCGTCTGATCGTCGATGATATCATCCAATGGTCAAAACAAATCCTAAAAATGGTGCAAAAAATGAGGGGAGCGGGTAACGAGCGGTTTTGGAGTTAAAATTTAAATTTCTATCTTTTTACTAAGGGTTTAATTGCGTCAATTTTAGGGTGCTACATTTTGCCCCCTCTTTAGCAAATTTTTTGAAGAAAATGCGTTAAAGACGAGTTCTCGTTTTACGAGAAAAAAAAAATTTACTCAATTTTTTAGACAACGATTCTAGGATGAATCGTACGACTGCTTACTATGGTGCCCCCTCCGTATTTTTACCCAAATCGAACGTTTGAGATAAAAGTGCGAAAAAGCAAAATTAAAAATGTTGTTTTTAAAATAAAAGTAAGAAAAATAGGGTAAAACCCTAATTCATTTTTACTATTCATTTTCACTGTTTTTAGAGCTCTACAAAAAAAATGGTCGAAACCATGCACAGATCGACAGAGGTCCGGCACGGGCTACGAGTAAGAATCTAAACCTAGTGAATTATGTTTTAATTTGATTTGTGTAATTTATAATTTAAATTTTGACTGTTTTGGGGCATCGCGACCGTTTTTAGGCCGTCGACGACGTCGAGACGAAATCGTCCCAATTTCGTCGAAATCATCCCTAGATCGTCGATTTCATCTATGGGTGAAATCGACGAAATAGGGGCGATCCCGTCCAACAAGGGGCGATCCCCAAGTTGAGAAATAGGAGATGATTTTGTCCTACAAAGGATGATTTGATTTAATTTAGGACGATATCATCCAATGGTGGACGATATCATCATTTTTATGAAATTAAGCTTGTTTGAATTGCATTTAATTGATTGTAATAATTGTTTTATTAATGAATTTTGTTGTTTTATTATTTATTTTGCAAAGGGGATTACTAAAGAGTCGAGAATATAAATACGGGGGGCTGAGGGATGACGTGGCCGCGCTCAATCAAGTGGAGCGAGACCGACTAGCACAGGTTGGACTACAGCATGTGGCAGAGATGCCACAAATATCAACAAACATGGGGCTACTGACAGCCCTAGCAGAGAGATGGTATCCGGGGTCGTCCTACTTCTGGTTATCGATAGGGGAGATGGCTCCCACTCTAGAGGACGTATGGAGGATCTTGAGGATCCCCATACAAGGACGGTTTATGACTCCTGCAGTCAATTAAGGCCATGCTATGATGAGGCTGTGCGAAGACCCAAGCTTCACCCTAGAGAAGGGTGGAGTGAACATCGAGTCTCTAAGGTAGATTCTTGGGGCATCTAGGTTGACTTAGATTTTGGCAGGGATAGTGGGTGGCCTACTGTTGTGCCACCAAAGCGGGTGTAGATTACCATGGCTCCTTTCAGATGTGGTATGCGACATGAGAGACCACAGGTATAGATTTACATGGGGCAACTTTGTACTATGCCGCTTGTATAGGATCCTGCATGGGGTCGTATACAAGGGAGGTCGATGTTTGGTTTTGATATTGCTGCTACAGGTTTGGTGCTGGGAGCACATCACGATGCGGAGGCCGGTAGGACTTCCAATGACAGGGATTGATCGAGAGAGGCCCCGAGTTTTCTATTGGTGGCTCTAGAGAGGGTCACAGCAGTGGATAGATCTACCGATGTCACGGAGGTTACTATACGACATCATCCCTGACCAGATCACCTAGAGGTCCTAGAGAGAGCATCCAGGGTGGGGAGAGGATAGACATGAGTTGGCTCGCATCAGGCAAGTCTGTTGGCTGAGGATGGAGCGGGGAGAGATAGAGCTCTATCGCTACGATCAATTTCTGCAACAGTTCAGTCTACAACAGGGGATCCTTTCTCTCAGGGATTATGAGTACTCTCGAACTGTCCGAGATAATACCACACTGAGCAAGGCTCCAGATATGCAACGATTTTGGAGCCAGGATGCGGATGATGCCCCCATCCAGCCAATGGATGGGGATGACGCTGGGGTTGCTGATGGATATGATGCCTGGTACGTAGGCATCCGCCCTCCTCGGATGACGAGGGCATAGGGCCCGATGCACGTAGTTGTGCGACGGATGGGGAGGCGGTGCCAAGCTGCTATTAAGGTAGCACGAGGTTATAGAGGGAGAGAGCAGTGACGATCTCCGTAGGAGAGACGCCAAAGGATGCTATAGGCTCTATAGAGACCACAATAGACAGGGAGGAGGGAGGAGGGATTCCCTGCTCAATAGGGGGAGAGGCCACCATCGCTTAATAAGGGCAAGGGTGTCGAGGTGGGGGAGAGCAGCGATATGGCGGCTCTTCGGGCTGAGAATGCCTGCCTACAAGCTTAGGTGTAGACTCTACAAGATGAGGCTACACGGCTCAGGGCTCGGAGCGAAGGGGCGAGCATGCAGGAGTTGGCACGGTCTATTGCTTAGACTGAGTTCTATCACGGAGCATACTTCCAACTAGTTCCATAGGGCCAAAGGTTGCAGCTACCAACCAAAATTATGGAGCCGATCAGGATGGGATCGTCGAGGACATCCTCACGATCGATGACGAGGACCCAAGACATAGCACAAACCTCTATGGGACCACCTCCTCCACGCCAGGGTGGGAGAGGAGATGAGGTTGAGAGCTCGAGGGCTTCTCGAGACTAGCTTGCTATAGACTGTAGATTGGATATATATTTGAGAGGATTGAGTATGCCAGGGTATAGATTATGGCATACCAATCCAGTTTTGATATGATGTACAAATATTTTGATATATATATATATATATATATATATATATATCTTTTTGTGATATGACTTGTCCACATGTTTTATGATGCTTCAATTTTGGATTTGTTGATTGATTATTCATGTAATTATGTCGTTGGAAATAAATTATAATTTTGTCATGCCATAAAATTTAAATGGAATAATCTGATGTAAACAAATTGGTTGTTTTGTGGTGTGATTTGATGAAAAAATAAAAGGGACTTCTAACAATAATTTCAAAGGACATTGTCATTGTTATAGACCATTTCATGGAGTCACCGCTCGCTAGGTCGTCAAGCTAATCCCAATATAGAAATATTTCTAAAAGTAAAAGGGTGCTTAAGATACTGTCTTAAGACTTTATGTTGTGATGATGAAAAATGATGATGGTGATGATTTGTTTTCAGATTTTCATAAAAAAATTATGCATGAAATATATTTAAAAATGATTTTTGCTAAGCATAAATTCCTAAGTGTGATAAATTTTTTGAATAATTCCCTAGGAATTATACCATCTGTTGGCAATTTTGGGTACTTTGGGTACATTGCCTTTGCTCAAGTGTATAAGTTGTCATTGATGTCAAGAAGCTCTTGAAGGAATTTGATTTGATGTCAAATAATTTGTTTTGATGAAGGTTACGGCATGACAGTTTCAAAGGTCTTTTGTAAACCCCAAGTTGGCAAGTTTAAAGATTACAGGTGGATGCATTAGTTTAATGCATTTGGGTCCAGGAGGAAGTATTTATTTAAATAATTAAAAACCTTGTTAAGGTTCCCTTTAATTATTTTTAAATAAATATTAAATTATTGTTTGCAATGGGTTCTCCTAACCCATGGCGCTATGTTTTAAGATTGTGGGCGCTAGCCAAGACCTCCGTCGACGTGTTAAACTCCTCGCCGACGTCAAGAGCTTATGGTAAAAATGCATATAAATCTCCCTCGATGAAAATCAAGAATTATCCCATCCGTATTTTGAAAAGAGTTGCTCATTGTGATTTCGTGATCCTTCTTTCCTTCTCCTTGTGTCTTCGCCATTTTTGTGAATCCGTTGTTCATTTTTTTGTACTCGTCGTTTGTCGTAAATCTATCGTAAGGTTTTCGTCTTCGTGTTCACGTCAGAAGAAAGGGAGGCACTATTGTTTTATTTAATCCCTAGTGCAGAAGGAACAAGGCTAACAACGTGAGGTTTAAACCTCATCGGGCGCCTTTGGCGCACCGGTAGCGGCTAGGCTGTTGGCGCGCTACCCGAACGGGAGGTTTCGCATTCGAATAACGTGAAAGGGTTTTTCATCATGAAGTGGACGCAGCGGGTGGTGTTAGAATTCATGCGCAATTTCTCCATAGCACGATTTTTGATGTTGGCCAAGGTATTTTCGAAATTAATTTTTGCTAAGTGTATTTTGTGGATGGAGGAAGTTTATTAGAGGGAAAAACAGCTTAGGAGTTATAAGGAGTTTAAAGCTTGTTTTATTTTGATAAAATATTCTTTTGAAGGTGTTGTTTGAAATATCTTATTGCATTCTTATGAGAGATAAATTTTATTTTTGATAAGACTATAAGGGAGAAATAAGGTGTATAAGGGATAAATTTTTCTTGTAATGTTGAGAGTGCTTTTGGTTGATTATGGAAATGAAAGCATGATGTTTTAAGGTTAAAATTGCTTCTTGTGTGAAGTTGTGAAACCTTAAGTGGGCAGCTTTGAGATTGACATTTGCTTTCATTAAATTGGTAATAATCAAGCTATTCTTTACTTGGTTAAAGTGTTGGGCTTACTCCTTTGTTGATGATTTGAAAAGTTGTTTTGTGCTATTGTGATTTGAGTTGGTGGATGCTTTTTGTTCAAACAATATTGGAGAGAAAAGGAGTTCTACTTGTTTCCTTTTCTAATGTTGATTGTGAAATGCTTCAAGGTTGTGTTTTGAGTTGAATGGTGTTGATTGAACCTTGTTTGATGAGCATTGTTGTTGAAGCCCTAATTGATGGTGAAAAGAACATGAGTATCATTGTTATGTGATTCTTTGCATAGTTGGCAATTGTTGGGGTTTCATGTTCTTGAAAGAAAGCATTCTATCCTATCCATTTCAGATATTGAGTTGAGTTTTCAGATTTGAGATTGAGTTTGAGCTGAGTTGATTTGAGTTGAGTTTTGAGATTGGGAGTTGAGTATAGAACATATTGAGTCTCTAACAATTCTCTTTATGCTTCTATGAGTTTGAAAAATCACATTGGGTCTCTAACAATTCACCTTGTGATTTCCTACTAAGAAAGTTTTTTTCTTGGTGAGCTTGAGTTTTGGACAGGTTCGGTGGGGACTTGTGAGCGAGTTTTGGACAGGTTTCGATGGGGACTTGTGAGCAGATTTGGACAGGTCCTAGCAGAGGACTTGTGAGCTGAGTTTGATAGTTCTATCAGAGAACTTGAGGACAGAGGTGCATTGGTTCTTTGAGAAGAACCTGAGGACAGATTTGGCAAGTCTTTGAGAAGGCTTGTGTGCAGAGGATTGATTTGTTCAAGTGTTGGACAGATCCTGACAGACAGAGGAAGACTTGTACTAGACCGATTGACTATGTTTGGTACAGGTTTTGAGCTACTGTGGACGTGATCATAGAAGGCAGAGGTCTCTTAGGCTAAGCATTGAGGACAGGAGGTCTTCGATGGAAAGGAGTTCCACGTGCTTGGCAAGAGGTAGAGGCGGTTGATCTTTCGAGGGATCATTTCCAGAGGAGAGGGGAAGGTATCTCCTTTGAGCGAGAGGCTCATAAATTTTGATTGGGGGAAGGTGTCTCCTTTGGGCCGAGGCTCATAAACATTGTAATTGGGAAGGATTCCCAAAGAACTTTGAGATAACTTTTAGAGAAAAGTTTTGTGGATGTAGCCCGACCATTTTGGGTGAACCACGTTAAAATTGGTGTCACTTTGTGGATGATATTGTGCATTGCTTTGATATTGCTTTGGGTATATTGCTTTACTATTTTGAAGTATAAAGGAAAAAGTAAAAAGAGGTCTTATACTGTTCACCCCCCTCTCAGTATAAGCTTGTGTTCTTCAATTGGTATCAGAGCCGGTGCCTTCGAAAAGTTTAACGACTTGAAGGAAAAGCTAGTAAAGAACACAATGGATCATTCAAGTGGCAATGCAACACCTATTCTTGATGGGTCAGATTTTGGTCTTTGGAGTGCAAGGATGAAGGTTCATCTAATGGCACTTGGGAATGAGGTTTGGGAAGTGATTGAAGATGAGTACACTATTCCTGAACATGGTCCTAATACTAAAGAAGAAAGGCTCCTACATCACAACAATTCAAAAGCAATGAATGCAATCCTGAAAGGCTTACGGAAAGCAGATCTCACCAAAGTGATTCACTGCAAGACAACTAGTGAAATGTGGAAACAGATTGAAGGTGGTTCATACGAGGTGATACAAATGTCGAGAAAGGCCAAGTTGAGACACTTCAAAGGTATGTTTGAACAACTCAAGATGAATGATGATGAAAATATTAGTGACTACATGCTTCGTATGGATGAGGTTGTTAACTCCATGAAAGACTTAGGTCTTGAGCTTGCTGAAAATGATGTTTGTGATAAGATTTTAAGATCTCTTCCTAATAGATTTAGTGAAAATATTTCTGCTATTGAGGAAGCTAAAGATTTGGATAAGTTGAAAAAGGATGAGCTCCATAGTATACTTGCAGCATTTGAGTTGAGAACTCAAGTGAAGGTTGATGTCAAGAAAGAGGCGACTTTCAAGGCTACCAAGAAATCCAAGGGTAAACAACTTCAAGATAGTGATGAGTCTTCTAGTGATGAAGAGGCATATTACAGACAGAAAGGCAAGTTCTCTAGAAAGCACAAAAGTATGAAAAATATAAGATGTTTCAATTGTGGAAAGTTTGGTCATTATGCTACTGATTGTACTATTCCCAAGAATGAAAGTGATGAAGATAAACAGGATTCTAAGAGCAAGGATTATGAAAAGCACAAGCATCACAGGAAGAACAAAGATGAGCACAACAATCAAGGAAAGAGGTATTCTCACAAGCACAAGAAGAGTTTCTACCTAGACAAAGCAAGTAAGTGTTCTAGTAGTGATAGTGAAAGTTCTTCAAGTGATGATGAAAATGAGATGTTGTTCATATCAGAAAAAGAGGAAGAACCGAAACATAGATTCATTATCATGAAATGTCTTAGATGTGGAAACTTTGGTCACCTTGAGGATGATTGCACAAATAATGATTTGGTTTCTAGTATGTATGAGGATGCTTCAGAAAACTATAAGGAAGATGCATGTATGGTTTTTGAAAAGGGTAGCACCTCTAGTGATAAGAAATCTGAAAAAGGCTTTGATGATTCAAAAAGCAAACAAATAGAGGAAGATATAGAGGAAGGTGAAGTAGATCTTGAAGGTGAACTTATTAGTGCTCTTAGTGCTTTGAAAAAGGAAAGAAAGAAGAATGCTAGACTCAAGGATAAGTTAGATGAATGTTGTATGGAGAGAGATGATCTTATAGAAAGTCTTGACTTCTCTATAGCTAAGACACAAGAACTCAAGGATGAGTTAGAGTCTAAGGTTCTTGAGTATAGTGAGTTAGAACAGAAAATGGCTTCTTTGAAAGAGGAAACTAAAGAGTACAAGGATAAGCTTTAGAGGTTTCAAGATAGCTCCAAAAAGGTTAAGTCACTCATCAAAGGTCAAAGAAAGACAACAGATAAAACAGGCCTTGGTTTTGTTAAGCCACACAAGGAACAAGTTGGAGAGTCTAGTAAGAGACTCCAAAAGGAAGAGAGTTCGAATGAGGAAAGTATTTCAGAAAAGGAGTCCTTGAATGATAGATGCACAGAAATAGAAAACAGAATTCAGAATGAGAAGAAGAAGTTTTCAGAACCTAAGAGGTCAAATAAAGGAAAGTTTCAAGGCTGATGTTTTGCTTGTCACAGGTTTGGTCACATGGCTTCACATTGCATGGCTCAAGTGAAGAAGGTAAATGACAATTTCAGAAGTGCTAGTTTCTTTCAAGGGTATTGCTACTCTTGTCAACAGTTTGGGCACAAGGCAGTTTATTGCAAGGCAAATAACAGGAACAGGTTTGATCAGAACAGGTTTGGTCAGAACAGGTTTGGTCAGAATAGGTTTGGTCAGAACTGGTGGATTCAAAGATCAGGTTTACCTCAGAGAAACAACATCGTCAAGTGTTTCAAGTGCAACAATGAAGGTCACATAATCAGACAGTGTAGAGCTGAAATTCTAGAATACAGGAACAGGAACAGTGGCATGATCAGGTCCAAGGATCAAGGCATGGACAAGAACAGGGGATGAGAACAAGAACAAGAACAGTGACAAGAACAGGAATATGGACAAAGAGTTCAAGAGAAGGCCCGACAAGGAAGTTATAGACGCTGATGATGATCGAGTGCCTAATGGGAGTTTTACTCCCACCCCAAAATTAATCACCTCATCAGGAGGTGGGGGAGGGACTAAGCTAAGAGGCTCATTCTTAGTCCCGAGCCCCAAAGGTGACCCTTTGCCATTGATGACAAAGGGGAGAGATATGAGTAAGGGGGAGAGCTTCAAAGTGAAGAGGAGAGCTTCAAGTCAGGGGGAGCAAAACTTCAAAGGAAGATTCTCAGTTGTGGGCATAGTTGGTTTCAGTTTTGGCTCTTGAGAAGTGTTTTCAGTAAAGGTTTGCCATCAATGACAAAGGGGGAGATTGTTGGCAATTTTGGGTACTTTGGGTACATTGCCTTTGCTCAAGTGTATAAGTTGTCATTGATGTCAAGAAGCTCTTGAAGGAATTTGATTTGATGTCAAATAATTTGTTTTGATGAAGGTTACGGCATGACAGTTTCAAAGGTCTTTTGTAAACCCCAAGTTGGCGGGTTTAAAGATTACAGGTGGATGCATTAGTTTAATGCATTTGGGTCCAGGAGGAAGTATTTATTTAAATAATTAAAAACCTTGTTAAGGTTCCCTTTAATTATTTTTAAATAAATATTAAATTATTGTTTGCAATGGGTTCTCCTAACCCATGGCGCTATGTTTTAAGATTGTGGGCGCTAGCCAAGACCTCCGTCGACGTGTTAAACTCCTCGTCGACGTCAAGAGCTTATGGTAAAAATGCATATAAATCTCCCTCGATGAAAATCAAGAATTATCCCATCCGTATTTTGAAAAGAGTTGCTCGCTGTGATTTCGTGATCCGCTGTTCGGATTTCTTCTCCGATTGTGTCTTCACCGTTTTCGTGAATCCGCTGTTCATTTTTTTGTACTCGTCGTTTGTCGTAAATCCGTCGTAAGGTTTTCGTCTTCGTGTTCACGTCAGAAGAAAGGGAGGCATTGTTGTTTTATTTAATCCCTGGCGTAGAAGGAACAAGGCTAACAGCGTGAGGTTTAAACCTCATCGGGCGCCTTTGGCGCACCGGTAGCGGCTAGGTTGTTGGCGCGCTACCCGAACGGGAGGTTTCGCATTCGAATAACGCGAAAGGGTTTTTCATCGTGAAGTGGACGCAGCGGGTGGTGTTAGAATTCGTGCGCAATTTCTCCATAGCACGATTTTTGATGTTGGCCAAGGTATTTTCGAAATTAATTTTTGCTAAGTGTATTTTGCGGATGGAGGAAGTTTATTAGAGGGAAAAACAGCTTAGGAGTTATAAGGAGTTTAAAGCTTGTTTTATTTTGATAAAATATTCTTTTGAAGGTGTTGTTTGAAATATCTTATTGCATTCTTATGAGAGATAAATTTTATTTTTGATAAGACTATAAGGGAGAAATAAGGTGTATAAGGGATAAATTTTTCTTGTAATGTTGAGAGTGCTTTTGGTTGATTATGGAAATGAAAGCATGATGTTTTAAGGTTAAAATTGCTTCTTGTGTGAAGTTGTGAAACCTTAAGTGGGCAGCTTTGAGATTGACATTTGCTTTCATTAAATTGGTAATAATCAAGCTATTCTTTACTTGGTTAAAGTGTTGGGCTTACTCCTTTGTTGATGATTTGAAAAGTTGTTTTGTGCTATTGTGATTTGAGTTGGTGGATGCTTTTTGTTCAAACAATATTGGAGAGAAAAGGAGTTCTACTTGTTTCCTTTTCTAATGTTGATTGTGAAATGCTTCAAGGTTGTGTTTTGAGTTGAATGGTGTTGATTGAACCTTGTTTGATGAGCATTGTTGTTGAAGCCCTAATTGATGGTGAAAAGAACATGAGTATCATTGTTATGTGATTCTTTGCATAGTTGGCAATTGTTGGGGTTTCATGTTCTTGAAAGAAAGCATTCTATCCTATCCATTTCAGATATTGAGTTGAGTTTTCAGATTTGAGATTGAGTTTGAGCTGAGTTGATTTGAGTTGAGTTTTGAGATTGGGAGTTGAGTATAGAACATATTGAGTCTCTAACAATTCTCTTTATGCTTCTATGAGTTTGAAAAATCACATTGGGTCTCTAACAATTCACCTTGTGATTTCCTACTAAGAAAGTTTTTTTCTTGGTGAGCTTGTGAGCAGTCTTGGAAAGGTTCCGGTGGGGACTTGTGAGCAGTTTTGGATAGGTTTCGGTGGGGACTTGTGAGAAGATTTGGATAGGTCCTAGCGAGAGGACTTGTGAGCTGAGTTTGATAGTTCTATCGGAGAACTTGAGGATAGAGGTGCACTTGGTTCTTTGAGAAGAACCCGAGGACAGATTTGGCAAGTCTTTGAGAAGGCTTGTGTGCAGAGGATTGATTTGTTCAAGCGTTGGACAGATCTGACAGACAGAGGAAGACTTGTACTAGACCGACTGACTGTGTTTGGTACAGGTTGTTGAGCTGCTGTGGACGTGATCATAGAAGGCGAAGGTCTCTTAGGCTAAGCATTGAGGACAGGAGGTCTTCGGTGGAAAGGAGTTCCACGTGCTGGCAAGAGGTAGAGGCGGTTGATCTTCTGAGGGATCATTTCCAGAGCGAGAGGGGAAGGTATCTCCTTTGAGCGAGAGGCTCATAAATTCTGATTGGGGGAAGGTATCTCCTTTGGGCCGAGGCTCATAAACATTGTAATTGGGAAGGATTCCCAAAGAACTTTGAGATAACTTTTAGAGAAAAGTTTTGTGGACGTAGCTCGACCATTTTGGGTGAACCACGTTAAAATTGGTGTCACTTTGTGGATGATATTGTGCATTGCTTTGATATTGCTTTGGGTATATTGCTTTACTGTTTTGAAGTATAAAGGAAAAAGTAAAAAGAGGTCTTATACTGTTCACCCCCCTCTCAGTATAAGCTTGTGTTCTTCACCATCATTGAAAAATTGGATGTTGACATAATGAAATGAAATAGAAAAATTTGTGTTCTTTTTAAAGCACAATTGTGTAACATAATGATGTAAGCCATATGTTTTTATGAATTAAAATGAATGAGAAATAAAATGAGAACAATGGTTTGTGCTAGGCATAGAATTATAGGTATAGACTTATACCATCATCGCGAAATCCAAAAATGAAATTGATATAATAGTTTTATTGCAGACTTGATTTTTTGATTTTTTTTTTTTAATAAACAAAATATAAGTAAGGACTTGCGCTAGGCATAAAATTCCAGTTTAGGTTTTGGAACTATACCATCGTTGTGGAAGTCGAATATATAAAGAAATGTGACTTTATTGCATGTTTTGAAAGAAGTTTTGGATTTTGGAAAGAAATATATTTAATTGTTTTTCTACTAAACATATGTTCTTTTAAATAAGAAGATGAAAGTATTCCAAAAGATTTGCATAAATATTTTAGATTATCTCAAAGACAAAATGTAGATTTATAAGGAACCCCATGTGCAGATGTGAGTTCATTGCTGATCTTGATTTATCATAATGATACAAAATCTCTCAAATACAAATGTGTGTGCAATTGTATTGTTCATTCACCAATTTTGAGCAAGATAATTTGATACAAGTAATTTGAATTAACCAAATAAGTGTTCATTGACCATGATTTATATTCATGTAACCGTACCAGACTACTATGTAAGTTGGGTCATCAAGAGCTAGCTAATCCATAAGCCAACATAGGTCTGTACAAAAGAAGGTCGCTAATGTGACAGACATATCACCACGCTAGGGATTACCCAAGGCCAAGCGGGTTGGGCACAAACCACCTGTTATGGGGCTTACCTCATAGTTTTCGAATAATTGAGAATTCTAGGGATTCAAGTTCATTCACACTTCTTTTCTTTTTCAAGGGGTAGGGAATGGGATTTTATTGCTTTTTGTTTTTTCTTTTCTCTTTTGCTTCTTTTTTTTTTGTATTTTGGCTTGGAACTGAGACAATGCTGAAATATTGCTGCGATGGTACAAAATAATATTTTTCTTTTTCTCATTTTCTTTGAATTTTCTTTTTCTTCCTATACTAGGGATACTTGCTCGGATTGGCTGTAGAGCAAGGGATTTTTATTCCGGGCAGGGGTGAGCTTGTCCTTTTGTCAATTCTCAAAGATTCTAGACCATGTGCATGATAGGATAGCAGGGGAAACTTTTCGCTCAAGAAACCATTTCTACTATGTAGCATCATATCGAATTTGCAATGAAATCATTTTAATGTGAAAATATATGCTTGGTTCAAGTAAATAACAAGATCAGTTCTCTATGCTCAAAACTTTATTTAATTCAACTGTGGACTTTGATATACGAGAGATTAATAATCATACAAAATAAAATCAAGATATTTATTCATGTGAGTGTGAAAGTGTGGGATTCCAAATAAATGCTAAGTTATCCAAAATAATTGAAAATATAACTGCAATACTTCAAGAATTGACAGGTACGAAAATAAAAGATGTTTTGAAGATTTTGATGATTTTGAAGTTTTTATATTTTGATTTTAATTTATGAATGGAAAGAATAAATACTATTACTGTTTTTGAAATTTTTATATGGATGACTAATATGAAACAATATGCAAAATAACAATATATACAATGATGAAATGACCAGATTTTATGCATAATAGCGCTTAAGATGCATAATGTTCATAGGTTTTTTAAGATCTTTACCATCTAAGGTAGCTAATAGGTATGCTCCCGATCCAAATTTAGCAGTGATGATATATGGCCCAAGCCAGTGAGGTTCAAATTTACCTTTAAGATCTTTAGTTGCATTAGTATTTTTTTGATTTTCTTTTAAGACAAGGTCGTCGATCTCAAAGGATCGATGATGAACTTTCTTGAGATATGCTCGTTTAAGCTTGTTTTGATAGGCACGAAGATGTTCCAAAGCATTGATGCACTTCTCATCTAGGAGTTCCAGCTGACTAAGTTTTCCAGCATGATATTCATCTCCTACTTCAGTATCTTGAAGTAGTAGAGCCAAAGAAGGAACCTCTAATTCGAAGGGAAAAACTGCTTCAGCGCCATAGACCAAAACAAAAGGTGAAGTACCTGTGGGGGTATGAATGCTAGTTCGATAAGCCCACAAAGTAGGATATAGTTGAATGTGTCAATCTCGGCCAAATTTGTTGACCAGTATTTTGAGGATTTTAATTAATGTTTTATTAGATGCTTCTGCTTGGCCATTACCCTGAGGATAATAGGGAGTGGACCAACGATGTTGAATTTTATATTTTTGACATATTTATTTTTGAAACAAGTTCCATTATTTGAGATGAGATTTGCAGGAATTCCGAACCTACAAATAATTTGATTAAAAATAATTTTGGAAACTTGGGTTCCAGTGCAAGAAGCTAAGGGCATAGCTTCAACCCACTTCGTGAAATACTCGGTGGCGGTTATGATGAATTTGTGTCCATCAGATGACACAGGGTTGATTTTTCCAATGATGTCTAAGCCCCATTTTGAAAAGGGCCAAGGAGATGAAATAGCTTTCAGTTCTTATGCAGGCGCATGGACAAGGTCAACATGTTTCTGGCACTTGTCGTAATGGCGCACATAATCATGTGCATCATTCTCCATGGTGGGCCAAAAATATCCTATCCTAAGGAGCTTCTTAGCAATGGCACTACCACTAAAATGTCCCCCACAAGATCCATCGTGGGCTTCACTCAAAGATGATCTAGATTCTTCTAGATTCAAACATCTCAATAAGATGCCTTCAAAAGATCTCCTATACAACGTATTGCCAATAATTATGAAGCGACTTGCTCGTCTATGTAATAACCGATGCTGGTTGCTATTACAACCTTCAGGGAAGGTCCCATTTTGAAGAAAATTAAATATATCAGTGTACCAAGGTTCAGGAGTAGTTTCGTTGATTAGAAACACATCCAAAGGTTCTAAGCATGATTTATTTGAAGCGGGTTCTTGGATTCGACAAATAATGATGGTAGCATATTTGTCATCTAACTCCAAGGGCAAAAGAGATGCAGCTGCAGCCATAGCGTCAACTGCACGGTTGCTAGTTTGAGGAATAGCTTCCAAGGTAACTTGATCAAATAAAGATATTAATTGTAAGACATATGCTTTATATGGACGTAATTTATCATCTCTGGTCTGATAAACATCATTGATTTGATTTATGACAAGTTGAGAATCACCGAAAACCAATAGATTTTTAATTTTTAGTGCCAAGGCAGCTCGTAATCCAAGGATTAGAGCCTCATATTCAGCAGTGTTATTAGTACAAGCAAACGTTAATTTAAAGGACAGAGGTATAAGATGTTTTTGGGGAGATATTAAAATAATACCTGCACCAGCCCCACTCATGCATCGGGCTTCGTCAAAGTATAGGGACCATTGCTCTGGATGGTCTGCCTCTATTGTAAGACATTCATCAGGAAACTCAATGATGAGGGGATGGGTAGACTCTAAGGGTGCAACAACTAATTGATCTCTATGATTTGACCCTTAACAGACTTCTGTCCTATAAACATGAGTTCAAACTCACTTAGCGCAAGAACCCACTTTGTTGTGCGACCAGATAAGTATGGTCGACTCATGAGATACCACAAAGGATCGAATTTAGCAATAACATACATTTTTTGACTGAGCATATAATGGCGTAGTTTCTGTGTAGAAAATGACTGCTAGACATAACTTATCTAATGTTGTGTAGCGGGTTTCATAACTGATTAAGGTTCGGCTAATGTAATAATTAGTACACTCTCTTTTCTCATCGTCAAGTTGAGCTAACATAGCTCCTAAGGTAAAATATGAAGCAGAAATGTACAAGATAAATGAGCGATCAGGTCTAGGTGGTGAAAGCACAGGTGGGTTAAGGAGATATTGTTTGAGGAGTTCAAATGCTTCCTGAAATTTGTCGTCCCAATGAAAAGAGACATCTTTCTTAAGAAGCTTTAGAAAGGGTCTTGTTTTGTCTGCCAACTTATCGATGAAGCGATGAATAGCTTGAATCTTACCTTGTAGACTTCGTAATTTAGATATATTTGTGGGTGCGGGCATATCAGTGATAGCCGTGATCTTGAGAGGGTCAATTTCAATGCCACGTAAAGAAACTATAACCCCCAATAATTTATCGGACTTAAATCCGAATATACATTTGGCTAAATTTAGTCGGATAAGATATTCCATTAACCGATCAAATACTTTTCTCAAGTCATCTAAATGATCATCTTATTTGATGGAACGAGCTATAATATCATCTACATAATCATGTAGAATATCATGCATCATATCATGAAATATATGTCATGGCTCGTTGATATGTTGCACCTGCATTCTTCAAACCGAATGACATCACTTTCCAACAAAAGGTCCCCTAAGGGGTAATAAAGGTTGTTTTAGCTTGATCTTCAGGAGCTATCCTGATTTGATTATAACCGGAAAATCCATCCATTAAGGATATCATTCCACTCCCAGCAGTAAAATCAATGATCTGATCCATGTTGGGAAGAGGAAAATTGTCTTTAGGGCATGCAACATTAATATCTCTAAAGTCTGTGCAAACCCTAACTTTGGTAGCTTCTTTCTTAGTTACTGGAACTACATTCGAGATCCATTCAACATAATCAATGGCTTGTATAAAAATAACCTTCAGGAGTTTTTCTAATTTCCCTTTGACTAGTAAGGCCACTTTAGGATGCATTTTTATAAGTTTTTGTTTAATAGGTTTAGCATCCGGATGGATTACTAGGTGATGCATAACTACATAAGGGTCTAATCCTGGCATATCTTCATATGTCCAAGCAAAGACATCTTCATATTCCTTAAGAAATGCAATGTATTTATCTTTTTTTTATTGACTCAATTCTGATCCAATGTTGATTATGTGAGGGTTATCGTTGGTTCCAATGTTAATTTTTATGACATTCTCTACTTCCATGTGTAGATCTATCTCAAAATTAGGTGGGGTAGGTGAAATGCCCAATTCTTGTAATTCTTTTGAGGTTAGCTTAGATAATTTGTCTTGAGGAGTTGTGGCCTCAAGCTGGGCTATACTAGGTATAGAGCCATCGAAATAAAATTCGTTATGTAATAATTCCTCAACGGAGACATCATGGAAGATATCTCCCTCCAACTCATCGTCGGATTCAACGATCATTTGAGGGTAAGCTATGGATAGCATATTACATGTAAATGGCTTATTCATTAAACGCAAGGCATCATGTTTATCCAAATAATCTTGGTAACACATGAGATGGTCATCATCCTCAAATGGGAAAGGCTGACCTTTACTAGGAAATAGGCCCACACCACATCGGACAAGCCATGGTTCTACCTCAAAAGGTTCTTTCATAACATTCTGGAAAGGTCCCAAACCTTTCCCTTTATATCCCAATTTAAGCATTATAGGCTTAGCTTTAATATACTCATTAGTAAAATAACATCGAGCATATCCATCATAATGTGTCTTGATGTTTCTAGGTATTCTTCCCTAGTCATATCCCTTATAAATAAAAGCACAGCTCCCAACTTGGTAAATACTTCCCATAGGTTGTGGGAGGCCCAAGGTATGAGGAGAGGGTGGCAAATTATTTAAAATAAGGGAATCTTGCATAGCAACGTTTGTTTTTTCTGATATAAGAATTTTAGATAAATCGGGTAAGAGCTCATCAATAAGAGCGTAAGAGGTAGAAGGAACATTTCCTACATCTTCGGATGCACAAAATATGCCTCTGGTAGGTGTAGATGTTGTGGAGATATTGATGGATGGGTCTATAGGTATGGAAGTTATAGGAGTAAAACAAGAAGCATTGGTTGTGGGTTTAGGATCTTTTTGAGGTCCTAATGTGGTTTGTTCGAAATATGGTTGAACTATATGTAGAGGTGGAGTTGATGGAGAAAAAGTAGATGATGTTATGGGTGTGTGTTTCACACGTTTAGATAGATGATGAGAATTAGGATGTGTGGATGACAGAGCAAGGAAAAATTGAACTCCAACAGGTTCTGCCAAAGCACACATATCAAAGGGTCTAGGATCACCATGAATGGTAACCAACTGATTTTTAAATTTGAATTTAACACACTGATGTAAAGTTGAGGAAATAGCTCGCATCGCGTTGATCCAAGGGCAACCCAAGATTATATTGTACGATGTAAGGCAATGTACAATAAACACGATCATGTCTAAGGTTCTTGGACCAACTTGCAATGGGATAGTAATAACGCCACATGTTTTGATCATATCAGGTCTTTTCATTTCCTCACTTCTAAACCCAAATCTTTGGTAGAAGTCAAAAGTGCAAATGTTTAAATATGAACCATTATCAATCAAGACTCGTTTAACTGCTACATCTCTAATTAGGGTAGTAATATATAAGGGGTTATCCTTATGTAAACTATGTTGCGGTATATCTCTATCCCAAAAGTCAATACAATAAACTTCTCGAGTTATGATAGTATTGGCCATGGCTTCAGGTTGAATATTTTGTGGTACCATCATTTGGCTTAACGTGAGCATTAATTCATCCCTATGTGTAGGAGAAGATCTTAAAAGGTCCAAAAGAGAAATTCTAGTTGTAGTATTTGATAATTGCTCATTAATATTATAAGGAGGTTTAGGTTGAACATTAGGCACATGATTCCATTTATTAGGAACTTTCAAAACAAATGGAGCTGATCCATCGTTCTGAGTTTGATCTTGTTGAGAATTTTGAGCCTGTTGTCGAGTAATAGCTCTGATGGTACCTACAATATTATTTTGTAGATGATGAATGGGTCTTGGTCTAGCGTTTATGGCTTGTTCATTAGAAAGTCATTGGTGAGACAATGGTCTAGTAGTGACTCTTCTTGGAAATGGTTCTTCCGGAACCATAGAATTTGTGATAGGTTGAATAGCATCCGATTCATCTTCAAAACTATTCGATTGATTTGAGGTGATTTCCATGTCACTTTCAGTCTCGTATTCTGTATCACTAAGATCAGGTGTCCGAATATTATATAGAGGTCTGGTCATAACCATGGATAAAGTTGTGTCAAAGATTTGCAGATCATGAGCAGGTAAATGTCCACTAATAGTCCCTACATATTGGGTAGGAGGGGGAACATTATGATGCTCAATTTGATTAGCCACCTCTTTACCATGCTTTGGTAAAGGATGTTGAAATATGTCCAATGATTGATTGGCATTCTGATTCCGATTCTGGGGGATGTTCTTTTGAGCATTATTATGAGGATTTTTTTTAGGTTGAAAGGCTTGCACCTCCATCTCATTGTTATCAATTAACTCTTGTATTTTATGTTTTAATATTTTACAAGAGTTGGTAGCATGTCTAGGTCCTCTATGGAAATCACAGTGTAAATCAGCTTTGTATCCGGGTATAGTTGGATCAGGTTCCTGGATATTTGGTAATTGGATCAAACCTCATTCTAATAATTGCGATAGAATGGTTGATAGAGGTTGATTTAACCTAGTAAATTCTTGAGGTGGTTTATCAGGAGGTTTTAGTATAAACTTCTCCGTTGTTTTAGTAGCATTAACAGTAGCAATATTTCTACTATCACTGACTCCATCACCCACAACTTGCTTAATTTTATATTGATTTTTGGATGTTTTCTCATCATCTTTCTTTTTAAGCTGACCTCTTCTAATGAGAGCATCTTCCACTCTTTGAGCTAAGTCTATAGCTTGATTGAAGGTGGTCAAGGTAGCAGTTGATAACTCATAGGATAGTTGTTCTTGTAAATTATTGATAAAGATATCCAGCATTTCCCGATAAGGTAACACAGTGCAATTTTCCTATCAACTGTCTCCACCACGCTAGGAAATCAGCAAAACATTCATCTTTATCTTGTTTTAAGTTGTACAAATCTTTAATGGTTACATGCCTTTCGATGTAGGCACTAAATTGATGAACAAAAGACTCAGTTGTTTCTTTGAAATTCCTCAAAGAATGAGTGGGTAATTGATAATACCACTCTAATGCCATTCCTCCTAAACTTTTCAGGAACATTTTTAGTAATAACAAGTCATCATGTGATATATCATGACATGCTATCCTAAACATATGAAGATGCTCTATGGGATCTTCGGTTCCTTTGTATATAGGTAGGACAGGCATAGGAAAATGTTTAGGATATGGCTGTGCTACGACTATAGGATCTAAAGGCTGACTACACATCTCTCAATAATTGTACGAGGGACGATAGGGATCTATCTGGTCCATGCGAGAGACTAACTGTTTCACCATGGCTTCCAAATTACTAGTCCGTCCACCATATTGGTTCAGTGGTACATGAGTATGGGATTTTTGAGCGTATGATGGCGTAATGTAAGGATTAGATTCTATATTGCTATTATGCAAATGGTTGGTAGGGAGAGTATTATGAAGAAGATTTGTAGTAGCATTATGTTGTAACCCAGATTTTTGGAAATTGGTGTTTGGTTTTGTTTTGGGCTCTTGTTGATTTGAGGTATATTGATCAATAGCTTGGCGAAATAGAGCGGTGAATGAAGGTTTCTTTTGTGTGGGAATAACTCTAGGCTTGGTAATAGGCACTCTAGGTGGTTGGGTAACCTGTTGTTGTTGCATGTTCTGGATTATAGCAGCCATATCCAAATTGGATGGTCTAGCTTGATCACTTTCTTGATCAATGAAGGACAAGGGATTAGTGCGTGTGTGATATATTTCTTCTAGGGTTGCTTGAGTGTCACTAATTTGATCCTTGTCCATATGGACTGCTCTATTAAGAGTGCCAATATTAGTATTGAGGAACTTCCAAAAATGTTCCATGTTCTCAAAAGTAATGACTCCTCTCGGAGACATTTTAGGGGATGAGGATCCTTCCTCTCTAACAGTTTCTCTTTGTTCATTTCCTTCAACAAACTCTTCTTCTTGTTGGTCTAGGGTTCCTTCTTCCTGAATTGGGTCTTCAGGAAAGACATCTGGTTTATTTAATGGTTTTCCTAACCAATATTCTTCTACTTCAGTCTATTTTCCATTCCTAAGTCTAGTCATTATGCTTAAACTTAGATTTTAGCAAATATATATATATTTGCGACAAGTTTGGGAGGTATATATTTTAATTATATACCTACTATAATACTTAAAAGAAAACGTTTTAATTTTTGTTTTGTTTTTTTTTTTAATGTTTTTATAATAATATTATAAAGACAACAAACAACATACTAAATGCAAGAAATAATAATAATAAAAGAATGGCTTAGTTTTCTATAAATAGTTTATGGATATCATTAATAGGATCAAGTTCATCGGAGTCATGAAATGCTCCTCTTCAAATTGGAAATGGTTTTTCAAGAATTTGACAAAGTGTGCTATGGTGATATTATCTGTTTTAGACTCTGACCTATAGAAATAAAGTTCATGGCAATACTCTCGATATAACACAGCTCTAAGAAATCTATTCCATATATTTCTATCCGTAAGAACGACCTCTTGATCCTCTATACGAGATAAAAATTTATGTATTACAACTGTGTTGTCGAGGTATTCCTCAAAGGTGTATAACTCGGAAGACACAAGTGCTCTTTTATTAGCTAACCACCTATGGCAAGCTCTTTGAAGCTCGTGGTACAAAGTCACCTGATCAGGATCCAGGATTCTATCTAGGAAAAACCTCTTAATTTGCCTAAGTTCTGTTGACCTAGATGAAATAATACCCAATCTCCTATCAAGTTCGTCCCACAAAGGTTGGACTCTATTTTTTTGAGGTAATCTAAGTAAAGAGGTAATCTCTATGGCTGCTAATTGATTTTCAATATTTATGGTGACATCTCATCTTTTATTATAATCTACCATCTAAATATGATATGCAACTTTAATTGTTTGTCTGATGATTCTAAATGCATTTATTATTATTATTTTTTGGATTGTTTTCAAAAGGTTTTAGTTTTCACGTCGGGTTCACCAAAATGTATTGCTCCAAATTTTTCACATCCTTACCTTCAGGCTATAGGATCCGTGCTCGGAAGGGGGATGCAAGAAGGATGGGATAATACCTCAGACTGAGAGGCCCTGTGAAGGTCGTGCCTCTCGAGGGAGGGGTATAAGGGTGAATTTTTGACGGATGGTGGGGTTCACCAGGAAACTTTGAGTGGCAGTTTCCATGCCTAGGTTGAGAATGGGTTTGATGTGTTCATTTTTATATTCAATCATTCAATTCCTAAATTTTGCCAAGATGAATCTAAGCTATTCTATATGCCAATGCTGATTTATATGGATACAGAAAGCATGAATAAGTGCTAAACACAAAAAGTGTACTAAATAAGACATAATGTACCTGATTCCAGATGTTTGATGAAGATTTTGAGGTTTGTAGAAGTCCAGATTGTCTCAAATCTTACATTACCGTCTGCAATTGCACAAAATCATCTCAGATCACAATCGGTCGTCTGAGATCAGACGAGATCGTCGTCGACCTGACGAATTCATCAAAAACCTGCAATCACAGAAACAGATACCAAAGACCAAAAATACAATTGCAAAAGCAAGGGGAAATGATAGAAATGACAATAAACTTACCTAAATGATAAATCCAGATAACAATTAAAGGAAATGCATTAATTTAATAATTTATTTTAACTTTATCATGCATCTATGCTAAATGAGGTGAACTCCAAGATGCAGAATGAAAATAAATCAAACTAATGCAGAGTAAAATAAAGAAGACAAATGAGGAATGCAAACTCAGGATTCTGGTTGCCCCCAATCTGGACTGCAGTCGAGATCGGCTCCAATCGTACGAGATCATCGTCGATCTACGATAGGATCGTCCGAAATCGTCTGGAATTGCCAGTGACGATCCGAGCTTGTTCCAGCTAAAAAATAGTAAAATTCTTGCAAGAAAAACTTGAAACACACAATGCAACATTGGTGCGAAGGTGTTCTAATGCACGAGAAACTAAAGTTGTAGGGAAAATCAGCTAGGGGGAAGTCAAAAGAAATCCTAAGTTTATATAGGATTTAGGGAGAGGTTAGGAGGTTGGAGATCACCCTAATTTGGGAGATCTCCAACGAGGGAGACTCTAACTGCGTAGACACGCTTTCTGCCCAAGTTAGAGAAGCTGTTGAAACAAAAACTAATTATGAAAATTCAGTTTTGGGACGAAATCGTCTAGACGTTCTGTTCCAGATGAATTCATCAAATCTGGGACGATTTCATCTGATCGTCGACGATATCGTCCAACGGTCAAAACAAATCCTAAAAATGGCACGAAAAATGAGGGGAGCGAGTAACGGGCAGTTAATGGGCGATTTTGGAGTTAAAATTCAAATTTCTATATTTTTATTAAGGGTTTAACTGCGCCAATTTTAGGGTGCTACAGAGTGTTTCAAAAATTTAGCATGCTAGACCTCGCAATATCTAGATTATTGCCAGTCATCCTTGTCCAAATAATCCAATAGAACTGAAGATGGAGAAGACCCCACTTGCTACCCCGTTGTGAGCTTGGCGCATGTACGAGATTAAAAGGATTCTATCAAGCAATGATGGTGGCTTCCATAATGGTGGAGGCAATGAATTTAATGGTCATGATAGCTACGATAGCCATCATAACAGTGGCTACAAACAATGAATCTCGATATGGAGGCAGCTAGTCAATGGCATTGGATGCTAGTTTGAATATGGTGCAAGTGCAGCAGACGAAGAATAAGGTCACGACAACCATAGTAACCCATGTGGACCACAAACGCATATGCACTATTTTTCTTCGTTGAATGTAAGAAAAAGTTATTTCACTGTCGTATCTTTATTTTTTTTTATCAATCATGTGTTGGATGGTCGTGCTCGTGACGGAGGAGAATGCCTACATGGCAGCATTATGGGTGTTTAAAAAACTAGAATGGTTTTATATCTACTGTTGATTTCCATCATGTTATGAAACATCCAGGGAAAGAAAATTTTAATATTTATGTTCCTTTTCTTATGCAAAGGGGGGGAAATTTTAAAAGAAAAAAAAAATTCAAGGATTGTCGTCAATGTGACGTCCCTATTTTTTAATACATGTCATGTTTAAAAATATATATATTTAATATGGGGGCTTGGCCTTTGTATTGGCCATTTTTAATGTTTTTTCACATTGAGAGTGGAAGGCCACATAACCATGCTTTATTCCACTATTCCGGAATATTCCCTTGTGAGGGAAAAATAAGAAGGTTGTTTTTCCTGCAGATGAAGGCTACATTGACACCCGATAATAGGGGTGTTTATAGTCGTCAAAAATATTTTTTCGAGACAAACTAAATGGTGGTGTTGAATTTATATTTTGAGATAGTTTAACCTATGTTTTTTAGCCTCAAATATGTTGTATCATGGAGTGCACTCTCGGTTGAACCCGACACTCCCAAAGCTTTTATATGTGATCCTAGTATCTAGTCATCTTCTCTATAGTACCTGGTGAATGCAGTGGTTGGTTACCCATGCATTTCGGTAGGATGAGGAGATCACCATAAGGACACGTTCGATAGCTACATTGGTATTTCATTTTTATTCCCTTGTTTTGTTGTTTGTCCACAAGTTTTGGACCTTGTTATCAACCCATTGTGTTCATATAGGTGGAAACCACATACTTATGCTTGTGGAGTCATTTTGGACTACCCTTGCGATTCTTGTGGTTCTTTCTCTATCCTATCTTCTCACTCTCCTTTTGTGAGACACTTTGGTTTCAAGGGATTTTCTTTAGTGACTCATTTTCATGGTTCATAGTCTTGTTCATTGTCACAAGCACCAGTTTGGGAGGGAGATTTCATTCAATTCGGCGATGATTAGGCTTCTATACTTTTTTGAGACATATGATGGATCCTTTGTAGGCTTCTTTATGGAAGTTGTCCTAGGGGGGTTGAAGAGGACATCTTCCTTCCTCTCCATCCTCCTTCCACATCTTACTTCTTCTTCTTCTTCTTCTATTATAGCAGGTGATTTTCTCCCTTGTGATTTTTCATCATCTTTCAAAAAAGTTTTCTTATGGATATATTGTATATGAGTACCTATCAAGCCTTGTTATCAGGAATCATACTTGTGGATATGCCAATTGTTTTTGGCTTTGTTTGTTTTTCACTACCTCTTAGTATAACTTTAGGGGGGTGTTAGATATATCCTAAGTTGTTATAGGATAATTTATGTGGCTAAGATTAACTTAGTTTGTTATGATTCGATGGATGAGATTGTACACCTTTGCTATTTAAGCAAGGTCTTTGTCATTGAATAATATCAAGTATTTTATTTTTCCAATAAGGAAGACCATAATAAGCTGAAAGATCAAAGACCTTAGGGAGGTCTCAACGAGCATCCACTAAAAGGCTTGGAGAGCCTTACTGAAGAAATCATCAAAGGAGAACTCATTGGATAATTTCACTATAGAAGATAGTAAAATATTTGGGACAATTTTTACCATCCGAAAACAAGTCCAAAAAGAAGAATAAGAGTTTGACAACAAGTGCCAAATCTCAGAAGACCTCTAGACATTCGAAATATTAAAAAAAAGATCTTGCTTGAAGTCAAAATTCGAAAAGAAGACTTGAAGATAGGAGAAGCCTACCAAATCCAAGAGATTTGAAGATTGCCTCTCACAACAAGAAGACATTATTTGTTGAGATAAAGACTTCTAAAAATATATAGCAAAAAGGAGGAGACTACAAGAGGAGAACAAGCCATAAAATCCTAGGCTTGTGAAAGAAAGTTCAAGACTACATTTTGGTGAAGAAGGAGTTGTTTAGGGCATCCTACAAAAAGCTGCAAGATCTTACTGAAGGTAGCACCTTCGTGATCTTAGACACCAATATCCTCTACAAGATCTACATCCTCTACAGAAGTTGCAAAAGAGCTACAAAAGTTTTCAAAAAATATAAGAAACTATTGGTGCAAGTAGATTCATTAATTGGATTGCTTATCAGATTCATTGAAGCACCTTATTTGGATTAAAGTTGCAAGAAGGAAAATTGGATTAAAGTCTTCAAAAGTGCCAAAAGAGAAAAGTTCCTTTTAAGGTTCATTTACACATTAGTTAGGAGTTGATTAGATTTTAGAACTACATCTATCAACTACCTATTATCTACTTTGAAAAAGAAAAAGAGTACTAAGTCCTACAATAAAAAATTGTAGTGAAATTGCAGAATAATTATTGAAGGTTCATTTCAAATTATTCTTGATTAGTTGCAGTAAATTCGTTAAGTGCATTATTTTGAGAGTTGATTGGAGTGATAAGGTAAAAATTTTAGTGCATTAAAAGTGAAATATTATTAGATTCATTTGCACTATTCTATTGCTCTCAAAAATATTATTGTTTGTGTTCTTGAAAAGGGTACAAAATTAAATTTTGACAGTGTCTAAAGACACCATTAATGCACAAAAATCTGCAACACATAGTGGCCAAGTGAAGCCACCAAATAAAACTTGGAGAAGAAGATAACTAACCAAAATAAAAATAGAAGGCTTCAAATATTGAAACTTGGTGAGTCTCAAATCCAAAGTATTACAGGGTTAGTTGCAAGGATAAAAGTACAAAAAATTGCATCAAATAAGGAGCTTCTATCTAAGCTTGGATTTGTCATCAAAGTATCCAAGAAAAAATGGGAATGTGTCTAATCAAATATACAACCTCAAAACCCCTACATTGCACTCAAAAACTCTGACACAAAACCAAAAATTTAAACCTACAAAAAGGAGTGCAAGAAAGGGTGCAATAAAGACATCTTATTTACAAATATTGTTACATTGTATTGCACTTCTCTAATTCGTTCTATGCAGGAAAGAGGGCATATTTGAAGGTGCAATTTAGGCACAACATGCTCAAGAAAAGCGTAACTGAATACCAACATAAAGAAGCCTCTCAAAAATGTGAGGCCCAGGTTGGATAGCCATAACAGGTAACCTACAAAGCACAAGAAAGGTTTCACATTGCTCACTAAAGGAGATAAATCCAGCAGCACATAAGCAAGGGAAATCAAAGCAAGCAAATTGGGATTGTACATATAATCAAGGAGCATTCAATACCACCATTGGAGCATCAAGAAGTCTCCACCAAAGTGCTGCCATTCAAACTCCATTCAAGAGCAACTAAAGCTCCACCAAAGTGCTGCCATTCAAACTCCATTCAAGAGCAACTAAAGCTCCACCAAAGCTCCACCATAAGCATCACTTGGCTAGAACTATCTCAACACCATAGAAATACAACAAAGAAGAAGGTGGAAAAGTATGTTGAAAATCTTGCAACAAGGCATTGATAAGACTAGGGCATGCAAGTTCCACTTGTCATTCTCCAAAATAAACCCTAAACGCATTCAAAGGTATGTTAGAATTTCACATATGTGAGGAAAAGTGTTACAACATCTCTTTGATGCCCATAGTCCATGTGGAAGAGGAGTTGCATTCAGCCTTAGGTATTACATAATGAAGCCTTATAGATAGCACACTATGAAGGAATAAAAATGCTTTAGACGTTACTTAAGCAAGAGTGACACTTATAAAAGACGTCCAAGAACAACTTTGAAGCATTGAATGTAACCGTTGTAACACTTGTCACTCATCAAAATATTAACTACTTATTAAAGGTGCCTTGGACTAGGGAGAACGTAGCATTCGAATGCATTTAGAAGCATTCACATTCAGCACTTCATAGTATTTGCGCATAGGGCCGAGTTGCAGCGTAGAAGCAAGGTGGAAAATCCTTTAATGCTTTGGTCAAAGTAAGTCAAAGGTATATATTAAAGGTGCCATAGTTGAAGCATTAAATACAAGATTTCCATTGGAGGGAATGGTCAAAGCAAAGACACTCACATTGCAACCATATCACAATAAAAAATAATGCATATTCGAATATTGCAAGGTGAGATTTATCCTTTACTTTAATGTGCTTTCATTTAAGGGAGTTATAAGTTTGATAAACCAAGGTTAAAATTAGAAGAAATTAACCATATTGAAAGCAAAGCACCAAAAGAAATAATTTATCAAATTAATATAATGTTTGCAATATTTTTTTTTGGTAAGTAAATTTCTTCGTTAATTATCGGGTTTTACAGGTTGACCCAAAACCTTTTACAAAATTCAGCCTTAAGCTGAAGCTATGGATCCTAGTTATCCTAAGGATCTTCTGTCCTCTACAACTACTAATCCTCCTAGCAGTCCTAGCTAGGCAGGAGACGTAAAAATAGACCAAAATCAATACAGGACCAACCAAGACGAGCAACCCACACTGATCAACATTACAAAAGGAAAAGGGGACCTCAGCCCTAAGAGGATTACTTCCTCTAAACAAACATCAACCAAAAATGATACCCCCCAGGACCCGAGGATCCTCATACCTCATCTTTGACATCTTCCTCGAGCTCCTCTTCCTTTTCATCCTCTTCTTCCTCGTCATCATCCTTGGCCTCAAATTTCGGCATGTATCCTTTGTTGAAGATCACCTAAGTCATAGTGTCATAGTGCTCCTGCATTTGGTGGATGATGGCAGTGTAAGATTTCAGAATGAACCATTTGAGAACCATGATTGTAGGTCCCTCATCGTCTAGGTCGCTAGCATTGGTTTTGGAACTGCCTTGGATTTGTTTGTTCTTGAGTCTCAATGAGGATCTCATTGGGGGTTCCTCAATCCTTAGTTTTTTCTTGGCCATGCCCCCTCTAGTTATGGGCTCCCCCACTCTCTTCTTCGTCGGAGACACAAACGAAGGTTTGTTGGTGCTTGGGCTAGCTCTTGTTAGTCTTACAATGACACTGAGAGGGGGGGTGAATCAGTGTAGCTCTTTAAACTTGAATTTACAGCTCTTAATACCGCAGCAATTAAAACTTATTACTAGATACAACAAGTATAACAAAAGAGCATCACACAACACAAGATTTAACGAGGTTCACCAATGTGGCTACTCCTCAAAAATTGACTGCTTGGACTACCATCCAAATCCAGCCTTTGCAAAGCACCAACTTTACAATCAATTTACCAGCACCCACTGTAAGGAGCACCAACCCCTTATTTATCTGCACCAACAGAAAGGAGCACCAACCCCTTATTTATCTGCACCAACAGAAAGGAGCACCAACCCCTTATTTATCTGCACCAACAGAAAGGAGCACCAACCCATTATTTATCTACACCAACAGAAAGGAGCACCAACCCCTGATGCCAAGCACCAACCTGGACTTCAATTTGAATCTATAAGTTTGACGATAAGATACCTTTGCTTTTGCAAGACCCTGACTGGTCTTCTTCACCTTTGCATTCTCTACGCACTCTGCTCTCTCTATGCAATCACTTCGCACACTCTGCTTCGTTATAGTCGAACTTCATGATCGTCTTCTCCCTTTTGTGCACTCTGCTCTCTTTATGAATTTTGCACTTAGCACGATTCGACATGACTTGCTCTCTGCGCACAACGACCGTATTTCACACACATTCGACTACACTTTCAATTCTCCAAACAACCCTCCTTTTATAACAATATTTTTTATGATGAAAACCCTAATCTTAGTTGGTTGTAAATCCTAATCTTAGTCGGCTTTCATAACAACTATAAACCCTAATTTTAGTCGGTTGTCATCGGTCTTCATCGGCTTCAACTCAAGAAGATGTTCGATTTATCCATCGCTTGATGATTTCATTCTGGATAGACCCTATAACCGCCATACTGACTTTTGATCACTCTTCGTATTTTAGCAATATGAAATCACTCTATAACTGCCCCTGTAAATGTCGTAGTGATGTCGGTCCACTATCATACTTCTCATTTCAATCGGGTTCTCCTTCTTGACTTGCGCATTTACGACCTATCATGAAATCATGACATTTCTACCTCTATAGCTTCTTTTGTTGTTGTTGCCACGAAAATACAACATGTCACGATATCGTGACACTTTCACCTCCGTACGCTTTCTCTATTCTTTTGTCATGATATCATGACATTTTTACCTCCATAGACTTCATATTTTCTTTTGTCATGATATCATGACATTTTTACCTCCGTATACTTCATCTTTGCTTTTGTCATGATATCACGACACTTCTACTTCCATAGACTTTGACTTTGCTTTTGTCACGATATCACGACACTTCTGCCTCCGTAGTCTTCAACTTAGCTTTTGTCACGAAATCGTGACACTTCTACTTTCATACTTAGCTTCTTTGCTTTTGTCATGAAATCGTGACACTTCTGCCTTCGAAGTCTTCTTCTCTACTTTTGTCATGAAATCGTGACACTTCTACTTCTATACTTTACTTCTTTTCTTTTGTCATGAAATCATGACACTTCTGCTTCCAAAGTCTTGCTTTCTACTTTTGTCATGAAATCGTGACAGTTCTGCTTTCATACGCTTCCTCTCTTTCTTTTGTTGCAAAAATG
The DNA here is from genome assembly GCA_028583015.1 of Wollemia nobilis. Taxonomy (NCBI): domain Eukaryota; kingdom Viridiplantae; phylum Streptophyta; class Pinopsida; order Araucariales; family Araucariaceae; genus Wollemia; species Wollemia nobilis. Next base: position 730,406 of record JAQPPZ010002816.1, read on the forward strand.
CGACATGTCGCGATATCGTGACACTTTTCAAACTTACTTTCTCTCTCCTATTTTAGTCACGAAAATGCGACATGTCACGAAATCATGACACTTTTCCAACTTACTTTCTCTCTCTATTTTAGTCACAAAATGCGACATGTCACGAAATCGTGACACTTTTCTTACTTGTTCTCTTTCTTCCAACTTGTCACGAAATCGTGACACTTTTTCCTGCTTTCTCTTTCTCTTCCAACATGTCGCGAAATCATGATAGTTTTTCCACTTGCCTTTCTTTCTCTTCCAACATGTCGCGAAATCGTGACAGTTTTTCCTACTTTTTCTCTCTCTTCCAACATGTCATGAAATCACGACAGTTTTTCCTACTTTTTCTCTCTCTTCCAACATGTCACGAAATCGTGACAGTTTTTCCTACTTTTTCTCTCTCTTCCAACATGTCATGAAATCGTGACAGTTTTTCTTGCCTGTTGTATATGTCGCGATATCGCGACACTTTTCTTACTTGTCTTTTTTTCTTTGATCTTTTGCATATGGGCCACTTCGGTCTTCTTGGAAAATCACTATACATACTCTGAATAACCTTTGAACTCCTATCTTCTGCATCTGAATAGCTTTTGAACTTCCTATCCACTGCATCATCAATAGATCTATCTGACTGTGTTGACAACAATGACAATATTGTTGCTACACCTTGCTCAACAATCTCCCCCTTTGGAATTTTTGGCAACACATGTGCAATTTCCTATAACTCTTCTCCCCCTTTGACAATAATACCAAAGGGCTACTGCAGACTCCCCCTGAGTCCATGCACAACATTCTCAGGCAAAATTTATTACACTTAGCAAAAATCATGAACATGAGCAAAAAGATAATCAAATACTTAAATGCTCCCCATGAGAATGTGATCCCTGTAGCTAGTCAATTCTTGGGAAGTGTGACCACTCCCAATTTATTGTGAAGGTACTCAAAAACTTCCTTGGGCAATGGTTTTGTGAAGATATCTGCTACTTGCTCTGTAGTTGGAACAAAATCCAACTTAACCTCACCTTTCGCAACTTTCTCCTTCAAAAAGTGATACCGAATAGCAATGTGTTTTGTGCGTGAATGCATAACCGGATTCTTGGAGATGTTAATGGCATTGGTGTTATCACACTTAAGTGATATTGGCTCACTGAAGCTAATACCAAGATCTTTCAAGGTTTGTTTCATCCACAATACCTGCGTACAACATGTTGTCGCTGCAATATATTCTGCCTCTGTTGTCGATAAAGAAACTGACTCTTGTTTCTTACTGTGCCACGTGACCAATCTGTCTCCAAGATAGAATGCACCTCCACTGGTACTCTTTCTGTCATCGACACCTCCTACCCAATATGCATCTGAATACGAAATAAGGGTGAAGTCTTTACCTTTCGGATACCATAACCCATACTCCATAGTACCCTTGAGGTACCGAAGAATCCTCTTCACTGCTGTCACATGAGTCTCCTTGGGATTAGCCTGAAATCGTGCTACCATGCATACTGCCTACAAAATATATAGTTTGGTAGGCTGTCAAGTACAATAAGCTCCCAATCATAGATCTGTACATGGTTTGATCAACAGGTGGAGATTTGTCATCCTTGCTCAACTTGCAACTTGTCGTCATGGGAGTGCTAACTGGCTTACAATCCTCCATTGTGAACTTTTTTAACATCTCTTTCACATATTTAACTTGAGAAATAAATATGCCCTTCTTATTTTGATTAACTTGCAACCCGAGGAAATACAAAAGTTCACCAATCATTGACATTTCAAATTCTTTTTGCATCTTATTTGCTAAATCTTTACACGACTCATCTTTGCTACTGCCAAATATGATATCATCTACGTATACAACAAGAACAATAAGATGCCCATTTTCTATTTTGACATACAAATTACTATCCACCATACCTTTCTTAAACCCTTGTTGAGTGAGATAGTTGTCTAGCCTTGCATACCATGCTCGGGGTGCCTGTTTTAAGCCATATAATGCTTTCTTCAACTTGCAAACCAAGTTGGGATCATCACCAAGTTGGAAACCATCTAGTTGCTCAATATAAACCTCTTCTTCAAGTTTCCCATTCAAAAATGCTGATTTCACATCCATTTGATAAACTTTGAAATTCTTGTAGACTGCTAAAGCCAGAAACATTCTAATTGCCTCTAGTCTAGCTACTGGTGCAAAAGTTTCCTCAAAGTCAATGCCTTCAACTTGTGCATAACCCTTACATACCAATCTTGCTTTATTTATGACTACCTGTCCGTCTTCATTCAATTTGTTTCAAAAAATCCATTTAGTCCCGATTATATTTTTATTTGCAGGTCTAGGTACTAACTCCCAAGTTTCATTTTTCTCGATCTGATCTAATTCTTCATTTATTGCCTTCATCCAACTTTCATCTTTGCTTGCGTCAGCAACATTTTTGGGCTCAATTTTGGATAATAGAGAGTAGTTACTTACTACTCTTCTTCTTGTCTGAACACCAACTTTGGGGTCTCCAATTATTTGCTCTCTAGGATGATTTTTCTGCAAGCTGCCTGTTTTGAATTTCTTATTTTCTTCCACTTCTGAATCACAACTTAAATCATCTGAGTCAATTTTTTGTATCTTTTCCATTTCATTTTCCTCATCTCCTTCAATAACCTCTTCATAAATTGGGTAGTTCTTTTCATAGCTAATTACTCGTTCTCTACCTTCATCAAATTTAACATCGAGCATTGTCCACAATTTTCTTTAGCCTCTTGTTGTAGCATTTGTAAGCTTTGCTTTTTGATGAATAACCAACAAAAATACCTTCATCCGCTCTATCTTCAAACTTACCAAGATTATCTTGAGTTCTTTTGATGTAGCACTTGCTTGCCAAAAACTTTGAGGTATTTTGTTGTTGCCCTTTTACCGAACCACAACTCATAAGGAGTTTTGCTTTCATGTGTTCTCAGCATGTACCTATTTTGGATATACACCGTAGTATGGATCTCTTCTTTCCAAAATCTGTCTGCTACTCTACTTTCAGCCAACATAGTCCGTGCCATTTCCTGCACTGTCATGTTCTTTCTTTCTACCACTCCATTCTGTTGAGGTGTCCTGGCTGCTGAAAACTGTCTCCTAATACCGTATTTTTCATAGTACTCTATAAACTCCTCTGAAATGAATTCTCCTCCTCTATCTGATCTTAAACATTTGATCCTCTTTCTGTTTCATTCTCAACTTGGTTTTTGAAAGTCTTGAACATTTCAAAAGCTTCTGATTTATGCTTCAAGAAAAATATCCATGTCATTATGGAATAGTCATCAATGCACAACATAAAATATTTGTCACCATTTATGCTTTGTGTTCTCATGGGTCCACATAAATCGGTGTGTATTAGTTCCAAAGGTTTGCTTGTGTAGTACTCTTTTGTTTTGAATGTGACTCTAGTTTGCTTCCCCTTTTGGCATGAAGCACAAATGTTGTTTGCAGGTTTGCTTGATGGTGGGAATATCTCTCATTGCCCTTTTTGAGTTGATTTTTACTAGATTATCAAAACTGATATGACCGAGTCTCTTGTGCCACAACCAATTTTCTTCTTCCTGTCCAATAAAACAAGCTCCTTCTGAAGTCTCTGAGAGCGTGTACAGGTTGCCAGATGTCCTTGATCCGAGTTGCTATCAATTTTCCACTTGTTTGTTTTTCGACTTCACAACCACGCTTCTTAAAAACTACTTCATGACCTTTATCACAAATCGGACTTACGCTCAACAAGTTATGTTTCAAACCATCCACAAACAAGACTTCTTCGACTTAATTTTTCTGTCACTAATTTTAACTGAACCTTTGCCAACTATCTTAGCTCCATCATTATTTCCAAACTTTACTGAACCACCTTCATATTTCTGTAACTTCTCAAATTTTTGTTTGTCACCTGTCATATGACTGGAGCATCCACTATCAAGTATCCATGGTACATATTTATTCTGTGCTTTAAATGTTGTTTGTACGATTAAGGATTCCTTTTCTTCCTTAAGTCACTCTTTTTCTTTCCACTCCATTTTGATAGTAGTTTTGGGCTCTTGTTTTGCCTTTCCCTTATCAATAGCTTGTGCATGTTTTTCGAGAAGTTTTCTATTTTGTCTCATCCTATTTGGTTGAAATTTTCTTCCCTGAAACTGATTTGATGCAAATGTACTTCTACAGTTTCTTGCAATGTGCCCAAAATTATGACAGTTATAACATTCTACTTGTATAATTCATCAAAGGAGAAAAAGCATTTCTATTGGTGAAATTCCTTGGTCTTACATTATATTTGCAATCTGAGATTTTATGTCCATAGCCATTGCATTTAAAATAGAAACCAGAAAAGGGATAATTGAACCTGGGTGATGGTCTTTGCCATGTTGTCGTAGGAGCCATAGGTCTTCTTCTTCTTTGATGTGTGACATTGGTGAATCCATCATTGTCAATTCTCCTTTCGTGCCTGGCATTATTGCTTTCTTTTGCATGAGACATTTTTCCTTGATCAACTTGTTTCTTATCTTCATTCTTTATGGATTCTACATTTTTGGCCTTTGATCCATTTGATGATTCTCCTTCGATGAAACCCAGACCAAATTTGATGCCTGCAGGCCTTTGGTCATTTATAATCTTATCCGACTTCATAGAACTTTCTTCGCGTTTGTGATAGCAACTAATTTTGTGATTCATCTCTTCTATCTGCGTCCGTAAACCAACATTCTCTTCTTCTAGTTTGCAGCAATAATCTATTTTCATGGTAATTTGTACTTCGAGATCTTCGAGATATTTTCTTGTATTCTTCTGTCTGTACTTTCAGACTGGTTATGATTTCGTTTGCATCCTCAAGATTTTTTGAAATTTTCTTATTCTTTTTCCTCTCTATTTTCCACTCTTCAAGTGTAGAGATCAACTCACCTTCTAGATCTACTTCAGCCTCAGGGTTTTCACCACATACTTCAGAGTTCACTCCTTCTTCCTTTTCTGATTTTACTTCTTCAAATGCCATGAAAAGAGCTTCACCTGTTTCCTCTTCAGAATCCTCATCGGAGCTGTCTTCTGATGAACTGGCATTCCTGGAGATGAAACTTTTCTTCTTGAAGTTGCCTTTTCTGAAATTCATTTTCTTCTTCCAGTCACTTCTTTCTTGGTGCGATCCTTCATCATTTTTGTTCTTCTCATTAAGTGGACATTTAGTCACAAAATGCCCAATGCCTCCATAGTTGAAACATTTAAACGGTAGCTTTCCTCTGTATTTTCCTTTTCCCCTTTTTAGTTTTCTAACAAAGTTTGCTTCCATTTCATCTGATGTCTCTTCTTCCTCGGACTCTTGTTTTGCATTTTTATTTTTAAGGGCTTTAAAAGCCGCTTCTCTGTCTGTGGGTTTAGATCTTCCTATCCTCATCTCATATGCAGTCAAAGAACCATACATCTCATCTATACTAAAATAATTTAGATTTTTAGCTTCTTCTATCGCTGAGACTTTAGAATCAAACCTTTGAGGAAGAGATCTTAATACCTTTTTCACGATGGCAGAGTCTTCGATATCCTCGTCGAGTCCTCTGATCGCATTAATGATTCCATTAACTCTCAGCATATATGCCTCAATGTTTTCATCGTCATTCATATTTAATGCTTCGAACTGAGCTCGATGTGTCTGTAACTTGGCCTCCTTGATCTTATCATCTCCTTCATGAATACTCCTCAGTTTGTCCCATATTTCTTTTGCCATTTTATAGCTCATGATCTTTACTAGTTCACTGTCTGCTAATCCGCACATGATAGCATTCTTTGCTTTTGAGTTATTTTCAAATAGTTTCTTTTCGTCGACCTCTTTTGGAGGAGTGATGGGTATTGTGTATCCACTAACTACTGAATCCCAGATGTCGTATCCCAAAGCACAGAGATATGTCTGCATCCTGATTCTCTAGAATGCGTAATTAGATCCATCAAACAATGGTGCTTTGTTTGATGAGAAGCCTTCACCACCTGCCATTGTGTTACTTCCAAGATCACCCTAGCCGGTTAAGCTTGTACAAGAACTTAGCTCCGATACCAATTGTTAGTCTTACAATGACACTGAGAGGGGGGTGAATCAGTGTAGCTCTTTAAACTTAAATTTATAGCTCTTAATACCGTAACAATTAAAACTTATTACTAGATACAACAAGTATAACAAAAGAGCATCACACAACACAAGATTTAACGAGGTTCACCAATGTGGCTACTCCTCAAAAATTGATTGCTTGGACTACCATCCAAATCTAGCCTTTGCAAAGCACCAACTTTACAATCAATTTACCAACACCCACTATAAGGAGCACCAACCCCTTATTTATCTACACCAACAGAAAGGAGCACCAACCCCTTATTTATCTGCACCAACAAAAAGGAGCACCAACCCCTTATTTATCTACACCAATAGAAAGGAGCACCAACCCCTTATTTATCTGCACCAATAGAAAGGAGCACCAACCCCTGATGCCAAGCTACAACCTGGACTTCAATTTGAATCTATAAGTTTGATAGTAAGATACCTTTGCTTTTGCAAGACCCTGACTGGTCTTCTTCACCTTTGCATTCTCTACGCACTCTGCTCTCTCTACGCAATCACTTTGCACACTCTGCTTCGTTATAGTCAAACTTCACGATCGTCTTCTCCCTTTTGTGCACTCTGCTCTCTTTGCAAATTTTGCACTTAGCATGATTCGACATGACTTGCTCTCTTGCACAATGACCGTATTTCACACACATTCGACTACACTTTCAATTCTCCAAACAACCCTCCTTTTATAACAATATTTTTTATGATGAAAACCCTAATCTTAGTCGACTATAAATCCTAATCTTAGTCGGCTTTCATAACAACTGTAAACCCTAATTTTAGTCGACTGTCATCGGTCTTCGTCGGCTTCAACTCAAGAAGATGTTCGGTTTATCCATCGCTTGATGATTTCATTCTGGATAGACCCTGTAACCGCCATACTAACTTTTGATCACTCTTCATATTTCAAGTATGAAATCACTCTGTAACTACCCCTGTAAATGTCGTAGTGATGTCGGTCCACTATCATACTTCTCATTTCAATCGGGTTCTCCTTCTTGACTTGCGCATTTACGACCTATCATGAAATCATGACATTTCTGCCTCTATAGCTTCTTTTGTTGTTGTTGCCATAAAAATACATGTCACGATATCGTGACACTTTCGCCTCCATACGCTTTCTCTATTCTTTTGTCATGATATCATGACATTTTTACCTCCGTAGACTTCATATTTTCTTTTGTCATGATATCATGACATTTTTGCCTCCGTATACTTCGTCTTTGCTTTTGTCATGATATCATGACACTTTTGCTTCCATAGACTTCGACTTTGCTTTTGTCACGATATCGTGACACTTCTGCCTCCGTAGTCTTCAACTTAGCTTTTGTCATAAAATCATGACACTTCTGCTTCCGTACTTAGCTTCTTTGCTTTTGTCATAAAATCATGACACTTCTGCCTTCGAAGTCTTCTTCTCTACTTTTGTCATGAAATCATGACACTTCTACTTCCGTACTTTACTTCTTTGCTTTTGTCATGAAATCGTGACACTTTAGGCTTCGAAGTCTTGCTTTATGCTTTTGTCATGAAATCGTGACAGTTTTACTTCCGTACGCTTCCTCTCTTTCTTTTGTCATGAAAATGTGACATGTCGCGATATCGTGACACTTTTCAAACTTACTTTCTCTCTCCTATTTTAGTCATGAAAATGCGACATGTCACGAAATCGTGACACTTTTCCAACTTACTTTCTCTCTCCTATTTTAGTCGCAAAAATGCGACATGTCACGAAATCGTGACACTTTTCTTACTTGTTCTCTTTCTTCCAACTTGTCATGAAATCGTGACACTTTTTCCTACTTTCTCTTTCTCTTCCAACATGTCACGAAATCGTGACAGTTTTTCCACTTGCCTTTTCTCTCTTCCAACATGTCACGAAATCGTGATAGTTTTTCTACTTTTTCTCTCTCTTCCAACATGTCGCGAAATCGTGACAGTTTTTCTACTTTTCTCTCTCTTCCAACATGTCGCGAAATCGCGATAGTTTTTCTTGCCTGTTGTATATGTCGCGATATCGCGACACTTTTCTTACTTGTTTTTTTTCTTTGATCTTTTGCATATGGGCCACTTCGGTCTTCTTGGAAAATCATTGTACATACTCTGAATAACCTTTGAACTCCTGTCTTCTGCATCTGAATAGCTTTTGAACTTCCTGTCCACTTGCATCAACGAGATCTATCCGATTGTGTTGACAACAATGACAATACTGTTGTTGCACCTTGCTCAATAGCTCTTGCCCTCGAGCTTTCTGCCTGATGATCGGGTGATATCTCCTCGATGAGTTGAGGTTTAGGATTAGGTGTCATGGCCAACATCCACTTATCTATTAATTTGAACAATCCTTGGTGCATCGGCATGGTAGACCCTCTCTTGCTATGATAGGCATTGATGGTGTAGTTCATTGAGTTCATTAGAAACTGAGGAATACTTATCAGGTTGATATCCTGAAAGAAGTTTATGAATGCATAGTGAAATCTCAGCAAGGTCTTATTGGGATCCTCAGCTATGATAAACTCCATCATGTTTTTCATGACCCCATTCCATGAGGTGGGCAAATCCATTCTGGTGAGCCCATTCTTGGCTTCCTTGAAAATTTTTGGGTTGTCATGAAATTTCTTTAATTCCACCTCCCAGTGATGTTTTTGGCAGTGGAGGAAGCAAAATTTCACCATCTGACCAGTTACCACAGCTAGCATGTTCACATCAATGATGAACTCTCTTCCTCGTATCTCCACTTTGTCATCCTCCCAAGTGTCCATCACCGCCTGGGTGATATCTTCCTCCACCCTCGAGAACAGGTCAAAAAAATGGCTAAAACACCGTTCAGTGAGGATGGCCTGAGCCATGGGTTCCATGATGGCCATGCTCAGCTCAACGTAAGTCATCTTTCCTCTTGCAGTATTCTTACAATTCGGTCATACTTTATCAAGTTAACACACTATCGATTTCCTCTTTTGCTACTGTTGGGGAAGGAAAAGGGTTTAAAGCCATGGTGGTAAGTTATGGGGTTTTCCTTAATTGGTGTGCCATCTTCGAAGATCCATCCCCCCTTTGCCACCTTGGATTTGTGCCAGTTGTCCTTGGATTCCAGTGTGTGATTCTGGTTGCCTTTGATTATTCGTAGATCAACACTGTCCTTAGGGAGATTACCATGCATTGGAAAGGACCGGTCGTAATCCTCCACCTATGTCTTCTGCTTCCACTCGTGATCTGTCAGCCTTATCTGCCTCCCAACTACCTCCGTGTCATTATGATTTTGATCCTCACTAATTACCATTATCACCATTTTTATTGTGCCTTCATCAACCTTTGTACTTTGCATGGACCTAGTCCAATCAACATCCTCCATTTGGGCTTCACACCAGGTGGCCCTATCAGTCAACATCATTTGTTTCCTCGTAGTCCGCCTCTCATTGCAATGAGTCTTTGTCTTCTTGAGATGCTTGCCAAAATTTGGAATTGTCGCCATTGGATTCTGTGCATCAATGACCCCCGCCTTGTCGCCATAGATGTGGCCAATAATGTTGAATATTTTGATGTTGAGTCCCTAGAGGAGGTTGGTGGTGTGGGTTGGGATGTTTGCATTTCCATACCTTGAAATCCTACCCTTGCGGATTCTCCCATAAATCCTTTTCGAGGCATTTGAGAACATTGACCTAGAAATCAACTCCATATGATTAGGATGTTTTTGTAACATGGCCTCATGATGCACATGGGCTACGTGGATATTGGCAAATTTTCTACCATCGCCCTTAGAGCATAGGTTGTCTATCATTGTGAAGGGTGAGATCAATTTCACGAGGCACATAACGTGTCCACATAGTCAATATGTTGGCCTCAACCCCTACATTTACCAATTTATCCTCTGATCTGTTGGCCTCACAAAAGACGTGGTGAGCCCTCTTTCCTTATCTAGCCTCGAAAAGAGTCCTTGCCTCATGGATGATGGCTTCAATCCTCTAGGGTGGTTTTTTACCATTAGTTAAAAGGTTGATAATTATTTTTGAGTCTCCTTCCACCATAAGGTTGCCTTGGATATCTCGAGCTAGCATTAGGCCCCTCTACAACGCTTAGCCTCAGCCTCGTTGTTAGTTCTAGATCCTAATGGTTCAACAAAGGCCAAAATCATGTTTCCTTGATGATCTTTGATTACTCCTCTAGCACCCGCCCACCCCGGGTTATCCTTCGTCATGCCATAAAAATTGAGCTTGGACCAGCCTGTAGGGGGAGGCTCCCAAATGATTCCAGCTCTAGGGTTAGGTTTTGGTACCGAGGAATTATCCTCCAATGGGATGCCTAGGGACAGGGCTAATTATTTTTCTGAAGGAAGGGTTCCTCTATCATCTGAAGGAAAGATGTTGGTATTTTCTTTTGCAAAGGTGAGGATTCGGTTGAGGATGGTTTGAGAATTATGCTTGGACTCATTAAAGGCTCTATGGTTCCTCTCTAACCAAATTTGCCAAAGGAAGTGGTGCCAACTTATCCTCCAAAGGAACCTCAATTTTGTATTAACAAAGGGGAAGGGCCATTGTTGGAAAACTTTAGGGATTGAGGCTAGTTTAGCCCAAGAGATTCTAAATGCTTGGAAAATCCCATCTAGGATCGAGGTGGTCACCGAGCATTCTAAAAAAATGTGTTGAACTGATTCCCATCCTGCCCTGCACATGAAGTAGTGGTTACCAATAATCATTCCTTTAGTTAGCATTTGGTCAATGGTAAGGATCCTTTCTTGAATAACCAGCCATGAGAAGAAATATATTTTGGGGATGAGGCCCTTTATCCAGACTAGTTGAGGTTGAAACTAGTTGTCTTCGTGATTGAGAAGTAAGTTGTAGGCGATTTTGACTGAAAATTCTCCACTTTCTGTTTCTACCCATACTATATGGTCTTTAGTATTCCCTGTGGGTATGAGCTGCTGATGTAGAATATTTTGAAGCTCTTCGCACTCGACTAACAAACCCTAGACCCTGATAGTCTACCATTTTGGGAAGTTCTTGTCCTGCCTTATGTAATCTACCACCTGATGCCCTATGGATCGTTCCATGTGATATTTGAGCCTATCCAAGTGAGGGTTGCTTGACAGAGCCCTATATCTGGTCCACCTATCTTCCCAAAATTTTATTTTTTAGCCATTACCTAATATCCATTTGATCCCATTCTTGGCCAACTCTCTACTAGTGAGGATTGCTTTCCAGAAGGCGGATCCCCTGCTTACCAAATTTTCATTAAGGAAGTCTGCTCCCTGGAGGTATTTACTCTTGACTATGGTTGTCCACTCATTTTCAACATTAGATAGCAGTTGCCAAGCTTGTTTAGCTAGAAGCGTCGTATTTAGGAGAGAGACTTTCCTTAGATTTAATCCTCCATTAGTTCTAGGTTTGCAAAATTTGTTCCACCCAACCAAGTGGATCCTTTTTTTCTCTTCCATCCCAGACCAAAGGAATTTTTTTGGAATTGTTTGATTTTTTGATACACTTTGCTTGGGGCTTTGAACATGGATAAAAAGTAAATAGGAATGCTCTACATGGAAGCCATGGTTAGCGTCTCTTTCCCTGCCTGGGATAGGACATGGCCTTTCCATCCCGCCAACTTTTTTTGGATCCTCTCCAGAACGTTATTCCACATTGCTCCTTCTGGGGTTCCTGAGAATAAGGGCATGCCTAGATAGGAGGTTGGGAGGGATGCAGTGTGACATTCCAAGATCCTAGCAATGCTGGTTTGTATGGGAACAAGGGTATTGAGGAAATAGAGCTTGCTTTTGTTGAAATTCACCTTCTGGCCAGCAGCTTCTTCATACATCTTAAGAATGTGTTTGATCCTTTTAGCCTCCACCACTGAAGCCTGGGTTAGCAACAATGTGTCATCCATAAATTGCTGGTGAGTGACAGGATTGGTAGAGGATGTCGCCTGAATGCCTAAAATGAGTCCTGTAGTAGAGGCGTCTCTGATTGTCCTACCTAAAGCTTCTACCACAATGATGAAAAGCATAGGGCTAATAGGGTCTCCTTGCCTTAATCCTCTTTTGCTTTGAAAGTATCCTACCGTTGACCCATTCACCAAGACCGAGAACCAAGGCTTCGTAATGCATCCTTTGATTAGTCTAATCCATTGAGGATGAAATCCAAATTTCAGTAATATTGCATCTAGGAACTCCCAATTAATCCTATCGAAGGCTTTGTTCATGTCTAATTTTAGAGCCATGGTTGCTTTCTTTGTCTGAGCTACAGTATGGAGGGCCTCATGGACCATAATAACACCATCTAAAATTGATCTTCCTTGAACCGAGCTCCCTTGACTCTGGTCAATAATACCTGATAAAATTACTTTTAACTTGTTTGCTAACACCTTGGTGAGGATTTTGTAGGATACGTTACACAAACTGACCGGCCTGAAATCAGCCATTGTCCTTGGGTTTGGGACTTTCAGAATCAACACTATAAATACAGAATTGAATCCGCTAGGAATATGTGTTGAGGTTTGAAATTCCCTAATGGCAGCCACGACATCTGCACCCACAATGTCCCAGTAAGCTTGAAATAAGAGGGGTGGAAACCCATCCAGTCCAGGTGCCTTATCCGGTTCCATACTGAATAGGGCTTCTTTGACTTCCTCATCAGTGAAAGCCGCTATGAGAGAATCATTTGTGGACTCATCAATGAGTTGAGGTATGAACTAGAGAAGAGAATATTTTACCTCAACCTAACAGATAATTTCTTCACCCAACAGGGTGTTGAAGTAAGCAACTACCTCTTCTCAGATTTCCTGGATGTTCTGAGTTGAGGATCCATCCACCTTAATAAGATTGTTGATTTTGTTATTGCTCCTGTTTCTTAGGGTGGAAATATAAAAAATAATTGAGTTTGAGTCTCCCTCCTTTAACCACAGAGCTCTAGATTTTTGTCTCCAATAGATTTCCTCACAAGCAAGGATATTGTGAAACTCACTGAGGGTGTCCCTCTCTTCTAATATTGTTGCCTCATCATAGTTGCCATTCTGGATTTTGCTTTCAATCATTTGTAGTTTCTCTCCAACTGCTTTCTTATTTTCAAAAATATTGCCAAATACTTCTCTATTCCAGATTATGAGTTTATCTTTAACCATCCTTAGCTTTTGAGCTAATTTTAATGAGGAACTTCCCTGACAAGGTTGCAGCTACCATTCTTTGATTTGTTCCCTCAGGTCATCATGTTTAACCCACATTGATTGGAACCGAAATGGTTTTTTGAAAGGATTGGCTTGAATGACCTCAAACAAAAGAGGGCTATGATCTAAAGAACTTTTGGGAAGAGCCTGAAGTATAGAATCACCAAACATTGTGATGGCTTCCTTAGATAGAAAAAATTTGTCCAATCTTTCCTGAATCAGCTGGCTCCCTAGTCTTCGGTTGGTCCAAGTAAATTTGGCTCCTTTTAGTTTGACATCCATCAATTCATTTATGTTTATGAAGTTATTAAAGTCTTCCATGCTTTTTGATGGAAGTCCAGATCCTCCTTTTTTGTAATACGGGTATAAGGGGGTGTTAAAGTCACCAACAATCACCCAAGGAATGTTGTTGAAGGCTTGATTTAAGTGGCCTAGATGTTCCCATAACTCTGATCGTCCCTGGATAGAAGTTGGGGCATACACATTTGGCATAATCCAAGATTTGTTTTGATCAGTATCATCGAATAGGACACTAAGCACTCTATCATATGCCTGTAGAACAATACCTTCTAATTTGTTTGGATCCCATAATATCATGATTCCTCTAGACACTCCCATTTCTTGTTGAAAAGAAAATTCCCCTTGTTTCCAAATATTTTTAGCTATGGATGCTGATTGTATTTTGTCTATTTTTGTTTCTTGAAGAAAAATATTGTAGGACTGAATTCTTTCCTTATTTATTTCACTACCCTTTGCTTCGGTAGGCCATTTAGGCCTCTCACATTCCATGAGAGAACCTTCATTTAGACAGTTTGTTATTTTTCCTCTCCCATTTCCTTAGACCAAAAGGGGTTTGTTTGTATTGCTATCGTCCTGACTTGGAATAGCTTGTTGTAGAAGTGTTTTTTGTTTGCCATTAGCAATTTCATTATTGATCCTGAGTCTATAATGTTCTGCAGTGGTCATTTGCCCTCTCTTTTTTTTGCTTCCATAATCGATAGGAGACTTGGTTGTACTTCTGGTTTTTTTTGGACTAAAGTGAGGAGGCATGGGTTCCCTCTCCTCGTTCTGAAAGGTGTCATCACCATTTTCAATATCCTCTTCACTTTGTCTGAGCTCCTAAAATTTAAGATCCTTGGTCTAAGGATTTCTCATTGAGGATTTTGTAAGGTTGGGGCTCCCTTGATAGGGGAAAAGTTATTGCAGAACTGGACTGGAAGCTCTTTTGATACCCACTGATTCAACAACCTCAAATATTGACTCCATTCCTTCTATATTTTGGCTGAAGTACCCCGGGTCCTATTTCATCCCGTGAGAGGATGTTTTGGGAGTTTTTAGAGCAATCATTGATGGGCCATATTTGGCAGGGGATTCTAGAGTTTCAGGAAACTCTATTTGGATATTTTACTTCTCACCCATTTCTTTTTCAGCATCAATGTTGGCTAAGACTTCAAATTTATTAAATGTAGGATCCTTGTTACATACCTGAAGGTCCTTGACCTCCTTGCACCATTGTTTTCCTTTCTCCTAAAAATGGAGTTGGCCTACATTGCCCTGATTGTCCTGGTTGGGCCTGATTGGCCTATATCCTGAAAAGGTTTGTCGAGATCCTTAGTTTGTAGATAATCCTCTCTCATTTGTCTTGCTATATTGGGATTTGTTTGTGGCTTCCTTTTTGGTTGATGAAATCGAGCATTGGTTCCTGATATGACCCTGAGTTTTACATTCGTTGCAAAAAGCCAACTTGTTCTCGTACTCCACCGGTTGCACCCTTAGATAGTCTCCATATTCTAGCTCCACCTGGGTCAAAAGTTCAGAGTCTAGGTTGGAATTCACGTAGATCCTGGCATGCGTCATTCTTGTCCTTGCCCTAGTCGGGTGATCTATGGCCACCAACTCTCCTATGGTTTTGGCTATGCCATTAAGCCAGTACTCATTGAAGAACTATGTTGGTAGCTTTGGTAGACGGACCCAAATAGGTGCTATATTGATGTTTTGCTTGTCAGGATCAAAGTCCTCCCCCCATTGTCTGAGGAATAGGCTACGTTTTCCTAAAAACCAGGGTCCTCCCGTTAGTATTCAATCTACATCGGCTTTGTTATTGAATATTAACATGAAAAATCCCCTCGATAAAGCCACAATATCTAGATTTCCTATAGTTTTCCATTTGGTCAAAGCCCAGGAACGTATGGTTTCAATATCTTGTCTCCCACCCAGGAACTTGCCAACTAAGGAGAATGATTCCATAGCCAGAAATATTTCCATGGTTTCAGTCGAGGCCTTTATCCTGTTGTTGTTTGGTATTAGAGGAGGTAAGTCGCCAGTCCCCTCCTTCCTTTTGCCTCTTAGCATTTCCAAGAAGGACAAGCCCTTCCTAGGGTCCCCCGTCCCCTGTTGGGGCCCTTTTTCTAGGAATTTGTCAGGAGGGTCGATCCCTCTTGCTTTTTTGAACTATGCGGATAGGGGATCCTGACCCCTCTGTCTCCTTCCTGCTATAGAAGATCCTACCTCTAGATCCTCGCCATCCGCCAGTTCGAGGTTCCCACCAACCGCCATTGCTCCTCCTTTCGCTCCTCCATCGCTCTCCTTCCACTGCGCCATCGTTTCCTAATGTTTGCAATATTAACCATAGGAGAAATAAGTATTTCTACTAGAAATTAATTTTAAATATTTGCAAATATTATTGTGTTCTAATTTTCTATATTTGGGAGCTATAAGGATTACAACACAAAATTAGATCATTGAAAATTAGAAACACTAAAATAAAATACTAAGGGATATTAAAATAGGTTATTAAGGTTTTTGCTAAGGTTGGAAATTTATAATATTATTGTCTCAAAATTTCTCAAAATGGACAAAAGAAATCCAACATTAAAACCTCTTCAAAATTGAAAAGTGTTTAGTTCAATAGGAGTAATAAGGTGTTGGAAAAGTTAATTTTTGATATTTACAAAACTTTACAAAATCAACCTGAAATTGAACTACATTTTACAAGATCACTATATCATACTCCAAAATCACTAGGGATTCATAAGGCATTCTACAAAACTTGGTAACATCAACATTTATCTAAGATTATCAAGTTGTAAACTCATTGGGAAAATATAAGATTCCTACAAACCTAAAAATTAATATAGGTTTTATCAAGTCAATCTTATATATTAGGTAATTATATCCTGCCATATCTAAAACTAGGGAGCTATAAGGATGTCTATTTCTCAAAACACAACAAACACTAATAATTCCTTCAGAAAAGAGAAGGCCAGTGCCATAAAACTTGGGATCATGAATCTCCTCATGAAATTTGAAGGAATGTTAGACCTAAATTCAAAGGTAATCCATAGTGAAGCCTTAGAATATAACTTTGATACTATGGAATGTTATCTTCAAGCCCATCTCAATGAAGCAATTGACAATTGAAAAAGTGACATTTCACTTTCCCTAGACTTTGTGAGCATATTATACATGGCATTTCTCACATATAAATGCTATAAGAATGAAAATGTAGTACAAAAAGGATTGATAGAACTTAATGAATCATATCATATTCAATATTACCTCCAATGATAGATGATGAACATCAAATATTATTATATATCCAATCCTCAAGTCCATTTTTGTTGATAGCATTAATGATAATTTTTGAATCCTCCTCAATTGAAATATATTTCCATGTTTTTCTATTGCAATTTTAATCCATGTAAGAAATTTCCTAGTATATACATAGTTAGTTAAGTTCCATATGATTAAAAAAAATATCACCTCCACTGGCTTTTCTAGATTTCCTTTCGAAACACCATCAAAATTAAACATAATAAACTCAATTTTTAGACATTTTCATTTTACCCTAGGTTGAAGTAGATACTTTGTTTTAATGTCATTGTCGCATATAACTCGTCCAAGTATGTTCAAATCCTATAACCAAGTTGTAACCACCTATTTTTCCATACTTGAGACTTTCCATTATGAACACTATATCTATAAACATTCTACAAGAGAGACATTAATATGATACCAAACACATGATTTTGAGATTTATTTTTTAAAAATTTACTATTCCTTTTAAACCATAATTCTAACAAATAATGGCAACAACCCATCCTCCACAAAATACATAATCCTTTAGCTTTAAAATAATTAATCCAACATTTCATCAACTCTTTTAATTTCAATGGAGCTACCTAATGTATTTCTATATTTTTAAAAAGTAACCCCAAATGGTGTGAGCAAAGTGATAATAAATAAGTAAAGATTTTGATGTTGGTAAATCCTTCTCACATAAGGCACATCTAAAAGGTGCATGATATCCTCTTATTTGTCAATTTTATCTTATAAGAATATTTATTTGAACTTCTAACCAAATGTATGTTGAGGCTTTAGGAAGAGCCTCCAGTGACCAAAGTTTCTTCCAAGGAAAATATTTAGGAGTAGAAAGTTTGATTGCTCTAAATCCTCATTTTTCAACTTGACTAATTATCTACCATCTTATTATAGATTCTAAACCAACTCATCCTTTTATGTGAAAATTGAAAAATAAAACTCTTGAAGCATCTTTTGAAGTTCATTCGTAAATTGTTTGAGTTCCTCTCCTTAAACCAAGTTATTAATAGAAATCCATGATATAGAGTGTTTGCTCAATTTTAATATAGTCTTTGACCTTTGGACCTTTAAAAGCTAGGTATGCTTGAGCCAACGATTTCCATTTTGACTCGGAGATAAGAGGCCAAGAATTAGACCAAGAATTTGCATAATTCCCTTCATTGGTTGATCATCTAATATATTTATTTATCAATTACAAACTATGATATGAAGTTCCATGTGTAGAGCAAAGGGGCCCTAATAAACTAAATCTACAAAAAAAATAAATACAAAATCAAAGTAAAAAAGAAAAAGATAACATATACACACATAACATAGTATTTCACCTGGGAAACCCTTACTGGAAAAAAACCAGCACAATAATATCTCCTTATTGTATAAACTTAATCATCTCTAATACAATAATGTTCATCTCTCATCTCTCTTCAAACCTTGATGCAAGTGCAATTAAATAACAACACAAGAACAAATTTTACAATACCATGGGCAAAAAACCATGGGTTCAAATATTTGACCCTAAACAACCCATATGGATCTAAAAATAACTTAATAATCCCTTAAAATTTTGTTGAGAGATAAATTTCTTGTGGCCCAGCCTGGCCCCAAACCCCGACAAGGATACATGGAAAGTGTTCAGTACCTTTAGAGTTAACCCACCAGAATAACATGGAAAATATTCAATGTATTTTCAATATTCTTCCACTTGTTGAATACTTTCCATAGGGGCTGAAAATTGTCATTGTCAAATATCAAGGGCAAACATGCATACCAAGAATTTGTTTTGAGTAGGTACAACCTTTGTTAATGAATTAGCAATATTATTCTCTATATCAACTTTCTTTAACATCACTTGATTCTCTTCAACATATCTCTCTCACAAAATGGTACTTGATATCAATATGTTTTGACCAATCATGAAAATCAGGATTGTTGACCAAAAATATTGCACTTTGACTGTCACTGTCAATTCTCATAGTCTTTTGTTTAAGACCAAATATTGAACACAACTTTTGTAGTCACACTACTTATTTAAAGGTATGAGTTGATGCAATGTACTCTACCTTTGTTGTGGACAAAGCAACCATTGATTAATTTTCACTCATCCAATTTATTGTTAGCTTTTGATGCCGTATGCAATGGGAGATATCATTCATAGGATGCAAAATAATATGAAAGAAAATAAATCTACGAGATGACTAAAATATGCTATAAATAAAAATGATAGAAATGAATAAAATGTAGCTATGGAGGAAATGGAAACTCTATGAATAAAGCTACTAGACTACATTACACCCATCACCAATATATGATGATCTACACAATACTATGCTAATATCTATGAATATGCTCTAAGCTTCTATGTATCCTACTTGTTACAATGAGACCCTTTATATAGGAAGATAGGTTCCTTGGCCAACACTCTACCTAGTTGTTCAAGGGACACCTTGTACATATACAACTTGCACATTGACACTTGTGCATTTATTACATTGCATGAATTAACTAGGTAACTTCCTCCTAAAGTAATTTAATGCCCTAAGTATGTACCTAGGAAGGTACATTTACATGACCCAAATGATGTAATATAATCTATTTCTAACACCCCTCTGTATTACATTATTTGGGTATTGAATACTTTAGTCTTCAATGTGGATATCCTTCCATTGGATAATAAAATTTGTATTCTCCTTCATTGCTTACTATGATCAGGTTTAGCAAGTAATCAGTGTCTTCATATGATGCAAAGTAAGCTGTAACTAAAGCTAAAAATTCTTCTTTCAATTGAATTTACACTGTATTCCTCCTTTATCTGCTTTGTCCTCTTCTTTGCCTTTGATTCTGGTTTTTGTGCTCTCATAGGTGTTTGTGATTCTACTTGGTTCTTGTAAGGGAGATTCTCCTTTCTTGTCTTCAATCTGTATAGAAACTTTTGAACCATAACTTAAGGCATCATGATAAGATGTTGAGTTAGTAGAATTTGAAGTGTCAATGCTGCATGAGAATTGAAAAAGCTTTTTTATATATGATTCATTAAGTTCTACCTTCCTTTTGAGTAGTTCTATCAATCCTTTTTGTTCTACATTTTCATTCTTCTAGATATGTGAGCAATGCCATATATAATATGCTCATAAAGTCTAGGGAAAGTAAAATTTCACTTTTTCCATTGTCAATTGCTTCATTGAGATGGGATTGAAGATAAAATTCCATAGTATCAAAGTTATCTTATAAGTCTTCACTATGAATTACCTTTGAAGTTAGGTCTAACATTCCTTTAGATTTAATGAGTAGATTCATGATCCCAAGTTTTATGGCACTGGCCTTCTCTTTTCGTAAGGAATTATTAGTGTTTATTGTGTTTTGATAAGTAGACATCCTTATAGCTCCCTAGTTTTAGATATGGCAATATATAGTTCCCTAATATATAAGCTTGATTTGATAAAACCTATATTAATTCTTAGGTTTTTAGGAAGCTTATATTTTCCCAATGAGTTTACAACTTGATAATCTTAGATAAATGTTGATGTTACCAAGTTTTGTAGAATGCCTTATGACTCCCTAGTGATTTTGGAGTATGATATAGTGATCTCGTAAAATGTAGTTCAATTTCAGGTTGATTTTGTAAAGTTTTGTAAATATCAAAAATTAACTTTTCCAACACCTTATTACTCCTATTGAACTAAACACTTTTCAATTTTGAAGAGGTTTTAATGTTGGATTTATTTTGTCCCTTTTGAGAAATTTTGAGACAAGAATATTATAAATTTTTAACCCTAGAAAAAACCTTAATAACCTCTTTTAATATCCCTTAGGATTTGATTTTAATGTTTCTAATTTTCAGTAACATAATTTGGTGTTGTAACCCTTATAGCTCCCAAATATAGAAAATTAGAACACGATAATATTTGCAAATATTTAAAAATTAATTTATAGTATAAATCATTATTTCCCTTATGCTTAATATTGCAAATATTATATTAATTTGATAAATTATTCCCTTTGATGCTTTGCTTTCAATATGGTTAATTTCTTCTAAGTTTAACCTTGGTTTATCAACCTTATAACTCCCTTAAATGAAAGCACATTAAAGTAGGGAATAAATATCACCTTGTAATATTTGAACGTGTTATTTTTAGATGTGAGATGGCTGCAATGTGAGTGTCTTTGCTTTGACCATTCCCTCCAATGGAAATATTAGATTTAATGCTTCAACTATGGCACATTTAATCTATACCTTTGACTTCCTTTGACAAGAGCATTAAAGGCTTTTCCACCTTGCTTCCATGCTGCAACTAGGCCCTATGCACGAAGACTGTGAAGTTCTGAATGTGAATGCTCCTAAATGCATTTGAATGCTATGTTCTCACTAGTCCAAGGCACCTTTAATAGGCAGTCAATATTTTGATGAGTGAAAAGTATTACAACGGTTACATTCAACGCTTCAAAGATGTTCTTGGATGTATGTTATAAGTGTCACTCTTGCTTAAGTAACGTCTAAAGCATTTTTATTCCTTCAATTTTTTGTACTTTTCTCCTTGCAACTAACCCTGTAATGCTTTGGATTTGAGACTCACCAAGTCTCAATATTTGAAGCTTCTATTTTTTATTTTAATTAGTTGTCTTCTTCTCCAAGTTTTGGAGGATTCTAATCTGTTTTGGTGGCTTCGCTTGGCCACTATGTGTTGCAGATTTTTATGCATTAATGGTGTCTTTAGACACTTTGTCAAATTTTTGATTTTGTGCGCTTTTCAAGAACACAAACAATAATATTTTTGAGAGCAATAGAATATTGCAAATGAATCTAATAATATTTCACTTTTAATGCACTAACAATTTCACCTTATCACTCCAATCAACTCTCAAAATATTGCACATAATCAATTTACTGCAACTAATCAAGAATAATTTGAAATGAACCTTTAATAATTATTATGCAATTTCACTACAATTAATATTGTAGGACTTAGACTTCTTTTTATTTTCCAAAGTAGATGATAGGTAGTTGATAAATGTAGTTATAAAATCTAATCAACTCCTAACTAATGTGCAAATGAACCTTAAAAGTAACTTTTCTCTTTTTGCACTTTTGAAGACTGTAATCCAATTTTCCTTCTTGCAACTTTAATCCAAATAAGGTGCTCCAATAAATTTAATAAGTAATCCAATTAATGAATCTACTTGCACTAATAGTTGCTTATCTTGTTATGAAATATTTTATAGCTTATATAGAGGATGTAGATCTTATAGAGGATCTTGGTGTCTAAGATCACCAAATTACTACCTTGAGTAATATCTTGCAGCTCTTTGTAGGCTATCCTAAATAGATCCTTCTTCACCAAAATATGATCTCAAACTTTCTTTCACGAGCCTAGGATTTTGTGGCTTGTTCTCCTCTTGTAGTCTCCTCCTTTTTGTTGTAGATTTTTAGAAGTCTTTATCTCAGCAAATAATGCCTTCTTGCTGTGAGAGGTAATCTTCAAATCTCTTGGATTTGGCAGGCTTATCCTATCTTCAAGTCTTCTCATAGAATTCTAAATTCAATCAAGATATTCCTTTCAAGATTTTGAATGTCTTGAGGTCTTCTAAGATTTGGCACTTCTTGCCAAATTCTTCTTCTTCTTTTGGGCTTGTTGTCGGATGGCGACAATTGTCCCAAATATTTCACTATCTTCTATAGTTAATTTCTCCAATGAGTTTTCATTTGATGATTTCTTCAATAAGGCTCTCCAAGCATTTTATTAGATGCTTGTTGAGACCTCCCCAAGGTCCTTGATCTTGGAGCCTATTCTCATCTTCCTTGAGATATTTTATTCAACCTTTTGCTCTTGGAAGTGTTGGTGGTGAGATATTCGAGATCTATGATTCTGCTACTTCTAGATTCAAACATGACTCTCCTAGTCCTTCTTCTTCTAAGACTAGAAATTCTTCAATGAGATCTTCTTCTGATCTCTTTACCTTCAATTTTGCTTCAAGTGCTAGAATGATTTTGAAGAAGATACTCTTCCTAACTTTCTTGTAGGAAGTTTCCCAACTCACTGAATCTCCTTTCCCTACAAAAAAGTATTAGTATTGAAATCTTAATCTTCTTCTAAATTAGACACTCTCTTCTAGAGTCTTCTTCAAGGATCAAGGCTTATGTGGCTCTTTTCTTCAATATCAAGGATTCTATGGCCTTTTCTTCAGTATCAAGGATTTTGTGGACTTTTCTTCTGGATCAAGGCTTCTTGTCCTTTTCTTCTTCTATGAAGTTCTCAATCTAGCAATGGAGATCTCCAATCTCCTAAATTCACCATGACTCTTCTCCAAAAGTCTTCTTTCATAGTATTCTTTTCTTGCACAAGGAATTAATCTCTGCACTATGAAAGCACGATGACCTTCGAGCAACGAAGTTGAAGTATCCTAGATTTTTGTTGTAGGAGTACCAATCATCTGAGAATTAATTTTTTGCAATAAAAAAACTTTGGGTAATAGTTAACAAATTCTAGATATTCTAAATGATCTTCGCTAGTTGATTTGTCAATATAGTGGATTGAATGTTGAGTCCTAGTCTTCATGAGTTTTTCTTACAACTTTATGGAAATACTCTAGGTAAATGTAATCTTAGTATTTCTTGAACTAAGATTTCTTTCAGTCCTCACTTGTGTATCTCCCTAATTTTACCACCTAGACTCTTCTATGAGTTTTTGATAGTGGCTAGTCTAGGAGTGCGTTAGGTTGACAAAAAACTTATGCTCAATGATAATTTTTGTCTTCCTATTGATCTACTATGGCTAGATATATTGTTCTGATACCACTATTAGCTTTTGATGCAGTATGCAATGGGAGATAGCATTCATAGAATGCAGAATAATATAAAATAAAGTAAATCTATGAGATGACTGAAATATGCTATAAATAGAAATTATGGAAATGAATACAATGTAGCTATGGAGGAAATGTACACTCTATGAATAAAGCTACTGGACTACATTGTATCCATCACCAATATATGATGATTTTCACAACACTATGCTACTACCTATGAATATGCTCTAAGATTCTCTATACCCTACTTATTACAATGAGACCCTTTATATAGGAAGATAGGTTCCTTGGCCAACACTCTACCTAGTTGTGCAAGGGACACCTTGCACATATACAACTTGCACATTGAAACTCTTGCATTTATTACATTTGCATGAAGTAACTAGATAACTCCCCTTTAAAGTAATCTAATGGCCGAAGTATGTACCTAGGAAGGTACATTTACATGAGCCAAATGATGTAATATAATCTATTTCTAACACTTACTGCCCCTCCAAATAGTTTAAAAGTATAAGAACTCTTGGATCTTATTTTATCAAGATCTCTAGCCCAGTCAACATCCACAAAACCTCGTAGATTTACAATATTACTATATCCAAAATTTTCTTGGTAATAGATAGAATAATTTGAAGTTCCACACAAATATCTTAAGATCCTCTTCACAATAGTTCAATGTTCCTTTCTTGGATTAGATATATATCTGCTTACTACTCCCACTATATGTGCAATATCAGGTCTAATACAGACCATTGCATACATCAGACTACCAACAGTGCTAGCATAAGGAACATGATGTATTTCTTCAATTTTCTCATATGTTTTAAGACATTGTTTAGCATTTAACTTTTGACCAGCATGATATGGAGTGCATACTCGTTTGCAATCATGCATCTTAAACATCTATAGTATCAAATCAAAATATTTCCTTTGATTTAACCATAATTTTCTATTTGCATGATCTCTTATTATTTCCATGCCTAAAATTAATTTTGTAGCATCCAAATCCTTCATGTCAAATTCAAAAGATAATTCAGATTTTAGTAACTTTATCATCTCATTTTTGTTACCAATTAACATGTCATCCACATACAAAATAATGATAGTTTTTTTTTACCTTCTTGTTTAAAATACACGCGGTTGTACTTTGCTTTTTCCAAGCCCAAGTGTTAAAACAAACCTATCAAATTTTTGGTTCCACATTCTTGGAGATTGCTTCAAGTCGTAAAGGAAAATTTTCAACTTGCATACCAAGTCCTCCTTACATTTTACCCTAAAGCATTTTTTTTGTGACATATATATATATATATATATATATATATATATATATATATATATATATATATATTCATCAAGTTCACCATATAGAAAAGTTGCCTTTACATCCATATATTCTATTTCAAGATAAAAAGCAACAAAAATAACCAATAAAAGTCTAATTAAAGTTAGTTTAGCCACATGAGAAAATATCTCATTAAAGTCAATTCCCTTAAATTGAGAAAATCCTTTTGCTACCAAATGAGCCTTGTACTTCTCCAACTTTCCTTCTATATTGTACTTCTTTTTGAATACCCACTTACAACAAACAAGTTTTCTTTTAGGGGGTAATTTCACCAAATCCCATGTCTTATTTTTATCCAGGGACTTCATTTCTTCCTCCATAGTCCTTTTCCAAGACTTATTCTCACTTGACTAAAGTGCCTCCTTTACAATATTGGGTTCTTCATTAAAAATTGATATATTAAATGTAAAACAAATATTTAAAGGGCTATACCTTTCTAGGAGTCTTCTCACTAGATCTAATCTCCTCAAACTTAGAGTTTTAGGTTCAACATCTTCAACTTCCTCCTCACCTTATTCCTCTGAATTTTTCTCTTCAGACTCTCTCTATAGTTCACCTTCTTATTTAGCACTAGATTCTACCACAGGTTCTTCCTCCTATTCCTTTTTTACCTGAACTATTTTAGGTTCTTTTCTTGGTTGCATTTTCTATTTCAAAACCCCTTTTGTTTCTCTAAAGATCACATTATGATTGTAAACAATCTTTTGTGTTTCTGGGTTCCACAACTTATATCCTTTAACACCAATACTATAACCCACAAATATACATTTTTCATATTTATAGTCTATCTTAGTCCTTTTATCTTTTGGGACATACATATAAGCATCACAACCAAAAACCCTTATATGACTAAGAGAGGGTTTCTTACCAGTCCACACTTCCTGTGGAGTCTTATCCACCAAAGCTGAAGTAGATCTATTGATGATGTAATAAGTAGTTAATACGACTTCTGCCCATAGTTTCCTTTCTAACCCTACACCACTTAGCATGCTTCTAGCCTTATCTATCAATGGTTAGTTCATCCGTTCTACAACTTCATTCCATTGTGGAGTATACAGAGTTGTTTTCTACCTTTCTATTCTATTGTCCTTACAAAACTTTTCAAATTCATTAGAGAAATACTCACCACCATTATCGCTTCTCAAAATCCTTATCTTTTTCTATATTTGATTTTCTACAAGAGCCTTAAAATCTTTAAATTTATTGAAAACATTAGATTTGTTTCGTAAAAAATATACCCAAGTCTTTCTTGAAAAGTCATATATAAATGTAACAAAATAGATAGATTTACCTAATAATTGTAAATTTTCAGATCCAAACACATCACTGTGAACTAGAAGCAAAATTTCTTTAGATTTTATATCACTATTAGGAAACTTGACTCGGGTTTGCTTTCCAAAGCACAGTGCTCACAAATATAAAAATTTAACGGGCAATCAAAAATTCCTTTAGCCATACCTTTTATTTTAATGTTTGAAGGTCTTTCTCACCAATATGCCCCATGTGTTGATGCCACACCATTGTATTTGCTACAGGAATACTCAGAGTCACTTCTACCATATTATTCTCCTCTACAACTGAAGAGTTATTACAATTAATACTTACAATGCTAGTCTCAAGTCTGAACAAAGTTCTTATATGAAATCCCCTTACCAACACCATGAATACACAAACCATATTGAAACTATCCTTATTAAATACCACAATCACACCCGCATCATTCGTCCTACAAATATTAGATTCCTTTCCAAACTTGAAATATACAACACACTAGGAAGGGTTTTAATTCTTCCATATTTTAGCCTCAACTTGACTCTTCCTCGACCTATTATTTTATATGTCGAATTGTATCCTAAGAAGACTTCACATCCATTTATCTTGTCATATTTACAAATCCATCCCTATGAGGAGTCATCTGAAAAGAAGCACTTGAGTCAATCAACCATGAGTTGTGGCATTCATTTCAGCACGTTGCAGCTAAGAATAAGTTCCTTGAATCTTCATTTGTGGTATTTGTTTTTTTAGAAGTTACTTCATCAAATGATAGACTATTATCAGTATTTTTAGATCTGCAATCTCTTTTATAATGCCCTGTTTTACCACACTTCCAACATTTCTTCTTTCCTGGGGCAACACATTCACCCCTAGATCTTGATTTTAATTTCTCTTGATTTATTTTTTATTCTTTCTTGAGAATGACCTCTCACAACCAAGGTATCCTTCTGATGATAATTCTTACAATATTTGTATCTCATTTCTTCATATAACAATGTTCCTACTATATCCTCTACTTTCAATGTAGTAGTATTAGTGATAGCCATAACTAGGTTATCCCACAAATCAGGTAATGAATAAAGTAAAGTAATACACTTTTTTTCTTCATCTATTTTTACTTCAATAGAGTTTAATTGACTTAGCATAGTGTTAAAAGTATCCATATGTTCAACCACAAAGTCACCATCATTTATCCAAAGTGAATACAACTTATTCTAGAGAAAGAGTTTATTTACCAACAACTTTGTTTGATACAAAGTTCTCAGTTTATCCCATAATAATTTGTTGTGGTATTTGTTGATATATTCAATAATATTGAAATATATAAGCACAATCTGATAGAGCTCCTTGCATTTTTATTGATACTCATCCAATCCTCATATGCCATTGATGTTGGTTTTATTCCCGAGATCACAATCCACTGATCTCTATCAACCAACAAATCCTCCATCTTGAGTTTTCATAGCTCAAAATTTTATCCATTAAATTTTTTAATCTCTACCTATATGCTTCCCATCATTTTTCTTCATCCAAATTATTTCGCGTATGGCTCCCACTCAAGAATTAATTTATCACACGATTGAAATCCTCACTCTTTGAACAAAGCTAAAAACTAGCTTTGATACCAAATGTAGAGCAAAGGGACCTCAATAAACTAAATCTAGAAAAACAATAAATATAGAATAAGAGAAAAAAAGAAGAAGAAAGCATATACACACATAACACAATAATTCACCTAGGAAACACTTACGAAAAAAGCTCAACATTGTAATATCTTCTTATTGTATAAACTTAACTGTTTTCAATACAATAATGTTCATCTCTCATCTCTCTTCAAACCCTAATGCAAGTGCAATTAAATAAAAACACAAGAATGGATTTTACAATAACATGGGAAAAAAAACATGGGTTCAAATATTTAACTCTAAACAACCCATATGGGCCTAAAAATAGCTTAAGAAACCCTAAAAATTTCATCAGGGGTTGCTACCCTTAAACCTTTGCTCGTGGGTCAACCCAACCCCGAACCTCGATGAGGATACATGGAGAGTGTCCAATACCTTTAGATTTAACCCCTTCCAGAATAACATGAAAAATATTCAACATATTTATTTGAGTTCCTCTCCTTCAACCAAGTTACTAATAGAAATCCATGATCTAGAGTGTTTGCTCAATTTTAATATAGTGTTTGACCTTTAGACCTTTACAAGTTAGGCATGCTTGAGACAATGGTTTTTGTTTTGACTTAGAGATAAGAGAATAAGGCGTCAACCAAGAATTAGACCAAAAATCTGCATAATTCCCCTCATTGAATGACCATCTAATATATTTATTTATTAATTACAAACTATCTGATATAAAGTTCCATGTTGATGACCCTTTGGGTAGGGTTCTTTTCCAAAATAATTTCATTGCATCAAGAGAACCTATATATTTTGAATTAATGTTTTTTCCCTAATTCTTTCCTTGATCTCTAAATAATCTCCACGCTAGCTTTATGCCATAACATAACCATCTAGAAGAAATCAGGGTCTTGGAACCACATAGGCTAGAAGTAAAATGGCTTTGGATGGCCATTATTGGGTAAATCACAAGTCAAAAGAATGGGTTTGTGATTCAATCATACTTGTGATAAAATATCTAAAGAGATTGTAGACTATGTTTGCAATCAAGTGTTTGATAATAAGAATCTATCCAATCTTTTTATTGTATGAGTTTACCAAATGCATCTATTATCCTATTATATTGAAAAATTGAAGGACAAATATCCCAAAGGCCATTTGAATTTTAAAAAAGAAGCAAAATCATGCATTGATTTTGACCATCCTAGAGTACCACCCTTATTTTTCAAAGGAAATAGAATAGTGTTGAAGTCACCCCAAGGAATTCATAGATCATAATTATGAATCATCATTGTGTTTCACAAAAATATTCTAAGGTTTTTCCAACATATTTTATGAGGAGTAACTATAGTTGAAGCATATACATTTATAACACCAACTTTGATACCTTCTTTTTTTGTAAAATAGTCCAACAAACCAATTATATTTTGTTTCTAACAATTTCTCATCCCATTTATGTTTGTCCCATATTGTTATAATACCACCTAAAGCTCTTGTAGAAGAAACTATTATACAATAACCCATATTCCAAATCTTTTTAAAATCATCCTTACATTACTCACTACTTAATTTTATTTCTTATATTAAAATAAACTTAGGACTATAACAACCTATTAATTCCTTAATAAATCTTTTTTTAAGGGTCTTATTCAAACCCCTAATATTTAGATAGTGGAATTAGCACCACTTCTTGTTAACACCTATGATATTTTTATTTGGCTTCCCAAATTGATATCCCTTTGAGTTTATTTTTCTCTTTCTTCATTCTTTGGTGGTCTTCCTCTCCTTTTTTCATTCCCACTAATACTTTCATCTTCATCAATATCTTTTGTTTTCTATATTATTCATAATAAAACTTATCTTCTAAAGACTTTATGTTGCCCTAAAGAATCTTCAATGCAAGGAATAACCTCATAAACAATTTCTTCTTTATGTCTCCTTTCAATATCCAAAGTTCATGGATGGTCCTCCATAGTCATTACTTTCTTATGGTACCTTGGTAATCCTAAATTTCCCTAGATATCCTCCATATGCTTTTCTTTGTTATGCTACTCTTAAAAGCCTAAAGTGCAATGGATACACTCTATACAACTTTTATTTTTATTGTAAAGATATTATATTATGCTACTTGAGAAAAATGAATATGATTTACTTGAATTACCCTTGACCTCCTTCACCTCATTCATTATCAAATTTTCCTCCCCATCTTTCTTTGTACCTTTAGATCCTATATTTGAACTTGTGCATTGTACTTTATCATCCTTTGTGTCATTTTTTTTTTTTAATGGTTAATTCAAGTGAACTATAAGGGCATTTACCATTTGATGATGCAAAGGGGTTTTTATTTCTACTTTCTTAGGAGTGGAAATTTTGTGATTTGACCTAGCTTCTCCTATGATATGATCTTCTTATTTCATATTGAAGTTTGCATCATGCAATCTCTTGCCATGAGTCCAATTTTTTTTATTTGTGACATCAAAATGCAATATTTTTAATAATGCACTTGTTGATCCCATTCTCTTTATTTAGAGTTAATTATAATGGACCAATATAAATATTTTTAAATATCCATGGTAACACATATTTGAGTGTATACAATATACCTTCTCTCTATAATAATTGGTCCCTCCTAGATGAGCTCACCTAGAGTATGCCAATATTTTTCAAAACCTCCTTATTAATGAGTTGATAAGGAAGTCTAAAAAGTCTAATCCACATTGGAAGCTTTTTAACAATCTCTATCACCATAGACAAAATCTTACATGGTCTTAAATATAATGCATATTTACCCCTAAACCAAGGGTCTCCATCCATTATTTAAGCCCTTATTTTTTAATTGAAGAAGATAATGAGGAAAAATCCTTTTGGAAGAAAATTCATAGAGCAATTTGAATTCAATCCCCATTTCCACTTGATCCAATTTTGAATCTCAAAAAACCTGGCCAGTATCCATGGAACCTATATATTAAGCATATGGCTTTAAGAACCATTAAATCATGTTCAATCATCTCATCCTTTGTTGTATGTGTACCAATAATACTGGATTTGTGTTTTTGGAAGTTGCTAGACACGTGTTGAGATGTTATAAGTCGGTTGCCTAAACATGGGCGAGAAAATCCTAAACATGGTACATTTGCATGTGTATTTATTTTTATATATGACAATTTATAAGATGAATATGTTTGAATAACAATGAGAGAAGAACATATCTCATATGTAATATTGAATGTATTATGAATGAAGTTCTATTATATTTTTTATATTTGTGCTCTATGGCATGTCATGTATAAATATTTACTTGTAAATTGTTATTTTGTTTCCTATCAGTTGTTTATCAGTTGCACATTATTTTCTTCATTATATGAGTTTATCTCATCCTTTATTTATTGTTGAGTTATTTGGCTACACATTTCACTATGCCAACAACTGGTATTAGAGCAGCTTGAGGAAACTCTTTTTCTTGATTGTGCACAAAGCTTGTAAATATTTTTGTGTTATTTTTTGTGGATTTGTAGATAAATTTGTTTCCATAGCACATGGTGTAGTGGGAGCTTTGTGAAGATTTACAACAGTAAATATGGAAGGTAAATCTAGTATAGAGAAGTTCAGTGGGTAAAACTTCAATATTTGGAAGTTGAAGATGGTGTTTTTTCTTGTGGAAAAAGATCTAAATATGGTTGTCATTGCAACAATGATGCCTGTAGGAATGACACAAGTTGAATGGGACAAAAAAATGAGAAATTTATTGATTTGATTGGGATAAACTTGGTTGATTCTATTTTGATAAATGTCCAAGGTGCTAAGACTACTAAGGAGTTGTGGGATAACCTAGAAAATTTGTATGAGTTCAAATATTTGATGAACTTGATATTCTTGAGGAAGAAATTGTATTCTTTGAAGATGAAGAATGGAGATAGTGTAGTTGACCACTTGGATGTTTTCAATACATTGAGGTTAAAAATACTGAACAATGCATATACTTATTGTTTAGTTTTTTTGACTCTTGGGATAATCTCATTGTTGCAATGACCGAGAGTTCTAAGTTGGAAAATCTCAAGAAAAATTGCTTCCCAACTACTACAAGAGGAAACAAGGACAAGGAGCATGGATCATTATGATCACTCAAAAGATTTGATAACTAGATAATATGTCAAATATAGAGATGGTGATAAATATCTAAATCAAAAAGATATGCTAGTAGAGAAAGGAAGTCTCAGCTGGTGTGTTGGAGGTACAAGCAAAAATGTCATAAGAAGCATGATTGTTAAGTAGATTTATCCAAAAATATTCTGATTCAGTTGCAGATGAGAATATTTTGCATATTTCTAATACATGTCTTGTTGTATGCACACAATTTGATGTGTGGTTTATATATTCTAGAGCATACTTCCATATGACTCCCCACAAGGAGTGGTTTGTAGAATATGAAGAAGAAAATTGTGGTAAAGTTTTCTTGGATGAAAGTTTTACCCATGAAGTTGTTGGTAGATGCAAGGTTAAAATCATACTCAACTATGGGAGTGTGAAGTGTCTCCAAGATGTTAGGCATGTTTTAGTATTAAAAAGAAGTTTGCTATCAGTGAGGCAACTAAATGAAGAAAGAATGGAGATTACATTCAATAAGGATGGATGTAGTTTTATGCGTGGAGTCATTACTTAGGAAAATGAAGTAAGACTTGGAACATTGTACAAGTTGGATGTAATATGTTTGAATGTTGCATGCGCACATGCAACCACTATGGAAGTAAGTAAACCCTTAGATTCAAATATGTCAAGTATGATGTTGTGGCACATGATGTTAGGAAATCTTGGTGAAAGGAGCCTAAAAGAGATGTGTTCAAAGTAGTGTTGTGGTTGCTCTACAACTAGCCCCAAGCTTGGGGACCCACTTTTTTGCATTAAATTTGTTTGGAAACGTTGGTTTGATTGTCGGTTTATAGGTGTCCTTCACAAATTTCATATGGGCATCTTGATTGGTATCCTTAACTTGTGAACACCTCCATGGGATTGATTTTCTCAAATCATTACTTTGTGATTATAATTGTGGATTGGGTCACCTTAGGTCTTCAATCTTTGCTAGAATTTGTTTCTTTTAGTTTACTTATTTGGATATTTGAATTCGTTTTGAGTGTCAATTTTGTTGCTTCCAAGGCTTGATTAGGGTGGTAGTGATTTTTTGTTTGCATCCTCCATGTTTGGTTGCTTGGATTTAGATGTGTATTTGAATTGCTTTCCAAAGGCTTGCTAAAGTATTTCAATTAAAATCATCATTTGAGTCCAAATGTTGATGTCAATTTTATTCGTTGTGCCTTTGGAGCATAATAACCCAAGCATTCAAGGTGGATGGATTCCATATATTTAATCAAAATAAAATAATAAAATAAATAAAGATATATATATATAAGAAGGTGAAAATAAAGTAAAATACTTCAATGCGTCTTATATATATTTATATATAAATCAATAAAACATAAAAAAATACATATACAATTATTTATTTATATATATATATTATAATTATATATATATATATATATATATATAAATAGGATAAAACATAAAATAAAAATAAAATATTACTCATATTTTTATATATGGTGTTATATACATAGTCATAATAGTAATAAGAGATATTAAATGAATGCCTTTCGAAAGTAGACCAAGTCATGGCTTCATACAAAGTTTTGGATTATACTATTGGTTTATTTTCTAGGGTTTTGTGTGATTCATTATTAACATTGTCTTTGGTCATATATGCAGGTTTGGCAAAGGTGACATGACAGAGACTTTAGTGTGCGAGTGAACATAGAAACCTGACGATAGCAAGGCGGTGATTCGAGCACATAAGATGCAAGGGTTTGCGAGACAGTGTAGTTAAGAGGCATCATTAGCAGTGGTTGTAAGGGAAAAAGAGACAAATGCAAATTTTGGAAAGTGGCCTAGTATATGCCTTCGAAAAATACTGGAACAACACAATGAGCAACGAACGATGATAGGTGACAGCAACCACCCATGTGGCAACAATGTGGATTCCATGTGGACAACATCGATTTGTCCTACTAAGCATGAATTCCTTGATGGACGTTGCTAGGGATCAACGGTGATGTATGCGATGACATGGTCACGTAGGACGATGAGGCTGTTACGAAGGCTATTTATGCAGCATCAGATAAGCGAATATCAGTAGACTACAAGCCATGTATACAATGTGAGGCGAGTTTATAGGGAGTACCGCAGGGGAAGTCTAGGATAATCCACATGGTGGCCTATGAATCGCTGACGATGCAACCATGTGTGATGAGATTTTCCAAGTGGTATTCAGGTGGAAATTGTATGACTAGCACACAAAAGACCCCCTCCTCTCGATGACCAAAAACTAATCCCTAGAGGTTGATCTCGATTCAAAATAAAAAAACTCAAGATAAGGATGTGAACAATGGGCATTTCAACAAGCAGTCGATGTCAGCAAAGGAAAAGGACCAGCTAGAGGTAGATAATGGATGCGATGTCATCGAACAAAAGGTTGAATGGGACTTTGACATGTAGTGGCGCTTCAAGTGGATCTAAACAACAATCATCGATGAAAGACAACCACAACTTGGAGGTAACCACGATGCAATGGCGTGATGATGGAAGATAATATTGATGAGTGTGATGCAAAATTATAGGAAATGATGCAATGTAGGTAAAGTGCATCCCTCAAGCGTGTGATAGAAGGTTGTATTGGTTTTGGGTACGTGACGTGATAAACGCCACGTTAGATAACATAGTTTGCATGGACAGAGCCCAACAGAAAGGCGTTACTACGAGACAATGTGGTTTGAGTACGATGGTGGTGATAACATAAGTTGGGCAGGAATTCAAGGTAGGTAACAAAAAAAATGATAGTGGCACAAATGCAGGGAATCTGTCAGACATTCATAGGTGGTGGTTGAAACCCTAAAATTGAGCCCCTTCCTATTATAAACAACTTTCAAGGCACATGAAGGTTTTTTTTTGTTTCATTGTTGATATGGTCATTGATGTTGCAAAGAAGGTTAAGGTTACCCTCACTGTACCGAAGAGTGAGAAGAAACAATATGTAGGCAATATGGCAGCGTTGGCAGCTTGGGAAGCCGAATGCGGGTAGCCCTATGAATTAGCACAAGGGCTCACTGTAGATCATCTAGCGTCACTTTTGGTAGATGTAATGGCCGCAGGTGTAGAATTAATTTATCGTTGTCCAATATTTGCTTGTGTTAAAATACAATCAGGAGGCATAAGGAGAACTATTGCTCTATGTGTTATTTGCTTATATTATTGTATGTAGAGGGAGCATAAGGGTTGGTCGAAATTTTATTTATTTGTTTAATTTTTGTTGTATCATATGGTGTATGGGAGTTATAAGGGAAAGGCCTATTTAAAGGAAGTTATATTATATATTTTTTATATTCATATTAATATGCGTACACCATATACATTTTATGTTAATGTGGATGTAAGGGAAGACTAGTTTATATTATAATATAAGGCCCTGGAGATATAAGGATGTAGAGGGCTAAATTTTTAATTTCATATATTATAATATTAAAAGAGGAGTTATAGGTAAAGGAAGCATTTAAGATTCATCATTATTTTTTTATTTTTATATTAAAAGGGATTGTAAGGGAAGATGAAACAAATAAATTTTGTTTTGTCTTGTATATTTTGTCTTATTTTGACATCATAAAGAAGATGGAAGGTGAAACGAATGAGGGAATTGAAACCTTAAATGCCCAAGGAGGTCATTGTACAATGGCTGGAAATTTTTGTAAACAAGATCACTTTGAAGAATAAAATGCATTCGTTTTGGCAAATACAAACCTTGTGAGAAAAACTAAAAGGAGATTGTGTTTAAGGCTACTAAATTTACTGTGTTTCATTTCAATTTGTATCTATGTATTAATGTCATTAAGGGTTATACTAGGTGAATGTTGGAATAAAATGCAAATGTTCTTTGTCCTTTGAGTCTCACACTTGGTCTAACTTGATTGTGTTTCTGCAAGTCCTTTAGATCAAGTTACCTCTAGATTTATTTCATAACTTGGGATTTTGTAGAGAGGGGATTGTGATACCAAAATCCAATGTCATTTTATTATTTTCTAGTTGTTTTGTAGATATTTTCTGTTGATTTATTTTTTGCAAATAGTTTAATTCATTTTCATTTCTGCTCATTATTTTCTCTGATTCTGGCCATTTCCAAAATTTCTATTTTTTGTTTTCTTTTACATTCTGGTCATTTCCAGAATTTCTACACATAGTTTTCTTTCCATTCTCGTCATTTCTAGAATTTTTGCATTTAATTTCATTTTATTCTGGTCATTCCAAAATTTTTGCATTTAGTTTCAGTCTTTTATTTTGGTCCATCTTCCAAAATTTCATTTTACATTTTTGTTCATTTGCTTCCATTTTGGTCCTTATCCAAAATTTTTGCACCTCCAAATTACACTAAGTTTAATTTCTAGATAAAATCAATCTTAGGAGGGAGGGTACTAATGCCAAATTGACATTAATGGTAGATAAAGCAAATAGACACTAACATGCTAACTTGCTAACAAGTACTAACACCAAATTCTGACTTAGCTTTAGTAGAATGCTCATAATGAAGATAAAATGAATCTACTAATTGTAAAAATGAATCTCACATTAAAGGCATGGAGTCTAAAATGAAGTGGACTATTCCACACACTTGCATTTTACACCTTTAATTTGAAGATAAAAGAGATTGACTAATTGGGATTTAGCCTAAATCAGATTAATATCAAGAGCATTAAAAGGAATCACTTTCACACAGGTAAATTTCACGTGTATTTCAAGGATTAATGAGTCAATGATCACTAAGCATTGTATAAATTGAATCATAAAGGCCCCTTGTTAACTATCACTTGCATTCTATGAGACTATTCTGGCATATATTTTTTTTAATCATCATCAATTACATGTATGTATGTGGAATATTTGTCCATCAAAACCTTGGAGAAATTGATATTTATATTTAATTTCATTGTAAGAGGGAGTTTTCATTTAATACTCTGATTGTGGTGACTATTTTGCAATAGGGCAAAATATTCACTCAACATTTTGGTGCTAGGAGGGCCTTATTTCATAGCTTTGTGATTTAGATCTTTGTTTTCTAACAGTTAATGTGGGTGGTTTTGTTTCCACCTTATTGTGCTTGCAGGTATAGTGTTTATCTAGGTTTTTATTATGAGAGATTTATGAGAAGCCTTGTAGAACATTAGTTCTCCCAAGCTGGCCCAAACTGAGTACATAACTACTAGGTCAAAAACCACTAGGGAAACCATTTTTCAAGTCTTTCTCCCAATTCTAGGAGGCCAAGAAACAAAACTCAAGAGATCAAAATCCCACCCAACATACTTGATCTAGGGTCATATTTAGACTCAAGTACATCTAGTGGGTCTGCACCCACTACTTCTATAGCAACAGTTACATCGAGTGTATCTATCCCCATCACTTCAATGGCTTCTATCATTCCTATAGGGTCGCTACCATTGAATAACATGGCCCAACAACCCACTCTTTGGCATGGTGTGCATGGTATTCCCTTGAATATACCTAGGGATGTCCATGACATACCTAGGCATATTGATAGATTGCTACCCAAGTTTATACATGATGGTCCCATTACAGATGAGGAACATGTCCAAATTTACAAAGACTATATGATTAGACAAGGAGTTAAACATGAAGATACCACTTGTCAATTTTTTCCTACAAGTTTGTACTGTATATCTCATGAGTGGTA
Source organism: Wollemia nobilis (assembly GCA_028583015.1). Classification (NCBI taxonomy): domain Eukaryota; kingdom Viridiplantae; phylum Streptophyta; class Pinopsida; order Araucariales; family Araucariaceae; genus Wollemia; species Wollemia nobilis. The sequence continues at coordinate 768,086 of JAQPPZ010002816.1, forward strand.
CATGAATCTTCTTGCAGGATCCATTAATTCATGGACCCAATTAGAAGTAGCTTTTATTAATCAATTCATATCGTTGTTAGATCCTTCCATCATCTACAATTAGTTCATGTCTTGTAAAAAGTTACCTAATGAGCCAATTAGGACGTTCAATGCTAGGTTAGAGAAACTTTACTCGAGTGTAACTCGCTACTTTGTGGTAGATGTCGCTATGGCCCTTCAATTATATTTTGGAACTCTAGATACTATGATAGCCCTATTTTCTAGGATAAATCCTTAGGTTACAACCCTTGCCCTAGCTTATGCGGAGGCCATGACCATTGAACAACAAATGACATCACAAGATGTGGGGTTGGCCCATTTGGCCATGATGGGACAATATGGTCCCTGCAGTTAGTTTGCCATGATGAACCAGATTATGGCACCACAAGTACCAATGATGAATGCCATCTCATATAATCAACAAAGTCCATTCATGCCCATGTATTCACCATTTCCTACCTATCATAACATATCCATTCCACCCACTACATCCATATTGGCAAATAATCATATGACCACGTCTAGATTCAATGCGATCAATAATCAGTTGACCATGCATGGATTTAGTGCGATCAATAATTAGTTGACCATACCTGGATTCAGTGTGATCAATACCCAAAGCCCAATGACCTATCCATTGGTCATGCCTCTTCAAAGCATGAATCCCGAGTAGAACCAAAATGTTTAGAAACAAGATATCATACCCAGTATAGAGGTGGCTAATGCAGGAAATGCATTTGGATGCGGGACTATAGTACCCCAAACATAAGGATTTGAGTCTAGGATCGATGAATTGGAGAAGCAGGTTATCAAATTGACCAATCACATGGGCCACCAACACAAAAACTCGATACAATCCTCTGGACATAATCGAAATCACAACCATAGAGGAAAGGGATCATATAATACTCATCCCAATAATGGGCGCATACCTAACCCGGTAACCAATCAAGGTAGATAATTTGGAATATTATGGTGAGTTAGAGCCCTGTAATGAGGAATTGATCGACTGTTGCCATATGGAAACAAGATGATTTAGTGACTGAAGTCATCCACTATCAAGAAAATGAGGAAGAGGAGGAGGATACAAAAATTTTAGGAGAAGAAGATGATAAAACTTTGGAAGTCCAAGCCATCAGACGTTTTGGGAAAGGAAATTATGGATATTACACAAGAAGTTCTAAGGATTCCAAAACTTCCTCTACTCCTCCAAACAACCCCCTAATTCCACCCAATTCAAAAGGTGACGTTAATCCACCTCCTCCTCTGATTATTGAAGTATCCAAACCAATGCAAAAGATGCCAAATTTTGAAAAATCCACTTACGACTTAGAAGAGTATATTAAAAAGACTAGGGTGAATATATCGATGTTCGAGGTTGCTACACTATTGGGACAAGAGAAATTCTTGGGGAAAATGTTGAATCCATCAAGTCAAATTCATGAGGTCAAATATGTCGAGTCTCAAGTAGTGTTGAGAAGAGAAAATTGAGAAGTACCTCCTTTTCTCATAACCCTTAGAATAGCAGGAAAAAACCTACATAATTGTCTAACAGATTCAGAGGCCTTGAGTAACATCATGCCCCTTGAGATTTACCAAAAGTTAGGATTCACACCAATTTCCTCTAAGATTATTGTGGTACAGTTGGATAGATCGGTGGTGGATGTGGTTGGAACTTTAAATGATGTCCTGATCCATATCAATTCAGAACCTAGAGTTCAACATCATGTGGATATACTTGTACTTAATATCCCCACTAAATATGGCATGGTATTAGGAAGAGATTGGAGTAAGAACCTAAATGGGTACATCATTACAGATTCTACCCATATGTGGTTACCTTGGAGAGGAGTAACAAACCAAATCTGGATGGATAGTGAGCCAAGGCTCAAAGAGATTATAAAATATTATAATAGGCCCAAAAAAATTCAATTTGATAAAACGGAGTTAGGGGTCTACAATTTGGACATTGAAGAAGCTATTGAAGAACCTCAAAAAGAAAACCTTTCTTATAGCACTTTGAAAGAGGATAATTTGGTTTGGACTCTAAGATTTGATGGATCTATGTCAAAACAAGGTGCCGGAGCTGGTATCAAACTTACATGTCCTAGTAGTAAGCCTATGCTAGTTGCCTATAGATTATAGTTTCCAGCCACCAATAATGTGGCAGAATACTAAGCACTAATTTTTGGACTTCAATTGGTCCTAAGGAAGAAGGTTAAATGCATCAAAGTTTTGGGGGATTCGAAGTTAGTAGCTAAGCAAGCGAAAGGGCAATATGTATGTCAGGATAAAAGATTAAGCTTTTACAAAACAAGGGTCAAGGATTTGGTAGATGAGTTTGATGCTTTCAATATCTCCCTTATCTCTAGGAAAACCAATCGAATGGCAGATTCTTTAGCCGTAGCCGCAAGCATGCTCAAACCTATGGACCATAAAAAATACAATAAATTTTCAATTGAGTTAGTGCCATGCCCCTCGATACTAGATAATGTTACCAACTTCCAAGTATTCTATAGTGATAGACACATTTTTAACTTTGTCACTAATTATGGTATTTTTGAAAAATTAGGTGGTAGATGAAGATAAGAGAGGGCAAGAATAAATCAATGAGGAAAGTGAAACAACCCAAATTATGAACAAAATGCCAAATGATTTGGTTTCACTAGAAAAGATATTTGATATCGGATATCAAGAAAAAAGAGACAAAAAGGTAACTCTCTCAAAAGAAGCATGTGATTTAATCAATTGAGAGAGCGAGCATCAAAAAACTTGATCAAATCAGTCACAAGATCTAGATAAACTCTACCAGGGCTATAGACACCTGACCGGTAGTAGGGCTCTGTCTAGATATAGCTCAGGTAAAAGAAAAGGCTTTGCAAAGTGTTGAGAAAAACAAGGATGAGTTAGATAAACCTCACCGGGGCTATAGACGTCTAACTAGCAGTGGGGCTCTATATTTAGCTGTTTCATTACGAGTGATACTTCATAGCCTAATGCAGAAAGGGATGATGGAATATAGAGGTTTTTAGAAATGTAGGAATACATCACTTTTGCACACACTGAGCAAAGGCAGATGGATTAGTTTTTTTCATTTTAAAGTTGTTTACCCTCGCTTTCTTGAGACATTGCTAAATAAATTGTGTCTTGCTGATCTTGTGTGTTTTCGTTTCAGGTTGGGTTCTTCACTCAAAATGCTCAGGAGAATTTCCCAGCAGAGTCGCCATTTGTTGTGGTTGCTCCACAACTAGCCCCAAGCTTGGGGACCCACTTTTTTGCTTTAAATTTGGTTGGAAATGTTGGTTTGATTGTCGGTTTATAGGTACCCTTCACAAATTTTATATGGGCATCTTGATTGATATTCTTAACTTGCGAACATCTCCATGGGATTGATTTTCTCAAATCGTTAGTTTGTGATTATACTTGTGGATTGGGTCACCTTAGGTCTTCAATATTTGCTGGCATTTGTTTCTTTTAGTTTACTTATTTGGATATTTGAATTCGTTTTGAGTGTCAATTGTCTCCAAGGCTTGATTAGGGTGGTAGTGAGTTTTTTTTTTGCATCCTCCTTGTTTGGTTGCTTGGATTTAGATGTGTATTTGAATTGCTCTCCAAAGGTTTGCTAAAGCATTTCAATTAAAATCATCGTTTGAGTCCAAATGTTGATGTCAATTTTCTTCTTCGTACCTTTGGGAGCATAGTAGCTCAAGCATTTAAGGTGAATGGATACCATACATTAAATCGAAATAAAATAATAAAAATAAAAAATAAAATAAAATAAAGATGTAGATGTAGATATATATATAAAAGAAGGTGAATATAAAGTAAAATACTCCAATGCTTCTTATATATATTTATATATAAATTAATAAAACATAAAAAAAATACATATAAAATTATTTATTTATATATATATATTATAATATATATTTTATAATATATATATAGGATAAAACATAAAATAAAAATAAAATAATACTCATATATTTTTATATATGGTGTTATATACATAGTTATAATAGTAATAAGAGATATTAAACAAATGCCTTTCGAAAGTAGACCAAGTCATGGCTTCATACAAAGTTTTGGATTATACTATTGGTTTATTTTCTAGGGTTTGGTGTGATTTTTTATTAATATTGTCTTTGGTCATATATGAAGGTTTGGCAGAGGTGACATGATGAAGACTTCGGTGTGTGGGAAAACATAGACACCTGACGATAGCAAGGTGGTGATTCGAGCACATGAGATGCAATGGTTGGCGGAGACAGTGTGGTTCAGAGGCATCATCAACAGTGGTTGTAAGGGTCGAAGAGACAAATGTGAATTTTGGAAAGTAGCCTAGTCTATATCTTTTAAAAAAACCAAAACAACAAAATATGCAATGAACGATGCTAGGTGACAACAACCGCCCATGTGGTAGCGATGTGTATTCCATGTGGATGACATAGATTTGTCCTACTAAGTGCGAATTCATCGATGGACATTGGTAGGGATCGACGATGACGTATGCGGTGACATGGTCATGCCAAACAAGGAGGCTATTACGAAGGCTATCGACGCAGCACTAGATAATTGAATACTGGTAGACTCCAAGCTCTGTATACAATCCATATGATAGCGTAAGAATCACTGACGATGCAACAATGTGTGACAAGAATGTCCAAGTGGCATTTGGGTGGAAATTTTATGACTAACATACGAAAGACCCCCCCTATCGATGGCTAGCAGCTAATCCTCGAAGGTTGATCTCCACAAAAAATCCAAATAGCTCAAGATAAGGATGTGAACAATGGGCATTTCAAAAAGCAGTCGATGTCAGCGAAGGAAAAGGACCAGCGAGAGGTAGATAATGGATGCGATGTCATCGAAAGAAAGGTTGAATGGGACTTTGACATGTAGCAGCGCTCCAAGTGGCTCTAAACAACAATTATCGATGAAAGGTAACCACAACTTGGAGGTAACCACGGTGCAATGGCACGGTGATGGAAGATAATATTGATGAGTGTGATGCAAAATTAGAGGAAATGATGCAATGTAGGTAAAGTGCATCCCTAAAGCATGTGATAGAAGGTGGTATTGGTTTTGGGGACATGATGTGACAACCGCCATGTTAGATCACATAGTCTGCATGGATAGAGCCCGACAGAAAGGCATTACTACGAGACGATGTGGTTTGAGTACGATGGTGGTGATAACGTAAGTTGGGCAGGCATTCAAGGTAGGTAACAACAAAAATGATAGTGGCATAAATGTAGGGAATCTGTCAGACATTCTTAGGTGGTGGTTGAAACCCTAAAATTGAGCCCCTTCCTATTATAAACAACTTTCAAGGCACATGAAGGTTTTTTTTTTGTTTCATTGTTGATATGGTCATTGCTGTTGCAAAGAAGGTTAAGGTTATGCTCTCTGTACCGAAGAGTGAGAAGAAAAAATACGCAGGCAGTATGGTGGCGACGTTGGCAGTTTGGGAAGCCGAATGCAGGTAGCCCTATGAATTAGCACAAGGGATCACTGTAGATAATCGAGCATCACTTTTGGCAGATGTTATGACTGCAGGTGTTGAATTAATTTATCGTTGCCAAATCTTTGCTTGTGTTAAAAGACACTTAGGAGGCATAAGGAGAACTATTGCTCTATGTGTTATTTTCTTATATTATTGTATGTAGAGGGAGCATAAGGGTTGGTCGAAAGTTTATTTATTTGTTTAAATTTTGTTATATCATATGGTGTATGGGAGTTATAAGGGAAAGGCCTATTTAAAGGAAGTTATATTATATATTTTTTATATTCATATTAATAGGCTTACACCATATACATTTTATGTTAACGTGGATGTAAGGGAAGACTATTTTATATTATAATATAAGGCCCATGGAGATATAAGGATGTAGAGGGCTAAATTTTTAATTTCATATATTATGATATTAAAAGAGGAGTTACAGGTAAAGGAGGCATTTAAGATTCATCATTATTTTTTTACTTTTATATTAAAAGGGATTGTAAGGGAAGATGAAACAAATAAAATTTGTTTTGTCTTGTATATTTTGTCTCATTTTGACATCATAAAGAATATGGAAGGTGAAACGAATTAGGGGATTGAAACCTTAAATGCCCAAGGAGGTCATTGTACAACGACTGGAAATTTTTGTAAACAATATCACTTTGAAGAATAAAATGCATTCGTTTTGGCAAATACAAACCTTGTGAGAAAAACTAAAAGGAGATTGTGTTTAAGGCTACTAAATTTACTGTTTATCTTTAATGCATTTCATTTCAATTTGTATCTATGTATTAATGTCGTTAAGGGTTATACTAGGTGAATGTTGGAATAAAATGCAAATGTTCTTTGTCCTTTGAGTCTCACACTTGGTCTAACTTGATTGTGTTTCTGCAAGTCCTTTAGATCAAGTTACCTCTAGATTCATATCATAAGTTGGGATTTTACAGAGAGGGGATTGTGATACCAAAATCCAATGTCATTTTATTATTTTCTAGTTGTTTTGTAGATATTTTCTATTGATTTATTTTTTGCAACTAGTTTAATTCATTTTCATTTCTGCTCATTATTTTCTCTGATTCTGGCCATTTCCAAAATTTCTATTTTTTGTTTTCTTTTACATTCTCGTCATTTCCAGAATTTCTACACATAGTTTTCTTTCCATTCTCGTCATTTCTAGAATTTTTGCATTTAATTTCATTTTATTCTGGTCATTCCAAAATTTTTGCATTTAGTTTCAGTCTTTTATTTTTGTCCATTTTCCAAAATTTCATTTTACATTTTTGTTCATTTGCTTCCATTTGGTCCTTATCAAAAATTTCTGCACCTCCAAATTACACTAAGTTTAATTTCCAGATAAAATCAATCTTAGGAGGGAGGGTACTAATGCCAAATTGACATTAATGGCAGATAAAGTAAATAGACACTAACATGCTAACTTGCTAACAAGTACTAACACCAAATTCTGACTTAGCTTTAGTAGAATGCTCATAATGAAGATAAAATGAATCTACTAACTAGTAAAAATGAATCTCACATTAAAGGCATGGAGTCTAAAATGAAGTGGACTATTCCACACACTTTTGCATTTTACACCTTTAATTTGAAGATAAAAGAGATTGACTAATTGGGATTTAGGGTAAATCAGATTAATATCAAGAGCATTAAAAGGAATCACTTTCACACAGATAAAGTTCAAGTGTATTTCAAGGATTAATGAGTCAATGATCACTAAGCATTGTATAAATTGAATCATAAAGGCCCCTTGTTAACTATCACTTACATTCTATGATACTATTCTGGCATATATTTTGTTTTAATAATCATCAATTATATGTATGTATGTGGAATATTTATCCATCATAACCTTGGAGAAATTGATATTTATATTTAATTTCTTTGTAAGAAGGAGTTTTCATTTAATACTTTGATTGTGGTGACTATTTTGCAATAGGGAAAAATATTCACCTAACATTTTGGTGCTAGAAAGAGGGCCTTATTTCATAGCTTTGTGGTTTAGATCTTTTTTTTCTAACAGTTAATGTGGGTAGTTTTGTTTCCACCTTATTGTGCTTGCAGGTATAGTGTTTATCTAGGTTTTTATTATGAGGGATTTATGAGAAGCCTTGTAGAACATTAGTTCTCCCAAGCTGGCCCAACCTGAGTACATAACTACTAGGTTGAAAACCACTGGGGAAACCATTTTTCAAAGTCTTTCTCCAAATTCTAGGAGGCCAAGAAACAAAACCCAAGAGATCGAAATCCCACCCAACATACTTGATCTAGGGTCATCTTTAGACTCAAGTACATCTAGTGGGTCTGTACCCACTACTTCTATAGCAATAGTTACATCGAGTGTATCTATCCCCATCACTTCAATGGCTTCTATCATTCCTGTAGGGTCGCTACCATTGAATAACATGGCCCAACAACCCACTCTTTGGCATGGTGCGCAAGGTATTCCCTTGAATATACCATGGATGTCCATGAAATACCTAGGCATCTTGATAGATTGTTACCCAAGTTTATACATGATGGTCCCATTACAGATGAGGAACATGTCCAAATTTACAAAGACTATATGATTAGACAAGGAGTTAATCACGAAGATGCCACTTGTCAATTTTTTCCTACAAGTTTGTACCGTATATCTCATGAGTGGTACATGAATATTCCTGCAGGATCCATTACTTCATGGACCCAATTAGAAATAGCTTTTATTAATCAATTCATATCGTTGTTAGATCCTTCCATCATGTACAATCAGTTCGTGTCTTGTAAAAAGTTACCTAATGAGCCAATTAGGACGTTCAATGCTAGGTTCCATAAACTTTACTCGAGTGTAACTCGCTACTTTGTGGTAGATGTCGCTGTGGCCCTTAAATTATATTTTGGAACTCTAGATACTATGATAGCCCTATTTTCTAGGATAAATCCTTAGGTTACAACCCTTGCCCTAGCTTATGCGGAGGCCATGACCATTGAACAACAAATGACATCACAAGACGTAGGGTTGGCCCAATTGGTCATGATGGGATAGTATGGTCCCTGTAGTTAGTTTGCCATGATGAACCAGATTATGGCACCACAAGTACCAATGATGAATGCCATCTCATATAATCAACAAAGTCCATTCATGCCCATGTATTCACCATTTCCTACCTATCATAACATATCCATTCCACCCACTACATCCATATTGGAAAATAATCATATGACCACGTCTAGATTCAATGCGATCAATAATCAGTTGACCATGCATGGATTTAGTGCGATCAATAATTAGTTGTCCATACCTAGATTCAGTGTGATCAATACCCAAAGCCCAATGACCTATCCATTGGTCATGCCTCTTCAAAGCATGAATCCCGAGTGGAACCAAAATGCTTAGAACCAAGCTATCATACCCAGTATAGAGGTGGCTAATGCAGGAAATGCATTTGGATGCGGGACTATAGTACCCAAAACACAAGGATCTGAGTCTAGGATCGATGAATTGGAGAAGTAGGTTATCAAACTGACCAATCACATGGGCCACCAACACAAAAACTCGATACAATCCTCTGGACATAATCGAAATCACAACTATAGAGGAAATGGATCATATAATACTCATCCCAATAATGGGTGCATACCTAACCCGGTAACCAATCAAGGTAGATAATTTGGAATATTATGGTGAGTTAGAGCCCTGTGATGAGGAATTGACCCACTGTTGACATGGGAAACAAGATGATTTAGTGACTGAAGTCATCCACTATCAAGAAAATTAGGAAGAGGAGGAGGATACAAAAATTTTAGGAGAAGAAGATAAAACTTTGGAAGTCCAAGCCATCAGACATTTTGGGAAAGGAAATTATGGATATTACACAAGAAGTTCTAAGGATTCCAAAACTTCCTCTACTCCTCCAAACAACCCCCTAATTCCACCCAATGCAAAAGGTGACGTTAATCCACCTCCTCTGATTGTTGAAGTATCCAAACCAATGCAAAAGATGCCAAATTCTGAAAAATCCACTTATGACTTAGAAGAGGATATTAAAAAGACTAGGGTGAATATATCGATGTTCGAGGTTGCTACACTGTTGGGACAAGAGAAATTCTTGGGGAAAAGGTTGAATCCATCAAGTCAAATTCATGAGGTCAAATATGTCGAGTCCCAAGTAGTGTTGAGAAGAGAAAATTGAGAAGTACCTCCTTTTCTCATAACCCTTAGAATAGCAGGAAAAAACCTACATAATTGTCTAATAGATTCAGAGGCCTTGAGTAACATCATGCCCCTTGAGATTTACCAAAAGTTAGGATTCACACCAATTTCCTCTAAGATTATTATGGTACAGTTGGATAGATCGGTGGTGGATGTGGTTGGAACTTTAAATGATGTCCTGATCCATATCAATTCAGAACCTAGAGTTCAACATCATGTGGACATACTTGTGCTTAATATCCTCGCTAAATATGGCATGGTATTAGGAAGAGATTGGAGTAAGAACCTAAATGGGTACATCATTACAGATTCTACCCATATGTGGTTACCTTGGAGAGGAGTAGCAAAAAAAATCCGGATGGATAGTGAGCCAAGGCTCAAAGAGATTATAACATATTATAATAGGCCCAACAAAATTTAATTTGCTAAAACGGAGTTAGGGGTCTATAATTTGGACATAGAAGAAGCTATCGAAGAACCTCAAAAATAAAACCTTTCTTATAGCACTTTGAAAGAGGATAATTTGGTTTGGACTCTAAGATTTGATGGATCTAAGTCAAAACAAGATGCTGGAACTGGTATCAAACTTACATGTCCCAGTAGTAAGCCTATGCTAGCTGCCTATAGATTACAGTTTCCAGCCACCAATAATATGGCAGAATACTAAACACTGATTTTTGGACTTCAATTGGTCCTAAGGAAGAAGGTTAAATGCATCATTTTTGGGGATTCGAAGTTAGTAGTTAAGCAAGTGAAAGGGTAATATGTATGTCGGGATAAAAGATTAAGCTTTTACAAAACTAGGGTCAAGGATTTGGTAGATGAGTTTGATGCTTTCAATATCTCCCTTATCTCTAGGAAAAACAATCGAATGGCAGATTCTTTAGCCATAGCCGCAAGCATGCTCAAACCTATGGACCATAAAAAATACAAGAAATTTTCAATTGAGTTAGTGCCATGCCCCTCGATACTAGATAATGTTACCAACTTCCAAGTATTCTATAGTGATAGACACATTTTTAACTTTGTAATTAATTCTGGTATTTTTGAAAAATTAGGTGGTAGATGAAGATAAGAGAGGGCAAGAAGAAATCAATGAGGAAAGTGAAACAACCCAAATTATGAACAAAATGCCAAATGATTTGGTTTCACTAGAAAAGATATTTGATATCGGATATCAAGAAAAAAGAAGCAAAAAGGTAACTCTCTCAAAAGAAGCATGTGATTTAATCAATTGAGAGAGCGAGCATCGAAAAGCTTGATCAAATCAGTCACAAGATCTAGATAAACTCTACCAGGGCTATAGACACCTGACCGATAGTAGGGCTCTGTCTAGATATAGCTCAGGTAAAAGGAAAGGCTTTGCAAAGTGTTGAGAAAAACAAGGATGAGTTAGATAAACCTCACCGGGGCTATAGACGTCTAACTAGCAGTGGGGCTCTATCTTTAGCTGTTTCATTACGAACGATACTTCATAGCCTAATGCAGAAAGGGATGATGGAATCTAGAGGTTTTCAGAGATGTAGGAATACATCACTTTTGCACACACTAAGCAAAGGCAGATGGATTAGTTGTTTTCATTTTGAAGTTGTTTACCCTCGCTTTCTTGAGACGTTGCTAAATAAATTGTCTTGCTGATCTTGTGTGTTTTTGTTTCAGGTTGGGTTATTCACTCAAAATGCTCAGGAGAATTTCCCAGAAGAGTCGCCATTTGTTGTGGTTGCTCCACAAATAGCCCCAAGCTTGGGGGCCCACTTTTTTGCTTTAAATTTGGTTGGAAATGTTGGTTTGATTGTCGGTTTATAGGTACCCTTCACAAATTTTATATGGGCATCTTGATTGATATTCTTAACTTGCGAACATCTCCATGGGATTGATTCTCTCAAATCGTTAGTTTGTGATTATACTTGTGGATTGGGTCACCTTAGGTCTTCAATATTTGCTGGCATTTGTTTCTTTTAGTTTACTTATTTGGATATTTGAATTCGTTTTGAGTGTCAATTGCCTTCAAGGCTTGATTAGGGAAGGTAGTGAGTTTTTTGTTTGCATCCTCCTTGTTTGGCGGCTTGGATTTAGATATGTGTTTGAATTGCTCTCCAAAGGTTTGCTAAAGCATTTCAATTAAAATCATCGTTTGAGTCCAAATGTTGATGTCAATTTTCTTCTTCGTACCTTTGGGAGCATAGTAGCTCAAGCATTTAAGGTGAATGGATTCCATACATTAAATCGAAAAATAATAATAATAAAATAAAGATGTAGATGTAGATATATATATAAAAGAAGGTGAATATAAAGTAAAATACTCCAATGCTTCTTATATATATTTATATATAAATTAATAAAACATAAAAAAAATACATATACAATTATTTATTTATATATATATTATAATATATATAGGATAAAACATAAAATAAAAATAAAATAATACTCATATATTTTTATATATGGTGTTATATACATAGTTATAATAGTAATAAGAGATATTAAACAAATGCCTTTCAAAAGTACACCAAGTCGTGGCTTCATACAAAGTTTTGGATTATACTATTGGTTTATTTTCTATGGTTTGGTGTGATTTTTTATTAATATTGTCTTTGGTCATATATGAAGGTTTGGCAGAGGTGACACAATGAAGACTTCGGTGTGTGGGTAAACATAGACACGATGAAGACTTTGGAAATTTTATGACTAACATACGAAAGACCCCCCCTATCGATGGCTAGCAGCTAATCCTCGAAGGTTGATCACAAAAAATCCAAATAGCTCAAGATAAGGATGTGAACAATGGGCATTTCAAAAAGCAGTCGATGTCAACGAAGGAAAAGGACCAATGAGAGGTAGATAATGGATGCGACGTCATCGAAAGAAAGGTTGAATGGGACTTTGACATGTAGCAGCGCTCCAAGTGGCTCTAAACAACAATCATCGATGAAAGGCAACCACAACTTGGAGGTAACCATGGTGCAATGGCATGGTGATGGAAGATAATATTGATGAGTGTGATGCAAAATTAGAGGAAAATATGCAACGTAGGTAAAGTGCATCCCTCAAGCATGTGATAGAAGGTGGTATTGGTTTTAGGGACGTTATGTGACAACCGCCACGTTAGATCACATAGTCTACATGGAAAGAGCCCGATAGAAAGGCGTTACTATGAGACAATGTGGTTTGAGTACGATGGTGGCGATAACCTAAGTTGGGCAGGCATTCAAGGTAGGTAACAACAAAAATGATAGTGGCATAAATGCAAGAAATCTGTCAGACATTCGTAGGTGGTGGTTGAAACCCTAAAATTGAGCCCCTTCCTATTATAAACAACTTTCAAGGCACATGAAGGTTTTTTTTTTATTTCATTGTTGATATGGTCATTGTTGTTGCAAAGAAGGTTAAGGTTACGCTCTTTGTATCGAAGAGTGAGAAGAAAAAATACGCAGGCAGTATGGTGGCAGTGTTGGCAGCTTGGGAAGCCGAATGTGGGTAGCCCTACGGATTAGCACAAGGGCTCACTGTAGATCATCTAGCGTCACTTTTGGCAGATGTAATGACCGCAGGTGTTGAATTAATTTATCGTTGCCAAATCTTTGCTTGTGTTAAAAGAAACTCAGGAGGCATAAGGAGAACTATTGCTCTATGTGTTATTTGCTTATATTATTGTATGTAGAGGGAGCATAAGGGTTGGTCGAAATTTTATTTATTTGTTTAAATTTTGTTATATCATATGGTGTATGGGAGTTATAAGGGAAAGGCCTATTTAAAGGAAGTTATATTATATATTTTTTATATTCATATTAATAGGCTTACACCATATACATTTTATGTTAATGTGGATGTAAGGGAAGACTATTTTATATTATAATATAAGGCCCATGGAGATATAAGGATGTAGAGGGCTAAATTTTTAATTTCATATATTATAATATTAAAAGAGGAGTTACAGGTAAAGGAGGCATTTAAGATTCATCATTATTTTTTTACTTTTATATTAAAAGGGATTGTAAGGGAAGATGAAACAAATAAATTTTGTTTTGTCTTGTATATTTTTTCTCATTTTGACATCATAAAGAATATGGAAGGTGAAACGAATTAGGGGATTGAAACCTTAAATGCCCAAGGAGGTCATTGTACAACGGCTGGAAATTTTTGTAAACAAGATCACTTTGAAGAATAAAATGCATTCGTTTTGGCAAATACAAACCTTGTGAGAAAAACTAAAAGGAGATTGTGTTTAAGGCTACTAAATTTACTGTTTATCTTTAATGCATTTCATTTCAATTTGTATCTATGTATTAATGTCGTTAAGGGTTATACTAGGTGAATGTTGGAATAAAATGCAAATGTTCTTTGTCCTTTGAGTCTCACACTTGGTCTAACTTGATTGTGTTTATGCAAGTCCTTTAGATCAAGTTACCTCTAGATTCATCTCATAAGTTGGGATTTTTCAGAGAGGGGATTATGATACCAAAATCCAATGTCATTTTATTATTTTCCAGTTGTTTTGTAGATATTTTCTGTTGATTTATTTTTTGCAACTAGTTTAATTCATTTTCATTTCTGCTCATTATTTTCTTTGATTCTGGTCATTTCCAAAATTTCTATTTTTGTTTTCTTTTACATTTTGGTCATTTCTAGAATTTCTACACGTAGTTTTCTTTCCATTCTTGTCATTTCTAGAATTTCTGCATTTAATTTCATTTTATTCTGGTCATTCCAAAATTTTTGCATTTAGTTTCAGTATTTTATTTTGGTCCATTTTCCAAAATTTCATTTTACATTTTTATTCATTTGCTTCCATTCTGGTCCTAATCCAAAATTTTTGCACCTCCAAATTACACTACATTTAATTTCTAGATAAAATCCATCTTAGGAGGGAGGGTACTAATGCCAAATTGACATTAATGGCAGATAAAGAAAATAGACACTAACATGCTAACTTGCTAACAAGTACTAACACCAAATTGACATTAATGGTAGATAAAGAAAATAGACACTAACATACTAACTTGCTAACAAGTACTAACACCAAATTCTGACTTAGCTTTAGTAGAATGCTCATAATGAAGATAAAATGAATCTACTAACTGTAAAATGAATCTCACATTAAAGGCATGGAGTCTAAAATGAAGTGGACTATTCCACACACTTTTGCATTTTACACCTTTAATTTGAAGATAAAAGAGATTGACTAATTGGGATTTAGGGTAAATCAGATTAATATCAAGAGCATTAAAAGGAATCACTTTCACACAGATAAAGTTCAAGTGTATTTCAAGGATTAATGAGTCAATGATCACTAAGCATTGTATAAATTGAATCATAAAGGCCCCTTGTTAACTATCACTTACATTCTATGATACTATTCTGGCATATATTTTGTTTTAATAATCATCAATTATATGTATGTATGTGGAATATTTATCCATCATAACCTTGGAGAAATTGATATTTATATTTAATTTCTTTGTAAGAAGGAGTTTTCATTTAATACTATGATTGTGGTGACTATTTTGCAATAGGGCAAAATATTCACCTAACATTTTGGTGCTAGAAAGAGGGCCTTATTTCATAGCTTTGTGATTTAGATCTTTTTTTTCTAACAGTTAATGTGGGTAGTTTTGTTTCCACCTTATTGTGCTTGCAGGTATAGTGTTTATCCAGGTTTTTATTATGAGGGATTTATGAGAAGCCTTGTAGAACATTAGTTCTCCCAAGCTGGCCCAACCTGAGTACATAACTACTAGGTTGAAAACCACTGGGGAAACCATTTTTCAAAGTCTTTCTCCAAATTCTAGGAGGCCAAGAAACAAAACCCAAGAGATCGAAATCCCACCCAACATACTTGATCTAGGGTCATCTTTAGACTCAAATACATCTAGTGGGTCTGTACCCACTACTTCCATAGCAACAATTACATCGAGTGTATCTATCCCCATCACTTCAATGACTTCTATCATTCCTGTACGGTTGCTACCATTGAATAACATGGCCCAACAACCCACTCTTTGGCATGGTGCGCAAGGTATTCCCTTGAATATACCTAGGGATGTCCATGACATACCTAGGCATCTGGATAGATTGCTACCTAGGTTTATACATGATGGTCCCATTATAGCTAAGGAACATGTCCAAATTTACAAAGACTATATGATTAGACAAGGTGTTAATCATGAAGATGCCACTTGTCGACTTTTTCCTACAAGTTTGTATCGTATATCTCATGAGTGGTACATGAATCTTCCTGTAGGATCCATTACTTCATGGACCCAATTAGAATTAGCTTTTATTAATCAATTCAGATCATTGTTAGATCCTTCCATCATCTACAATCAGTTCGTGTCTTGTTAAAAGTTACCTAATGATACAATTAGGACGTTCAATGCTAGGTTCTAGAAACTTTACTTGAGTGTAACTCGCTACTTTGTGGTAGATGTCACTGTGGCCCTTCAATTATATTTTGGAGCTCTAGATACTATGATAGCCCTGTTTACTAGGATAAATCCTCAAGTTACAACCCTTGCCCTAGCTTATGTGGAGGCCATGACCATTGAACAACAAATGAAATCACAAGGTGTGGGGTTGGTCCAATTGGCCATGATGGGATAGTATGGTCCCTACAGTTAGTTTGTCATGATGAACCAGATTATGGCACCACAAGTACCAATGATGAATGCCATATCATATAATCAACAAAGTCCATTCATGCCCATGTATTCACCATTTCCTATCTATCCTAACATATCCATTCCACCCACTACATCCATATTGGCAAATAATCATATGACCACGTCTAGATTCAATGCGATCAATAATCAATTGACCATGTATAGATTTAGTGCGATCAATAATTAGTTGACCATACCTGTATTCAGTGTGATCAATACCCAAAGCCCAATGACCTATCCATTGGTCATGCCTCTTCAAAGCATGAATCCCGAGTGGAACCAAAACACTTAGAACCAAGCTATCATACCCAGTCCAGAGGTGGCTAATGCAAGAAATGCGTTTGGATGCGGGACTATAGTACCCCAATCACAAGGACCTGTGTCTAGGATCGATGAATTAGAGAAGCAGGCTATCAAACTGACCAATCACATGGGCCACCAACACAAAAAATTTATACAATCCTCTGGACATAATAGAAATCACACTCATAGAGGAAAGGGACCGTATAATACTCATCCCAATAATGGATGCATACCTAACCCGGTAACCAATCGAGGTAGATAATTTGGAAGATTATGGTGAGTTAGAGCCCTGTGATGAGGAATTACCCCAATGTTGCCATGGGAAACAAGATGCTTTAGTGATTGAAGTAATCCACTATTAAGAAAATGAGGAAGAGGAGGAGGATACAAAATTTTAGGAGAAGAAGATGATAAAACTTTGGAAGTCGAAGCCATCAAACATTTTGGGAAAGGAAATTATGGATATTACATAATTGTCTAATAGATTCATAGGCCTTGAGTAACATCATGCCCCTCGAGATTTACCAAAATTTAGGATTCACACCAATTTCCTCAAAGATTATTGTGGTACAGTTGGATAGATCGGTGGTGGATGTGGTTGGAACTTTAAATGATGTCCTGATCCATATCAATTTAGAACCTAGAGTTCAACATCATGTGGATATACTTGAGCTTAATATCCCCACTAAATATGGCATGGTATTAGGAAGATATTGGAGTAAGAACTTGAATGGGTACATTGTTACAGATTCTACCCATATGTGGTTACCTTGGAGAGGAGTAGCAAACCAGATTCGGATGGATAGTGAGCCAAGGCTCAACGAGATTATAACAGATTATAATAGGCCCAAAAAAATTCAATTTGCTAAAATGGAGTTAGGGTTCTACAATTTGGACATAGAAGAAGCTATCGAAGAACCTAAAAAATAAAACCTTTCTTAAAGAACTTTGAAAGAGGATAATTTGGTTTGGACTCTAAGATTTTATGGATCCAAGTCAAAACAAGATGCTGGAGCTGGTATCAAACTTACATGTCTCGGTAGTAAGCCTATGCTAGCTGCCTATAGATTACAGTTTCCAGCCACCAATAATGTGGAAGAATACGAAGCACTGATTTTTTGGACTTCAATTAGTCCTAAGGAAGAAGGTTAAATGCATCAAAGTTTTGGGGGATTCGAAGTTAGTGGTTAAACAAGTGAAAGGGAAATATGTATGTTGGGATAAAAGATTAAGCTTTTACAAAACTAGGGTCAAGGTTTTGGTAGATGAGTTTGATGCTTTCAATATCTCCATTATCTCTAGGAAAACCAATCGACTGGCAGATTCTTTAGCCGTAGCCGCAAGCATGCTCAAACATGTGGACCATAAAAAATACAAGAAATTTTCAATTGAGTTAGTGTGATACCCCTCGATACCAGATAATGTTACCAACTTCCAAGTATTCTATAGTGATAGACACATTTTTAACTTTGTCACAAATTCTGGTATTTTTGAAAAATTAGGTGGTAGATGAAGATAAGAGAGGGCAAGAAGAAATCAATGAGGAAAGTGAAACAACCCAAATTATGAACAAAATGCCAATTGATTTGGTTTCACTAGAAAAGATATTTGATATCGGATATCAAGAAAAAAGAGGTAAAAAGGTAACTCTCTCAAAAGAAGCATGTGATTTAATCAATTTGGTGAGTGTAGAGAATCCACGAGATATATTCATGGCTAAGGCATGTACAAGACAAGAAAAGGAGTCTATCACTCATGCATTAAAGGAATATGTGGATTGCATAGCATGGAGTTATAAGGATTTGAAAACCTATGATCAAAGTGTAATAATGCATATAATTCCATTAAAATCAGACTCCAAGCCTTTCAGACAGAGACAAAGACCTGTCAACCCATTATTAGAGCCCCTAATAGAGAAAGAGGTGAAGATATTGCTGGAAGCAAAAATCATCTTTCCCGTTAGACATTCTACATGGGTTGCCAATCTTGTCCCGATGAGAAAGAAGAGTGGAGAGATAAGGTTGTGTATTGATTTCAGGAACTTGAACAAGGCTTCTCAAAAGGATAATTACCCATTACCTTCTATCGATGAGATTCTTCAAAAGGTTAATGGGTCAGAAATGATGTCATTCTTGGATGGTTATTCAGGATATAATCAAATTCTTATTCATCCAAATGATAGAATGAAGACAACCTTCACAACAAAATGGGGTACATTCACATATAGAAGAATGTCATTCGGATTATTGAATGCGGGTGCCACCTTCCAACGAGCTATGGATTTTGCATTCAAAGGGCTCATTGGTAAGTGTATCATTGTTTATGTGGATGACATTCCTATTTTTTCTAAGAAAAGGGAAAATCATGTTAGGGATTTGAAGAAAGTTCTCCAGAGATGTAGGGAACATGGGATCTCCCTTAATCCAAAAAAATGCATCTTTGGGGTAACGGAAGGTAAGCTATTGGGACATGTTATTTTGAAGGAAGGGATTTCTATTGATCTAGAAAGAATAGCCGCTATACTAGCCATCCCTCCACCCAATAGCAAAAAGGAGTTAAGATCCTTCTTCGGTAAAATCAATTTTGTAAGGAAGTTCATTTCAGGATTCACAGAGATTGCCAAGCCCTTGAATGACATGTTAAAAAAGGATTTTGAAATCAAATGGAAAAATGAAAATAAAGGCACTTTCAAAAGCATTAAGGATGTTATCTCTATGGTCCCTATTTTAATTAGTTTGGATTATTCAAAGTCTTTTTATGTCTATACGTTTGCTTCAGACCATTCCTTTGCGAGCGTCCTAACTCAAAAGAGTGAAGGTAACATTGAAAATCCCATAGCTTTCTTGAGTGCTCCTTTGAAGGATGCAAAGCTAAGATATTATATTCTAGATAAGCAAATGTATGCATTATTCAAGACCATTAAGAAATTCAGACATTACATAGTTCATAGTAAGGTCATTGCTGTAGTCCCTGACCTTGCTATTAAGTCTATGTTTTTACAAAATGAGCTAGGTGAAAGATGGGGAAAATGGATTTTGACCCTCCAAGAATTTGATCTAGAAATCCAACCCATGAAAATAGTTCGTGGACAAGGTTTGGTCAAGTCAATCGCAAAAATTGATCCGTTGATATCATGCCAACATTATGAGGTAGATGACATAACCAAAGATGAGTGGTATGTTGATATTGTATATTTCTTGCTGAATGGTAAGTGCCCATCGCATCTTAATTCTACTCAACGTAGAGCCTTGCATTTGAAATCGACAAAATTTCTAGTTAAGTCTGGTGTTTTGTACAAGAGAAACCATGAAGGGATTTACCTTCGTTGTGTTAGTCAGGAAGAGGTGATCCAAGTACTTAAGGATTTCCATGGTAAGTATGGAACTGGACACGGGTCAGCCAATGCAACGACACATCAGATTCTTAGGGCCGGATACTATTGGCCCCATATATTCAAAGATGCACACGCTCATGTGAGATCGTGCCACACATGTCAAGTGGCGACCAATAGAGAAAGAAATGCAGCAATGCCATTACAATCTGTGGTAGAGGCAAGACCTTTTGCACAATGGGGACTCAATTTTGTGGGGGTTATTAATCCTAACTCATTGGATTCTCATAAATATATCCTTACTGCCACAGATTACTGCACTAGGTGGACTGAAGCCATTCCCACTAAGCATGCTACCACATATATTGTTATTAAATTTTTAGAGGATAATATTGTGACTCGTTTCGGAATGCCCAAATCAATTGTAAGTGATAATGGCTCTGCTTTTTCTTCTATGTAATTTGCAACTTGGGCATATGATAACATGGTAAGCTTGAAATTCTCCTCAAATTATTACCCACAAGGTAACGGTTTAGCGGAATCCTCCAATAAAAATTTGCTATGTGTAATCAAAAAATTACTTGAAAAGAATCCTAGGGATTGGCATAGTAAGCTAAAATTCGCCCTTTGGGCCGATAGGATCAGAACAAAAGAATCAATAGGAACATCTCCGTATCATTTAGTTTATGGGCAAGATCCCATTTTTCCCACAAATTTAAGGTTAAAAACATTGCATTTCATGAAGGAATACATTGGAACCAATGATAAACTTGAAACTAGATTGACACAATTAATGCATCTTGATGAGAAGAGAGATGAAGCTATGCTTCATTTCAACAAACATCAAGATATAGTAAAAATATGGTTTGATAAGAAGTCTAAAATCAAAACATTCAAAATTTCAGATCTAGTATTATTGTGGGATAAAGGACATGAAAAGAAAGGAGATCATGACAAGTTTGATTTTTTGTGGTTGGGTCCATATCAAGTTTCTGAAATCCTAGGTAAGAATAGTTTTAGACTAAAAACCTTGGATGGAAAAGATTTGGCTTTGCTTGTTAACGAGTTGCATCTAAAGCACTATTTCAAGGCCTGAAAGGTGTATAGTCTTGTATCATATGTATATAAGTTTTTGTGTTTTGGTGTTCATTTGGTTTTGTTTGGGTGTGTTGTTTTCATTTGTGTTCAAGAAGTGTGTTTGTTACTATTTTGTGTTAGAGTGTGGGATCTCTATTTTGGTGTTGGGTTATTCCCTGGTTTTGGGGGAAATGTTTCACAGTAGCTAACTTTTGGTCTTTGGTTTGTGTTGGTTTTCTTTGGTTTAGTAGGTTGGAGTACATGAGCTGAAAATAAATCAACCCAAAAAAAAGGAGAGAACTCTATCGGAGCTCTGGCCCTGTTGTTGGTGTTTCTTTGCTTAGTAGGTTTGAGCACTTGATCTGAAAATTGGTGAACCCGAGAAAAGGGGGATGAGTTATTTGGTGATCATGCTCAGATTTTGGGACCAAAATGGTGGAAAGTGGAACAATGAAATATTAGCCAAAGCTCCACATGGAACTCACACACGTTAAATGGTGTTTCTGAAATTAGGAAGGATGAAGTTATCTTGATATGCAACCCTAGGCAAAAATCTAAAATGCTTCACTTGTAGGCTGCCTTACCCTAGTGATGCTTGAAGCTTTGCAAGGTTTATATTTTGAAAAGGAAAAATGTTTTATATAAAAAAAGAGAGAAAAAGAGAAAAAAAGGAAAAAAAGAAAAAAAAGAGAGAACGAGCATCAAAAAGCTTGATCAAATCAGTCACAAGATCTAGATAAAATCTACTGGGGCTATGGACACTTGACCGGTAGTAGGGCTCTGTCTAGATATAGCTCGGGTAAAAGGAAAGGCTTTGCAAAGTGTTGAGCAAAACAAGGGTGAGTTAGATAAACCTCATCGGGGCTATAGATGCCTAACTAGCAGTGGGGCTCTATCTTTAGCTATTTCATTATGAGCGATACTTCATAGCCTAATGCAGAAAGGGATGATGGAATCTAGAGGATTTTCAAAAATGCAGGAAATGAATCACTTTTGCACACACTGAGCAAAGGCAGATGGATTAGTTGTTTTCATTTTGAAGTTGTTTACCCTCACCTTCTTGAGACGTTGCTAAATAAATTGTGTCTCGTTGATCTTGTGTGTTTTCATTTTAGGTTGGGTTCTTCACTCAAAATGCTTAGGAGAATTTCCCAACAGAGTCACCATTTGTTGTGGTTGCTCCAAAACTAGCCCCAAGATTGGGGACCCACTTTTTTGCTTTAAATTTGGTTGGAAATGTTGGTTTGATTGTCGGTTTATAGGTACCCTTCACAAATTTTATATGGGCATCTTGATTGATATTCTTAACTTGCGAATATCTCCATGGGATTGATTTTCTCAAATCATTAGTTTGTGATTATACTTGTGGATTGGGTCACCTTAGGTCTTCAATATTTGCTGGTATTTGTTTCTTTTAGTTTACTTATTTGGATATTTGAATTCGTTTTGAGTGTCAATTGCATCCAAGGCTTGATTAGGGTGGTAGTGAGTTTTTTGTTTGCATCCTCCTTGTTTGGTTGCTTGGATTTAGATGTGTATTTGAATTGATCTCCAAAGGTTTGCTAAAGCATTTCAATTAAAATCATCGTTTGAGTCCAAATGTTGATGTCAATTTTCTTCTTCGTACCTTTGGGAGCATAGTAGCTCAAGCATTTAAGGTGAATGGATTCCATACATTAAATAAAAAAAAATAATAAAAATAAAATAAAAATAAAATAAAGATGTAGATATAGATATATATATAAAAGAAGGTGAATATAAAGTAAAATACTCCAATGCTTCTTATATATATTTATATAAAAATTAATAAATCTTAAAAAAAATACATATACAATTATTTATTTATATATATATTATAATATATATATAGGATAAAACATAAAATAAAAATAAAATAATACTCATATATTTTTATATATGGTGTTATATACATAGTTATAATAGTAATAAGAGATATTAAACAAATGCCTTTCGAAAGTAGACCAAGTCATGGCTTCATACAAAGTTTTGGATTATACTATTGGTTTATTTTCTAGGGTTTGGTGTGATTTTTTATTAATATTGTCTTTGGTCATATATGAAGGTTTGGCAGAGGTGACACAATGAAGACTTCAGTGTGTGGGCAAACATAGACACCTGACGATAGCGAGGCGGTGATTCGAGCACACGAGATGCAATGGTTGGCTAAGATAGTATGGTTCAGAGGCATCATCAACAGTGGTTGTAAGGGTCGAAGAGACAAATGTGAATTTTGGAAAGTAGCCTAGTCTATGCCTTTGAACAACACTGAAACAACACATGCAATGAACGATGCTAGGTGACAGCGATTGCCCATGTGGCAGCGATGTGGATTCCATGTGGACGACATCGATTTGTCCTACTAAGTGCGAATTCATCGATGGACGTTGGTAGGGATCGAGGATGACGTATGCGGTGACATGGTCACATCAAACAAGGAGGCTATTACGGAGGCTATCGATGCAACACTAGATAAGCAAATATTGGTAGAATCCAAGCCATGTATACAATGGAAGGTGAGTTTATAGGGAGTGCCACAGGGAAAGGCTAGGACAATCCATATGACAGCATAAGAATCACTGATGATGCAACCATGTGTGACGAGAGTGTCCAAGTGGCATTTGGGTGGAAATTTTATGACTAGCATACAAAAGCCCCCACTATCGATGGCTAGTAGCTAATCCTCGAAGGTTTATCTCCATAGAAAATCCAAATAGCTCAAGATAAGGATGTGAACAATGGGCATTTCAACAAGCAGTCGATGTCAACGAAGGAAAAGGACCAGCAAGAGGTAGATTATGGAGGCGATGTCATCAGACGAAAGGTTGAATGGGAATTTGACATGTAGTAGCGCTCCAAGTGGCTCTAAACAACAATCATCGATGAAAGGCAACCACAACTTGGAGGTAACCACAATGCAATGGCACGGTGATGGAAGATAATATTGATGAGTGTGATGCAAAATTAGAGGAAATGATGCAATGTAGGTAAAGTGCATTCCTCAATCATGTGATAGAAGGTGGTATTGGTTTTGGGGACGTGACATGACAACCCCCATGTTAGATCACATAGTATGCATGGACAGAGCCCGACAAAAATGCGTTACTATGATACGATGTGGTTTGAGTACGATGGTGGCAATAACGTAAGTTGGGCAGGCATTCAAGGTAGATAACAGCAAAAATGATAGTGGCATATATGCAGGGAATCTGTCAGACATTCGTAGGTGGTGGTTGAAACCCTAAAATTGAGCCCCTTCCTATTATAAACAACTTTCAAGGCACATGAAGGTTTTTTTTTTGTTTCATTGTTGATATGGTCATTGCTGTTGCAAAGAAGGTTAAGGTTACACTCTCTGTATCGAAGAGTGAGAATAAAAAATACGCAGGCAGTATGGTGGCGGCATTGGAAGCTTGGGAAGCTGAATGTGGGTAGCCCTACGGATTAGCACAAGGGCTCACTGTAGATCATCTAGCATCACTTTTGGCAGATGTAATGATCGCAGGTGTTGAATTAATTTATCGTTGCCAAATATTTGCTTGTGTTAAAAGACACTTAGGAGGCATAAGGATAACTACTGCTCTATGTGTTATTTGCTTATATTATTGTATGTAGAGGGAGCATAAGGTTTGGTCAAAATTTTATTTATTTTTTTAAATTTTGTTATATCATATGGTGTATGGGAGTTATAAGGGAAAGGCCTATTTAAAGGAAGTTATATTATATATTTTTTATATTCATATTAATAGGCTTACACCATATACATTTTATGTTAATGTGGATGTAAGGGAAGACTATTTTATATTATAATATAAGGCCCATGGAGATATAAGGATGTAGAGGGCTAAATTTTTAATTTCATATATTATAATATTAAAAGAGGAGTTACAGGTAAAGGAGGCATTTAAGATTCATCATTATTTTTTTACTTTTATATTAAAAGGGATTGTAAGGGAAGATGAAACAAATAAATTTTGTTTTGTCTTGTATATTTTTTCTCATTTTAACATCATAAAGAAGAGGGAAGGTGAAACGAAGGAGGTATTGAAACCTTAAATGCCCAAGGAGGTCATTGTACAAGGGCTGGAAATTTTTGTAAACAAGATCACTTTGAAGAATCAAATGCATTCATTTTGGCAAATACAAACCTTGTGAGCAAAACCAAAAGGAGATTGCGTCTAAGGCTACTGAATTTACTATTTATCTTTAATGCATTTCATTTCGATTTGTATCTATGTATTAATGTCGTTAAGGGTTATACTAGGTGAATGTTGGAATAAAATGCAAATGTTCTTTGTCCTTTGAGTCTCGCACTTGGTCTAACTTGATTGTGTTTTCTGCAGGTCCTTTAGATCAAGTTGCCTCTAGATTCATCTCATAACTTGGGGTTTTGCAGGGAGGGGATTGTGATACCAAAATCTAATGTCATTTTATT
The DNA here is from genome assembly GCA_028583015.1 of Wollemia nobilis. Classification (NCBI taxonomy): domain Eukaryota; kingdom Viridiplantae; phylum Streptophyta; class Pinopsida; order Araucariales; family Araucariaceae; genus Wollemia; species Wollemia nobilis. Next base: position 793,658 of record JAQPPZ010002816.1, read on the forward strand.
GTTTTCCAGCTATTTTGTAGATATTTTCTGTTGATTTATTTTTTGCAACTAGTTTAATTCGTTTTCATTTCTGCTCATTATTTTCTCTGATTCTGGTCATTTCTAGAATTTCTATTTTTCTTTTCTTTTCCATTTTGGTCATTTCCAGAATTTCTGCACATAGTTTTCTTTCCATTCTGGTCATTTCCAGAATTTTTGTATTTAATTTCATTTCTATTCTGGTCATTTCCAAAATTTTTGCATTTAGTTTCAGTCTTTTATTCTGGTCCATTTTCCAGAATTTCATTTCACATTTCTGTTCATTTGCTTCCATTCTGGTCCTCATCCAGAATTTTTGCACCTCCAAATTGCACTAAGTTTAATTTCCAGATAAAATCAATCTTAGGAGGGAGGGTACTAATGCCAAATTGACATTAATGGCAGATAAAGCAAATGAACACTAACATGCTAACTTGCTAACAAGTACTAACACCAAATTCTGACTTAGCTTTAGTAGAATGCTCATAATGAAGATAAAATGAATCTACTAATTGTAAAAATGAATCTCACATTAAAGGCATGGAGTCTAAAATGAAGTGGACTATTCCACACACTTTTGCATTTTACACCTTTAATTTGAAGATAAAAGAGATTGACTAATTGGGATTCAGGGTAAATCAGATTAATATCAAGAGCATTAAAAGGAATCACTTTCACACAAGCAAAGTTCACGTGCACTTCAAGGATTAAAGAGTCATGATCACTAAGCATTGTATGAATTGAACCATAAAGGCCCCTTGTTAACTATCACTTGCATTCTGTGAGACTATTCTGGCATATATTTTGTTTTAATCATCATCAATTACATGTATGTATGTGGAATGTTTATCTATCAGAACCTTGGAGAAATTGATGTTTGTATTTAATTTCTTTGCAAGAGGGAGTTTTCATTTAATACTATGATTGTGGTGACTATTTTGTAATAGGGTAAAATATTCACTCAACATTTTGGTGCTAGAAGGAGGGCCTTCTTTCATAGCTTTGTGATTTAGATCTTTGATTTTCTAACAGTTAATGTGGGTAGTTTTATTTCCACCTTATTGTGCTTGTAGGTACAACATCATCTAGGTTTTATTGTGAGTGATTTGTGAGAAGTCTTTTAGAACATTAGTGTTTCCAAGCTGGCCCAACCTGAGTACATAGCTACTAGGTCTAAAACCACTAGGGAAACCATTTTTCAAAGTCTTTCTCCCAATTCTAGGAGGCCAAGAAACAAAACTCAAGAGATCGAAATCCCACCCAACATACTTGATCTAGGGTCATCTTTAGACTCAAGTACATCTAGTGGGTCTACACCCACTATTTCCATAGTGGTAGCTACATCAAGTGTATCTATCCCCATCACTTCAATGGTTTCTATCATTCCCGTAGGGTCGCTACCATTGAATAACATGGCCCAACAACCCGCTCTTTGGTATGGTGTGCAAAGTATTCCCTTGAATATACCTAGGGATGTCCATGACATACCTAGGCATCTTGAGAGGTCGCTACCCAAGTTTATACATGATGGTCCCATTACAGCTGAGGAGCATGTCCAAATTTACAAAGACTATATGATTAGACAAGGAGTTAATCACGAAGACGTCGCTTGTCGACTTTTTCCTAAAAGTTTGGACCATATGTCTCATGAGTGGTACAAGAATCTTCCTATAGGGTCCATTACTTCATGGGCCCAATTAGAAGTAACCTTCATTAACCAATTTAGATCATTGTTAGATCCTTCCATCATCTATAATCAGTTTATGTCCTGTAAAAGGTTACCTAATGAGCCAATTAGGACATTCAATGCTAGGTTCCAAAAACTTTACTCGAATGTAACTCACACTTTGTGGTAGATGTCATTGTGGCCCTTCAATTATATTTTGGAGCTCTAGATACTCTGATAACCCTGTTTTCTAGGAGAAATCCTCAGGTTACAACCCTTGCCCTAGCTTATGCGGAGGCCATGACCATTGAACAACAAATGACATCGCAAGGTGTGGGGTTGGCCCAATTGTCCATGATGGGATAGTATGGTCCCTACAGTTAGTTTGCCATGATGAACCAGATTATGGCACCACAAGTACCAATGATGAATGCCATCCCATATAATCAACAAAGTCCATTCATGCCCATGTATTCACCATTTCCTACCTATCCTAACACATCCATTCCACCCACCACATCCATGTTGGCAAATAATCATGACCACCAGAAAAAAAACAATACCACTAGATTTAGTGCGATCAACAATCAGTTGACCATGCCTGGATTCAGTGCGATCAATACCCAAAGCCCGACAACCTATCCATTGGTCACACCTCTTCAAAGCATGAATCTTGGGTGGAACCAAAATGCTCAGAACCAAGCCATCATACCCATTCCAAAGGTGGCCAACGTAGGAAATGCATTTGGATGTAGTACTATAGTGCCCCAATCACAAGGATCTGATGCTAGGATCGATGAATTGGAGAAGCAGGTTATCAAACTGACCAATCACATGGGCCACCAACAAAAAAACTAGTACAATCCTCTAGACATAATCGAAATCATAACCATAGAGGAAAGGGACCATATAATACTCACCCCAATAATGGGTGCGTACCCAACCCTGTAGCCAATCAGGTAGATACCATGGAATATTATGGTGAGTTAGAGCCCTGTGATGAGGAATTACCCCATTGTTGCCAAGGGAAGCAAGATGCTTTGGTGACTGAAGTTGTCCACTATCAAGAAAGTGAGGAAGAGGAGGAGGATACAAAAATCTTAGGAGAAGAAGATGATGAAACTTTGGAAGTCCAAGCCATTAGACGTTTTGGGAAAGGAAATCATGGGTATTACACAAGAAGTTCTAAGGATCCCAAAACTTCCTCTACTCCTCCAAACAACCCCTTACTTCCTCCTAATGCAAAAGGTGATATTAATCCACCTCCTCCTCCGATTATTGAAGTGTCCAAACCAATGCAAAAGATGCCAAATTCAAAAAAGTCCACTTACGACTTAGAAGAGGATATGAAAAGGACTAAGGCTAATATCTCGATGTTCGAGGTTGCTAAACTATTGGGTCAAGAGGAATATTTTGTGAAAGGGTTGAATCCATCAAGTCAAATTCATGAGGCCAAAGGCATCGAGTCCCAATTAGTGTTGAGAAGAGAAAAATGAGAAGTACCTCCTTTTCTCATAACCATTAGAATTGCAGGTAAAAACCTACATAATTGTTTGATAGATTTGGGTGCCTCGGGTAACATCATGCCCCTCGAGATTTACCAAAATTTAGGATTCACACCAATTACCTCTAAGAGTAAAGTGGTACAATTGGATAGATCGATGGTGGATGTGGTTGGAACTTTAAATGATGTCCTGATCCAGATCAATTCAGAACCTAGAGTTCAACATCATGTGGACATACTTGTGCTTAATATTCCCACCAAATATGGCAGGTATTGGGAAGATATTGGAGTAAGAACCTGAATGGATACATCATTACAGATTCTTCCCATATGTGGTTACCTTGGAGAGGAGTAGCAAACCAAATTTAGGTGGATAGTGAGCCAAGGCTCAAAGAGATGATAACAAAGTATAATAGGCCCAACAAAATTCAATTTGCTAAAACTGAGTTAGGGGTCTACAATTTGGACATAGAAGAAGCTATCGAAGAATCTCAAAAGGAAAGCCTTTCTTGTGGCACTTTTGAAGAGGATAGTTTGGTTTGGACTCTAAGATTTTATGGATCTAAGTCAAAGCAAGGTGTTGGAGCTGGTATCAAACTTACATGTCCTGGTAGCAAGCCTATGCTAGTTGCCTATAGATTATAGTTTCCTAGCCACCAATAATGTGGCAGAATATGAAGCACTGATTTTCGGGCTTCAATTGGCCCTAAGGAAGAAGGTTAAATGTCTCAAAGTTTTGGGAGATTCGGAGTTAGTGGTTAAACAAGTGAAAGGGCAATATGTGTGTCGGGATAAAATATTAAGCCTTTACAAAACTAGAGTTAAGGATTTGGTAGATGAGTTTGATGCTTTCAATATCTCCCTTATCTCTAGGAAAAACAATCGAATGGCAGATTCTTTAGTCATAGCCACAAGCATGCTCAAACCTGTGGACCATAAAAAATACAAGAAATTTTCAATTGAGTTAGTGCCATGCCCCTCGATACCAGATAATGTTACCAACTTCCAAGTATTCGATAGTGACAGACACATTTTCAACTTTGTCACTAATTTTGGTATTTTTGAAAATCAGGTGATAGATGAAGATAAGAGAGGGCAAGAAGAAATAGATGTGGAAAGTGAAACAACCCAAATTATGAACAAAATGCCAAATGATTTGGTTTCACTAGAAAATATATTTGATATCGGATATCAAGCAAAAAGAGGTAAAAAGGTACCACTCCCTAAAGAAGCATGTGATCTAATCAATTTAGGGAGTGTAGAGAATCCATGAGAGGTATTCATTGCTAAGGCATGTACAAGACAAGAAAAGGAGTCTATCACTCATGCATTAAAGGAATATGTGGATTGCATAGCATGGAGTTATAAGGAGTTGAAGACCTATGATCAAAGTGTGATAATGCATACGATTCCATTAAAACCAGACTCCAAGCCTTTTAGACAGAGACAAAGACCTGTCAACCCATTATTAGAGCCCCTAATAGAGAAAGAGGTGAAGAGATTGCTAGAAGAAAAAATCATCTTTCCTATTAGACATTCTACATGGGTTGCCAATCTTGTCCCGGTGAGAAAGAAGAGTGGAGAGATAAGGTTGTGTATTGATTTCAGGAACTTGAACAAGGCTTCTCAAAAGGATAATTACCCATTACCTACTATCGATGAGATTCTTCAAAAGGTTAATGGGTCAAAAATGATGTCATTCTTGGATGGTTATTCAGGATATAATCAAATTCTTATTCATCCAAATGACAGAATGAAGACAACCTTCACAACGAAATGGGGTACATTCGCATATAGAAGAATGTCATTCGGATTATTGAATGCGGGTGCCACCTTCCAATGAGCTATGGATTTTGCATTCAAAGGGCTCATTGGTAAGTGTATCATTGTTTACGTGGATGACATTCCTATTTTTCTAAGAAAAGGGAAAATCATGTTAGGGATTTGAGGAAAGTTCTCCAGAGATGTAGGGAACATGGGATCTCCCTTAATCCAAAAAAATGCATCTTTGGGGTAACGGAAGGTAAGCTATTGGGACATGTTATTTTGAAGGAAGGGATTTCTATTGATCCGAAAATAATAGCCGCTATACTAGCCATCCCTCCACCCAATAGCAAAAAGGAGTTAAGATCCTTCTTCGGTAAAATCAATTTTGTAAGGAAGTTCATTTCAGGATTTGCAGAGATTGCCAAGCCCTTGAATGACATGTTAAAAAAGGATGTTCAGATCAAATGGAAAAATGAAAATAGGGATGCTTTCAAGAGCATCAAGGATGCTATCTCTAGGGCCCCTGTTTTAATTAGTCTAGATTATTCAAAGCCTTTTTATGTCTATACGTTTGCTTCAGATCATTCCTTTGCGAGCATCCTAACTCAAAAGAGTGAAGGTAACATTGAAAATCCCATAGCTTTCTTGAGTGCTCCTTTGAAGGATGCAAAGTTGAGATATTCTATTCTGGATAAACAAATGTATGCATTGTTCAAGACCATTAAGAAATTCAGACATTACATAGTTCATAGTAAGGTCATTGTTGTAGTCCCTGACCCTGTTGTTAAGTCTATGTTTTTGCAAAATGAACTAGGTGAAAGATGGGGAAAATGGATTTCGACCCTCCAAGAATTTGATCTAGAAATCCAACCCATGAAAATAGTTCGTGGACAAGGTTTGGTCAAGTCAATCATAGAAATTGATCCATTGATATCATGCCAACATTACGAGGTAGAAGACATAACCAAATATGAGTGGTATGTTGATATTGTGTATTTCTTACTGAATGGTAAGTGCCCATCGCATCTCAATTCCACTCAATGTAGAGCTTTGCATTTGAAATCTACAAATTTTCTAATTAAGTCTGGTGTTTTGTACAAGAGGAACCATGAAGGGATTTACCTTCGTTGTGTTAATCAAGAAGAGGTAACCCAAGTACTTAAGGATTTCCATGGTAAGTATGGAACTGGACATGGGTCAGCCAATGCAATGACACATCAGATTCTTAGGGCTATATACTATTGGCCCCATCTGTTCAAAGATGCACATGCTCATGTGAGATCATGCCACACATGTCAAGTGGTGGCCAATAGAGAAAGAAATGCAGCAATGCCATTACAATCTGTGGTAGAGGCAAGACCTTTTGCACAATGGGGACTCGATTTTGTGGGGGTTATTAATCCTAACTCATCGGATTCTCATAAATATATCCTTACTACCATGGATTACTGCACCAGGTGGACTGAAGCCATTCCCACTAAGCATGCTACCACAGATATTGTTATTAAATTTTTAGAGGATAATATTGTGACTCGTTTCGGAATGCCCAACTCAATTGTAAGTGATAACGGCTCTGCTTTTTCTTCTCTGCAATTTGCAACTTGGGCATATGATAACATGGTAAGCTTGAAATTCTCCTCAAATTATTACCCATAAGGTAACGGTTTAGCGGAATCCTCTAATAAAAATTTGCTATGTGTAATAAAAAAATTACTTGAAAAGAATCCTAGGGATTGGCATAGCAAGCTAAAATTTGCCCTTTGGGCTGATAGGATCAGAACAAAAGAATCAATAGGAACATCTCCGTATCATTTAGTTTATGGACAAGATCCTATTTTTCCCATAAATTTAAGGTTACAAACATTGCATTTCATGAAGGAATACATTGGAACCAATGATAAACTTGAAACTAGATTGACACAATTAATGCATCTTGATGAGAAGAGAGATGAAGCTATGCTTCATTTCAACAAACATCAAGATATAGTAAAAATATGGTTTGATAAGAAGTCTAAAATCAAAACATTCAAAATTGTAGATCTAGTATTATTGTGGGATAAAGGGCATGAAAAGAAAGGAGATCATGAAAAATTTGATTGTTTGTGGTTGGGTCCATACCAAGTTTCTAAAATCCTAGGTAAGAATAATTTTAGACTAAAAACCTTGGATGGGAAATATTTGGCTTTGCCCGTTAATGGGCTGCATCTAAAGCACTATTTCAAGGCCTGAAAGGTGTATAGTCTTGTACCATATGTATATACGTTTTGTGTTTTGGTGTTTATTTGGTTTTGGTTTTGTTTGGGTGTGTTGTTTTCATTTGTGTTCAAGCAGTGTGTTTATTGCTAGTTTGTGTTAGAGTGTGGGCTCTCTATTTTGGTGTTGGATTATTCCCTAGTTTTGGGGGAAATGTTTCGTAGTAGCTAACTTTTGGTCTTTGGTTTGTGTTGGTGTTCCTTTGTTTAGTAGGTTGGAGTACATGAGCTGAAAATCGATGAACCCAAAAAAAAAGAGAACTCTATCGAGCTTTGACCCTGTTGTTGGTGTTTCTTTGCTTAGTAGGTTTGAGCACCTGATCTAAAAACAGGTGAACCCGAGAAAAGGGGGATGAGTTATTTGGTGATCATGCTCATATTTTGGGACTAAAATGGTGGAAAGTGGAACAATGAAATATTAGCCAAAGCTCCACATGGGACTCACACACATTAAATGGTGTTTCTGGAATTAGGAAGGATGAAGTTATCTTGATCTGCAACCCTAGGCAAAAATCTAAAATGCTTCACTTGTAGGCTGCCTTACCCTAGTGATGCTTGAAGCTTTGCAAGGTTTGTATTTTGAAAAGGAAATATTTTTATATAAAAAAAAGAGAGAAAAAAAGAGAAAAAAAGAAAAAGAGAGAGCGAGCATCGAAAAGCTTGATCAAATCAGTCACAAGATCTAGATAAACTCTACCGGGGCTATGGACGCCTGATCGGAAGTAGGGCTCTATCTAGATATAGCTCGGGTAAAAGGAAAGGCTTTGCAAAGCATTGAGCAAAACAAGGGTGAGTTAGATAAACCTCACCGGGGCTATAGACGCCTGACTGGTAGTGGGGCTCTATCTATAGCCATTTCTTTATGAGCGATACTTCATAGCCTAATGCAGAAAGGGATGATGGAATCTGGAGGATTTTCAAAAATGCAGGAATGAATCACTTTTGCACACACTGAGCAAAGGCAGATGGATTAGTTGTTTTCATTCTGAAGTTGTTTACCCCCACCTTCTCGAGACGTTGCTAAATAATTTGTGTCTCGTTGATCTTGTGTGTTTTCGTTTCAGGTTGGGTTCTTACCCGAAATGCTCAGGAGAATTTCCCAATAGAGTCACCATTTGTTGTGGTTGCTCCACAACTAGCCCCAAAATTGGGGACCCACTTTTTGCTTTAAGTTTGGTTGGAAATGTTGGTTTGATTGTCGGTTTATAGGTGTCCTTCACAAATTTCATATGGGCGTCTTGATTGATATCCTTAACTTGCAAACATCTCCATGGGATTGATTTTCTCAAATCGTTAGTTTGTGATTATACTTGTGGATTGGGTCACCTTAGGTCTTCAATATTTGCTGGCATTTGTTTCTTTTAGTTTACTTATTTGGATATTTGAATTCGTTTTGAGTGTCAATTTCCTCCAAGGCTTGATTAGGGTGGTAGTGAGTTTTTTGTTTGCATCCTCCTTGTTTGGTTGCTTGGATTTAGATGTGTATTTGAATTGCTCTCCAAAGGTTTGCTAAAGCATTTCAATTAAAATCATCGTTTGAGTCCAAATGTTGATGTCAATTTTCTTCTTCGTACCTTTGGGAGCATAGTAGCTCAAGCATTCAAGGTGAATGGATTCCATACATTAAATCAAAATAAAATAATAAAAATAAAAAATAAAATAAAATAAAGATGTAGATGTAGATATATATAAAAGAAGGTGAATATAAAGTAAAATACTCCAATGCTTCTTATATATATTTATATATAAATTAATAAAACATAAAAAAATACATATGCAATTATTTATTTATATATATTATAATATATATATAGGATAAAACATAAAATAAAAATAAAATAATACTCATATATTTTTATATATGGTGTTATATACATAGTTATAATAGTAAAAAGAGATATTAAACAAATGCCTTTCAAAAGTAGACCAAGTCGTGGCTTCATACAAATTTTTGGATTATACTATTGGTTTATCTTCTAGGGTTTGGTGTGATTTTTTATTAATATTGTCTTTGGTCATATATGAAGGTTTGGCAGAGGTGACACGATGAAGACTTCGATGTATGGGCAAACATAGACACCTGACGATAGTGAGGTGGTGATTCGAGCACACGAGATGCAATGGTTGGCAGAGACAGTGTGGTTCAGAGGCATCATTAGCAGTGGTTGTAAGGGTCGAAGAGACAAATGCAAATTTTGGAAAGTAGCCTAGTATATGCCTTTGAACAACACAGAAACAACACAACATGCAATGAACGATGCTAGGTGACAGCAACTGCCCATATGGCAGTGATGTGGATTCCATGTGGACGACATCGATTTGTCCTACTAAGCGCAAATTCATCGATGGACGTTGCTAGGGATTGACGATGACGTATGCGGTGACATGGTCACGACGAACGAGGAGGCTATTACGGAGGCTATCAACACAGCACTGGATAAGCGGATACTAGTAGACTCCAAGCCATGTATACAATGGAAGGTGAGTTTATAGGGAGTGCCACAGGGAAATGCTAGGACAATCCATATGACAACATAAGAATCACTGACGATGCAACCATGTGTGACGAGAGTGTCCAAGTGGCATTTGGGTGGAAATTATATGACTAGCATGCGAAAGATCCCCCCTATCGACGGATAGCAGCTAATCCTCAAAGGTTCATATTGACATAAAATCCAAATAGCTCAAGATAAGGATGTGAACAATGGGCATTTCAACAAGCAGTCGATGTCACCGAAGGAAAAGGACCAACAAGAGGTAGATAATGGATGCGATGTCATCGGACGAAAGGTTGAATGGGACTTTGACATGTAGCGGTGCTCCAAGTTCTCTAAACAACAATCATCGATGAAAGGTAGCCACAACTTGGAGGTAACCACGGTGCAATGGCACGGTGATGGAAGATAAAATTGATGAGTGTGATGCAAAATTAGAGGAAATGATGCAATGTAGGTAAATTTTTGTAAACAAGATCACTTTGAAGAATCAAATGCATTCATTTTGGCAAATACAAGCATTGTGAGAAAAACTAAAAGGAGATTGTGCTTAAGGCTACTAAATTTACTATTTATCTTTAATGCATTCCATTTCAATTTGTATCTATGTATTAATGTCATTAAGGGTTATACTAGGTGAATGTTGAAATAAAATGCAAATGTTCTTTGTTGTTTGAGTCTCACACTTGGTCTAACTTGATTGTGTTTCTGCAAGTCCTTTAGATCAAGTTACCTCTAGATTCATCTCATAACTTGGGATTTTGCAGGGAGGGGATTGTGATACCAAAATTCAATGTCATTTTATTATTTTCCAGTTGTTTTGTAGATATTTTCTGTTGATTTATTTTTTGCAACTAGTTTAATTCATTTTCATTTCTGCTCATTATTTTCTCTGATTTTGGCCATTTCCAGAATTTTTGTTTTTTGTTTTCTTTTACATTCTGGTCATTTCTAGAATTTTTGCACATAGTTTTCTTTCCATTCTCGTCATTTCTAGAATTTTTGCATTTAATTTTATTTTATTCTGGTCATTCCAAAATTTTTGCATTTAGTTTCAATCTTTTATTCTGGTCCATTTTCCAAAATTTCATTTTACATTTCTATTCATTTGCTTCCATTCTGGTCCTTATCCAGAATTTCTGCACCTCCAAATTACACTAAGTTTAATTTCCAGATAAAATCATTCTTAGGAGGGAGGGTACTAACGCCAAATTGACATTAATGACAGATAAAGCAAACAATACTAACATGCTAACTTGCTAACAAGTACTAACACCAATTTCTGACTTAGCTTTAGTAGAACGCTCATAATGAAGATAAAATGAATCTACTAACTGTAAAAATGAATCTCACATTAAAGGCATGGAGTCTAAAATGAAGTGGACTATTCCACACACTTTTGCATTTTACACCTTTAATTTGAAGATAAAAGAGATTGACTAATTGGGGTTCCGGGTAAATCATATTAATATCAAGAGCATTAAAAGGAATCACTTTCACACAAGCAAAGTTCATGTGCATTTCAAGGATTAAAGAGTCATGATCACTAAGCATTGTATGAATTGAATCATAAAGGCCCCTTGTTAACTATCACTTGCATTCTATGAGACTATTCTGGCATATATTTTGTTTTAATCATCATCAATTACATGTATGTATGTAGAATGTTTATCCATCAAAACCTTGGAGAAATTGATATTTGTATTTAATTTCTTTGCAAGAGGGAGTTTTCATTTAATACTCTGATTGTGGTGACTATTTTGCAATAAGGCAAAGTATTCACTCAACAAATAGATAATCCACAAATTGGATAAATAGAAGTTTGGTTCAATGGGATTCTGTGAAGCATGCATTTTAGAAAAATAGAAAAGAGTCACTTTTGCCTCTAGTGGCTATAGAACCATGGAAATATTGGAATTGGTACATTATGACATTTATAGGCTTTTTGAAGTTGCTTCATTAAGCAACTTCAGGTATTTTATTACTTTTATTGATGATTTCTCTAAGAGATCATGGGTTTACTTTCTTAAGCTCTTGCTACCTTCAAATAATTTGTTGCTAAAGTTGAAAGACAAATTGAGAAGAAAGTGAAGGCTTTGAGGAGTGATAATGGTGGAGAATATTTCTCCTAGGAATTCAATATTTTTTGCAAGTTACATGGTATTGAAAGGTAGATAACTCCATATATACCACAACAAAATGGAGATGCAGAAAGGCTCAACAAGACATTATGGAATAAGGCAAGAAACATGAGAGAGGATGTAGGTTTGAATAATTTTTTTTGGCTAGAGTTTGTTAATACAACCATGTGAACAATATGTCACCTAGTTCTATTCTCATTGGGAGAACACTAGAGCAAGTTTTGAGTGGATTTAAACCCCAAGTTGCTCATTTGAGAGTGTTTGAGTGTGAAGTATTTGTTCTTGTGCCTAAGGAAAATAGGAAAAAGTTGGACAATAAATCTATTAAAGTACTCATTGGATATGGTGATGGAACCAAAGGTGACAAAGTATGGATACCTTCACAACATGGCCATGTGTTCAGTCGTGATGTAGTATTCAAAGAAGATATCAACAACAAAGAAGATTCTATGGAAACAACCCCAGATAGCCAAGAAGAATTTAATGTAGTTATTGATTTGAGAAATCAACAAGCTAAAAATCAACCATAAATTGTTCCACCATTAACTGTAGATCCAATTTCTACTCCTTTGTTAGAGTTGCCACATGATACTAATGATTTTTCATGCAATTGACAACAATATCAACAAGATAATAAGATTGTTGTGGAAGAGTCCAATTAGCCTTAAGTTGTTGAAGAGCAGCCTGTACATGAGGAACAAATCTAGAATTTTGATATTATTCAATAATTGCAAACTTTGAGAAGTCAGTGACAAAGGAGTGCACAAATCAAATTTGGTTATGATGAATACAATTACTTTGCATTATCTTCCATGAGTGATGATCCTGTAGGTGTTAAATATGCTCTCACTAGTGAGAAAGAAATTCGTTGGAAGAAAGCTATGGAAGATAAAATGCAATCACTAAAGAAAAATAAGACTTGGGATTTGCAAGTGTTGCCTAAGGGTAAAAAGATAATTGGTTATAAATGGATGTTTAAAATGAAATACAAGGTTTATGGTGCAATTGAGAGATATCAAGCTAAGTTAGTAGCAAAATGACACTTTTAGGTTGAAGGGTTTGAATTTGAAGAAATATTTTCTCCCATGGCAAAGATTGCATCTATTAGATTACTCTTTGCATTGGATGCTACAAATGACTATGAGATTGAGCAGATAGATATGAAGATAACATTTTTTCATGGAGATCTTAATGAAGATATTTACATGTAGCAACCTGTTGGATTTGAAGTGGGAGAAATATTGTATGGAAGCTGAGAAAGTCACTATATGGGTTGAAACAATCCCCAAGACAATGGTATAAAAGGTTTGATACCTTTGTGATTGGACGTGATTTTGTGAGAAGTGATGTTGATCATTTTATCTATCTCAAGTATTAAAGAAATCACTTTCTAATTATGGTATTATATATAGAAGATATTTTTTTTATCAATTCAAAGGATCTTGTGAAGAAGGCCAAGTACGAGTTGTCAGGATAATTTGACATGAAAGACCTTGGCCCATTACACTATTTCTTGGGCATTAAAGTGAAGAGAAACCACAGTGAGAAGAATATGTGGATTAGCCAGAAGATATACATTACAGACTTGCTTACTCTTCAAAATGGACCAATGCACTCATATATCTACATCTTTCAGGTTGGAGTTGCATTGTCAAAAGATATGTGTCCAAAGGATGATGATGAGAAGAGTGTCATGGATAAATTTCCCTATGCAAGTGTAGTTGGTAAATTGATGTATGCAATGGTGTGTACGAGACCAGATCTTGCTCATGTAGTTGGAGTTGTGAGTAAATTTATGTCTAATCCTGGTAAGCAACATTGGGTTGCAGTGAAGAGAATTCTCAAATATTTGAAAGACACTAGTGATTTTGTAATCTATTATGATGGGAAAGAAAATAATCAGTTACAAGGTTTTTTAGATTTTTATTATGGTGGAGATGTAGATATGTCTAAATCTATTAGTGCATATGTGTTCATACTATTTGGAGGAGCTATGAGTTGGAGAAGTAAAAAGTAGCAAGTGGTGGCTCAATCAACTACTGAAGATAAATACATTACTATTGTACAAGCATCCAAGAAGGTAACCTAGTTACATGTAGTGTGTAGACGCATTGGTTTTCAATAAAATTATATTTCTTTGTGGTGTGACAATAAAAGTGCAATTGACTTGATTGTGAGTCCTAAATTTCACTCTCGTATTAAGCAAATTTGAGTGAAATTTTATTATATTAGAGAGATGGTGGAATCTGGAGAAGTTGCATTGCAAAATATTGGTACATAGTACAATGTAGCAGATGCATTGATAAAGCCATTAGATAGCAAGAAGTTCATTTTGTGTAGATATTTGATGTGAGCTCTCTCATTTTGATTAGTAACCCTAAATAATAAGGAAGAAGATATATTTTTTCATTTACTTAGTCTTTTAGCAAGTGGGAGATTGTTGGATTTGTGCCAAAAATATGATATTTGTGTTTTTGGGAGTTGCTAGACACGTCCTGAGATGTTATTAGTTGGTTTCATAAATATGGATAGGAAAAACGTAAACATGGTACCTCCACATGTGTATTTATTTTCATAGATGCACTTTGTAAGATGAATGTGTGAAGAATAGTGAGAGAAGAACATGTCTCAGATGTAATGTTGAATGTATTGTGAATGAAGTTCTTCTTCCTTTTTTTTTTGTGCTCTATGGCATGTCATGTATAAATGTTTACTTGTAAATAATTCTTTTGTTTCCTGGTAATTGTTTATCAACTACACATTATTTTCTTCATTATATGAGTTTATCTCATCCTTTATTTGTTTTCAAGTTGTTTGGCTACACATTCTACTGTGCCAACATCCTTGAGATCACTTATGGTGTAGGTGAAGAATTTGACGAAGCTCTCAACTCATTCTCATTGATTTGCATATAAAGATTACAATGTAGTTGATTAACCACCAAGTTGGTTAATCAACGAACTCGGAGAACGCCTATGAGCGTTATTTTAATATAGTTGCTAATAATGTGATATAACATAACAACATATGCTAACATCCCCCCTTATTACATTATTGGCAAATTCCAATAGTATCACGAAATTTTTCATATTTGATACGTCCAAGTGCTTTGGTAAAGATATCTGCAACTTGCGCATCAGTAGGAATGTATTGAAGTTGTATATGGTGCTTTGGAACTTCATCTCGAATAAAATGACATCTCGTATCAACATGTTTGGTACGTTCATGAAAGATTGGATTTTTGACAAGATTCAAAACACCTTGATTGTCGCAAAACAAATGAAGAGGAAGATTCTTTGGAAGGCCCATGTTTGTAAGAATGCGACTTAACCACATTATCTCGTAGACTGCTTCACTGGCTGCACGATATTCTGCTTCTGTAGAAGATAAAGCAACCACATGCTGCTTCTTACTGTGCCATGAGATAGGTCCAGATCCTAGATGAAAAACATATCCAGAAGTGGATTTACGATCATCAATAGACCCGGCATAATCTGAGTCTATGTATCCCAGTAAGAAAAAATTATTATTCTTTCTATATTCCAGACCATAATTTGTACTACCATGAACATAATGAAGCACTCTTTTTGTTGCTTTCCAATGTGTCATCTTAGGCTCTTGCATGAACCTTGAAAGATATCCCATAGCAAAACTGAGATCTGGTCTGGTATTTGTCAGATATAGGAGACTCCCAATCAATTGGCGATAGAGAGTACCATCTACCTGAGGTGACTCATCATATCGAGATAACTTAAGTCCTTGCTCCATGGGAGTTGCCTTTGACTTACAGTTAGTCATCCGATATTTTTCTACTAAAGTCTTGGCATACTTCTTTTGTGTTACTCTAATATGAAATTTTTGCTGAGTAACTTCTAAACCAAGACAATAGTGCAGAAGTCCTAGATCTGTCATTTCAAATGATTGCTTCAAGTCATTTTTCACTAAGTCAATCATTCTTTTTGAGCTTCCTGTAATGATCAGATCGTCCACATAAAGTACAAGAATCACTATATCAGAACCATTTTTCTTAATATAGAGATTTGCATCTGAGGGACTTCTTATGAAACCATGTTGCACAAGGTGATTGTCTATCTTGATGTACCAAGCTCGAGGAGCTTGTTTTAGCCCATACAATGATTTGATCAACTTGCATACTTTTTGTTCTTGTCCCTCAACCACGAATCCTTCTGGTTGAGTCATGTATACTTCTTCTTGTAAGTCACCATTCAAGAAGGCACTTTTAACATCCATCTGGATGTAATTTCCACCCAAACTGAGCTCCCATGGCACAAAGTACACGAATGGTAGTCATTTTTGCAGTAGGGGCAAAAGTCTCTTCATAATCTATGCCTTCTTTCTGAGCATATCCCTTTGCAACAAGCCGGGCTTTATGCTTATCAATAGACCCATCTGCCTTATACTTCACTTTGAACACCCATTTGCAGCCTATGGGTTTCTTCCCTGTTGGCAGATCGACTAACTTCCAAGTATTATTTTTAAGGAGAGATTTATGTTCTACATCCATGGCCTCTTTCCACTGTGGTTCATCAAGTGCAGATTGAACCGTTGTGGGTTCGTTTGTATTCAATGTAGACATATAAATTTTTTCTCCATCCTTATCTTCCTCTCTATCATTTTTTGTACCCACTGACAAATCATCAAAGTGTTGACAAAGTTCGTCAACCTCTGAAGTAGATTCTTCTGCTCTCATCTGTTGAGTCATACTGCGAGTACATGGCCTATCAAGAGATAGATCTGGAAGGGATTTCAACTTAGCATCTCTCAAAGTGCTAGTATACCATTTTGGAACTTTCTATTTTTGTTGTGGAAGTTGAACCTCCTTCTTAGGCTCTTCTTCATCTAGGTATACAGTTGTGGATGTGTCTTTTGATGTGAGAGCTTCATCAAATATAACATCTCTACTTACATGTGTCTTCTTGGTCTTAGGATCAATCAATCGATAACCTTTTGAGTACTCATCATAGCCAAGAAAGATACACTCGTAGGGTTTTCTCATCCAGACTTCCTCCTTTTCTGTTTTGGAATGTGCATGAATGCTTTACATCCAAACACCTTCAGATGAGCAATGGAAGGTTTCTTACCACTCCATGCTCCTTGTGGAGTCTTCCCTTGTAGAGCTCTAGTGGGTGCTCTATTTAGGAGGTATGATGTTGTGTTTACTGCTTCGCCCAATATTGATCCTCAAGATGTGCTCCTTTTAGCATACATCGAACCATTTCCATAATGGAACGATTTCTTCTTTCTGCAACTCCATTCTGCTGAGGTGTATAGGCTGTAGTCAGTTGTCTTTTGATCCCATGTTTCTTAAGAAACTCTAAAAACTCTTCAGAGGTGTATTCCCCCCCTCGATCTGAGCGGAGGGTTTTGATCAAACATCCCGACTCCTTCTCAACAAGTTTCTTGAACTGTTGAAAGTAGAGAAACGCTTCTGATTTCAACTCGAAGAAAGAAAACCCACATCTTCCATGAGTAATCATCAACGAATAGTTGAAAATACTTTTTCCCACCATAGCTGGTTGGCATAGGACCACACAGATCGGTATGTACCAGCTCTAAAGGTTTTGCAGCTCGAGAGGAGCTTGCTTCAAAAGGCACTCGATGTTGCTTCCCTGCTAAGCAATCCGAGCAAACTGGTAAGATAGATGAGAGGGGTGGAAGACCTTTCACCATCCCATATTTGTGTAATTCAAGCAAATATCCAGAACTGAGATGCCCATAACGCCGATGCCAGAGAGAGGTGGCCTCCTTTGTAGTTGCAGCCAAAGCAACATGTGGAGTGGAAATAGCATCGAGAATAAACAAGCCATGTTTGTAAGAGCCGGTTGCAACATGTTTACCACTGTGTGTGATAAAACATCTCTTCTTGCCATTGACAACTCGAAACACGACTTCCATGTTTCTATCCAACATTTGTGTGACTGAAAGCAGATTATTGGCTAGGCCTGGAACATAGAGAACCTTTTCAATCTGACAATTACCATCAGGAAGAGACACAAAAATATCCCCTTCTCCTTTTACTTGATATACCTGATTGTCAACAATTGTGACTGGCTTACCCTCTTTCGCCACAAAAGTATCAAACCAGGATTTATCCCCAGTCATGTGTTTGCTAGCTCCTGAATCAATATACCATACAACATCTATCTGGGAAGACGAAGTATGAGTCATGAGCACCTTGTGTGCTCTTTCAGAGTCAGAATCTGAATCGGACTCAGGAGAATTTGAGTCTGAGTTGGATTCAACATAAGCAACATGGCCTTTAGATTGCTTATGCTTATTGTATTTTTTCTTGTTCTTGCCCTTCTTTTGTGGACCTCTGTCATTTGGTTGCTTGTTTTTGAACCAACACCTGTTGGTGTCATGGTTATTCATGTCACAAATTTTGCAATATTTTGTATCTTTTTGCTGAGATTGCTTCCCTTTTCCTTTGGAAGAAGCACCTCCTTTTTGAAACTGGCCTTGCTTTTTACCACTTTGTTGTGTGGAGAGAGCATTATCTGGCATATCATCTTTCTGGACCTGAGTTGCCTCCTCAGTCTGAAGCAAGTTTACCAGTTCCACAAATGAGACTTGTCTACCAGAAACATTGAGAGAAGTGATCAACATCTTGTAGGAACTTGGTAATGCTCTCAAGATAACAGAATTCAAGACATCATCATCCACAGGTTTTCCCATAGCATTCAATTTTGCTTTCAAGTCTGCCACTCTGCAAAGGAATATGTCAACTGTTTCTCCAGAACTCATACTGAGATTATGTAGTTGAGTTTGAAGATGAAGAATAGAGGATTGATTTTTGCCTTCATATACTGTGATCAGGGCATCCCAGGCTATCTTACTAGTTTTTGCATCACAAATATGAGGCTGCACCTCATCTGTAGTAGCAAGCAAGATAAATACGAGACTCTTCTTGTCTTTCTTATCCCAAGCATCTTGATCTGGTCCTGCTGTCTGAGGACGTTTTGCAGTGCCAGTCACTACCTCCCATAAATCTTCCAACTGAAGTATGGCTTTCATCTTTGTCTTCCATGGAACAAAGTTAGGACCTTTCAACAATTGTGAATCTGAGAGATACTTATGAATTGTGGCCATTATGAAGGTTCCTTATATCACCAATTGGTCTCCCTTTCTTTATACCTGCCAGATCTTTATACTGTAACCATTCAATATACACCCGCCCTTACGTGAGGGAAACTATAGGTATATATGAACAATATACTACTCAATATGTACTCGCCCTTACGTGAGGGAGACTATAAGTACAAATGAGAAGCACAATATATTGAACATAGGCGATACCGAAAGGGCATCGTGTTGTTAATGACACCTACCATAGAAAGTTTTATTCCGCATGCGTGGGGCGTAACTTCCCCTAAACACTTTGGAAAAAACTTTCGTCAGGATTTACGCCTAACAACAATCACGATGTGGGTATGAAATGGAAAAAAAAATTGGTTTGCCTTATTTCTCCTCGACAATTTATAGAGAACAAGCTCAGACGTCGTTGTTGCAGCTATATTAGGCGGCGAATACAGTAGTCCAAAGCACGACAACATTACCTGTAAGTGTGGACCAGAGGTATCTCAAATACCGAATCGCTGTTGTGCAATAAATTGCACAAATAGGGTATAAATTTGGGGTCTTATATTTTGTTTTAATTTATGATTGTGAATGCAAGAAAACAAAATATTTAAATGCAAAAAAAAACAATCATAAATGCCCACAAATTTATAGCTCCTATTACCAATCTAGCAATTATTCTGCCAAATGGCTTGATTTCCCCCCTTTATCTGACAATTTTGCAAATGAATCATGTGAAATCTTCCCCCTGTCAATTTGCAAAATAGACAGAAAGTGGGAAATGAATACCTAAAAAAAACCTCAAAAACAAAATTGAGCCTTCAAGGCATCAATTTTTGCTGTTGTGGGGCATAAATGTGGCCTTGCAGGCGTCAACTGAATAGTGCAGGCATCAACTGAACAGTGCAGGTGTCAACTGGCGGCATTCTGCATCAAAAATGCGTTGCAGGTGTCAATGGCGTCGTGCGGGCGTCAACAGTGCCGTGCGGGCGTCACAGAACTTGTGCGGGCATCAAAAAAAATGAACCCGCCGTCACAGTATGAAAAAACCCTCGAAGAGATTTGAAACCACGACCTGCCACCAAACAACGTCCGCACTTGCCACGGGAGCCAGACGGCCCGATGAAACAAAACATGCAACAGGGAATGATGAAGAGCGTTGCGGCCTGGGAAGGGAAAAAAATAATAATCCCACATGGCCTGTGCGGCCACTGTGGGAGGTTTTAAATTTGGCAGAAAGCACTTAAGCTTTCGGTTGCCTTCGGGCAACCAACCCCGCCCTTTTTGGCCTCCGCAACCGTTGACCCTCGTCCCCGAACCGCCGTCTGCGTCCTCTGTCTGCGTGCCACACGCGCCTGTGTGCCTTGGTCTGCGTGTTCTGTCTCTGCTGTCTGGTCAGTTTGTTGTCTGTCATCCGTTGGCTGTCTGTCGTCCTTCGTCCGCCGTCCTCAGGTCTCCGCAGGTCCCGTTGGCTGTCTGTCGTCCTTCGTCCGTTGGCTGTCTGTCATCCTTCGTCCGCCGTCCTCAGGGTTGTCGACTGTCTTGTCGTCCGTAGCTCTGATGCCATGAAGAATTTGACGAAGCACTCAACTCATTCTCATTGATTTGCATATAAATATTACAATGTAGTTGATTAACCACCAAGTTGGTTAATCAACGAACTCGGAGAACGCCTATGAGCGTTATTTTAATATAGTTGCTAATAATGTGATATAACATAACAACATATGCTAACAAGTATCTACTACCTGGACAAATTTTTTCATAGATTCACTTTTGCTCTTATTGCTAACTAGGAAATCCACACTTCCAAATAGGGCATCCTTTCTTCTAGTAAGGACTTTCAAAAATGTATTTATTGCCATCTTACCTAGATTTCATTCACATGAATCCTTTAGTTTTTGAGTTTCTCCTAATATCTAAAACAAGGAGTGGTACTCGCTCCTTGCTCACACTTTGCTTCTTGCTTCCTACATCCTACTCATATCTCACACTTCTAACCCACCCTCATTCCTTTTTCAAGTATATGTGACCTAGATTCTAATCTTACCCAATTAAAATTATATTTTTTTTTTTTTGAATTTACATGGTGGAATCAGTATCTGCCACAAATCTGAGCAAGTTGTCCAACTTTTATGGTCGCCATAGTATTCTATGTTATTCACCCCAGAAGCTGCCACACAGTTCTTCGCATAGTCTGCCCCTATAATCACCATGCCACAATCATTTTAAACCTTTTACGCCATTGAAAGCACCAGGAAAGGGACAAGCGTTCAGTATGACGATGATCGAGATTTGAACCTTGGACTTCCACCCCCTTATGGGGTTTGGTCAAACCAATTAGTCTACACCTCGAACCTAAAATTATATTATTTTAAAAATGACTTTCCATGCATTTTAATATATAATAAGATCAACCTAATGTATTTGGGGTTAAAGTATCCATTATTCACACAATGATCCTTTATATTGGATCTAAACTTTTATTTTTTATGGAGGATGGTTTCTGGCAATAACTTCAACTCAATTTAATGGATTAAATTTAAGAATAATATAACTATATATAACTAACATTTTTATTTAAAAAAAATAGAACAAATAATTTTTTAAAGAAAAAGAAGTGAAAGTCACATATGTGGGTGGATAAATTTTTTTTTTTTTTTTAATGATAAAAAATATTGTACAATCTTGGGGTAAACTCATACAGGTTGAGAAGGAAGGCCTAAACAAGCTATATTTATCTCTCTCTCTCTCTATATATATATATATAATGACAGAGTAGTTGATATTGCAACTTGTTATTTTACTCCATAATAATAAAAATTTTATAAGAAATGTGGTGTAGATCATGAGGAACAATATATAGAAATGGAAAAGGTATTACAAAATATAAGTTTGGAGAGGTGGTTTTAGTGGGTGACTTTAATTCTAGGAGAACAAATAGACAAGCAAGCTCTTTAAAGACCAATGATGACATATGATAATCCTATATGACTAGAGGAAGAGGTGGATTAGTGCTTAGTTAAGAATCTTGGATGACAACCAAGGCCTCATCACACACTATGGAGAAGAAATTAAACTATATAACATAGAGGGATTGATTATTTGCAATGACATAAACATGTAATAAAAACCTGAAAAATGTATTTTCAAACACATAATAGGTAGAGTTTAGTGGACTATGCTATTTTCTCAGCACACTTCATTTCAAGGATAAAGAAACTAAAAATTGAAGTTGTACCTATGGAGCTAAAACCTGATCATATTATAATGTACATAAATATCCAAATGGAGAATGAGCAAAAGGAAGAAATTCAAATCAATAAGATAAAGACAACATGAAACATCCCCATTACAAAGGAAAATCATGAAACTTTTGAAACATCACTCAAATAGATTATGCAAAGAGAGGAAAGAAGTAGGATGGAAGTATCTAAAACTATATTGTTGCATGTAACAAATTAAGGAATATAATCATCATAATTAACCTTTTATAATAACTAAAACCCCAAGAAAAGAAAACATAAAGTCTTCCCTATAAATCCATGGAATGATGAAAATACAAAGTAGTAAACAAACCTTAAAAGAACTAGATAAAGAGAAGTAATAATAAGATATAAAAAAATATTAAAAACAAAAAAATTAGAATACACAAGAGCAAGGCAAAAAGAGTTGATATATATATTTTTAAAAGAGATACATACGACTTTTATTAGGAGCCACTCCCATTAAAGTACTAGAATATTATATTTGTTGTTAGTTAAATTAAATCATATCTGGCTTGTCCTCTTATTAAATATATTATTCATTCCCTTTTCTATCAAATATATTCTTCATAATTGTTTTGGCAATCAACTCCTTACAATGATTTTCAATAAGAGATAAAATCTCATTTGTCTACTTGCCTTCTAAATTTGAATTTTAGTAGGACAAATATCGTCACCGTGATTGGATAAATTATCTACTAGGTAATTCTCTTCTCTATATATATGTTGTATTTCCAAGAGTCGACCTCCTATAATAGTTGATGAACATTAGCAATAATGTTATTTTTATCAAATACCCATATCTGTTTTTGTTGATAGCATTAATGATAATCTGTAAATCCCCACAAGACAAAGATCAACACTCTATTGGCTAAATTATCTATACACAATTTTCTTCTTTATAGATATGCTTACATTTCTAAGAGATTGTCTCCAACAATAGTTGATGAATATCAACAATAATGTCATTTTATCCAAATAACCACATCCATTTTTAAAACTAGTTATATGAGATTGAAACATTTTTTTTTGTTGGAAAATAAGGGGTTTATATTTGGGTCCCCCACCCTTGAAAAATTACAACTCTCTTATTTAGAGCTTAAGAGTTTATAAATAGATACACTTCACATCTCAATTGAGATGCTATAGTTAGAAACCTACATCATTTTACATAAAATGTCTGAATTTTTTATTTTCATTTTATGGATCTTTTCAATTTTCTATATGAATACCAAAAATTCGCATCTACTATCATAGTCCACTTTACCAAATTTGGATTGCTAGTTTCCTTCAGTCATCCATTTTGACTATTTTTTTTCCTCCTATAGAGTGGCAAGATCCGAGAATGCATTTTTGCACTTCAATATCCTAAGGTAATAACACATTTTGTAGGATCTTCATTTTTAGAAAATTGATTGTCACTAATTATTTCATAATTAGCTTCAAGAATACCATTTGAGGTGCTAATATTTTCCATGGAATCATTTGGATGGTCTTTAGTAATTGTTTGGCTTTCATAAATGATCTGCTTCAATTTCTCCTTTTGGAGTTGTCTTTTGTTGCTCGCCTAATTTTTGCTGGATAATTGGTGCCTTTGGAAGATGAGCTTCTTTCTTTTGAACTAGGAAATTTGAAAATTTTGAATCATTCACATGTAAGGCCTTCTCCACCATGGAGGAATCAAAGCATGATCGGATGTTCGAGCATATCTTCTTCATGTGGCCATATTGTTGACAACCATAACATCTTAGGGAGAAGTTTTCATATTCAATATTTTGGATCCATTCCCCTTTACTTGAGGAGATAGTAATGGATTGAGTCCCAAGAACTAAAACATCCATCCAAAAAACCAATCTTGCTTTACTCATTAATTTTATTGGATAAATTTTCCTTCATTTGGGAATCCATATACTGGAATGCACCAATGGAATTACCAAGTTTGGTGAATATCTTCTCTCCTCAAAATCCATAGGGAGAGCATAAAGATTTACCTAGACTGGGAAATCATTAACTTCTTTTGTAAAGGGGTTGAAACTAGGAGTTCAAGGTCTTATATATACATCCTTTGCCCAAAAAACCAATTATATCTATAGTCCATTACCTCATCTCTATCCACTAAATTTTAAAGGAAATAGAAAAAAAAATTGGGTAGGGGAGTTGGAATTTTATACTCCACCAAAATTTAATGTATCCTTTGAGCTCCTTCAAGCCTGATATTTTGTCCTTGAGTTTGCATCTAATTGTTCAAACTTCATAATAAATAAAATCCAACCCAAATTCATCCTCGAAATCTTAATAGAGGGTAGATTTTCATCCACCCGAGAACCCAAAGATCCTTCAGATATATTTCTTCTAACTGAAGACCTAGGGTTTATACACGATGGTCAATTTTTCCAACCCACATCGTGACTGTTGGTGCTTCTTATAATCCTTTTATTTCCCAAGAACTTCGCCCTTGCCTACCTCTGCATCTTCGTAGGAGCCTTCCTACCTATGTCCATTGTTATGCTTGTTGTTGTAGCCTTTGCATTCATCACAGATCATTGCATGCTGCCCATATTCATTTTTGTGCTTATTGTAACCTCTGCATTCATTGCAGCTCACTACATGTTGTCTGTGTCCATTTTTGTGCTTTCCATAACCTCTGTGTTCACCCTAGTTGGTTGTAGCCTTCATGTTCACTATAACTAGTCGTGGCCTTTGCATCCTGCCTTCACCCTAGCTGGTCGTAGTCTTCACAAGCCCACCCTTATTAATATCCATATTTGCTCATTGAGATTTGCCTTTGTCCTAGATGGCCACAACCTTCATCGTAATTGGTCACAAGCCTTTGCATTTTGCTTTCACCCTAGCTAGCCATAACCTCTATATGAGATTGAAACATGCCCCACCTATATTACATCATAATCAATAATTTGGTAAGATTTAAACCTAAGTCTCTTCCTTGAAAGGTGAGAAATATACTCATTTGAGCTAATGCCATTTTATTCCCTATATCTATTTTTGTTAATTATTTAAGAATACCCCTCATTTCAAATATATTTTCATCCTTTTTTAATTGCAATTTTGATCATTGTAAGAAGTGTCCTAGCCTTTGCATAGTCGTTGTTGAGGAATATTACATTATTTGGTACATGCTAATGTACCCCCATGGTAATTTCATGATACAAATGTAAATATATAATATATTAGGATTGATTCTATAGTTTAGATGTGTGATTTATATATCCCATTTTATGTAAGTGTCAAAGTGCAAAAAATGCACAAGTTTCATGTAAGTTAGAGTTCAAGAGGGTATTGAGAGAATGTGCACAAGTTTCTTGTATGTAAGTATGCAAATATGTAAAGTGAGGATGTGCACAAGTGTATTTTATTATGAGTGCATAGAGAAGTGTAAGAGTTATGTAGGTGTATGCAAGTGTTATAGAGTCAAGTGTACATGTAAGAAGAAAGTGAAGAGTATAGTATGCAAGTTGCAAGATGATAAGCCAAAGGTTATGGGAGTTGTCATATGGAGAGCAATAGTCAAGTACACAAAGAGTCATATTCTATGTCTATATTTGTTTTTTGCTAGATAATAAGGTGTTGTAATTAGGTCCCTCACCCTTGAAAAGTCATAAACCTCTTCTTTAGATCTTAAGAGTTTACAAATAGATTCACTTCTCATCTCAATTGAGATGCTATAGCTAGAAACCTACAACATTTTATATAAAAATGTCTGAATTCTTGATTTTCATTTTTTTAAAATTTAATTTTTTGTATGAATAGAAATATTCCAAAATTCAACATCCTTCTTGAAATTTTCCTATAGTAGCCTTCACAATACCAAAAATTCACCTCTACTATCTATGCATTGCATTTTAGTAGAGTAATATTTCCAAAACATCGTGCTATGATAGTCTACTTTACCAAATCTAGATTGCTAGTTTCCTTCCTAAAGCACAAGTGCAACCACAAAAATAATAATAAATAGTTTATATGAAAACACATTAATAATATAAAATTAAGAAAATACCAATGGAAAATATCAAAGTAAATCTTAATCATTATTTGATTCAGGCAGTCAACATTTTCTTGTTAGCTTCAATTAAACTTACTAGTTCCTCTAACCATGGAAAAGATAATTTAACTTCACAATCATCAATTAAAATATCTCTATTGGCTAGCCTATCTGCACAATTGTTTCCTTCACTTAATATATGTGTAAACCTAATTTCTTCAAACTCTTTAGCAAGATCTTGAATTTCCACAATTATCTCTTGTATGTTCCATGGAGACTTTGCTTTCCTCAAAATTGTATTTATTACTATAAGTGAATCACCTTCCATCCATACTTTGTTCCATTTCATTTATTTGCATATTTTTAACCCTTCTAAATCTGCCCAAGCTCCAACTTCATTATTTGATTTAAATCCACTATTGAAAGCGTAATGAGACAAAATATCTCCTCTATTATTTCTAATCATTCTCCCTCCTCCTCTTGGTCCTAGATTTCCTTTATATTCTCTATCAAAATTAAATTTGATCAACTCCACATCTGGTGGTTTCCACTTTATACTCTTTTCATTCCTTTTGTTTCTCTTTTATTCAACATCATAATTCTATTTGATGACTTGACTCCATCTATCAAGGCTCTCTATGGATTAGGGATTGGGTGAGTTGATAGGGTTGGAATATACTCCTCTATGGCTAAACATATCCTCCTTTCAATAGCTCTAAAATAATTTCCTTTTCTTTAAATATTCTTGTATTATTTTCTAGCCATATAGTCCAAAGTATTGTATCTTTTGATATATCCCATATTGTCTATAAAGGCTCACTTTTAAAAGTGCTCTACCATTGCTTTAACCATTATTCAATTCTTCCATTAATCAGCATGCATTTACCAAACATATTAAGAATTCATTGCCATATTTTCTAGACTATTGAGCAATGTTATAAGATATGGTCAATACTATCCTCCTCCTTTTTATAAAGAACACATTGTGAGGGGCCATGAAAACCCCTTTTCATAAGGTTATCCAAGGATAAAGTTCTTCTATGACCTACTAGCCAAACAAAATTTTTGACTTTAGGAATGCTTGGGCTATCCTAAATATCTCTCCATATTTTGCTTATATTCCTATTTTGTTAGTGCTTTACATTATTTTCATTTCTTGTGTATTATCCTAACCTATTCAACTCCCAAATTAATTTATCCTTGGCTCCCCTTGAAAAAATCACTATTATTTTTATACTCAACTACCTCCTAGCATCAATATCTTGTATACTTATAAAAAAATCTTCTTTCCATTTGTATCTTCCTTATTGATCCTTGTCCAAAATGTTTGAATCCCTATAACCATATTTATCGTGAAGTAATCTCATCCATGGTTTCAAATTTGGATCTAGATTGAATGGTTTTTTATCACACTAAGTATCCATCCAAATAGAATTTTTTTCTCTAGTTCCCACCATCCATTTTAAACCTTTAATTGCTAGATCAATAGAATTTTTTAAACCATTCTATAGTTTAAAACTATTTGGTAGAGAGAATGCAGTAAATATTAAGCCTGGTTCATTGGGCTCAACATACTTAGAAAAATTATTGCCCATTGTCTTTGATTCTATTTGTACAATCTCCAAATTATTTTTTCCCTAAGATCTAAGTTTACATCTATAATAAATCTTAAATTGATACCTCCCCTAGTTTTATCATCACACATATTGCTCCATTTCATCAAAGGAAATTTCATTTTATCATGTAATCTTGACCATAAAAAGGATCACATAATATAGATTAAACTTTTTTCTATTGATTTTGGCATAGTATACAATGGCATATAATATGTTGGAATGGCCTATAAAACTAACTTAATTAGTTGCACTCTTCCTTCTAATGATAACCATCTACCTTTCCATATCGTAGTTTATTTTGAACTTTACTTATAATTGGATTTCATATTTCTATCCTCATTATCCCCTCAAATAAGGGCATCCCCAGATAAGTTGCTAAAAAATTTGCCTCCTCCATTTGAAGTAACTTGCAAATCCTTGATTTGACTTTAGCTAGAGTGTTTAGGAAGTAAATTTAGATTTTATCCTATTAAATTTTTGCCCTGATGCTCTTTCATAGTCCTTTAATAAGTTAATCAAATATTTGGGCTTGTTTATTCTTGCCCTCCTAAAAAGGGTTGTATCATCTACAAACTATTGATGGGTGATGTTGTTTGATGTTATGACTAGCCTTAAGTCCACTTATAAACCCATATTTTTTACCTACCCAAAACCTCTACCATAATAATGAATAGATATGAAGATAGAGGATCTCCCTGTCTTTGACCTCTCTTGGCTTCAAATGATTTTGTTACTAACCCATTGACCAACATTTACGATAGAGACACAAGATTTAATCTACTAACCCATTTGTTCTCAAATACAAACTTTTCTAATGCTGCAAAAAGAAAATATCATTTAACCCTATCATAAGCTTTACTCATATCAAGTTTTAAGATCATTGCTTTCTTTTTTCTTGAATGTGACAACAATTCAAAATCTAGTTTATGTTTTACTTACTTTATCTACAAGAATGAAGGTACCGCTAATCCATTTGTGGATGCAAGAACAAATTTCATCGCTGGCAGAAGCAATTCCAGACATAAATGTACTCTCTAGTTGTCAAAAAAGGGTTACCCAGCAGAAGGTAAGTCAAAGGATATGATGAGCAACAGAGTATTCGCCAAATGTAGGGTCAAAGAATCCTTACTGGCAGTGCATCTACCAACAACCCATGTAGTTGCATTTCATGTAGTCGCATAAATAGGTTGTTTTAATATTTATTATATATATATTTATACATATATTTATATATAAATATATGTATATATATTTATATACAAATAATATAAAAGAATATATATATATATATACAATATATATTAACATATTCTTTTATATTATTTTTTTTGCATTTATATATATATATTTATTAATATAAATATATATACATATATTTATATATAAATATATATATTTATATTTATATACAAATAAATAAGTATATATATAAATGCAAAAAAAATAATATAAAAGAATATATATATATATATACAATATATATTATTATATATATAATCATATTTATATATATGTGAATAAATAAATAAATGTAGGAATAAATAAACAATAATATACGACTATAAATATGTATAGATTTATATATAATTATTAAGATAATGTAATGTATAACAAATAAAGAGGAATTTTATTAAAATTTATTAATTAATCACTGCCTATTGACGCCGATGGCGCACCACTTGGAAAACTAAGAAATAAAAGACTTACAGATGTAAGTCGGGGAAGGAAGCATTGTCTTGTATAAAAACATAAGTGTAAGAGCTAGCAAGGGGGGCTCGCTAGTGGAGATAATTTAAAGAAGGAAGGTGACCATCCAACCAAGAAGGGAATAACACTCTTACAGTAAGAATACCTCTTTGAATATCTTCATATAATTTAAGATATTGTCATATGATGTTGTTGCTAGGGGAAATGTATGTATAATAGCTTCGCATTGAAAATATCTATGAATAAATATTTCCATACTGTAAAATAAGATGGTGGTAAACATCCAGATGTAAGAAATGTTAGTTTTTCATTTTGATTGTGTGATGCGACTAATAATTTTGTTAGTAATAAAAGGGTTGCATAAAAAAAAATGTATAGTTGTATGCATATAGTTTTGTAGATGCATTTCAGTTAGATTATGGCCGTTTTGACCCTTGAAATCATCGGCCAAACTTGAAACGATGCCTGGAAAAAATTATTGGAAATGTCGGGTAATGTTGGCTCATTGTTGTGACGCTAGCTTCAAAAATACAAGCAAGTTTTG
Organism: Wollemia nobilis; assembly: GCA_028583015.1. Lineage (NCBI taxonomy): Eukaryota > Viridiplantae > Streptophyta > Pinopsida > Araucariales > Araucariaceae > Wollemia > Wollemia nobilis. The sequence continues at coordinate 823,732 of JAQPPZ010002816.1, forward strand.
TCTGCTTAAATCTGATTCTTCCATTTCATATTCTCCACACAAGCCACCACCTGAACCCTAGATGGAATATATCGTCAGATATAAGGATAGTGATGGACACTGATAGGAGGACAAATTTCTCTCTACTGTTGTCACCTTTATTTATATTTTTCCTATGGCCATAGAAATTAAGATGGCCTGGTGAAATGGAGTGATTCCAAGTGAACGAGAGTGCTTAATCTATATAATGATTTAATGTTTCTTATATTCAAATTAAATTTATAATTTCCCCATTTATATTATGATTGTAGTTGACTGATTTGTATAACAATTTCAATTTTAAATATAGATCGATTTCTTATAATACCTCATAATATTTTGAATATTATTTTTAAATGGGATTTGAATTCGTATAATATCTCTAAAAGTTTCCCCTAGAATAGCTTTCAATCCCTATACGAAATATCATTTCCAAATGTAATTCAATTTGGTTTAATATCTCTAAATATTACTATCACATACTTTTTTTCCGTGCATCGTTAAGACTAATGGATGTATTTTGGGAAAGCAGTTTTCCATATTTAAAATAAATGTCTCATGGTGAATCTAGAGATAGGGAGTCCTTATTTCATTTAAACCCGTGCAGATTGCCATCAACTATGTATGTTGTCTTCGCTGATTGGATATAGCAATCAATTAATATATATATATATATATATAAACATATACATTTAGTAAAGGAAACTTTAAAAAAATCAAGCCAGGATAAATGAAGAATCGTGTCTTGTCCCAGTAGCGTCAACATAGAAAATTGACTGAAGTAATGGCGCTAAGTTAAAACCATGTGAAGTCGTCCTTTGGATTAATAGGGTTGTGTTACATTTTCAATAATGTAAACAGTCTGGTAAGCATCCTTAGAGATCGTCCGAAGTGAATGGTGCAAGCCAATTAAAACTGTCTATTGGATTAATATAATTTTTAGGGTTTGTGTCATGTTGCCCATAATGTGAACAGTCTGGTAAGCATCTTAGAGATCGTTCGAATTGAATGGTGCAAGCCAAGGAAAACTGTCTATTGGATTAATTTAATTTTTTAGGTATGTGTCATGTTTTCGATAATGTGAACAGTCTGGTAAGCACCTTAGAAATTATCCAAAGTAAATAGTGTAAGCCAAGTAAAGTCATCCTTTAGATAATTCTAATCATGGTTAAACGTAATGTGAACTGGTGTAGAAAGTGATTCACCATGAGTTATTTAGAACACTTAAGGTATGGTAAAATTAATATAATTCTATATTTATGTCTTGAAAAACGAAATTAAAAACAACTTTCCATAACTCCTTAAGCATAGTAAAGCAATCATGCATTCATGGTGATTAAACTTAGAGTTCGTAGCAAGCACATTATGGGATCTTACGTAAGTTTATCGATAACAGATCTAACTAATGTGTTTATCTCCCACGTAGACCTGAAGCTTTAAATTCGCATGAAGATTAATAAATAAAATAACCTAAATAATGATAGATACTAAAAGGGTAATAATTGTAATAGAGTTTTCCTTATTTTCATAAGTTGGGAAACACAATAGTGAGTCATTAGAATTTAAATACGTAAGAATTTGATGAAGCTTTAAATTCACATGGAGATTAATAATTATAATAACTTAAGTAAATGATAGATACTAAAATGGTAATCATTGTAATAAAGCTATTACTTATTTTTATGGTTGGGAAACGCAATAGTGAGTCATTAGAGCTTAAATACACAAGAATTTCTTTGTCTATCGTACAAACCTCACCATTGTCATTGAAAACATCCCACTTAATTGATCTTTATCCTTTAGTCAAGGAAATATTTAAACTTAGTAGTATGTTGCTACTAGGTAACAGAAGGGATCATAGTTAATTAAAGACTTAGGTAAAATATTTATGATTGGTATAATGAAGTTGTCGGTACCTTAGTAGCGGTATGGTATAGTGGGGGTATATCAAGAAATCATATATATATATATATATATATATATTAAAATAAATAGGATGAAAGACATAAGGATTTCTTGGCTAAAGATTTTATTTGGTAGATTATTTTAATATTTTAATTATGAATGAAGCTACTTGTTATTTTCATAAAATTATAATAATTAGATAACCTTATGCTTCTTTAAATATATCTAATTTTAAGCCTCCCATTTATATCACATAAATTATAGTAAAATTTTATACTCAAGGAACACACTCAAATCTTAAAAACAAACCTTTGAAACTTAAATATTATTTCTAAGGTTACGGGCAGGCAACTTGGCATCTTTAGATTATGGGTAGACAACCTTGTTGTCAACCAATAATGGTTTTTGTGGGAATATCAACACCAACTCACAAAGATGACTGTATTTCTGACAGGAAGGGTCAAAACAAGAAGGTAATAGAGGATGAAATGGGCATCACTCCTAGGTTAATCTTTGTTAGTATGGCATGGTGCTTCCTGTGCTTGATGAATACCAAAAACATGATGGAATGGGACATCATGTTATTGAGCAAGTCAAGGCACTAGGTTGTTACCAGGGTAATGGTAGACCCTAGATGAACTCTAGGGTAGGTGGATGTTCATCTAGCTCTGGTATGCACATGTTAATTTTCTTGCTTGACCTAAAGTCATGTCAAGAAATGGGGAAAAATGCATCCAACCTCTAGGTGAAATGGGCCCTAGAGGAGAAACCCCACCTGAACTTGGAATCTCAGGAATAGAGAGAGAAGTTCATTAAAGGTAATCACACCGATATTTGGCCAATATCGATATCATGAGTATTTCAACTGCAGTGGAATGGCACTCATGAATATTTTTGCATGCTCATACTAGTATTAAATTGAAAAGAGTTAAAAAAAAATACAATGTGTTCTTTATGTCAAGACAACCAAGTGGGTAGGACTTGGGTTGTTATAGTTGGTATCAGAGCCTAAGGTTGCGAACCCATAGGAAATAAAACTTTAGAAAAATGCATCTCTAATATAAACATTTATAACATAAATCATATTGAGCATCTAAACCAAAGATTGACAAGGCTTCTTTTTGAACAGGCAATGGCATCTGGACTAAAAGCTAGTTCTTCAAAGAGACCTACGGTGGTACAGCGGGAAGGGTTGACCAAAAATCCTAAGAGGGTTCTCAAAAGGGTTGTGAGGACCAGAGCTACAGAGGAAATCGTAAAACCTCCTCGAGTGATTAGGAGGGAAAAATAACTAGCTCCAAGAGAGGACAAAATGGTCCGAATGATGCAATTAATGCAGGAGCAAATGAGCCAACAAAAAGAGCAAATGGAGCAACAAAGAGCTCAAATGATTGAGCACATGGCTCAACAAAAGGCTCAAATGTTAGAGCACATGGAGCAACAAAAAGCTCAATTGACTCAACAACAAGAGATGATCTCCCAACAACAGAAAATAATAGAAAATTTATCCAAAGGGAAGGAACCGGTAATAACTGAGGAGGAAACATCTGTTGATCCCGGAAGGAAACAAGTAGGATCTGAGTTAGATAGAGATATGCGAAGAATTGATATAGCCAAATTTGATGGTAAAGGTGATGGGGAAGAAGCAGAGAGATGGTTGAACAGTTTAGAGGTATATTTTGCCATTAGAACCCTCTCCTCTAAATCAAAAACTTCATGGGCAGTTTTTCATCTGACCGGAGTAGTTGTAGATTGGTGGGACACCTATAGGAAAACCCATAATGTGGAGGCAGCAGATGTGCACTAGGAAAAATTTGTGAAGGCATTTAAGGATAGGTTCCTGACACCACAATTTTACCTTGAAAAGACTATAGAATTCTCAAGGTTAACTCAAGGCAACATGACCGTTATTGAATATTATCAATGGTTTGTGCAACTGCTTAAATATATGCCTGAGTATGAGCAGAGAACTGAAATTAAGGTCCAAAAATTTCTTTTGGGACTTCACCCAAAGATTGGTCACCTGATTCTTATGCTGAAGCCTGCAACCCTTACTATTGCCTATGATTTGGATCGGCAAGAAGAGGACAACTATAAGGCCAAGAAGGCCTATTATCAAAAATCCTCTGATAGAGAAGAGCCATAGAAAAAGAAAAATGTTGGCTCAATAAAATGGGATAAGAACTGGAGCAAAAAGGGTAGAAATGAAAATAGAAATAGGTTTGATAAGAACAAGAATAGGTATCAAGGAAACAGAGGAAATCAAAACAACCGAGGTGGCCAAGACAGAAGGAATTTCAGGGATAGGTATGATCAAAGAGCTAATGCACCAGGAGCTAGTACTCAGGAGGGCAATGATGGAAATAAGAGAGAAAGGGCACCTCAAACTAGTTGTTGGATCTGTCAAGAACCTCATTATGCTGATAAGTGTCCTTTGAGAGATGATAAGAGAAAAGAACCTATGGAGCCAACCCATAAGATATATGCAACAACAGGTAATCCTAAACTCAATGGACAAGCTACACCTTTTCTGTTGAATGGTAAAATTTACAATAGAAATGTACGTATTTTGATTGATTCTAGAGCAACTGATAGTTTTATTTCTTCAAATATTTTGAGGGACATACCAAAAAACCTGGGTTTATGGCAAATGGGTGGAAGGTTGAGTATGGGTCTGGGCAAACCTATACCGTTAATCAATGTTTATTTGACCCTCAAATAGTACTACCTCAAGGAAAAACAAGTTGGCATTTGTATGTGGCTCCATTACATGCCTTCGACATAATCTTAGGTATTGATTGGCTCAAGGCACATAAAGCATTGTTAAACTTTGAAGAAATATGGATGGATTTCACTGATGACACCAAGCAAAGGATTCAAATTTATTGCGGATGTGAATCAGTGGAACCACATCTTCTAACAACCATGCAAGTTAAAAGAGCCATAAGAAAGGGTAGTAGAGTTTTTGTAGTCAAACTTAATAAGAAGGAAGAAACCGAGTCTGGGGCAAGTCTTTTCCAAACTTATCCGGTATTGAATGATTTTTGGGATGTCTTTCCTGAGGATCTGTCAGGTCTTCCACCCCAAAGAGAATTTGATTTCTCCATAGAACTTCTTCTAGGAGCAACACCCATAGCCCGAGCACCCTATAGGATGACTACAATAGAGTTTCAAGAACTCAAGACTCAACTTCAAGATCTATTAGAAAAAGGACACATTAAACCTAGTGTCTCTCCATGGGGTGCACCAGTTCTATTTGTTAAGAAGAAGGATGGGACACTAAGGCTATGTATTGACTACAGAATGTTAAATAAGATGACAGTTAAGAATAAGTACTCTCTACCTAGAATAGATGACTTGTTTGATCAATTGAAAGGAGCTTCAATTTTCTCAAAAATTGATCTCAGATCTGGCTATCATCAACTAAGGATTCGAGAAGAAGACACCCATAAAACTACTTTCTAGACTAGATATGGCCACTATGAGTTTACAGTGCTACCTTTTGGATTAACTAATGCTCCAATAACCTTTATGAACCTAATGAATAGTGTATTCTGGGAACAGCTAGATCGGTTTGTATTGGTTTTTCTAGATGACATATTGATCTATTCTAAGAATAAAGAGGAGCATGATCAACACATGAGGATTGTTCTCGAAATACTTAGAAGAAATCAGTTGTATGGAAAATTGTCTAAGTGTGAGTTCTACACTTCCCAAGTACAATATTTAGGTCATGTGATTTCTGCTGAGGGGGTATCAGTAGACCCAAAGAAAATAGAAGCCATTATTGATTGGCCTGCTCCAACAAATGTTTCTGAAGTGCGAAGTTTTATGGGGATGGCTGGGTATTACCGTCATTTTGTCAAGAACTTCTCTAAAGTGGCCTATCCAATAACCAATCTTCAGAAGAAAGGAAAAACTTTTAAATGGACTGCATGATGTGAAGAAGCTTTTAGAACACTCAAAGAAAAATTAACAACAACACCAATCCTTAGAATACCGGATCCCAAACTTCCATTTACTATATGTATTGATGCCTCCATAGAAGGATTAGGTGGAGTTCTCATGCAAGAAGAGGGTGTTATAGCTTATGAGTCTCGAAAGCTTAAGAAGCATGAGCTGAACTATGCCACACATGATTTAGAGTTAGTGGTAGTAGTGCACGCTCTTAAAATGTGGTATCATTACCTGCTTGGAAAACCTTTTGAGCTCAAAATTGATCATCAAAGCTTAAGGTATATCTTTACTCAACCAATGCTCAATGCTAGGCAAAGGCGATGGATGGAATTTCTGGCAGAATATGATTTCGACATTGAGTATATAAAGGGAAAGGAAAACAAATTAGCAGATGCTTTGAGTAGAAGAAGGCATATCACTGCTATAACACAATGTCAATTTGATGTAATTGAACAGATAAGAAACCTCCAACTCCAAGATGAATTTTCTCAGAAATGTCGAGATCTGGTACGGCAAGGTTCTGAAAAAGCAAAAGAATTTGGAATCTAGGAGGATACATTATATTTCAAAAATAGAATGGTAGTACCAAATGATCAAAACCTAAGAAATATGTTGCTTCAGGAGGCACATTGTGCTCCTTATTCCACTCATCCGGGCTATGTAAAGATGCATGAAAATATGAGGAAAGATTATTATTGGCCAAGGATGAAAAAGGATATCACTGAATTTGTGGCAAGATGTTTAGAATGTCAAAAGGTGAAGGCAGAACATTTGCATCCCACAGGATGCCTATATTCACATGAAATCCCAATATATAAATGGCAGGTTGTGACTATGGACTTCATTGTTGGTTTGCCTAAAAATCATTTTCAACATGATGCCATTCTAGTAGTGGTTGATAAATTGACTAAAGTGGCACATTTTCTCCTAGAAATATTAAATATGGAGCTCCTACTGTAGCCCACAAGTTTGCCAGGGAAGTGGTACGACTACATGGTTTTCCTGAAACAATTATATCAGATAGGGATTCTCGTTTCACATCTAAGTTTTGGTAGGCATTGCATCAAGCATGGGGAACAAAACTCAATATCAGTACCACTTATCATCCAAAAATAGATGGACAAACTAAAAGAGTAAACCAAGTCTTAGAGGATATGCTTAGGATGTATTGCATGGATCATCAAACAAAGTGGGAAGACTACCTTTTTCTAGTAGAATTTGCTTATAATAATGGATACCATGCTTCCTTGGGTATGGCTCCATTTGAGGCACTGTATGGGAGAAGGTGCAGAATACCATTGTCATGGAGCAATCCGGAGGATCGGGTGATGATTGGACCGGATATGGTTAAAGAAATGGAAGAGCAACTCAATGAAATTCTTCGGAGGCTCAAAGAGACCTCAGACCGACAAAAGAGTTATGTTGATCTTAAAAGAATGCCAAGGGAATTCGTTGTGGGAGATAGAGTATTCCTGAGGGTTAAACCAACCAAGAGCTCTATCAAATCCTCTAAACTTAGTCCAAGATTTGTAGGACCTTTTGCTATCATTGATAAAATCAGCCCAGTTGCCTACAAACTAGCCTTGCCACCCAACTTGTCTAAAATCCATGATACATTCCATGTGTCCCTCCTCAAGAAATATGTTTTTGATCCCTCTCATGTTTGGAATGTTGATCATTTGCAGATGACCGACCCCCTGCGCATTGAGGTGCGACCTATCAAGATTCTTGGCTTCAGAACAAAACAATTAAGAAAATGAAACATTGAGCAATGTAAGGTCCAATGGGACCAATACTCTGAAAACAGTGCCACATGGGAGGATGTGGCTATCATGAAAAGATAGTTTCCATTTTTGTTTGAACAATGATATAAACAAGTTTTTGGTTGAAAAATATGAAAAATTTTTTTGTATGTGAATGCATGTTATCATTTCAGTGATTATGATTAAATTTTGATTATGTAAATTTTGCTGCTATTCTACTTTGACTTCCTCTTGTTCATAGATATAAATTTTAATGTGTATTGTAAACACAGAGATTGTGTTTAATCTTATAGGGGAAGTATGTGACAACCCTTCAAATCTAATTTATGTTTTACTTACTTTACCTACAAGAATGAAGGTACTGTTAATCCATTTGTGGAGGCAGGAACAAATATCGTCACTGGAAGAAGCAATTCCAGGCATAGATGTGCTCTTCAGTTTTCAGAAAAGGGTTACCCAGCAGAAGGTAAGTCAAGGGATATGATGAGCGGTGAAGTATTCACCAAATGTAAGGTCAAAGAATCCTTTGACAATGCATCCGACAACAGTCCATGTAGTTGCATAAATAGGTTGTTTTAATATTTATTTTAAATATATATACTTATATAAAAATAAATAAATATATATATATATATGTAAAAAAAATAATACAAAAGAATATATATACATATATATATACACACAACATATATTATTATATATAATCATATTTATATATATGTGAATAAATAAATAAATATAGGAATAAATAAATAATAATATAAGACTATATATATGTATATATTTATATATAATTATTAAGAGATGGCGCACCACTTTGCAAACTAAGAAATAAAAGACTTATAGATGTAAGTCAGGGAAGGAAGCATTGTCTTCTATAAAAATGTAAGTGTAAGAGCTAGCAAGGGGGGACTCATTGGTGAAGATAATTGAAGGAAGGAAGGTGACCATCTGACCAAGAAGGGAATAACGCTCTTATAGTAAGAATACCTCTTTGAATATCTTCATATAATTTAAGATATTATCATATGATGTTGTTGCTAGGAAGAATGTATGTATAATAGCTTCGCATTGAAGTCTGTGAATAAATATTTCCATACTGTAGAATAATATGGTGGAAAATATCCAGATGTAAGAAATATTAGTTTTTCATTGTTATTGTGTGATGCGACTAATAATGTTGTTAGTAATAAAAGGGTTGCATAAAAAAAATAAAAAATAAAAAATAAAAATAAAAAATGTATGGTTGTATGCATATAGTTTTGTAGATGCATTTCAATTAGATTTTGGTCATTATGACCCTTGAAATCGTCGACTAAACCTAGATCGATGCCTGGGTAAAATTACTGGAAACGTCAGGCAGTGTTGGCTCATTGCTATGACGCTAGTTTCAAAAATACAAGCAAGTTTTGTCTTCTTAAATTTGATTCTTCCATTTCGTATTCTCCACACAAGCCACCACCTAAACCCTAGCTGGAATATATTATTAGATATAAGGATAACGATGGACACTAATAGGAGGATGAATTTCTCTCTACTGTTGTCACCTTTATTTGTATTTTTCCTCTGGTCATAGAAATTAAGATGGTCTGGTGAAATGGAGTGATTCCAAGTGAACGAGAGTGCTTAGTCTATATAATGATTTAATGTTGCTTATATTCAAATTGAATTTATAAATTCCCCATATATATTATGATTGTAGTTGACTAATTTGTATAACAATTTCAATTTTAAATATAGATCGATTTCTTATAATACCTCAGAATGTTTTGAATATCATTTTTAAATGTGATTTGAATTCGTATAATATCTTTGAATGTTTCCCCTAGAATAGCTTTCAATCCGTATACAAAATATCATTTCCAAATGTAATTCAATTTGTTTTAATATCTCTGAATATTACTGTCATATACTTTTTTTTTCCATGCATCGTTAAGACTAATGTATGTATTTTAGGAAAGCGGTTTTCCATCTTTAAAATAAATGTGTCACGGTGAATCTAGATATAGGGAGTCCTTATTTCATTTAAACCTGCCTAGGCTACCATCAACTATGTATGTTGTCTTCGCTAACTAGATGTAGCAATCAATTAATATATATATAAAAACATATATATTTAGTAAAGAAAACTTGAAAAAAAATCAAGCCAGGATAAATGAAGAATCGTGTCTTGTCCCAGTAGCGTCAACATAGAAAATTGACTGAAGTAATGGTGCTAAGTTCAAACCATGTGAAGTCATCCTTTGGATTAATAGGACTATGTTATGTTTCCAATAATGTAAACAGTCTGGTAAGTATCCTTAGAGATCATCTGAAGTTAATGGTGCAAGCCAAGTAAAACTATTTGTTGGATTAATTTAATTTTTACGATTTGTGTCATGTTGCCCATAATGTAAAATATCTGGTAAGCACCTTAGAGATCATCTGAATTGAATGGTGTAAGCCAAGTAAAACTATCTGTTGGATTAATTTAATTTTTAGGGTCTGTGTCATGTTGCCCATAATGTGAACAGTCTAGTAAGCACCTTAGAAATCATCTGAAGTAAATAGTGTAAGCCAAGTAAAGTCGTCCTTTGGATAATTCTAATCCTGGTTAAATGTAATGTGAACTGGTGTAGAAAGTGATTCACCATGATTTATTTAGAACACTTAAGGTATGGTAAAATTAATATAATTCTATATTTAAATCTTGAAAAGCGAAATTAAAAACCACTTTCCATAACTCCTTAAGCATAGTAGAGCAATCATGCGTTCATGATGATTAAACTTAGAGTTCATAGCGAGCACATTATGGGATCTTACTTAAGTTTACCGATAATAGATCTAACTAATGTGTCTCCCACGTAGACCTGAAGCTTTAAATTCGCATGAAGATTAATAATTATAATAACTTAAATAATGATATATACTAAAATGGTAATCATTATAATAGAGTTTTCCTTATTTTCATAAGTTGGGAAACACAATAGCAAGTCATTAGAATTTAAATACGTAAGAATTTGATGAAGCTTTAAATTCACATGGAGATTAATAATTATAATAACTTAAGTAAACGATAGATATTAAAATGGTAATCATTGTAATAAAGCTTTTACTTATTTTTATGGTTTGGAAACGTAATAGTGAGTCATTAGAGCTTAAATACACAAAAATTTCTTTGCCTATCGTACAAAACTCGCCATCGTCATTGAAGATAGACCACTTAATTGATATTTGTCCTTTAGCTGAGGAAATATTTAAACTTAGTAGTATATTGCTGCTAGGTAATAGAAGGGATCACAATTAATTAAAGACTTAGGTAAAATATTTATGATTGGTATAATGAAGTTGTCGGTACCTTAGTAGCGATATGGTATAGTGTGGGTATATCAAACAATCATATATATATATAGGTGTGTGTGTGTGTGTGAGTGTGAGAGAGAATATTTTTAAATAAATAGGATGAAAGACAGGGATTTCTTGGCTAAATATTTTTATTTGGTGGATTATTTTAATATTTTAATTATGAATGAGGCTACTTATTATTTTCATAAAGTCATAATAATTACATAACCTTATATCTCTTTAAATATATCTAATTTTGAGCTTCCATTTATATCATGGAAATTATAGTAAAATTTTATACTCAAGGAACACACTCAAACCTTAAAAACGAACCTCTGAAACTTAAACATTATTTCCAAGGTTATGGGCAGGCAACTTGGCATCTTCAGATTGTGGGTAGACAATCTTATTGTCAAACAATAATGGTTTTTATGGGAAGAAAAACACCAACTCACAAATATGATTGTATTTCTGACAGGTAGGGTCAGAACGGGAAGGTAACAGAGGATGAAATGGGAATCACTCCTAGGTTGATCTTTGTTAGTATGGAGTGGTGCTTCCTATTGTTGATGAATACTGACAATATGATGGAATGTGATATCATGTTATTGCGTAAGTCTAGATACCAAGTTGTTACTAGGGCAATGGTAAACCTTAGACGAACTCCAGGGTAGGTGGATGTTCATCTAGCTCTAGTATGCACATGTTAATTTTATTATTGACCTAAGATTCATGTCAAGAAAAGGGAAAGAATGTGTCCAACCTCTAGGTGAAATGGGCCCTAAAGGAGAAATCCCATGTGAACTTAGAATCTCAGGAATAGAGAGAAGTTAATTAAAGGCAATCACACCGAGACTTGGCCAGTCTCAATCTCATGAGCATTTCGACTACAACAGAATGGCACTCATGAAGATTTTTGCATGCTCGTACTAGTATTAAATTGAAAAAGGTTGAATTTTTTTTACATTGTGTTCTTTATGTCAAGACAACCAAGTGAGTAGGAATTGGGTTGTTACATTGAAGCTGTTGAATGTATATATTATTGAGTTACTATGATCCCGTCTAGAATCTATCTCCCTTTCACAAATACTCCTTGCTCTTTTGAAATAATTGTCTAACAATGGAATTAATCGGTTCACCATCACTTCAGAGATAATCTTATATGCCATATTACATAGGCTTATGGGTCTAAATGAATCAAATAATTTAGCATATTTCTTTTTTGGAATCAGGGTAAGATATGTTGAATTTTTTTATAAGGTATATATTATTTTACCTTATATTTTTCCACTACCACCAATAAATAATCCTTCACTATATCCCAATTATGTTGGTAAAATATTGCAGAGGGACCATTCGAACCTGAGGATTTATACTTGTTAAAAGAGAAAAGAGCTAAATGAACTTCTTCCAAAGTAATAGGATCCATCAATTTTCAATTGTCTTCATTCGTTATAATTGAAGGTACTTCTTGTAGAAGTTTATTATTAAGAACTTCAAACTCCTCTGATCCTAGAATATTTTGATAAAAAGACCTTACCTCTTTTCTGATTTCACTTTGATCTTCAATCCAAACCCCTTCTACTAATTTAATTCTACTAATTTTGGATCCTAATATTTGTGCTATAGCCATCCTATGAAAAAATATATATGTTTTCCTTCTTTTAACCAAATCGGTCTTGATTTTAATCTCCAAAATTTCTATTCTTTACTCAATATTTTATGATCACATTTTTCGAATTTTGAAATTTTATCTTTTAGTTATTATTTCTACTCAAAATAGTTTTTAAAAGTGTTCTTGTTCAATTCTTTTAATTTATATATCATTGATTTAATTTATTTTAGAAGTGCATACAATCCACTATTTCCTAAAGAATTCTATGTTTGTGCTATCATATCAACAAATTGAGGATACTCTTCCTACATCTGCTCATATTTAAAATGTGATATTTGTTTGAATTTACTTACCACCGTTTTAACTCTTATTGGCTAGTGATATGAACCAATCCTTGTTGAGGTATTAATTTTATCATAAATCCCTTCATCTAGCTAATGATATGAGGGTATGCATCTATGTAATATTTTTGCTATTAGGTTATGGCCTCTCTTTTTTTTGGTCCATGTATAGTTGTCTTCTTCAAACTCAACCTCCCATATATTATTGTTTTGAATAAAATCTAAGAAATATCTCATACTTTGGGTTAATTTCCTAATTTCCCCCAAATTTTTCATCCAACTTGGTTATGGTATTAAGATCTCATATGCTCATGAATCAAGTTTCTTGGTCTTCACTTTTCATAAAGGCTTCAATCCCACTCCAAAATTCTAATCTACTTGACTGAGTTGTAGATCCATAGATATTGATAAGGATGAAATAAATATCTGTAAAGTAGCATGTGACTAAAGATGCTATCCAATACCTAGTTTTATGAATGGTTACATAAGAGGTTCTAGTAGGATTTCAATAAGTTAGAATTCCCCTTAACGCTCCTTCAAAATCCAAAACATCCCATTCACATCTCATCCATATTGCTTTCATAGTTTTTAAACTTCTTTTGTCATTTTAGTTTCTTGGATACAAAGAATATTAAGCTTATTACTTAAACATAGGTCCCTAATACGCCTCTTCTTTGAGGGGGAATTAGCTCCCATTATATTCCATAAGATGATAATCATGTGTCATTAGGAGCTACTGGCTCTGCCTACAAATTACCAATATCATTTAATTGTTTGGTAAAGAGAAGTTCAACCAACTTAGATTGTGTTTCTTTCTCTATGTTTGCTCTTGTTTCCTTGGATATCGCTTGATAATTTGAGGGTTTTCCTCTTTTTTTCTTGCTTGTATCAGGAGTAGGTCTTATTATTCTATTCCTCAATATTCTTTCATAACTTTATTTTCATCAAATTTATACTCTCCTAGCTCTAATATAGAATATTTTGACTTGTCTTGATCATTTTTTAATATTTCCCTATTAATGGTAGAGGTATTAACATCTAAAACTATATATTTTTTACCATTATTTTCTCTTGAATGGTGCATGGTGCATCAAGAGAGTCTTCAAAATCTGATGAGACACATTCCTTAGGTTCATCAATAATGTTCATCCCTAAATCAAGATCATACTAAATAGATGATAATAGATGATTCCTTGTTAATATGTTGAACCTATTATACTATGTCCTCTAAGATTTGATCTACATTTTCTTCATAGGCTAAAGCCTCAAAAGAGTTGGTATTTCTTCCAATATCCTTCCTTATTGGTCTCCATTGTTTATTTGCTTTCATTTTTCTAGATCTACTTTTTATAAGTTGAAAACCATATTCATCCATATCATAATCTATGTCTATATTATGAATATAAAGCTCCATGAAAAGATAATTTGAACATCTAAATATTTGATTATCTAATTGTAAAAGGAAGACAAGTGAATAAAGCTTGTATAAATATTTTGAACAATTAATATTGTAAGTTTTCTTCATGCATAGTACATGAATGATTTAGGCCATTTACATTTATATTTGATATTATAAGTGAATGTTATTTTCATTATTATATTGACCTTGATATACATATTAGATTGCTCATATATAATTCTACTCTTCATTATTGATATTTTGACCTTTAATATTGTGGCTTATTTATTGAGGGACCTATGAAATTTTGTGGTAGTAAGGCTTAAAAGCCAACAAGCTGTTAGTTGAAGTTTCATGTGATTTTGAATGAGGAGAATTTTGCTTGATTATTTCAATTAACACCACCTCCACCAATTTTGTTTGGATTTAATTTTGAAGAACCATAATAATTAATTTTGATAAACCCAAATTTTGGATTCTTTTATTTTACCATAGATTAAAGTAAATCCTTTTTGTTAGACCTATTTCCATGTATATTCAAATCCTATAACCAAGAGGATAATACCTCTTTTTCTGCACTTGATACTTCCCTTGATGAACACCATAATTATAAATAATTTGTAAGAGAGACAATAATATAGTTCTAAAATTGGGTATGTTTTAAGATTTATGTTTAACAACTATATTATTCCTTTCAAGCCATAATTTCGAAAAAATACAAATGAGGCCAAAGCTTTGAATAACTTATAAAAATAATACAAAAGAGCATCAGGGTAGAATTTTAATAGGATAAAATCCAAAATTTACTTCCTAAACACCCTAGCTAGAATCAAATCAAGGATATGTAGACCACTTCAAATAGAGGAGGTAAATTTTCCAACAACCTATTCAGGGATACCCTTATTTTAGGGGAGAATGAGGATAGAATTGTGCAATTGAGTTATAAGTAATTTTAGAATAAAATTATATCATGGAAAAGTAGATGGTTATCATTAGCATGAAGAGTGCAGCTAATTAAATCAGTCTTACAAGCAATTCCAACATATTATATGTCCTTGTATACCATGCCAAAATAGATAGAAAAAAGTTTAATCTAATATTATACGATCATTTTTGTGGCCATGATTACTTGCTAAAAGGAAATTTTCTTTGGTGAAATAGAGCAAGGTGTGTGATGATAAAAATAGGGGAGGTCTTGGTTTAAGAGTTCTTACGAAGGCAAACTTAGTTCTTAGGGGAAAATTATTTTGGAGATTGTACAAAGAGGGTCAAAGACAATGAGCAAGAATTTTTTTAAGTATATTGAGACCAATGACCCAAGCTTAATATTTATTGCATTATTTCTACCAATTGGTTCAACATTATGGAACAGTTTAATAAAATTAATTTATCTAGTGATTAAAGGTCTAATATGGGTGGTGGGAACTAGAGAATTGTTTTTTATATGGATGGATACTTGGTGTGATAGAAAACCACTCAATCTAGATCCAATTTTGAAACAATGGATGAGATTACTTCAAGATAAATATGGTTATAGGGTTTCAAATATTTTGTACAAGGATAATGAAGGAATATGCAAATGGAAAGAATATTTTTTACAAGTATACAAGTCATCGATGCTAGGAGGTAGTTGAGTAGAAAGATAACAACATTGATTATTTTGAGGGGAGCCAAAGATAAGCTAATTTAAGAGTTGAATAGCTTGGATAATACACAACAAGAAGTGGATATAATGTAAAGCACCTACAAAATAGGAATATCACAAGAATATGGAGAGATTTTTGGGATAGCCCAAGCATTCCTAAAGTTAAAATGTTTGTTTGGCTAGTAGGTCATCAAAGAATTTTTTCCTAGGATAGCCTTATGAAAAGGGGTTTTCATGGACCTTCACAATGTTTTCTTTATAAAAATGAGGAGGAGGGTATATACCATCTCCTGGAAGACTTCTCAATAGTCTAGAATCTATGGCAATTTAGAGGCTTTATAAAACATCTAGGATATATCAAAAGATACAATACTTTGGATTGTATGGCTAGAAAAGAATATAAGAAAATTTAAATGGAAAGTAAATCAATTTAGAGTTAATGAAAATAAAGTTTTTTTAGCCATACAGGAGTCTAAACCAACCCTATAAACTCACCCAATCCCTAATCTGAAAGTAAAAATCATTGATAGATGGAGTCAAGTCATCAAATTGAATTAAGATGTTGGATATAGGAGAAACAAAATAAGGCTAAGAATATAAAGTGGAAACCACGATATGTGGAGCTGGTTAAATTGAATTTTGATGGAGCATATAAAGAAAATCAAGGACCAGTAGTAAGAGGAGGAATAATTAGAAATAACAAAGGAGATATTTTATCTTATTACAGTTTCAATTGTGGATTTAAGAAAAATAATAAAGTTGAAGCTTAGGAGGATTTAGAAGGGTTAAAAATATGCAAACAAATGAAATAGAATAGAGTATGGATGGAAGGTGATTCATTAATAGTAATAAATGTAATTTTAAGGAAAGCAAAGACTCCATGGAACATACAAGAGATAATTGTGAAAATACAAGACCTTGCTATAGAGTTTAAAGAAATCATATTTACACATACATTAAGGGAAGGAAATAAATGTGTAGATAGGCTAGCCAATAGAGGGGTTTTAATTGAGGATCATGAAGTCAAATTATCTTTTATTTGGTTAGAGGAAGTAGTAAGTTTAGTTTAAGTTGACAAGAAAATATTGACTACCTAATTCAAATAATGATTAAGATATATTTTAATGTTTTCCATTGGTAGTATTTGCTTTATCTTATAACATTAATGTATTTTCATATAAAATATTTATTACAATTTGTGTGGTTTCACTTATGCCTCAAGAAGGAAACTAGCCATCCAGATTTTATAAAGCAAATTATGATAGTGTGATGTTTTGGAAATATTACTCTTCTAAGATGCAATGCATAAACGATAGAGGTAAATTTTTGGTATTTTAAAGGTTGTAGGAAATATCAAGAGGGATGATAAATTCTAAAATATTTTTGTTCACACAAAAATAGAAGATCCAAAAAATAAAAGTCAAGAATTCAAACATTTTATGTAAAATGATGTAGGTATCAAGCTATAACAACTCAGTTAAGATGAGAATTGAATTTATAAACTCTCAAGCTATAAAAGAGAGAGTTGTGATTTGTCAAGGGTGGGGGACCCAAGTACAACCCCTTGTTCTCTAGAAAAAATTGAACAAATAATTATAGGACCAATCCTCCACATAATACATAATGCTTTAGTTTTGAAATAATTAATTAAATATTTCATC
Organism: Wollemia nobilis; assembly: GCA_028583015.1. Classification (NCBI taxonomy): domain Eukaryota; kingdom Viridiplantae; phylum Streptophyta; class Pinopsida; order Araucariales; family Araucariaceae; genus Wollemia; species Wollemia nobilis. The sequence goes on from JAQPPZ010002816.1 coordinate 841,360, forward strand.
AACTCTATCAATGTTAATGGATATCCCTATCATATTTTTATATTTTTAGAAAATCAACCCAAAATGGTGTAATTAAGGAGATAATAAAGAATTAAATGGTCTAATGTTTCTAAATCCTTCTCACATAAGGTAACCTTGAAAGGTTTTATGATATCCCCTTCTTTGTAGACTCTCTCTTGTAAGAATATTACTTTGAACTACTAACCAAAGAAATGTTAAGGCCTTGGGTAGGGCCTCTTATGACAAAAAATTCTTCCAAGAGAAATAATTACTAGTAGAAAATTCTAGTTGCTCTAAATCCTCATATCCCAACTTGATTGAGTATTGATAGATTGCAAACCAACTCATCCTTTCATGTAAAAATAGGAAAATACAACTCTTGAAGCATCTTTTAAAGTTCATCTTCTATTTGTTTGAGCTCTTTTCCTTCAACTAGGTTACTACTAGAAATTCATAGCTGAAGTTGTTGCTCAAATTAATATAATCTTTGACCTTTGAAACTTTACAAGTTAGACATGCCCCAACCAATGGTTGTAATTTTAAATCAAACATAAGAGGATAAGGATTCAACCAAGTATTAGACTAAAAATTTGCATAATCCCCCTCATTGATTGATCATCTAATACATTTCTTGATCAATTACAAATGATTTGATATAAGGTTTCATGTTGCCAATCCTTTTTAAATTGGTTATATGGGATTTAAAAGGGACCCACTGATATTACATAATAACCACATAACACACTTTATAGTTATGCATGTATCACTTGGCAAGATTTGAACCTAGGTCTCCTTCTTGAAAGCCAAGGAATATAACTAGTTAAGCTACTACCATTTGGTATGATGACGATCCTTTTTTTAGAGTTCATTTTTTGAATAATTTTATTGCATCAAGAGAACATATACATACATACATGTCATGACCGCCACCCTCCTGCCTTATTTTAATTGATCTTGGGGATCAATTAATGCCTGATAAAAAGGGCATAGACCCTAAAGAATCCTACACAAATTCTAATAAAAGAATTTTATGAAGGATAGGAAAATATTAATTATATTTTGGAGAAGATAATTAATTAGAAACTAATTATGAGGTCTTGTGAAAGATAAAATTGAGAAATTATCTTTTGCAAAATTATAACAATATAGTAAATTATGTCTACACAACCTAGTGGACCCAATTTAGATGGGACTTAAAAGGACTATAGGATTTTTAAATATTATATGGACTATCCTATCCATTGGGAAAATACCCATATGGCTTCCCTATATTGGTGGAAATTAAAATGGAGATCCCTTACCCTATCAATAATAGTTCTATCTTTGTATCTATTCTTTGCCCTAATAGTATGAGTTTTATATTTGTCCACATGGGAAAATATACAAAACAAAAATAAGGGCACTCTCCTTATCACTAAGTGGACCCTTTTCTACTATTGGTTATACTATACAAGACATGATGAGTCATAATGGGTCCACAGTATCTTTTTAATATTATTACAATGTGGCCACTATTTGGCCCATGAGTGGAGAAGTGACCTATAAATAGAAGACATTTTGTGAAGAAGGGGGTTATCTAGGAAATTCTTAATGGTCCTAGGGAGTATGCTCTCCACCTATGGTGGATCAAAAAATAGAAGGCTGAAGGATTTTGTAGTCATAGAAATATTCTCAAATATGAGGGGGTTAAGATGAGGTATATGGAGGTCAGATATTGGATGATCTTGGATAAAAAGTCCACTCGAGAGGTAAGATAATAGATATGGAGATTTAGGTTAAACCTATCCTACACCTATTTGATTTGATACGATATATCTTTTAACCATTGATGTTTAGAATTATAGTTATCTTAGTATTTCTATTGCCCTTGGTCTCAATCTCTGATATTCTAATGATAGCTTGGTCGATGTTAATAATGATAATTGTATTAAATATTCTTTAAAATTAAGGGTATTATGATTCACATGAATGACTTCTTAGAAAGGGGATTATTCTTCTTAGGCATCGACCTTTGAGAGCATTCATTGAACACAATTTAAATTTAACTATGGGTTTTAGGATAACCAAACATCGATTAATAAATTACAATAATACTTCGACCTCTAGTGGTGCCTCTATAGTCACTACCTGGTGATTACCTTCCTAATAGTATGCGAATATTGTTATATTGCATTCTCCTCAACTATGAGGTGTATGTGGGATACGATGCCAGAGGAAGACATATTTCACTCTTTGAAAACAACCTCCTATAGTCAAATTATTTAAAAATAGTCTTCTATGACCTTTGATTGATTGTGAGATTCCTTTTGCTGAGCAAAATTAGGGTAAACACTCTAGATTAACCTAGATCTTTCAGGGAAGCTTGCAAGGCGATAATAAAGGTGTATCATTGATTAGGTTGTGCTATTCTAACCCAATTTGAATATTTCCTGTGCACGATCCATAGGAATAATTGATTAAATTTTAGGATTATGCTTTGGATCGGCCTTGAAGACACTTTTTCATTTAAATTTGTGCATTGAAGACTGTGAAGCTTTTGGGTGACCCTACCAGTCATAGATAGTAACCTTCTTATGTAACCCATATGAAACCTGATGTCATCATTTGGAACCTGACACTATTGTTATCCCAATAGCTCACTTGCCTAAAATCCTCTGATGATGCTAAAACCCAAAATCGAATACATTATGGATGATTTGACAATGTAAATAAAAGCATTGAAAGTGCAAATTGGAGTTGAGCAATGGATGTACCTGCATAAACAATAGTGAGGTTGATATGTATCGATCAAAGATCTACTTCCTATGCACCTTGTGAAACTACCTCTGAAAGTATCCTCCTAAATGACCCTCTGGTCTGTCGATTGATCCATTTGGTGTAGTAAATTATTGTCTATCAGATTTGTTCCACTGTAATACCTCTTCTTGAGATTGAAGTTCCCTTTAGAGCGTAGATCTAAGCAATTAAATGATGGAATGCTATCAAAAAAATGAGTTCTAACTCGACATCTCGTCGATATATGACATGGTTGATTAACCACATAAGCTAGGTAAAGGAGATTAACTAAGTTAAACTTATGGAGATTACTTTAATTGAGGTACTATAAGTGAATACTTAATGAGTGGTATAGGTATTTTCAACATTATTAAAGAATAACCTGTTACGGGGTATTCTCAAGTGGTTATCGGTGCCTCTGATCGAGGCTAGAAGGTGGCCCCACGTATCGGTGTCACCAACCCATGTAACCAATAGATGGGATCACCACACTTTAGTAGCCCTTCTTAGTGAGGCATGTCAATCCCATAATTATCCACTGATGTGTTGTGTCGCACATCTATAGCCTTTGATAGGCAAAATGCAATATGACTATTTGATCACCTTATACGAGGAAGCATAAATTTGTGTACATGTCATCATTAAATGCTTTGGATGGCTAAACCACTTTACTTTCCTTAAATCTATGGTAATATTGGTCTACCAATGCTAGGAACCATGTACCATGTGTAATAAAAGGGAAATTAACCATACCATTAGTTTAAAGGTTAGATTGATGAGTAAAATTTGGATGTCAAAATTTCTAGAGAGTAATATTTTAACTAGTAGATTTAATCGGGTCTTGTGACTTCCTTTCTCTCTTAATCATAATAGTGGAAGTAAAATCTAGAGGCATCCTAATTCTCCAAACCACTTGAAGTGGTTAAAATTTATGCAGTAAATTATATTGAAAGAAATATAGAGGTGGTATAGGACTATGATGTAAGGAAAAAGAACTATAAATACCATTTCAACAAATGGAATTATGGCTTATGAAATAGAATAGGATAATTTCACTTAAACTATGAAATAAAATAAAAGACTTCGATTCAATACAAAAGACTTTAAAAACCAATTAGAGGTAGTACAATCCAATTAGATTGGAAGATATAAATACAATCTTGATAAGGAAATTATACCAAATGTAGAGGAAATTAGTGAAGAATGGTTGATGGATGCTTCATAAGTTAAGGGTATGGGACTTTAATTTATGAAGTAAAAATTGATTATTTATCAACTCGAGGGAATGAATTCATTCCTGAAGCAGTTATGATATTTCCCCTAATGTCTAAGAGTCTTCTCCAAAATATGGAACCAATGAATATTATAAACTTACACAAGATGTTGTAAAATCCTTATATGACTTAGAAAAAGGAATTAGTGGATTCCTTAAATGCATCTTTAATTATGAAGGAGCAGGTGGTTTCCTTCATAATATAAAAAATATTTTAATATTAACATGATGACTTAGAGAAAGGAACTAAACAAATCCTTAATTGCATCATGTATGTATAGTAATAGTAGCATCCCTTGAAAAAGGAATCCGTGGAGACCCTTATATACTTGTAATATTTAACATCTTGAGTTTATGAATATGAGGGAAGATCATATTTTGGAGGTTGGGTTTATTCCCCATGAGGATTCCCAGGATAAATCATTGTGTCACTCTATTTTGTGGTTTGATGTGTTACTTTTTGTTCCTATTGCTTTTACTCTCAAAATGAAAATAATATATGTGGATGAAATGGTTAAATGATATAATGGGATAGTTATGCATTTGTCTAGACTACTGCAATTTTTACAATTGAATACTATTCATTCAGCAATTTTATTTATGATGCTAAGAATGTATGCATAATTTCTAATATGTTGATGATGTAATGTTATGTGATTGTACCATTTACTTTCTTGATTAAATTGGAATAATTATGAAGGATGCAACTAGTTAGTTCTTACTCTTGTAATCAATGGATGTGTGGAATTATAAAGCCAATCACAATGAAACATAATTCTTGCTTAATTAGATCTCTCATGTGTTGTTTCAAACCTAATGGTATGATGTAATGGATTTTATCATAAAAGGGATTCATTGATTTATATTCACCTAAAATACACTCATGATGGTTTAACTAGAACATGAGGGAAATTCAAAATGGAATAAAACTCTCAAGAAGGCAAAATGATCTTGAAAGACCTTACATTTTAAACTAGAGAATTGAGTGTACATGAGGAGGGAAATACCCACATTAGACAAGTAATGTCCTTTTGTAATGAAATCAATATATATAATAAAAGGGTTTCCTAATCGAAGGGTAAATAAATAAACCTTCAGAGGATTAAAGTTACATAATCTTGCTTAAGATGACATTCCATGGATTTTATGAGTTTAATCATGAATAGTGATCTGTTATCCTAAAGATTCCATCAAAGAGATGTGGATCGAATATAAGATCTATGAATAGCCATTGGTGTGGTTATTTTATCTATGATGGTTTTTCGTTGGTGTGGTTCTCCATCTTCAAGGCAGTCACCTACATACTGATCTTGGTGGAAAATATGTTTATTGGTGATTCTCTATTTATGTGGGATGAAACCTAATGCTTGGCCAGCGTTCTCATACCAATGGAGTATAATGGTTTCATAGAAGCTGATCACTTCTACTCAAAGAGACTCTGATCAAGTCTCAATAGCATATGATGCTATTTGCCTCGATAAGTTTTAATCCATATGGAATGGTTCTACCTAAAGTCATGATTATGTTCCTTGTATCTTGAATGATATGTGAGTATAAAAAAAAAAATTGAGTGATTGAGTAGTGACAATTGGGGTTGTTACAGTTGGTATCAGAGCCTAGGCTAACTAATAGATTCTAGTTAGATCTAGGTTAGCAAAATATTTGGGCATGAAACAAAACATGAGAGAAAACTCAAAACATAAACTCTAAAAAAATGCACACTTGGCAAGGACAAGGTCAGTGCTTGATATTATGCTGCCTGGATTTCTTTCCCCCATGAGTAGATCCACAGTCGTTCAAAAGTGGAAGATCTAAGCGAACCCTCCTGCATGGGTTTTAAGCGGTGTACCTTAGACTCTTTTGGGAAAATACTCGATATTTATATATTTTAACTTCTTACTTTCAAGTGTTTAAGAACTGAAGGATCACTTAAGATTAAGGTTATCAAATTATTTAGATAAATTGAAACACTTTGTTGAATAAAACTCAAGTGATTTAAAATTTAGCCACTAAGGGATATCGGTCTAGAACAACATTGGTTTAAAATGGGCACATTAAAAGAATATTTTCATTAATTAAATTTTTATTATAAATTGGACTTTGGCCAAGAGACTAAACAACTCAACTACAACGAACACTAGCAGATTACTATTCCAATTATTTACAGTTCACCTAGAGATAGTCGTGAACCTTTACCACGGTTAGATATACCACTCTCCTTGATGTAATCTAATAGAGGTGCTTCACACTATTTAAGCACTGAAATGAGACACGAAGTAACACATGTGGTATCTACATGTGAGAACCCGATGGTAAAAGCAAAAAGAACAAAACTCTTGATGAGAATGACTAAATCCAATTTAGGAATTATCACCATACGAGTTAGTCATTGAAAACTAATTATTGCAAATTTAATAACAAGAGATAAACAAAACAATGTTTTATTTGTTTTGATTTTTGATCAATGTTACAATATACTTTGGGTAGGGAAGTTGTCACAATATTAGTTGGAGAAACTCCATACTTTTCTTGACATGGAATTCTTTGGGAAGAACTCCACAAAACAGCTCCAATAATCTAAGTATCTTGACTCCACAGAAAGGTATGTCACCCGACCATCCGGGTGGTGGTTGTATGTATTGAGGTGTTCTACGCTATTTAAATCTGCAACTACTCATTATACCATGCATGTGGTATTATTTTCCAGAGAAATTTGGAGCATAAAATAGTTGGACAAATCATATAAAAACCAACAACTGAATATTATTACACAATTTGTTTTTATTGCATACAAATATACCAGAACTATGATCTGGACGTAATAGTAATGATAAGAAGAAAACCCTCATAGTCTCAATCAGAATCCGAGCTATCAAAATCTTTGATTGGAGATAAGCTACGCTCAGAATAGATGAATGGAAGAGAAATAATGTAGCGAATTACAATATATCTATCAAACACATAATATGGCCAAGGAGTGCCACGACGTCCACACAATACAAGATCCATTTATGTCAAACATTGAGTCTGAGCGAATCTATTCTGAATTTCCTAGAATAAGTGAGTGTGCACATACCTTTCATTCAAAAGACTCTGATAAAGCTTGCTATCAAAAGCAACCTTTCCAGTGGAAACATATTTTTTGACCACATCCAAATAATAGGATGGTAGAAATTGAAATGGAACATTTAGAGGATCACTTATAGGAGGTAACCAAGAATCCCCAAATCGGACATGGAAAGTCTAGTTAGGCCAACTGAAGAATCGATCAAACCACTTGAAACGACTTAAAGGACTTTCAAAAGCTAAATAATTATGGGAATTATTCCTTAACCATACATCACAAAGTGCATTCTGGAAAAAGGTATTGCAATTTATCTATTCCATGGATATAATGGCATTACGAGCTTCGACAGCTTGATTTTCTAAGAATTTCTACAATCCTTCCCTTTGTTGAAGCAAATTTTGAGGAGCCCAAACAAAAAATTCTTAAAATTTGTGTTGCTCTTCTTCATAACAAAACATGATGGCTAATTATGAAACTGGTTTTCTATCAAAAGGAAGTTAAGAGAATCTTTCTCTCCTTGTTCTATAAGGTGTTTGATGTCAACAAATATTCATTACAAACTTGGAAAAGAAGTACTTAAAGGTAAGGCACTGAAATAAGTGTGCACAAAATCAACCTATGGAACCATTGAAGGGGGAAATGATAGGACCTTACGTAAATGTGAAAGGACACATGCCACCTCGATAATTGATAAGGCAAATCAAAATATTCAATGAGACAATCAAGCCAAATACGAAGAATGTCATGGAAGTTGAAGGATCCACCTTAGGAATGCCAAGATGCGATCGGGTAAATGAATAAACAAGATTAATGTATTATAAACTGAATCAGATAATCACTCGGATCAACAACAAAAATCTAAAAAGTGGTTGTATGAAATAACTTACAGGTTTTAAACCTTTCACCTACTCATGGCATCCAATACGATCATATTCATGGTAGGATTTTCCTGGATGATATTAGTTATATGTGGTGTAAACCCCATTATATGCCCTATGATCCTTTTGCTTTTGCTTATAGATCTAGTGATGCATATGCCCTGAAGGAAAGAAACTACTAATTAATTTTACCATATCTAAACAAGAAGAAGGGACAATTATAGTAGGGGATACAACAATGAGAAGAATTATAAGAATAACTAGGGGAAAAATGAGAGTCTTCTATGAAAAATAGCCAAGAAGATATATGGGCATGAAAAATAACAAGGATGGAGGCTAAGAGATATGTTGCCATTACTGAGTGAGATAGGCTCAAAGAGGAGATATTACAAAAAAATAATTGGAGAGCAACAGTGATGGCAGCCATGCTCACAGAATATCCACAATTTTGTCAATTAAGGGAATAATTTAATACTACATTTATGGAATTTTTTTTGGTTGCCTTGCTAAATCATGGTATGCTTCTTCCATCACAACTAGCTATTAATACACATCATGGGAGAAGGGGAGGTAGTGATCAAGCAACTTCTGGAACATTAGCTCCACCACCATCTCTAGCCATAAGTACCAGCATAGTACGAGGATAATGGACCCAAGAGCATCAACCTTAAGGTCCTTTAGACCACCACTTTGTAGGCGACCATTTTGTAGTAGTTTATTCATGCCAAGGATGAGGCATAAACATTAGCAAACATTTGAAATTTCATATTTTTGTTTGTAGAAAATGAATGAATATTGTTTTTTATAATGAATGAATGCATGAACATTGATTTTTGTTTTAAAAAAAACTAAATAAAATTGAAGAATGGATTGGTGTTTATTATTGGAGAAGGTATGGGACTTCTCCATGATGATATAAACCGAAAGACATATGGGTGGATTCTCTGGGATTAAAATGCATATTAGGATATATGTGGATATCCTAAATAGAGATTCTAAAATTATGATGTGTCCTTGTTAACACTTGACTTTATCAGGTTAACTCATGTTAGGGGTTAACAAAATTTTACTGAGATACTTAGGGTTATGCATAAGGGATTGGACTCAAAATGTACTTGTAAAAAAAGAAAAAACCCAAAAAGAAAAAAAGGAATACTAAAAACAAAAAAAAAAAATCCTCACCACACAAAAATTTGGGGTATTTGAAGCCATAAAAAGTAAGTTGATCTTTGGGATACATTTTGACCTATTACTTCACCTTATAACTTCATAAAAACACCACCATTATATCAGGCTAATAAATATCTTTCCAACAACAAAAATCCCTCTTTTTTAATAATTTTTAAAATCAACACCCACAAAAAGCAGGTCCGAAAGGGGAACCAAAGGCCGACGCGAGGCCGATCCTCATATTCGCCAATTTCTAATTTTGAAAATCTTAATATTCACCCAATTTGTGAATATTCACCACTATGCATAACCCTGGGAATACTCCTTGGTGGGAGTTTTGATAAAATTAATGAGAATTTTCATGTCTAATAAGGTACAAATGCATAATTACATGATATCTCTATAACACCATTTTGCAAATTCTATTATTATAGTGCTTTAAATTTAGTATTTGAGCAATAATAGATGGTTTAAAGTTGTAATATTTATGATGTGAATAGGTATTGATGATGTTTTCAATACTTTTTTATATGCAAAATGGATGTTATATTGTTTATAAGGACATGGTACTACTGATATTTTGCATTTTTGTAAGTCTAGGTACTCTCATGTATGGAAGATGAAGCTTGCCATCAAGATTGAAGTACTGGATGAAATAAGAATATGAGTGTAAAACAACAGGATAAATGCTAGCTTTTTCTAGACTAATGTGTATCTATAAGGTAGATGTCCAAACACAGAGGACTGTGTTTAATCTAAGGGGGATGTATGTCATGACCATCACCCTTCTGCCTTATATTAATTGATCTTGGGGATTAATTAATGCCTGATAAAAAGGGCATAGACCCTAAAGAATCCTACACAAATTCTAATAAAATAATTTTATGAAGGATAGAAAAATATTAATTATATTTTGAAGAAGATAATTAATTAGAAACTAATTATGAGGTCTTGTGAAAGATAAAATTGAGGAATTATCTTTTGCAAAATTATAACAATATAGTAAATTATGTCTACACAACCTAGTGGACCCAATTTATATGGGACTTAAAAGGACTATAGGATTTTTAAATATTATATGGACTATCCTATCCAATGGGAAAATACCCATATGGCTTTCCTATATTGATGGAAATTAAAATGGAGATCCCTTACCCTATCAATAATAGTTTTATCTTTGTATCTATTCTTTGCCCTAATAGTATTAGTTTTATATTTTTCCACATGGGAAAAGATATAAAACAAAAATAAGGACACTCTCCTTATCACTAAGTGGACCCTTTTTATACTATTGGTTATACTATACAAGACATAATGAGTCATAATGGGTCCAAGGTATCTTTTTAATATTATTATAATGTGGCCACTATTTGGCCCATGAGTGGAGAAGTGACCTATAAATAGAGGATATTTTGTGAAGATGGGGCTATCTAGGAAATTCTTAATGGTCCTAGGGAGTATGCTCTCCACCTATGGTGGATCAAAAACCAAAAGGCTGAAGGATTTCCTAGTCATAGAAATATTCTCAAATATGAGGGGGTTAAGATGAGGTATATGGAGGTCAGATATTGTATGAGCTTGGATAAGAAGTTCACTCGAGAGGTAAGACAATATACATGGAGATTCAGGTTAAACCTATCCTACACCTAATTGATTTGATACGATCTATTGTTTAATCATTGATGTTTAGAATTATAGTTCTATTAACATTTCTATCGCCCTTGTTCTGAATCTTTGATATTTTAATGATAACTCGGTCGATGTTAATAATGATAAGTGTATTAAATATTCTTTAAAATTAGGGGCATTATGATTCACATGAATGATTGCTTAGAAAAGGGATTATTCTTCTTACGCATCAACCTTTGAGAGAGCAATCATTGAACACAATTTAAATTTAATTATGGGCTTTAGGATAACCAAACATTGATTGATAAATTAAAATAATACCTTGACCTCTAGTGGTGCCTCTACAGTCACCGCCTGGTGCTTACCCTCCTAATAGTATGAGAACATTGTTATATCCTCAACTATGAGGTGTATGTGGAATATGATGCCAAAGGAAGACGTATTTCACTATTTTAAAACAACCTCCTACAGTCAAATTATTTAAAAATATTCTTCTATGACCTTTGATTGATTGTGATATTCCTTTTGCTGAGCAAAATTAGGGCAAACACTCTAGATTAACCTAGATCTTGTAGGGAATATTGCAAGGTGATAATAGAGGCGTATCATTGATTAGGATGTGCTATTCTAACCCAATTCAGGTATTTGATGCACATGTTCCATAGGAATAATCGATTAAATTTTAGGATTATGCTTTGGATCAATCTTGAAGAAACTATTTCATTTAAATCTGTGCATTGAATACTGTGAAGCTTCTAGGTGACCCTATCGATCGTAGACAGTAACCTTCTTCCATGACCCGTTTGAAACCCAATGTCATCATTTGAAACCCTATGTCGTCATTAAACTCTTTGGATGGCTAAACCACTTTATTTTCCTTGAATCTATGGTAATCTTGGTCTACCAATGCTAGGAACCATGTACCCTGTGTAATAAAAGGGAAATTAACCATACCATTAGTTTAAAGGTTAGATTGATGGGTAAAACTTGGATGTCAAAATTTTTAGAGAGTAATATTTTAACTAGTATATTTAATTGGGTATTGTGACTTCCTTTCTCTCTTAATCATAATAGTGGAAGTAAAAACTATAGGTATCCTAATTCTTCAAACCACTTGAAGTGGTTGAAATTTATGTAGTAAATTATATTGAAAGAAATATAGAGGTAGTATAGTACTATGATGTAAGGAAAAAGAACTATAAATACCATTTCAACAAATGGAATTATGGCTTATGAAATAAAATATGATAATTTCACTTAAACTATGAAATAAAATAAAAGACTTTGACTCAATATAAAATACTTTAAAAACCAATTAGAGGTAGTACAATCTAGTTAGATTAGAAGATATAAATACAATATTTATAAGGAAATTGTACCAAATATAGAGGAAACTAGTGAAGAATGGTTGATGGATGCTTCATAAATTAAGGGTATGGGACTTTAATTTATGAGGTAAAAATTAATTATTCATCAACTCAAGGGAATGAAATAGGAATTCATTCTTGAGGAAGTTATGAGATTTCCCCTAATGTCTAAGAGTCTTCTCCAAAATATGGAACCAATGAATATTATAAACTTACACAAGATGTTATAAAATCCTAATATGACTTAGAAAAAGGAACCAGTGGATTCCTTAAATGCATCATTAATTATGAAGGAGTAGGTGGTTTCTTTTGTAATATGGAAAATATTTTAATATTAACATGATGACTTAGAGAAAGGAACTAAACAAATCCTTAATTGCATCATGTATGTATAGGAATAGTAGCATCCCTTGAAAAATGGATCCCTGGAGACTTTTATATACTTGTAATATTTAACATCTTGAGTTTATGAATATGAGGAAAGATCATATTTTGGAGGCTAGGTTTATTCCCCATGAGGGTTCCCAGGATAAATCATTGTGTCACTCTATTTTGTGGTTTGATGTGTTACATTTTGTTCCTATTGCTTTTACTTTCAAAATGAAAATGATATATGTGGATGAGATGGTTAAATGATATAATGGGATAGTTATGCATGTGTCTAGACTACTGCAATGTTTACAATTGAATACTATTCATTCAATAGTTTCATTTATGATGCTAAGAATGTATGCATAATTTCTAATATGTTGATGATGTAATGTTATGTGATTGTACCATTTACTTTATGGATTAAATCGGATAATTATGAAGGATGCAACTAGTTAGTTCTTACTCTTGTAATTAATGGATGTGTGGAATTATAAAGACAATGAAACGTAATTCTTGCTTAAGTAGATCTCTCATGTGTTGTTTCAAACCTAATGGTATGATGTAATGGATTTTATCATAAAAGAGCTTCATTGATTTATATTCACCTAAAATACACTCATGATGGTTTAACTAAAACATGAGGGAAAGTCAAAATGGAATAAAACTCTCAAGAAGGCAAAATGATCTTGAAAGACCTTACATTTTAAACTAGAGAATTGAGTGTACATGAGGAAGGGAATACCCATATTGGACAAGTAATGTCCTTTTGTAATGAACTCAATGTATACAACAAAAGGGTTGCCTAATAGAAGGGTGAATAAATAAACCTTAAGAGGATTAAAGTTACATAATCTTGCTTAAGATGACATTCCATGGATTCTATGAGTTTAATCACGAATAGTGATCTGTTATCCTAAATATTCCATCAAAGAGATGTGGATAGGATCTAATATCTATGAATAACCATTGGTGTGGTTATTTCATCTATGATGGTTTTCCATTGGTGTGGTTCTCCATCTTCAAGGCAGTCACCTATGTACTGATCTTGGTGGATAGTATGTTTATTGGTGATTCTTCGTTTATGTGGGATGAAACCTAATGCTTGGCTAGCGTTCTCATACCAATGGAGTATAACAGTTTTATAGAAGCTGATCACTTCTACTCAAAGAGACTCTGATCAAGTCTCAATAGCATATGATGCTATTTGCCTCGATAAGTTACAATCCAGCTGAATGGTTCTACCTAAATTCATGATTATGTTCCTTGTCTCTTGAACGATATGTGAGTATATAAAAAAAAATTGAGTGGTTGAGTAGTGACAACTGGGGTTGTTACAATACATACATACATACATACATATATATATTCACCTAACTCTTTCCTTGATCTTTGAATAATCTCTAGCTAAGATTTACCCCTTAGGCCAAAATCATAAATTTACGATTCCACAATCATGTCCCTTCAATATTGTTTCCTTTGCAAACCCTATCTCACTTATGAAGAGGAAACCTAAATTTTTCCTCACATACTTTTTAAAGAAAACCTCTTTGAATTTTATAAAATTTAGATGCTATATCTACTAGAATCATGAAAATGATATTATATAAATAGGTGTGGATTGCAATATAGGCATTATGAATTTTAGCCTTCTAAGAAAGGTTAAGAAATTACCTTTCCAGCCTACCAAACAAGATTTCATTTTATCCAAAATTTAATCCTAAAGCTCCTTCTTATTTGCTTTATGAGACAAAGGAATACCCAAATATGTTGATAAAAAAAATCAATTTTAAACCCTAAAATATCCACAATAATCCATTTTAAATCTAGGGTAATGTTAATGAATGATCCTAGATTTTTTAGTATTAACCAACTATCCAATGTCCATATTATAGCATGATAATAATGATTTAAACTCGATGGTCTCACTAACCAAGGGATAACCCAAAAGAAAGGTATCATAAACAAATGAAATGAGCCTTGTTGGATTTCAAAAAATCTAACACCCCTAATCTTAAACTTTTATGCAACTCCATTAGTCCATAGGTTTCTAATTAGTTCATGTTCAATTTTATTATAATTTTTCATTTCTAAAGTTTTCCCTTTAGATGTTACTAGGTTTTTGAAAATCCATTTTTTCTTTGTGTGACCCTTTGTTTACACATTAGTATATTATTTTGAATTAATACCATAGCATCTATTCAATAAGGAAGTCAACACATATTTAGATTCAAAAGAGTCCATTGAGTCTTTCCTACCGAATTCAAAAATTATCTTTGTCTCATTTTAGCATGGTCATATTAAAACTCATGCACCTTCCTTGACTATCTACCATTTGCATTGATCCACATGTCCAAAGTAATATGAGTCATCCAAAATTATTTTTTCTCCATAGCTATACATCGAGCATCTTCATATATTATCTAGGGTTTGTGTCAGCTTAATCTTCCAAAATCTAATTAAGCTGCAAATAATCCTAAGTGCATCTCCTCTTTTGACCAGTCAAAGTGCTTAGATCCCCTTAAAATCTAATGTGATAAATTATCCTAGAATCCACTAATTAATCTTAGCCACAAAAATCTTTCTACAAATTAACATCCCACACTCTATAGTTTCCTTGAAACCAAAATAGACAACCTACATTAATCCATTGGAATAGATGAATGGACCGCGTGTAGCCAAGAGTCCAAAATCTTCAATGCAAGAAAATGAATGGTCTACGCTCATCTTGACAAGACAAATGAATGGTCTGCATTCAATCAAAAGCCTTCTCAATGCATCAAAATTATTTATCTTATCCACAACATATACCAAAGCTTTTATTTGTCTGATTGGTTAGAAGAATCTACAATCCACATTCACCCAAGCACAAATCAACGGTCACAGTTAATCGAGAGTGCACTCAGGTGGACAGTCTGCAATCATCGATGAATTTTCTAAAAAAATCTATAGTTTAGATTTGTTTATGAATAGAGATAAAATCGCATAGTCAAATTTATCAAAATTTTTGCAATCCACATTGCTCCACTGAAAAAATATGAATGGCTTGCATTGCTCAATGAAAAGTGCACTTTAAGTCTTGTAAAATTGATGGTTTGTGTTACCTTGAGGTATTTTGATCAACAAACATAGATATGACACATATAAAGCACTATAACAATTGCAAAAGGTCCAAATGAATCTATGTTTCATAGTAATTGACGAAACAAAATGAATGGTCCAGATTGCATAGTAGTAAAAGATGAAGTATAGACCTAGTCAAATACTATATCAATGGCTCACATTAATCTACCATAAAAAGAATGAATGACCTACATTGCTCAATGATAAGGTGACCTAAAATTTGGTTCAATAAGTGGTCCACATTACTTCAAGGTATTTTGACCAACATTTGCAAATGGGACACGTAGAAAGCACTATGACAATTGACATATGCAGAAGGCCTAAAACAATCTATGGCCCATAATGAATGGTAAAATAAAATGAGTGGCTACCTTGCATGATAAAAAAAATACAAAAGGATCAGCTTGATCTAAGGAAAAAATAAAAAAACTGCAATATGCCATGTATGCTAAAATCAATGGATCATAGCAATCTGCCAAGTCCTCAAAAGACTTTTCAATAAATTAGAGCTTCATCCTAAAATTAATCACTTTGGAGAAATTAACGATCCATGTTCGTTTAAAGATATCAATCAATGACTATGGTCCATCATGTAAGACCCTCATAATTTGATTATGTTATTTCATTTTATATAACTAACAGATATGATTTTATGAGTCAATACCTACGGTTCACGAAATAACCACTTGCTAGAAAAAGGGTAGACATTAAGTAGAATATAGTTCAATGGTCAAGGTTTACAACTAAAATAGAGCAAAGGATCTAGATATCAAGATAAAAGTTTCAATGTTAAGAAAACCATTAACTGCATAAATGGGATTTAACGCTTATGATTTGGTTTTCAAAAAACAACAATCTAGATTAAAAGCACGCGATTCTATGTTGTCCCCAATGGCTGAGATTCAATCCTAAAAAATCAACAATTACTATTTAAACAAGGAATGTCATACTATGCAATAGTTGATACCGTTAAGGTAAGGTGGTAGTTATGGGGTGGTAGAAGAAAATAACATAGTTGGCGTTAATTAAGGCTAAGAATACAAAATCATTGTTTGAGTTGCTATAAATCTTGGCCAATTCGATGAGCTTCACTTACACTGAGCATTAGCAAAAATATTAGGGCTTAGAGCATTTGCAAGAAAATTACCTGAGAACTGTGATTTATGGAGCATTTAAAGAGAAATTATGGCCTCATCAAGCACTCCCATAGACACTTCTATGGGAACTATAGCCATGATTAAGAAATTGACAAAAGATAAATCATATTAAACTATGCTAAGGAAAGCCCTCTCTAAGGATGTAACAAAATTCTCAAAAAAAATTGGGGCCAATAGGAATATCACTCTCGTGTAGTAGTGGGAATTAGAAGACAATTATTTTTACTTTTGATAAGATGGAGGAGGATTACCAGTGGCACCCAACCCTTCTAATTATACTATTCAAAAGGGCACAATATGCACAAAATAGAGTTAGCCCATAATACAATAGATGGTTTACCAACTTGGGAAAGATAGTGTACCCAAAGGTATACTACTCCTTAGACCTATTGTCTTGGTTGGAAATTACTTATGGCCCCACTACTAGGGCAATAAAATATGTCAACATGCAACCTACTTTCAAGATTACAATCAATATATTCATAAGGATCTTACAACTTAAGCCTACCACAATACCTATAAACCAACAAGAAATAGCCATGCAAGATCATCATATGCTTCATACATTTACTTATGCAAATCTATTTGGGGTCAATTAGTTTGTATCATATAACTTTCCAATAAGAAAATTCACACTACAACCTTGGGCAAAGGATTATACAAACATGATAAATATTCTATTAGGAGTTAAAGATATGACTTAGACTAGCAAAGAAGTAATGTACTTAATCATTTAGTGCAATAAAAATTTTCAAACCCCAATGTACAAATAAAAAGATTTTATTTGTGATAAGATGCACAAGGAACTGGTAGCACTCCAATAAGCCATTAGAGAAGAATAAGAGCAAATACCCATTTTTCATATTACTCTATTCTCATTCACTTATTAGTGGGACACATTGATAAGCAAAGAATTAAAGAATGGGGAGGACTCGATGCCACTGATGTACAAGATAGGCTTACATAAATACATGAAGGAGAGTTTATTTACTCTTAGTTCTTTGTATATTTTCTCTCAACCATCCATTTATTGCTCTGTGGATACCCCCCAACCCGGATGGGCACTGGAATAGCAATATTTTTGCATGAAAAATAGATAGAATATTACTTTATCATAAAAAATTTCTCCTACATAAGGCTTTTGTAAGAGAATATATTCTATTACTGGGTATATATCAATGTACCACCTTAGGTACATTACTAGAGTAGGAGTTTACTTTATATTAAAGTTAAGTAGTTACTTCAACATGTAATAAATGCACAAGTGTTAAAATGTGCATGTAGTCCACATATACATAAGTCATAGGATAGAGTCAAAGGTAGAGTAAGGGCCAAGGAACCTATATTCCTATATAAAGGCCTTATAGTGAGTGAAATTAGGGGGAGATAATATAGAGAGTGCATAGTATAGATTAGTAGTGTGATACAATGTAGTTCCTTTCATATCAGTTTATGGAGTGTTCATGTCCTCTATTATATTGCATTGTACTATTTTCGTGAGCATTCATTAATGACATATTTTTGAGTTATTGTATAAGTTTATCTCCTTATTTTCCTGCATATTATAGTGCTATTATAATATAGATATCATAGCTTGCTTATATTGCATCTTGTAGTTGCATTTCCTATATCATATACTCATCAAAAGCTAACAATAGTATTAGAGCACATGGTAGATCAATAGGAAATAAAGAAAGCCACAAAGAGATATTGAGAGAAATCTAGAAATCTCATTTACAAAAAAATTGAGATTACATTTGGCTAGAGTCTTTCCACAAGGTTGTAAAAACAATCGTGAATACTAGGACTTAGCATGGATTCCACTAGATTGACAAATCAACTAGTGAAGATTCGTTATCTCTAGATTTAGAGTTTCTTCCATTACAGTTCTAATACTTTGTTGTATAAAAAGGATATTTAGAGTGAGTTATAAATCTTCCTACAAAATATCTAGGAAAAATATCTTATTTAGAATTGGTCTAGAACCAGAAACAAAAAATAGAAGAATAAATATTTGGAGGTCTGAAGAAAAGATCCTTTTACTAAAGATTGTAGACCTGCAAAGTGGAGAAGGAGAAATGGCCATATAAGCCTTAGTACAGATTCGAGGGAGAGAAGAAGACTTTTGTGAACAGTCTCAATGAAGATAGGAGATTGGTGAACTCCAATGTAGATTAAAGACTTCACCCTAAATAAGTTGAAGATACCCTTAGAAGGTCTAGTTAAAGAACTCCTAGTTCTAGAATATTAGAGGTTGGTGATCTCCATTGAAGATTGAAACCCGTAGATTGAAAAATAAAATGCCACATTAGCCTTACTACTGATTAAAGAGACTCTAGAGAAGATTCTAGAAGGAGATTGGAGGTTGGTGATCTCCATTAAATACTACATATTGTAGAGTAGACAAGGACTAGAAAAAGTCCTATTCTTGAAGTAGAAAAATTTAGAAATCCAAGAAGAATATCTTATTGCCAACACTTCCATAGTAGAAGGTTGAATAAAAGGTCTCATTTGGAAGACCAAAGAAGTTGCAAGAGTCAAGACCCTAGAGAAGATATCTCAAGGAGAAATAAGGATAAGGCTTGGTGAGCCTCATTGAAGGAGATTCATAAAAGACCATTAAAGGAGTTCCTAGGAGAAATCATTGGAGAAATTTACCACCAAGGATAAGTTTTTGATAAAGGAAGAACTTGGGATAATTGTTTCCATCCAAAAAAATCCCAAAGGAGAAGTAATTGGTAATAATTTTTCCAAATTTCAGAGGATATTGGTGAAGACCTCAAGACTTTCAGATTCTTGAGAAGATAGCTTATCAAGAAATATGATATGGATAGTTTATTTGTGGTACGCATATAATACCTATGCAAATAAATTTGTGTAGGGTATAAAGTGTGATGCAACTCCTTGTAGATTCAAGAAGTTTGGTAAATGTAAACAATGTATTAACTAAATACACATACTAGATAGGGTTTTATGGATCCCTCTTAGTTGTGTCTTGTTTTAAAATGAAAAAATTAAAAAAAATCTTAGTTCTTTTTAGCTAGTATTTGGGACCTTACATCTGGTATCAAATCTCTAGGTAGGAGGGTATAGAACTTCTTAATGTGCTTAAGGAATTTGGATGTCTTTCTATTTCTGGATTTGGGATAAATTTGGGAAGACCTAGAATTCCTACTTGCTAAGAATCTAATGGGAATTAACATAGGTGGCTAGAATTTTATGACACCTTACTATTATAAGAATGGGCATGTACGTTTAAAAGCTACTCTATAGCTTAGTGTACCACCCTAATTAGAGTATGGATGATGTTAGTAAGAGAAATTTGTAATATGACTAGAATTAGTAGTGCGGTTTAAGGTGAAGCTATAACCTAATCTTCTCTTTTGGTTGTGACTAGGATAAATGACATCTAAGGCTAGAAAAGAGATGCCTACACCTTCAAATAGGTAAACCAAACAAAGTAATGTCTAGGAAGAAACTCGAGATGAGAATCCGAGAAATTCCAACAAAGAGGTAGAAAACCTCACTATAGTGGTTGCTACCATGCAGGATCAAATGAAGCAAATATTGGAAACCATTGCGAATAAAAATTTTTAGGCTAAAGGTTCAGAGGTTAGTCAAGCTAATAAACTAACTACATAAAAATAGGAGGCCAAAACTCTGTTAGAAAAGGAACTCGCTAAATATCTGAAAATATTTGTACCTCCAAATTTGATGGATAAGGGGAAGGGGATGCAGTTGAAGCTTGGATAAGACAGCTAGATATTTATTTTACAATAAAACACTACTCCCCAGGAACCTGAATAGTTTGGGAAGTAATTTACCTAGAAGGGGTTGCATTGGATTGGTGGAAAACCTACCACGAGAAAAATAAGATCACAATTGTCGATATTAAATGGAAGGACTTTGTGGTAGTCTTCAATAAAAGGTTCCTAACAAAGAATTTCTGTGTTAAATTTTGAATAATTTGCCAACCTTCGATAGGGGACCAAAACTGTGGAGATATACTATAAAAAGTTGGTTTGGTTGCTTAAATATGTGCCTTCATATGATGAAAAGATGAGGATCCACAATTTTATCCTTGGATTATAATCTAGGGTGAGATATGACGTAAAAATGCATGAGCCTAAGCCACTGTAGAAGGCATATGAAATGGAAAATAAGGTAAAGTCTCGCCTATAGTTCAACTATTTCGTCATATATAAGCAAGATCAACAAGCACTTAAGAAACATAATAGTTAGGTATTCTTTAAATTGTAAGAGGAACATGATAAAAATGCCAAGAAACCCCTAAAATCCAAGAAGTAAAATGGTGGGAAATAGAAAAGGTTCAAAAATAACTTCCAAAAGAAAAATAATGACAACCCCAACAATTCTAAATCCTGACCCTAGAAGCTGCTAACTCTAGCCCTAGTAAGTAAATTAGAGGGGAAAGAAACCATAAAAGCATCCAAGGATGGGTGTTATAAATGTAGATGCCCTCACTATGCTAGCTAGTGTGCACATCAAGCAGGGCCAAGTACATCCAATTCCAAGGGAAAGGAACCCACCCATCAGATTTATGTTGTAATTGGGAACTAGAAGCTAGAAGGGCAGGTTATCCCATTACTTGTGAAAGGTAAGATCTTAATAAATAATTTAAAATTTTTAATTGATAGTGGAGCCACAAATAGTTTTATTTTTTATTTATCTAGGGATATGTCAAAAAGGCTAGGATATTTGGCCCAAGGGTGGAAGGTCGAGTATGGTTCTAGAAAAACCTACTTAGTAAATCAATGTTTCCCGATGGTAGAGATTACTTTAACTAGTGGTTCTATTGAAGGTTTTTTGTATGTAGCTCCACTTCATGCTTTTGATGTGATCTTAAGAATGGATTGGTTATAGGATCATATAGCCTTAATCAATTTCCAAGATATATTGATCGAATATTAAAAAAAGGGCATGGAGAGACTGAGAATTCATAGTGAACAAGGGTCATTTAAACCCTAGATGTTGTCAACTATGCAATCGAAGAAATCTCTCAAGAAGGGAGGGATAGTCTATGTCGTAAAACTCAATAAAGTTGGATAATATTAGAAAAGAGAGGTGTTGGAGAAACACCCAATTCTATAGGACTTTAAAGATGTGTTTCTTGAGGATTTACCTAGAATTCCTCCTATGAGGGAATTTTATTTTACTATTGAACTTATGCTAGGAGCGAAACCTATCCATAGATCTCCATATAGGATAAATCCTATTAAGATGCAGGAATTAAAGGTACAACTACAAGGGCTATTATAAAAGGGGTTGATTAAACCAAGCATGTTGCCATGGGGTGCATTGGTGTTGTTAAAAAGAAGGATGGTTCATTAAGATTATGTATTGAATACAAAATTTTTAACAAGGCTAAAATCAAGAACCGATATCCTTTACCTAGAATCAGAGACTTGTTTGACCAACTGAAAGATGCCATGGTATTCACAAATATTGATTTAAAATAAGGGTACCATAAATTAAGAATATGTGAGGACACTTACAAAATGATATTTAAAACTAGGTATGAGCATTATGAGTTTACAGTCCTACCCTTTGGACTGACTAATGCCCTAGTTGCATTTATGAATTTAATAAATAGTGTGTTCAAGAGGCATATAGATAAGTTTATACTTGTATTTTTAGATGATATCTTAATATACTCTAGATATAGGGAGTAACATGATAAACACCTCAAAATTGTATTAGAGTTGTTAAGGGAGAACCAAATCTATGGAAATCTAGCAAACAATGATTTCTATATTTTAAATGTATGATATCTTGGGCATATAATATTTGTAAAAGGAATTGTAGCAGATCCCGAGAAAATTGAAACCATTTTAAATTGGCCATCCTCTACCAATGTGACAGAAGTGCGAAGCTTCATGAGGAATACAAACTATTATAGATGTTATATAAAGGATTACTCCAAGATTATGATAGCAATAACTAACCTCAAAAAATAGGGAAAGAAATTCAAATGGATCAAGAAGTGTGAGACTGCCTTTGCATTATTAAAACAAAAACTCACTATGTTACCAATATTAAAAAAATTTAATTCCTCAAGGGAAATTCTCAGTGTGCACTGATACATCACTAGAAGGGTTAGGAGGAGTACTCTCCCAAGAAGAGTAAGTAGTAGCATATACATCAAGAAAGCTTAAAAAATATGAAATCAATAATGCTATGCATTATTTAGAGCTAGCTGCAGTGGTACAAGCTCTAAAATTTTGATGCCATTACTTGGTAGGAAAGCCCTTTGAGTTCAAAACTAACCATCAAAGTCTGAGGTATATATTCACCCAACCTATACTCAATGTGAGACAAAGGAGATAGATTGAGTTTCTTGTTGAATATGACTTTGAGTTTGAGTATATCAAAGGGAAGGAGAATAGGGTTGTTGATACCTTGAGAAAAAGAAAGCACATAGTAACCATCACCAGGAGTCATGTAGATCTAATGGATCAAGGGAGCAGCAAACTCAAGATGAGTATTGCAAGGAAATTTTGGATAAAATGAGTAGGGACATTGAGGGGAATAAATATTTTAGCATGAAAGATGATATTTTATGCTATTAGGATAGGATTTTCATACCAAAGATAGGCAATTTAAGGAAGCTAATAATGCAAGAAGCCCATAGATCCCCTTATTCGGCTCACCCTAGAGGGAACAAAATGAGGGAAAATATGAAAAGGACCTTATTTTAGATAGGGATGAAGAAGGATATCACCGATTTTTCCACTCAGTATCTTGAATATCAGAAGGTTAATGCTGGATGCAAACATCATATAGGACAATTATATCCACACAATGTACCTTCACAAAAATGGTAGGTTATAATAGACTTCATAATAGGATTACCCAATACCAGGTACCAACATAATGCAATCCTTGTAATAGTCGATATATTGAATAAGGTTGCACATTTTATACCAGGAAACATCAAAGATGATGCTCAAGTAGTGGCTACTAGATTTGCCAAAGAGGTATTTTGATTGCATGGGTTTCCTAAAATAATTGTTTTAGATAGGGATTCCAAATTCACTTCTGAGTTTTGGAAAGCCCTGCATCGTGTAGTAGGCATAAAATTGAATATGAGCTTGACATACCACCTTGAGACAAATGATAAAATAGAAAGGGTAAATCAAGTGCAAAAATATATGCTACACATGTACTACATAGATCAAAAGTCTCATTGGGAAGACTACCTACACCTTGTAGAGTTCACCTACAATAATGGATATCACTCTTCTTTGGGTATGGCTCCCTTTGATGTCTTATATGGTTGAAATTGTAGAACACCATTGTCTTAGGACAATCTGGAAGATTAAGTTGTGATTGGTCCATATATGGTCAGAGAAATGGAATACCAACTAAAGGTGATCATGTAAAGACTCAAGGAAGTTGTCGATCGATAGAAAAGTTATGCTAATTTAAAGAGAACCCCAAGAGAGTACTCTGTAGGAGATAAAATGTTCTTAAGAATTAAGCCAAAGAAAAGTGTATTTAAATCCATAGATTTGGATCCTCAATTTGTGTAACCCTTTGAGATCATTGAGAAGATCAGTTCAGTGGCATATCGACATGCCTTATTGCCTAACTTATCAAAAATCCATGACACCTTCCAAAAATCCCTGAAAATATATAGGATGTTTCTAAATTATAGATGGCAAACCCAAAGGCTATTGAAGTGATACCGATAAATATTCTTGAGTTCTGTTCTAAGTCTATGTGGAATCAGACTCTGAAACAATGTAAGGTCTAGTGGGACCATTTCTCTGAATGAAATGCCACTTGGAAAAAAATGAAGGATATGCAAAAACATTTTTCATTTTTGTTTGAAAATATAATGTAACAATTTTTATTTCTTTGAAACATGAAACACCCAGGACAGTGTTTAGTCCCAGGGGGTAGTATGTCATGATCCTCCCTGGCAGGACTTATGGCATGGAAAAAATATGTGATGATCAATGATACTTTGATACTTAGTTTTGTTGCAAATGAATGACTATTCAATACTTATATTGATTCACTTTGAAGAACATGGTACTACTGATATATTATCAATGTGCAGGATCAAGTACTCTCGTAAGGTGGAAGAAATAGAATTGTCCACCAGAAATAGAGTGCTTGAAATAGGGGAAGTGATGATTACGGCAACTCAAGGTACATGGATGGCTACCCTTCATATAGGCTTGCATTATTGTTTTAGGGATAATCATAATCTAGCCAGCCACCTAAAGCTGCAGTTGATAGTCTAGTAGTTATTGTAAATTCTCTAATTGAGATAGGTGACTCAGAAAGACTCCCTCTTTGTTTATGCATATGATTAGTTGTCTTTTACTTCATCACTCTACTATATCCTAGTTTTTTAAATTGTGCATAAATTTGGTTTCCCTTAAATTCGTTGAGTTATTGTAAATATAGTGTGTTGCTAGGACTTAATCTATATATATAATTATATATAGAATGATCTATTTTAAATAATAAGAGAAATTTATTTAAATAGATAATTTGAATTTATTTTAAATAATAAGAGAAATTATTTAAATAGATAATAAGGATCTATTTTAAATAATTTAAAATAATATTTTTATAGATCATAGAATCCATTTTAAATAATTATAGATTTTTATTATTTAAAAAGGTACTTCTTTAAAAGAAAAGGAAAGATCTCACTTTAAATAATGAAAGAATATATGAAAAGATATTAATAATATAAGAAATTATTTTAATGAAGGCAATAAGGTTAAAGCTTCCAAGTAGAACCTTCCTACCAAATATTCATTTATGTTGAAAATTTTAAAATGAGAAAGAAAAGGATTAAAAATAAACTAAAATATCTGCTCAACCATCGACGGGGATAAGTGAGAATTAAAGGTGGGCATGTAAGAAGTAAGGGGTGTGTTAGAAAGCATGGGTGAAGGATATTGGATCCCTTATGTGTGCATGGGAAGAAGAGGATAAGAACAACAGACAATGGAGAGCAGAGGAACACGAATATCTGGAGGTTGAATGTTTTGCAAGATATTGCTCCAATGAATAGATGTGGCTAGTCTTCATCTGTAGGTTGGTTTTGATAACCCACTCATATTTTAAAAACCATATAAATTCTTGAGTTGATTGTTACCACTTGGTTTCCTAGTTTGTCTTCGATGTTGGACGTTCGTCTTGGCCCATGTTAGTTTGGGTTTGCTTTTTCACTCCCTATATTAAACTAGGAATGATTTCCTTTCTTGAGTCATTCTACGAGTAGCCAACTTGCATTGGCAAGGTTACCCACATCCATAGGAATTAATATCTTACCTCTAAAACTACGAGTTTGATATGTGTTTGATGTCCACAAATTGTTGCTTCTATTGAGCATTGCGTGGTTGACGTTAGGCATGGCTAGCGCTATATAGAGTGTTATGTCCATCACTAGTGCTTGTTGAAACCCTTTGTGTTTGATGTCCAAGGATTATCACTTCTATTGGGCACTATGTGGTTGATGTTAGGTGTGGCTAGCGCTATCTAGAGAACTACATCTATCATCGGTGCCTGTTGAAACCTTATGTGTTCGATTGTATCCTTGTTTAAAACCTTCACCTAGTGTTGGCTATCTCAAAGGTGTTCCAGTTGGTTGAATCCATTTCTTTCTTACTATGTCATTGTGTGTGGAACATTGGTTTATTGAACATCGCCTAGTGTGGTGTATGTCATGACCTATTCTATGCTCATCATGATTTTAAACCCTCCATCCAATTTGGTATGTTGGTTGATTTCATCTTGGTAGGGCCACCATTGGTTGACTGTCATGTGCATCGCAAGAGTAGTGGCATCATCCCCTATCTTCTCTGCTTAGCCGACCTTAGGACAATTGCCCCCTCCATTAGAATCGATCAATTCTCAAGTTAAGGTCTCTTCTATTTTTTATCACCTTGCCTAGTTTAGTTGATCGTAGGTTTTTTTCGCTGGTTGCTTTGTTGTTTCATGGTGGAATATTTAATTTTAATGAAATTAAATTATATTAAAGTGAAACAGTATACTCTATAATTCAGTGAAATCATATTATATTAATTTGAAACAATATAGTCTTTAATTTAATGAAATTATATTTTAGTAAGGTGAAACAATTTGGTCTATGATTACTATTCTATTTGATTAATTTAAATAGAGGAATTAATGTTTATTTGGTTAATTAAAGGAATGGGATTTTGATTAACTTAAATAAATGAAAGATAGTTTATTTGGTTAATTAAAGGAATGAGACTTTGATTAATTTAAACAAAGGAACGATAGTTTATTTGGTTACTTAAAGGAATGAGACTTTGATTAATTTAAATAAAGGAATGAAACTTTAATTAATTTAAATAAAAGAATTATAGTTTATATGGCTAATTAAAGGAATGGAACTTTGATTAATTTAAATAAATAAAAATATAGTTTATTTGGTTAATTAAAGGAATGGGATTTTGATTAAATGACTCTCTTTGATTAAATGAGATATAAGAATGGAAATGAGGAAATTCTTATGAGATCAACTAGAAAATATATGGTTGAATGCTTTAGTTAAATTTGTATAATTGCATTTTGGCAAAGTAAATAGTAAATTCATTGGTTTCATGTTACTAGTAGAAGCATTTAGATGCATGTTTTCATAGAACCATGAGCTATCCTGATCCCCTACTACCCTTCAAATGAATGATGGAAGACAAGAAGAACCAAGAGGACACTTGAAACTAGAGCACCATATTTTACTTTGGATTAGTAGGTAATATGTTGGGGAGTATTCCCTAGGTAATCATTGATGTAATACTTTATTATTTTAAAGTATGGAGGTTTTACCATACTTGGATTTATGTAATGATGTAATGAATGAATGAGGAATGTATTTTACTATTTATGTAATATGTAGGTATTGTGAATATTTAGCATTCCTTTGCTTAATGTTTTATCTTATTCTTGATGTTTTATTTTAAAGCACTTATTAGATGTTTGGTAGATATTGTTTCATGTTTAGATTAATTAGATAAAGTTAGCCTTATTCTTCTAAAGTTAGAATAGACCTAAGAGATTAGGATCTCTTAGGGTGAACATAGAAAGAACCTAAGAGATTAAGACCTCTTAGGATGATTTAAAGTATGAAACAACTTGGTAATATATAAATGGGTTAAGTTAGCTCATTGTGAAGATGATATGGATGGCTTAACTCACAATACATGTAGCATACCTACATAGATAGACTTGTGCATGGTATGGAGATGAGTGTATACCTTCGACTGTATTGAAGGTGGTAAGATAGCTCATCAAGAAAGATGATATGGATAGGTTATCTACGGTACACATAGAATACCTATGCAAATGAATTTGTGTAGGATATAAAGTGTGCTACAACTCCTTGTAGATTCAGAAAGTTTGGTAAACTTAAATAATATATTAACTAAGTACACATACTAGATAGGGGTTTATGGATCCCTCTTAGTTGTGGCTTGTTTTAAAAAAAAATCTTAGTTCTTTTTAGCTTGTTGTGACTTATGTAGGTTTAGGGAAAAGGCATTCCCATTTAAGTGTTATGGGACTCAAAGGATAATACCTACAACATGGTCAAGTTGTCTTATATTGGTGAGGGTATAGGAAATATGGGGGACCACTATTGGCATCCTTTCTAAATGATGAGGTTTAGAAAGGTGAACCCCAAAAATACAAGATGTTGGCCACTCTTATCCACTTGAGTATCATCTGTAGTGACATTGAACTCAAAATATGGTTATGCCTTATAATGCTTTAAAATTATTCAAACTTCTTTGTGAACCTTACTTGTGAATATAAATATATATATATATATATATATATATATATATATATATAGGGTTGGTTTTTGTGGGTTGTTACATATAAATTTTATTAAATAATTTATTAAAGAATGGTTGGTGAACTGCTTGGATACACATTTTTCATATAAAGGAGGAAGAGGAAGGATAAATAGTGTGTGCATAGAAGAATAAGAGGAAAGTGACAATGAGTCTAGAAGGAGGATAGGAAAGAAGGGAGAGAAACATAGAAAAGATCTATGAGAATGTGTATAAGATCAGAGATGATTATATGAATTTGAAATTAAAATAATAAATAGTCGATGCTCATAAACAATTAAAAACATCATATTCCACTCTAATATAATTTTGCATTTATATTGAATGGTGAATGCACTTTGTTACAATATTTTCATATTATGGAATACAATTGTGTGTTTAAGATTACATGACTGCAAGAGAAGACAAAGTGTGGCTGTAGCTTGAGCAAAGATATCATTCTAGTGTGCAAAAAATAGTTAGAATAGAGTTGTCATTTGAAGAAAAAACCCAGTCTCATTCCAATAAGAACTAAGACATTGTTCAAGTGAGGAAGTGAACATTGTTCAAAGGGAAGAATCATTTAAATGAACATATAGACATTGGGTCATTCAAGTGAGGAATGTGTGAGTACTATTCCTATAAAATTTAATAATGTAATTCAAATACAATACCTTTCAAGTGAAAAATAAATCACCATTTGAGTGAAGGTTTGGAGTATCATTCAATGGGAAAACATTATTGTTCAGAGCAATTATCATTCAAATCAGCCAATAAGTAAGAAATCTCACATAGGTGGAAGGTACATTGTGTCATTCAAGTGGAAGTTTCACCATGCTATTTAATTTGGAACCGCACCATGTTGTTCAAGTGACTATCAATGTCATTCAAGTGGAGAAATAGTGATGTGTAATTGCCCACCATTCAAACCTTACTCAATTGGTTATTGTTCAAATATATTTCTAAGGAAGTTTTACTTATAAGGGAGGTAGTTCTTCACTAAACTCCTTCTCTATGATTACATCATTTGGTATCAGAGTAGGTTTAGCTTCAAAAGTGTACAAATTCTTTTAAAGGAGAGATGTCACAATGAAAAATAGAAAGATCGTGTGGTTAGGGACCTCAACCAATGAATATAGTTGAAAAACTTAGAGGAATAACCACCAAACTAGATGCAACTGATACTAATCAAAGAAGAAACATTCATATTGAAGAGGTTAGTGATAATGAAGAGAAGGAGACTGGCCACCTAGAAGCTCAAGATGAGCAGCAAGGATAAGAACTAGAGAAGTGATTGATTTGGGCAATCTCAAGCATAAAAAGTAAATCAAATATGGATACCCCCAATTTTAATGGAAATTTGCATCCAAAAAAATGATAAATGAGATAACAAACATGGAGAGATTATTTGATTATGAATCTATGGAGGATTTAAAGTGGGTCAAATTTACATGCACTCGATTGGATGAACATGCTTTGATTTGGTAGCATCATGTCCAAATAGGAAGACAACAAAAAGGTAAGGATAGAATCCAAAATTAGGATAAGTTTTTAGCTAAATTAAAATCAAAATTTCTACCTATTAATTATCAATTCAGATTGTTTAGAAGACTCCAAAACCTTAATATATGAATTAATTCTATAAATTGAACTTAAGAATAGGTAATACAAAATATGATGAAGAGAAAGTGGCAAGATATATAAATGGACTAATATTGTCCATACAAGATGAAATTGAATCAGAACCATTGAAGAAGAATATTTTATGTGCTCAAGGTAGAGGAAAATTTATTGCAAAGGCAACAATATAATGCTAGAGGAAGAGGATGGTCCTCTTGAGGAAGAGGAAAAAATGATAGTGGAAGAGGACAACAAAGGTAGGAGGGAGAAGCTAGTTTTTATTAGAATAATAGAGAAAATAGATATTTCTTGAAATAAAGAGGAGTTTATGATATACAAATGGGTAGAGCATTCCCTAGAAATTGTTATAGATATGGAGAAGTTGACCATCATTCATTTGAATGTCCAATAGTACAACAAAGCAAAAGTAAAAGAAAGAAAGCTAGAAACCATATTACATAAGCAAACATATAACTTATTGCATCACCAAAGCACATGGAGGAACAAGAACAAGGATAATCCCTTATTATGAAAAGAGTATTTTTGAAACTAGAAAAGGAAGTGCATGAACCTGAGAAAAGAAGGAACCTTTTTAGAGCAATTTGTAAATAAGGAGGCAAACGGTGTAAGGTGATTATGGATAGAAAAAGCATAAACAATTTAGTGTCAATCGAGATGGTAGAGAAATTACACTTGAAAATAATTGAGCATTAGAATATGTACAAAGTGTCATGGTTACAAAATGGACACCAAATTTTGATAACTAAACAATATATGGTGAATTTTCATATTGATTGTTATAAAGACATAGTTCTATGTAATATTTATGGCAACACAAAAGGGTATCCCAAGAGGCACTGACCTTTGTGGGTCATTTTCCCTAAAGGGACAACCCACACTCGAACAAGAGATCACTACTGCTGACCTTTCATTTTTTTTGGTCTCTTATGTTTGGTGAAAAGAAAAAAAATGTTTGTTCACCAAGGGTAGTTTATCAATTTTCCTAAATCTAGTTGAATATATTCAATTTTGCAGACACCTAATGTTTATGCTATCATAATGTATAATATTCAAGGATGCAAATGCAATGCAAATGAATATAAAATGCATCAAATAAAAATAATATCCTATATACATTTTTGGTTCCTTGCTCTATGCCTAATTTCTAAAGGTAAAATTTAAGACAATTTTATTTTTCTTTCAAACAAGAATGCAAGAAAAAATCATGTAGACAAGGAGTTTAACATAATGCAAGTCTATATGAAGATCTCAATTTAAATGCCTAAGTAATGAATATGGTAAACTAATGAAAAGCTAAAGAGGTTCTTTTATTTATTTTTAAATTTTGATGTTTTGCAAAACTATTGTTATTACTTATTCAAAATAAGATGCATCAAATACGCTATACATTCATATAAGGGCTATCCTAAACATGATTTTATCTTTTCATAAATACTAGATCTAGATCAATCATGAAAGTAAAATTATACTTTATCCTTTTTCTTTTTGAAAAGCAAGAGTTCAAAAGAAGATACAGCCAAACAAAACTTATCTTAATGCAAGACTACATACACTTTTTACTTTGATACCTAGAGAAAATTAAGAAAGATAAGTTTGAATCAAAATTTCCTTAAATTTCTCCTCTTAACATGTTTTAAAGTAAGAATTGAGGTATACATAGAGGAAAAATAACAACTAGAAATAGAAATAGAAAGATAAATAGACTTACCTAAATTAGTGGTTGTTGTGAATACGTCACCTACAATGGAATCTACTACCTTCACAAAATTATTGCCTACAACTCCTCTAGATGGTGAATTTGTCATAAACCTATCAAATGAAATAGACTAAAAGGAAGAGTCAGATTTTGGGGGGTTTCCAAGTAACAAGAAATATGAAACTCACTGATTGACACATTCAGGCACCTGATTGATATACACAAAATCAAAATATCTAAAATATGGATGCAACATATACATGTTGTAAATCTATCGCTTGTAAATGTAGTGGATGGAAAATTCACTTTTTATGATTTGAGCAGATAGAAAGAAAAACCAAAACATGAAGAGAAATTATGGATGGCAAAAGTAGATTTCTCATAAGTGGTTAACTAGACAGGAGCCTTAGATTGATCAAATGAAACCTAGAACAAAGGCTATGGCAAGCGAATTTGTTGTCTAAGAAAAAAATTATGAATTCATTCCCTATAGTTAAGTGACATAATTGAGGGTTAAAAAATTATGCAAGCCCAATATTGCAAAAGATAGACATGTGCCACGCAACTTCAGGTAAGTAGGGGATGAAATTGATGGGGATCCTATGACAAAAGCTACGAAAGGTAAATCCATTGCCTAAATAAGGTATAGATGATAAATTTTTTCAAGGATGAAGAAGGTTGAGATGATTCTAGGATGGAATCCAAATTATGGTTACCAAGGGTGAATTCACTGCCTTTATAGGTTTAAGGTGATGAATTTTATCTATGTAGGGAATAGTCATGAAAAGAGGTTAAAGTGGGGTGTCATACATAATTGAGGATGCATAGGAAGGTCCTATCGATATTGTACTATCCTACCCTAAAAGTGGTATGTAAAGAAGAGGAAAACACTCATGCCAAGATGGATTAGTTGAACAAAGAAAAAGTAAAAGAATGGACATATAAATACTAAAAAAAAAATTACTAAAATGAAAGAAAAACAAAATACAATAATAAAAAATCACCCAAGACGAGTTGATCCTTAGTTTTGAATTTTAGCAACACTTTATTATGTGTAGAGTGTTGATGGAAATACCACCTTAAGGGGTCAATTTATAGATATTGGAAGCCACAA
Source organism: Wollemia nobilis (assembly GCA_028583015.1). Lineage (NCBI taxonomy): Eukaryota > Viridiplantae > Streptophyta > Pinopsida > Araucariales > Araucariaceae > Wollemia > Wollemia nobilis. The sequence continues at coordinate 874,462 of JAQPPZ010002816.1, forward strand.
ATGGGAAGGGTTGAGGTGTTAAGCCAAGGTGACATAAGAGATGTTGATTTCTTATTAATTGCCTTTATTGGAAGTCATAGGGGTTTATTGTTAGTTAAGGACGGTTGTTAGAATTTAATTGCTAGTTAGGAGTTTAGATTGATGAGTCAGTTGAGCCTGATTGAGAGTTGTATGGGCTGATGGATGGTAGTAGCAAGGGATTAAGTACCTATGACAAGTAGTTGTAGGTAGGATGGGACATTAGATGCATGTTTGAACGAATCCGCCACCTACAAATTCACCATCAATGTATTCGTTAGCCAACAAATTCGTGCCACTTGACTATTGCATTTCAAATTCCCCGATGGAGCCAAAATTTGGGCAAGAAAAATAAATTTTACAAATTCACCATCTAAGATGGTAAATTTTTTAGTCGATGAATTCACCCCGAGGTAATGAATTTGTTAGATGTTAATCTAGCAATGAAATTTGAGTTTGGGAATATGGATTATGTTGCTTGTTTATTTTATGACTTTATGATGAAATTAGTTTTGGTTAGATGAACCAATTTTGGGTATCTAAAATATTATGTCAATGGATGCATGCCATATTTTGTTGGAGAGACCATGGCAATTTGATAGGAAAGTAGTACATATCAAATGACTAAACACTTATTCAATTTTCAAGGATGGTAAAATTTATGCATTGAGTCCATTGAAGGATAAAAGAGAAGAGGTGGGCAATAGTTCTAAAGTTTGCCTAATCTTCGAAAAATAATTCTTGAAGGAGATGAAGAAGGAGGAAGCATATTTTGCTTTCATTACTAAACCCATGAAATATGAGATAGCAAATATGATGGTCAATATTCCACATAAAGTGAAGGATGAAAGAATATGTTGAGATTCTTTTAGAATAATTACCTAACCGATTGCCACCTATAAGAAGCATTAGTCATCAAATAGATTTTAAATCTAAAGCAATTTTTCAAAATAAGGTAGCCTATAGGATGACATCTATGGAAAATGAAGAGATAAAGAGACAATTCAAAGAGCTATTGGATAATGTGTTGATTAGGAAAAGCTTTAGCCCATGTGCAGTACCAACTATACTAGCACCCAATAAAGATGAAGAATATAAAATGTGCATGAACTCCTAAGCAATCAATAAGATTACAATAAAATATAGGTTTCAATTACCTCGTATGGATGACTTGATGAGTTGTTTGAGTGGATCAGAGTACTTCACAAATATTGATTTGAAGAGTGGTTACCATCAAACTCAAATTAGAGAAGGAAATGAGTGGAAGACTACATTTAAGACCAAAAAAGGCTTGTATAAATGGTTTGTCATGTCATTTGGATTGATTAATGCACCTAAAACTTTTATACAATTGATAAATGAGGTCTTGAATCCTTTTATTGTTAAGTTTGTAGTGGTTTACTTGGATGATATTTTTATATTTAGCAAGATGAATGAAGAAAACCTAATGCACTTGAGGTTAGTCTTGCAAAGGTTGGGGGAACAATTGTTGTTAGTTTGAAAAAGTTTAGTTTTATGAATAAGAAATTGGTAAATATTATTTTTTTCATATATAAGGATGGTTTGCAGGTGGATCCAGCAAAACTCAAGGCTATCATGGAGTGGCCATTGTCGAGTATGTTTGAAACCAGAAGTTTCCATGGTTTGGCCAATTTTTATAGAAAATTCATTAGAAATTTTAGTGGAATATATGCTCCAATCATAGAAACAATGAAGGGCTTTAGACATGAATTCCAATAGATAAACATGGTAGAAAGGTGCTTTCAAATATTGGAGGATAAAATCATAGAGCAGTTAGTTTTGGTATTGCCAGGCTTTAACAAGGTTTTTCGTGTAGATTGTTATGTAAGAAAAACAACCATCCGAGGATTTTAAGACAAGAAGGTAGACCCATCATCTATTTTAGTGAAAATTTAAATGAATTAAAGAGGAAATATTCAATTTATGATTAGGATTTTTATGCCATTGTGCAAGCACTAAATAAGGGGAAGCATTGCCAATTTTTTAAGGAATTTTTGCTATTTAATTTTATTAACAGTCAAGGCAAATTAAACCAAAGACATATGAAATGAGTGGAGTATTTTCAAAGTTACTCATTTTTTTTTGGATCATAGAAGTGGTAGTTCCAATTAGGTAGAAAATATCTTGAGGAGAAGTTTGTTGGTGAATGCAATGAAGCTTGAAGTTATAGGTTTTGATACAATGATAGAGTTTTATGTTGATTATTTACACTTCAAATAAGCTTGGGAAGCATGTAAGAACCCTACTATAGGAAATAGAATACCATGGATGGATTATTTTATCCAAGAAGGATTATTATTCAAGGGATAGTGATTATACAGACCACAGAGCTCAATGAGAGAGAATTTGATATGAGAAAAACATAGTGGACTTGCTAGACATTTTAGAGTAGACAAGACCATGGGATAAATTTTTTACAGTTATTATTGGCCAAGTGATGTAAATCCAGTTGCAAGAGGTCAGAAAAAATGTCTCCCATCACATAAAAACTACAATAAATGGAAAATAAACTGGTAAAATCCCATTCTCATAAAAATTGCAATACATGGAAATAAATCTATAAATACTTTATTTTCTCATTCCTAGATTAACCTCCATTTAACAATGCAATATCAAGGGAATATATATCCCCAAATAAACCCTAAAACAAAACCCTAAAGTTTAAAGCCCTAAAGATTAAAAAAAATTACTATTTTCGGTAAATTATTTTTTCTATCAAAAATTGTCATTTTTAGTAATTACTATTTTTGACAAATTATTTTTTGTCAAAATTTGTCATTTTTAGTAATTACTATTTTTAGCATTTTATTTTCATCAAAAATTCCATTTTTAGTAATTACTATTTTTAGCAAATTGTTTCGTCAAAAATTACCATTTTTAGTAATTCACAAAAAACTCAAATTGACATGAAAATTGACACACAACTTCATAATGCCCATATTAGGCATCCTAGAAAATCTTGACACCTAATTGTGCATAAATAGAAAATTATTTAAAAACTTCTAAAAAATAAAACCCTCTAAAAGATGCTCATGCATCATTCTCCTCTGGTTGAAAAGAACTATGCTCCTGCAAGTTCCTCTGGTCAAACTCTTACAATTTTTTTTTGTCAATATTTTTCCCAACCGTTTGAATCCTAGATCAAATCAATATGATGTTGAATATCCTTTTTTTATGGGAGTAGTCCATCTGGTAACTCCTCTAGAATGACATCTACATACTCTTTTAGCAAATTTATTGGCGTAGGTGGTATTACATCTTTAGTATCCACTTTTTGTGCTGTCAACACATTAAAAAACTAGCTTCATTCTTCCTTGTGAATAATTGCTTAGTTACCAATAGGTTTTTACTCTACCCTTCTTCCTTATGCGGTAACAAGACCACTTTTACTCCATCCTTTCAAAATGTGTAAGTATTCCTTCCCCCATCATGGGTAGCCTTCCTGTCATATTGCCAAGGCCTCCCCAACAATAAGTGACATGCATCCACAGGAATTACATCATACCACACTTCATCCTTGTAGGTATTTTCAATTCAAAACTTAACCAGACACCTCTTATCTATAGTTATCTCATTCCATTTCTTGAACTACGATATGCGATAGGGATACGGGTTCTTATCACATTTTAAGTTAAGTTTCTCAACCGTTTCATTTGAAATCATATTTTCACAATTACCACTATCAATAATTATCTTACATACCTTTCCTCTAGATATGCATCTAGTTCGAAATATATTCATATACAACCAAGAATCATCACCATTGTTATCTTGTGCTTTCTCCTTTCTTGGAATGATCATTATCCTCTTTATTATGAGATTTTCCCCCATGTTTACAACAACTTTTATCTTAGTTTGCTCTTTTGCCTCAACCAGATTAACTCTAGTTTGTTCTCCTAATTTTATTTCTTGTGCAGGATGTGCGGACACTCAAAAGCTTTGTGCCCCTCCTCACCACATCTATAACAGGTATATTGCCTTTGTGGGCCATCCCAATTTCATCCTCCACCATAACCTCCTCATATTTTAAATCCTCCACCTCTCTCATGGTTACTATGACCTTTCTTAGACTCTTATTGTTTTTCTATATTAGAATATTCTCCCTTTGAGGGATTAAATCCACCAAACCCACTAGTTGGATGTGATGATGGCCCTTTCCTCACTTCTCTTCTAAAATTACTCTTTTGTTTCTCTTTCACTTTTAATGAAAACTGATATGCATATTCTACATGATGTATCTAAAGCATACTTAACTCATATTGTATGGCATAACTTAATCCATTCACATACCTTACAACCTCTTGAAGCTCCACTCGAATTGATAACTTGTAGAATTTGTTGGTGTAGTCCTTGATGCTTTGATCCTTTTGTTTGTGGTTCTGTAATCTATGAAACAATGTTTGGGCATAATATTTAGGTAAGAATTTCTCTTTTATTTGTTTTCATTTTATGCGAGACCCTAATATTTTCCTTTCCTTTTCTTTGCCTTTCCTTTTGTAGATTATCCCACCAAATCAACGCATGTCCTTTCAACTTTGTGCACACAAGCTTTACTTTCCTTTCCTTTGAAAGGTCTCTCAACTCAAAGAACATGTCCATGCTATTCAAATAGTCTATCAACTCTTATAGTTTCAACCCTCCTACATACTCAGGGATATCAACTTTGATCCCATCTCTATTTCCTTCCAAGGTCCTAATTAGCTTATCCTCGAAATGATGCTCCTCTGGCTTCCCCTCTGGTTCTTCCTCTACATGAACCTCTGATCTATTGTCTTCTCCCATAATCTCATTATCAAAATCTAGATCTGCAAAATTTTCTAGATGTATTTCCCTCATACGGGCCATCATTCTAGTCAAATGAGAAACTTGTACTTGCAACTCCTACATAAGCCTGTTAACCTAGGCATAACCTCCTCTTCCTCTCTTCATGCTAATTTGTTCTGTGTTATTCCAAATAGAAAAATAAGAATAGCAAAATAAATGTAATCGACAAGATTACCTTCTCTTCCTCAACAAGATCCAACTTGCTCTGATACCAAATTATGTAAATCTAGTTGCAAGATGTCAGAACAAATGTCTCCCATTACATAATAACTGCAATAAATAAAAAATAAACTAGTAAAACCCTCATTCTCATGCAATACATGGAAATAAACTCATAAATGCTTTGTTTTTTTATTCATGTATTCATCTCCCTTTTATAATGCAATACCTAGGGAATATATATCCCCAAAGAAACCATAAAACAAAACCCTAAAGATAAAAAAAAAAATTACTATTTTCGACAAATTATTTTTTCGTCAAAAATTATCATTTTTAGTAATTACTATTTTCGGTAAATTATTTATTCATCAAAAATTACAACTTTTTTTGGTAAAATTAAGGGAAGAGGGTTTTGAAAGGGTCCCAAAACCTTTTACAACTGAAATAAGACAACAAACCAAAACAGTGCACTTCAGAAATTAAATAGAAGAGTACAAAAACTATATTACATCACTAACAAAAATAAAACAGTAACTGCATAAACCGACACCACAAACCACAAGATCCAAAGGGTCAGGAGATCCGAGAAGACCTATGAGAGAGTCGAGGTAGTTCTACAACACAACATCTAACTCCGATATAATCCCATCGGACATTTGAGCCACATCCCAACGATCCCCAGCAGATAACCACTTCCCAAGGTAGGCAGATGAACCAAGGTAGAAATATATTCTTGATTCCTGCTCCCCATTTTCAAAATAATTCTTGCTCCTCATTTTTGAAATAATTCCCGCTTCTTATATTTGAAATAATTCCCGCTCCTATTTTTTGAAATTAATTGGGTATTTAAAAATACCTTCATTAATGAATTAAATGGGGTATTAAAAATACCTTCATTAAGGACCAATAATTAATAAATTGATTGGGTATTTAAAAATACCTTCATTAATGAATTAAATGGGGTATTAAAAATACCTTCATTAAGGACCAATAATTAATAAATTGATTGGGTATTTAAAAATACCTTCATTAATGAATTAAATGGGGTATTTAAAATACCTTCATTAATGACCCATTATTTATAAATTGATTGGGTATTTTTTTTTTTTTGAAAAAAATGAAAAACTTGTATTAATACAAAGAACAATTACAAGCGGGAGAGAACACATCCCAACCAAGAACAGCAAACAGCACATCAAGAGAAGAGCACAAAGGCAACCCAGCACAACACAAAGCAAAGAAGTCAACTGGGCGCGAAAAAATGGCATGTCGTGAGATCGCGACAGTCAACCCCGGCTCCCCCACTGCGGTGCTAACAGTCGTGAAAACGCGACATGTTGCAAAATCGCGACATGTCGCGAAATCGCGACATGTCGCAAAATCGCGACGACAACACCCACCAGCAACCCTTCGACAAAAGTGTCACGAAATCGCGACGAATTCACCATATGGCAACCAGATCGCAAAAGCTTCGCGAAATCGCGACAGTTTTTGCCAATCCGTTGGAAAGCCAAAAATGTCATGATTTCGCGACAGGTTTCCCTTAAGACACCAGACCGCCAAAAGTGTCGCGATATCGCGACGGTTTTACCTTTCGGCGCCCAGTTCTCAAAACTGTCGCGAAATCGCGACGAAATATCCTTTCGGCACCCAGTTCTCAAAACTGTCGCGATATCGCGACGAATTTTCCACTTTGCTCTCCATCTGCAAAAGTGTCGCGATATCGCGACAATTTTACCAGTAAGCATCAAATTGCAAAAACTATCGCGAAATCGCGACAACTTAACCAAGCGCCTTCCCTTAGGGCCGCGATGGTGCGACATGTCGCGAAATCGTGACAAAAACCTGTCAAAGGCCGGGAGGGCACAACCTATCGCGATATCACGACAAAAACCCGGTAAAGGCCGAAAGGGCTCAACCTATCGCGATATCGCGACAGAAACCTTCCTTAGCAAAAAAGCACTGCACATCATTTCAGAAAACGTTCAAGGCCTTATCGAATCTCTGCATCCTCCACAGGCATATCACTGTGCAGCTGCATCCCAACCTCCCTTTCAGCACCCATCTTAGCAAGGAAATCGGCCGCCTTATTGAGATCTCGATTCACATAGACAGGTATCACATCATCTAATTCCCTCCAAAGCTCTTTGATTTGGGAAACTAGGATCCGCAACCTCCAAGATTTCGAGACAAAGTTTCTCATACAATCAAGAGCACCCACCAAAATTTGGGAGTCAGACTCAATAATAATCTTCCTGTGTCCCTTTTTGGCAGCCCAGAAGGAGGCGATTTAATGGCAAAGGCCTCAGCTTCATTGTTTGTGGCACATCCCAGACCTTGCAGTTCCCAATAGAGCAAAGACCCAGCATGATCGCGACACACAACTCCAATTCCAGCACTTCCCGGATTGCCTCTAGCCGCTCCATCAGTATTGATTTTGATCCATCCTTTAGGAGGAGGTTTCCAACTACCACTCACCTGCCTTTGTTGAAAAACAACTCCCTCGTCCAAAGGCTCAGAAGCAGACTGAATTTCCCCCTCGGTATGAATGGCAACCGTTTCCGCTACTTTGCTCCAAATGACTTGCCATATTCCTTCTAGAGAGGAGAAGGTTTCACGAAAAATACGAGAATTTCTCTCCAACCAAACCTGCCACTAGATAAAAAATAAACCAAGCTCCCAGCCAATTCGGAGAGCATTGGATTTAAATATACCTTTCTTCCAGCTTTCCCATATGTTGTTTCGAGACAAGACCCCATTAGCCTGAAGATTAAAGTGGGAGAACCAGCGCTTCCCGGATCACGTCGTGTGAAAGACCATTCAAACATTAGATGATCCGCCGTTTCCTCCTGCTTATGGCATAACACACATTGGGAAGGGCCAATGATGCCTTTGAGTCTGATATTGTCATAGGTGAGAATTCCATTATGCAAAAACTACCAGACAAAGAAGTTCACTTTCGGCCAGCCCTGGGGATGCCATATCTTTCTCCAGTCATGAACCAAAAAAAATGGTGGAGGGGGCTCTGGGAGGATCTCACCATATCCTTCTTTCACAGTATAAACCCCAAGGCTTCCATAGCCCCAGGCCAGTTCATCCTCCTCATCTCTCCCAGTAAGAAACCGTTCTACCAAGATTTTTCCCAAAGTAGGTACCAACTCCGGAGGGATAGGTATTGGCCACTCATCCAGTCGCTTAAACTTTATGATCTTGTAGTCCCCCAATTGACTAGTGTTAAAGTAGCTCTCAATTTGAATCCATACCTTATCTTCTAAAGCAGACCTTGAAGTCTTCTTTTCAGAAAGAGTCTACCCAATCCTTCAGCCAAGATGAGGAAGAGATAAGGAGAGCAAGGATCTCCCTGCCGCAATCCTCGAGAGGCACCAAAAGGAGGCGAGGGAAGTCCCTTGATAAGAACAGAGTATGAAGGCGAAGAAATACGGCTCAAGACCCGGTCTGTCCGATCCGAGAGAAACCAAAGGCAGTCAACATCTTTGCCAAGAAGCCCCACTCCACCCTGTCATAAGCCTTGGACATATTCAGTTTAATGAACATTCCTTTGTTCCCAGTTTGGTGCATTGTATGGATAGCCTCCTAAGCAAGAATCACTCCATCCAAAATTTGCCTCCCTTCAACAAAACCCCCTTGCTTCGGGGAAATTATATTATGTAGAATAGGTTTTAACCTTTCAGCCATAATCTTCGTAATTATTTTATAGATCACATTGCATAAGGCAATAGGTCTAAAATCAGATAAATGAACCCCCCTGCTCCTTTTGGAATTAAAGTAATGAATGTATGATTTAGAGCCTTGAGCATTCTTTTATTGGTTCTGGACTCCTCAGAGACAGCCATAACATCTTCCTCAAGGGAATCCCAAAAGGCCTGGAAGAACTCAATAGGGAAGCCATCAGGACCAGGCGATTTACCAGTACTCATCCCAAAGACCACCTTCTTAAGTTCATCTTTATCTATAGGTCTAAGTAGAGCCTGGTTTTCTTCAGGAGAGATTAAAGAAGGAATGACAGCAATAACTTCATCTTGGGCTGCCCCATCTTGCTCCATGCTTTCCGTAAAGAGTTTTGAGAAATATTCCATTGAGTGGGAGTGCATACCAGGAAGAGTGTCAAAAGAGTATCCATTCTCATCTTGAAGGAAATCCATAGTATTCATTTGTCTCCTAGCACAGCGAAGAGCACTGAAAAATTTTGTATTTCTGTCTCCTTCTAATAACCAAGTATTTCTTGCTCTCTGTTTCCAGTAAATCTCTTCTTGGTTATCAATATCCTCAACCGCTTTGCGCAAAGCATCATCCTCGGATTTAAGGTGCTTGAAGATGTTTCCTTCCCTGAAATGTTTTTGCACCTCATCCCATCTGGCCAACAAGGGGGCCCGTTGGAGTTGGAAGTCTGATTTGTTAGTTTGCCTCCACTGTTTCAATTTACACTTGACAAATTGAAGCTGTTTGTGAAATTTGAACATTGCAGTCCCAAAAGGTGGGCGGCCATCTTCCCACCACTGAGGAATTTTTCTTCGGAGATCTTCTTTTTGCAACCAAAAATTTTCAAATTTAAAAGGTTTATGGTACTGCCCTGTCCTAGCCCCTCCCTCCAGAACAATGGGAAAGTGGTCTGAAACTGGGCCTTCCAAAATCTAAAATTTAATATTCCATTTCACAAATGCTTCCTCCGAGACCAGAAACCGGTCTAGTTTTACCTTCCTACTATGTGGCTCTCTTCTCTTATTAGTCCACGTAAAATAAGTACCAGGACCTTTGATATCAACAAGGTGAAAGGCCTGGACTTGAGCAATCAGAAGCCTATCCCCTGGATCCAAAACTGGGAAACCACCTTCCTGATCACTGGCAGATAATTTGGCATTAAAATCCCCAGCAACAATCCAATCGCAATCTTCCTGGGAGGATCTCATTGAATGAACAACATTCCATTGAAGCCGCTGGCCATCAATGCTTTGAGCCCCATAGAAGTTTGTAATTAAAACCTGTTCAGTGTAACAATATTCTTAAAGAGAGATGTGAGAACCCCCTCCAAGCTGTATGTTCTATTGCTATCCACACCAGAGGATTCCACAGAGTAACAATTCCCCCCGAAGCTCCTTGGGCCACCACATCCATATATCCAGCGCCCCTCCATATTCTACTAGCAATTTTACACATAAGATCTGAAGACATTTTTGTTTCCTGAAGGAGCAAAAAGTCTGTTTTGTGTCTTCCTAAAAGTCTTTGAACAGCAGATTGATGGGTTCTATTGTTTAAACCCCTTACATTCCAGGATTGTATAATCATTGGAAACCTTGGGAGCAATATGAGTCAATTGTTCTCACCTATCCTCCATTGATCGGCTTGTCCCCTTGCGCTACTATTAGATCCTTATTGGATTTTCTACCAACTCCTTGGGAATTACTATTCTTAGACCTCTTTTCCACCTGGGTGATCCCCAACGCTGGTCTTTCTCTGTTCTTTTCTGCACTTCCCATGTGGACATCCTTAATAACTGGTTGTGCAGGGGAATGAATTACCATAGCCCCTAGGTTCTCTGACTGCAAAGTCTCAGGGGTTTCAATCACCTGTTCTAAGACAGGAGTAGATGATAGAGGAGCATGAGAGTGGGTGTTAGAATCCCCATCATTCCCAACCACTCCTTCCATGACTTGGTCTTCTTGGTCTACAAGGGATTTGAATATTTCATATCGATTGGTTGGCTTGGTTTGGGTCTGCTCTTTGCCATTTCTCTTTTTGTTTTTCCTCCGCTTCTGCTGTTCAAAGCCATATTTCTGGGCATCAGAACCCTGGGGGATATTGAGGGGTTCTTTGACCGAAGTGAACTTACCCTCTCTGGGGCGATTTGACGCTCCCGACGGAGCTTCCGCTTTTGTGGTCAGGCTATTTGGGCAGAACCTAGCCAAATGGCCATGCTTATGGCAGACTCTGCATCTGAAAGGTAAGGCTTCATAGTCTAGCTGCTGTATCCAGGTTAGTCCTGCCAACTCCAATTCCACCTCGGCTGGAAGTGGCTGGCTAATGTCCATTTCTACACATATTCTAGCAAAGACAACAGTATTTCCTTCCATGGTATCTCTTGAAACTCCCAAAAATCTACCTAGAGAATTACCAATCAACTCAAGGATTTGCTCACCCCAAAACTCCATTGGGAGAGCATACAGTCGTATCCAGACCGGGATAGCCGTGGGCTCAATGCGAGGGTCAAAACCCACTCTCCACTGTTGGACAAATAATCCAGCCGGGCCGTGGCTCCTCTTCTCTGATTCAAATGCTATGTTTCTATCTGCTAGAGAAGAGAAACTAATAATAAAATACCCATTGCTTATAGGCCATAGAGAGTACTCACCAATGGGCTCCCAGTTCTGTCTCACCCAGGTGTGTAGAAAGTTCAGAGTGGGCCGAATACCCATGAATTTGCAGATCAGATCATGGGTAGCACGATATATAATCGTATCCTCAACCAGTTTTGGTTCTATGACAATCTTTGGCCTGGACGCAGATTGTGGAAGGCAGTCGTTAACTCTGTTAGCAGATAAACCCTTTCCAGCATTCTTAAATAACATTTGATAAACACTGCGTTGAGCTTCATCGGAAGAAGATGCAAGGTTTTCTTTTAATTTATCAGCATATGAGCTTTTCTGCCCATCGAAAGATCTTGGAGGAGACCCCATTGGGCCCTCCCAAGGCAATGAGCAGTCCTTCAAAGAGGTGTAGAATCAATCCACAGGAGGATCTGGAAGAGACTTCCAACCAGAGACCCTGGAGTTTCGCCCGGTGCTTGCACAGACGCTTTCCCGCCAAAACGCCAGAGCTCGTTCAACTTTCAATCTGAAATGTCCTTTTGCGTATAAGGCTCAATTGATTGGGTATTTTAAAAATACCTTCATTAATGAATTAAATGGGGTATTTAAAAATACCTTCATTAATGACCATTGATTAATAAATTGATTGGGTATTTAAAAATACCTTCATAAATGAATAAACTTGGTATTTAAAATACCGTTCCCATCCAGGAATACAAGTAAGGAAAAGACAAACCACATAACTGGCAAAGAGATACAACTGTCCCACCTCTTTAAAAACTACACCAAATCTTCTAACCAAGCGAACTACCACCACCCGAGACCAATTAACCAACATCAAAATGAGCATAGTTGATGAGGTCCTGTGGAAAGTTCCCTTGCCATAACCTATATCCATGAAGATTCACTCCAATATTCACCATCACGTCAGTAGCAACATTTCACTCCCTGAGCGTGTGACAAATTTGAACATCTTCCAACTCTCGATACAACTTTACTCCTTCATCAATTAGATTGGTGACCTTCCAACTAACATGGCACACTCCAATAAGCATATTAATAATGTTGCGAGAATCGCCCTCAATAACAACTTTCTTAAAATTGAATTTGTTAAGCAAGGTAATCCCGAGGTAAGCCACCCTTGCCTTTGCCACCTGCAAAGAATTTACACCCAAAGAATCAGCATATGCTAGAAAAATATTTCCATAATGGTCCTGGATAACGCCATGGTCCCGGATAACGCCACTCGAGCCTGCCTTCCCCGTTCTTCCCTTTGTTGCCCCATAAAAATTTAATTTTTGATGTAGAAATAACATGGCCATCCAGTCTAGAAAGATTCCAAAATAAAATGAGACCCCTAGAAGAGCCCATTGATTCACTGGTCACAAAGCTAGAACCTTTCCATACAACATTGTGAACAGCCTGCCATGAAGAGGCTTCCAACTTCGATTCTTGAATACAAAGGATATCCAGAGAATTATCCTTTCGAAAAGATGCAAGCATCCTATGCTTAGAGGAGTTATTAAGTCCTCTAACATTCCAAGAACAAATTTTCATTGGAATTAAAAGGACAATTTTTTACCCACCCCCTCTTGGGGATGCCAACAAATCACTCTCCTTCATGATTTTCTTGTCGGCTTTTTTGCTAAGAAAAAACAATATTTCCCCATTGTTGGTCCCCAAAACTTCCAACGATCTATTTCTTCCAGCCTTACTTGGAGGACGACCAGGCTTTCTTGCCACCCCTAGATCCATCTTCCTGCATTGAATTCTAGTCTTGGGTCCGAGAAACCCTCCCTCCGTTGCCACACTTGGAGATACTTAACTATGACTCTCACTTGGGCCAGACACCCTAATTTTCAATAAGGAAGACTTAAGGCAAACCTCTCTGGACGAGGGAAGATTCACCTCCCCCTCAACGCCTTCACTAATCTACCCTTCCTCAAGACATTCAAAGGAATTCGATAATGGTAGCTCAACCGCAAAGCTGAAAGGATCAAAATGAGGGGCATCTCCTCCAATAATAGGGGCCAAAACCGGGGAGGATATCTTACCTGTACTTGGCACCTTCTTATCCGAGATAGGATATTTTAGCACTGGTTGCTCAAAGCACACTATCTCCTTCCCTTTGCTATTCCCCGTTTGCTTTTTTTTGCCACATCCCTCTCTTCTCAAAGGGAATATGGAACGATACCAGCTTTTCCCCTAGCGACTTCTATTCGCCCTACTGACCATCCATCATATTTTGGGGTTTCTGACCACCCTGCACCTTCTGCCCCTTCTATCATTGAGGACAAATATTCTGGTGGTGACCCCCCATTCTGCACAACCTACAGGCCTGGGGTTTATTTTTGTACATCACGACTTGCTTCCATGACCCCACTTGAGAAACCAACTCAACCAAGGAAGGCAAATTTCTCTCAATATCCACCATAACGCACATGCAAACATATTGCCTCCGGTCAGGTGACAAAGTAGTTTTATCAAAAGAAACGAAGTCCCCTATGGGACTAGCCACTACTTTGAACACCGATTCATGCCATAAATAGGTCAGGAATTCTGGCAACCGCACCCACACAAGAACTAGATTGACCCTCTACATTGCTGGGTTAAAATCATGGCCCCACTTTCTCAAAAATAACCTCGTGTTTCCATAAAACCATGGGCCCCCATCCAAAATTCTGCAAGCATCCTCCTCACAAGACAACCGAATGAGGAAATTTTTTTGGGTAATGTGGCCAGCTCCAAAGACCCCCATGGTTTCCATCGTGATTGAGCCCACCGTTTGAGAACATCCAAAGGTGGTCTACCCCCTACCACTTTTCCAACCAGATCTTATGAACCTTTTTTAAGAGTCTAGTCACCGTGATATTCGAAATGCGAATCTAGCCTAGATTCGAGAAAACCTTGCAAGGGTCAAACACCTCACCATAGGACATCCCTGCCACCACCTGAGCAAAGGATGGTACCACGACAGGAGGTTGTTGCACCACCTTCTTCCTTCCCACAAATTTCTCCATCACCTCTGCCCTCATCTTGGTTCCAACCTCTCCATAAACCTTGGACCCAAACTCGCCTTTCTAGAAGATATATTCCAACACCAGCTCCTTCGGCTCCCATGCCTCAACCTCACTCCTTGAATTATTCACAAAAATCCCAAAGTACCACATCTTATTTCAAAGTTTCTCCCTCTGTTATGGTCACCAACACCACCAAAACCATAACCTGAACTAGACCCAACATCGTATCCCGAACCAGATCTGAAGCTGTCGTTGTAACCACTTCCCGAACCATATCCAGATCCGTTGTCGTAACCACTTCCTGAACCAGATCTAGAGCCGCTGTCGTAACCACTTCCCAAACCAGATCCGGAGCCGCTACCGTAACCACTTCCTGAACCAGATCTGGAGCCGTTGTCATAACCTCTCTTTTTTAAAATTACCATTTTTAGTAATTACTATTTTCGGAAATTTATTTTTCATCAAAAATTGTCAATTTTAGTAATTACTATTTTCGAAAAATTGTTGTTTCGTCAAAAATTGCCATTTTTAGTAATTCACAAAAAAAACTCGGATTGACATGCAAATTGACACACAACTTCATAACACCCATATTAGGCATCCTAGAAAATATTGACACCTAATCATGCATAAATAAAAAATTATTTAAAAACTTCTAAAAAAACACCCTTTGAAAGATGTTCCTGCATCACCAAGAATGAGCACAAATGTAAGAAAGTTCATGTAGGGTGTCAAATTTTCCAACATGCATAGGGGAGAAGCCAAAACATTTGGTTGTATCAACCACTACCAACACTAGAAAGGCCACAGGAGAACATAAGTATGGACATTGTCCTTGGATTACCTTTAGTACAAAGAGGTAATGATTCCATTTTTGTTGTTATCGATAGATTTTCAAAGATGGCATATTTCATATCTTGTTGGAAAATGAACGATGCTACTAATATTGTTGATTTTTTCATTCAAGAAGTTATAAGGCTGCATTGTTTTCCAAAAAAAAATTGTTGAATAGAGATGTTAAGTTTGTAGGCCACTTTTGGTGTACTTTGTGGAAAAATTTGGACATAAAATTGAGTTTTAGTTTAGCTTATCACCCATAAACGAATGGAAAAACTAAATTTGTGAACAAAAGCCTTGGAAATTTATTGAGGTGCTTAGTTGGTAAGAAACAAAAATTATGGGATACCATACTAGCACAGTAAGAGTTTGCATATAACAATTGGATAAACAGAAGCACAACCAAGAGTTGATTCTAAATAGTGTGTGGAATATGTCCAAGAGGAGTAGATGAGCTATGGATTATGACTGATATGCAAAGACCTAGTGCTATATTAGAAGATTTTGCTAATTACATGCATGATTTACATCAAGAAGTAAAGGTTGATTTAGAAAAGAGTGCCATAAAAAAAAGCAACATGTCAATCTCAAGTGAAGGATACAAGAATTTTAGGTGGAAGACTTAGTTTTGGCACATTCACAAAAGGAAATATTTCCAAAGGGTACTTACAACAAGCTCAATTGGAAGAAGATTGGACCTTGTAAGGTCTTGAAGAAATTTGTAGCAAATACCTACGAAATTGAACTCTCGAAAGGAGTGGATGTCCCACAAATTATTAATGTCACAGATTTGCATCCCTATTGTAACAAATACATAGGCAGTACTAAAGGCATCACCATTAATTTATTGATGAAAGAATGAATAATACAATTATCGAAAAAGGAACAAGATGAAATAGTGGTAGTATTATATGGAACAACATTTATTCCAACCAAATTACACCTCCAAATTGCTAAGAAGCTCCTAGTCCATAAAGCCAATAACAAAGGACACTTCTTGAGGAGAATCCAATGGATTTGCAACAGATTCAAACCAGAGAGGAGATTTTGCTACATGGTTTGCTAAAATAAAGCCATTGGGTCCCAAATTACAATTATTCCTATGGCAAAACATGCATAGATCTCCAAAGCTCTCATTAGAACCAAAATGAGGGGAGTTGGTAGTGCTAATGTTGAGTAGGGTTAATGCGTGTGCATCCACTGTTGATGAGAAGTTATCTTCCTCCTCTTCATATTTTTCTTCCTCTTTGTCATTGTCCTCAATAATGAGGCTTTCTTCCAATTCCATGTCATTCAATTTTGACATGTCAAAAACCATCTTGGCAAATAACTCTTTTGCCATTTATGCTAGTTCCTACATCAAGAGAGTTTGAAGGTACTCTCAGTTAGGCAACATGGTGGATGTAAGCAACACATAGTAGGGTTGAAATGCTCTGATACCAATATGGCATATGGAATTTGGGTTCAAAATCCATATCATAGTAATAGATTCTAAAGTGGCCAAGAGAACAAGAGGTAAAGTATATTATGAGTATCTAGTCAATGAAAGAATCAGGTTGTTGAAGCAATGACATAAATGAATGCTTTCAATATTGCTAAGTATGGCATCTCAATTCCAAATTTTGAGGAATGTAAT
Source organism: Wollemia nobilis (assembly GCA_028583015.1). Lineage (NCBI taxonomy): Eukaryota > Viridiplantae > Streptophyta > Pinopsida > Araucariales > Araucariaceae > Wollemia > Wollemia nobilis. Next base: position 891,300 of record JAQPPZ010002816.1, read on the forward strand.
TAAGCTTTTGCTCATGAAACATTTCCTCTTACTCAACAAGTATGATGTGGTAACATCCAACCTTTAAGGTTTATTAAATAACTTATTAAATAATGGTTGGAAAATTATTTGGATAACTGCCATGTTTTGCATATAAAGGAGGAAGAGGAAGTGGAAACATTTTGTGCATAGAAGAATAAGAGGAAGTGGAAACATTTTGTGCATAGAAGAATAAGAGGAAATGGATGATAAGTCTAGAAGAATTATATGAAAGAAGGGAGAAAAACACAGAAAGGGCCTACATAAATGTGTTTAAGAGTAGGGATGATTGTATGAATTTTGAATTAAAATAATGTGCAGGCGATGGTTATAAACAATTAAAAACATCATATTCCACTCTAATATATTTTCTACATGTATATTGAATGGTGAATGCATTGTGTTATTGGGTTTCCATGTTGTGGAATACAATTGTATGTGCAAGATTACAAGACTGCAAAAGAAGATAGAGTGTAGTTGTAGCTCGAGCAAAGGTGTTATTCCAGTGTGTGAAAGATAGTTGTAATAGAGTTGTTGTTTGAAGAAAGAACCCGATCTTGTTCTAGTAAGAACTAAGACACTGTTCAAGTGTGGGAGTGAACATTGTTCAAAGGGAAGCACCATTTAAATGAAAATATGGGCATTGGGGTCATTCAAATGAGGAACGTGTGATTATTGTTCTTATAAAAATTAAGAGTGCCATTCAAATACAACACGGTTTAGGTGAAGAATTAATCATTGTTCAAGTGAAGGTTCAGAGCACCATTCAATGGGGAAACATTGTCATTCAAAGCAATAATTGTTCAAATAAACCAATAAGTAAGAACTATCATTCAAGTGGATGTTGCATCGTGTTGTTCAAGTGACTATTGGTGTGGTTTAAGTGGATAAATAATAGCATACGATTGCCCACCATTCGAACCTTGATCAATTGACTGACATTCAAATTTGTTTCTAAGAAAGTTTTTTTAAGGGAGGTAATTCTTCATTAAATTCTCTCTTTGTGGATGCATCACTTTTGCTATCTTCGAGTAGAAAAGACCATAATCTTAGTTTTGTTAATGTTTACTTGTGTCCCAACTTCTTTACAAAAATTCTTTAAAGCCTTTAAATATTCTTTTAAACTCTTGAGCATCTTGTTGATCAAGATATGGTCATTAGCATAGAAGAGAAGTTTCACTACATAACTAGCCAATTATATTCCCTCTCCTCCCATCCTTTCCAACCATTCCTCCAAATTTTCAATGTTAAGGCCAAATAAAGTATGTGATAATTGACAACCTTGTTTCACCATGATACCACTCCTAAAATACTTTGATATTTCTTCTAGATTTTTTATTTTGCTACCACTTGCTCGTAAAATTTGTGTACAACCAATTTATTTCATTTTTTTCCATAATTTACTTCTATGTACTTTGTCAAAAGTCTTTTTAGTTCCCATTAAACAATAATAAACTTCTCCTTTTTCATTTTATATCCTCTCTATTAGGTGCCTTAAAGTAATGTAATGATTAATTGTTGGATTGTTTGGTTTAAACCTTGCTTGCTCTATTGTCCTTTTTCCTTGATTTTCTACTCACTTACTAATTTTGCTTTCTACTATGTTACAAATCAATTTTGCAAAAAGAGGATTAGTTATGATAGCATGATAATTTGACGGATTGTTGGTGTCTACATTTTTATGCAAAGGATATGACTAGGTTGGTCATTCATTCCAATGGAAAGCCTCTTTAATGTTGTCATTCAAAATATTTTGGATGTGTGGTGCTAAGATGTTGACCCCACATTTGAGATTTTTAGCCTGTATACCATCTATATCCCAAGCTTTACCTATTGCTTATTTCTTAATGCCTCCACATATTTCACAAAGACGTACATGAATTGTTTTAATTGTGTTAATTATGAATTGTGTTAATTACAAACATTTTGCTTGTAATATATATATATATATATATATAAATATATATATATATATATATATCTTTTGCTTTATTGTAGTTCTTTTCAAAATTGTCTTGAATTATTCTTTGCCAAATACATCAACTATATATATATATATATATATATATATCTTTTGCTTTATTGTAGTTCTTTTCAAAATTGTCTTGAATTATTCTTTGCCAAATACATCAACTCATTTTGCCTTAATATTATACATATATATAACTTTTATTAGCTATTTATATATCTTGCTATTTATTTATTTTTACTTAATTCTTTTAAGGTTTTTTTAATGTTTTGTATTCTTTATCATACCATAGCTTTGTAGGAAGCTTTCATTGTTAAGATTTTATTTTTTTTACAAAAATCCAACACTTCTCAAAATTATATCTAACAATTTATGGTTATCAAACGTATAGATATAAAAATAACTATTTTTATTTTTTTACACAATCTACTTAAATAATATTTAATGTTTTTTCTTTTATAAAGGGGGCAACACAACGGTTCAGGATTTGGTTTTTTTCAAGGAGTCCGAGGTTCAAACCACGAGGTGGGCGAGTGGGTGAGGGGATGGGTGTATGATGGTTGTGTGTTAAAATTCTTATTGATAAGCATAGCTCTCGACTTTATAAATCATAGTTAGAGGTGGGCGAGGGAAATGGGTGTATGATGGTTGTGTGCTAAAATTCCTATTGATAAGCATAGCTCTCGACTTTATAAATCATAGTTAGAAGAGACTGCTCATAGAAATTTCTCATACTAACCAAATTAAAAAAAATTACTATCGCTAAAAAAAACCTCTATAATCCTTAATTATTTAAATAAAATCAAAGGCAATATATCCCTCATTTTCAGCCACACTATCAAAGTTTTCAATGGAATACTCAACTTTTGTGTTTAGAATTTCTAACGTTGGAAGAAGACTTAATCATAAAGCCATCATAGTTCCATCAAAGTCAAACCCACGGGGAGGTGTGATTTTAAGCCCCACCTTCAACTAATAAACCTCTTCCAAGTGATGTCATCACGTGTTATGTATTATTTGTGTGTCCTCACAAGAGACAGAAACAAAAAAATATATATGATAATAAAAAGGAAAATTTGGATGTGTTCTCAGGAGTCGTAAGGTTATAATTTTCCACATTCGTCGTACGTATTAGCGTGTGGCCGCCTTAAACACGTGGGCCATTTCTATCTATAGTGGAGTCACTTTGAAAGACAAGTTTTGACTAGGGATGGATTCTTATATCTAGGTACAATGTATGTGTGAAAGAAGATTTAATGTTTGGGTTAGTAATTTATTAAATTTAAAAAGGATACAATTATAAAGAATTAAATAACAATTAAATTATAAATAATTTTAAAATTAGAACATCAATTTCATATGAGATTTTTTTGGGTACTTTTTCACTATAAGCAGAAAAGTTATGATAAAGTTATTAAGATATTTAGAGAAAATACAAAGAATGGAAGATAGCAGGTTGCCAATACACGCAATCAGAGAAACAATGAATAGAAGAAAAGACATATGGATGAAACAAAACAAAAAATGGATGGACAAATGGAGCATTGGATTTCATGAGGTCTTTAACTCGAGTAAAGAAATTAAATAGTATGTGATGGAAAAATTTAGACTTGTCAGTAGACTAAAAATTTAGAAAGAAAAAATAGTTATACATCAACAAGTTCAACCCAAACTATGAATAACTAAAAGAAGTACATAGATGCAAAGATCAAATGGAACAAAAAAATGCTTATAGCCTAATTACGATCAAATTCACACCATGTTAGATGCAAAATTAGAAGATGGACAATTCCTCAAGAGGCATGGTTAGAACGAAAATGTGTCTTTAACACAATAGTAGTGGAGAGTGGAAAATATTTTTTAATGGAATATGAAGTGTACAAGGACATTGGAATTACATATGTGGACAGTCTAAAAGTAAACTCACTAATGAAACTTTTGAAGAATTGAGAATGAAAAATAGGGAAACTTCTCATCAAAATCAACAACAAAAGAAACATACTCTAAAATATGATAAGAGAATGTTGAGTTTTTTTTACTTTGATGAACAAATTTCTTTCTTAGATGTTGTCAAACTTTGAAACCCTGAATACAAAGTTCAAGGTTTGAAACTAAAAGGAAGTAGGTTGTACACCATCCCCATCTTGTATTAAAACTCTTGGTCCTATAGATTGGTTTAGTCTTGTAGATGTAATTAAAATTATTACATTTATCTATTTCATTATTTTTATATATATATTTCAATTGGGTATACATAATTGAAACGAGCCCCACCCCATATTACATCATCATCATATAGTGGTATTACAAAAAAGCTTGGATATTATCCATGTATCGCTTGGCAATATTTGAACCTTGGTCTCCTATTTAAATATTGAGGAATCTAACCGATTGAGCTAATGCCACTTGATAACAATTATATATATATATATATATATATATATATTTTATATATATATAATTTGATAAGGTTTGAATTTTAGTTTTTTTCTTAAAAAAAAAATCAATAATATTTTATAAAATCTTATCTTTACTTAACATACACTTTAATTAAATAAAAAATTACATCATAAATTTAAATTATACTTAATTAATAAAAATTATTTTTGCGAAGGATTAGGGCATTTTTTCTAAAAAATATCTCATCTTTTAGGAGCCATATCTTCGCGAAGGGTTATCCGATTCAACTGATTCTTGGACCAACTTGTGCAGAATTTGAATAGCTTTAAAATGAGTGGTCATATGAAGGAATCCGAGCAATATTGAGGGAGATACGACCCTATGAAGTCAACCATCTGGAACAAGGGCAATGACAATTTTTCAAGTCATGAAAAACAAAATTGCAAATATTTGTCAGCTAGGGTTCGGATGATGGGAGGAGCAATGAAGGGCTAGGACTTTAGTGAGGCAAGACATTCTATCTAGGCATATAATTTTTTAGCTAAGTTTCTTTTTCCCTTCTTTATCTTAGAAATTTTGCATGCAAATTATTATAATTTTTTTATCAAATATTATATTTGCTATAGGATATTCTGGTAAATTTCAATAGATTTTGAGTTTTAGTTTCCTTTCCATGGACTGATTTATAGCTAAATCCTTAGAATCATCTCTAGTGGTAGAGGTTAGTGAGCGCACCATAGAGGATCGATCCTTGTTGCTCCAAGATAGGGTAGTTTTTGGTAAATTTAATGGGTATTGGCCAAGGGCTTTAGCCTTGAGAAAATGGATTGATAGGAGTTGGAAGTCTCTAGGAGTGATTCTATCCTTTCTTCCCAAAGGTTTCTTCCTAGCCATTTTTTGTTCTAGGGAAGAAAGAGATAGAATCCTAAAAGGGGGTCCTTGGTTTATGGGAAGAGCAGGACTCTTCCTTACCCGTTGGTATGAAGGCTTTTCACCTGAAAATGTAAATCTATCCCTAGTACCAGTTTGGGTTAGGATGTATGGGTTGCCCATTGAATTTTGGGAAATAGATACCTTCAAGGCAATAGGCAACACTCTAGGAGAATTCCTTGAGATTTTAGATACTACGAAAGATGGATTCTTGGCTATTTATGCTCAAATATTGGTCATGATTGATATAAGTAAAGCTTTACTAGAATCAATCATTCTTAAGTATGGGGATAAGATGTGGACCCAAACCATAGATTATGAAAACATATCTTTTAGATGTAGAAGATGTCATGAGGTGGGGCATATTGAGAGATCATGCCCTAAGAAGAGCCCAACAAAATCATATGTAGAAAATTGTAAGAGAAACTTACAAATGGATATGGATGAAGATGGTTTTCAACTTCCAAAAAATAGATCTAGAAAAATGAAAGCAAATAAATAGTGGAGACCAGTAAGGAAGGATATTGGAAGAAATACCAACTCTTTTGAGGCTTTAGCCTATGAAGAAAAAGTAGATCAAAACTTAGAGGACACAGTACAACAAGTTCAACATATTAACAAGGAACCATCTATTCAGTATGATCCTGATTTAGGGATAAACATTCTCGATGAACCTAAGGAATGTGTCTCATCAGATTTTGAAGACTCTCTTGAAGTACCATGCACCATTCAGGAGAAAAAAATTGGTAAAGAAAATGTAGTTTTAGATGTTAATACCTCTACCATTAATAAGGAAATACCAAAAAATGAGTAGGACAAGTCAAAAGCTTCTGTAGTAGAGCCAAGAGAGGATAAATCTGATGAAAAATAAAGTTGTGAAAGAATATTGAGGAATAGAATAATAAGACCTACTCCTGATACAGGCAAGGCAAAAAGAGGAAAACCCTCAAATTATCAAGCAAGATCCAGGGAAGCAAGAGCAAACATAGAGAAAGGAACACAAACTAAGTTGGTTGAACTTCTCTTTACCAAACAACAAAATGATATTGGTAATTCGTAGGTGGGGCCAATAGCCCCTAATGAGACATGATTATCATCTCATGGAATATAAGGGGTGCTAATGCCCCCTCAAAGCAGAGGTGTATCAGGGACCTTTGTTTAAGTAATAAGCCTAATATTCTTTGTATCCAAGAAACTAAAATGACAAAAGAAGAAGTTTCAAAAACTATGAAAGCAGTATGGGTGAGATGTGAATGGGATGCTATGGATTCTGAAGGAGCGATAGGAGGAATTCTAACTTGTTGGAATCCTACTAGAACCTCTTGTGTAACCATTCATAAAACTAGGCATTGGATAGCCTCTTTAGTCACATGCTACTTTGCAGATATTTGTTTCATCCTTATCAATGTCTATGGACCTACAACTCAGTCAAGTAGATTAGAAGTTTGGAGTGGGATTGAAGCCTTTATGAGAAGTAAAGACCAAGAAACCTGATTCATGATCATAGGATATTTTAATGCCATAACCAAGTTGGATGAAAAATTTGGGGGAATTAGGAAATTAACCCAAAGTATGAGAGATTTCTTAGCTTTTATTCAAAACAATAATCTATGGGAGGTTGAGTTTGAAGAAGACAACTATACATGGACCAACAATAGGAGAGGCCAAAACCTAATAGCAAAAAATTAGACAGATGCATACTCTCAGATCATTGGCTAGATGAAGGAACTTATGCTAAAATTAATACCTTAACAAGGATTGGTTCAGATCACTGGCCAATAAGAGTTAAAATGGTGGTAAGTGAATTCAAAAAATATCATATTTTAAATATGAGCAGATGTGGGAAGACCATCCTCAATTTGTTGATATGATAGCACAAACATGGAATTCTTTAGGAAACGGTGGGTTGTATGCACTTCCAAAACAAATTAAATCAATGACATCTAGATTAAAAGAATGGAACAAGAACACTTTTGGAAATATTTTTGAGAAGAAAGAAGAACTAAAAGATAAACTTTCAAAATTCCAAAAAGGTGATCATAATAATCCAAGCTCAGAGGAAAGGGAGTTGCTTAGTGAATATCATAATATTTTGAGTAAGGAAGAGAAATTTTGGAGATTAAAATCAAGACAAACTTGGTTAAAGAAGGAGATAAAAATACAAAGTTTTTTCATAGGATGGCTATAGTACAAAGATCAACATCCAAAATTAGTAGAATTAAATCAATAGAAGGGGTTTGGATTGAAGACCAGAGTGAAATTAGAAAAGAGGCAAGGTATTTTTATCAAAATATTCTAGGATTAGAGGAGTTTGAAGTTCTTAATGATAAACTTCTTCAAGAAGTACCTTTAGTTATAACAAATGAAGACAATAGGAAACTGATGGAGCCTATTACTCTAGAAGAAGTTCATTTAGCTCTTTTCTCTTTTAATAAGGATAAATCCCTAGGTCTAGATGGGCTCTCTACAAATTTTTACCAACATAATTGGGATATAGTGAAGGATTCTTTATTGGTGGTAGTGGAACAGTCTAGGGTAAAACAATACATACCTTATAAAATAAATGCAACATATCTTACCCTAATTCCAAAAAAGAAGGATGTTGAATTGTTTGATTCATTTAGACCCATAAGCCTATGTAATATGGCATATAATATTATCTCCAAAGTGATGGTGAATCGATTAAGGCCATTGTTAGACAAAATTATTTTAGAAGAGCAAGGAGGATTTGTGAAAGGGAGATAGATTTTGGATGGGATCATAGTAGCTCATGAAGTTATACATTCAACAACTTCAAGAAAAGAGAAAGCAATGATCTTAAAACTTGATATGAGTAAAGCCTATGATAGGGTTAAATGGGATTTTCTTTTTGCAGTATTAGAAAAGTTTAGATTTGGGAAGAAATGGGTTAGATGGATTAAATCTTGTGTCTCTATAGTTTCATATTCAATGTTGGTCAATGGGTTAGTAATAAAATAATTTAAATCCAAGAGAGGCCTTAGATAGGGAGATCCTCTATCACCATATTTATTCATTATTATGGCAGAGGTTTTGGGTAGGAACTTGAAGAAGGCTAACAAATATGGGCTTATAAGTGAACTTAAGGCTAGTAATAACATCAACAACATCACCCATCAACAGTTTGTAGATGATACAACCCTTTTTAGGAGGGAAAGGATAAATGAGGCCAGAGCTTTGAATAACTTATTAAAGAAATACAAAAGAGCATTAGGAAAAAAAGTTAATAGGAAAAATCCAAAATTTACTTCCTAAACACTCCAACTAAAATCAAAGTAAGAATTTATAGGTTACTTCAAATGGATGAGGTAAATTTACCAACAACTTATCTAGGGATGCAATTATTTGAGGGGGGAATGAGGATATAATTATGGAATCCAGTTATAAATAAAGTTCAGAATAAACTACTGGTATGGAAAGGTAGATGGTTATCATTAGAAAGAAGAGTGTAGCTAATTAATTTAGTCTTACATGTCATTCCTGTTGTAATCACAATGACACTAAGAGGGGGGGTGAATCAGTGTGTTCTTTAAAAAATTCTAAAACAATTAGATTTTAAAACCAGCAACAGTTTAAAGTAGATAAAAGAGATACTAAATGCATCAAGAAAGCATCACACATAACACAACATTTTAACGAGGTTCACCAATGTGGCTAATCCTCAAAAATACTGCTTGGACTACCATCCAAATCCAATCAATGCAAAGCTACAACTTTACATAATCCTTTACCAAGACCAACTGGAAGGAGCACCAACCCCTTAACTTTATCTCGCTTCAACGGAATGGAGCACCAACTCCTATTTTACCAAAGCACCTCATCGGAAAGAGGCACCAACCCCTTAATTTGCCAGACCAATCTGGACTTCAATATTGAATAAAAAATGTTTGACATATACCTTTGTTATTGCAAGAATCTAACTGGTCTACATCACCTTTGCAATCTCTATGCACTCTGCTCTCTCTTGCAGAATCACTTCACACAGTTTGCTGCACTGCTACAGCCAGAATTTGCAATCAACTTTGCCCTTCGCGCTTCTCTGCACACTTTGCTTTCTCTGCGCACACGCTTCGCACACTCTGTGTCGTTTCACATTCTGCTCTTTGCTCAACACGAACTTCACTTTCTCAAACACTATGCTCGCATTCGCACTTTATCTTCACACACCACACTTCAAACTCGAAGTACCCTTGCTTTTATAGAAGAAGTTTTAGGAACAAACCCTAAAAGAATGTCGGTTGAGAAACCCTAGAATTTGTCAGCTGCAAAACCCTAAAATCCGTCGGCCCAGATTTAACTTTGTCGGCCTCAAACTCTTCTTCCACCTTCGTCACTTTCCTGTAGCTTATTGTCGCGAAATAGTAACACATCGGCCCTTTTAATTTAATTTAATATTTTAATTTAAATTTTAATAAAATTTAAACTAAATATTTAAAATTAAATATCTTCATCATCGGGGCATCTTTTTCAACGAAACGAAGAGCCAACTTGGGTTTTAAGAAAAACCCATTTCAAATCTATTATCCGTGATTTTAAATAAAACTTTTTATTTTGACTGCCTTGGTTTTCACAAAAAACCTTTCTGCTTCTTGACATCTCGAGTTCCGAAGACTTCTTCTTCTCATTCCGAATTATGTTTTCTGTTTCGTGCATCTATCATTTAAGGACTCATGATCCGACTAACTTTTGAACTTTATCCTATGCATCCGAGTGACTTCTGAACTTCCTGTCCATTGCATCATTATATCTAACTGACTGTATTGACAACAATGACAATCCTCCTGCAACACCTTGCTCAACACTGAACTCCTATCCATTGTACTTTGGCTGCACCTTGTTGTTCAATAAAATCTTTTCCATTGCATCAATAAATTTGTCTGACTGTGTTGACAACAATGACAATACTGTTTGCTGCACTTTGCTCAACAATTCCAATATATTATATGTCATTGTATACTATGCCAAAATCAATAGAAAAAAGTTTAATCTATATTATGTGATCCTTTTTGTGGTTAGGTTTACATGATAAAAGAAAAATTTCTTTGGTGAAATGGAGCAAGGTGTGTGATGATAAAACTAGGGGAGGTATCAGTTTAAGAGTTCTTATAGATGCAAACTTAGCTCTTAGGGGAAAAGTAATTTGGAGATTGTACAAAGAGAGTCAAAGATAATGAATTCTTCTAAGTATTGTGAGCCTAATGACCCAAGCTTAATATTTACTACATTCTCTCGACCAAATGGTTCTAGACTTTTGAATGGTTTAAAAAATTCTTTTGATCTAAGGATTAAAGGTTTAAGATGGGTGGTGGAAATTGAAGAATTTTTTTTTTTGGATGGATAATTGGTGTTATAAAAAACCACTCAATATAGATCCAGTTTTGAAACCTTGGATGAAATTAATTCAAGATAAATATGGTGATAGGGTTTCAAACAATTGTACAAGGATCAGGAAGGACGATACAAATGAAAATATACAAGACATTTATGCTAGGAGGTAGTTGAGTAGAAATATAACAACTACGATATTCTAAGGGGAGCCAAGGATAAATTGATTTGGGAGTTGAATAGCTTAAGAGAATACACAACAAGAAGTGGATATAATGTAAAATACCAACAAAATAAGAATATAACAAGAATATGGAGAGATATTTGGGATTGCCCAAGAATTTCTAAAGTCAAAATGTTTGTTTGGCTAGTAGGTCAAAGAAGTCCTGGGATAACCTTATGAAAAGGGGTTTTCATGGTCCCTCTCAATGTGTTATTTTTAAAAAGGAGGAGGAGAGTATAGACCATCTCTTGGGACATTGCTTAGTAGTTCAAAAACTATGGCAATATATTCTTAATATTTTTGGTAAATTCATAGTGATGAATAACATAATTGAAGAATGATTAGAGCAATGATAGAGCACTTTTAAAAGTGAGGCTTTGCAGACAATCTGGAATATATCAAAGGATATAATACTTTGGGTTGTATTGCTAGAAAGGAATAGAAGAATATTTAAAGAAAAAAAAAGAAATTTAGAGGTAATAAAATGGAAGATATATTTAGCCATAGAGGAGTCTAATCCAACCCTATCAACTCACCCGGTTCCTAATCTGGAAGTAGAGAGCCTTGATAGATGGAGTCAAGTCATCAAATGGAATTAAGATGTTGGGTATAGTAGAAATAAAAAGAAGGCAAAGAATATAAAGTGGAAATCACAATACGTGGAGTTGGTCAAATTGAAGATTGATGAAGCATTCAACAATTCATTACAATCAATGCCTAATAGACTTCAAGTCAATTAAAATTCATACAAAAAATACAACAAGCTCCAATATCACAACATCCAACATTTCAAGTAACCTATTTGAAATAAGTCAAACAAATTTAAGCCTATTATATCATACCTAAAATAAAGCATAAATAGAAATGCTACAAGTGAAAATATCACAATAATAAAAAATTCTACACACTTCAAATGAGAAAAGTCAAACAACCCTTGATTGCATTAAGACAACATAAAATTTTAGCTTACAAAAGGTAAAATTTGAATATCTAACCCTTTATAACGAGGAATATTCCTCTATTTATAGATATTTCTAAGATAAAATAAAGCTACCTATTATGTACAGTCATGAGAAAATTTGACCAAGCATGATAAATGATGAGTTTGCATCACTCAACATCTTTAGTACATTCAACACATCTTTCATTAGGTGGTTATGATTTGAAGGATCATCAATTATGCTTAGACAAAGTGATTTTCACTTGTTGAGTGTCATTATATTTAAGAAATATTGACTTGTAAGCATGTTAGATATTGTTGATTTTGATGTTATCATCATTGCCAAGAAAATTTGGTCTAGGATGTTGCTCCTCTATCCTACCTTTTGGATTGCTTTTCATGCTTAATGCAAGCCTTTTCACTAGGTCAAAACATTTTGAAGGATGATCTGATTCCACTATAAAAATGTTTTGGCCTATTATTTATTTGTAGAATTTGGCTCAAAGGTTAAATTATTATTGGCTAGGATAGGGTTTTTAGAGTGCTTTTTCTAACATCAATAGGAAATGTTTTTGGCATGCCTCTTTCTTGACTTTTGAATGGTTTTTAGACTTGTAAGAGTAAGAAGTTGTTGACTGGATCTTAGGATTTTGATCTTATGCTAGGTCAAATATTTTTGAAAACATATATTGATGTCACCATAATATTTTTTGGCTAGCTACCTTCCTAGTTTGAACACTCTCTACCCTACAAGATCATCATCTTGTTAGATATTTTTATGTGCCTTACTTATATCAACATAAAAAAGTTTGGATTGCTGAGTTTTATAAGTTTGGCTCTAAAGAATAAGTGCAAGAAAAATGCTTAAGCCTAGAAATGCTCCATTGAGCTCTAAAAGAAATAATTTTAAGAACGATAAGTCAAAAATGTATTTAAGCTTTAGAAGAAAATAATTTGACAAGTGCAACCTCTATGTTTGGACATGCGAATGTAGGCAAAAAAAATTCAAAGGATTCTGACTATAAGATGAATCTTTAAATAGCTTGCAACTTGCCTTGGAGGCTAAAAAAATCTATGAGATTCCTTGGGGGTGGTATGTTTGTAATAGATGATATTTTTTAGGATCTAATTTGATCCTATAGTGGGATACAATGAATCTTGATATCTTACTGGATGTCACTCCAAAGATACACCTTTATGGCTTTAACCAAACTTTATATTCTTGCAATCACTTAAATATACGATGTACGTCATGAACATGATCTTCATGCTTTAGGGAATGCTCTAAGAGGTCATATACATAGTCTTCTATAATTTCATGCATCAAGTCATGAAAAATATGTTAGAAATGTTGAGTTTTCATTGATGTCAAAGGCAAAATTGAAAGGATGATTTAATTATAAGTAATATCATGAGTTTGGATAATATCACATTTGGGAAAATTATTCAATGCAAATATTATAAATACAAATGAAGGTTTAATATTTAATATTATTATCTCATCGGACTGAATGCTTGTCCCTTTCCTGGTGCTTTCAGTGACGTAAAAGGTTTAAAATGATTGTGGCATGGTGGTTATAGGGACGAACTGCGCGAAGATATGTGTGGTGGCTTTCGATATAGACAACGCAGAATACTATGGTGGCCATAAAAACTGGACAGCCTACCCGGATTCATGGCGGCTACCGATTCCACCATGCAAATACAAAAAAAATAAAAATTTAATATTATAATATTTAAATATTAGATTTAAATATTATAATATAAAGTGAATTTTAAATATTATTGAAAAGTTAGTGGGCCGACCTTGGGCACCAAAAGCAAGGCAAAGGTTTGCATATTAATATATGTTTGAAATTCATTTCAAGCTCAAACTTCTGCTCAAACTTTTGCTTTGATCAAGGGAGAAGACGAAACTATATTTCAGCATGGCGAACGAAATACCAATTCAAGTAACAGTCAAATATGAAAGTGAGCAACAGTTAGATATGAAAGTGAGCAATAGTTAGTTTTGAAGATACGCATAGGAACAACATTGTTGTGGTTACCCTTTTTGTTTCACATCGAATGCATGACCAGTTTTGAGCTATTAAGGATAAATCATTATTTGAAGGCTTTGAAGGATGATTGCATATAGATTAACACGTAGGAAGCACTATAAGAAAACCGTTTGGGAGATAAGTTGTCATCAGGTTTGAGTCATCAAAGAAATCATTACAAGATCATGAGGAGGAGAACAAGTGAATTATAAATCTAAAGGACAAGCTAGCTGAAGGAGATTTGACAGACGTAATCCGTTGAAAGGATGTCATTCAAGAAATGGTATAAAGGAGTACACTGAACTGTAAAGGATATCACTCAAGAAATAGTAGAAAGGAGGATTGTGCTAAAGGTAAGACAATTTTATTTTGAGTATTTTTGATATACATGACAACAATAGATATCTGAAGCAAAAGAAATGAACGAAAGTTTCATTGAGCATTTTTGAGATACATGATATAAACGGATACCTGAAGCAAAAACAATGAATGAAAGTTTCATTAAGCATATTTGATGTACATGATAGCGCCTATCCCAACAAAGAGAATCAAATTTATTCAAGATAGAGGAGAGCGAAAGATACAAGGAGAAGTAAGTGTAGTTGAGTTTTGGTAGCAACAAATTTTTTAACATAGTCAAACTATGTAGTGGAGTTGGGATATGATATATTTGTTGGTAGTGATATGAGCGGCTGCCTATAGACCCATAGGAGCTTTTGTGTCAGCGAAACCCACACAAATTCTTGAGAATAAGTGTAGAAATATTTATAGTTTTTTTTGGTGCTAAGAAGTCACCAAAGCAAAACAAGAAAAACATGGATGTCAAACCAGCAACAAGGAGTCAGACACGTCATCAAATCGTAACAATTGATTCAAGGTAAATTTGAACTAGTTTTAAGTACAAATAAGCACTGTGAAGCCAAGCATTGGGAAGCAAACCAAACTATTGAACAACTTCGTATCTACAAGTTTGGAAAGTGTAATAGCAGGTTTGAGGTCATGAAAGGGAACTAAGTTTGGTGTAAGTCTAGCACTGGCTACGGAAAGGAACTACGTTTGGTGTATTGACACAAGCTACAAGGGAGACAAACAATAATTGATGATTGTAGATTAAGATGTGGCATAGAGTGGGGGTTACCATCAAAATCATCGCATGACTAGAATATTTTTGTTAACCATCATGAATGAAAGGCATAAGCACGTACATACATGGTAACTTCTTGTGAAATCTATTAGATTGTGTCAAAGGTATGTTAGTGAATGCTTTGACTTGGATGCATTAGTGGCTTTTGGTGGCTTCAAATAGTTTATTCCATGAATGGGATGTATAAGGAATTATTAGATAAATAATATTGAAAAGAGTTAGAAAAGAGTTTGTTGTTTTGAAGTACATGTGGAAATAAGTAAAAGAGTATAGTCTCACACAAATAGAAGGATTGTTTTAAAACAAGTCAAGGTGTCACATAGTGCAAGGATAGAGCAAAAGGATTAATGCACATCTTCACCCAAGCATCCAATTGAAAAGGAAGGACATTTCAACTATCTACAAGAAAAAGGAAAGGTGCACAAGATAGTTACAAATCAGAATTTACAAGATCAATTATCAAGTGCTAGACTAGAGCTACCTTTAAAATGTAATAAATTTAACATGTGGAAGCGACAAACTTAATGAATATGAACATATTGGCCATTTGAAGCTTTCTAAACTAGTGCATATCATCCTCTATATGTTCATGAAGTTAAAATAATTATGGATAGAATATGTCTAAATTGCTTTTAGTTGAAGAAAGAAAACTCAAGAGAAGGGAAAGAGAATTATTGATCAAATTTTGGAGCATACTTGAGTAGTGTTGTTGATCATATTTGGAATCATATTTGAGAAATATTTGTGATCAAATTTGGAAGCATATTTGAGTAGTGTTTGTGATCAAATTTAGGAGCAGATTTGAGCAGTGTTTGTGATCAGATTTAGGAGCAAATTTGAGCAAAGTTTTGGACCAGAATTATGAGCAAAGGTTGGTATCTTCAAAGCTGAGGTTGGTACCTCTAGGGGATTGGTGTCTCCTATGGATTGGTGTCCACAAACTTGTCTAGGGGATTGGTGTCTCCTGTGTATTTGTGTACACAAACTTGTATAAGGGGATTGGTGTCTGTTGTGGATTGGTGTCCATAAAATTATATAGGGGATTGGTGTCTCCTATGGATTGATGTCCACAAACTTATATAGGGAATTGGTGTCTCCTATGTATTTGTGTCCACAAAATTGTATAAGGGAATTGGTGTCTCCTATGGATTGGTTTCCACAAAATTGTATAGGGAATTGGTGTCTCCTCTAGGTTTGTGCCCATGAACTTGTATAGGGTATTGGTGTCTCTTGTGGGTTGGTGCCCACAAAATTTGTTGAAGAAAATATAAGCAATAGTTTATCGTGGTTTTCTCCTGAAAGGGTGTTTCCATGTAAAATCATTGTCTCTTATGTGTATGGAAATTGTACATTGATTTATTATTGCAGATATTGGTTTGAAAAGAAATTTTTTATCTTATACTATTCACCCCCCTCTCAATATAAGCTTGTGTTCTTCAATTGGTATCAAAGCGGGTTCCTTCGTGAAAGCCTAACCACTTGAAGGAAGATATTTTAAGAAAACACATGGCTAAGAAGGTGAAAAAATATGCTCATGTTATCGAAAACCAAGAAAAGAAGAAAGATCTAGAAAATGAAGAGGAAGCCATAGTTGACATAGAAGAGGAACTTATTTTTGCTTTTAAAGAGGTGAAGAGGATTATAAAGAAGAACTCAAGATTGGAGACTCGAGTACAAGAGGATGAGAAGACAAAGGCAAAGCTTTTTAAAGATCTCACCGACCTAAAAGTGAAAATTAAAGAGGCAAAGTGGATTGAAGAAGGTATGGCTGAGCAGTTAAAGGCAAAAGAGTTGGAATGTGAAAAACTGGAACATGAGATTGTATCTCTGAGGAAGGAAGTGGAAGAATCAAATGATAAGCTACATAATTTTGAGAAAAGTAGAAAAACCATGGATGATATCATCAAAGAACAGGGATATTTGATTATAAAGACTAGAATTGGTTTTAAAGGAAGTCAAAAGAAATAAAATGCGGAGTCAAGCTCAAAAGGAACAAAGGTATAAAAGAAAATAATTAAAGAAGAGCCTAAGACCTATGCTAATGTGTTGAGCAGTGGAAGCATCAAAGAGGAAGAAAACAAAACATCATAAATGAATGAATTCCATCATAGAAACAACAATGATAGAACCATGCGACAATATCCTCCAAGGTAATTAGACAGGTTTCAATATTTTTTCCATGGTTATTTTTTCATGTAATCAATTTGGTCATAAAGCTATAAATTGCAAGAGAAATTTCAAATCATTTGCACCTCTCATGGACTACAACATCATTTGTTACAATTGTAACAATTTTGGGCATAGAGCTAAATGGTGTAGAATAGTGTTTCCTAAACTTCCAAAGTCAAGTAAGAAGGAGGATGGTCAAAATGTTCAAAAGGGTGACCTCCAAATTTTGGAAAAAGAAAATAGAACAGGAAAAGAAGCATTGTAAGTTGAGAGTATTTTCACTCCTATATCATAATTGAACATCTCAAGAAGAGTAGGTAGTAAGGAGGCATTGTCAAGTGTTTTATCTTTTAGCCTCGAGGACCCTTTGCCATTGATGTCAAAGGGAGAGAATTTTAGTAAGGGGGAGCATTTTGTGATCATGTTGCAATAAAGGATAGTTTCGTTGCAGGTTTGCCATCAATGAAAAAGGGAAAGATTGTTAGAAATGTTGAGTTGTTATTGATGTCAAAGGCAGAATTGGAAGGATGATTTAATTATAAGTAATATCATGAGTTTGGAAAATATTATGTTTGGGAAAATTATTCAATGCAAACATTATAAAGACAAGTGAAGGTTTAATATTTAATATTATAATATTTAAATATTAGATTTAAATATTATAATATAAAGTGAATTTTAAATATTATTGAAAAGTTAGTGGGCCGACCTTGGGTGCCAAAAGCAAGACAAAGGTTTGCATATTAATATATGTTTGAAATTCATTTCAAGATCAAACTTCTGCTCGAAATTTCACTTGAAATTTCGCTCGAACATCCACTTTGATCAAGGGAGAAGATGAAGCTATCTTTCAGTGTGATGAACGAAATATCGATTCGAACAACAGTCAGATATGAAAGTGAGCAATTATCAGTTTTGAAGGCATGCATAGGAACAACATTATTGTGGTTAAAATTTTTGTTTCACATCAAATGTGGGACTGGTTTTGAGCTATTAAGGATAAATCATTATTTGAAGGCTTCAAAGGATGATTGCATACATATTAACATGCAGAAGCACTATAAGAAAACAGTCTAGAAGATAAGTTTTCATAAGATTTGAGTCATCAAAGAAATCGTTACAAGATCGTGAGGAGGAGAACAAGTGAATTATAAATCTAAAGGACAAGTTGGCTGAAGGAGATTTGACAGACGTAATCCGTTGAAAGGATGTCATTCAAGAAATGGTATAAAGAAGGAGCACACTGAACTGTAAAGGACATCACTCAAGAAATAGTAGAAAGGAGGAGCACACCAAATTGTGAAGGTAAGACAATTTTGTTTTGAGCATCTTTGATATACATGATAGTAGTGGATATCTAAAGCAAAAGTAATGAACAAAAGTTTCATCGAGCATTTTTGAGATACATGATAGCACCAGATACCTGAAGCAAAAACAATGAATGAAAGTTTCATTAAGCATATTTGATGTACATGATAGCGCCTATCCCAAAAAAGAGAATCAAATTTTTTCAAGATAGAGGAGAGTGGCAGATACAAGGAGAAGTAAGCGTAGTTGAGTTTTGGTGGCAGCAGAAGTTTTATCACAGTAAAACTATGTAGTGGAGTTGGGAGATGACATATTTGTTGGTAGTGAGATGAGCGGTTGCCTATGGACCCATAGGAGCTTTCGTGTCAGTGAAACCCACACGAAGTCTTGAGAACAAGTTCAAGAGACGTTTGCAATTTTTTTGGGTGTTGAGAAGTCACCAAAGAAAAATAAGAAAAACTTGGATATCAAATCAACAACAAGAAGGAGTCAGATGCGTCATCAAATCATAGCAATTGATTCAAGGTAAATTCAAACTAGTTTCAAGTATAAACAAGTACTGTGAAGCCAAACATTGGGAATTGAACCAAATTGTTGAACAACTTCGTATCTGCAAGTTTAGAAAGTATAATAGCAGGTTTGAGGTCACAAAAGGGAACTAAGTTTGGTGTAAGTCCAACACTGGCTATGGAAAGGAACTACATTTGGCGTATTGGCGCAGGTTACCAGGGAGACAAACAAAAATTGATGATCACAGATTAAGACGTGGCATAGAGTGGGGGTCACCATCAAACTCATCGCATGACTGGAATGTTTTGGTTAACCATCATGAGTGAAAGGTAGAAGCACGAACATGCATGGTAACTTCTTGTGAAATCTATTAGATTGTGTCAAAGGTATGTTAGTGAATGCTTTGACTTGGATGCATTAGTGGATTTTGGTGGCTTCAAATAGTTTGTTCCATGAATGGGAGGTATAAGGAATTATTAGATAAATAATATTAAAAAGAGTTAGAAAAGAGTTTTCTATTTTGAAGTCTATGTGGGAATAGGTAAAAGAGTATAGTCTCACCCAAATAGAAGGTTTGTTTTAAAACAATTCAATGTGTCACATAGTGCAAGGATAGAGAAAAAGGATTAATGCACATCTTCATCCAAGCATCCAATTGAAAATGAAGGACATTTCAGCTATCTACAAGAAAAAGGAAGGTGCACAATATAGTTACAAATCAACATTTACAAGGTCAATTATCAAGTGCTAGACTAGAGCTACCTTTAAAATGTAATAAATGTGAGACATGTGGAAGCGATAGACTTAATGAATATGAAGAACATATTGGCCATTTGAATCTTTCTACACTAGTGCATATCTTCCTCTATATGTTCATGAAGTTAAAAGAATTTTGGGTAGAATATGTCTGAATTGCTTTTAGTTGAAGAAAGCAAACTCAAGAGAAGGGAAAGAGAGAATTATTGATCAGATTTTGGAGCAGACTTGAGCAGTGTTGTTGATCATATTTAGAAGCAGATTTGAGCAGTGTTTGTGATCAAATTTAGAAGTAGATTTGAGCAGTGTTTGTGATCAAATTTGGGAGCAGTTTTGAACAATATTTGTGATCAAATTTGGGAGCATATTTGAGCCGAGTTTTGGACCAGATTTGTGAGTAGAGGTTGGTGCCTCTAGGGGATTGGTGTCTCTTATGGATTGGTGTCCATGAACTTGTCTAGGGGATTAGTGTCTCTTATGGATTGGTGTCCATGAACTTGTATAAGGGGTTTGGTGTCTCTTGTGGATTAGTGTCCATGAACTTGTATAGGGGATTGGTGTCCATGAACTTGTATAGGGGATTGGTGTCTCCTATGGATTAGTGTCCACAAACTTGTATAAGGATATTGGTGTCTCCTGTGGATTGGTGTCCATGAACTTGTATGGTATATCCTGTGGTTGGTACCCATAAACTTGTATAGAGGATTGATCTCTCCTGTGGGTTGGTGCCCATGAAATTTGTTGAAGAAAATATAAGCAATAGTTTATCGTGGTTTTCTCCCGAAAGGGTGTTTCCACGTAAAAGAATTATCTCTTATGTGTATGGAAATTATGCATCGATTTATTATTGCATTCACATTATTGTAGTTATTGGTTTGAAAAAAAAGTTTTATCTTATACTATTCTCCTCCCCTCTCAGTATAAGCTTGTGTTCTTCAAAATATAAATCATGGCTCATTGATATAATTTTACAACATTATTTAAGCCAAAGAGAATGACCTGGTAATAAAATATTTTGCAAGTAATTTTTAAGGTAGTATTTGATTGGTCTTTAGGGTGATTCTGATCTAGTTGTACCCAAATAATCCATCCATAAGAGATAGAATTTTGTGCCCAATGGTACAATCTATGA
Source organism: Wollemia nobilis (assembly GCA_028583015.1). Classification (NCBI taxonomy): domain Eukaryota; kingdom Viridiplantae; phylum Streptophyta; class Pinopsida; order Araucariales; family Araucariaceae; genus Wollemia; species Wollemia nobilis. Next base: position 912,181 of record JAQPPZ010002816.1, read on the forward strand.
TCATATCAATGTTGGCTAAAGAAATGTCCTATTTGGGACAAGCTTTATTTATGTCTCTAAAATCCATGTAGATTTGGATTGAGCCTTCTTTCTTAGAAACGAGAATAATGCTAGAAATCCAATCCAAGTAGTATATTACTGTTGTGGCCATTGCACAACTAACCCTAAATTTAGGGATCCACCTTAAAAATATTTATGTTTTGAAGATTTCGATTCTCTCTAAGTGCTATTTTGGATGATGTTCATAGGATTTGACCCATAAGCTTGTAAGGTAGTGTCCAGGGTTCATTTTCAATTAGTGTCCCTTTTGAATTTATTTTCAAGTGTTTAGTGTTATTTAAATTTTTTGTTATTTTTTTTGTTTTGTTTTAATTTTTGGTTAATTTTAGCGTTGATTTAATTAATCCAATTAATTAAATCAAATTTTGAATAAATAAAAAATAATAATAAAACAAAAATGAGAAAGTATTGTATTTTTGTCTTCATTCTATTCTACGGTCCTTTTAATTAAGGACATGATTTAATAATAAAATTAAAAAAGTTAAAATAATAAAATTAAATAATAAAATATATATTCATTTAGGTATATATATGTTGAAATAAAGCCCTTGAGGGATATTTCACTTTATTAAATGTTTTTATTTTATTTAGTTTGAAAAGCTTTAGTGTTGTGTTGTCTGCGCTGCAGGTGAATGAATATTGTCACTAGGTGGCTCAACATGTAGATCGAAACCTCCATAGCTAGAAGGCAATGATGGTAGTGTGGCAGACATCAAGGTGTGAATTCCAAAGCGACGAACAATGATGTAGTGAACTAAGACACGTGCCAAGGGTAGCAACGTGGTAGGTTGCCAACGGGGCATTGGCTCGTATGATGATGACCCAAAGTTATGTGGCAATGTGACTTTTGATGTGAACAATACATGGAACAGTGGCATACAACTAGGGTGATGATGCAGATGGGTTAGCGTATAGATATTGGACCTCCTTGGATAACACAAAAAATATGGATGACTGAACATGGATAGCTAAATATTTACCATTTGTAATTAGAGTATGCAGTAGCAGTGCAACATTTGGTGGCTATCACAGGTATAGCTTCGTTGGTCTATCATCGTCAGGTAACTCAAACAGAAGAGCTTCGAAGAGAAGTCCGTAGAATCAAAAGATGCAAGACTAGAATGAAACCATATGTGTTGTTAACAAAGAAGGAATACCGACGTCAAGTTTGTTTTACCCAATTTATTATGTGAGTGTAATGGGGTTAGAGGATAATGTGTCTAGTTAGAAGCTACATACCGATGCCAACATGGTAGAGAGAGGATAGTGCGGTCAATGTTTGTGGAAACGTGTGAAAGTTTTTTTTAAATAAATGAAATACCTCCATGGTGGATATTATCATAGCTATGTTGATCGCCATTCGTTCCTCATCCTATGCGATGGGTTTATGCAGACACGACAGGGTATTATTAGCATCACATCTCTTGAAGAGGAGGAAAGTGGCATGCAGATAATCCATCATGGAATAGTTATTAAATGTCATGTGGATGTGAATAGAGATATGCATTGACAGAAATATTTACAAGCTATATTGGGAGGCAACAATTACACAGGGTATGTAACATTCCAAAATGCATGATGACCAAAGCGTTATCTAGAAAAGGATCCGTCGATCTACGTAGATGTTTCCTGTGTTGGCCACAAAGAATAGGCTACAAATAAAGCCTAAAGGGATATGGAAATGAATACAACCAAGTTTCATATAAAATAAGGGTGGAGCCATTACAAAGTTAAATAAGGAGGAACAGAAGGCCAAATGTGAGAAAATGAAAATACAAACGTTGAGAGAGAAACGAAAAGACTTTGAAAATGCTTAGAAATATCTATTTTCAACGAATAACGGGGGCTAGATCTTTTGGGAAGAAATACACACCATTGGACTGGAGTTCATCACATGATGCCAATTTAGGGCATATTCTGCACTTGTGTTTGATGTTGAAGATCTTTCTTCTGCAATATATTGGAAATACATCAAGTTTTATGCATGTTAATGGTTGACTTGCTTGTTATTTTTGATATATTACACCCTTAGAATATTGCACCACATTAAATGTTAGATTACATGAATTCGGGTCACACTAATACTATTTTTATGTAGGATACTAATGCTTGCAGGGTCTGTGGAAATATTTTGGGTTGCAACAATTCATTTTACTTCTTTTATTTCATTTATTTTTTCTAACCCTTCCCTTTTGCATTTTTTAAAACTTCGGCAATTAAAATAAAAATAAAAATAAATAAAATACCAAAAATAGATGCACGGGCCTCTAGAATAAGATTTAACCTTTCATATTATACAATTTTGATTTTAGTTTGAAACCATTTTGAAATTATAAAAATTATTTAAAGCTGCTATTTTATCAAAAAAATTATAATTTCAGAATTGGACATAATTGCACATTTTGAAGGTAAATCAAATTTCAAGCTTTGCATTTCATTATTCAAGAAATAAATTAACTTCTCTTTATGAAAATTACAATTTCATTAAAGAGGGGTAATTTATATGGCATTTCGAAAGCTATTGTTTTTAAAGCAATAAATTGACGTCTATGAAAATTAATTTCATCAAAGAGGGAAACTTTATTTAGCATTTCAGAGGCTTCTACATTTTAAAGCTAGTCATTTCATTGTTTTATTTCATGCACAAAGTAATTTAAATGAATCCAATCATCATTTAATATTCACATTTAGAGATAGATTTTAATCTTTATTTTAGGCTTGAAGAAGGATTTAAGGAAAGGTAAAACTTGTTTAAAATATCCTTAACCAAATAAAGATAAAATCTATCTAAAATACTTCAAGATAAAATGAACTTCAACTTTACATCATGGTCATATGAGGGCCAATCACCATTTTCATTTCTTTTAAGTTTCATAAACAATCAATAGCATAGAATAATAAAATAAACCAACATAGGCCCCTTGGTAACAGTTATCTGCAAAGCACTAAGGTATTCCTAGCACTTATTTGATACATCTTCACAATATTACAAGCACACATTAAGTAAAAGGAACCTTGGAGAAATATTAATTTCTTTGCAAGAGAGGGTTTTGTCTCAAAATCCTAACTATGAGTGTGGTTTTGCAATTGGGTAAAATTACCACTCAACATTTTTTGGTGCTAGAAGGAGGGCATGAATTGGTATTTATTGATTTAATGCTTTTGAATTGTTCATGCAATGAATAATGTGATTTTGGTTAACCTTGAGAGCTTTGAATTGCTAAATATTTCATGTCCTATTGACCATTATCTTTGGCCTCCTTTAGCACTCAAAATTTTGGTGCTAGAAGGAGGGCCTGAATTGGTTTACTTTGTTGTCACTTATATGCTAAATTGTTCATGTTTACTTGAAATATTTATTTGAATACATTGGTCTTGACTAACAAGGTTTTGTTGACTTGTGATCACTTTCATTGATTCAAACATTCTCTAATTGATGATGCATTGATGCTAACATTTTGTAAATTTGAGAATGTTCTTTAATATCATGGTTTAATTGATGTATATATTTTGGTTGATGCTAACATGAGGATCTATATGTTAAACATTTGAAATTTGTTAGTCATTTCATGCTTCTTTGTAAGATACATTTATTTGACTAACAAAATTTGATACCAAAGTTATATTCTTTAAGGTTCACTAATGGCATTGTGTACTCCAACCAGGGCAGGAATTGCATCTTGGATAGGTGATTATTATAGCCATTTAAACATGCCTATTCATCAAATTCCTAAAGGTGTAGAAGATTATTTACCCATGTTTAGGCATGATGTGGATCAAGCCAAGGAACATATTTAGAGATACAAGGACATGTTAATTCATTTACAACTTATGCATGGAGATGTTCCTTATAGGTTGCTTTTATACCCATTGGATGAGGTTGCATTTGAGTGGTACATACATTTACCTGTAAGTTCTATTACTTCTTGGGCTCAACTAGAAAATCATTTCTTAGCCATTTTGGAAAACCAATTGACCCGGTTATGATAATGAATGAGTTTGTTTCTATCTATAAGGAACCTAATGAGTCCATGAACCAATTTAATGAAAGGTTCCATAGGTCTACACATTACATCATTTTAGACAATGAAGCCATTCAAATATACAAGGGAGTCATAGACCCCTTACTTGCCACATTTCTAGGCGAAAATCTTGAAGATCCATCCTTGCCTAGAGTATACGAGGCCATAACAATAGTAGAAAAATGGTGTATTTCAAAAAAGGATGAGGTGGATCAATTATCATTGCTTAACCCTAAGGCTCACAATAAGATACCACCCATGATTCAGGCTGAGGTACAACCTTCTCCCATGATGAATTATTCTTCAGGAGTTATGGATTCCAACCAACACCAACCATCTAATCTAGCACCCTCGAATCAAATGATGTCTAATGTGAACAATCAATGGGATGAAGTTGAATGTCCAAATTTTATAACCACCTTAGATATCATCTAAGAGGAGGTGCAAGTTGTAAATTCAATACCCATCAATGAGGATTGTGGTGAAAAAGCCTATCAATATGTAGAGATTGACTCAAAGTTGAAAACGTATGAGCCTTTAGAAAGAAAGGGCTTGGATTCACTATTTATACAAGAGGATTGGGATAATATCATAAAGAATGAAATGGAATTTGAAAAATAATCAACAAATGAATCTAAAGAGTTGCAAGAAGGCATGATAGAATTTCATCACTTATTTTCAGAGGACAATCATTATGATGGTCAAGAAATTCGACGAGTTTCAAATAATGACCATGAAGAATTTGAAGAAAAGTTCTTGAAGAGCTTGAAGATTACGAAGAATATGCAATAGAATTTCATCCCATGGGTTTAAACCACCATTATTATAATTTTTGTAAGATGTATGAGGAATCATTTGTTTCTCACACTCTTGATGAAATATCTATTTCACTTGATATCCAGGATGCTAAAATCTCTACCTCACTTGGAGATTTTAAAATATTTGAACAATATGAAAATGAAATGAAATAAGGGATGGAATCTCATAAAATATTTCAGTGCTATAATTATTGTAATGATCTGTAAGGATATGGGGACATTGGTTTCTCATATTCCTATTGATGAATGTCTATTTCACTTGATATGCAGGACATTGAAACCTCCATATCACATGAAGATTTTGCAATCCCTGTGTAATCAAAAAATGAAAAACCATTTGTAGGAGTAGAGAAGGTTCCAAGACTCAATTATTTTGAAGATGAGTTTATTGAACACCTTGCCAAAAGAGAAAAGGATGAAATGATAAATGTTTCCTATGATCCATTTTTTGTGGATGAAAGAGGAGAATCATTGACTTTTTTCTCATTTTTGGGGTACGAAATGGAAAACCTAGTTTCACCTAAGGATCTTATAATACCTATGTTACCTCAGATAGAGGATATTATAGAACCTGAATGGTTTGGTTTTGATGACATTGATGATCCAAATAAAAACATTGCTTTATTTGAAACAACCCAAGTGATTGATCAGGGAAATATGTTATTTGACACATCCCTAAATAGATAAGATGTATGGTTTGAAAAATATGGACATATTTTTAATTGGGTACCTAATTTTGGTGTCTTTGATAAACAGGTCATGGATGAAGAAGAAATGCTACATGAAGATGATGATGAAGATCATGAAGACGAAGAAGAAGTTACAAATCGTCTCCATGATGAAAATGTACCAAATGTAGAATATCACCTTTTGTGTCCAACAATTCGAACTCCAGTGAAGGTTTACCTAATTGGTTGTTGGATTCAAATGCTACTAATGATGAAATGCCATTTATGGTTGATATAATTTTTGACTCAACTAATCATCACACCACTAATAAGATTGCTTTGATGAGTGAAATGGAAACAAATAACTTTGAGTTACTAAATAAAATTCATCAACAATTGATAATGGAATCTAGGATAAAAAATTATAATGATCCTTATTTAGTACATATCCTAGATGTTTGCAAATTGTTGCATAAGTTTGATTGGCCTACATACATGGAAAATAATTTGGCTTCGAAAATATTTAGAAATAGGCTCCTACTTGCAAGATATCATATTTGAAAAGGAAAGCCTAATTCTAAATCATGAATCGAATTGTGAAATTTACATTTTAAGGAATAGACAAGAAAAAATTGAAGATCAATTATTGTTTTATCAATTTGATGATTTGAAGCTCCACTATGGGATTACTAATGGAACTAGACTAAAATGGTGGGGTGAAAGAGGTAAAATAATGATTGTTGCATTTTATGGCTTAATATTGTTTTGGCTAGATTCCTATACATCTTGGCATGCATATCATAGTATGAATCTTTCAAAATGTGTTAATCATGTTTGGGATCTAGCGAAGTGATAGCCTATTTTGTGCACCACCTTGTACATAGTGTATATTATTGTATATAGTTTTAGTTGTCATGTTTTTTGTTATATTTTTATTTTTGTGCTTCATCCTTAATGTTTGGTTTGACAAGTTTTGTAATTATTTTCTTGTCAGTTTGCATTAATTCAAGTGTTGGGTTTTGGTTTATGAGTTTTACGTTTTGAGGTTGGTCCCTCTGTTTGAGATGATGTTTTATGATCGCTACTAATTGCTTCTTGATATTTTTTGTGTTCCTTTGTCATGAAGGGTGAATTGCCTATCACGTGGATCAAAGAAAAGAGGATGAAGTTGTTTAGTAACCACTCCTAGATTTTGGGACTAAGATAGTAAATTTTGGAATACTAAATCATCTTGCTAAGATACACACGAACACATCATGCTTTGAGATCTTGAAGGATGAAGTCATTTTGGTTTGTAAATTAAGGCAAAAATCTAATATGCTCCATCTCTAACTTCAAATACTCTCTAACCCATGTGGTGCATAAAATTTTGCAAGGCCTTATAAAAAAAAAAAAGTAAAAGAAAACACACTAAAATCAGTCACCAGGTCTAGATAAACTCTACCGGGGCTATGGACGCTTGACTGGTAATAGGGCTCTATCTAGACAAAGCTTGTTAAAAAAAAGGGCATTGCAAAATATCATGGAAACCATGGGTAATGTATATAATATTTACCGAGGCTATGGATGCCTGACTGGTAGTATGGCTCTGTCTAGACAAAGCTTGTTCGAAAAACAAAAAAGGGTATAGTAAAATATCAAGAAAACCATGGGTAATGTAGATAAAATCTACCTAGGCTATAGACGTCTGACTGGCAGTAGGGCTCTGTCTATAAATTTATTTCTAGGAGCAATATTTCTATAGCCTAAATGCAATTTGGATGGTTTTCAAGCATGCAAAATAAAATCACTTACACACACATTAAGAAAATGCAAATGATTCATGTATTTCTGTCTGAAGCTATCTACCCCCATATTCTTAGAAGTTGCTAGGTGATGTATATATTTATGATCTTTGATTGTTTGTTTTCAGAACTGGGTTCTTCATCTAAAATGCTCAGGAGCATTTCCCAGTAGAGTCGCCATTTGTTGTGGCCATTGCACAACTAACCCCAAATTTGGGAACCCAACTTAAAAATATTGATGTTTTGAGGATTTTGATTCTCTTTGAGTTCTAGTTTGGATAATGTTCATAGGATTTGACCCATGATATTGTAAGGTAGTGTCCAAGGTTTGTTTTCAATTAGTGCCTCTTTTGAATTTCTTTTCAAGTGTTTAATGTTATTTAGATTTTTTGTTATTTTTTTTGTTTGGTTTTAATGTTTGGTTAAGTTGAGCGTTGATTTAATTAATCCAATTAATTAAATAAAAATTCGAATAAATAAATAAAAATAATAAAAAAATAAAACAAAAATGAGAAAGTATTTTATTTTTGTCTTCATTATATTCTATGGTCCTTTTAATTAAGGCCATGATTTTATAGAAAAAAAGTTAAAATAATAAATAAAATAATTAAATATATATTTATTTAGGTATATATATGTTGAAATAAAGCCCTCAAGGGCTATTTCACTTTATTAAATGTTTTTCTTTTGTTTAGTTTGAAAAGCTTTAATGTTATGTGTTGTCTGTAGCGCAGGTGAATGAAGACCGTGACTAGGTGGCTCAACATGTAGACTAGAACCTCCACAACTAGAAGGTAACGATGGTAGTGTGGCAAACACCGAGGCATAAATTCCAAGGTGGTGGATGATGAAAAAGTGAAACAAGACACATGCCAATGGCAGCAACGTGGTAGGCTACCAATAGGGCGTTGGATCATGTGGCGACGATCCGAGGTTATATGACAACATGATTTTTGACATAAAAAACACGTGGAACAGTGGCACACAACTACGGCAACAATGTAGATGGGTTAGCGTATAGATCTTGGACCTCCTTGGATAATGTGGAAAATATGGACGACTGAACATGGATAGTTGAAGATTTGCTATTTGCAATCAGAGTATACGGTAGCAGTGCAATATTTGGTGGCTATCGTAGGTATATCTTCATTGGTCTACCACCGTTGGGTAACTAAAATAGAAGAGATTAGAAGAGAAGTCCGTAGAATCAGAAGTGAGGGCAATAATGAGTTGAACAAGATACCAAAGCAGACATCGATGCTAGTAGGGTCATCTTCATGGACGAAGGATAGATACCTAGATTGAATTCGAATATAGTTAGCAGATCAAATGGTATAGGTGATTCTTGGGATGCAGAGACATTGGGCTATGAGGATAAAATTTATAAAAAATACTTGGTAGGTTCTTACTCCAATAGGAAAGTGAAGCTATTCACCACACACAATCGTTGCTGCCAACTTATCAATATATCACTGATGACCCAATCAAAACCACTGACATTGAGGTTGGTAATGTGGAATTCGACATTCATAAGGGGGGTGTCCCTCCCTATGGATCGTAGATTGCCTAAAGTCCCAAATAAAGCCAAGTTGAAGTTTTATGTCAACAAAATGTGTCGATGTTTCATCTATGAGCGATATAATAAGAATGGAAAAGAATTGTGAGTCTTTAATTTGTGATGATAGAATTCACAACAATGAGGGTAAAATTTTGATGGGCATAGACACGCATGACACCAAACTATCAAAATATTTCAGAAGAGCATGAAATTAATGGAAAATAATAGATTGTGAATAAGGGCAATCCACAAAGAATTTTATGAAAATGTAGAGAAAGTCATAACCCTCACTACGTGCATCAATTAGGCATTAATCTATGCAATTGTATGCATGGAAACCACCAGCGGTGCGAATGGAGGAGCTCGCACAGATATACAGGAGAAGGTTAATAACTAATATGACATAGATGAGGGAGGCAATAGATTTGTAGCAACCAATGTTGGAGAAAGTGTGGATCTTGATTTTGACAAGTCTGGGTTTCAAAATGATGGTCATGGTAGATTGAACATAGATCCATGCAGTATGAAGTATGTGGTGCTGATGGTAGCTAATTGTGGGGGTCGTATACATAGGTAGGACAATTTGGATGATGCAGACATGTGCACAAATATTCAACAAGGATGGAAAGAACATTATGAATAGAGGTGTGTGAGGTTGCTCTGTGTTGCTAGCCAGGGAAGATGCGAGACTAGGATGAACCATTATGTGTTGTTAACAAATAAGGAATGCTGGTGTCAAGTTTTTTTTACCTAGTTTATTATGTGAGCACGATTCAGTCAGAGGACAACATGTCCAGCTGGAAGCTACATGTCGGTGTCAACATGGCAGAGGGAGGATAGTGCGGTTAATGTTTGTGGAAACGTGTGAAAGTTTTTTGAAATAAATGAAATACCTCCACAGTGGCTATCATCACAGCTGTGTTGATCGTCATTCATTCCTCGTCCTATGTGATGGGTTTATGCAGATATGGTAGGGTATTTTTAGCATTACATCTTTTTAAGAGGAGGAAAGTGGCTCGTAGATAATCCATCATGGAATAGCTATTAAATGTTATGTGGACGTGAATAGAGATATGCATGGACAAAAATATTTACAAGCTATATTGGAAGGCAACAGTTACACAGGGTATGTAACATTCCAAAATGCATGATGACCTGAGAATTATCTAGAAAATGATTTGTTGATCTACGTAGGTGTTGCCTACATTGGCCACAAAGAATAGGTTGTAGATAAAGCCCAAAGGGATATGGAAATGAATACAACCAAGTTCATATAAAACAAGGGCAGAGTCGTTACAAAGTTAAATAAGGAGGAACAAAAGGCCAAACATGAGAAAACAAAAATGCAAACGTTGAGAGAGAAATGAAGACTCTAAAAATGCTTAGAAATATCTATTTTCAACGAAGAACGGGGGATGTATCTTTTGGGAGGAAAGCCACACCGCTGGATTGGAGTTCATCACATGATGCCAATTTAGGGCATGATATTATGCACTTGTGTTTGATGTTGAAGATATTTCTTTTGCAATATATTGGAGATACATCAAGTTTTATGCATGTTAATGGTTGACTTGCTTGTTATTTTTGATATATTGCACCCTTTCCTTAGAAGACTGCACCACATTAGATGTTATATTGCGTGAATTCGGGTCACACTAATGTTGGTTTTATGTAGGATACTAATTCTTGCAGGGTCTATAGGAAGCTTCTGGGTTGCAACAATTTATTTTACTTCTTTTATTTCATTTATTTTTTCTAACCCTTCCCTTTTGCATTTTTTTAAACTTCGGTAATTAAAATAAAATTTGAAAAAATTAAAATTCCAAAAATAGATGCACGAGTCTCTAGAATAAGCTTTAATGTTTCATATTATGCAATTTTAATTTAATTTTGAATCCATTTCAAAATTATAAAAATTATTTAAAGTTGCTATTTTATCAGGAATTTTATAATTTCAGAATTGGACATAATTGCACATTTTAAAGGTAAATCAAATTTCAAGCTTTCCATTTTGTTATTCAAGCAATAAATTAACTTTTATTTATGAAATTTATAATTTCATTAAAAATACCCAAGTGTTGTAGGTGAGTTGGAGAGGAGAGGGCAATCCTCCAACGGAGGTCCCAGGTTCAAATCTCCACCCTACCAAAAAATTGAATTGGGTATCCAAAATCCAATTGATAATGTTGGTGCGAGCAGGGTCGGGTGCGACTCCCGGGTGAATTTGATGGTGAGAACCCCCTGTTCGTGGTCTCTCAGACCAAGGTGGCCCCACAAGGGGTTTTTCGCTTTAAAAAAAAAAAATCATTAAAAATGGGTAATTTATATGGCATTCCGAAAGCCATTGTTTTTAGAGAAATAAATTGACGTCTCTTTATGAAAATTAATTTCATCAAAGAGGGAAAATTTATTTAGCATTTCAAAGGATTCTACATTTTAAAGCTAGTCATTTCATTGTTTTATTTCATGCACAAAGTAATTTAAATGAATCCAATCATCATTTAATATTCACATTTAGAGATAGATTTTAATCTTTGTTTTAGGCTCAAAGCAAGATTTAAGGAAAGGTAAAACTTGTTTAAAATCTGCTTAACCAAATAAAGATAAAATCTATCTAAAATACTTCAAGATAAAATGAACTTCAAATTTACATTGTGGTCATATGAGGGCCAATCACATTTTTATTTCTTTTAAGTTTCATGAACAATCAATAGCATAACATAATAAAATAAACCAGCATAGGCCCCTTATTAACAGTTATTTGCAAACCACTAAGGTATTCCTAGCACTTATTTGACACATCTTCACAATATTACAAGCACACATTAAGTAAAAGGAACCTTGGGGAAATATTAATTTCTTTGCAAGAGAGGGTTTTATCTCAAAATCCTAACTCTGAGTGTGGTTTTGCAATTGGGTAAAATTATCACTCAACATTTTTGGTGCTAGAAGGAGGGCTGAATTGGTATTTATTGATTTAATGATTTCAAATTATTCATGTAGTGAATAATAGAATTTTGGTTAACCTTGAGATTTTTGAATTGCTAAATATTTCATGTCCTATTGACCATTATCTTTGGCATCCTTTAGCACTCAATATTTTAGCGCTATAAGGTAGACTGAATTGGTTTACTTTGTTGTCACTTATATGCTAAATTGTTCATGTTTACTTGAAACATTTATTTGAAGACATTGGTCTTGACTAACAAGGTTTTGTTGACTTGTGATCACTTTCATTGATTCAAACATTCTCTAATTTATGATGCATTGATGCTAACCTTTTGCAAATTTGAGAATGTTCTTTAATGTCATGGTTTAATTGATGCATATCTTTTGGTTGATGTTAACATAGGATCTATATGTTAAACATTTGAAAGTTGTTACTCATTTCATTTATAATTGTAAGATACATTTATTTGACTAACAAAATTTGATACCAAATATAGTTATATTTTGTAAGGTTCATTAATGGCATTGTGTACTCCAACAAGGGTAGGAATTGCATCTTGGATATGTGATTATTATAGCCATTTAAACATGCCTATTCATAAAATTCCATAAGGTGTAGAAGATTATTTACCCATGTTTAGGCATGATGTGGATCAAGCCAAGGAACATATTCAGAGATACAAGGACATGTTAATTCATTTGCAACTTATGCATGGAGATGTTCCTTGTAGGTTGTTTTCATACCCATTGGATGAGGTTGCATTTGAGTGGTACATACATTTACCTGTAAGTCCTATTACTTCTTGGGCTCAACTAGAAAATCATCTCTCAACCATTTTGGGAAATCAGTTGACCCGGTTGTGATAATGAATGATTTTGTTTCTATCTGTAAGGAACCTAATGAGTCCATGATCCAATTTAATGAAAAGTTCCATAGGTTGTATATAAAAATGGATAAGAATTACATAATTTCAAAAAAATAAGCCATTCAAATATACATGGGAGTCGTAGACCCTTTACTTGCCACATTTTTATGGGAAAATCTTGAATATCCATCCTTTCCTAGAGTCTATGAGGTTGCAATAATAGTAGAACAATGGTGTATTTCGAAAAAGGGTGAGGTGGATTAATCATCATTGCTTAATCCTCAGGCTCACAAATAGGCACCACCTATGAGTCAAGTTGAGGTACAACCTTCTCCCATGATGAACTATTATTCAGGAGTTATAGATTCCAACCAACACCAACCATCTAATATAGCACCCTTGAATCAAATGATATCTAATGTGAACAATAAATGTGATGAAGTTGAATGTTCAAATTTTACAACCACCTTAGATATCATCCAAGAGGAGGTGCAAGTTGCAAAGTCAATACCCACCAATGAGGATTGTGGTGAACAAGCCCATCAAGATGTAGAGATTGACTCAAAGTTGAAAACATATGAGCCTTTAGAAATAAAGGGCTTGGAGTCATTATTTACATAGGAGGATTGGGATAATCTCAAAAAGAGTGAAAGGGAATTTGAAAAAGAATCAATAGATGAATATAAAGAGTCACCAGAAGACATGATAGAATTTCATCACTTGTTTTCAGAGGAAAATCATTATGATGGTCAATAATTTCAACATGTTTCAAATAATGACCATGAAGAATTTGAAGAAGAGTTTCTTGAAGAGCTTGAATATTATGAGGAAGATGCAATAGAATTTCATCCCATGGGTTTAGACCAACATTATTATAATTGTTGGAATCTATTGATTCTTTTTCATATTAATAGGGAATAATCTCGGAAGAGGTACAAGGAATCATTTTTTTCTCACCCTTCGGATGAAATGTCTCTTTCATTTGATACGTAGGATGCTAAAATCTCTACCTCACTTGAAGATTTTAAAATCTTTGAACAATATGAAAATGAAATGAAATAAGGGATGGAATCTCATCAAATATTTCAAGGAGATAACTATTGTAATGATTTAAAAATATATGGGGAATCATTGGTTTCTCACATTCCTATTGATGAAATGTCTATTTCACTTGATATGCAGGACATTGAAACCTCCATATCACATGAAGATTTTGCAATCCCTGTGCAATCAGAAAATGACGAACCATTTGTAGAAGTAGAGAAGATGCCAAGATTCGAAGATTTTTTTGATAAGTTTATTGAACACCTTGTCAAAAGAGAAAAGGATGAAATGATAAATGTTTCCTATGATCCATTTGTTGTGGATGAAAGGGGAGAATCACTCACTTTGTTCTCATTTGAGGGGCAAGAAATGGGAAACGTAATTTCACCTAAGGATCCTATAATACCTATGTTATCTCAAATAGAGGATATTCCAGAACCTAAATGGTTTGGGTTTTATGTCATTGATGATCCAAATGAAAATGTTGCTTTTTTGAAACAACCCAAGTGATTGATCAGGGAGATATTCTATTTGACACAGTCCTAAATAGACAAGATGTATGGTTTGAAAAGGATGGACATATTTTTAATTGGGTATCTAATTTTGGTGTATTTGATAAATAGGTCATGGATGAAGAAGAAATGTTGCATGAAGATGATGATGAAGATCATGAAGACGAAGAAGAAGAATCTCACCTTTTGTGTCCAACCATTCAAACGCAAGGTGAAGGTTTGTCTAATTGGTTGTTGGATTCAAATGCTATCAATGATAAAATACAATTTGTGGTTGATAAATAATTTAAGTTAACTAATCATTACACCACTAATAAGGTTGATTTGATGAGTGAAATGGAAAAAAATACCTTTGAGTTACTAAATCAAATTCATCAACAATTGATAATGGGATTTAGGATAAAAATTTATAATGACCCTCATTTAGTAGATATCCTAGATGTTTTCAAATCGTTGCATAAGTTTGATTGGCCTACATACATGGACAATAATTTATCTTCAAACATTTTAGAAATAGGCTCCTACTTGCAAGATCTCATATTTGAAAAGCAAAGCCTAATTCTAAATCATGAGTCGAATTGTGAAATTTGCATTTTAAGGAATAGACAAGAAAAAATTGAAGATCAATTATTCTTTGATCAATTTGATGATTTGAAGCTCCACTATGGGATTACTAATACAACTAGATTAAAATGGTGGAGTGAAAGAGGTAAAATAATTATTGTTGCATTTTATGGCTTAATCTTGTTTTGGCTAGATTCCTATACAACTTGGCATGCATATCATAGTATGGGTCTTTTGAAATGTGCTAATCATGTTTGGGATCTAGGGAAGTGATAGCCTATTTTGTGCACCACCTTGTACATAGTGTATATTATTGTATATAGTTTTGGTTTTCATGTTTTTGTGTTAGCTTTCTATTTTTGTGCTTTATCCTTAATGTTTGGTTTGACAAGTTTTGTGATTGTTTTCTTGTCAGTTTGCATTAGGTCAAGTTTTGGGTTTTGGTTTATGAGTTTTGCATTTTGAGATTGGTCCCTCTATTTGAGGTGATGTTTTGTGGTTGCTACTAATGGCCTCTTGACCATTTTTTGTGTTCCTTTGTCATGAAGGGTGAATTGCCTATCACGTGGATCAAAGAAAAGGGGATGAATTTGTTTAGTAACCACTCCTAGATTTTGGGACTAAGATAGTGAATTTTGAAATACTAAATCATCTTGCTAAGCTATAGATAAACACATCATATTTAAGTTCATGCTTTGAGATATTGAAGGATGAAGTTATTTTGGTTTGTAAATTAAGGCAAAAATCTAATATGCTCCATCTCTAACTTCAAATACTCTCTAACCCATGTGGTGCATAAATTTTTGCAAGGCCTTATAAAAAAATCAAGCAAAGGAAAACACACTAAAATCAGTCATCGAGTCTAGTTAAACTCTATTGGGGCTATGGATGCCTGACTAGCAGTAGGGCTCTGTCTAGACAAAGCTTGTTAAAAAAAAGGTATTGCAAAATATTAATTAAACCATGGGTAATGTAGATAAACTCTACCGAGGCTATGGACGCCTAACTGGTAGTAGGGCTCTATCTAGACAAAGCTTGTTAAAAAAAAAGGGTATTGCAAAATATCAATTAAACCATGGGTAATGTAGATAAACTCTATCGGGGCTATGGATGCCTGAATGGCAGTAGGGCTCTGTCTATAATTTTTTTTCTAGGAGCAATATTTCTATAATTTAAATGCAGGTCAGGTGATGGAATCCAGATGGTTTTCAAGAATGCAAAATGAAATCACTTACACACACATTAAGCAAATGCAAATGATTAATGTGTTTTCATCTGAAGTTGTCTACCCACATATTCTTGGAATTTGCTAGGTGATGTATATCTTTCTGATATTTGATTGTTTGTTTTCAGAACTAGGTTCTTCATCTGAAATGCTTAGGAGAATTTCCCAATAGAGTCACCATTTGTTGTGGCTATTGCACAACTAACCCCAAATTTGGGGACCCACCTTAAAAATATTGATGTTTTGAGGATTTCGATTCTCTCTGAGTTCTAGTTTGGTTAATGTTCATAGGATTTGACCCATGAGCTTGTAAGGTAGTGTCCAGGGTTCATTTTTTATTAGTGTCCCTTTTGAATTTCTTTTCAAGTGTTTAGTGTTAATATTTTTTATTTGGTTTTAATGTTTGGTTAAGTTTAGCGTTGATTTAATTAATCCAATTAATTAAATCAAATTTCAAATAAATAAATAAAAATAATAAAACAAAAATGAGAAAGTATTTTATTTTTGTCTTCATTATATTGTACAATCCTTTTAATTAAGGACATGATTTAATTAAAAAAAAGTTAAAATAATTAAATATATATTCATTTAGGTATATATATGTTATAATAAAGCCCTCGAGGGCTATTTTACTTTATTAAATGTTATTATTTTGTTTAGTTTGAAAAATATTTAATGTTGTGTTGTTTACATTGCAGGTGAATGAAGATCGTGACTAGATGGCTCAACACATAGAACAAAACCTCCTCAACTAGTAGGTAACGACGGTAGTGTGGCAGACATCAAGGCAAAAATTCCAAGGTGATGGATGATGATGAAGTGAACCAAGATACATGCCAAGGGTAGCAACATGGTAGATTGCCAACGAGGCGTTGGCTTGTACGATGATGACCCGAGGTTATGTGGCAATGTGACTTTTGACACGAATGATGCATGGACCAGTGGCACACATCTAGGGTGACAACATGGATGAGTTAGTGTATAGATCTTGGACTTCCTTGGATAACATGTAAAATATGGATGATTGAGTAGCCAAATATTTATCGTTTGCAGTTAGAGTATGCAGCAACAATGCAACATTTGGTGGCTATCGCAGATATAGCTTCGTTGGTATGCCATCATTGGGTAAATTAAATAGAAGAACTCTGAAGAGAAGTACATGAAATTGAAAGTGATGGCAATAATGATTCAAACAAGATGTCAGAGCAGGAGTCGATGCTATTAGGGTCATCTTCATGGATGAAGGACAGAGACCTAGATTGAATTTGAATAAAGGCAAAAGTTCACACGGTACAAGTGATTCGTGGGAAGCAGAGACATTGGGCTAGGTGTGAGGATGGAAATTATAAATAATGACTGGTGGGTTATTACTCGAATAGGAAAGCGAAGCTATTTGCCACACATAGTTGTTGTTGCCATCTTATCAATATATCACCGATACCAAAATGAGATCCAATAAAAATCACTGATGTTGAGGTTGGTAATGTGGAATTCGACGTTCAGAAGGGGGCATCCCTCCTAGTGGATCATAGATTACCTAAATTCCTAGAGAAAGCCAAGTTGGAGTTTTGTGTCAATGAAATGTGTCAATTTTTCATTTGTGAGTGATATAAGAAGAATGGGAAATAATTGCTAGTCTTTAATATGCAATGACATAATTCACAACACCAAGGGTAGACTTTCGATGGACATAGATGTGCATGACACCAAACTATCAAAATATTCTGGGAGAGCATGACATTAATGGAAAATAATAGATTGTGAATAAGGGCAATCCATGTAGAATTTCAAGAAAATATAGATAAGGTTATAACCCTCATCGTGTGCATCCAATAGGTATTAATTCACATAGAGGTATGCATGGAAACCACCAGTAGTGTAAATGGAGGAGCCCGAGCAGATATACAGGAGAAGGTTAATGAGTAATATGACATAGATAAGGAAGGTGATAGATTTGTAGTGACCAACACTAGAGAAAGTGTGGATTCTAATTTTGACAAGTCTAGGCTCCAAAATGATGGTCATGGTAGATTCAACATAGATCCATGTGGCATGAAGTATGTGGCGCTGATGGTATCCAATCATGGGGGTTGTATATGTTGGTAGGAAAATTTGGATGATGTAGACATGTGCACAAATTTTCAATGAGGATGGAACGGATATTTTAAACGAAGGTGTGTGAGGCTGATTTGTGTCGCTGACTAGGGAAGATGTGAGACTAGGACAAACCCATATGTGCTGTTAACAAAGAAGGAATGTTGGTGTCAAGTTTATTTTACCCAGTTTATTACGTAAGTGCAATGGGGTCAAAGGACAATGTATCCAGTTGGAAGCTACATGTCGGTACCAACATGGCATAGGGAGGATAGTGTGGTCAATGTTTGTGGAAACGTGTGAAAGTTTTTTGAAATAAATGAAATACCTCCATGATGGCTATTATCACAACTATGTTGATCGTCATTCATTCCTCATACTATGCGATGGGTTTATGCAGACATGGTAGGGTATTGTTAGCATTACATATTCTAAAGAGGAGGAAAGTGACCCATAGATAATCCATCATGGAATAGTTATTAAATGTCATGTGGACATGAATAGAGATATGCATGGACAAAAATATTTACAAGCTATATTGGGAGGCAACCAGGGTTTTGCATAGTGGCAAATTTCGCAATTTAGCATGAATATTTGGATTTCCAAAATGTTAATTTTATGAATTTTGGGACCATAGAGGTCGGCCTGTTCGCCCGAAAATTTCTGGATCCAAAATTTTTAAGGGTAAATTCGCCCCGTTGTCATAAGGTTTCCCGCATAATTTTCACCCTAAATTTATTAAAAATAAAAAATATCCTGCCCAATTCACCCCTTGTACCCCATTATATATAGTTAACAGTAACAATGACTCTCATACTATCAGTCGCCATTTGCCAGTCGTCTTCTGCCAGTTGCCATGTGGCAACTGATAGAACGTGATTGGTAGATGGTGAGTGGCACATGGCAAGTGGCATATGGTGAGTGTCACATGGCGAGTGGCACATGGCAAGTGGCACATGGCGAGTGGCACAAGGCGAGTGTCAAATGTGGCAACTGGTAGAAGGTGACTGGTAGATGGCGAGTGGCACATGGCAAGTGGCATATGGTGAGTGTCACATGGCGAGTGGCACATGGCAAGTGGCACATGGTGAGTGGCACAAGGCGAGTGGCATATGTTGAGTGGTATATTACGAGTGGCAGATGGTGATTGATATCATTTTACAAGTTTAGGCATCAAAACATATCCAAACATAGGCATATTTATACTCGTTGGAAAGATATTTTCAAGCTTGATCTAATGGTGGTATGTTTATGAAGTTTGAAGATGATTTAATAGGTCAAATGTGGTCCCAAAGATGGTGATAATGAGATAATTTTATTTTGAGGTAGATTTTGACCTACTAAATCATATCAAAACTTCATAACAATACCATGATTAGATCAGGCTCAAAGAGAGCTTTCCAACGAGTACAAATATACCTATGTTCGAATATATTTTGATGCCTAAAATTATAAAATGATTATCAGTCACCATCTACCAGTCGCCATTTCCCAGTCACCTTCTGCCAGTCACCATGTGGCGACTGGTAGAAGGCGATTGGCATAAGGCAAGTGGCATAAGGTGATTGGCAGATGATGAGTGGCACATGGTGAGTGGCATAGGGAAAGTGGCACATGGCGAGTGGCACATGGCGAGTGGTACATGGCGAGTAGCACAAGGTGAGTGGCATATGGCAAGTGGCATATAGCGACTGGAAAATGGCAACTGAAAATTATTTTACAAGTTTAGGCATAAAAACATATCCAAACATAGGCATATTTGTACTCGTTGGAAATATATTTTCAAGCCCAATCTAATGGTGGTATTTTTATGAATTTTGAAGATGATTTAATAGGTCAAATGTGGTCCCAAATATGGTGATAAGGAGGTAATATCATTTTGAGATAGATTTTGACCTACTAAATCATCTCAAAACTTCATAAAAATACCACCATTAGATCAGGATTGAAAATAGCTTTCCAACGAGTATAAATATGCCTATATTTGGATATATTTTGATGCCTAAAATTATAAAATAATTATCAGTCACCATCTGCCAATCACCATTTGTCAATTGCCTTCTGCCAGTCGCCATGTGGCGACTGGCAGAAGGTGAGTGTCATAAGGCGAGTGGCATAAGGCAACTGATAGATGGGGAGTGGCACATGGTGACTGGCATATGGTGAGTGGCACATGATTAGTGGCACATGACGAGTGGTACATGGCAAGTGGCACATGGCAAGTGGCACATGGTGAGTGGCATATGGCAAGTGGCAAATGGTGACTGACAATAATTTTACACATTTATGCATCAAAACATATCCAAACATAGGTATATTTATACTCGTTGGAAAGATCTTTTCAAGCCTGCTCTAATGGTGGTATGTTTATGAAGTTTGAAGATGATTTAATAGGTCAAATATGGTCCAAAATATAGTTATAAGGAGGTAATATCATTTTGAGGTAGATTTTGACCTACTAAATCATCTCAAAACTTCATAAAAATACCACCATTAGATCAGGCTCGAAAAGATATTTCCAAAAAGTACAAATATGCCTATGTTTGGATATATTTTGATGCCTAAAATTGTAAAATGATTATTAGTTACCATTTTTTGGTTGCCATCTGCCATCATCGCTGCCAATCACGCATGTCGCGACCTATCATAACGCCATGTGGTGACGTAAGGCGATTGGCATAAGGCGAGTGGCATAAGGTGACTGGCAGATGTCGAGTGGCACATGGTGAGTGGCATATGGCAAGTGGAACATGGCGAGTGGCACATGGCGAGTGGTATATGGCGAGTGGTAAATGGTGACTGGCAGATGGCGATTGACAATCATTTTATAGTTTTAGGCATCAAAATATATCCAAACATAGGCATATTTGTACTCGTTGGAAATATCTTTTCAAGGCTGATATAATGGTGGTATTTTTATGAATTTTGAAGATGATTTAATAGGTCAAATGTGGTCCCAAATATTTTTATAATTTATGTGCAAAATTTTTGAAAATTCGCCATATTTTGATAATTTTTTTGCAAAATTTTGAAAAATTCACCCCATAGTTTATACATGATTCACCTTGATTCGCCCCAAATTTATAAATACTTTTTTGGTACTACCCCTTATGCATAAACCTAGAGGCAGCGATTACACAAGACATGTAATATTCCAAAATGCATGATGACCCGAGCATTATCTATAAAAGAAGCCATCGATCTACACAGGTGTTGCCTGCATTGGCCACAAAGAATAGGTTGTGGATAAAGCCCAAAGGGATATGGAAATGAATACAACGAAGTTTCATATAAAACAAGGACGAAGTCATTACAAAGTTAAATAAGCAGGAACATAAGGCCAAACATAAAAAAAATGTAAACATTGAGAGAGAAACGAAAAGACTTTGAAAATGCTTAAAAATATCTATTTTCAATGAAGAATGGGGGTTGGATCTTTTGGGAGGAAAGCCACACCGTTGGACTGGAGTTCATCACATGATGCCAATTTAGGGCATGGTATTCTGCACTTGTGTTTGATGTTGAAGATATTTCTTCTACAATATATTGGAGATACATCAAGTTTTATGCATGTTAATGGTTGACTTGCTTGTTATTTTTGATATATTGCACCCTTTCCTTAGAATATTACACCACATTAGATGTTAGATTGTGTGAATTTGGGATACACTAATATTGGTTTTATGTAGGATACTAATGATTGCAGGGTCTGTGGGAAGCTTCTAGATTGTAGCAATTCATTTTACTTCTTTTATTTCATTTATTTTTTTCTAACCCTTCCCTTTTGCATTTTTTTAAAACTTCGGCAATTAAAATAAAAATTAAAAAAATTTAAAATTCCTAAAATAGATGCACAGTCCTCTAGAATAAGCTTTAACATTTCATCTTATGCAGTTTCAATTTTAGTTTGAAGCCATTTCAAAATTATAAAAATTATTTAAAGTTGTTTTATCAAGAATTTTATAATTTTGAAATTTGACATAATTGCACATTTTGAAGGTAAATCAAATTTCAAGCTTTCCATTTCATTATTCAAGAAATAAATTAACTTCTCTTTATAAAAATTATAATTTCACTAAAGAGGGATAATTTATAAGGTATTTCGAAAGCCATTGTTTTTAAAGCAATAAATTGATGTCTCTTTATGAAAATTAATTTCATCAAAGAGGGAAATTTTATTTAGCATTTTAGAGGCTTCTACATTTTAAAGCTAGTCATTTAATTGTTTTATTTCATGCATAAATAAATTTAAATGAATCTAATCATCATTTAATATTCACATTTAGATATAGATTTTAATCTTTGTTTCTAGCTCAAAGCAGGATTTGAAAGGTAAAACTTGTTTAAAATATTCTTAACCAAATAAAGATAAAATATATCTAAAATACTTCAAGATAAAATGAACTTCAACTTTACATTGTGGTCATATGAGGGTCAATCACATTTTTATTTCTTTTAAGTTTCATGAACAATCAATAGCATAACATAATAAAATAAACCAACATAGGTCCCTTGTTAACAGTTATTTGCAAACCACTAAGGTATTCCTAGCATTTATTTGATACATCTTCACAAGATTACAAGTATTAAGTAAAAAGAACCTTGGAGAAATATTAATTTCTTTGCAAGAGAGGGTTTTGTCTCAAAATCCTAACTATGAGTATGGTTTTGCAATTGGGTAAAATTACCACTCAACAATTACCTTGATAAAATTGAAATCTAAATTTTTTTGAAGTTCATCTTTAACTAGGAGAGTGATCTTAGAATGCATTTTTCTTAATTTTTGTTAACTAGTTTAGCATTATATTGTACAATGAGGTGATGGACAATGAGGTATGGGTCAAGGTCAGGCATGTCGATATAGGTCCAAGCAAAAATATCACTAAATTATTTTAAAATTTAGTGTATTATATACGTTCATCATTTTTTTGAATTTAGTAAAAAATCCCTTGGAGGGTTGCCTTAGTCTGAGAAACCATGACTAGGGGGTTCTACACCATCAAAATCACTCGGGAGTCATGCCCGGCCCTGACCGCACCAGCATAATCAACTAGATTTTGGGTACCCTATGTACGTTTGGTAGGGTGGAGATTTAAACCAGAGACCTCCCTCAGAGGATTGTCTTACCCTCTCCAACTCACCTACAACACATGGGTTTAGGTCTTAATTGGAATACGTTCATCATTAGTTAAGACTTTGCCTTTCAAGGTTTAAGGATTATCCTTAGTACCAATATTAACATCTATGGTTTCTTCTCTCAAGATATGTGATTTATCTTCAAATCATGGGGAAGCAAGCAAAAATCCTAGGCTCTCAATATTATTGGGATCCATAAATAATTGTTCTAGTTTTTATGATATTAGATTAAGTGTTTGGAAGGAAGTTATCAAAAAAACCATAAAAAATATCTTCTTCCTCAGGTTTGTCTATGTTGGTTATTAATTTGAGATGAACAATAGTTAGAAAATTGATGCTAGAAAAATGTATTGTTCTACAGGGTTCTAATCTAGGAGAGACCAAAGGTCCTTTTCATTTTCATCATCCCATTGCAACCCATGTAAATATGTAGTGTTGGCATGAGGTTTCCTAAGGTAATAGTTGAATTCATCATCATCTTCTAATCATGGTGAAGAGGGTAATAGTTCATTCCTATTTGGGGTGCATCCTATTCCATAGCACCCTAGCTAGGCTTTAGTTTCTAGTGGTTCCTTGATACCTGTTGTTGTTGTTGTTGTTGTACAACTCACCCCAATTGGGGATCCACTTGAGATTTTAAATTTTACACTAATATTTTTAATTCACTTGCACCCCCATGTGCAAGCTATATATTTTACACTAGATTGGTTTTCAATTACTCTTCAGAGTTAGGAAGATTTCATTTTTTGTAATCATTTTTCTTTTTTTTTTCTTTTTTTCTTTTTTTTGAAATTCATCACTTTTGGTAACTTTAAACCTAAAACAACCATAACTTTTACTACAAAGCTTTGCTTAATGTTATTCAAATCCTGATAGAAAGGTCTTAAAATTATCTTCATAATGATACCAAATTTGCATGCACATCCCTAATATTTCAGGAAATTTGGATAAAATATCATTTCAACCACATTAATTTCCCATGACAGTCCATGAGCTTCAAAAGGATGTATCTCTTGATCTATAACAATTTTTTTAATTATCTTGATCATTTTGGATATCGATTTGGCCTATTTAGGAGTGTGTCAAATTTTGGACACTTTAAAATTTTGACTATTTTTTACACTACGGGACAAAACCGAAATATTGAATATTTAATGTTAAAAAAATCTCGCTCGAGAGTCATTTTTAGCCATCAATCTCAGTTCACCTGAATCATTTTTAGCAATTGATCTCATTGTGCTTTAACCTCATTGGTTGAGAAATGAGTGGCATCGATGAAAAGGGGTGACATTAAACCCTCAAACCCCATTGATTGAGAAATGAGTGGTAGGGATGAACAAGGATGACTTGAAGCCCTCAAATTGCATTGGCAAAAAAACATGTGGAGGGGATGAAAGGAGGTAACTTTAGGCACTCTATTCTCATTGGCCAAAAAAAAGTGTGGTAGGGATTTAAGGGGATGACCTCAAGCGCTCTTACCTAATTGGCCAGAAGAATGTGTGGCGAGGATGTAAGGGGATGATCTCATGTGCTTAATTTCCATTGGTCAAAATTTAATAACTCATCTCCCTAAGTCTTGAGGGCACCAAGAACATAGGAATATTTCTCCCTTCGACCCTGAAATAATAACACCTCATTTTTTTAAGAAAGGCTATGTCACATAGAATATTTTAAAATCCAAGTATAAACCTACATGTATTAATAATTTCAACCCTTAGGTTTTGGTATACCTTAGACATTCTGAAAGAAAAATGTGCTTCCCAAAAAAATTAAAGCCTACCTAAGGTTTTTATCAAAGAGAAAATGAATGGGTAACTCATTGGCTAGAAAATGAGTGGAAGGGATGCAAGGGGGCGACCTCAAGTAATCCATTGTGATTGGTTGATAAATGTGTGGCAGAGATGCAAGGGGGAGACCTCAAGTGCTCACAACCCATTGGCTAAAAATGAGTGTCAAGGATGAAAGGGGATGAGCTCAGTCGCTCCATTCCAATTGGATGAAATTTAATTTTTTTCTTTCCTAAAATTTTGAGGGTCCCATACACGTAAAATATTTTCCCCTTTTTAATATTGCCTCATGAATCTCTAAAATAATGTTCCCATAATTCTTGGCCAATAAAATGCAAGTGATTGAGCTCATCCCCTCTAATCCCTTTCATTCAATTTATTTTCTCTGACTCAATCCTGACCGCCCATTCTCATACATTAAAATGCAAGCACTTCATATCATCCCCTCCAACCCCCTTCGTCTAATTTCCCTGATACAATCTAAGCTGCACATTTTACATAAAGAAAACTTAGGTAAATATTTTAATTGCATTTAATATTTTGTGAATGAATCTAAAGACCTTTATACCTAAACATTAAATTTGTTTGAAAGAGGGATAAATATTGGTACCATGAAAACCTAACCCTAATCTTCGAGGCCTTAATAAATAACAAAGATCTTAGTATTGAATTTAATACTTTGTCATTAAAAATTAAAATAGAATTTTAATAGGTTCGAGGTGTAGACCAATTGGTTCTACCAAATCCCGTAAGGGGGGCAAAGGACCAAGGTTCAAATCTCAGGCCTCACTGGATTGAACACTTGTCCCTTTCCTGGTGCTTTTGATGGCATAAAAGGTTTAAAAATATTGTGGCATGGTGGTTATAGGGACGGACTGCACGAAGATCTATGTGGTGGCTTCTGCGGCGTACAACATAGAATATTGTGGTAGCCATAAAATTTGAACAACCTACCCAGATTTGTGGTAGCTACCGATTCCACCATGTAAATTTAAAAAATAAATGGAATTTTAATGTTAAATTTAATACCTTGGCCCTAAAATTAAAAGCGAAGACATTTAGCATGGAATTAAACAAAAAGACTTTGAACCTTAGGGAATTACATTAACATTTAATTTAATATTTTGGCATTAAAATTAAAAGAGATGCTAATGTTAAAGCTTAATAATTTGAACCTAAAATTAAAGGACATTAAACCTTAGAAAATAAATTTAAAAATCACCAACCTTAGTAATAATAATTTGTTGATTCCTTAAGGGACTTCCTTTTCTTTGACCCTGAAGTTGTTGTTGAAGGTTGTATGGGATATATGGTTGTTGTTTTTTGGTTTGTGCTCTAACGTTTGCAGTCATGCATCCTCGTGCTTCCTTCTTGGTGAATTCCTATGGCACTTTCTCATCCTTTCCTTCAGAAGTGTTGTTCTATTGTTGCTACTTCCTTTGTTGGGTAGGTGTTTTCGAAGGCTTCCTTTTTTGCATAAGGACCCTATGGCCTGGGGTGTTCCTTTTGTTGTTGAACCACTACAGTACCATATTCAGGCTATTGTTCCATTTTGCTTCTTTTTGGGCTCCCCTGCGTGGGATGCTGGTTCTCTTTAGATCTTTGTTTCCCAAGGGTGGTTTCTGATTTTCCCGCCCTTGGGATGTTTCAAATTTTAAAACTTTGGCTTTGTTTCCTTTTCCCACCCATGGAAAAGTTTCAAAAGGATTTTTCATGGTTGGGGCGGTTTGGTGCTTTCTCCTGCCCTTGTTCAGCGCCTTGTGATTCAAATTTAGGTTTCTGGCGGGCTTTCCCTTCCTGCTCGTTTTTTGTTTTGCGTAAAGGAAGACGTCTTCCTCTGGTTCAAAGGATTGTGTGTTCCTTACTTTGTTCCTTTGGGCTATCATTTTCTGTCCTTTTGTCCATCCTTGGACAAATTCCTTTTGTTTCATTCTGATGTTTCATGTTGTATTTTGATCCTTTGTAATTAGGTTTTGGGATCCTTGACAAAAACCCACTTTTAATCTACCAATAATAATAATAATAATGATAATAATAAAAGTAAACCTAATAGTTAAATGTCGAAACATCATGAAAATTAAATGGTAATAATAAAATATTACGCATATTAAACCACTAACCTTGGAAATAAAAGAAAATAATATTTTAAATAATTAAAACATCCATGTTAAAATGATTTTCCCGCCAAATATAAATTTGAGTTAATATATGCTTTCTTCAGTATTGCAGGGAATTGAATCAAAATGCGAGGACCAAAGGAAGAAACAAGATGGACGTTCATTGAACCTAGACCTAATTTGGAACTTGGTGCATCCTAGTGAGCAACGATTCAGCTACCCAAAGCTTCACAAAGATGCTTCTAATCAATTACAGAGATCCATGGCTGAAATTGAATATCTGAATCAAGAAAATCCTCAATTGGACACCTCATCCTCTCAGTTGAAGACAACTTAGATAGCCAAATTATTTACCACTATAAACCATTGAAATACAATGGTAAACCATCAATAAATTTAAATTTATAAGGCTATAAATAGCCATTGAGACCCCATTTCAAAGGGTTGGATTCCACTTTTAGCAATAGGTATTTTAGAATTTCTTTTCTTTGTAAATGGTGTATATTTGCACCCCTATCATTGTATTTGGATAATTCTTACAATCACCTAATTCAAGCAAGTATGAGTGTAATCATTGAATATCTTATCAATACAATGTATTAGAATTCTTGGTGTAATATGTGCATGATGATGGTGGTTACATTTGAGTCAATTTTAGTGCATTGTCTCTTTCTCCTCTGAATATGGCACCACTTTGATCTTAGATTATGCAAAGACTGATCGAGTTAGAGCTGGTTTGATTTAGAATTACTACTTCAATAGATTCAGTTTAAGGCTTCAAGATTCGATGGCTTGTTTTATTTCTTCCTTTAACCATTTTATTTTGATTTTTTTAAAACCTGCTTAGATTAGGAGTAGATTAATCCGATTTCAAATCTGAAGCTCATTTTATGCGATATATCCTTTTAAATTTTAGATAATTATCATTGTGTTAAAATATTTTATGGATATGATGCAATTAATGATATATCAATGATAATTTTAAGGCAATAAGCCCAAAATCTTACCTTTCGATATTGCTTAGAAGTAATATTTAATGTTAATGCTCATATTTTTATGATTACATGAACAATTGAATCATAGGTTTTATTTCTTTAAAATCTAATGACATGAATCAACATTCACCATTGTAATAGTCACGTATGATCTTGAATATTCTATATATTTTTCTTACTTTGAATTACTAAATAATTTGATAGAATAAATCAACTAGGTTAGACCAACCTTACCAGAACCTTGTGAAAATCCATATTTCCTTTTAAAAGAGGACATCTTGTTCTGACCATTGGTGTATGTTTTCTATTGGGAAAATGTATCACTCAAAAAGAAATGATGCTAGAAGGAGGGCCTAAAATAGATTAATCTAATTTTAGGTGTTGAAATTTGTTCAATTAGTCCTCAAGTTCTAAAATTTATTGATATCTGCTATAATAGCTTGGCATTGTTTAATGTGTTTTAAATTATGAGATATTTAATTTATTGTTGCTATTAAAATGTTGACTCTTGAATTCTTGATCTTTAAAATTATTATTTGTTTTGTTATATCTTTCATATATGTTATAATTTATTGACTGATAAATATGGAACCTAGGATTATTATCACCAAGTATAAGTATTTTGAAGGTAATACTAAACTCCACACCTTTTCTCCTCCTAGAAGACCCAAAAATATTAAATTTCATTCAAGCACTCTTCCATTAATACCTCATCTCAATCCATAATACCATTTGTTGATATATTTGTCACTCCACTAAGTACACCAATGGCAACATTTGCACCTTGGTTAGGTGGTAATAGTCCACTAAGTATACCTGGACCAACCCATGATATGCCTAAGAGTGTTGAAAGGTATTTATCTAGGTATAGACATGATGGGACTAGAATAGATGAAGAACACATACAAGCCTATAAGGATACTTTAATTTTATTACAAGTTGAACATGAAGATGTGGTTTGTAGAATTTTCCCCACTTTGGATGAATTAGCGTATGATTGGTACATTATTTTACCTACAAATTCTATCACTTCCTAGGTGAATTGGAAATAGCATTCATTAGCTAATTTATATTTCCCATTGATCCAAATATCATATATCATCAATTTGCAACAACCAAAAGGGAACCTAGTGAGCCCCTAAGGCTATTCAATACCATATTCCACAAGTTGTATAATAGGTTGACTCCACCATATACACTTAATGCTAATGCAACTATACAAATGTATTTTAGAGCTTTAGATCCTCTTACATCCATGTTTGTAAGGAGAACTCCTCATATCACCACTTTACCCATAGCATATAGTGAAGTCTTAACTATAAAACAATAGTTAATGTCTCAAGGTTATGGAATTGGTCAATTACCTTCTTTAGGACAACCAGGTGCATTCAATCAAGTACCAATGATCAATGAAGCTATTTCATAGCCACTACCAATATTGAACACTCTACCATATACAAATATTAATGAGCCATATAATCCTATTACCACCCCTACCCATCCTACTATTCTAACATACTTAGATAACCAATTTATTGCTCATAAGAATAAGGAAACTAATGTTTAGACTACACCTACATTTTTGAACACTGTCCCTATTGGCACAAAAAATCACACATTACTTTTATATTGTTGGTGTATAAAGCACAAAGGATGATGATACATGTCACCATAAAAAATGACAAGTGTCAAGGACACATCAAGGAAAAGTACACATTAAATTTAACATTCCCCCTTAATGTGTACTTTCCAAAAAAAGGTAAATCAACATTAGAGATATTCCCCCTTAATGTTGACTTCCATTGCATGATTTAGAAAAGTCTCTAGGATTTTGATTTTGGCTCTCTACTTTGAAAAATAGTGCTAGATCAATAGTGTTTACCTCTAGGTATTTTGCTTCAAGATCAGTCTTTATCTTAGTACCTCAAGGTTAGCCTCTTCCTCGGGTTTGTTGCCTCTATAGGTAACTGACTAGGTTCACCATAGGTATGATCCCCTCATCATGGTGAAATATTTATCTAGAAGGTGTATGTCTCTACCAAAAATGCACCTTTATAGAAAAAAATAAGAGCCATATGGGAGTGTTAGATACTATCAGAAGTGCACTCCAAATTATAAATAATGTGAGCCATAGACTAGAATCCAAATGGAGAAAGAAGAGAATCTTCTGAAGTGCCTATGTCTATAGTATTTAGAAGTTTATTTGAATTTTCTTCATAGAATAGTCTTTAGATAGAGTCTAGGGTGTCAAGATTTTGTAGTCCCTAGAGTGGTAGGTGTCCTTATGGTGACCTTCTCATCCTACCAGAATGTATGGATAACCAATCATTGCATCCGCCAGGTGTGATAGAGGATATCATTGATTACTAGGTTCACTTACATTAAATGGAGTTTTGGGTTCAACCAAGAGTGCACTTCATGATACAAAAATATTTGAGACCTAAAAAAACATATCAAACTACCTCAAAACTCAATATGGACACCTCCATTGTGTCCAACTCAAAAAATATTTCCAATGAGTATATGCATGAATATACTCTGATCTGATTTGAGCCTCGATTACAAGAGGAAAACTTTATCCCTTCACATCAAGAACTAAGAATATTCTTGGCATCAATGAATATTCTCCTTGGAATATTTTGGCATCGCTCTATAGCATAAAAAAAAAGGGAGGTGATTTTCATTCCAAGTGGAATCTAATTTGAAATATTTTGTGCTATTTCAATTATCCCTTATAAGATAATATTCTAGAATTTTTTCTTTGGAAAAATACATGATTTAAAAAAAAAAAGAACATTACATGGGTTGCTTTAATTTTTACTTCCATGAAAGGAGACAAACACATATTAAAAAATATATCCCACCCACTATCTACCATAACCACTCCAACTTCGATGCCAAGCTAGACATGCTCAAGTGTGGTGTAACAAAATGGTTGTGATCATAATTTTTTGAAGATTAAATATGGGATCTGTGATCATAATAGAGGAAAAAACTACATGGCCATGACGAAAATAAGAAAGTATTATTTAGCAGCAAAATTGAAGAAAAGGAAAAATAACACATCCACAAAAATGGTGAGAGACCTCTGTCATGTCAGGAAACAAACTATTTGTAGCCACAACCGCTTAGTAATGCAAATTTTTTTTAAAGTGGCTAATTTACTACTATAGTTTACTCATAGGTAGGGCACAACTCATGGTCAGCTATGGGGCTTGGCCAGAATTACAATCATCCATTTTTATTGCAGTTCACTATAAAACAATAGCACCACATGCATCCATGTAGCTCTTGAGAAATTGTAAAATACTCTGAGATAATATTAATGGCTTGGTAGCATATGACATGGGCGTATATCATAAGACAATACAATGTTTCAATAAAAATATCAAGGAAATAAGATAAAACTGACCTAATTAGAATCTGTAGGAGGTAATGAGCAGGGATAACGGTAGGTTCTGGTGTAGACAAAAAATTCATTAGAGTGCCTCATATGGAAAATTACGGGTTGCCTTGTAAGCTGAAGGGCAATGATGGCTAGTTAGGTATCCTTATGGTGACCTTCTCATCCTACCACTCTAGGGACTATAGAATTTTGACACCCTAGACTCTATTCAAAGACTATTCCATGAAGATACTTTGGATCAAATTCTAAAGACTACAAACAAAGACACTTCAAAAGATTCTCTTATTTCTCCATTTATATTCTAGTCTATGGCTGACATTTTTTGTAATTTAGAGTGCACTTTTGGTAGTATCTAACACTCCCATATGGATCACACTTTTTTGTATAAAGGTGTATTTTTGGTAGAGACCTACACCTTCTAGATAAATATTTCCCAATGATGAGGGGATTATACCCATGGTTAACCTAGTATGTGACCTATAAAGGAAATAGACCCAAGGAAGAAGCTGGCCTTGAGGCATTAAGACAAAGGTTGACCCAAAGGCAATAAACCTGAGGAAGTGGCTAACCTTGAGGCAACAGATCTAGAGGTAAACACTATGGATCTAGCACTATTTTTTAAATTAGAAGAGCCAAAAACCAAAAGCAAAATCATGTAATGGAAGTCAAAATTAAAGGAGTGTCTCTAATGTTGAATTACCTTTTTCTTAAAAGTACACATTAAGGGAGAATGTTAAATTTAATGTGTACTTCTCCTTGATATGTGTCCTTGAAACTTGTCATTTGTTATGGTGACATGTGTCATCATCCTTTGTACTTTATATACACGAACAATATGAAAGAAAAGTAATAGTTAGATCCGTAACTATAGGATTCGAAAAGGGGAAATAAAATGAGGAGTATTTCCATGAGGGAAATCCCCCCACAAGCTCATAGGGTAGGAAAGTCTACTCTGATACCAAATGTTGGTAGAAAAACTCACACTTTTCTTTTATATTTCTAGTCTATATAAAATACAAAGGATGATGACACATGCCACCATAACAAATGATAAGTGTCAAGGATACATGTCAAGGATAAGTATACATAATAACTTTAACAACCCCTACTCAAAATATACCAACATTTCCTAATGTTAATTCTAATCATAATATCCCAATATTTTTGAATGCTACTCAAAATCAAATTATATCAGCTTTCTTGAATCCCACTGCATTTGCAAGGAACATAGCAAATCAAACTACTGTAGAATAAAATAATAATTCTAATTCCTAGTTTGATAATCTATAGAGATTAGTCCAAAAGCTTAGCAATGATATGGTTCAATTGCAGAAGTAGGTACCTCAAAATTATCCTCCCAATAATCTACCCTAGAATAGGAACTTTAATTTCTAGAGAGTCAACCATTAATGGAATACACATCCAAATAATGGAGTGCCAAACCCCATTGCCAATAATAATTAGCCTAATACCATAGTCAATATTTTATATTTGGCATTAAACAATTGGTGTAGAGTGCATTCCACTGCACAACATAGTGAAAGTGACTATCTCGAGTTCAAAACAACCTATAATATTACAAGCAGTTCAAGAAAGGAAATCATGATTATATAGTTAGAAGCAAAGACAAAGAACTTGTTACTTGTACTCCACTGAATCATACTTCCATCCCTCCTAACACACAAGTTGACAATAATCCCAATCCACATAAGGTTAATATCCTATCACAACCACATAAAGGTTTAGAATAGGATAAACCTACATATAATATTGTAGAAGACTTGAAGAAAACAAAAGCAAACATATCTTTATTTGAAGTTGCCTATCTAACTAACCAACACAAATTGTTAATAAAAGCATTTAGCAATCAAAATAAAATTTAATCCAAACCACAGATGCCCAGTTTGTATCACAAAAATATAAAGGGAAAGCCTCTCCTTTCCTCTTGGCTATTATAATTGTAGGTAATAATCTACATAATTATCTTATTGATTCAGAAGCTTCAGGTAACATCATGTGATATGTTGTTTGCCAAAAGTTAGGCCTAAAACTTGCCCATTCTAATAGAGTGGTAGTACAATTAGATAAAACAAAAGTAAATGTGGTTGGTGTGCTCAAGAACATTCACATACAGTTAGCATCAGAATCTAGAATTCAATAGTACATAGACATTCAAGTAGTAGATATCCCAGATGGATATGGAATGTTGATGAGTCAATTTTGGTCTAAGAACTTGAATGGACATATGACCACAAATTTCTCTCACATGTGGGTGCCTTGGCGAGGAGTTGCAAGTAAAATTAGAATAGAAAGAGAATCCAAACTTAAAGATCTCATTATAGACTATAATAAGACCAACGAAGTTCTCTATAATGAATTAGAATTAGGAATTTACACTGTAAAACTAAATAAATCATAGATAAGTCTAAAAATGAGGTTACACCAAGTAATAAAAGTAAAGATGAAAATATGAATTGGACTCTTAAATTTGATGGGTCCAAGTCTAGGCAAGGTAGTGGAGCAGGTGTTGAGCTAATTAGCCCCAAAGTAAAATCTTGTCTCACAACCCATAGATTATAATTTCCTTGTACCTGCAATACTACATAATATGAAGCATTAATATATGGACTACAATTAGAAATAAAGAAAAATATTAAGTGCTTAAAAGTGCTAGGAGATTCAGAGTTGGTGGTTAAACAAGTAAAAATTCAATATGCTTGCCATGATAAAAGGTTGATCCATTATACAAATAGAGTTAGAGATTTAATAAATGAATTCCATGCTTCTAACACTAAACTAATTTCTAGAAGAAGCAATAGAATTGCAAATTCCTTGGTAGTGATGACAAGTACACTGAAACCCATGGATTACATAAAGCTTAAGAAATTTTTCATAGAATTAGTAGTTTGCCCATCCATTCTAGACAACATACATAATTTTCAAGTGTTTGAAAATGATAAACATATGCAAGATTTTATGATTAATTCTAGAATTTTTTAAAATCAAGTCATAGATGAAGATGAAAATTTTTGGATGAAGTTGAAGTAGACAACGAGGCAACACTAAAAACCAATACAATTCCCAAAGATATGGTTTCTCTCAAAAAACTCTTCGATATAGACTATAAAAGTAATGAATGTAGAAAATATTTATTTCAAGATAAAGCATATGAGGCAATAAACATAGGGACTAGTGAAAATCCTAAGAATGTTCTAATAATAAAAGCTTGCACTAATTAGGAAAGAGAAGAAATTATACAAGCTCTTAAATATTATAAATATGTCATAGCTTGGAGCTATGAAGATCTGAAAATATATAATCAAAAAATTATAACTCATACTATCCAATTGAAACTAGAAACAAAGCCATTTAGGTATAAACAAAGACTTGTTAATCCATTGTTGGAACCCCTTATTCAGAAGGTAGTTCAAAAGCTCTTGGATGCACGTATTATATTTCCCATTAGTAAATACACTTGGGTAGCTAACATAGTACCTATCCATAAGAAAACTAGAGAAATTCGCCTATGTATTGACTTTAGGAATCTTAAACAGGCTTCTCAAAAAGATAATTATCCTTTACCTTCCATAGATCACATTTTACAAATGTTAAATGGATTAGAAATGATGTCTTTATTAGATGTATATTCAGGATATAACTAGATTATGATAGATCCTAAGGATAGAACGAAGACCACCTTTACCACTAAATGGGGTACCTTCACTTATAAAAAAATACCCTTTGGATTGATTAATGCAAGTGCTACTTTTTAGAGAGTAATGGATTATGCTTTTAGATAACTAATTGGCAAGTGCATAGTCATCTATGTTGATGATATCCCTATGTTTTCAAATAAATGTGTTAATAAATCCCTGTGGTGAATTTTTCTCGCACAGGACACCCAATTTTGACACACCTAGCCAACATCATCCTCAATCTGAAGCAGAGTTGTATTAAACAAGCACACACAATTCACAAAAGATAGAGGAAATGCCAAATGAGTCCAAGATTTCTTGCAATACTATTCCAAAAAATAGATTTTTATAGAGACTAACTGCTTACCAATTTGAAATTCCGCCCTTTTGACCCTGTTTTCCCCTTTCCCGCCTAAAACAATGTATTTAAAATTTGAATTTTGGGGGCAAACTTACCGAGGTCATAACTCCTTGCTTGTTTCTCGAAATGACTATTATAGTACATTTTCAAAAAGCTCTCGAAGGGTCAGTAAGCCTGGTACTATGTTATAATAAGTACTACCATATTTCAGCCCTAAAAAATACCTTTAAGGTCTTCAAAATTGACCTCCAAGTTTTACTAGCAGAATTTCCACTAGTTTTGGCAGGGTTTTCACTAGGATTTTCACTAGTTTTGGTATATCTCCCAAACCGCTCAGGGTATTGGGACAATTCTTTCGTTTTTAGTTTTTATTTTTCCATAAACTAACAACTAAACACACTTAGAACATAAAAATAAAAATATTACAAATTTTGGATGATGCAAGATCACTCTTACACCACTGGATGCTCCTGCATCACAATCAAGGTATCAAACAACACCTCATCAAGGTATCCTAACCTTATCAAATTAGGCATAAAATTTAGTATATTTTATCAATTTCTAATCCTAGCAAAACTCATCAATCACCTTGCCTTTGCAAGCCTTTCAATCAAGAAAATCAAATCAATCATCCTCATACCCAAATTTAGGATTTTTATAACCCTAAAAGGTAAGGTCATCTTTGGGAAATATTTTGACCTATCAAATCATCTCCAAATTTCATAAAACCACCACCATTGGATAGCCCTTGAAATTCACTTTCCAAGCAAGTATAAATATGCCTATATTTGGACTCATATCAATGCCAAAAATTGCAAAACAAAAAATTACTGTCTAGAACCAAATTCACCACTCAGAACCAAATTTGCCACCCTTGTGGCGAATTTGGCATACATACAAATTTCAAAATTTGAAAATTCAAACTTTTCCTCCTTACCAAATTCACCACTCAGAACCAAATTTGCCACACCTATGGTGAATTTGGCAAACAATGGTGAATTTGGCAAAATGGTCGAGAATCTTCCACATGAACCAGGTAGCCATGGATCAAGCATCCTTTCACCTGCACCATCGATTTCACATGCTCCAAGCAAGGTCTGAGATTAATTAGTTTGAACTTATTCTTATCCATTCCTCCCTCCAATTCCTCCTCCCAAATCCTATTTAAGGACCCCCTTGGGTAGGCATTTGGCAAGGCAATTCACTATAGCAAAGCTCTATCCACATTCTTCTAGCATTAGCATTTCTCTCTTTCAAGTTCTTCTCAAGCATTGCATAGGTTTTTATCAAGCATTTGAGTACTCCTTATAAGCATTGAGAGCAAGTCAAGCAAGGCTAGGGGGACTTGGGAGCAAGGAGGTCACCATTGGAGGCAAGAAGGAGAGCTCTCCTAGCTTCCTTCTTCTCTCCTCTCACCTTGATTCCACAACATTTTGTCCTCTAGGTTGTAGCCTTGCTAACTTGACACCTTCTTTCCTTTTTTTATGCATTTCATTTCATATGCTTCAATTTCTATTGTAGAATTTCTATCTTTTTCTTTGGCAGCCTCTAACCCTATTTTTGTAGCATTCTAACAGTGTTTGGCAGCCTTCTTGTTCAATATTAGCATCCTTGCATCATCTCTAACACTTATTTTGTAGGCTATTTTAGTTTGCATTTACTTTTAACAACACTTTTGCCTCTAATCCTCTATTTTGCAGGATTTTATTGTGCTTTCCTTTGCATAAATTTGGATAAAATATTGCTAACTCTCTTGTCTATAGTTTATACATGTTAGCTACAGCATACTAATCCTTTTTGTCTTCTTCCATGCCATTTTCTTTTACATATAAGGCATCTTTGCATTCTATTTTCCATTTGTTCAAGCATTTCCTTCATTTTATGTGCTTTCATTTTATGTAAATTTATTGCTATTTGAGTACTAATTTGCTTTTCATTAAGTTATATTAGCTCTCTCTTACAATTAGCATTATATTTTAGACTCTTTTACACCTCTGTTACATCTAATTGCATTTCCATTTCCTTTTTCTTACATACTATCCATTTCATTTAAGATTCAAGTAATTTCTTAGCATAATTCACTAAATTATTAAATATATCATTATAATATACTATTATAATATTTTTAGGAGTTAATTTAACCCTAATTAAACATCCCTTAGCCTTATTTTTGCATCCCATAACCTTTTATAGCTTCATACCTAGATTTTCTTATGCACAGACCTTCTAAAATATACTAAGATCCTTCCCTATCAATTTTAACCAAAACCCTATTCAGATTAATCCCCAATCAGCTCTAAAAGTTTAAAAATCTCACCTAGTACCAAATTCACCACCCCTATGGTGAATTTGGAAAAACCAAGTTTCAGAGGTTTAATCCTCTAATCCTACTACTCACAAACCTTCTATATCATATTAGGATCATCCTCACCAACTTTCAGCTCAAAAACATAGATAAAACCCATCAAAATCAACCTCAAAACTTAAATTTTCTCTCCTAGGACCAAAATTTGGTAGTCAGAATCATAGAACCAAATTTACCACTCAAACCAAATTTTCTAGTGGTGAATTTGGCAAGACCTAGTGGTAAATTTGGCAATAAGCCAAAATCCACTCCAAGAAGGCAAACATACTCATTTTTTTTGTAAAATAGGGGGTCTGATCAGTAGAAGAGATAGCCTATCAACCTCACTACCCTCAGATAGACCCCCAAAGTAGAAAACCTAATTTTTTAGTTTTTGTGTAGGTTTTACCAAATTCACCACCCCTATGGTGAATTTGGCATCAATGGTAAATTTGGCACTTATTCAATGGTGAATTTGGTAGACAGACTTTAGTAAAGGTAATCTAACCACTTGGCCCTTCCCTAGCTTAGTAATTTCATTCTCTCTATATTCTACTTCTGATTTTCTACTATTTTGAAACATAAAACACATTTATTTTGGGAAATTAATGAATTCTAGCTAGAAAACCCAAATCATTTACAAAACCTTGATAAATCTTTACAAAACATTGTAGTTTCTTTACAAAACACTAAAATACTAATCAATTAAGGAACCCTAGGCTTGGTTTTAGCATATATTTTATATTCAAGTACTTAGGCAAGAAATCAAGAAGCATATAGTTGCATTTAGGCTAGTTTGTTTGATTGCATCCTTCCTTGTTTGCCCTAAAATCAAAATCTCCTTAGTCTAGTGCATTCAAAACTTGAAGTGCATATAGGTTAGATCTTGTTTGCTTGCATTTGTGTGAATTAAACTAAGCATTGCATTTTATATGGTTCTGATGATTTAGGTTCAAATAACCGTTAAGGCTCGATAAAGAGTCAAGATTAATAGAGATCCAAAAATTTTAGGTGTTTGTCTTAATTGAACCCATAAACACCACAAAACAAGCATTACATCAACCTCATACAACCATAGGAAAAAGCATAAAAAGTAGGGGTCTAGTTGTGTTGAGGATTTTCACATCCTCGAGATCTCCTTTGGAAAGAGATCCTCAAGTGGGGAAGCAGAGATTCTAACGAATCTCCCTCACACACACTTGACATTAATTAGATCTAAAAGGGAAAAGAACACGAGGTTTTCCCACCACCTACATAAATTGGTGAACCCGACGTGAACACTCCTTTTACCTTAACTAAGATAAAATTTTGTTGAACTTAAACAGACCATCTAATTTGTTTGCTTAGTTTACATCACATTAAATTAAGATAACAAGAACATAACCAATTGCTAATCCTACTAGGGGAAGGTTAACGACCCCTTGAGTAAACCGACGTATGAACCTTAGGGGAGCAATCTTCTTTGGCAAGTATATTATGGTGGATTAGTGGGAGTCATAAGGAGGGCTGCTTATCTAGGTGACATAAGGATATCAAACATCTTCTCTTCTTTGCTATAAGTACTCTGAAAATAAAAATTTAATAAATTAACTCCCTCTTCGAAGCTAAGTCTTCTAACTATGTCTCAACATCCTTATAACACCCAAAACAAGGGTGTCCCTATTCCTTCATAGGAAGGATCATCCTCTCAAGGAAAAATTGAACAAGAAGTAAACCCTTGGTCACAACAAGTGCCAAGGGAACAATTAATTGTTGAACAAATTCCTTATCAAACTATGGACCATGTTCGAGATTATATCAAAAGAAACAAAGACATCATCTTGGATGTTCTTAAAGAAGAACTTAGAGAACAAGCGAAAGTGGAATCCACCACAATGCACGAAAACTTAGGTTATTCTAATGAACAATCAATAACCACTCAAATCAATGAAATTCAAAACACCTTGGCAAGTTTCAATGTGGCTATGACACAACCTACTGATTCTACAACACCTCCTACCTTATCAATAGAAATGCCCACTTCAAGAAATCCTTTTTCAACTTTTCCTAGTGAAACAACTAATACCACAAATCCCTTCTTCACTCTCAATTTGGGACCCACTCAAGTCCCTCACATCACAACTTCAAATAAAAATGTTTCAACTCTTACAAGTATACCTTTTGCAACACATACATCCACTCAATCACATACTCAACCTCCATCAAATGATATTCAAAATATAAATACCAAAATCTTAGACCTAGAAAAGAGAGATGCCAAGTTCGAAGAACTTGAGCATCAAATTGCCTCCCTTCAAGGGACATCTAAACTTAAGTACTCTTTTGAAGAATTCTATAATGAACCTTTAGATCCCAAAATTCTTAATCACCCATTTCCAAAGAATTTTGAAACTCCTAAGTTTCAAATGTATAATGGAAAACAAGATCCCATCAACCATTTAAGGCTATTCCAAATAGCTTGTAGTGACATCAATCATGATGAAAAACTTCTCCTTAGGTTATTCCCTAAAAGCCTTAGTGGGTTAGCCTTAGAATGGTACTTTCAAATACCTCATCATTCCATTAAGAAGTTCAAAGAACTTATGGAAGCCTTCGTTAAACAATTTTTGATCTATATAGAAGATAAGGTTACCATAGATGACCTTTACCAACTTAAACAAGGTAAAAATGAGAAATTCATAGATTTCTTGGCCAAATGGAGAGCCCTCATAGGGAGACTCCAATACATTCCTCCTCCTAAGGAACTCTTGCATATTTTCCTATGAAACCTCCATGAACAATTGTCATATCCCTTGGAGATGACAAACTTAACCTCTTTCGAAGAAGTCGTTGACATGGCTAAAAGGGTAGAGGCCATCCTCATAAGATGAGGCCAACTCAACTATAATAAGAAAGAGGATGAAAAGCCCTCTAACAAGGGGCAATACAAAAATAAACATGTCATAGGAGATGGTGTAACCGATTCTTGACAAAACAACAATGTAAACACTACTCAAAATGCTCCTCAAAAATTGGTTATCCAAAAGGAGGACAAACCTCAAAGGCAATATACTAATACGAGGCAAAGTCAAACAACCATGCTAAAAATGCTCCTCGAATCCAAACTAATAGAACTTCCACCCATTAGACCTTGGGACTTATCGAAAGGAGTACCCACTTGGTATAGACAAGATGAATACTATGACTATCACCAAACAGAAGGGCATACTACTAACAAGTGTAGAACCCTAAAGAACATTATTCAAGACCTCATTGAGGAAGGAAAAGTGATAATTAATAGAAAACAAAACCCTAACAAAGATATGGGGATATTTCAAAACCCCTTACCAACACATGATCAAAAGGTAGCTAATTTTATAGGTGTCATTCGCCTATCAAGATCTTCCCATGCTATAACTAGACAACAAGCAAAGAATCAATCTTTGGATCAACCCCCAATGGTTGTCCCAAAAGCAAAAATCAACATTCCTAATAAATCACCCTTGGTGGTTACACCTTCTCAAAACACTTTGCATACCTTCGACCTTCATCTACAATTGGAAGAAATACCCACTAAAATCTCCCTTCTAGAACTCCTAAAAACATCACCCGCTCATAGGGAAATATTGATAAAACTCTTAAGTGAACAAGAAGTCCCTCAAGACCTATCTCCAAATGATATCACCAACATGGTTGGATTGACTAGAATTAATAATGCCATTTTAGCCTTTCATGAGGAAGACACTCCTCTCAAAACCATATCAAGGGATTCTCCCCTTTACATTATAATGCAAATAGGTGATAAATACATCAAGAGAGTCTTGGTAGACAACGGATCAACCTTGAATGTTTGTAACATCAAATTTTTATGAAAATTTGACTTAACTAAAAATGATTTACAAAAATTAGACCTCATTATTAGAGCCTTCGATAATGAGGAACGAGAAGTAACAGGCACCATTACTTTACCTATCAAAGTAGGACCTCATGTCTTAAACACCCTCTTTTACATCATATCATGTGATGTAACTTATAATATGCTTCTTGGAAGACCATGGATACATGCCATGAGGGTCGTACCTTCTACCTTACATCAATGCCTTAAATATGAATATCAAGGAAGGGTCATCCATGTTCCTAGAGATCCAGAACCTTTTGCCATGTGCAACTCTATAGATTTACAAGAACTTAACCTTTGTCCTTCCATACAATCGACCAAGTCAAATGATCAATCAAAAGTTGATAAAGGGAAGGAAATATTAGAGGAACCTCTTATAGACTTAGAGGAAACCCCTCAATCATCCCTCAATACTAATCAAATTAACCACATTTATCAAAAACTAGATCCTTTCGTAGAACTAGTAAGCATGTTCCTTTCCCCTCAAGATATAGGTATGCCTAGTAGAAAGGGACTCAAAATTCAAATAGGATCTTGCACTTTCATCCATGGTGGGACTACCTTCGATGAGAGAATCCAAGGATGCAACCTTATGCCTACCGAATGAACCTATGCTACATGTTACATGTCACCTACCTTCCCCATAGTTAAACAAATGCTTGTTAATATGGGTTATCAAGGTAAGGGCCTAGGTCATTATGAACAAGGTATTAAAGAGCCTATAGAAGCTATACCTTGGCCAACATGATGTGGGATT
Source organism: Wollemia nobilis (assembly GCA_028583015.1). Lineage (NCBI taxonomy): Eukaryota > Viridiplantae > Streptophyta > Pinopsida > Araucariales > Araucariaceae > Wollemia > Wollemia nobilis. The sequence continues at coordinate 954,820 of JAQPPZ010002816.1, forward strand.
GGATTTATCCCCAACAAAAATGAACCCTCTCCTCTATCTAGAGAAGAGAATGAAGATGACTACTCTGGATCAATACATGGCTCTCAATGGGGTGAAGAGGATGAAGAAGAACTATGGTCACTCCTCAATCAAACCCCTCATAAAACTATATGATTTGGGAGCATTAACATGTTAGAACTAGTTCATCCAGAAGCCATTTCAATCAATGAAGACCTTGAAGAATCTTTAGATAATTATCATATAGAAGAGTCTCTAGATCAGATCTTCAATTTAAATGCAGCCCAACCTTTTAACTTGGAACAAACATCTATAGATCCTCAAGAACTTAAAGAACTAGGGATTATAGATGCCCCTCTTCATTTCGAAGATGAGTCACAAGCTTTAATCGAAGAAACCATAGAGGTTAACATTGGAATAGATCAAGATCCATACCTTATCAAACTAGGAAAAGTCCTAACCCAAGAAGAACGAATAGAATACATAAATCTATTAAAATAATTCTCTGACATCTTCACTTGGGGATACGATGATATGCTAGGACTTGACCCTTCATTGGTAGTCCACCATCTAGTAGTGCATCCTGATGCAAAACCCATCAAACAAAAATTAAGGAAAATACATCCAAGAGTCACCCTTCTAATAAAGGATGAACTTCAGAAACTACTAGATGTTGGCTTCATAAAAGCCATAGATTATTCGGATTGGATTTCCAACATCATTCCTATCACTAAGAAAGAAGGATCCATTCAAATTTATATCGACTTTAGAGACATAAACAATGCTTGTCCTAAAGATGATTTCCCCTTACCTAATATAGACATGATAGTCGACTTCACCATAGGATCCGAAATGTTATCCTTAATGGATGGATTCTTGGGCTATAACCAAATTAAAATCGTAGAAGAAGATCAATCTAAAATAACTTTTACTACCCCTTGGGGAACCTTCTACTATCAGGTCATGCCTTTTGGCCTTAAAAATGTAGGAGCAACTTATCAAAGAGCCATGACCTACATATTCCATGATCTCATGCATAAAATAGTGGAATATTATGTAGATGACATTATAGCTCGATCCCAAGAAAGGAAGGACCATACCCAAGACCTTAGATGCATATTCCAAAGACTACGAGACTATAAAGTTAGAATAAAACCCCTCAAATGTATTTTTGGGGTGAAATCAGGAAAGATACTTGGATTCATCATATCCCGATGTGGGATTGAAATTGATCCCTCTAAAATCGCTACCATAACCAACATGCCACCACCTAAAAATCTAACTAAATTACGTATCCTTCAAGGAAAATTATAGGCTATACGAAGATTCATATCACAACTTGTAGATAAGTGTCAACCTTTCTCCAAACTACTGAAGAAAGGAGCCAAATTTAAATGGGATGAAGGATGCCAAGAAGCCTTCGAAGCCCTAAAGACTTATCTCTTAACACCACCAGTATTGGTGCCACCAAACTTAAACCAACCATTACTACTATACATAGCCGCTACCGAGCATGCCTTAGGAGCTCTATTAGCCCAATACGATGAACAACATAGAGAAAGAGCAATCTACTACATTAGTAGGACCTTAGTAAATTATGAAACTCGCTATACACCAATAGAAAATATCTGCCTAGCAGTCATCTTCTCATCTCTTAAACTAAGATATTACATGCTTAGTCAAAAGACTTACATCTTAGCAAGAGTAGATCCATTACGCTACCTTATGTCAAAACCCTATCTATCAGGTAGAACTACCAAATGGGTCATAGCCCTCAGTGAATTTGACATAGAATTCATAAACCAAAAGTCATTAAAAGGGCAAGTTATAGCAGATCAACTTGTCGTAGCTCCTTTAGAATCAGAACATCCTATAAACATCTCCTTTCCTGATGAGATGGTTGCATCAATGGAAGCCCAAGAACCCAAAACATGGGTCTTGTACTTTGATGGAGCAAGATGCATGAAAGGCATAGGGGCAGGGATTATCCTAGTCACCCCACAATAACAACTCATCCCATTATCATTTAAACTTTGCTTCTCTTGCACCAACAACACAACAGAATACGAAGCACTTATTTTAGGTCTTAGGGCCGCAATAAAACTAAATATAAAAAATATAATAGTATATGGTGATTCACAACTAGTAATCAACCAAGCAAATGATACTTATCAAACCAAATATGAAAAGCTAAAACCATACAAAGATATTGTAGACTTACTAAAATCTCATTTCGATAAAATAACCATAGAAGCCATACCCCATTCTAGTAATCACCATGTCGATGCTATGGCAATAGCTACATCTCTCATCCCTCTAGAATTGGAGGATGAAGAAGTTGCTATCATCATAAGGTCAATCAATGAACCTTCTATGATAGAATCATGCCTACTACCTCTTAACATATGTAACATCAAAACATCTATACCTCAAGCACCTTGGTACCAAGACATTTTCAATTTCCTCAAGGAAGGAACATTCCCTGAAGGATTTAACTCTCAAAAATATAGATAATTTAGGCTGAGAGCTTGTAAATATGTCATCATTGGAGATATTCTATATCGATGCTCCTTTGAAGGTATACTCCTCAGATGTGTAAACTCAGATGAAGCACAAACTCTCATAAAAGAAGCCCATGATGGATCATGTGGTGGTCACTTTAGCAGGCTAGCTGTAGCCAAAAAGCTCCTTAGGATGGGCTACTACTGGCCCTCCATGGAAAAATATACTCATAGCTATGTCAAGAAATGTGACAAATGTCAATGACATGATAATCTTGTTCACGCTCCATCTCAAGAACTTCAGCCTATAACATCCCCTTGGCCTTTCTCCTCCTGGGAACTGAATATCATAGGTAATATAGACAATTAGTATTCTAAATTCATTATTACAGCTATAGAATATTTCACTAAATGGGTTGAGGCAATGCCTCTATCCTCTACCATAGGCATTCAAGTATCAAAATTTATCCTAAATCAAATCATTAGCCGATATGGTATCCCTTCAACCATAATCGTAGACAATGGTACCCCCTTTAAAAATAAATAGGTCACCAAAATGTGTGCCAAATACAAAATTCAATAGAAATGGTCTACACCTTACTACCCACAAGGAAATAAATCCTCAAGAAGCTAGTCAATAAAAATGGTCGAGATTGGCACTTACAACTCTATCCTACCTTATGGGCATATCGTACAAGTGTGCGTACTCCCACTGGGGCAACACCATATGCATTGGTTTATGGTACCAAAGTAGTCTTTCCCTTTGAACTTGAAATCCCCTCTTTAAGAGTCTTATTGCAAGACTCTTTAGTAGGAGATGAATACCATTCAAGCCACTTACAACAACTAGAACTCCTAGAAGAAAAATGCATCAATGCCTTAGAACACCTCAGAACATACCATAATAGGCTTCGATGAGCTTACAACAAGAAAGTGCATCATAGATCTTTTGAAGTTGGGGACTTAGTCCTCAAAGAAAATCAAAAGAACACCAACATCGACGTCGATCTTAAAGGAAAATTTGAGCCCAATTGGTTAGGACCCTTTATTATCATAACCAAATTTGGATCAGAAGCCTACCACCTAGCCACATTGGATGGCCAAGAACATAAAGAACCAATTAACATCATTCATCTTAAATGATATTATGCATAAAGCACATCGAGTCGATTGCTTGCTCATTTGATTGATACATGACAAGAACCACCATATAATCATACACACTCCACCCCTTGCATGTTTACCTCATTTGCTTGATCATACCATCGAGTCAAGAGGGTTTACTATGATGCAAAGGCCAATCCTTATTATAAATACATCTACATTGCATCCACCTAGGCTAACTAATATGTTGAGTAAACTCTCTCAGTCCAAAAATATTATCCTCTACTATCTTCCTCTATATCCCACTTCGTTACTTCCATATTTCTTCTCTTCTTCTCCCTCTCTTGGGTTAAGTGATGTATGATGTGATCATCCATAGCCCTGATGACCCTACCCTTTTCCCTTTCTTCTATCCCAATCTTAGGGGCAATCAACAAACAAACGACAATCAAATTTCTATCTTCCTTCTTCTATCTCTTAAAACTAACATTACATACAACTTACTTTCTTCTATCTTACACATAAGTCATATCATTAATTTCAACAACATTCTACAATATTATCAACAATACATATCTACAATACTTCTCAACAAAAGAACTTTTATATTCTATCAACATTCATGATTATTCTATAGACTCCTCAAAGACATCTCTTTCTCTTCTATAATGCAAAATGATGTATTGTATAAGAGAATTTAAGAGTAGTCTATCGAATGTGTCATGACATCTACTCATCACATTCTTCACATATAACTCATATGATAGTCCATTCAGGGATGAGAAATCACATTCAACCAATTTCTCGTAAATTCATAATCATTTGTGAATTCTACTAGTTACTGGTTGAATGGGGTTCTCTTCCTTGATTGGCCTATCATTCGAGTTCATAAAATCATACCTAATACATCATCATACACTTACTCATTCGGTTGGTCATGAGGGCCAGGAGTCCTCTAATCATCCATTCCTATATGGATTAACAATTACTTGTCAACTTTATATAGGAACGGATGATTAAGGGTACTCCTCCCCTCTCGACATACCATTTTAGTACGCAATCAAACATGAATCAAATTCTCTCATGCTATCTTTCCAATAAATCATAGGAATTGTAAGGTTCCCTTGATCCAATGATGCATAGGTTTGCAACTTCCCTACAAATCTCATTAGGCAATGGATCAATGTTACCTTTACTTCCTCTCTGATTTATTGTATTAACATGCTATCACATCTCACAAATCTCAATGAATACCTTCGATAGTCCATGAGGGTGTCAAAGACTTCATTGATCCAATATCTTGTAGGTCCACAATCACTTGTGTACCTCACCAGGCACTAGATCAATGTTATCCTCGTATCCTCCTAGATCATATCATTGGCATTCTATCAAACAAAATCAAGTCTCTCATAGACTATTGTTTAAAAGGGTCTATCGAACTATGAGGCCCTATAGATCCAATGCCTTGTGAGCATGCAATTACTTGTACGCTTCACCAGATACTAGATCTATATTATCTTCATAGCCACCTAAGCCTCTACAATAATAGAACATCCACACATCATGCTCTCACCATTAGCTATTTGCCTAATAATGCTACTGGATCAATAGAGTTCTATTTCCAATCAACTATATTACGCGAATACGCAATCAAGCATCACAAGTCCAAAAATGATCACCTATCAAATGGATATTCTCTATCTGTTCACATGAAATAGATAGAGAACTTCCTCCTTCTCGATAGGTGATAACTCAACCTTTCTTTCAAAACCAAAAATATCCTAGCTACCTTATATGCTCTTTGGAGGCATCGAGGTTTGGTAATCAACACTTCACGTACCCATAATCATTTATGACTGCATCAAGCAGTCGATTATCAAATCCCTATGCATCCTAACAACCTATAAGCTAGCATGGATGTCATCTATTCATATAAATGAGTTCATTCAAACTCAAGGTAATGTTGTCATATGGACCTCCTAGATGAGGGGAAGTCCTTCTCCCATATTCTACGTATATACATTTCTATGTACACATATCGGGCATGGGAGAAGGATCTCTTCTTCTCTTGGATTGTGCATATGGGAGCTTTACCCTCAGTCTAAAATATTTTATCTACAAATACAAAATTGAAAAATATTTCAACACATTAGATGGGGCAACAAGTATCAAGCCCAATTCCTCACTACATATAAATTTCATATTTAAATATAATCTTTCCCCTAAAAGCTTTCCTTTAAAAGAAAAACAACACAAAATCATTCTCAACCTTTTGCAAAATTTACACCAAAATTATTTAACACACTACAATAGAAAAATAATAAATTTAAATAAAATTTCAAATATTCATACTTTGCAAACTAAAATTAAAAATCATTCTATTACTTTACAAAATTTAAAATCTTCTAACAAAAAAATAATCAAAGATCATTCTATCACTTTACAAAAATCTTTGTAAAGATCATTCTATCACTCAAAAATTTGCAAAAACACTAAATAAATTAAACATCCTCTTACTTTGCAAAATATTTGCAAATATATTTTATCAATATCAAAACTCTTTACAATCATCAAATCATTATCAACATCAAAATAATTCATATCAAATATTTGGAAAAGGCTTGTAGAACAAAAATATTATCTACACAACTAAATATTTCATAAAAAATGACACTTAGACATTGATGAAAATCAAACTATCTTTCATCTACCACTAAGTGTTTCATAGATAATGGCACTTAAACATTGATGAAAATCAAACTATCTTTATCTACGTAACCAAATATTTCATAGAGAATGGCACTTGGACATTGATAAGAATCAAATCTATCTTCATCTATGCAGTCAAATGTTTCATAGAGAATGACATTTGAACATTGATAAGAATCAATCTATCTTATCTACGCAATCAAATGTTTCATAGAGAATGACATTTGAACATTGATAAGAATCATAATCTATATTCACCTACACAATCAAGTGTTCATAGAGAATGGCACTTGAAATTTTGTGAAAACCCTCTATATTATCTACGCAGTCAAATATTTTATAAAGAATAGCATTTGAACATTGATAAGATATCAAATCTATCTTATCTACGCAATCAAATGTTTCATAGAGAATGCATTTGAACATTGATAAGAATCAAAATCTATCTTATCTACGCAATCAAATGTTTATAGAGAGTAGCATTTGAACATTGATAAGAATCAAATCTATCTTATCTACGCAATCAAATTTTCATAGAGAGCAACATTTGAACATTGATAAGAATCAAATATATCTTATCTACGCAGTCAAATGTTTATAGAGCAACATTTGAACATTGATAAGAATCAAATCTATCTTATCTATGTAGTCAAATATTTATAGAGAGTAGCATTTGAACATTAATAAGGATCAAATATACCTTATCTATGCAATCAAATGTTCATAGAGAGCATCATTTGAACATTGATAAGGATCATATGATAGGTACCTCATCTACGCAGTCAAGTGTTCATAGAGAATGACACTTGAACATTGATGAGAAGAAATATTTTCAAAACAAATATACTTCATTGTACATATTATAGGTACCTCATTATGTTTTAAATGATATCATGAATATGGCATCATAGGCCACCATTTAAACATAATGAGATCATGTTCCCACCTATGGGAACTCAATAAAAGGCATAATATTTACCTCTAAAATAAAATGAGCACTCTCCTATATCAAGTCTAGAGACCACCGCTCACATACAACATTTTAGGATGGTCATCTACCATCCAAAACACTCAACATATCTCTCAATTGGGGTGTCTTCCCTTATCTATATCATTACTAAATCAAGTCAATCAAAGATACAACTATTTAGTTATCTACATCACATCAAAACATCATAGCATCAAAGCATTATCACATCGAACAATCTCAATAATCAATACATCAATATAGTCAAATCAAATCATCATGTCAATTTGGGAGCATCCATGGAGTAACTTTTTTCTCCATGCGATGATTTTTTGATAAAAATACATCATAGTGTCAAAATTGAGTTTTACTACTTAAATTTTGATGTAATCCCATAGGCATCACATCAAAACTAGGGTAAAATGTAGACACCCAATTTTGACACACCTAGCCAACGTCATCCTCAATCAAGGCATCAAAAAACACCTTATCAGGGCATCGTAACCTTGTCAAATTAGGCATAAAATTTAGCATATTTTATCAATTTCCAATCCTAGAAAAACTCATCAATAACCTTACCTTTTCAAGCCTTTCAATCAAGCAAATCAAATCAATCATCTTCATACCCAAATTTGGGATTTTTATAACCCTAAAAGGTAAGGTCATATTTGGGATAAATTTTGACCTATCAAATCATCTCCAAATTTTATAAAACCACCACCATTGGATAGCCCTTGAAAATATTTTTCCAGCAAGTATAAATATGTCTATATTTGGACTCATATCGATGCCAAAAACTATAAAATAAAAATTTCTATCCAAAACCAAATTTGCCACTCAAAACCAAATTCGCCACCCCTGTGGTGAATTTGGTCAATAGTGGTGAATTTGGAAAACATCCAAATTTAAAATTTTGAAAAGTCAAAATTTGCCTCATCAAATTTTCCACTCAAAACCAAATTTTCCACCCCTGTGGTGAATTTGGTCAACAATGGTGAATTTGGCAAAATGGTTGAGAATCTTCCACACAAACCAGTTAGCCTCGAATCAAGCATCCTTTCACTTGCACCATCATTTTCACATGCTCTAGCAAGGCCTGATATTAATTAGTTTGAACTTGTTATTATCCATTCCTCCCTCCAAATTCTATTTAAGGACCCCCTTGGGTAGGCATTTTGCAAGGCAATTCACTGTAGCAAAGTTTTTTCCACATTATTCTAGCATTAACAATTTTCTTTCAAGTTCTTCTCAAGCATTTCATAGGTTTTTATCAAGATTTTGGGTATCCTTTATGAGCATTTAGAGCAATTCAAGAAAGGCTAGGGGGACTTGGGAGTAAGGAGGTCACCATTGGAGGCAAGAAGGAGAGCTCTCCTAGCTTCCTTCTTCTCTCCTCTCACATTGATTCCACAACATTTTGTCCTCTAGGTTGTAGCCTTGCTAACTTGACACCCTCTTTCCTTTTTTTATGTATTTCATTTCTTATGCTTCAATTTCTATTGTAGAATTTATATATTTTTATTTGGTAGCCTCTAACCTTATTTTAGTATCATTCTAACAGTGTTTGGTAGTCTTCTTGTTAAATATTAGCATACTTGCATCATCTCTAACACTTATTTGTAGGCTTTTTAGTTTACATCTAATTTTAGCAAAACATTTGCCTCTAATCCTCTACTTTGTAGGATTTTATTGTGCTTTCATTTGCATAAATTTGGATAAAATATTGCTAAATCTATTGTCTATAGTTTATACATGTTAGCTACATTATACTATCCCATTTGTGTCTTCTTCCATGCCATTTTATTTTACATATCAGGCATCTTTGCACTCTATTTTCCATTTGTTCAAGCATTTCCTTCATTTTATGTGTTTTTTTATTAAAATTTATTGCTATTTTTTTAATTTACATGGTGGAATCGATAGCTACCACAAATCCAGGTAGGTTATTCGGCTTTTATGGCCACCACAGTATTCTACGTTGTCTGCCCTGGAAGCCACCACATAGTTCTTCACGCAGTCCACCACTATAATCACCATGCCATAATAATTTTAAACCTTTTACACCTTTAAAAACACTAGGAAAGGGATAATTTTTTAGTCTAGCATGACTCAAGATTTGAACCTTGGACCTCCGCCCCCCTTACGGGGTTTGGTGGAACCAATTAGTCTATGCCTCAAACCTAATTTATTGCTATTTGAGTAATAATTTGCTTTCCATTAAGTTGGGTTAGCTCTCTTGAGATTAGCATTATATTTCAAACTCTTTTACACCTCTGTTACATCTAATTGCATTTACATTTCCTTTTGCTTACATATTGTCCATTTCATTTAATATTCAAGTATTTTCTTAGCATAATCCACTAAATTCTTAAATCTATCCTTATAATATACTATTCTAATCTTGTTAGGAGTTTATTTAACCCTAATTCAACATCCCTTAGCCTTCTGTTTGCATCCCATAGCCTTTTATAGCTTCAATTTGCAAAACTTGCAGACCCCTAGGGGGATTTCATGTTTTCTTTTACAATTAAAATTTTAGTCCTCTAATTATACGTTTTAGAAGCTTCATACCTAGATTTTCTTATGCAAAAACCTTCTAAAATATATTAGGATCATTCCCTATAATTTTCAGCCAAAACCCTATTCAAATCAGTCCCCAATAAACTTTGAAAGTTTAAAAATCTTGCCCAATACCAAATTCACCATCCCTATGGTGAATTTGGAAAAACCAAGTTTTAGAGGTTTAATCCTCTAATATTGCTACTCACAGACCTTCCAGGTCATATTAGGATCATCCTCACCAAATTTAAGCTCAAAAAAACATACAAAACCCATCAAAATCAGCCCCAAAAAAAGTTCTCGCACACGACCAAATTCACCACCCCTATGGCAAATTTGGCAGTCAAAACATAGAATCAAATTTACCACTTAGACCAAATTTTCTAGTGGTAAATTTGGCAAGACCCAGTCGTAAATTTGGAAATAGGAAAAAATTCATTCTAGGGAGGTAAACATTTTCCTTTTTTGTAAAATAGGGGGTCTGATCAGCATAAGGGATAGCCTATCAACCTCACTACCCTCAGAAAAACCCCCAAAGTAGAAAACCTAATTTATTTAGTTTTTAAGCAGGTTTTACCAAATTTGCCACCCCTGTGGTGAATTTGGCATCAGTAGCGAATTTTGCACTGTTTAGTGGTAAATTTGGTAGACAATCTTCGATAAAGGTAACCCAGACCCTTGGCCCTTCCCTAGATCAGTTATTTCATTCTCTCTATGTTCTGATTTTTATTTTCTACTATTTTGAAACATAAAACACATTTATTTTGGGAAATTAATGAATTCTAGCTAGAAAACCCAAATCATTTACAAAACCTTGATAAATATTTACAAAACACTGTAGTTTCTTTACAAACCACTAAAAGAATAATAAATTAAGGAACCATAGGCTTATTTTTAGCATATATTTTACATTCAAGTACTTAGGCAAAAAATCGAGAAGCACATAATTGCATTTAGGCTAGTTTTACTTGATTGCATCCTTCCTTGTTTCCCCTAAAATTCAAATCTTCTTAGACTAGTGCATTCAAAACTTGAAGTGTATATAGGTTAAATCTTTTTTGTTTGCATTTGTGTGAATTAAAATAAGCATTGCATTTTAGATGGTTCTAACGATTTAGGTTCAAATAATCGTTAAGGCTCGATAAAGAGTCAAGATCAATAGAGATCCAAAAAAATTAGGTGTTTGTCTTAATTGAACCCATAAACACCTCAAAACAAATATTACATCAACATCATATAACCTTAGAAAAAGCATAAAAAGTAGGGGTCTAGTTGTGTTGAGGATTTTCACATCCTCGGGATCTCCTTTGGAAAGAGATCCTCAAGCGGGGAAGCTAAGATTCTAACAAATCTCCTTCTAGTGTCCTAACATAGAAGAATGAAAATAATGAAGAAAAACCAATAGCCTTTATGAGCTCAATGTTAAAATATGCCTAGCTAAAATACACAATTATAGATAAATAGGCATATGCTTTACTAAAGGTAGTCAAGAAATTTATGCATTACACAATAGAATATATGTGATTATGCGAAACCCAACTGTCAAAACCATTTGAATGCAAAATGAATTAGGGGAATGCCTTAAGGTATAGAATTCAAGCCTTAAAGTATGTCTTGCTACCAAAAGGACTATATAGGAGAAATCTGGATGGAGTCCTCTTAATGTACTTGAAGTATGATCAGAAGAAAAAGGTTATTAAAGAGTTCCATGGAGTATTATCTGGAAGACATTTCTCAGGAAGGGTAACAACTTTAAAAATCATTAGAGCAGACTATTATTGGCCTACCATTTTTGTTGATACCTTCAAGGTACCAATATCCTATTATGAATGTTAGAGATATGTGGAAAGAACCAAAAATGCATCATTCCCCCTCAAGCTTGTCCAAGTAGAAGAGTCATTTCAACAATGGGGTTTGGATTTCATTGGAAAAATTAACCCAAATTCCTCAGTAGGACACAAATACATTCTTACTGCCACAGATTACCTTACCAAATGGGTAGAAGCCATTTCCATAAAGAAATCAAATCAAGACGTGGTAATAAACTTCATGGAAAGCTTAATTGCAATATTTGGCATCCCCGAAGCTATAGTAAGTGATAATGGTCTAGCCTTCACAGGAGCTAAGTACATAGAGTTTTCTAGCAAGTATGGTATCACCATAAATAATTATTCCAATTACTATCCTCAAGGGAATGGATTAGCAGAGTCAATTAATAAGAATCTACTGAGAATCCTGAAGATATCATTAGAAGATAACAAGAGGAGTTGGAACCTATTATTAGAACAAGCTCTATGGGCAAATAGAATCACCATAAAAAAGTCTATAAAAACCTCCCCATATGCTTTGGTGTATGGTAAAGAAGCAGTCTTACCTATTCACTTGGAAATACCGGCTCTTAAGCTAGTAGACTTAGAGGAAGAACCTGATCAAGGTCCAGTTGAGACTAGATTGACACATCTACTCTAGCTAGAAGATAGGAGGACCCAAGCGTATGAGTATTTCTAGAAGCATTCATCTTATATGAAAGGATGGTTTTGTTAGGATTCCATATCCTAACTTCTTTAACTAATTAATCATTTATGTGTTATCATCTCAAATGGACCATTGTGTCCTTTCATAATAACTTTAGAATAGGTATAAAGTAGAAGTAGATAGGGTCTAGGAAATTATCCATGAAAAAGTATATTCAGTTTAAATCCATTGGAAGGACATTCCTCTCCAGTGCAAAAGTGATTCTTTCTAAACTGTGATTCAGTGTATTCTTTTGCAATTTCTCATATAAATTCCAATTATTTATTTTAATTAACAAGATAGGACCAAGGGTCCTATCATTTTGTATCAGAGCAAGATCTAGGTAAACATACCAAAGAAAGAGTAGCACAGTGATGAGACGTAAATTTAGCTCATCCTATCTCGAGATCATTAGCTAAAATCTACAAACATCGTAATCCAAGGACAATAAATCATCCTCACATTCACTTCTGAAGTGATCAGTATACCACTACATAGAAATTTTATCATGTTGATTTCACGTAAACCGATTTGCTCTTGTATAACTCCACCTATTTTTGCTGAAGAGAACGCGTAGAGGGAGGTTAGACAGATTGCGTATACCAGTAAACAGCCAGAACCCTAATTCATCTTGGACGAAAAGTGCAGACAATGGCCAATTATTATAGTGTGACAAAATAGTTTGTTCAAGATCGCATGAATTATTGATAAATATTCTAAACGATCAGCACCATGAGCAAATAAATAATTAAATTAGAGAGACAATATTTTGCGTACATACTAAAGTAGAGTACGTAAAATAGCAAAAATGACCAATGAAAATAATTTAAATTACTTCCAAAAATCTCACGTGGCTCCTGCATTCGTTCGACCAACTGTTGGCACCTTTGGCAAAAAAAGAAACTAGATCTTGAATTCATGCCCACTCTTTTCCACTCATGTGGTGAACACCCACTCTTCTCCACTCACACGATGAACATACATAACAACGCCTGTGATGGAGATAAAATTTTATCAAAATTCAAAACATCCACCCTATCAATTGTGTAACAAATCACAAGAAATATAATTTATTCATCTTCTCGGTTACTCAACAATCCATAGTGATCTCTTTAACAATTGATTTGATCTTGGTTTTCTGCAAATCCAATTGTTATTTCATTTTATAGCTCTCCCATTTTTATTGGTATTCAAAGTCATTGGTGGGTGTCGTCAAGGGTTCAAAACTCTAGGAGGAAATAAAAAATTACATCAACAAAAAAGCACCTTCGATATTAAACTACGTTGCAGACAGCGACATACATAAACCTTGTAGATCACAAAATCGAGTGTTCGAGGAGATAAAAAAATCAAAATAAATTAAAAATATTTTAACTGGATTTTATAGTCAAAATGACATAAAAATTTCATTTTATGGTGCATTGGTTAAAATCCAGTGAAAACCCAATTTAATGGTGAGAAAATATAAAAGTTGCAAGTTAACCTAAAGTTTTTATCATTTTGAAGCCGTCGTTAAAAAGTGCAGGTCACCAAAAAAAGCAAAAAAATAAAAATAAAAATAAAAAGGTTTTTGAGACATAAATACCACATTGCTTGTGGGTTTGGTTGTTAGGCATTTAAAAGGGCCAAAGTACAAATAGTGAACGTGACTACCACTTGGTAGTCACGTGCACGCACGACTCAAACCCTTCACTCGTCCTTCGGGCTCCACATTGTTCCACCTTCACCTTGAAATTTGTGCCCCACTCTGCCTTGCTCCTCCTGCCCCATTTCACCCCTACCACCTTGCCCTACTGCTCTGCCATCCCTGTGTCCCTCTTGCCCCTATCACCATTGCCATCCCCTCACGTCCCACTTGCCCCCATCACCACCACCACCTCTCCCGTATGCTCAGCATCTGCTTCCTTACTGCTGCTTAGCCACCATCGCCTTACCTCGATTTTCACTCACGTGCCCGTTGCACCAACCATTGTGTCGTCCACCTCGAATGGTGCCACTACAAATTCAAAGCCACTGCAAATTCAAAAATTCAAATTTAAAAGTGACCTGAAAAAACAACAATAACTAATTTTACCGACAAAAAGTTGACTATAATTTTTTGCAAATTTTTCCAGTAACTTTTTAAACAACTTTTTCGACAATTTTACAAGAAAATTGTCGATGACTTTTACACAATTCTTGACGATGATTTATAGTAAAATTTATTTCAACAACTTTTTTGTGACAATTTTTTTGACAACTTTCAACAAATTTGTGGCAACTTCTAAACGACGACTTTTAACATTACTATTATTTATTATTTATTACTTTAATTATATATTTCATTATTATTGAGAAGTCATAGTTGAAAAGTCATGATTGAAAAAGTCTATATATGTGATATGAGAGGAATCCATATGAAATCATCCATGAAGATGAATATATAATTGTTTATTGAATGCATTGGAGGGACCTTCCTACCAGTGAAATAGTGATTTTTATAAAAGCGATTCTTTTAATTTAGATGCTATTTTAATTATTTATTTATTACATTTATGCTAGAACCTTCAAGGTTCTACCATTTGGTATCAGAGCCATGTTGGATCTAGCCATGTTTGACCTAGTCAAGTTGGATGCACTGATCAAAATCAAGGAAATTAAAAGTGACATCGTAAAATTTAGAAGATGTAATGAACAAGATCACAATATAAAAATGAAACTTCTTGATGGTATTTTGAGCGGTATCGAGTATCTAATAAATACCAAAGTGGAATGTAAGGAATATGAGAAATATGAGGAAGATGTAGAAAACAAGGATAATGAGCAAGAAATACCTGATCCCACCAATGTCAGCAATAGGGTTGATATGCCAGAAGTGATTGATGCACCAGGCAAGGATGAGATAGACATACCCGAAGTGATCAATGCGAGCCAAACATACACTATACAAGACCTACACACACCTTCCTCACCAATAGTGAGTTCTCACCATATGACCAAACCTATTTGGAACCAACACAGAGTGACTACACACTCCTTCTCCATTGGCTCTACCAAGGAACCACAAAAGGATATGAAAGCATTACCATCACTTTTGATGCATTATTCTAAAGTGTTTGAGGAACCCCAATGGTTTCGCTCCCATCATCATCACGGTTCCCCTAAGGAATATTCTACTATTTTTCTTGGTAACCCATGACTAACACTTCGACCTTCAAGATATCCCTACCTTCAAAAAAATGACATTAAGATAGTACAAGAACTTGCACAAATTCAACTGGGAAAACAAAGTAACGAAGCTCCTTACTTTGAGCTTTGAGGACAAAGCTTTTTTTAAGGAGGATGGCATGTTAGGATCCCACATACTAACATTACTATTAATTATTATTTATTAATTTAATTATATATTTCATTATTATTGAAAATTCATGGTTGAAAAGTCATGGTTGAAAAGTCATGATTGAAAAGTCATGATTGAAAGGTCATGATTGAAAAAGTCTATATATGTAATATGAGAGGAATCCATATGAAATCATCCATGAAGAAGAATATATAATTGTTTATTGAATGCATTGGAGGGACCTTCCTACCAGTGAAACATTGATTCTTTATAAAAGTGATTCTTTTAATTTAGATGATATTTTAACTTTTTCATTATTAAAATTGTGCTAGAACCTTCAGGGTTCTACCAGGTTTGATAAGAAAGCCAGATTCAAAAAATTCAAAGTAGGGGACTCTGTTTTAAAGTAGAATATGGAGAGAGCTAATATAGGACACCATCAAAAGTTTGAAAATTTCTAGGATGGACCTTTCAAAGTAGCTGAGGTTAAAGAAAGCAACTCTTTTTAGCTTGAAGATTTAGAGGGAAATTATTCAGCCAATCCCGATTAATGGCTTCCATCTCAAACTCTATTTTGATTAGGAATAAATCTTCTCTTATAACATATGTATATTTTTTATTATACTTTTGTTTTCCATTCTAAAATTTTTGTAGAGAGAAATAAAATAAAAATATATATAAATGAAAGAAAAAAATACAAGGCAAGATTGTAGAAAAAACCTAAGGGTAGCAACGGGACACGAAAAGTGCTCCACACCATGCTCAATATAATAAAGGTGGTCGCAGGCTACAACATATGTTCCATGTCATATTGGAAGGAAAAGCGATAAAAAAGCATCATAATTGAAAATATTTTCCAAGCTGCAACCAATCATTAAACATCATGATGTCTCACATCGCCAAGTTGCCCATTTTTTATTTGAAAAGTGTGCAATGGGTAGATGTTCGATATCCGCATTAATGGTAGAAGGCATGCATGTGGAAGGATTTAAAGCTCAAATATTGTTTGCAATCCATTTAAAAACCTACATTCAACTACTAGAGATAGTAAATCAAAGTAGCAAGGCACAATTTACAGAAAATAGAAGAGAGAGAATACTCAGAGAAATTTTATAGAAAATAGTGTCTATAAGGGCTCAAAAAGCTGAACAGATCGATAAAATTGAGTTGGAAAGCTATATAAACTAGACAAGAACATTAGTGAATACTATAATGACACAGATAAGGACTAAGCTCAAAAGGAATATTGACTATAGATACATTGAAGGGTTACCAATTTCTTTCCAAGGTACGATTGCTATAAATTCCATTCTATCATTTTACATATATGATTCATTTCATCATCCCAAAACTAGTTTTGGCAATCATCAAATATTATGAATTGGAGATAAAAGTAGTTAAGACAGCTAAGGGTGAAACTATATTCAATATCATAGCTAAAGCCTGTCATGATTTATTCGCTATTGGAATATAATCTTCTGTAAATCCTAAATCCTTTGATATAACAGAGCAAACCAGATATTATTCCTCGTAGTTACACACTCAAGATGAAGATGTTGAACCTCAATTCAGGAAGTGGCTTTTAATTCAATTCAAAAGGTTTAAGACTAATAATCCCTTGCCTAGGGTCCCGATTGCCATTAACTAATTTGCCAACCCTAAGCTTTTCTCCATGCTAGCCTGCTTAGAGGATTTGGATTCTGATCAATATGTGAGAGAATGGTAGATAGCCACTGTGTATTGCATTTCAAATGAAAAATATACAAGCCCAAAGTAGAAGAAGAAGTCATCAAGCCAATTTATTTTGACTGGCCTACCTTCCTCTCCAAATGAATACATTAGCAGCTGGTTAGGATGAAAAAATATTCAGAGAACCCTTCCTTCCGGTACTGTTCAAAATTGGTATGGATGTTATTTGTTGTTGTAATACATATGATGCCCTGGATCCCAGTGAAAGACAAGAATGATAAATAAGATCCTATCCCTATTTATTATTGGACCAACCATATGAGAAGCTCAGTATCCTACTATAGGTTCAAATTGTAATTTCTAGGGTCGGCCTTGAAAATCATGTATGGGAAATGCCCTAGGTTTCTAAGGTTGGCTATAGAATTATTATGAGTAGAGGATTTTGAAGAAGGGGACTGGTATATTATTATAGAGGGCACTATCATCAGACTCTATGGTTTTACTGGTAAACCATTTCTACTGCCTCATTTTGTAACTAGTAGGTTGTTTGCCCTGGAGTACTTAAGGCAAGTAGACTTTATCAACATAAATTTAAGATCTGGAAAAGGGAGGAAGATTTTGTTAACTTACTCTCACAATGTGGATGACATAAAAATAACCATAAGGGGTCAAGGTGAACAAATTACCCAATATTTGGAAAGGTTAGGTCTAATGTACATCCCACAAAGATGGAGATATGACCCTGATGACAAGTTCTCAAAGAGGAACACATTGCCCTAAAAAAATAAAAGGCTCTTAAATATGATAAGTCTTCAAGGCCTCACTTCGAAGAGGGCAAGAATAATAAATAAAATGCTCCTTTAGAGTGGAATATTGCTAAAATGGAACAACTTCCTCCATGGAGAGACTTTTATAAGCAAATAGTCAATTTTGACCCCATAAAGAACAAGGACCACTATCTGAAAGAATCTAATATTAAGGAAATTAAAAGGAAAAAGTAATGGAATGAAGGTAAAATTGTAGAGTGGTGGATAATGAGAGTGGAAACAGGTACAAACAAGGTTAAAGTGGGCCAACAGGCTGACGATGAGTTCTCTAACCGATATAAAAAATATATTAAAATATAAAGGCATAATATGCTAATAATTTGGTATTGAGCTACATGAGGGCTGAAACAAAAGAAAAAGATAAAGTTCAAGCAACATCAGACTCTCTTTCCCCACCTTCCCAGGAAGAAATTTTATAGGTAGAGGCCAATGCTCCATCAAATATTGAAGAAGCCCCAAAAGCATTCAAACCTTCATAGGAGCAACTAGAGAAGTATTCTATAGAGGATCAGATTATGAGCGAAATCCATTACTCTAGTGATAGGGTAGCAAATATGAAAATTATCTAGATAGCTAATATGCCTAAATGCCTAGCCCTGGGTGGAGAACCTCATGTGACTGAGATATATTGGACAAAGAAAGATGATAGCTTTGTATTCACCCATGTGATGTTCACCACTGCAGCTACAACTAAGCCTACTCTGATCACTAAAGTTGCATTTTAGAAGGAATAATCTAAGAAATGTGCAGAGAGTGATAAGCCTATGGTGTTTCAAGTTTGCAAGAGAAAGGCAAAATATTTAGTAGAACAAACTCAGAAAAAAACTTGCAATAAATAGAAAATGGACCAGGGACAGAGTGTTGAACAAGTCCCTATAACAATTGCAGAGCAATCAGTGCAGTAGGCACAACACAAAAATACGAAGGATATTCTCAAGCATCCTACTTCTGTAGGTGAAGGTATGATTTCTATAAATTCTTATCTTCTTCCCATTATCAAAAAAATTTGGAGAAAAACATACCCTCTCCCCCTCATGAATCATTACCCAATCCATCAACTACCACAGGGGGTCAAACAAATCCATCTCCTCCACCTTCATCTAAAATATCAGCCTCATCATCCCCTAATATTTCATATTTTATTTCAAATCCATTACCTTCAGCAACATTAGAAGAGCACAAAATTTTCATCCTTTCAAATCCATTCCATGATTTCAACTTCCATCCCTATGTCTTCCCTAGTTGCAGCTCCCGCAATCAATACAAATTCAACTATCATCACTGCAACCCCATTCACATCATATTTCGAGTCTATTCTCCCTTATATTATAGCTTTCCCTTCCCCTATAAGTCATTCTATATTAGCTTCTTTACAAAAAATAAAGGAAGTTTCACAACAGATTCAAGATTTTTGGGCGGAGAAACTTTCTAAGCCTTCAAATAATATGGCTATAAAGAGAAATACAATGATCATTGATCTAGTGACAAGGCAAAGGACCAACAGGTCAATCACACCTATGGTAAGCATACCTAAAGAAGATATGATTGTACAAGATTATCATCTAGAAGAATACACATAATATATTGAGCAGTTATTAGTGAAGGATAAGTTGGTCATAGCAAAAGCTCACCTTGAAACTTTCTATGTTAAGATTGATATCTACAAGGAGCAGGTGGGCAAGCTGGAAGAAAATATATAGAAGTTTGAGAAAGTAGTCAACAATCAGAAGAAGGTAGAAAATGTAGTAAGGAATAAATTCAAAATCTGGTAGAACATCTATTAGGAAGCTATCAAGCTTAAGGGATAAGTAGAAGAGCAGAGGAAAAATAATGAAGACCAAGCTAAATAAATACAAGATTTGAAGAATCAGCTTCAGATCGAGAAAGCCAAAGCCTCAAGCTTCTAAAAAGGAGTAAAGAAGGTTAGAAAAGAGCTTTGGTTTGAAATCCTTGAGAAGTGCTCAGGAATATAGCTTATAATCGATTACATGGATGATGCCAACCACTTATTGAAAAATACCAATGAAAACTTAGATAAATTCATGGGGGAACTACAACCTATGGTGTTACCACCAGAGTAGATATACAAGCTATATAAGAGTAGGTTCAATGAATATATAAATACAATTCCCAATAAGACATGAAGCACTTCCATATCAGATGTTAGGGTGGTGTTTGATAAGAACAGATTGCTCCAGAAGGGCTGGTTGTTATCTGATAAAATTGAAGATACAATTCAAGATATTGTAGATATCAATAATGAAATGACACGGTATGGTTTTTGGGGACTGTGGATTGAAAGCAACATCTTATTGTTATAAGCAAATATCAAAAGTAGTATAGCTTCAATCCTTCAATATGAATCTAAGATAGATAGCTGGGAGGATACAATTGATCAAGGGCAAGTCTCTCAGATGATAAAATACTTAACTAGGCTCAAAGATCTTATGGAAGTCTTAGTAAATAAAGGTAACTCTGTGACCTATGAAGAGACCTCCAAATTGGAATATGTCCATAAGCAACTTCAAGAAACCTCCAACACTACTAAAACTATTTGGCATCAAGCTTTGCAAACTTTGAGTATGATGATTCAACTATTTGGGACCAATCCTAACCCCAAAGATAAGCACGAGACTTCTTAAGAAGAAGAATAAGCTGAGGGAGATCAAGTTGAAGAGGAATTAGAGAAGGATTCTGAAGATACAGAAGAAGTGCAGGATGAATAGCTCCAAGAACACAATCAAGAGGAGAATAAAAAAGAATAAAGTAGTCTTTGGATGAAAATTAGACTTTAACAATTTTGCATTCATGTACATATTGTGTATTTTGTTTTTGTTCTAATACTATCAGATAAACAATAATAAAATCATGAGGCCTGTGGCAAAAAATAAAAAATACATGGAGGTATTTTATAGTGCTATAAAAGGAGATAAAAGGAAATATAAGTTCATATTGCCAAGCTAAGTTAGTGACCAATGGCGAGAGTTTTTAAAAGTATATTGTTTCCAGCATGGTTTCCATGTGAACCGTTACTCTCTGAATATCTTCATAAATGTTCTAGAGGGTAATAGTCACATAGAAGTTATTCTATAAAGCATATTTGTAGACTTCATCATTTTTGTCTCTTGATACCCAATGGATAAGACTCTGAGTTCTCAGGATTTACGAGCAAAATCCCTGGGAGGCACTAAAATGTAGTCCCAAAATGACCACATCCTTAGAAAGCTTTTCAAAATATTTTCTAAGGTAAATAAGGATGTTCTATCCTGCACAAGATCCAGTATATTTTACACCGACGTAGGACAATATGTTATATCATGCAGTCAAAGTGGTCAAAATTCTCTTTGCTGCTTTTGAAATCATGGATCATAGCATATTGTTGATTAAGTCTAAGGGCTCAGCAGATTGCAGTATATTCTAGTCTGCGTGATATCTGACATGGCTCCAATCCGTAATCAAAATAGTAAAATTTTGCACTTGCTTATTTTCGAACCGTGAAATAGTACATAGTGTTCTAGCCCATGCCAACTAAAGGTTATTTGAAGCTTGTTCTATTATGCAAGAATTTAAGTGTATCTTATTGTGGCAAAGTGCACATGCTCCAGCCCATGGTCAAAATGGTCAAACATCATAAAAGTAAAAATTGAAATCGTGGATAAGTTTTTATATAGCATATCTTATGTTATATCCCGAATGGGCCAGAGCGATGCTCTACCTATTGGAGAAAAATCTACCTTTAGTTATGTTTGCACCCAAGACTTTTCCAACATTGAAGGACCAAGTGAGAACAGATTCTACCTGGTTTGATCTCCAGAGGAGGTTGGTTATTTTTTTTATTTTAGGGAAAAGGGAGAGAGAAGAAAATGCATAAAGAGAGGGAAATATAGCTAATGCTAGAGGATTAAAATGATACAGATTAAGCAATAGCAACAACTACTATCACAACCTATTGCAGATAAGCATAATAAAATCTAATACAAAAACTTAAACCCTCGGTGAATATTTTATGCTAACACAACTCTATTTGTGAAGTTAAATTGCAGATCTTAACAAAATGTTAATGCAAGAATCCAGATCCAGAATTGATGCAGATTACATTCAAACTAGATTTAATTAGCAATAGACAACACAAACATACTTGATTTCACAATACCAATGAGCCAAGAACCAGGAGGTAGATATTTATTTAGCTTTCATAAGTCTGTATACATAGCCTTGTAAACGCCTAAGAGCCAACCATTTGTTTGGGTCACTCATTCTATATATGAGTTTTACATAACATAAAACTGAAAGTTGTTACAAAAGTATGCCCATAGGATCATTCTAGTACAGAATAAAGTTAAGGAGTGATGGAGCTTCTAACTGAAATAGGTTGGGATATTCTTGTTACACCAATGTTTATCAGATCTCTCAGACTTTGTGGTCTCCGTGGCCTTCAAAATGTAGCACCATCACAACTTTTGGCCACTACTTGGTCCTTGGCCTTCAAAATATCACACCATGATGAATTTTAGCCACTGCTTGGTCCTTGGCCTTAAAAATTTTGTGCCATCATGACTTTTAGCCACTGCTTGGTCCTTGGCCTTCAAAATGTCGTGCCATCACAACTTTTAGCCATTGTTTGGTCTTTGGCCTTAAAATTGTTGCACCATCATGAATTTTGACCACTACTTGGTCCTTGGCCTTCAAAATGTTGCGCCATCATGAATTTTGGCCACTGCTTGGTCCTTGGCCTTCAAAATATTGTGCCATCATGACTTTTGGCCACTGCTTCGTCCTTGGCCTTCAAAATATTACGCCATTGTAACTTTTAGCCACTATTTGGTCCTTGGCCTTCAAAATTTTGCATCATCATGACTTTTAGCCACTGCTTGGTTCTTGGTCTTCAAAATATTGCATCATCATGACTTTTAGCCACTGCTTGGTTCCTGGCCTTCAAAATGTTGCATCATCATAACTTTTAGCCAATTTTTGGGCCTTGGCCTTCAAAATGTCACACCATCATGACTTTTGGCCACTGCTTGGTTCTTGGCCCTCAAAATATCATGCCATAGTGACTTTTAGCCACTCCTTGGTCCTTGGTCTTTCAAATTTTGTGCCATCATGAATTTTGGCTCTGATCTGCTCCATTACTTCCAAAATATCGTGTCATTGTGACTTTTTATTTCTACACTTAGTATCTAGAGGAGATTTATCCTTCTTTCCCTGGATGTGGTCATTTTGACCAACATTATTGGCACCTCCTGGGGTAATTCTATCAACTGAATTTTAGAACCAGAGCCTTTATCCATTGGGGAATGAAGTTGAAAAAATAAAATAACAATAAAAAGAATGGAAATAAGGGGAAAGATACCAAGTAGATAGGAAAAATAAACAAAAACTCACTTTTGAAGTGATCATTCTTTCGGAGTGCTTCCACTAGAATTTTCTATTTTCCTTTGACCTAAAGGTGGTACACTGCTGGATGAGGTCTTCTTGGTTTTTATTTGTTTCTCCTTTTATTTTTTATTCTTATCTTGAACAACCTCATTGTAGGTGGCACAAGCCTTCTTCCAGGTCTCTTCGTCTATATCAAATTTTTCCTTGAAGGTGAGATACAGGTATTCTAGCTCTTCGACCTTGTCATACGATAGAGATTTTGCTTTCAAGCTTAGTTCGTGTAGACAAGAGTTCATCTGAGTGATATCCTAAGCCATAGTGAATATTTAATTCTCTTGAACTAGCTCTTCCCAACTGTCAATCTCTGATTCATCTTATAGGAACTTTCTCCAAGAGACCTTCAACTCATCTTTTGCCAAGAGCTATGAATTTCCATCCCAGAAGCTAGGCATGCCACAATTTTTGGCTATATCCACATGTTTGGAAATTTCTTTAGCTTCTATCTTCATCTCGTACATTATCCTTACAGCTTTTATTCTCAACTTATATCTCTTGAAGAAATTTTGAGCAACCAATTTGGCCTGAGACCAGTTTGCGTCATGAGCTCTGTACCCTGCTATCGCTTAAGTACTATCCACCAGGACCTAAATTTTATTAGCAACTTACATTCTCATCGTCAGGAGTTGGATTGATGCCTAGAACTCATCTTCTACCTATCTTAGCGTGCTTTGGATTTTAAGTAGGTATGCTAATGTGGGTTTAGCCCTAAATATTATTTGGCATACCTTTTCAAGCATCTCCTTTCGGATTGCTTTTGCTTTCTCCTTGGTCAGTCTGCTGGTCTTTTCTGCACTGTCAGATAGTTGCTATTTGAGGTATTTAACTTGTTGTTGTAGCATTTGAATTTGTTCTTCAGATTTCACTACTTTCTATTGTAAGGGGCAGCCTCATTAAATATTTATTTACACTTCTTAGCTTCATTTTTTAGAGCCCTATCTAGGTTTTCTATTGATGGAGGGCTTCTTCTAAACACTTTCTTGATTGCTCCACTCGAAGGAATTTTTCTTTGTAATACTCTACGTTTAGATAAATTTTCCCCATATTAGACTAATCCTTGCTTCACTCATCATCCATAGGCATCTAAATCATGTCTTCCTAAGTAATCTCAGCTTGGTAGTCCTCCAAAGTCATTTTCTTTTTTAGCTTTTGCACCAACGGGGTCATCCTCAGTGTAGACCGTTGCATACTAATAGTATCCAACACCATTCCCTCTCAAATACGGGCTACATTCATAGAGCTTTGGGATCTCTGCAACTTCAACCATGTGGTGGCATTGAGGTTGGCCTTCTTCAATTTTTTAAATTTGGCAATAATGGGGTTGTTTGCGAGGGAAGCAGTCTGCATGGCCTGGAAGCTTAACAAGTTGGTAGAGTTTGAGAAAAGAGTGGTGGCTAGGGAGGCTTCCATACTTAATTTTTTGTAAGGGGACCCTTCATGAGAAGGGGGAGACACTGGTGGAGTTTGATGAGCGAAAGGATAATTTTGATGAGGAGGTGATGGAGGAGGTTGACGAGGAGGTGATGGAGGAGACTGATTGGAATATGATGGGTTGCCTTGTCTCTCAGAAAGGGGAGGGGAAACTCTTTGGGAATGAGGAGAAGAAGGAGTATCAAGGTTGATGGGAGTTATACCTGAGACCTTTGGCCAAGTGACGTCTTCAGTCCCTTACGACTTCTTGGTGTAGACTTTTATAATTTGTTTCAGACCTGAGTTATCAACCTCAGCTATCATCTTTGCTAGATATTGTACTTCACCAATGGTTTCTTTTGTTCTAGGGTTTTCTATTGGGAGAGGTTTCTCAGCTATTTCAACTCTTTGTTCATCAATCCTCTACTTCTTAGAAACCTATTCAACCCTTTGTTCATCAATCACCTACTTCTTAGAAACCTGTTCAACTTGTTGTTCATAAATCCCCTATTTTTTAGAAACCTATTTAGCTTGTTGTTCATAAATCCTCTATTTCTTAGGAACTTGTTTAGGATTATATCCTATTTTTGATTGACCTCCAGTATCCTCGTGCTCCTCTAATTCTATGCATTCCTTAGAATCTTTGTCTCATTCTAATTCTTCGTATTCTGACTCCTCCGAGGATGTTTCTATTTTTCTCCTTTTTTGGGAGCCACCTTTTTTTTACCCTACTTTTCTTTTCCTGTGCTCAAGTTGAGCACTATCATCTAACTCTGTGTTAGATCTAGAAGGGGGATGAACACTAAGTGTCTTTTCTTTAGGATTTCCATTTGTTTAGCTGCTATTGCTTTTCCATTATCATACTTTGTGCTACCTTCAGCTTGTCTGATGGGGATGCCATCAATTCCCAGGGGAACCTTATCCGCAAGAGTCTCGAACCATTCCTCATGAATTGCATCGTACTTTGTGTAGAACTCTGTATCCATATTCAAACTGTATCTGGTGAATGTTTGGATGTGGCATCTCATTTACCACCATGCTAATATTTTAGCATGATCCCAGTATTACCCCCTTTTATTCATCATTTTTATGGTCTTTTCAGTAAGCTTATGCAATGGGTTCGAATCTGGGCTCCAATCTTCCAGGTACTTGTAGAAATCATGTCATGGATGAAGTGGTTGCATCCTCTCAATGTGTCATTCTAGTTGATGAGGCCCAAAAATGCCTCATTATTGCACAATGTTTGACTCATTATTGCACAATGTTTGACTACCATATGATAAGTTAATTGCCAAATAGTTGACTAGAATATACTATTTGTTAAGTGTTTGCATGATTTTATGTTAGGAATACTATATCTCTGTTTTTGACTATTTTCAGCATTTTATGACTGATTTTGCGTGATTAAGTAGCAAGTAATAACATGCATTTCAATTAACCAAATGTGGTATGCTGATATCCATTAACTTCTCAATGGTTTTTGAATGTTTTCCTGCCCTTCAACTTGTTTCAAATCCACATTGAAGACAAAAGTTTAGGACTGTCATAAATCTGAAAATCTGGAAAAAACAGCCATATAAAAATCAGCAAGCTGTCACTTTATAGGAACACCTTGAAGTTGTCAAGCAAAGCATGAGGATATGGATGGAATGAGTTCAGAAGGACTACAGAAGACATCTGACCTATTTAGAAGCATTCCCACATGGTCTAAATAGGCAAGAATAGGGTATAACAGAGCAGGGGCAATTGTGCAAAGATCTGTTGCACTATTTCAAGCATGGTTACTTGGTGAATGAAGTGTATAAATTTAGTAGCAGCTTGATGTACTCCTTCATGTTGATATTTTAATAAGTTTTCCATGTTCTAATTTGATTGAATTTGCAAGAAATGCCAATATTCTACAACTGTGCAGCAGAACTAGAAAATGCAGTAATTTACCATGTAAATTCCAGCAAGCTACCAATGAATGGCAAGGCATGAAATTCACATCCAAGGAAGAATGAAGACTATTGCAATCTGATCCTGAAGGCTAATCCACCTTAGAAATGCAGCCAAAACCATTTGGAGTCAACACAGTTGGTCATTCTAAAGATCTTCGGAATGAACACAATGTCTTCGGAATGAGAATTGCAAGTATCTTCGGAATGAGCCACTTATCTTCGGAATGAAAACAGAATGTACTTTTTGACTTGTTGACTGAATTTTGGCGGTGGAAAAGGGGATAAGAAGGTTGATAAAGTTAAGGGAAAATATCTTCCATCTAATTTTGTTGTCCTTGCCGTCCAAAGCCACCATGCATGGAAAAGATCAATTTGATCCTCTTCTAGGATAAACCCAAAAAAATGCAACATAATAGAAAGTTGTTTGCAATATAGGAATGGAATATTATGAAGTGGAGAATTATATGTGAGATATTTCTAGACTCCTCCCACGTACTCCCACCACTCAAGATGCTTTCTAAGGGCCAATGACTACCATCGCAACACAAACTGTCCGGATTTGCATTTATTTCAGATCCAGAATTATTGGCAAATGACTTTAAAATAGCACATAGGCTGATTTGAGCATGGGATATATTGTAAATATTTATATAAATAACATAGCTCCCTCCTTGGTTGAGCCAGCTAGGAATTAGAATAGAGGAGAGTTTTCAGTAGCAAGAATTAGGACTGTACAGTGATTTTCTGTAATAGTTTTCAAGCATGTTTTGTCATCAATAAAAGTGCAGTATTTTATCATTTTATGTTCTGAGTGTTAATTAGTTAAGGAGTGCTTTTCACCTCCTTCTAGATCAGGAAGTATGGGCCCACTTTCAGATCTAGAAGGAGGGATTTTATGGCAGGTTTTAATCTATAATTTTGCTATAGCAGAATTAATAGATTGCTTGCCAGATTTCATTTTCTTGTTTTTATTTTGTATTGTGTGATTTATGTTTCCTATTATGTTTGTGTACAACATTTGTGTGTATGTCAGCTGAAAAATTATATTAAGCATTTTCCTTTATGTTTTCCCTGCTTTCTATTTTAGCAACTTTCCATTTTCAGCATATTTCATTTTGCTGTCAATTCCTGTAGCAGAAGCTTGACGACCTTTTGTGAGGGCATTGACAGGTGTTTTAGAATAAGTTTCAATTCTGCAAAAGTAGATTAGATTTCAATTCTACAAAAGTAGATTAGATTTCAATTTAGCAATTTCAATTATGCAAGAGTAACTAGATTTCAATTCTGCAAAAGTAACTTAGGATTTCAATTTAGCAATTTCAATTCATGCAATTGTAGTTAGATTTCAATTCTTGCAAACTTAGATTTAGTTTTCAATTCTTGTACTTTATTTCAGTTTCCATTCTTCAGACTAGGTTTAGTGTGACACCAAAAGGCTAAACCAAAATCTGCTTCACCAATAATTGCTTGAAATCTGAATGCTCGAATTGTACTCTGCCCTAACCTTCTATCGTAGACAGCCTTGGACACCACCCCGGATTGATAAATCATTGAGATTAAATGATGAGACTCAATGACACTCATCATTTTGGCATCGTTGCCGGGGAACATGGTGTTGTTAGAGGGTAAAAGCAGTCAAATAATTATTATTGTGCTAAGTTATGAAGTTCAGAGTTAAATCTGAATGTAATAGCTGGTATAAATAATAATTATTGATAGTTGCATTTCAGTCCATTTAGAAAACAAGCAACCACCACCTTCAGCCCAACCTGGACAACAACCCCTGTCTATGTAAGCTGAATCTATTAAAAAAAAAATCACAAAAACTTTTGCACAATCAAAATAGGAGTTTACAACTTAATGATGATCCTAGAGTTTTCCATTATTACTTAAAGATTGTTTGGATTTTACCGCGCTAAACCGCAACCTAGCAATTCTTAGCCTACACAGACAATAGTTGATCTCATTAGAGGTGATCCTACCTGACAAGTAGTTGATCTGCTAAAGTTGTACACTTCTTGTCTTATTGTGCAAACCAAAAATATTTTTTTAGCCCAACCTATGATCAGTCTGAATAATACAGGATAGGCAACCCCTGTCTATGTAGTTGAATCTGGTATAAAAAAAAAAACTTGCAGGAAATGTTATTGACTGCAGCAACATCCAACTGTGCTAAAATAAGAACTTACCCGAGCTTGAAGAGACAAAAATCAATGGAGATACACAGAAAACCTTTAGTCCAAACACACAGAAATTAGCCTTGGATAAAGGAGAAAAACTAGAAAAACTGCACATAGAAAATTTACTTCCATTTTACAAAGGGGTAAATTATGTCCTCCTAGGAATGAAACAAATTGAAGTGCAGCCAAGAAAATTCTTGAACATTATTAGTTGGCTGACTTATAAACAAAAAGCAAAATTGTTGCTATTTTGAAACAATATTTCAATCCCTTTACATGGAATTACAAGGGTATATCAAGATTTTATCTTGATGTAAGCACTTAACATCTTTTGGGAATTGGTATTTAATTGTTTCAAGAATAGATTGACAAGATTTTGCAGACTAGGAGGCATGGACAACACTTGATTGAAGAAGTTTTCAGATATGGAGCAAGTGCTTCTTTCTCCCATTGGTAATTCATGGAGGATGTTAGTGGTGAATGGACATTGCCTTCGGGTATACCATGCACCATTAACTAAGGAGGAGTTCTTGAAGGAGATTCCATTGGATGTACACATAATGGAAGAGAATTTCTCTTCAATATCAGATTCAGAGTGATGATAAAAAGTCTGACAAAAAGAAAAAAAAGAGAAAAAAAATACAAGAAAAGCAAAAAGAAGAATAGTCTTGTTTGTGAACTTCCTTTTTGGGTACAAGCAAGACAAGAAAATTTGAAAAAAAAAAAAAAAATTGCAGCAAAGGCATGTCCCACAAAATGGGATACATGAGGACAAGCATCAATTTCAGCAAGAAATAGGAACAATGGAGCCAATACTTCATTTCCAGCAATAAGGAGGCAATGATGATGTAAGAAGATTCTTACTGGTCATCTAGTAAGGAAGGTTGCATCAATGTTGCAGGTTTCAACAGAAAGAGATGGTGTTTTCATACAACAATTGACATGTTTTTGCAGAATAAGGATTGGTCTTATCCAAATAAGAGAGAGATTTTCTCTCTCATTGAAGCACTTGAAAAAAAAAAAAAGGACAGAAGTTGGTTGAAAACCAGAAATGGCAACCTCTTCTGATGAAAAAATGAAAAAAGAGATGAAAAAAAAAATGAATAATTCAGTAGTGAAAACCTTCTTGGAGGCGCTACTGAGTTGGCTTGCATGAAAACCGATTTTTTGGCATGCATTGCCTTGTTGATCTACTCATCAGTGTTCCACCATTGTACAAATCTCACACTGCACATGTGTTATGTTTATGTTTTCAAATAGCCTGCTAACAATCATCAAAAGTAGCTTGTAAGGTGCATGACCAATTTTCAGGACAAGTAAGGTATGTGTTTCTTGCATTTAATTCATAGTAAACATTTAGCATTTAGTGTATGATAGTCGGTATTTGGCATAAACTATTCATACAATATTGACAAGTTGAAAAAGGAACATGTTCAAGATGTCAAGAAACACCCCCTTATGCCCTTAATTGCATAGAAATTCCAAAACTATGCAAAAACCTGATTTTGGGACAGACATGGCAGCAATTCTATTTCAATTTGTAGGGCAAATTTTAGAAGGAGAACTACAAGTTTATATCTCATAATTGTCTGATAAATTGAAGGAGGATAATCAACAAAATGCACCCGAAGGTTCTATTTTAGTACTACTGGAATAAAACAACAACATACAAAACAAAGAATAGCATCTAAACAAAAGGATGAAGAAGGGATTTTTTTGATGTTATGGAAGGCTTATACACTCTAGATATGGACCCACAATAGAATCTGTAGCTAACTTTTGCATAGGAGGTCATTTCTGCATTTTTTGAAGATCTTCGGAATGAGAAATGCAGTCTCTTCGGAATGAACAGACATCTTCGAAATGAGAAATGCAGTCTCTTCGAAATGAACAGACATCTTCGAAATGAGAATTGCAGTATCTTCGAAATGAGCAGATCTTCGAAATGAGAATTGTAGTATCTTCGAAATGAGCGGATCTTCGAAATGAGAATTGCAGTATCTTCAGAATGAGCGGATCTTCGAAATGAGAATTGCAGTATCTTCGAAATGAGCGGATCTTCGAAATGAGAATTGTAGTATCTTCGAAATGAGCGGATCTTCGAAATGAGAATTGCAGTATCTTCGAAATGAGCAGGATATCTTCGGAATGAGCAAAAACTGTACCAAAATTGTTGAAAATGCTATAGAATAGCAAAAAGAGTAGGGTACATCAAATATTGAGGTTTATAAGGCTCTACCACAAGTAAGTACATCCCTCAAGCATTTCAAATAAAAAAAAAAAATTCAATTTTGTTCAAAAGGTGCAAACAACAAAAATAAGCATTCAGGCTGAAATGTTGTTAAGAACAGAAAATTCCATCAGTAGTAGTGCATCTGCCAAATACGGTTCCACAATAAGACTATTGCAAGATGAATCATATGATATCAAGCCTTTAAGAGGTACCTTGCAACACTAAAACTTGTAGAAAAATAGAAAAAAGTCATACATGTGCTTAATTGCAAAATACTTGATATAGTGCAGCAAGGAGGAATTTCTCAGTTAGTAGGTAGCAAAAGATGTTGTTCATAAGAATAAAACCTGCATATTACTATGGCCTACTAAGATGCATGAGGGCATGCATCAGTTCAAGTTGGGGGGATGATGAGGCCCAAAAATGCCTCATTATTGCACAATGTTTGACTCATTATTGCACAATGTTTGACTACCATATGATAAGTTAATTGCCAAATAGTTGACTAGAATATACTATTTGTTAAGTGTTTGCATGATTTTATGTTAGGAATACTATATCTCTGTTTTTGACTATTTTCAGCATTTTATGACTGATTTTGCGTGATTAAGTAGCAAGTAATAACATGCATTTCAATTAACCAAATGTGGTATGCTGATATCCATTAACTTCTCAATGGTTTTTGAATGTTTTCCTGCCCTTCAACTTGTTTCAAATCCACATTGAAGACAAAAGTTTAGGACTGTCATAAATCTGAAAATCTGGAAAAAATAGCCATATAAAAATCAGCAAGTTGTCACTTTATAGGAACACCTTGAAGTTGTCAAGCAAAGCATGAGGATATGGATGGAATGAGTTCAGAAGGACTACAGAAGACATCTGACCTATTTAGAAGCATTCCCACATGGTCTAAATAGGCAACAACAGGGTATAACAGAGCAGGGGCAATTGTGCAAGACTCATTGCACTATTTCAGCATGGTTACTTGGTGAATGAAGTGTATAAATTTAGTAGCAGCTTGATGTACTCCTTCATGTTGATATTTTAATAAGTTTTCCATGTTCTAATTTGATTGAATTTGCAAGAAATGCCAATATTCTACAACCTGTACAGCAGAACTAGAAAATGCAGTAATTTACCATGTAAATTCCAAGCAAGCTACCAATGAATGGCAAGGCATGAAATTCACATCCAAGGAAGAATGAAGACTATTGCAATCTGATCCTGAAGGCTAATCCACCTTAGAAATGCAGCCAAAACCATTTGGAGTCAACACAGTTGGTCATTCTAAAGATCTTCGGAATGAACACAATGTCTTCGGAATGAGAATTGCAGTATCTTCGGAATGAGCCACTTATCTTCGGAATGAAAACATAATGTACTTTTTGACTTGTTGACTGAATTTTGGCGGTGGAAAAGGGGATAAGAAGGTTGATAAAGTTAAGGGAAAATATCTTCCATCTAATTTTGTTGTCCTTGCCGTCCAAAGCCACCATGCATGGAAAAGATCAATTTGATCCTCTTCTAGGATAAACCCAGAAAAACTGCAAGCATAATAGAAAGTTGTTTGCAAGATAGGAATGGCATATTCTGAAGTGGAGAATTATGTGTGAGATATTTCTAGACTCCTCCCACGTACTCCCACCACTGAAGATGCTTTCTAAGGGCCAATGACTACTACTGCAACACAAACTGTCCAGATTTGCATTTATTTCAGATCCAGAATTATTGGCAAATGACTCGTAAAATAGCACATAGGCTGATTTGAGCATGGGATATATTGTAAATATTTATATAAATAACACAGCTCCCTCCTTGGTTGAGCCAGTTAGGAATTAGAATAGAGGAGAGTTTTCAGTAGCAACAATTATGACAGTATAGTGATTTTCTATAACAGTTTTCAGCATGTTTTGTCATCAATAAAAGTGCAGTATTTTATCATTTTATGTTCTGAGTGTTAATTAGTTAAGGAGTGCTTTTCACCTCCTTCTAGATCAGGAAGTATGGGCCCACTTTCAGATCTAGAAGGAGGGATTTTATGGCAGGTTTTAATCTATAATTTTGCTGCAGCAGAATTAATAGATTGCTTGCCAGATTTCATTTTCTTGTTTTTATTTTGTATTGTGTGATTTATGTTTCCTATTATGTTTATGTACAGCATTTGTGTGTATGTCAGCTGACAAATTATATTAAGCATTTTCCTTTATGTTTTCCCTGCTTTCTATTTTAGCAACTTTCCATTTTCAAGCATATTTCATTTTGCTGTCAATTCCTGTAGCAGAAGCTTGACGACCTTTTGTGGCAGGGCATTGACAAGTGTTTTAGAATAAGTTTCAATTCTGCAAAAGTAGATTAGATTTCAATTCTGCAAAAGTAGATTAGATTTCAATTTAGCAATTTCAATTATGCAAGAGTAACTAGATTTCAATTCTGCAAAAGTAACTTAGGATTTCAATTTAGCAATTTCAATTCATGCAATTGTAGTTAGATTTCAATTCTTGCAAACTTAGATTTAGTTTTCAATTCTTGTACTTTATTTTAGTTTCCATTCTTCAGACTAGGTTTAGTGTGACACCAAAAGGCTAAACCAAAATCTGCTTCACCAATAATTGCTTGAAATCTGAATGCCTGAATTGTACTCTGCCCTAACCTTCTATCGTAGACAGCCTTGGACACCACCCCGGATTGATAAATCATTGAGATTAAATGATGAGACTCAACGACACTCATCACTAGTGGCTGGTCTTCATTGTTGTTCCTACCCTATTTGTCAAGTTGCCTATCAGAGGCATGAAATTGCTTGAAAGGAGCCTTGTTCAGGGTGGCCTACCTCTGGGTGAATTTATCTTCAGGATCATACTTCCACTTGTGTGGCAACTCTACCAATTTTAGGCCTCTTAGAACCTGAGCGATTTGCTCATGATCTCCTTTTTTTGACACTGTCACTCCCTCATATTGAAAAGGCATGAGGCAAGTGTGTGTCCTTTGAGCACCTATCCCATATTTTTTATTGATGAATTTTGTTTGCCTTACGTACTCCAGAGCAAATAGTCGCTTGGTGACATAGTAAGGCAACAAAAAAGGCTTCTCTATGAAGTTGTAAAGCCTAATAACTACCCCCTATGTTAGGATGAACCAATCCCCTTCTTCTGCATGGGGGTGCCTAAAAGTGTTCTCCATTTGTTTAGGAATTCTTGGCATTTGGCCATTTATGAGTTTTAGAGTAGGGCCCAAGAATTCCATGTTAAAGTGATAATATGAACCCATGTTTGAAAGAAGCGACGTCCATTCACATACTGGTAAGTGTTCCCCCTTTTGATCCTTCGTGGTGGTAGAAATAGAAACTAAATGCTTGGCTTGGAAGAAGAAAAATATCCATACTAGATACGAAGAATACCTGAATATATATGGGATCTCCCTTTGTAGCTTGGAGAGGCCTGTGTGTAGTTGTTGGGCTAGGTACGCTAGCCAATCAAAGAAGATAGGCACTTTACCTGGATCTACGTGTGCTTTATCATAGAATTGGGGAATAGATATACATTGTGCTACTGCGATCTGCCACCCATAAACTTGAGTGTCATCCTCCAATCCCGCCACCATGGCCAGCATAGAAAAGAGCTCTTTGTTCTTGAATCTAGATAGGGGAATGGGGGACTTGGGCACAGACTTCTCCGAAAGAGTATCTAACAGGTTCTGTTGTAGAAATGCCCTGATGTTTGGGGCATTGGTGTAGTACTTCATAGAATTCTTAGGGTCGAACTGGATGGGGGAACCATAGGTTTTCTTCCATAGGCGAAGATGACCCTGATCGTATCTGGGTCGAGTGTGAACATGGCTTCCCCTTTGAAATTCTTTACCACCCTATTCTTGACATCGTACATTTTTGCCATCGCCTGGATTAGCTCTAGATAGGGTGAACTTGGGGGTAGATGTACCAATAGAGCAAAGAATGGTACGAGAATGTGCTTGGATTAGACGGAGATATTTATGTGGTGATTCTTGTAGCTATATCCCTCCAAATTTGTTCTAGCTCCTTCCATGTTATTTTTACATTTGTAATATGAGCATCGGGGTCCACGAAGTTACTTACTTTTTTGCTTGAGCTTCTCTTTTTCTTAGAGGGTGTTGCTAAAGAACTAGCAGCTAGGGGTGTGGCCACCATGGTCATGCTTTGTAACTTGGTAGTAAGAACAAGAGAGTGAATAGTAGTGTTGTAGAGCTCTCTAAATAGAAAATAAACACAAGAAAAGTAGAAGGTGAAGGAGGGAGATGGAAGGTGGGAAAAAAAGGCTATGCATGCTCATGCTAATATGACATGCAATAACTATCAAACTGATGTGGCACAATTTTAGTTGGTGGTACTCATTTCAATGTAGATTTTGAATACTACCTAGAGCCTTGGTCTACATGCCAGTATTCAAAAAGCTACCAACCATTACTTGTCATTTTTAGTTAGGACCAATGATCTGCTCTACCACTATATTGGGCTAATAAATCGATGGCACTTTCATATTGGGCCAATAGATTTCTACCATTTTTGCTTTGTGCCAATTGGTGGGTACGATAGTACCTCAAAAAGGACACCTTTTAGAGTTTTGAGGTCACTACTTTTATTACCAACAATACCTTATTATTCTGAAATGGCATTGTCTGCTCCTTGTAATAGTGCTAGGCTATTGTGATGTGGCACTTTTCAAAGGATATTCCCTTCTATCTGACGTGGCACCCACTACCAGCCTCATGAGTGCTAGATCTGACGTGGCACCCAACTACCCAAAAGTCATGCCATCATGACATTTTTCTTTGAAAGGGCACTTGTACACCAAAAAGTCACACCATCATAACAATTTTCTTTGAAGGGGCACTTGGACACCCAAAAGTCATGCTATCATGACATTTTCTTTGAAGGGGCACTCAGTTTCCCCAAAAGTCATGCCATCATGACAATTTTCTTTGAAAGGGGCACTTGGACACCCAAAAGTTATGCTATCATGACATTTTTCTTTGAAGGGGCACTTGAACACCAAAAATTCATGCTATCACGACAATTTTCTTTGAAAGAAAAGGAAAATGCATATTTACATAAAAATACATACAAGGGGAGGAGGAACTTATTTCTTGAAGTACAACTTCAGATGGAAGTCGTTAACAGGGATAGGTTGAACATGGCCCTGCTCATATTTCAACTGGAAGGAGTTGTGTTGCTTTTCTTCTATTATCTCAAAAGGGCCTTCCCATAATGCATCAAATTTATCATGATTTCTAGGTTTAGACTTCTTCTCATTCCATCTGAGGACTAAGTCTCCTACCTTAAATTTCCTTAGGGTGGTCTTCTTGTCAAACCATCCCTTCGTGGTGACAACATGTTTTAGGTGGTGATCGTAGGCCCGTTCCTTTTGCTCTTCTGAATGTAGGAGTTGGATCAACCTATTCTCCATTGGCTCTGCCTCTTCTGTACCAGCTTGATTGAGCAACTTTAAAGTTGGTATTTCTATGTGCACGGGTAGGACTGCTTCTTTGCCATAGACTAAGGAATAAGGAGATGCATTGATGGACTTCTTGATAGTTATTCTATCAGCCCATAGTGCTTGATTTATCAAGGAGTGCCAACTTCTCTTGTTGTCCTTCAGAGTCCATTTCAAGATTCTGAGCAGGTTTTTATTTGTAGATTCAGCTAGTCCATTTCCTTGAGGATAGTAGTTTGAGGATGTTTTCAAATAAATCTTGTATTTGCATGTAAATTCAATCATCTTGGTGCCTACGAAGGATGAACCATTATCTATGACTAACACCTCTAGGATGCCAAATCTGGTGATCAAACTTTCCACAAATTCTATCACGACCTCTTGGTCTACTTTTTTGGTGGGTATTGCCTCTGACCATTTTGTGAAGTAGTCGGTGGCTGTCAGGATATACTTATGTCCGGTGGATGAGTTGGGTTCTATTATCCCGATGAAATCTAGTCCCCATTGTTGGAAAGGTTCTTCAACCTGGATGGACTTTAGGGGCAATGGAGCATTTCTGTTTCTCCCAACGTACCTTTGGCACTCCTCACAACCTCTTGTTATTTTGAAGGCATCTACAAAGATGGTTGGCCAGTAGCACCCGATCTTGATGATCTTCAGGGTAGTGGTTCTCCCGAATAGTGTCCTCCTGACAATCCTCCATGGAACTCTTCCAGGATCTTCTATTTTTGTTCTTCTTTTATGCAACGAAGAAGTACTCCATCCAAGTTTTTTCTATACAATCCTTCAGGAAGTAGGGTGTACTTCAAAGCCTGGATCTGGTACCTTCTTCTTTGTGAGGAATTTAAATTTGTTGGGCATCTCCCAGTTTGGAAGTATTTGATCAATTCATCCACCTAGTCGAGCCATTTCAAGGGTTGATCATCATCTGATGTTGCTTCCTGAGTCTGGCATGCTACGTACTCTGGTGAAGCATGCTTGGTGAGTTCTTGGCATAATGCTCTACCTCTTACTAGCTTGGTCGGGTGTATTTCTACATCATATTCTTGTATTTTGGTCACCCAACCGGCTCTTGTGTCACCAAGCTCTCCTTGTATGATGAAGCTTCGTACATCGGGGTGGATGGTGTAGACGATTATCCTGCTCTATGATAAGAAATGCCTAAAAATTTTTAGAGACTTCATTATTGCATATATCTATTTTTCAATGAAGTTATATTTCTCTTCATGTTCCTGCATAGTTTGACTTAGAAAAGCTATGGGTCTTTCTTCATTGTCAGCTCCTTTCTGTGTGAGTACTGTGGCGTAGCTTTCTTGTTCGCCTATAGCATATAAAATAAAATCCCTGGAATAGTCTAGATTTACTAAGACAGGGGCTTGAGCTATCTATTCTTTGATCTACTGGAAGGCTTATTTCCTCGCATCCATCCACTTGAACATGACATCCTTTTTTAAAAGCTCTATCATTGGTTTGACGATTTGTGCAAAGTCAGCTATGAATTTATGCACAAAATTGATCTGGTCGAAGAACGACTGTAAGCCTTTTTATTTGGGGGAGGGGAAGATCTAACAGTGCTTTCACCCTATTAGGGTCTATGGCTAGACCAGACTTAGAAACAACATGACCAAGTAGAAGTCCTTCCTCCATAGCAAAAATGGATTTTTTGGGATTTATGGAGATACCAAACTCCCTACACTTTTCAAATACGCTTTTGAGGTGCGCTATGTGATCTCCTTTATGGTGAGAGAAAACTGTCATGTCATCTAGGTAAATCACTATTATCTTATTCACCAATTCTCCGAATGCTACATCCATAGCTCTTTGGAAAGTCGCTCCAGCATTGGATAATCCGAAAGGCATTCTCTGGTAAGCAAACGTTCCCCACTTAGTTGTGAATGCGGTCTTAAACTGATCTTCATATTTGACCCATACCTGATTGTACCTAGAGAAACCATCTAGGAGTGAAAACCTTTGTGCTCCTACTACTGTGTGTAGAATCTGATCAATCTGTGGGAGGGGATAATGATCTTTCAGAGAAGCCTTGTTCAAATTATGAAAGTCAACACATAACCGGATGTCTCCATTCTTATTTCTGATCGGGACCAAGTTAGCAACCCATGTCGAATGCTTGATTGGGTAAATTATTTTATCCTCGAGGAGTTTCAGTAGTTCTTGTTTCATTAAGGCTTCAATTTTGGGGTTTACTAGCCACTGCTTTTGCCGAAATGGTTTTGCACCTTCCTCGAGTTCGATCGT
Organism: Wollemia nobilis; assembly: GCA_028583015.1. NCBI lineage: Eukaryota > Viridiplantae > Streptophyta > Pinopsida > Araucariales > Araucariaceae > Wollemia > Wollemia nobilis. Next base: position 993,926 of record JAQPPZ010002816.1, read on the forward strand.
GTGCTGGATCATTTCTTTTGAATAGACTTTCAGGTCTCTGTAGGTCCAGGAAATGATGTCAGGGAATTCCTTGCACAATTCTCTGATTTCTTCCATTTCTACTTTCATAGTGTTCACTCCCAATTTGATAGCTTTGTCAGGCTCCATTTGAGTTTCTTTGTACCTATGTTTGTCGACTTTCATTTTGTGACCGATCGACCTATCATTATTGTCAAATAGGCTCTCAAGCGTAACCAATCCTTTTGGGATGTGGTTATTTTTTAACTGGATGATGTTCTCATCTTCTTCATCTTCAACCATTCTATTGTTAGAGCAATTCATCTCATGGACGAGGAAATCCACTATTTGCTGATCATTCTCAAAAACTTGCCAGAAGGTATCTTTATCTAGCATAGAAGGTCTGTAAATTAACCTGACTATTTTAGACTTTTGGATGACATTGCTTATAGGGCAGAAATTTTACCCCTACTAAAGCCAATAAGTCTGCATGAGTATTTTTCTCTCTAGGAATTACCTTTATGTTTAGAGATTCAAAATATTCTAGTAGATCCCAGACTCTATTTCGGTAAGCTTTAAGATAATGTTGTTTGCTTACACATTTTTTAGTAACCTGATTCACTATCAACTCAGAATCACCGAAGATCTGTAGTTGCTTGATGCCCATATTTTTAGCCTTCTTGAGGCCCAAACAGAGTGCTTCATACTCTACTGCATTATTAGTGCAACTCCAGGTTAACCGGTAAGAAAAAACTTTTTCCTCACCTATTGGGGAAATTAAGATGATACCCGCTCCAACTCCATTTTTACATCTAGCCCCATCAAATAAAAGCTTCCAAAGCTGATCAGTGGGTTGGTTTACCAGAGGGGGATCAATGGGATCATTCTTCTCAGGTTTCAGAATCGTATAACTCCCAATGTCAGTCTCGATCATAGCATTGAAATCTTGAAGGGAGAACTGGTCTTCTTCTTGTAATACATTGAGAGCTTCTTCCATCAAGTTTAGGTCTTCTAGTTCCTCGATCATCATGTTCACTATGGTGGGCTATTTACTTTCATCTTCAAGCTTTTCGATATGGAAGGTTGATGGTTTTTCATTGAATATTTTCACCCTTTTTCCTTTGAATGGGATTTCTAGGTGTGAAAAATCCAGTGATAGATATCCTCCTATCTTGGTTGTGAACTCTCTGGAAAGGCACATACCAAAATAAGGCTCTAAGTCCACTACTACCACTTCCTGTATGACTGTGAGTTGGGGCAGCCTATGGAGTACTATCGGAATATCTTTGATTACCCCTACAGTTTTCATAGGGGTCCCATCTAGCTGTAAGATGCCAGGACTACTTCTTGTATATTCCATGCCCATGATGTCACATACTGCTTTGGGCATCACAATGGTTGTAGCTCTAGAGTCTATCATGCAGTTGTGAACAACCCACCCCTCCATTTGGAGAGACAAGTAAAAGGGGGAGGTCTATTTTTTCCCGAAGTGGACGTCAGACTTGCTTGTGTAGAATCCATCTGAGTGGGGGTCTTGTTCTTATTTTTCATAGACCTCAAGGATTCCTGCAGCAAATCAATCTATCCTGGAAGCTGCAGAGCTTCATACATAGTTGCTTTAGAGGGAGTTTTCTTCATTTCTTCAACTATGTTAAATGGGAGGGGTTCAACACTCTTTTCCTTTACTGTTGCATCATACTTGTTTCTATACCCTTGAGTAGCATCAATCCTTTGACGTTTAGTAAGAGAAGGATATCTCAATTTATCTCTTGCTTGCTCTTATGTTTCAGTTTCTTTCTATCGTGGTGCTTCCTTGCAGGTCTCTATATCTCTCTGGCTTGAACTAGGAGGAGATTTTTCATAAGAAGTCCTTTTCTCAATAGGGTTCCTCAAAGGTGAAGGTACTTTCAAGGGGTTAAGATCTTTGGGGTCAACTTGTAGAGGTTTCTTTCCTGACCTAGTAAGGATGACTACTTGTTCCATAGAAGGCATCATGAAATTCTGATTCTCTTCTCTGATTATGTTCACTTGGCCCTTTTGGCTTCTTTCAGCCTTTTCCCTAGCTACCTGCTATACTTGATGCTGATGAATCATGCAAGAAGTCTCACCATGAGGGTCATTGCATGTGGAGCACCAAAACACTGATTCTACTGAAGTATTACTAGGCTCACTATCTTCATTGGCATAAACCATACTAGATTTATCATAGTTCCTAGAACTCGTAGAAGCTTGATCTCTAGTCACTTGTGGAAACCTTCTTGGTTGGGAATTCCTTTCTACCTCTCTTCATTCCATGGATATGAACTTGTTTTCTAGAGTCTTATAAGAAGCTTGTAGATCTTGTAGAACTACCATTTGGGGATCTAGAGTTGATGGGACCATAGCCGTGGGGAGTGCAGGGATAGGGGGAAGCAGTGGAAGTGTAGGAGGAGCTTGTATTGATGGGATGTTAGGTTATCCGGTCCACTTGGGGAGACTGGTATTAGTTGGGCAGGTGGCATTTGATGCCTAAGGTAGATTTGGAAAAATAGGCATCATGGATTTGGGTGGGAAATGACCAATAGCAATTAGGTCTTTCTCTGCCCTTTGTGCTTCTTGATAAACCTCAGGGAAAGTGCGTACATGAGACTGTCTAATCGCCATACTTATATCTGAGTTAAAATCTCTCAAATAATAATACATTGCTTGCTCATGAGTCGGTCTCAAACCATCAGGTACTCTCAGCCAAGTTCTATTGAATCTGATATTAAAATCTATGATCTCCTCTTGTGGATGTTTCTGAACAATAGTGAACTGGTTCAGTAGGGAGAAGGGATCTATCTGCTCATTGAATTCTTCCACTAATTTTCCAGCAAGTTGGGCCCATGTAGCTATGGACTGATTTTCAAGAGCTCTATACCAATAGAGCATTTTCCCTTTCAAGAAAATTACTAGTAATCTTATCATAACATCCTCTTCCTGAATGTCATGGATGGGGGCCAATGTAGCCACATCTAGACAATGTTCATAAGTTATATTTCTAGTACCATCATACTAGGGTAGAGCTTTCAAGGCTACTATGGGGATCGGATGTTGAACTGCCAGGTTCAAGGGGCCTGTATGGTTCCATGTAGGGTAAGGTAGAATCGGTAGATTCTTGGCCATTGCGGTTGGGTAGATAACTGGAGCTAAAATTCTACTAGCGATAGTGCTAGGGAGGGCTACAGGGGAAGTATCAGAGTGTTTTGAATTGTTGATGTAAGCAGAAGTTGTTCTAGCAACCAAAATAGGGTTAGCCCGAAGGCTACCAAGGTGTAGTTCGAAAAACTCTATGGGTTCTTCTAAATTTTTTGCCTTAGATCTGGTTATCATGAAAGATGGTTCATGACCAGATTTTGGGTAAGGGATTTTCTAAGGTTCTCTTCTAGTGCGGAGTCGTCAGGTGATATAAAAATATTGATAGGGCAAAGCTATTCACCAGGGCTTTGATCTGTATAATGCATGGGATTTGGGTCCCACTGGGCATGCCAAAAACTATTGGAGCAAAATCTACCTTTGGTTACATTTGCACCCAAGACTTTGCCAACATTGAAGGACCAGGTGAGAACAAAGTCTACCTGGTTCGATCTCCAGAGGAGGTTGGTTCCTTTATTTCTTTTAGGGAAAAGGGAGAGAGAGGGAAATGCATAAAGAGAGGGAAATATAGCTAATGCTAGAGGATTAAAATGGTACAGATTAAGCAACAACAACAACTACTACCACAACCTATTGCAGATAAGCATAATAAAACCTAAACGTAGAAACTTAAACCCTCGGTGAATATTTTATGATAACACAACTCTATTTGCGAAGTCAAATTGTAGATCTTAACAGAATGTTAATGCAGGAATCTAGATCAAGAATTGATGCAGATTACATTCAAACTAGATTTAATTAGCAATAGACAACACATACATACTTGATTTCACAACACCAATGAGCCAAGAACCAGAAGGTAGATCTTTATTTAGCTTTTAGAAGTCTGTATACATAGCCTTGTAAATGCCTAAGAGCCGACCATTTGTTTGGGTCGCTCATTCTATATATAAGAGTTTTACATAACAGAAAACTAAAAGTTGTTACAAAAGTATGCCCGTAGGCTCATTCTAGTACAGAAGAAAGTTAAGGAGTGATGGAGCTTCTAACTGAAAGAGGTTGGGATATTCTTGTTACATCAATATTTATCCGATCTCTCAGACTTCGTGGTCTCCGTGGCCTTCAAAATGTCGTGCCATCATGAATTTTGGCCATTGCTTGGTCCTTGGCCTTCAAAATGTCGTGCCATCATGACTTTTGGCCACTCCTTGGTCCTTGGCCTTCAAAATGTTGCACCATCATGAATTTTTGCCACTGCTTGGTCATTGGCCTTCAAAATTTCGTGCCACCATGACTTTTGGCCACTCTTGGTCCTTGGCCTTCAAAATGTCATGCCATCATGACTTTTGGCCACTGCTTGGTCCTTGGCCTTCAAAATGTCATGCCATCATGACTTTTGGCCACTGCTTGGTCCTTGGCCTTCAAAATGTCGTGCCATCATGACTTTTGGCCACTGCTTGGTCCTTGGCCTTCAAAATGTCATGCCATCATGACTTTTGGCCATTGCTTGGTCCTTGGCCTTCAAAATATTGCGCCATCATGACTTTTGGCCACTACTTGGTCCTTGGCCTTCAAAATATCATGCCATCATGACTTTTGGCCACTGCTTGGTCCTTGGCCTTCAAAATATCGTGCCATCATGACTTTTGGCCACTGCTTGGTCCTTGGCCTTCAAAATGTTGCGCCATCATGACTTTTGGCCACTGCTTGGTCCTTGGCCTTCAAAATGTCATGCCATCATGACTTTTGGCCACTGCTTGGTCCTTGGCCTTCAAAATATCGCGCCATCATGACTTTTGGTCTTGGTCTGCTCCATTACTTCCAAAATATCATGTCGTCATGACTTTTGATTTCTACACTTAGTATCTGGAGGAGATTATTCCTTCTTTCCCTGGATGTGGTCATTTTGACCAACACTACCTCACAGTCAGTGATAGTTAAATTGGGAGGCACAAATTACAGTACATTTTTTAGCATGTTCTACACTGTGGACATGAATGATCTCTAAAGCATATTAAATAATAAGAGTCATGGCATAGCGCAATGTTCTATTTTATGCACCTCATAGGATATTTCCATGTGAAAGCCTAAAATGATCCAGCCTATGGTCAAAGTAGTTAGAGGAAGTGATAAGCTATCAAGAGAAGTGGGCTATGACATGTTCTATGCAATAGAGCTATCAAATGATTTCAAGTTTTTATCTTGGTTGTTCATGAATAGATCAATGGCTAGGTTATTCTGATAAGATCTCAAATGTATAAAAGTAGAGTCTTTGCAATATAAACTGGTTGAGCAAGAAATCTAGCAAACAAAGTTTCAAAAAATTCAAAGAACCAAGAAAAGGCAGTTGCAATCAGTTGTAGATCTATGGTAGATATTGTCTACAAGAACAAAATATGGCCTAGATCATGGCTTTGATAGCGTGGAGTCAAACCACCATAAAGAACCAGCAAGTTGTAGAGGTCAAGTTGTAGAGGAACACAAGATCACGTAGTTTCTTATATTCTCAAACGTAAATCAGAGGCCACCACTTTAGCATCTGGCTGATCTCGCATTTCATTTTCCTTGTAATGTTCCATTTTATTTCAATTTCTTTTCAAACATGTAAAAACTATAAAAGGAGGTCGAACCCTCATTTTGAAGGGTTGGCTCTAGAGTGTTTGTTTGCCCTGTTGTGTAATATTTGTCTGCAAATCAATAGAAGGAACATTACTTGGAATGTTTACCTCAAATTGGTGTCTTCTGTAATTTTAGAGAGATTCAAGTTGTGGATTGTTTTTTTGCTACTACTATTATGGTTAGTCTATTCTGCTGATATTGGATTGCTAACTTAGAGCAATTGAAATATTTTCATAATTAAATCTATGCTTGCAAGGAGTTATTTTCTGTTAATATTGATACTGATCTTATTATGCTAATTTGGATTATTAGTATATTGATATTGAAATAGATTTCTTGAAGTATAACTCTTTTTAGTCTATGATATTGGAGATTACTTGTTTTAATGTTGTTAATCCTAAGTGTGGGACACTGGAAATTGTTATTTAAGATGGGTCTTTCATGTATATTCCTATTCTATTAGCTCTATCTGTCCACTGTTTGATTACTATATTCCAACCCTTACTCATTTCTATCCCTAGTCTTTAAAAATTTAATTGAGCTTAAACGAGTCAACATCTTATTAGTTGACAAGGAATAGCAACCTACTCTGGAGGTTGTACTAGAGAAATATTTAATCCATCCAATATTACAATATGAACTATGATTAGTGGGTGCATGCCTAATAAGAGAAATGGAAGATAAGAGTCATAGTATCGAGCCTCTGCTTGATGGAAATTTGGATTCCAACACCTCCAAACTAGCTTTCAATTTTCTTCAAGAACTAAAAAAATTTACCCTTAAAATTCCTATTTTACAAGCTATCAAGGATATTTCCATTTGCTCCAAATTAATAAAAAGTATGTGCACAACCAATTTAGGGAGAAAAAATAAAAATGAATCTCAAACTATCTAAGTTATCAGGCAATTATCTGAGATAATTATTGGAGGAAGGTTAGTACTAAAATATGCAGATCTTGGAGTACTTATACTTACAGTCCACATTGGTAAAACAACCTTGCAAAGTGTATTAGTAGATTTTTGGGGCTGCCATTAATGTTATGACTAAGGAAACAGTAAAATATCTAGGGGTATATACATTACAACCAACCTCTAGAGTGCTTTAACTTGCAGATATATCTACCATCAAACCAAAAGGAAAGTTAGAATATGTTATAGTTTCTATTAGTTCATGGGAGTATCTTGTAGACTTTGTGGTTCTACAATTGAAAAAGAAATTAGGGGGACATCCCTTAATTATAGGATGCCCATGGCTTGCAATAGCTAATGCCTACATCAGTTGTAGGTCTAGAAATATGACTATCTCCAATGGTAAACACACTAAAGACCTCAGCCTATTTCCTGAGTCAACATTGGATCAAGGTTTTTTAGGATAACTTTGGTATGATTTTCTTGATGAATTGGATGATGTTCAAACTTTATCGATTAATGTATTAAGTGATTATTTACAACAAGATATTGAAGGACCATTATCATCACTTTTAGATGATCAAAAGGAAGATCAAGAACAAAATGCTAATTGTTCACCCGAATCTACCATGTCTAATGATGAAGCAAGTACAAGTCAATCTCAATAATTGGTGCCCTATAACTATCAATTAAATTTTCTTGAACATGAAATAATGGGAATAGATGCAAACACTGAGAACTACAAATAAATAGATATTATATATGGAAAAACTTTAAACATTAATAATGCACTCACAAGCATACAAGAGTCACAATTGGTAGACATACTTAGGAAACACCAAACAACATTTGCATAGAAATATAAAGATATGAAAGGAATACACCCAAATATTTGTATCCACCATATATTCATCCAAGAAGGTTGCCATCTAGTGAGACAACCTCAAATAAGTTTTAATCTAGCCATGAAATACATAGTTCAAGAAGAGATTATTAAGCTATTGAATGCGGGATTTATATACCCAATCTCTGATAGCCAATGGGTATCACCATTAGTAATAGTTCCCAAAAAGAATGGAAAATGGAGAATTTGTGTGGATTATAGAGAATTAAACAAGGTGACAAAGAAGGATTAATTTCCTTTACCCTTCATTGATCAAGTCCTTGATACCTTGGTTGGGAAGAAGTACTTTTACTTCTTGGATAGTTTTAGTGGGTACGATCAAGTCTCAGTAATAGAAGAATATCAAGAGAAGATAACTTTTACATGTCCCATAGGTACTTATGCTTACAAATTTCTACCCTTTTAACTATGTAATGCACTACAACTTTTCAAAGAGTTGTGTTGGTTATTTTTGCTGATTTAATCAGTGAATGTGTAGAAGTCTACATGGATGACTTCATAGTTTATGGTAACACCTTTGAAGAAACCTTGTTGAGCTTACAAAAATTTATTATTAGATGTCAAGATTAAAATCTCTCTAAGTCATGAAAAATGCTTCATGATGATGAGAGGAGGTATTATCTTCAGATATTAAATATCTGAGGAAGGTGTTAAAGTATATCCTTTAAAGATCCAGGTCATTAAAATCCTCCAACCTCCAAAAACACAAACTGAGGTAAGGAGCTTTTTGGGACATGCAGGATATTATCATAGATTCATTAAGGATTTTTACAAAATTGCCTCCCCTATGCTTAAGCTCTTAACAAAGGAAAGTGAATTTAATTGGATAGAGGAATGTCAAAAAGCCTTTGAAATTATAAATGAAATATCGACTACCTCTCCCATTTTAAGGGGATCAAATTTGGAATTACCCTTCCATATACATTGTGATGTTTCAGGTTATGTAATAGGGGCAGTACTATAAAAAATTCAGAATAAAATACCTTATGCCATCTATTATGTGAGCAAAAACTTGCATGGGGTAGAACTCAAATATATAGTTACTGAAAAATAATTTTTAGTTGTAGTTCATGCCATTAATAAAATTCAAGTATTATATAACAGGGTATAAGTATTTATCCATATTGACCCATTGAGTGGTAATTTTACCCAATTGCAAAACCGCACTCACACTTAGGATTTTGATCACAAAACCTTATCTTGCAAAGAAATGTGAAATTTATCCAAGGTTTTGCTATAGAAGAATTATACATATGTATTTGTAATCTTGTGAAGAGGTGTTAAATAAGTTCTAGGAATACCTTTGTGATTTGTAACTAACTATTAACAAAGAGCATGTGTTGGTTTATTTTATTATTCTATACTAGTGATTGTTCATAAAAATTAAAAGAAAAAGAAAATGTGATTGGCCCTCATATGACCATGATGTAAAGCCTTAGTTCCTTTTATCTTGAAGTATTTTAGATAAATTTTATCTTCTTTTGGTTAAGCATATTTTAGACAAGTTTTATCTTGCATTATTAAACCCTACTTTGAGCATAAAACAAAGATTAAAATCTATCTCTAAATGTGGACCTCAAATGATGATTGGATTCATGTAATGTTGCTTTGAATATGAAAGTAAAAATAGCCTTTGATATAATAAATAAATTACCCCTCTTTAATGAAATTATTTTTCATAAAGAGAAGTCAATTTATTGCTTTGAAACAATGGTATTTGAAATTCCATATAAATCACTCCCTTTAATGAAATTGTGATTTTCATAAAGGAAATTTAATTTATTGTTTGCAAAATAAACATGCCAAGATTGAAATCTGATTTACCTTCAAACTGTGCAATTATGTAAAATCCAAAATTATAAAATACCTGTAAAAACAACAACTTTGAACAATTTTTATAATTTCAAAATGGCTTCAAAATGAAATCGAACTTGTTCTAAATAAAGCGTTAAAGCTTGTTCTTCACACCCGTGCATTTATTTTTGGAGTTTTAATTTTTTTATTTTTATTTTAATCGCTAAAGTTTTTAAAAATAAATTGCAAAAGAGAAGGGTTAGAAAAATAAAAATAAAATCTAGAAATGGACCAGAATGCTAAAAATACTAAAAAATGTACTATTGCCAGTATGATGCTATCCTATTCCTACAAAACTGAATATGTGAGAAATTTTTGCATGTAACCTAGTTTCTAAGGAAAATAAATAGAATCTACACCCCACAAATCTTCACGTAGTGCAACCTTTTTACAACATTAAACACTAGATAGAAATCCAAGAAAATGTAGAGAAAAATAAATAGTTAAATCAGACATGCAAAAATAATCTCCTCCTATCTTGCTAACAGGATGCAAATTTTTGGAATCATTTATATTAAAAGCAGAAAATACAGTCTTCTAACAACATACTTCTAGCCCTTGGCCTCTCAAAATATCCAGCCCTTGGCATTGGATAAACTTCCAGCCTCTCAAAAATGGACCTCCATGGGTATTTAAGGATTTCAGGAGCCTTTTAGTTTCAACTTTCTTCACCAAAAACAAAAGCATAAGGTGAAACGAACCCCCAAAATGATTACCCCTTTCAAACTCTTACAAACTATTCAAAAAAAATAAAAATAATAATAAGTTTTAAAAACAATGCTCCTTTCCTTTCCTTATATCTCCTTTATTTGAGCCTGCCTTTTGTCCCTATTTACACATAGTTTAATTTTAAAAAAATAACCCTATGAAGGAAAAAATATTAACTAACCCTTACAATAGGGCATATGAGCATAGAGCACTACGAAGGCCTTAGATATTCACAAAATACCCATAAAAATATTATACGTGACACCTTAGGCGCTAACACTCGATATAAAACAACAAAAAACAAAAATCCCCTCTTTTCTTCCTTCGGGCGGTGCCAACGCAACTTGAAACAAGTTCGATAAGGTGCAAGCCTTATCTGGATTACCCCTACCACAACACCCAAGGCTTGGTTTGAAACCAAACCTCCATGACACCACTTTCATATCTTTCTTCCTATGGCTAGCATCCATCGAACAGGGCTCTATCCTTTAACACCTATGATGAGACCATAACTTGATCACTCCCTGCATCATGCACCATCCACTCCTCCCTTATACAGTCATTTCGGGCCTATTCTCAACCCTCAAAGACACTCAAAAACTTCATTATATTTTAACACTGCTCTCTCCTTTTGGGCATTTTAAGATAAATGATACGTTTAGATTAGGGTTTCCTAGCACTCAATGAGAGTTAACCATGTCTCCCACTGTCATGTCGATCCCTCCTGCATGATGGCCTTACGATCAAAATACCTTTGTCACCCCTCTCACTAATTTTCCTTTGACAGTTGTTATGTGGGGAATTATCCCATATTTTGTGATAAAAGATCTTTGCACATCTTAAATTGGCTATCTCTGTCATTCCATTCGTGGTCAATATTTACTGTGTAGCTTGCCTTGCAAGCCTGGAAAATTGGTATGCCACATGTGAGCCATCGATGGGTGGAGGTTATTTTACTTTGGTGTGAGGAAATTAATTATCCCACATTTGTGGTGTTTCATCCTTCGAGCGCTTCATAAGGTATGTTTCACCTTAGTTTAGTTGATTGCCTTCGAGCGATCTCTCCCATTTGCCATGCAATATGAAGACCCCTTCAATAACTTTCCCCGTCATCAACCCCTATCGATCGCCTTGTGATGCCATGTCCTTGGTCTTGGATCATGTCATATCTATGCTCTACGCCCTTGCCTTGGCTCATGTCCTATTTGCGTTCCTTGGGATTTTCCCCTTGTGAAACATAGAAAAACACATTTTAAACATCAATAATAGCTTCATGATCATGATTAAAACATAGTATAAATGGGGACTGAAGATACAAAATTACGTCAAGCTATAGTACAAAGGAGGATTGTAGCTCATGGTATATTGAGACCATTTACTAACTAAAATAAAATAATAAATAAACAAAACTTAAAAGAACATAAATCTAACTCCCAAAATAAAATAAATGAAGGGCCAAATAGAAGAAAACACACATAAACAATTAACACATAAAAAAGACAACAAATACTATAACAAATTAACAACAACAATAATAAAACAAATAAACTATAAAAGGAACAATAAGGACTATAACACCAACAACATATAAAAGAATCAATAACACCAAACAAAAGGAAACACTCGCTTTTCTTAGCCAAAATGACCCCTTTATTTTTTATATCCAAGAAGGAGCATCATGGGTCAATTGTGAGGAACCAAAATGCATCATGATATCCCATTAGTCCAATTTACTGAAAATTTCAAGTGGGTCCCCAAAATTGGGGTTAGTTGTGCAACAGTCACAACATGACCATTTTGCCATTAAATATCTAGTGAAAGAAACAACAGTTGTAGGAAGAGTGGTTAGAAGGTTGCTCTTATTACAAGAATTTATTATTACAATCATAGATAAAGAAAGTAAAGATAATGTCATTATAGATCATTTTTCTTGTATGCATATATGTGATGATGATGAATTGATTTCTAAAAATTTTCCAGATGAATATTTGTTTTCTCTTTCCGTTTTTACTCCTTGGTATGCTAATATTGTAAACTATTTAGTAACAATAAAAATACCATAAATTTTCACACCGTATGAGTGTAAAGTTAATACATCAAAGTATCCCTTATATGTGGATGAATGAAGCATTATTTAAGTCTTGTCCTGACCATGTGATTAGAAGGTGTGCGTAAGAGGATAATATTTATGACATCATTCAAGTAGCACATGAAGAACCTTGTGGAGATCATTGTGTTGCTCAAATAATAGTTAGTAAAATATTTCATATAGGTTATTTATGGCCTACTATGCATAGGGATGTCCATAGGTTTGTCGACCATTGTGATGCTTGTCAAAGAGCTAGCAAACCTACACCCACAATGGAGATGCCTTTAGTGCTGCAAATAATGTTTGAACCATTCAATAAATGGAGAATTCACTTTTTTGGCCTAATAGATCCTCCAATTAAAGGCAATAAACATATACTCATATGCACATATTATGTTACTAAGTTGGTTGAAGTAAAATCCTTGTCACGAGTCTAAGCTAGGTTTGTAGCTAATTTTCTTTATTCACACATCATGTAGCACTTTGAAGCACCAAGAGAATTAGTCTCAAACCGAGGGACTCAATTCACCTCTCATGTGAATGAGTATTTTGTTAGATTGTACTAAATCAAATATAGAAAGACATCCTTATATCACCCTCAATATAATGGGTAAGTAAAGGTTACAAATAGAGAGCTTGCAAATATTATAACAAAAATTGTAGTCATCAATATGTTGGAGTATATTACATTATTTGGTACATGTCTTAGATTAGGCTTTACTTTATGTAATGTAATAAATGCACAAGTGTGCATAATATTCAATAATGTAAATGTGCACATTAGTCCATGTGTACATGAGTCCATAGAATAGGGAGTTGAATAGTCTAGAAGTGTGAAGGTCAAGAGTGCACCATATGAAGAGTCACATATTGTTATATATGTGTGACAAAGTATTGTAATGGGTATCGAAGGTGCATTGCTCATAGCATGCATTAGTAGAGTAGTTCCATATTTTTGTGAGTTTCTATTAATAGCATATTTCAGAGTTATTATAGAAGTCTGTTATTTTATTCTTTCTACTTTACATCTTGTGGTTATTTTACATATTAAACATTATCAAAAGCTAACAATGGTATCAGAGCCACAAGGGACTTTGACAGGAGATAGGGAGAGCTATTGCAAGGTTTGGACTTGCAGAGTTTTTTGAAGTTGTAGAGGAGAAACCAGTGAAGGTGAGGAGATTATCTCTGGAAGGTGAAACCAGAGAAGATTGGAGAATTTCTATTCCAAGAACAAATTTGGAATAGAAGGAGATTTCAGGTCTTGAAGTCAGACCTTGATATTGTGGATATTGGGAGATTAAGAGACCCAAGAAGGAGGTCCTATTGGAGAAGTTGGTAGATTGAAGGAGACTGCAAATTGCAGATTGGCTAGAGTCTTTCTACAGGGTTGTAGAAGAACTCGTGAAGACTAGGACTCAACACATAATTCATTCCACTAGTTTTGAGGATAACTAGTGAAGTTTGTTTATTTTAGAATTTTGGAAATTCTAACATATTTGGTACTACTATCTAAGTTTTTGGTTGCAAAAAATTAACACCCAGAAGTTGAGAAGCTTCCTACAATGGATAGAGAAGAATTTCACCTTCGTTTCCTGAAATTCTATGTGCTTTCCTCGTGTAGGGATTAATTCTTTGTTGCAAAAAACTTGAGATTGAAGAGGTCTAAGAAAAGACCCTATTGGAGATTGAATATTGAGGAGACTCAAGAAGGAAGTCCCCATAGAATATTGCAGATTTAAGAAAGTTGCAAGTTGGAGAAGTTGAAGAGACCCGAAAGAGGTCAGATTGAAGAACTTCCAGTTTTGGAAGATAGAAGATTGGAGATAGAAGATTGCAGATTGGAGATTGAAGAGACCCATGCAGAAGGTTCTCATTACAGATTGGAGATTGGAGATAGAGAAGACCTAAGAATAGGTCCTATTGTAGATTCGAAGAGCAAAAGACTTTGAAGATTCAGGATATTGAGAGTAGCAGACTTTGGAGATCCAGCAGAGTGATCTCATTGTAGAATTCCCATAGTTGGGAGATTGAAGAAACTAGGAAAAGGTTTTAGTAGAGATTCGAGAAGAGAAGTTGAAGAGTCGTAGAGAGGAGTTGAAGAGTTGTAGAAGTAGAAGATCCAAGAGAAGTGGTCTCAAGAGATTTTGGAGAAGAAGAAGAAGGCTAGAGAAAGCCTTGTTGTAGATTTGGAGAAGCGACCATTGAAGGCATCTTGGAGAAAGTGAGAAGTAGGAGATTGCAAGTAGAGAAGAGTAACTTTGTAGAAGTTACCAGTGGAGGAGATTTGAAGAAATTTCATGACAAGAGATTGTGAGCAAGGAGAAGTTTTTAATTTGGGATAATTATCGCCATCCGACAACAAGCCCAAAAGGAAGAAGTGTTTGGCAAGAAGTTTGCCAAATCTTGGAGAAGGGATTTGAAGATCTCAAGATATTCAGATTCTTGAGAAAGTGGACAACATAGGAGATTGGTTTTTGAAGTTAGAATTTGACAAGGAGATTGCAGGAGAAGAGGAGATAGAAGAGCCCAAGGTTTTGGGAATCTGAGGACAGCCACAGAGTTTTGAAGGTTGACTTGATAGGAGAAGATTATAGGTTTTGTAGTAGATATTGAAGGGTTGCAGGAGAGCAGATTGAAGGTAGCCTAGAGCTACATTTTGGAGAATATTTGGGCAGATTTTGGAGTGCCCATAGATAGGAGATTGAAGGTGTGTAGACAACAACAAAAGATAGCATTTTAGAGACTCTCATTGTAGGTTTAAGCCAATGAAAGAAGGAAGGAGGTGATTATAGAGTTGTAGGTTTATGAACACCATTTGGGGCAGCATTAATAGCTGCTAGTTTCAGTATTTGTGAAGATAGATTTTGAAATAGAATCAAAGCCACAAAAATAGATTTTATGGATAACATTTGAGGGAGATAGAGAGCTGCAGATTTGGAGAGTTTTGGGATAGTTTTGTGAAGTGTTGTTTAGCAGCAAGAAAGGAGAAAGTTGGGCAGCAATTAGAGCTACAAATTTGATAAAGTTTTGTGAAGATACAAAGCTTACAAAATTTAGATTACATTCAGGGGTGAACCAGTTCACCAAAGATACTAGCTAAAAGAGAACAGAAAGGTATGCAATACAAGTTATAATATTGGTGCAATACAAGTTTATTATTTGAACATTACATCAAGTTTTAAGAAGCACCATATTATTATTTGTGATCTACATTGCATTAGTTGGAATCTAAAAATTAAGAACTTAAAGGAGTTCTTTAAACCAAGGTGTTAGTAGTATTTACACCTTAAGATCTGCAAAGATAAAGTAGCAAAATAAAGGAGAAATAAGAAGTGCATAGTATTGTTAATGAATGCTATGTTATAGTCTTTAAGCAATGCAGATCTACTGAAGCAAAGTGAAAGCAATAGATTAAGCTAAGTGAAGACCGAACAAGGGTTAAAATTTTGGCAAAATTTCTAAGTGTCTAAAGATACTAGAACGTGCATAAGCATCTTGGATGAGCACAAGCATCGAGAGGCATTGAGAGAAGGCATCATCATAGAAGAAGAATCACCACTCAAAAGAGCAAGAGGAACCACCACTCAAAAGGAGTGTTACCATTGCTCTAAGGAGGGAAAGTGATCAAACTCTACACCATTGAAGAGATGTGGACAGAAGCTCCACACCATCGGAGAAACATAGACGAGCTCTACAACATTGGACATATTGAAGAAACAAAGCCACCATTGAAAGCATCAAAGAAAAGTAGACATCCATCCTTGAAGTAGAAGCTTACTACTGTGAAAAGTGAGTGCAGGAATACGTTGAGACAAACGTATTAAGACATGGAATGAAATGAGTTTGGAATAGTGTTGTTTTACATTGGAAGCAACAAACAAACATAGAAGCAATAGTTTGCATGCACGTGCCACATTGTTGAACATTGGAGAAGCATTAAAGAAGTGTTACAAGTAACGCCCATTATCATAATACCATCCACCAGGAAAGGAAAACATCTTGAAAGCACAGTGGAAGAGTTGGAGTGCCAAGTGGCACATACAAGGCAAGAACGTGAAAGGTCTAGCATCCTAGTACATCAAGTGGTAAGCATAAATCAGAAGGTCAAAGGTCTTTTCATGCCTAGTCAAGGAAACATCCTCCTAAAGGCACCAAAATATTGAAGAAGTCTATTAATGAAGATGGCAGAGTAGTGCAGAGTATAGTGTGTGAATATTACCATCGATTGGATGCAGTAAAGGGAGAATATTTGGAAGTTAAAGAGTTACATAGTGAAGCTAACATTAGTGTGTAGGTTGATTAAAGCTAAGGTGGGAGAAATTATTTCTCCAACAAGCCAACGAATGAGCTAGAGATTGCACGTGTGGGTGAAGCACCATTGAGAGATGTACACGGTGGAAAACTTGTAGAGAGGAGGTCAAGTTGACCAACGAATCACTAGTTTCAAAGTGAAGGTAATTCACTTTATTAAATTTTCTCATAAGATTGAATTAGGAGAGATAAGAGCATACGTAAGGTTGAAAGTGTTATTTTGAAGAGAAGGAATCTAATACTTAACCTTAGACATATATTATTGAAGATTGAATATTGGAAGGAAGATATTAAAGAAGCATTTGGAAGGTTTTGTAATTTAAATCATTTGAAGTTACAAAACAATTTTGGGATATTTGCAATTTAATTAAAGAGGGAGTAATAAGGGTTTCTACATCAAATTAGACTTATAGAATTGCAAATATAATTTATCTAAATTTCTAAGTTTGGAGATATAAGGTATTCAACATCAACATAGGAATTAAGAAATTTAGAATTCATATTTTTTGTCCTAAGAAATCATTGTCTATACTAAGGAATGTCTACATCAAAGAATTCATTGAATATTGAAATGGAGAATGAAGTTAGAAAAGGAAGGATAGAGGTTATAAAATCTGGAATTAGAGATATAGTTGAAAAGTCTAAAGATAAATTAGACTTAGTTCCAAGTTTTATCTATAAGGAAGCATTAGAAGAAATATTTGAAACCTTAGAATACTATCTACATGCAAATATGTTTGAAGCAATTGATATTGACAAAGATAGTATTAAGGTTCCCTTAAATGTTGCAAGTATCATTTATATGGCACTACTCACACTCAAGCATTACAAAGAGAAAGACTTGAAACTGCAAGAGTTAATTGAATCTCTTAAGAGGAAGGCAAAAGTGAGTGAATCATTCCTAGAAAAAGTATTTCATTCCTCATGTAATATAAATAATTCAAGTCCATCAAATTTAGGATCTTTTCATGACACTGTAAGTGAATGTTCAGAAGATTCTATACAAAAGAAAATTCATAACTTCAAGGACAAAGGCAAAGAGAAAGTTGTTTTGCAAGAATCACCTGACAGTACAGTATCATCTAAAGACTTACAAAGTGATATTAATGATGAAGACAAACAAGAGGAGAAAGAGCATGACCAAGAAGGGATATAGTGCAAAGTGAGTTAGAGATTGAAGATCCATATTGAAGACTAAAGTCTTCAATAACCAAATAATGTAATACGAGGGGGTGTTGGAGTATATTACATTATTTGGTACATGTCTTAGATTAGGCTTTACTTTATGTAATGTAATAAATGCACAAGTGTGCATAATATTCAATAATGTAAATGTGCACATTAGTCCATGTGTACATGAGTCCATAGAATAGGGAGCTGAATAGTCTAGAAGTGTGAAGGTCAAGAGTGCACCATATGAAGAGTCACATATTGTTATATATGTGTGACAAAGTATTGTAATGGGTATCGAAGGTGCATTGCTCATAGCATGCATTAGTAGAGTAGTTCCATATTTTTGTGAGTTTCTATTAATAGCATATTTCAGAGTTATTGCAAAAGTTTGTTATTTTATTCTTTCTACTTTATATCTTGTGGTTATTTTACATATTAAACATTATCAAAAGCTAACACAATAGGTTTGATTGGGTAGAAAAATTGAAATAAGCTACATGGGCATATAACACAACTTGGAAAAATACCACATGACTATCACCTTATGAAATGGTCTATGGGAAATGAGCCATTATACCTATTGAATTTTAAATTGAAACTCTTCGCACAAGAATAGAACTTGACATGGATTTGGATCAAGCAAAAAATGCTAGGTTGGAACAATTAAATGTTCTATATGAAATAATAGTAGAGGCACTACATAGGATAGAACTAATGAAAGCACAAGAAAAAATGGCATGATAAACATATTGTACCATGAATATTTCAACCAGAAGATTTGGCCTTGCTATTTTCTTCTGTTTCCAATATTTCCAAGGAAAGCTAAGGACATGATGGCTTGGACCCTATGAATTTGAAGAAATATTTGGGAATGGTACAAACTTAAGCCCATTTATGATTCAACATGAATATTATTAGTTAATGTCCATAGGCTTAAGCTTTATAGGAAACCATTTTCTAAAGAAGAATTCTTAAACTACCTTAAGCAAAAAGTTGATTTACAGTGCATCTCTGAACTGCAATAAACTACTATTAAATAAATAAAAACTTCTCCTTCCTTATATAAAGCAAGAAAACATTAGTAAAATAATAAATAAGTTGTTGCTCTATAATTTAATATATACTAAGCAAAAAAGTTCCGCCATTAAAGGAATGTAGTATAATCAGTCCTTTTGTTTGTGAGACAAGCAAAGTCTCCCCAAGATCGAAGAATGCTCCACAAGATCAATCACACACAAAAAAGAAAAAAACCACAACACCAATATTAAGTGGTAAAACCCTACTTCAAATGAAGAAGTGAAACATCCACTATGAAGCTCACTATATTACTCAATGATTCAATAGTACAAGAATGCTTCAATGTTATGAAATAATATGCATCAACATAACCTACAACACAAGTCAATATGACAAGATACGATAAGATATGATAATATGTAGTAGAAAACACCCCTATTTAAAGAGAAGCTTTTCTACTACAACCCTAAATCTTATCACAATCTAATATTATCACAATCTATCAAATATTAGAAAGTGCTTTAGTTACTTTCTAATTTTATCACAATCTAATCTTTGAGATATGTGATAAGTGGCATCTATCAAATATTAGAAAGTGATTAGTTACTTTCTAATATTTTCTAGAAAAGGGAAATAACTTTTTCCCAAGAAATTAAATATTTCTAGCACCCTTAATTTATTTATTAATTGGGTGGGAATATTTTACATAATATAGAATTATATTCTAATTCAAATATTATTCTTTAGACTTTATATTTTAGTCTAAGAATAATTTACACAATGTTGCATTACATATTCCAACACTCCCCCTTAATGCAATATTGGGGAAAGGAATTATGAGAAAAAGAAACATTCTCCCCCTAAAGATACAAATGGGGATGAGAATCAAATGAGTAATATAGTTACAATGAGCTTCTATGACCAAGAATGGTCTACAATAAGGCACCAATACAAAATGGGCCAAAATGAGACTGCAAGCCCCCAAAGGAGTAGCTTCATATACAAGCAGCTTACAAAGCCATCCATCAACCACAAGTGGTTGCAAATGACAAGAAGAAAACATCACAAGGGTGTCTTCAGTAAGCCTACAAAGTCCCAAACGGAAGTACCTATAGGCTACAAGCAACTCAATATAAGATTAGTTAGATACATCATCATAAATATATTCACCACAACATATATGAATATACAAAGATGATAACAAAAATGATCTAACAAATAGTGATCTATAGGTCATCACAAAAATATGCCAAGCCATAATTATAGTCACGTGCTATATAGTTGATAAAAAAATATCATGTACAAAGTTGCATAAAGCAAACAAGGAGTACCATGATAATGCAAACTCTAAAGTACCATGTACAAAAGTAGCACAAGGCTAACAAAAAAGTACCATGTACAAGAGTTTCATAAGGTATATGAAAATAATAAAGTGTGTACACCGGTTGCATAAAGCCAACCATAAAATATCATGTACAAAAGTAGCATAAATGCTAACAAGAAAGTACCATGATAAACCAATTGCATAATTCCAACTACATAAAAACATGTACAAAGTTTCACAAGACAACAAGAAAGTACCATGTAAAAGAGTTGCATAAATAAATTGCATCATATACCATAATTGCACAATGCCATCTACAAAGTAACATGTACAAAAGTTGCACAAGACAAACAAAAAAGTACCATGTTCAAAAACAGATGCAAAAAGCAATTATACCACCAAAGATCAACTCATATATAGCACAAAACACCTCATAAGGATGAAGTTGTCATCACACAAGTGTAACTACACTTCATTCCCCCTTGAGGACAACTTCATCAAACCAAGTGAGTCCCTCAGCTTACAAAACTGCTCCGTGGGAAGAGGTTTGGTGAAAAAATCAGCAGAATTAGAATATGATGGGCAATACTCCAACTAAATAGTCCCATCCAATACCTTCTCTCTGATAAAATGGGCTTGGATTTCAAATTGCTTTTTTCGTTGATGCATTATAGGATTTTTAGCCAAGGCAATAGCTAATTGATTATCGGAGAGCAAACATGAAGGACCAAATTGCTCAAAGTCAATTTCCTTCATGAGGGTACGAAGCCAAATAGCTTCCTGTGTAGCTACTGTCGTAGCCTTATACTCTGCTTCCATTGTAGAAAGAGCAATTGTATCTTGCTTCTTGGAAGACCAAGAGATAGCTACAGACCCAATACTAAAAACATATGTTGTGGTAGAATTTTTGTCTATTCTATCCCCTCCAAAATTAGAATCAGCATAGTCAAAAAGAGCAAAGGAAGGAAGCCTAGAATACTTGAGTGCCAAATCTCTAGTACCTTCAAGGTACTTCAGAATCTTCTTGGTAGCTTGTAAGTGCTCAATATAAGGTTTTTGCATGAACCTAGCCATCATACCAACTACAAAAGCAATATCTGGCCTTGTGATGGTAACATAAAGAAGACTACCAATGAGATGCCTATACAATGTAGCATCAGCCAACTGAGATTTTGTACTTACTTCCAAATTAACCCCTGTAGAAATAGGAATGGAAGTAGGATTGCCATCCTTCAAATCAAACCTTTTAAGAAGATCTTCAATATACTTGGATTTACTCAAAAAAGTACAATCCTCATGTTGATAAACTTGCATGCCAAGATAGTAGTGTAGAAGACCAAGGTCAATCATTTCATACTTTGACTTTAATTTGGAGATGAAATAAAAAATGGCCTCATTCTCATTTCCAATCACAACAATATCATCAAAAAATAGAGCAATTAAAATGACCAAGTTATCCTTCCTAAGCACATAGAGATATGTATCTGAATAGCATTTATCAAATCCAAGAGACAAGAAGTAACCTGAAATCTTCATGTACCATGCTCTAGGTGCTTTCTTCAGACCGTACAAGGTTTTCTTTAGTTTACACACAAGTGTTTCCTTACCTTGTACAACAAATCCTTGTGGTTGACTCATGTAGATATCCACATCCAAATCACCATTTAGAAAGACACTTTTCACATCAAGCTAAAAAATCTGCCAACCTTGAGCAGTAGCAATAGCAATGAGAAGTCGAATGGTGGGCATTTTGGCAACTAGTGCAAAGGTTTCATCATAGTCAATGTCATGTTTTTGAGCATAACCCTTAGCAACAAATCTAGCCTTATACTTTTCTATCTCTCCATTAGAATTGAACTTGATTCTATAGATCCACTTGTTCCAAATAACAGTTATCTTATTAGGATAAGGCACTAGATCCCAAGTTTTATTATTTAGAAGAGAATCCATCTCAACCTTCATGGCATCAACCCAACAAGAGTGTTGTGAAGCTTCTTGGTAAGAAGTAGGCTCATGATCATTCTCTATCTTAGCTAGAAGAGACATGTTAAGGGTCATACTTCTAGTTATCCTTTGGCTAACTGAATTCTGCTCTTTAGGACCCCTAGAATGATCCAACCACTTGGTCCTTTTGACACAAGGCCCACCCTTTTCTAACTCAAGAAGGTATTCATTGAATTTGACATCTCTTGAAACAAATATAATGCGTGAAGAAGGTGAGTATAACCTGTAGCCCCCATGCTCTGCATCATAGCCAACAAAGATGCATTTTTGAGACTTTTTGTCCAATTTCTTCCTCTTTTCTGAAGGAATATATGAAAATGCATCACATCCAAACACTCTTAAGTGTGAAAATTTTGGCTTCTTACCATTCCAAACCTCATAAGGAGTCTTCCCCTCAACTTATTTTGAAGGACACCTATTAAGAATGTAGATTGTTGTACTAGTTGCTTCACCCCAAAGAAATTGAGGTAAGTGGTCACCAAGCATGCATCTTACCATCTCCATTATTGTCCTATTTTTCCTCTCTAAAACACCATTTTGTTGAGGAGTTTATGGACAAGTAAACTGCCTTTTGATCCCATGAGAAGAACATAACTCATTGAAATCATTGTTATTGTACTCCCCTCCATTGTCACTTCTAATAATTTTGATCTTTGCTCCCTTTTGATTTTCTACCAAAGCTTTGAACTCCTTGAATGTCTCAAAACAATCTGATTTATTCTTAAGTAGATACCCAAAGATCATTCTTGAATAATCATATATAAATGTGAGAATATAGGATGCACCACCAAGTGATCTAACATGTAATGGACCCATAATATATGTATGAATGAGTTGAAGAATTTGTGTGGCCCTTGTTGACTTTTCCTTTGCAAACTTTTGTTTGCTCATCTTTCCTAAGATGCATGTTTCACACAAACCATGAATAGGTGAAATGTTAGGCAAGCCTTCAACCAAGTTTTTGGACTTCATAATTTGAATATTTTGATAGTTGGTATGGCCTAACCGTAAGTGCCAAAGTTTGCTACTAGGAGAAACATTAGTTGCTAAACACACTTTAGGAGGAGCATCACCTACCACATAAATATTATTCTTCACATAACCTGTAATGATTGGTAGCATGCATTTCCTAATGCTCCATGAAGTTGCATGGAACTCAATAGTGTGACCACTTCTAGCAACTTGCAAAATGGAAATTAAATTTCTCCTAAGGTTAGGCACATATAGGACATTATAAAGTAATTTCCCTTCAATTACAACATTGCCAACACCTTCTACTTGAAGTCTAGTATTATCACCAATGACAACTGATTCTGAAGAGTGCTTATGAAAGTCCACAAACTTATGGTTAGTGCATCTAGAATCTAACACCCATTCATTAGAAGTAGATGAGTCAATGGAGTAGAGGGCATAAACAAAGGCATTTTTATTAGAATTTTGCTTTACATTATTGTTCTTTTTATTTCCCTTGTCAAACCATTTCTTAGGTCCTTGTCCCTTAGCCTTTTCTTGCTCTTCCTTTTCTGCAATCTTCTTCTTCTTGAAACAATTTTGTTCGTTGTGGCCTCTCTTGCCACAAAAGTTGCAAGTGAAATCAACTCTAGGCATGTTGGGTTGGAAATTTTGAATTTTCCTTCCCTTGTATTTCTTCTTTAAGGAAGCCTTAGTGGCACTTAAGGCAACATTCTTCTCCTTGACAACTTGACCATTCACTTTGTCTCTATTAAGAGACTCTTCATGTTGAATCAATAATTGTGAAAGAGTGTTGAGAGGAATGCCATCCTCTTATTGCTCTAGCCTAGTCTTAATAATGGTGATAAAATTCTTGAACTTGCTGGACAAGTTCCTCAAAATTAGATAGTGGAGACACAAAGAAAAACACAAATACACACACACTCTCTCTCTCTATCTCTCTTTCTCTCTCTCTCTCTCTCTCTCACTCTCATTTTCATTCTCTTTTACTTTCATAATGAGAGATACAAGTTACATTAATTTAAAGTATGCTTCAAGCAAATACTAGAGAGAGATTAGAAGAAATTAATAAAAATAGGGGAAGAGAGTGAAAAAGTTGATCCAAAATTGCCTTGTATACTCCAAAACATACTTGGATAACCTTGCAAAACAAGCAAACTCACAAACAACCATTGTTAATGTGAGAAAAAAATATTGCATTTTAAGGAGAATAATAATAATTTTTAATACAAAAAATTGCTTAAAAAAAATGCAATTAAATTAATAAAATTTATTTTATTAATAAAAAAAATGGTATGAAAAAGTTTAAAGATTTTTATAAAGCAAAACTTTTTTTTTTTTTTTTTAAAACAAAACTATTTTTTTTTTTTTAAACAAAACAGTTTTATAAAGCAAAACTGTTTTTTTTTTTAAAACAATTTTATAAAGCAAAATTGTTTTATATATATTGTAGACACCAAAATCCAACCACTTGCAAGTCATCTATACCTTCCTGTCAGCCACATGTCGGTCATCCACCTTCCCGCCATTATTTGGCCCAATTTCACCTTTCCCGCCATTTTTCATCCCCAAATTTATTTAAATTAATATTTATATATAATTTTATTTTTTTTTTTTTTAATATTTTAATATTTTAATATATATATTTAAATAATAGTTTAAGTGATTTAATCTGAGTCGTCCATCCTTCATTTAATCTCATCCGTCCATCCATCTTAATCCATTCCACAACCAAGATTTATTCTCTACCCTTGGATCCGCTTTAATCTTAGCCACACGTTCAAAGTGTCGTTAAAACCCTAAAGTGTGCCCTAAGAGTAGATTATAAATCGAGTCACTTTGATGGCTCAAACCCTATCTATGTCTGCTACCTATCTTCTTCGCCTAGGTCTTTTGCTACTTCTATCTCTGATTCTAATTCTTCTACTGTTATCTCCTCTCTTCTGCTACCCTTTTGCCGCATCTATCACCGTTTCCGTCGCCGCTTTCGTCGCCATTCCTTCTGTAGCACTTTGCAGAATCTCCCATTCCTGTCGCAAGTGCCCACGGGCGTTTACCCCTTCACCAAGTGCCCACGGGCGTTTACCAAGTGCCCATGGGCGTTTACCAAGTGCCCATGGGCGTTTACCTTCAGCCATAGACTCAGATCGACATCTGTAATCCAGATCCAGAAGCACGCGGGCGTTCAGCGAGTGCACTAGGGCACCTTTCGCAGCCCATTCTGACAACAACATTACTTCTAGGTGTCGCCTGGTCTAGCTGCGTTAACAGAGAACAGGTATAAATTAGTTTAAAGCAAGTACCGTATTTTTATGTATTAATCGTTATTGATTTCTTGCATTCCATTTTTATAGGGTTTTAGATTTTTTCCGAGGGCTCACGCGATGGAGCCCTCTTATTAATTTCTAACTCCTTGATAGTGTTAATGTGTGCGGGTTTTTGATAACAGATCTGGTTTATTGATGGCAGCTGTTTAGGCTGGAGTGGTCCAAGCAAGGGATACAACAAAGCCCACTCACTCTGTTGAGATTGAAGATACCTTCTTCGAAAGCGCCACCATTCGTGCCAGCTAGGGTTTCGGAGAACCCTAGCATAATTTGTAACTGTGTATCACAAATAAAGGGTTACAGGCCCAGTTGTATTCAAAAAGGAGTTTTTAAACTCCATCGATTAATATAAATCGTTTGTTTTGTGCAACTATTCTGTACTCCATTATTGTGGTTTTATCTTTTGTTTGGCATGGTATTTTTAATCTACAAATGGCGATCACGGTGGGACCCCCTAGGGTTTCATATTTTTAAATACTTGCTTTACTAATCTGTTCTTGTTTTCTGTTTCATTTTGCGAGTTCCAGAAATCGCGAAATTCGCTATTCCGACGAACTAGGGTTTCTGAGCTTGCGAAAAACACGGCAGACGTAGAGGGGCGTCTGGAAGTCCAATACGAAACGCAGAGGTGCGTTTCAGCTTGTGCAGACTCTCGTGGGCATTTGAAGTCAGTTTTACAGAAAAGCGTAGGCTTCCAAGTAAGTGCTGTACTTTTTACGTTTTTGGTTTTTCTGCCATATTTTGTTTCTTTTTCAGATCATTACTTTAAAATGAACAAAAACTAAGTAATCTGGAAAAGAACAGTTATTTTTAATTACATTTTTCTTTGCATTTGCATTATTGATTGTTGCTTGCATTTAAAAAAAAAAAAAATTTGCATACCTAGCTGCATGTTAGAATAGCTATAAATTATTTGTTTTAATTATCTAAGTAGGACTATTGATTGGATGTCAATAGTACTCCTGCCATTGGGTGATTCCAGGCAGAGAAGTGGACGAACCTTCCGGTTGCTCCTTTGATATCTGATATCATTGGTAGGCAGGGGGTTTTAAACGGTGTACTCCACTTCTTCAGAGGAAATGACATGTTTTCAGTAGCCTCTTGCTTAGATCATTAGAACTTTTGATTTATAGCCTTGTATGTACACATTAGATAACTAAAACATTAAAAAAAAAAAAATTCATTGCATTTTCATATTGCATTTAAAACAGTGATATCTGGATTTCATCACCAGGTATTGCTTGAAGTTTAGTGACGGTGGAATTCATCTCCATCCATTAAACTTCTGCCTTAGACACCATAGGTCACCCCCGAGCAAACTTGTTGGATTTCATCACCAATAAGAATCTCGTTGTCCTTTCCTAGCCATAGTTTTTACCTTTTTTTGTGAATAATTCAAGATTAGATCACATGCAAAACTCATAAACCGGACACTTAAAATTTACTACTGATTAAGATCGAGAAAATAATTAATTAACCGCAGGTAAGACACATTGGTTGAAACCTAGGTTGTGACTTGTTTTCGATAATTTTTGTAGTGTAAATTTATCATTCTAGTTTTGCATTCTTCTTTTCTGAATTTGTTTAGATTTATTGCTTCATGGTTTTAACAAGGAATCAATCTAAAATGTTAAATCTAAATAATCAAATGGGTAATTCACAAAACATCCCCACCACCAACATGGCCACTTATCCTAGTGAATTTCAGGCAGGTTCACCTGCAGGTCTTTCACGCTCTTCTACCGTCTATCACATGGCCATGCCCATGGAGGAAGACAATTCCTGTCATATTACCCACATTGATATGGCCCAAGTGCAAACTCACTTAAGAGATGGCACTGGTTATGTCCTTGAGCCAATCCAAGATTCCCCTATGCAAGATTCTATTTTTAGCAGGATATTGCATCAACCATACCCGCTGGTTTCACTCAGGTCTACACTAACCCTTTTTTTGAGGCTAATGTGGTATCTATTCAGCCGGCTTCATCTCCAACATCTTCTCGAATGCTCAATTGTCCTCCTTTGGAGACAAATGTAGTGTCTTCCCGACCACTTTCTCCTCCATGTACCTGGGTGTACACCAATTCTCTTTATGAAGTTGGTGGAAACTCTTCTAGCCATAACCAATTTCAACCCTCTTCTTCCCAAACCATTTATGGTTTCACCCTACACGGGACACGATCTACTGTTCCTTCCTAGGTATCGCCTACTTCAGCCACCTTCATTGCTCCTGCTGTGCAGTCTCCTGTGACTACCATGGCAGCTTGCCCTCCACCTTCATCCAATCATCCCACCTCCCTTGGGTTAGAGATTAATAAGGTTAAGGAGTATCTCGACAAATTGATTTTGCAACAACGACAACAAAATGCTCAACCACCTGTCGTAGTAAATCCTATACCCCAACCAATTTCTACCCAACCGACTTTTCTTAGCTCAGGCCCCACCTGGGTACCCCAATCTTCGGTGGTGTCCATTCCTACCCCACCTTTCTCCCAACCTAGTCCAGTTCATCATTCACCCCAATCACCTTCTTTCCGGTATCATCCATACCAACAACCTGTCCATTCCACATCGCCTAATCCAGGAAATTTCATCCCATCTCATCAATTTTCCACTCCTCCATTGCATCATCATAATCATCAAACGAGTCAAAATTTTCATGAAGATTCTCGACTCCATGCTATGCAACAACAGATTGACAACCTTATGCTTAACGTGCCTGGCTCATTTAGTCAGAAACCTACGCTAAGGTCATTGATCAATCAACCAATTCATCCTTCGGTACCTTCACCACCATATCCGACTGATTTCACATTACCGAAGTTTGACAAATTTCGAGGAACTGAGGATCCTCATGAACATGTGAGCTCATTCATGCATGCTTGCTTTAGAATCCAAAATAATGACGCTCTTATGCTCAGAACTTTTCCTCAGACATTAGGAGGAGATGTTGTACAATGGTATAATCATTTAGCTCACCATAGCATTTATGCTTACGAGCAATTGATTAATCTATTTTTAGAACGATTCTCCCTAAATGTACAAAAGAGAGTTTCATTGTCCGACTTATACAAGCTCAAGCAACATGACGATGAGACTGTTTATGACTTTGGAAACCGTTGGAGGGCTATCATTAATAAACTGCCATTCTCCCTACCAATGGAGGAGTTAACCAAAATGTTTACCCAGAGTTGTCTAAAACCTATCTCTTGGTTACTCCAATTACAACAATACGGGACTTTTGAAGAGGCTTTGGCCCAAGAAAGTATCATAGAAGACATTAAAGTCCAAGAGGGTGTTTTAAAACCCCATAGAAAAGAATGGCAACAAAAGGGCCAACAACGAAATAATAATTATGGCCAAAACAAACAAGCACAGGCTAATATAGCCTCAAATGTTAACCAAGTTAATCAAGTGGTGGCGAGCCAGCCCGTAATGGCTCAACAACAACAAGTAATGCAAAGTCAACCGCAACCAATTGCTTATCATGCGGTACCCGCCCCTACTCAACCAGCTCCCAATATTGGGCCAACCATGGAAACTCGACCTTGGCAAAACAATCGTCCCAAGCGACAATTCACACCTTTAGATGAACCATATGCGGTCATATTCAACAAGTTATATAGCACAAATCAATTAACTTTACCTGAGTTTAAACCTTTAGACCCATCTAGAAGGGGGAAGTATTACAAGGAGTACCTATTTTGTCCTTATCATAGGCAAAATGGGCACGATATCAATAATTGTACAGCTTTCAAACATGTGATCCAAGATCTTATTGAGATTGGAGCCATTAAATTGGATAGCCCCTTAGCCCAACAAAATCAAAATCTTGGTATATTTCAAACACCCCTTCCACATCGGGAGGAAGCTCCAACAACTTTAGGGGGAGTAACTCAGGTAACTCCTCCTAATCAAGTCAACCATGTACAACAATACCAAGGTTTTGTGGGTACTATTAACGTAGTAACCTGGGGTCAAAGGGCGAACCAACCAAATCAGGCTGAACCACGACCACCGTACAAACCCCAAGTCCACCTCGGGTAACGGTGACCCAACGACGTGCTAGTACTTCTCAACAACCGCTAAATCATTCTACTCAATGCCAACGACCCATCATGTCATTGAGTAGTCGGTTAACTACCAGTTTAAAAATGGCTTCTGCTAAGTTATCGATCTATGACCTCATTCAACAATCTCCCCCGCATAGAGAGGCATTAATGGAAATCTTAAAATCAATCGAGCTTCAAACTCAAGATACTAATGCCTTCAACAACTTTGTGGGGAGTATTCAAACATGCATGGAGCCCTCCATCACTTTCTATGATTTTGAAATCAAACCTATGTCAACAAAAAGTATAGATCCTCCACTGCATATCATGGCCAAGATCGATAACAAGCCATTCAAGAGAGTCTTAATTGACACTGGTTCCTCAATCAATATCATTACAACATCGACGTTGAGTCATCTAAAGCTGTCGCCATCCCTTATCACAAAGTCGACTTTTACTCTTAAAGCATTCAATGATGCTTTATCTTCCATGGTTGGCATGGTTATCTTGCCCATTGAGGTAGGGGCCCGAACTTTGCATACCTTGTTTCACATCTTGGAAGGGTCCATGGCATACAATGTATTGCTTGGACGGCCTTGGCTTAGGGAGATGAGATGTGTCCCTTCTATACTGCATCAATGTCTGAAGTATGTATATGAGGGACAGGTTCATTGTGTACCTGCTGACACTGAACCCTTCAAACATTGCAACTATGTCTCAAATCCTTATGAGATTGTGTTGCCATCCACTCATCTTTTCTTGACCCCATCTATTTCTTCTATACCATCTTCTTCTAAAGCTCCCATTCCTGAGGAGCCACCCATCATATCGCAACCATTTTCCTCTTCCGCTATTCCATCTCATTCACCACTTTCTTCATCAACTAATTTTCCTTATTCTTCATCAGTGACCACATGCACATGTGGCCATGACCAATCATCTCTTTCCATGTCATTACCCCCTTCTTCTACACCTTCTTCAACATCACCTATTATTCTTTTTCCCTCTCGCTATTTCCATAGACATAATTGGCAGCAATTTGGCCTAGGTCGATACGAGCAAGGGGTAACTGAACGCATCGATATGCCATATCAGAGACCCACTGAGCATTTTGGTCTGTGCTACCAACCACTTCCATCCCTTTCTTCTTTTGAGCAAGCTTTTCAAAGCATTAATCTTAATTCGGAAGAAGAAATCCTCCACCCCGACGAATCCGAAGATGAAGTCTATGAAGAATTTGACGTCATGTCAAATGGCGATGAATCTGAAGAAGAGTCGGCGCCCATTGTTCCCCTCACTAAACAAGACGAGTTTTATCTCCAATTGTTTCCTCTCCAAGAGGCCATCTTTCGCTTGCTTCTTCCACAAGAACGAGGTGAACCACCCCCTCCGCCACATCCATAAGCCATAATCCAAACCTGTATTATATGTATATACTAAAATAGTGGTTTTCACCACTACCAAAAACAAAACAAAAAAAATCGAGAAAATTCCAAAAAAAAAAAAAAAAATCAAAATATATAAAAAATACTTTATTGCTTTATGTATGTGTGTAATAGTGGTTTTCACCACTACAAAAAAAAAAAAAAACAAACTCAAAATACAAAAAAAAAAAAAACTGAAAAACTATGTTGTTTTGCACTTCAGGTCTTCCGAGGTCTTCACCGGTTTTCCCTTCCATTCCGCCATTCTTTCTTTCATAAGTTGACAATGAATTTTGAAGACTTATTCACCTCGCTCCATAATCCATATGATCCGGATAAGCCAATCCCGATCAACCCAAGCCTGATTGACATGGATCGGATTTCATCCCCTCCATCTATTTCAGAGTTCATCCTTTCCGAGGAATTGTTAAGGGCTTCCGCCAACTACATTCCTCCTTCACCTCCACATTCACCTTCATCTTCTAAGCCGAGAGGTCTTCCAGGCAGACATAGATGAGAGCAAGGCACAGGAGCTTGATGACATTTTAGATGACATAAATCTGATCCCTACTCCCCATCAGCTTGAGGAAGGTTCCCACATGTCTATTGAAGAAACTATCGATGTAGACCTTAGTACAGACCAAGATAATACCCAAATTGTGAAACTGGCTAAAAGTCTATCATCAGAGGAACAAGAGCAAATGATTGCTCTACTCAAGCGGAAGAAGGAGATATTTGCATGGTCTTACAAAGACATGCCAGGCCTAGACCCTAATTTGGTTGTCCATAACCTCACCTTACAAAAAGATGCTAAACCTATCAAACAAAAACTTAGGAAAATGCATCCTACTGTGGCCCTCCTAGTTAAATCGGAGATTCGGAAACTTTTGGATGTTAAATTTGTTGTCCCGATTGATTATCCCGAGTGGCTTTCTAACATGGTACCCGTTCGCAAGCCTAACGGGGGGATACGTGTTTGCACCGATTTTCGAGATCTAAATAAAGCGTGTCCTAAGGATGACTTTCCTCTTCCAAACATTGATACTCTTGTCGACACCTGCGCTGGTCATGAAATGCTTTCGTTCATGGATGGATTTTCAAGATACAACCAGATTCGAATAAACCCTGAAGATCAACACAAAACAACATTTACCACACCTTGGGGAACTTTTTGTTACGGGGTGATGCCCTTTGGCCTTAAGAACGCAGGTGCAACCTATCAACGAGCCATGACTTATATTTTCCATGATTATATGCATAAGATTATCGAAGATTATGTGGATGATTTATTGGCAAAATCTAAAACTCGACAAGAGCATTTTGATGTATTGGAAAAAGTTTTTGATAGGCTTCTAGAGCATAAAGTAAGGTTGAACCCTAAGAAATGTGTCTTTGGTGTTACCTCAGGCAAACTCCTAGGTTTTATTATCTCTAAACGAGGTATTGAGGTGGACCCAAACAAGGTCAAAGCCATTATGGAAATGTGTCCCCCAACTAATTTGAAGGAGTTGCGTAGTTTGCAAGGAAAGATTAATTCAATCCGTCGCTTTATTGCACAACTTTCTGATAAATGTAGGCCATTTTGCCACCTACTACAAAAGGGGGTACAATTTTCATGGACGAGATGAATGTCGGAAAGCCTTTGATGACATCAAGCGAGTACTTAGCATCTCCGCCGATCTTAGCTCCGCCTCGTCCGGGGGTCCCTTTCAACCTTTATATCTCAGCAACGGACTTTGCCTTAGGGACAATGCTTGCACAAAAGAATGAACAAAATCGTGAGCAAGCTATCTATTATATTAGTCGAACATTGGTAAGCTATGAAACCCGATATGCTTATGTGGAAAAGTTGTGCTTAGCAGTGGTTTTTGCCACTAAGAAACTTCGTCATTATATGCTTAGCCATACAACATATGTCATAGCTAGAGAAAACCCTCTGCGTTATATGATGTCTCGCACTTATAATAACACTCGTACCGCTAAATGGATAATGTTGCTTACCGAATTCGATCTTGAATTCATTAGCCAAAAATCCGTTAAAGGTCAAGTTATAGCCGATCAACTTGCGGAAGCTCCACTACCTAGTGATCATCCTTTGATTATTGAGCTCCCAGATGATTCGGTATTTGCTATCACTGAACAAGAAGAGGACATCATTTCGGAGGAAGATGTTGACATCACGTTATTCTTTGATGGCTCTAAGTGCACGAAAGGTCAGGGTGCTGGAGTTGTGTTTCATACACCTCAAGGGATTCCCATCCCTTTATCATTCAAACTAGACTTCCAATGCACCAATAATACAGCAGAGTATGAAGCCTTAATTTTAGGTCTTCAATCAGCCATAGCTATGAGCATTAAGCGTATTCGGATATTTGGGGATTCTCAACTCGTGGTTAAACAAATTATAGGAGAATACCAAGCCAAAGAACCTACCATTAAGCTTTATCATGATGTAGCAATGAAGTTGCTCTCTAAGTTTGATTGGTATGAGATCACTAGTTTGCCTCGTTCGACTAATAGATTTGCGGATGCCATGGCCTCTCTTGGATCATTGATTCCAAAGGACTCCCTTGGAGAGGTACAACCCCTAATCATTTCCACAATCTCTAAGTCTGCAATTGTCCGTGCTTAGTCTAAGGATGAAAAAGATGTTTGCTTTATCCATTCGGATCCATATGAGCCTTGGTCTAGTGAGATAGTAGCCTTCCTCAAGTTTGGAACACTTCCACCTGATTTGTCTCGAACTGCTCGCCATTGTTTTAAGCAAAAGGCAGCTCGTTTTGTTCTTTTGGGGGATGTGTTGTATAAACGTGGATATGATGGAGTACTCCTCCGCTGTCTAGAAGCAAGTGAAACACATAGAGCTATTGCTGAAGCCCATGATGGTACTTGTGGTGGTCATTTTAGTGGAATGGCCATTGCGAAGCGTATTTTACGTATGGGGTATTATTGGCCCACTATGGAACAAGATTGTTGCAAATATGTTAAACAATGTAAAAAGTGTCAAGAACACGCTAATTTAATCCATATACCATCACAAGCTTTACAACCCATCCAAAGCCTTTGGCCCTTCTCACAATGGGGTCTCGATTTAATTGGCAAGATTTCACCTGCCTCTTCAGGACAGCATACTTTCATCATTACAGCCATTGAATACTTCACAAAGTGGGTTGAAGCTATTCCTCTAACCGATGACGACGAGTCCTAGAATTGTGGAGTTTATACTTCACCATATCATTTGTCGTTTTGGTATTCCCTCTAAAATCATTTTTGATAACGACAAGTCTTTTAAGAATAAGGATGTTCGAGCTCTTTGCGAAAAGTATAATATCCAACATAGTTTCTCAACTCCTTACTACCCACAAGCCAATGGACAAGCTGAAGCTTCCAATAAGACCATAATTGCTATTCTTAAGAAACTTGTTAAAGAAAATCATAAAGATTGGCATACACAAATCCCCTTGGCATTATGGGCTTACAGAACAAGCATCAGAACTCCCATTGGGGCAACGCCATTTTCTTTGGTCTATGGAGCTGAAGCAATCATGCCTCTTGAGCTCGAGATCCCTTCCTTGCGAATTTCTTTGCAAGAATTTATCGATGATGATACTGCTAGACAAGCACGTCTTGATCAACTCACACTCATAGATGAAAAACGAATCAATGCTTTAGAGCATTTGCGAGTTTATCAAGACCGATTGAAACGTGCTTACAATGCCAAAGTTCATCTAAGAGAATTTCAAGTAGGGGATCTTGTCCTTAAAGAGAATCAACAAAACACCAATGCATTGCCGCATCTTCGAGATAAATTCACGGCTAATTGGTTAGGTCCATATATGGTCACTGAAAGAGTGGGTAATGGAACTTATAGACTTGCCATTTTAGAGGGAGAGGAAGAACCCGAACCACTTAATGTTATACACTTGAGGGCATTCTACGCATAGTTTGAATTTTATATGTACATATATACATGGCTTGTACAACAAAAAAAAAAAAACAAATAAAATAAAAAGAATTTGCATTTCATTGTTAGTTGCATACATCTCATTCAAAAACATTGCATTTCATGTGCATACATCTCATTGAAAACCATAACATTTCATTTTCAGCCATAGTTGCATATCATGTTAGAGACCATTCTATCTTTTGGATATAAAATTTGGTCAAGCAAAAGTCATGTTGCCTTAATCGGGGGCACCTTCATAAAATCCATCAAACCGAATTGTCATTCGTACATCCATTTTCCATTTGCACATATTTACATTGCCAAAATGTTTTCGAGTCACTCAGCCATTTCTAGTGTTTTAAGCAAACTTTGAAATGCATGTCAAAATTCTCTAGGGCCATATCACAAATTACACTAAATAAAATCTTGAGTATTGGGAAATGATTTCAAAAGTGGTCTTGAACCTATCACATTTTCACATCTTAAAAACATCTTGTGTCAAAGAGAGATAACACCATCCTTGGGTTGTGCCTCGAAGTGAACAGGGTAATCCTCGTATGTCCTATCATGCAAACATAGTCCATAAAACAGTGGTTCTTACCACTATCACAAGCAATCACAAAATATAAATATAAACAGAGTAGTAAGGATAGGGTAAAATTCTCATCATACTTCGGTTGAGAATCCGATTCCCCAAAGCTCTAAGGAAATGAACATTTTTCACACACCACTGATCCCAAATAAGTTGTAAGGATCGTACTACTTGTCCAGTCAGACGGATAGGTAGTCATCCCCAAGGCTTACAAAGGTCAAAAACAACATGGACTATGGAGTTAACCTTCATCGGGGCTATAGACGCTTGACTGGCAGTGGAGTATACTCATTGCGTGGCGACATGTCTCTCCTCAAAGAGAGACCTTTGAATGCTCATACGGACAAACTAGCTTTGGGGTCTTCTCCATAACAGGGTTACCTAATTTATGCAAGATGAGGTTAATGAACACACTTGCACACACACAGGTTTTTGATTGCCTAGAGTCACTACCATGCTTCTGATTTGGTTAATGAACTCGCATGCACACACATTTGGTCCTAGTTGAATTAGGCAGTGTTAGTAAGTTTGTTTGATACCACTAGCATGTTTGAGTCTTTGTAAAACAATCTTCCTCCATATCTTCTTCCATATCACCCTCCATATCTTCTTCCATATTCATGTCATTCCATACGTCATCCATTCACAAGCTACCAAGTTCGGTGCCCCTGATTAAACAATTATGATAACGGTTGGCTAAATCTAACTATCTAAAAGTATGAGTGCTTCTTAGTGCATATTTCACCCTTTACTTAGTCTCGCATTAATCATCTATAAGTTTGCATTCCATTCCATCACATATGCATCAAAAACATTAAAACATATAAAAACATGCATCACAAAAACATAGGCATTCACACAAAAGAGAGTAAAACACCAAATAAATAAAAGCCATGTATATATATATATATGTATAAAGGAAAAACTGTACGAGGAATGCCAAAAGGCTACAATATACAATAGAGCACCAAGGCTCATAAAGAGTGCATCTAAGCACTAAGCTAACCATCAAAAGAGGATCCCTGTGACCTAGTAGGAGCCCTAGACCTAGTGGTGTGCCTAGACTCACTACGCCTAGAGACAGAGGAGGATGGAGGATCAGGCAACACAATGTGATGCCTAAACAATGTGTCCTCCAGAGCCTCAATGTAACGAGTCCTAGACCTAAGTCTAGCTATGTCTATCCCATGTCGTCGCTCCCGCTCCGCTAGCTCTGCCTGGAGTCTCGTCACCCTGTCATCCTGGGGCACCCTAGTCGCTCCATCCAAGTCCGCCTGCATCTGGGCCATCCTCTCCTCCTAAGCAGCTAACAGGGCATCCCGCTCTGCCGCCTGCTGCTCCAGCTGAGCTATCCTCTCATCCCGGACAGCTAGCATAGCATCACGCTCTGCTATCTACTACCGCAGCTGCGCCAGATCATCCTCATGCCCGCTAGGGGGTACCTCTCTAGTCTCTCCTGCGGCCTCTCCTAGGCCCTCGCCATCATCCTCCTCGTCATCTTCGCTCCCCGGTGCCTGCCGCACCATCTTCCCCTTTCACCTTCGACTATCAGCTCGAAGGCGGGGACCCTCCCTGCGCTTGGGAACCTCTGCGGTTCCCTCGTCCTCTCCAGCTCCAACAGCCACTAATGGTGGCTCCCACCTCGGCTCTGCGGCCATCCATGCTGCATACTCAGCTGTTACCCCGATGTCATCCATGTCGAGGATCTCCATGTCCTCATCGTCCTCTGTCGCCTCCCTCCATGGCTCGGCACACGACAAATCCCCCTCTGATCTGTGCCTTCGATAGCGCACTGGCTCACCGGGGACATCCTGTCTCAATCCGACCTGGCGGAGCACTCGAGACATCTGTATGTACTCCGCCTCGCTGTGGCCCCGACCCACTACCCATCTAGCCTGTCGCACCCGTCTCAGATGCTCTCCATCACCGATCCACCTCGCCTCCCACCAGGGCCTCCAAATGACTTGGGCATCTGTCAAGTCCGCCCATAAACTCCTATACCATTGCCCCGATCTCACGGGGCGGCTTGGCTGTCTCTCCTCCGCCACTAGCCATCTCCTACCATAAGCCTGGCTCATGTCCTAGTAAGCACATGGCAACCCCTCCGGTCGAGCCACTCTGAAGTGCTCCCAGCCCCAGCACTGGAGAACCAAACTGTAGCCTAGGCCCTTCCGGCCCCGCCTTCGAACCTCAT
Source organism: Wollemia nobilis (assembly GCA_028583015.1). Classification (NCBI taxonomy): domain Eukaryota; kingdom Viridiplantae; phylum Streptophyta; class Pinopsida; order Araucariales; family Araucariaceae; genus Wollemia; species Wollemia nobilis. Next base: position 1,031,459 of record JAQPPZ010002816.1, read on the forward strand.
ACAACTCTCGGTACACCTGCACCAATAAAACGGGTGCCCAGGCATACACTACCCTATTAGTGAGCATCTCGCTCACTACACCCATCAGGTTCCATGGAAACCTGCACCCGATGCTGTTCGGGGCCACAATTTTGGCCAATACGAACATCATCAGAGCCTCCACCGCTACCAACTCCTTGGCCGTATACATGGCCAAGTAAGGAATCCCCCCGCTCTCCGTCCGGATCTCCCTCTAGTCATCCCCAAACAACTTGGCCATCTCCGTGGCCCTATCTCGTCCAACCTCCACCCACACCCCCTCCACGGGCACCTTGAGGATGCGGTATACATCCTCAAGCGTCACCGTCATCTCTCCAGTCGGGAGCTGGAACGTCCCCCGATTTGGATCCCACCTCTCGGCCAAAGCCAAGAGGTACCCCTCATCCGCTCGAACTACCTCCAACCGGGCTGCCTCCGCTAGCCCTATCGCTTCCAATGTCTCCCAGTCTTCCTGGGACAATGACCTCCTCATCCCCGGAATGATAGGGGAGAATCGGTGTCGTGCCTCTAACACCCTAAGCTACAAAACAACAAAACAAAAATTGGTTACAAGTTTGTTTCAAAAAAAAAAAAAACAAATAAAAGTACTTGCTTAAATAAAAAAATACCTCAGATGGCTGCACTGGCGCATCCACTCCCATCTCCGCCATAGCTCCCGCGTGCTTCACTCCCCTACACAACCTTTCACTTCACTTCACTTCATTTCACTCCCTCAGACGCACTTCTCTCAAGCTTGAACGCACAAATGAGCGAAATTCTCATTGATACTGTTTAAATAGCTGGTTTTGGCACCCTGAAATGCAGTGGGGCATTTCATGGCGCATTCAGACGCAGTGGGGCGTTTCATGATGCATTCAAACACCGACGGGCGTTTCTGCCACCTCCAAATGCATACCGACGTTTGATGTCAGTATGGAATAAAAGAACAAAACTTACAAAATTGAAGCTTACCTCCTCCAAATTTCATCAAATTGCATCCATCCATTCTTCTTATCATAATAAAACATTTTGTGAAGGTTACAACAGTTTTGGAAACAAATTTTGTCATTTTTCTCAAAAAGCGCATCATTCATCATTGATTTACAAATTGGGTTAAAAATGTTCAAAACCTTCACAAAATTAACCACATTCATCAATTCTTCTGATCTATCGTTAATTTCATTCATTCTTCTTTCATCATGCATATTTTTGCCAAATCAAATTAAAGTAAACCTCGTATCTAGTGGTATATTCTATCACCTTGGCGATTGCAGCGATTTGCATCCATGCAATTCGGTAAGAGGATTAAACCACCATAAGGACACTTACCATTTATCATCATCAATTATTTCACCGTTTGAAAATTGGAAATCAATTCTGGGTATCCTACTTTTTAAGTGACCTCATACCAAGATCAATTTGCTCAACAGATTGTCATTGATGGCCTAGTTCATGGGGCCTTAAACATGGACAAATCTTCAATATCATCATTATTTTGAGTCTTGCTAGAGATTAAGGCTACCTAGGTTGATTGGTTCCGACCCGAGGAATTATCCATACAGTCACTAGGAGCATCTCTCGAAGTTCTAGACTCTTTCATATTGCATCTCTCCATATCAATGGCGCCAACAAGGCAATTTCATCAACAGTATGGATTCACCCACAGGAGTTGGGGCATCCGTTATCAATTTCTAACTTTCCTATAGTGGAATTCATCTTACATGATCATGGAATTTAAAATTTGGCGAAAATCCCTTTATAACCATTGGGGCAGAAAACGGTTCATCTTTCACATCACTCATATCGTCTTCAATCATATTCTTTTCTGGTTTGTACACCAACCCCTTTTCTGTTGGGACATAAACAGATGGTTCATACACCAACCCCTTTTTACCGTTGGGGCAAAAACGGTTCATTTTCTTTCGAATTTCTTCCAATTGGCTTGTGAGAACCATTCTCGCTCGCCAATTGAGGGGGTAAGCTGATAAATTTTAAATATTCTTTTATTCTTTGGTCTTCAAAGTTGTGCTTTAGTCTTGAGAGAGAGTTGCGTCTGATCCAGATTTTCAGGTGTCCTAAGTTTTTGTGCTGCATTGTGTCTTCACACAAAGCAGCTCAAAAAGGGGCATCTGTAGACACCAAAATCCAGCCACTTGCAAGTCATCTATACCTTCCTGTCAGCCACATGTCGGTCATCCACCTTCCCGCCATTATTTGGCCCAATTTCACCTTTTCCCGCCATTATTTGGCCCAATTTCACCTTTCCCGCCATTTTTCATCCCCAAATTTATTTAAATTAATATTTATATATATATATATATATTTTAATATTTTAATATTTTAATATATATATTTAAATAATAGTTTAAGTGATTTAATCTGAGCCGTCCATCCTTCATTTAATCTCATCCGTCCATCCATCTTAATCCATTCCACAACCAAGATTTATTCTCTACCCTTGGATCCGCTTTAATCTTAGCCACACGTTCAAAGTGTCGTTAAAACCCTAAAGTGTGCCCTAAGAGTAGATTATAAATTGAGTCACTTTGATGGCTCAAACCCTATCTAGGTCTGCTACCTATCTTCTTCGTCCAGATCCAGAAGCACGCGGGCGTTCGGTGAGTGCACCAGGGCACCTTCCGCAGCCTATTCTGACAATAACATTACTTCCAGGTGCCGCCTGGTCTAGCTGCGTTAACAGAGAACGGGTATAAATTAGTTTAAAGCAAGTAACCGTATTTTATGTATTAATCTGTTATTGATTTCTTGCATTCCATTTTTATAGGGTTTTAAATTGTTTCTGAGGGCTCACGCAGTGGAGCCCTCTCATTAATTTCTAACTCCTTGATAGTGTTAATGTGTGCGGTGTTTTGATAACAGATCCAGTTTATTGATGGCAACTGATTAAGTCGGAGTGGTCTAAGCAAGGGATACGACAAAGCCCACTCACTCTGTTGGGATTGAAGATACATTCTTCAGAAGTGCCACCATTCGTGCCAGCTAGGGTTTCGAAGAACCCTAGCATAATTTGTAACTGTGTATCACAAATAAAGGGTTACAGGCCCAGTTGTATTCAAAAAGGAGTTTTTAAACTCCATCGATTAATATAAATCGTTTGTTTTGTGCAACTATTCTATACTCCGTTATTATGGTTTTATCTTTTGTTTGGCGTGGTATTTTTAATCTACATATATATATATATATATATATAGCCGACTATTTTTTTTAAATTAAAAAAATGACTATATATGAAAATAAAGGTTTTTGGGTCTTTTGGATGCAACCATGGGGTCCGTTTAGCTCCAAAACCCTTCCATAAAAATCTTAATGCCAAAAACAATTTATAGATTTAAAATAAAAATACTGTTTGGAAAAGATCTAACAACTAGATCTAAAAACATAATAAATCTATAAACCCTAATGGTAGATTTGCAAAATAAGTTTACATAAAATACCCAAATATCAAATGCATGCAAAAAAAAATGTATACCTTAATGGGTTTTTCACCTCAAAGGATTGAAGACACTTGATGAAGATCCCAACTACTCTGATACCAAATGTGAGACAAGCAAAGTCTCCCCAAGATCAAAGAATGCTCCACAAGATCAATCACATACAAAAAAAGAAAAAACCATAACACCGATATTAAGTGGTAAAACCCTACTTCAAATGAAGAAGAGAAACATCCACTATGAAGCTCACTATATTACTCAATGATTCAACAGTACAAGAATGCTTCAATGTTATGCAACAATATGCATCAACATAACCTACAACACAAGTCAATATGACAAGATACGATAAGATATGATAATATGTAGTAGAAAACACCCCTATTTAAAGAGAAGCTTTTCTACTACAACCCTAAATCTTATCACAATCTAATCTTATCACAATCTATCAAATATTAGAAAGTGCTTTAGTTACTTTCTAATTTTATCACAATTTAATCTTATCACAATCTATCAAATATTAGAAAGTGCTTTATTTACTTTCTAATTTTATCACAATCTAATCTTTGAGATATGTGATAAGTGGCATCTATCAAATATTAGAAAGTGATTAGTTACTTTCTAATATTTGCTAGAAAAGGAAAATAACTTTTTGCCAAGAAATTAAATATTCCTAGCACCCTTAATTTATTTATTAATTGGGTGGGAATATTTTACATAAGATAGAATTATATTCTAATTCAAATATTATTCTTTAGACTTTATATTTTAGTCTAAGAATAATTTACACAATGTTCCATTACATATTCCAACATTGTTCATATGTATAAATACTAGTAAATAAGATGGAAGGCAAACATATTTGCACTACTTGACCAATGAAAGGAGATTATCATGGAATAATAATATTTCTTGAAAATAAACTAGAATATCACACTATGTTCTTTAAATATGCTTCCTTTATTTCATGATGGAGTTCTAACATAAAATATTTTCATTCATTTTATCATTCATCACTTTTCAGTCACAATATCAGGTTTTAAGGAAGAAGTCAGATTTAGTGTGTGAAGATATTGAAGAACACAAGCTTATACTGAGAGGGGGTGAATAGTATAAGACCACTTTTTACTTTTCTTTCCAATCAATATTATGCAATGTATAGATAGCAATATCAATAGCAGTAATCAAAGCAATGCACAAATCACCACACACAATAGAGACACCAATTTAACGTGGTTCACCCAATGTGGGCTACTCCATGGAGAAAATATTTCACTAAAATTTTCTCAATCAATCTCTTGGGAATCCTTTCCCTATTACAATGTTTATGGACCTCTATCCAAAGGAGACACCAATCCCCTAATCAAGTTCATGGATCTCTATCCATAGGAGACACCAATCTCCTTTGCTCTGGCTGGTGATCTTCTAGAAGAACTGTTGCCTCCACTGTACTGGCTAATGGATCTCTATCCACTGAAGACTCCTGTCCTCACTCAGAAGACCTATCCTCACTACCCTGGCTAATGGATCTCTATCCACTAGAGACTATCATCCTCTATACTCTATCACCTCCAAAGCTTACTCTCAGCTCTATCTCAAATCTGCACTAAACACAGTCCTTTGGTCTAGCACAAATCTGCTCAATATCTATCTCTGATCTGGCACAAATCTATCCTCAAATATGCACCAAATTCTATCCACAAATCTGCACTAAACATAGTCCTTCGGTCTAGCACAAATCTATCCTCAATATCTATCCTCAAGCCTTAACACAAAGCTTGACTTAATCTCAAATCAACTATGCTAGATCTGCCCCAAACCTTAACTCAAGGTTTGAAAAAATCAATCAATCAACTCTGCTCACAAGTCTTCTCAAAGACTTATCTCAAATCTACCTTGTAAGCTTCCACAAAATCTCACACTAATCTATCCACAAGTCCTCTCTAGAACTTGTCCAATATGCTCAACAAGTCCTCACTAGAACTTGTCCAATCTACTCAATAATATCTATCCTCAATTTTGTATTGTAAGCTTCCACAAAATCTCACACCAATCTATCCACAAGTCTTCTCTAAGACTTACCTCAAATATGCTCAACAAGTCCTCACTAGAACTTGTTCAATCTCATAGAAACATATAGAGAATTGTTAGAGACTCAATATGCTTCACATTCACTACAATGCTCAATCACTTTCAATCTCTCTTTTTATCACAAAAACATATAGAGAATTGTTAGAGACTCAATATGTTTCACACTTACAAACACTCAATCTCTTTCTCAAATCAATTTAGAATATGGAACAATTTGTTTCACAGAACTTGAACTATCACTTCAACACATCCACTCAACTAAGCTCAATCACTTCCACTCAACCAATCACTTCAACAACAATGCTTATCAAGTAATCCTCACATAACAATGATACTCATGATATTTGCAAACCCTAGTTCAAGTTCTTCACTCAACCAATCACTTCAACAACAATTCTAATCAAACAATCCTTACATAACAATGATACTCATGATATTGCAAACCCTAGTTCAAGATAGTTCACAACTTCACATAACAATGATACTCATGTTCTTGCACAAACCCTAGTTCAAGATAGTTCACAACTTCACATAACAATGATACTCATGTTCTTTCAAACCCTAATCCAATATTCAAACTCAACAACAAGGGATCTCAATCACCCAACAATGAAGTATGCATTCACTCACTCAAAATCTCCAACAATGCTTATCAAACAAGGTTTATAGCATTTACTTCCATTTCAGAAAACTCATCAACTCAACAAACCCACAAAGGAAAACTTAACCAAGTCCTTTTCACTCCAATATTATTTTCAGAAAATCTCAACCAATCAATTATTTCAACCAAAGAAGAATATGCCCATACCTTTTACTTGATGAAGAATAGACTTCAAAACCTGTCTCAATTATAACCACTTTCCTTGCCAAGCACAAAGGTTAGATGACAAGAATTATCACTCTAACACTTCTTCAAAAATATTTCTTCAATACAAAAATAATACTCAAATACACCTTATAATCTCCAACTTTAAAATAATATTCAACAACCTTCAATCTCAAAAATAAACTTCCTTACTACCTTATAACTCCTTAATCACTTAAAAATTCAATTCAAAAATCAAAGTTTTGCATTCCCCTTTTAACTCCCCTAAACAACTTATAATCCAAATTAATTATGCAAAAACTTTAATTAACATAAACCTTTGGAAACAAAAAAATATTTTCCCTTTTTATTTTTTGCAAGCCAAGTCAACCCAAACAATGCGCATACCTCTATTATGCTGCCCAAAAGGCCTTGGTGGGATTCGAACCACCGATGGTTCTCCCCCAAGCGCTTTCATAGTGCTTGCACCCACCAACTGGGCTGCATGGCTCCACAAGAGCCAAAAGGCACAAACGTGCCTTTGACTTCCTTCTCCCTCGAACGATGCAAACACAACACAAACCTCCCTTCAACAAAATGGATGTGCATGAGGTTTGAACCCGCACCAAGCATCCCAAATACATCTAACGTAGCCCTTGGCTGCCAACTCAGCTACGAGGGGCTTCGAGTAGATTTCGAAGGCCACTAAACTTTGTCCTTTTCTCTACTCAAATACACATGCGAAAATACACGTCTTTCCTTTGCACGAGCCAATAAACAATCGCATGGATGATTTTTCAAATGCCAAACTTTGGCATTATTTATATGCAAACTATATCATACTCCAACATCGATGAGTATTCAAATTTTAATTTAAATATTAATTTTAAATATTAAATAAATATTTTAAATTAAACCTTAGCACCCATCATTATTTAAATTAAAATTTTAATCAAAGATTAAAATATTTTAATTTAAATTAAATCTGCTTGTGGGTCTTTTCCAACTTGATCCTTGATCTTCTTAAACTCGATTTTTGATCCAAAAATAATAATAATAAAATATTATTATTTAATTTAAACTTGCTTCTCCTTCCTTGGATTTTCATTCTTTGAGCCCTCCTAGGTATATAATATTTAAAAATAAATATTATAACCTATTGCTTTTCAAGACCTTCTTGCTTTTGGAAGAAACACTTAATGTCCTCAAAGATGATGAACATAGCACAAGAATGCTTTTGACATCAATGACAACAAACACTCCTCAAAATGTCCAACAATCTCCCCCTTTGTCATTGATGGCAACCCAATTACTTTTTACCATTTCCTTAACCTTTTTCTTTTCTGCTCCCCCTAACTGAATGCTTTCCTTCTAACTCAAATCTCTCCCCCTTTGACATCAATGGCAAAGGGTCACCTTTGGGGCTCGGGGCTAAGAATGAAACTCTTAGCTTAGCCCCTCCCCCACCTCCTCTTGAGGTGGTTAATTCTGGGGTGGGAGTATTTCTACTCCCAGCATGCACTGCTCTTTTCTTTTGTCTACTTTCCTCCTCATCTGATCCTTCTGATTCCTCTGACTATTTATGTTCTTGCTTGTCTCTGGAATCTCTGCTCTACACCACTTTGTTGTATGTCCATCATTATTGCACTTATAACACTTAATGTTATTATTCCTTGGAGGTGCAAATATCTTGGGATTTCTCCTGATGAAGCCATGTCTATTCCTATCATGAACCCTACAATTCATTGCCTTGTGACCAAACTGATTACAAGAGTAGCAATACCCTTGAAATAACTGCATGTTCCTAAAGTTCCCATATTCTTGTCTTTCATGTGTCCTGCACTGTGAAGCTTTGTGCCCAAATCTGTGACATGAGAAACATCATCCATTGAAATTTCCTTGCCTTGACCTCATTGGTCTCTTAGTCTCTCTTACTCTATGTTGGTTCATGTTCCATCTATTTCTCCTTTGTGCATTGTTTCTTTCCTTGTTGAACTTTCTATTGTCCAACTCATCCTCAGAAGTCTCACTTTCTCTTACACTATCTTCTTCTAAAGTTTCTTCTTCTTCAAAACTTGAGGTTGACTCCTCTTCCTATTTCTTTTGTACCTATTCAAAACCAAGACCTATCTTGCTTGATGTAGGCTTTTGTGTCTTGATAATCTTATCCAAATTCTTTGAGCTTCTTCCAAACCTGTATAACCTATCTTTAGACTCTTTTATTTCTTCCCTTAGTAGAGCCACTTCATGTTCTAACCTTTCACATTCTAAGACCTTTGCTTCTAACTTATCCTTGAACTTCTTTGTCTTAGCCATTGACTTGTTTAGATCCTCTATAAGCTTTCCTTTCTCTTCATCACATTCTTGAAACTGAAGCTTAAGTTGGGAATTTTGCTTTCTTACCTTCTTTAATGTGTTAAGAGCATAAATAAGCTCTCCCTCAAGATCAACTTCTCCTTTTTCTTATTCTTCCTCTATTTGTTTACCTTTGAAAACATCTTCATTCTTTTCTGACTTGTCTTCTATAGGATCACCTCCTTCTTCTTCTAGTGCCATTAGAATATTCTCTTCTGGTCCTTCAAGTGTATCCTCATATTCATCATCACTAAAACTGAAACCACTCTTTGTACAACTATCTTCAAGATGTCCAAAGTTACCACATCTAAAACACTTGAGAATTATTGGTGACCTTTTCTTAACTTCTTCCTTTTCTTCTGTCAGAAATAGAACTTCATATTTATCATTATCTGAGAAACTATTATCACTATCACTTGAGTACTTACTTGCCTTGTCTGCATAGTAACTCCTCTTCTATCTTTGAAAGAACTTCTTTCCTTGTTTGCTTTGTCCATCCTTGCCTTTCTTTTGGTACCTGTATTTTTTTGATTCCCTGTTCTTATGATCCTATTTTTCTTCATCATTGCTATTTCTAGCTTCTTGACAATCAGTTGCATAGTGACCATACTTTCCATAATTGAAACATCTAACAGATTTTGCATCTTTAAATCTTCTTGGATCCTTATTCCTTCTACCATAATTTGCTTCTTCATCACTGGATGACTCATCGCTTGAATCTGACTTCTTACCCTTTGTCTTCTTAGTAGCTTTGAAGGTTGCTTCCTTCTAGAGATTAGGTTCTTTTGTTCTTATCTCAAAAGTTGTTAGAATACCAAGTAATTCATCTCTTGTCAAAGAATCACCATATTTTGCTTCCTCTATAGCAGAAATATTTTCACTAAACCTTTTTGGGAGAGATCTTAAGATCTTATCACAAACATCAGATTCTTGAACCTCAAGTCCAAGTCCTTGCATGGCGTTAACAACCTCATCTACACGAAGTAGATAAGCACTAATGTTTTCCTCATCCTTCATTCTTAATTCTTCAAATTGTCCTTTGAGATTTCATATCTTTACCTTTTTGACACTTTTATCTCCTTCATATATGCCTTGCAACTTAACCCAAATATATTTTGCTGATTTGCAATGCATAACCTTTATGAACTCTGTTCTATGCAAACCTTTCAAAATTGCATTCATTGCTTTTGAATTGTAATGATGTAGAAGCTTACCATATTTATCTGTAGGTGGAGTAGTTGGTGGTGTGTATCCATTTTCAACTACTTCCCATATTTCATTTCCAAGTGCCATCAGGTGAATCTTCATTCTCATACTCCAAAATACATAATCGCTTCCATCAAATACTAGTGTTGAATTATCTGAGGACCCATTCTTAGAATCCATTGTGTTCTTGTAAGCTTTTCCTTCAAGTTGTTAAACTCTTCCGAAGGAACCCGCTCTGATACCAATTGAAGAACACAAGCTTATACTGAGAGGGGGGTGAACAGTATAAGACCACTTTTTACTTTTCTTTCCAATCAATATTATGCAATGTATAGATAGCAATATCAATAATAGTAATCAAAGCAATGCACAAATCACCACACACAATAGAGACACCAATTTAACATGGTTCACCCAATGTGGGCTACTCCACGGAGAAAATATTTCACTAAAATTTTCTCAATCAATCTCTTGGGAATCCTTTCCCTATTACAATATTTATGGACCTCTATCCAAAGGAGACACCAATCCCCTAATCAAGTTCATGGATCTCTATCCACAAGAGACACCAATCTCCTTTGCTTTGGTTGGTGATCTTCTAGAAGAACTGTTACCTCCACTGCACTAGCTAATGGATCTCTATCCACTGAAGACTCCTATCCTCACTCAGAAGACCTATCCTCACTACCCTAGCTAATGGATCTCTATCCACTAGAGACTATCATCCTCTATACTCTATCACCTCCAAAGCTTACTCTCAGCTCTATCTCAAATATGCACTAAACATAGTCCTTCGATCTAGCACAAATCTGCTCAATATCTATCTCTGATCTGGCACAAATCTATCCTCAAATATACACCAAATTCTATCCATAAATCTGCACTAAACATAGTCCTTCGGTCTAGCACAAATATATCCTCAATATCTATCCTCAAGCCTTAACACAAAGCTTGACTTAATCTCAAATCAACTCTACTAGATCTACCCCAAACCTTAACTCAAGGTTTGAACAAATCAATCAATCAACTCTGCTCACAAGTCTTCTCAAAGACTTATCTCAAATCTACCTTGTAAGCTTCCACAAAATCTCACACTAATCTATCCACAAGTCCTCTCTAGAACTTGTCCAATCTACTCAACAAGTCCTCACTAGAACTTGTCCAATCTACTCAATAATATCTATCCTCAATTATATATTGTAAGCTTCCACAAAATCTCACACCAATCTGTCCACAAGTCTTCTCTAAGACTTACCTCAAATCTGCTCAACAAGTCCTCACTAGAACTTGTTCAATCTCATAGAAACATATAGAGAATTGTTAGAGACTCAATATGCTTCACATTCACTACAATGCTCAATCACTTTCAATCTCTCTTTTTATCACAGAAACATATAGAGAATTGTTAGAGACTCAATATGTTTCACATTCACAAACACTCAAACTCTTTCTCAAATCAATTTAGAATATGGAACAATTTGTTTCACAGAACTTGAACTATCACTTCAACACATCCACTCAACTAAGCTCAATCAATTCCACTCAACCAATCACTTCAACAACAATGCTTATCAAGTAATCCTCACATAACAATGATACTCATGATCTTTACAAACCCTAGTTCAAGTTCTTCACTCAACCAATCACTTCAACAACAATGCTAATCAAACAATCCTTACATAACAATGATACTCATGATCTTGCAAACCCTAGTTCAAGATAGTTCACCACTTCACATAACAATGATACTCATGTTCTTGCACAAACCCTAGTTCAATATAGTTCACAACTTCACATAACAATGATACTCATGTTCTTTCAAACCCTAATCCAATCTTCAAACTCAACAACAAGGGATCTCAATCACCCAACAATGAAGTATGCATTCACTCACTCAAAATCTCCAACAATGCTTATCAAACAAGGTTTATAGCATTTACTTCCATTTCAGAAAACTCATCACTCAACAAACCCACAAAGGAAAACTTAACCAAGTCCTTTTCACTCCAATCTTGTTTTCAGAAAATCTCAACCAATCAATTATTTCAACCAAAGAAGAATATGCCCATACCTTTTACTTGATGAAGAATAGACTTCAAAACCTGTCTCAATTATAACCACTTTCCTTGCCAAGCACAAAGGTTAGATGACAAGAATTATCACTCTAACACTTCTTCAAAATATTTCTTCAATACAAAAATAATACTCAAATACACCTTATAATCTCCAACTTTAAAATAATATTCAACAACCTTCAATCTCAAAAATAAACTTCCTTACTACCTTATAACTCCTTAATCACTTAAAAATTCAATTCAAAAATCAAAGTTTTGCATTCCCCTTTTAACTCCCCTAAACAACTTATAATCCAAATTAATTATGCAAAAAATTTAATTAACATAAACCTTTGGAAACAAAAAATATTTTTCCCTTTTTATTTTTCGCAAGCCAAGTCAACCCAAACAATGCGCATACCTCTATTATGCTGCCCAAAAGGCCTTGGCGGGATTCGAACCATCGATGGTTCTCCCCCAAGCGCTTTCGCAGTGCTCGCGCCCACCAACTGGGCTGCGTGGCTCCACAAGAGCCAAAAGGCACAAACGTGCCTTTGACTTCCTTCTCCCTCGAACGGTGCAAACACAACACAAACCTCCCTTCAAAAAAACAGTGTGCATGAGGTTTGAACCCGCACCAGGTATCCTGAACGCGTCTAACGCAGCCCTTGGCTACCAACTCAGCTACGAGGGGCTTCGAGTAGATTTTGGAGGCCACTAAACTTTGTCCTTTTCTTTGCTCAAATACACATGCAAAAATACATGTCTTTCCTTTGCACGAGCCAATAAACAATCGCATGGATGATTTTTCAAATGCCAAACTTTGGCATTATTTATATGCAAAACCATATCATACTCCAACATCGACGAGTATTCGAATATTAAAATATTAAATAAATATTTTAAATTAAACCTTAGCACCCATCATTATTTAAATTAAAATTTTAATCAAAGATTAAAATATTTTAATTTAAATTAAATCTGCTTGTGGGTCTTTTTCAACTTGATCCTTGATCTTCTTAAACTCGATTTTTGATCCGAAATAATAATAATAAAATATTATTATTTAATTTAAACTTGCTTCTCCTTCCTTGGATTTTCATTCTTTGAGCCCTCCTGGGTATATAATATTTAAAAATAAATATTATAACCTATTGCTTTTCAAGACCTTCTTGCTTTTGGAAGAAACACTTAATGTCCTCAAAGATGACGAACATAGCACAAGAATGCTTTTGACATCAATGACAACAAACACTCCTCAAAATGTCCAACAGATATATACGTATTGTATAGAAGGGAAGTCACATAGTCATGATAGTATCACAATTTAATAAAGCAAGGTAGCAAAAAACCTTATTTCATATAACCCACAAGAAATAAAAGAAAGAAAAAAGTAGTAAGGATAGGATTAAATTTCCATCCAAATGGTTATGCAGTTAAAATCCCCAAAGTTCTAATTTCTTACCCAAATAAAAAAGAGGGTAATAAAGATAGAATTACATTTCCATCTAGATGGTTATGCGGTATGATTACCCAAAGCCTTAACTCTTCCTACTAAGGGAGCAGAGTAGTAAGGATAGGGTAAAAATTCCCATTAGGAATTTGATAGAGTGGTTGGGAATCCGACTCCCCAAAGCTTTGCATCCCTAAAACTAAAAATTATATCTATATGTATGAAAAAATGGGCAATAAAATGGTAAATCAAAGATGATACCAGAATGACTATCTTACTTTCCTCTTCCAAAACAGGTTTTGAATGTGTCCAACCATTGATAAGACCTATTTTTGTGAACCAAAGTATTTTTGATTGATATTGGTTTAAGCTCATTATCATTTTTTTCTCTCATAAAGAGCTCCACAATGATGCTAAAGGAAGTAGAACAAAAGAAATTGATCTCTCTAGGACATTAGAAAGGTTTTTTATGAAGACCATGAAATATTTCTATCAAATTTCAAGGAAGACATCAATGTTTTTGTAGATCATATTGATATTGGGATTAAACAGTTCTATTTCAAGAAGATTTATTATCCTACAACCTAGTTTAAATAGCTAACATATATATGAGTAAACATCTTTCCATATTATTAAAATTAAAAGAAAAAACATATATATTCTGTTATAATTAAGATTTTCTATAGTATAAACCCCTATGAATAAAAAAATTTCCTCCTTATTTGTTTTGGCTATATAGCCAAAAATTTAGTTTGGGGGAGAAGCAAAGGAATAATATAATATTTTCTATAATATATTTTGGGGGGAGGGGGGAAGAAGGAAGAAAAAAATGGAAGCAATTAAAACATTTCTATAGCATTCTCTTTGGCAATATATTTATGTAGTTTTCTTCCGTAGTTAATTTTTGTAGTTTACTTCTGTAGGTCATTTTTGTAGTTAATTTTTAGAGTTTACTTTTGTATGTCATTTTCATAGTTAATTTCTATAGATGATTCCTATAGTTCATTTCTGTAGCTAAGATCTGTAGTATGTTTTCATGGTAGATTTTCATAAGTGCATCTTCACATAAAATTTTCGAAGTATACGACTATAGTGAATTCACATTAGAAGCGCCATGACAAAAGCCATGTGTCTTAGGTAATAAAGCTCTACGGGATGGTCATAGTTGACATTAATTATCGAAGCTTTTGCACATAAAGGAATAAAAATATAAAATACACATGTGTAATACATCTCATGAACCTTGGCACTAAAGTCATAAGATGTAGGTCCTATCTTGGAAACTAAGCACAGGTGTTATGGATGCTTGTCATTCATTCCTAAGGTCATGGTTTGTCAAAAGCTTGATCGCATGCCATTTAAGAGGGTCTCAACCTATCATTGTGCATGATGCAAACTTAAGAATAATAAAAATCCAAAGGATACAAAATAAATAAATATACAAACATCCTTGAACCAATGGCAATCAACTTGACCTTCGCATGTGGTGTTCGTGTTTGAAGAGTAGAAGACGTGTCCAAAACATAGGAATTTGCAATGCCAAATGGGAAAACTATCTAGGAAATCAATGATGATGCATACGCATACCTTATACTCGTAAATTACATCATGATAGGGGCCACAAGATAAGGTTATTAACATGAATAGAAGGCTATTTTGATAAATTATGGGCCTTGCTTGGATACGCCATAATTAGAGATGACTTCACCCTAAGTTTTTTCTAGTGAAGCTTGTTATCGATAAACACCCATGTTTGTATAAGTCTTTCACATTTTATTACAAAGTGTTGGTGTATGTGGCCTTATAAATGAGCACCACATGTATGATCCTTTATGATGAGGTCTCTCACTATCTATCACAATTGGCATAGCAAGGCTTCTCAACCGTGTATCACACATCACAAAAAGGTTGTGGGGTGTTAGCATACCATGGTGGCAACAATGCTCATTTCCAAAGGGAGTGACCACCATGCAAGTATAAGCATTAATCACCAACATCTATTTTATTGAACCATGTGGAGCAAATGAGGATGTATATCATGGATTAAGCACAAACATTGTCAATCAAAATAATGATCGACGACTATGGTTTTCAATCACAATGTGCCATAGGATATGGGGGAAACCCTAATCTCATGCATAAACAAAATTATTTTCTATTCAACATTGCTAGGGCAAAGCTTCTGGTCGATTTGAAGATTGAACCTCATGAAAAGTGATTGTAATTACACCCGAAGGCACTATGCAAAGGGGAAATTTGAGTGATGGTAGTTTTGTGAAAGGCTACAGCAAAGAAATTGCAAAAATACATCAAAGAAGGCATAGGGGTTGATTAATCAACCACGACTGTAAGTTTTTAAGTTCTTGAATGAATTATAATGAGAATATTTCAAAATGTAGTAAGATTTTTTTAAAAATATTAGGAGAAAATTTTGAATGTAATAAGATTTTTTTGAAATATAATGAGAATATTGAAAAAAAAAATCAAAATGGAATATAAATATTTGAAATTTAAATAATTTCTTCTACATGCATTAGATTTTCTTGCAATATAGTGATGAATGAATACGTATATTTAATTTTTTTGCAGGGCATTCATCACGATCGTTTGAGTGCAAATTGTAAAACCAAATTAAAAATATTTTTTTTTCTAAACTTCCTGCTACCATAGTTGAACCCATTGCTTAGCCATGATGAAATCAACCTTTCACAAAAGGAGTGAGCCTTTCCACATTGTAACCCAAATCCATGGTTACCCTTTCACAAAAGTAGTTTATCTTAAACTGTGACCCCAAATCCATGGTTATGCAAGTGGACAGAGTCAAGATTGTAATTACCCCTAGATTGATTTTTGAGATCCTTCACCTACCTAAAGTAGGACAAAAGTACTTTAAATTGAGTGACAAGGGTGTCACCCAAATGGTTGGAAAAATAGGGGATAAATTCTCAATTATTTAGGACCGTGAAGGTTAAATTAAAGGAGTAGCAATCTCCTCCTTCCTGCTCAAGTGGTAAGAAGCCATCACCTTGGTGATGAAATTTTTCACTATCGAGGGAATATTGTTAGTTTATGGGGACTATCACCTAAAGCTATTACTCAACCTTAAGTTTCCTAATCAAGAGTACTATGTAATCAACCTACCTTATTTCTTATACAAGTCCCCAAAAATAGTTTTTGAGAAATTTCAGTCAAAGAAATTCAAAGATGCACCTAAAATTCATTTGATTGCCCACCATGGTCTCACTAAATTGTTTGTCTTACACAAAACTCTTTATATCAAAATTACATGGGATAATGTGGTGGAGGAATCTAACTTATTTGTAGAATCATCTGAGCAAACATCCAAACCTAACGATAATTATGAGTCTGATGATAGCCAGGAGAAAGATGATTCTTCTATGCAGAAAAAGGTCACTCAAGATAGAGTTGCCAAGTTCTCAAAAGCCTCCTCACCTGAACCAATTAAAAATACTTAGTTTGAGGAATATAATCTGAAAAAGCATAGGAAGGGTGAGATGTCTAGACAATTAAATAGCCCATAGTTGAGCCCAATACCTCCAAGACCTCAATTAGAATTTATAGATGCCTTAGCTCAGATCTGCATCCAGTAGATCTTATTGTAATTTAGGTTGGATAGTTTCTACAAAGAGTTTTTGAAACATGTAACTTTAGTAGAGAAGGTCATCTCCACCTAGAATGATCTCCTAAGGCAAATTTCTATAGAGGTTAAGAGGAAGGTAGCCAAACTAGTTGACCAAGTATTCCAACCTTCTATTTCCAATACCTAACCCAATAAAAGTTTAATGGGTAAAATTAGGTGCTCGATCAACTTTAGTAAGCATTTCATGTTATCCAAGGTTCTTGATGGGGATAGCTCACCAAATTTGTCCTCAATGTTGGGATATTTCCAATTCCAAAAGCAAACTTCTCCTACATGTGGAACACAAAAGATAGACCTAGCCCTGGAGTTAGATATTTCACTGGAGGTCAATAAGGTGATCAATACGATCACCAAATCAGTAGGATAGTTGTACCCACTGATAGATAAGACAAAGCTAGAGTCTCCAGGTGTAGGGGGAGAATAGAAGGGCATGACTTACTTGAATATTGTGGCCATGGAGCAGCCACCAAATCCTAACATAGCTAGAGCATAGGTGCAGAAGATCAAGTGTGAGAAGTTGAAGGTAGAAGATCACACCATTCCAGTCTAGACTTCATACCATATTAGAGATAAAAATATTTTATTTTTAATATATTCTCATAAAAATTGTAGACTCATATTTATTTTTATTTGTACATGGCATGTTCTTATGATTTTAGCAGCACTAATTTTGTGCATGAGGACATGCACTTCCTTCAGTTTGGGGGAAAATGATGAGTACTAAAATGTGACTGTGATATGAAGTTTATTTCTACATTTTAGTTACAAATTTTCATGATATATATGTGTTTTATCAATAATGTGCATATTTTCTATGATTTTTGGATAAATATGATTTGCAAAATATTATGTGCATTTTATGCGAATTTCATGAGATTTCGATGTTTTAGCAAGAATATATTATAGGTGATTTGAGAGGAATGTTTTAGGAAAACATGGCTAAAGCAATCTACAGAATAGCATGACAAAAATAGGTTACGGATACTATCTACAAAAGGGGCTACAAAATTAGTCTACAAAAACCTATTGATTTTCGTAAATCTATTTTTTACAATAAACATACCATGTGTACTAACAGCTTGGTCAAAAGCTATTAGGGCTATTGGAATAGTTAGTGTGAATGATCTATCTTTATTTTAGTTGACTGCATATGAATTTGCTATGTAATTTGTTAATTAGTTGATGATTGTGTAATCCAAAGTGTAACAAATTTATCCTCTCCTGAATAATAGAACAAAAAGTTGTTTTGTATTGTAAATAAGTTACAAATATTTTAGGTTATTGCTACGCATATTTAGTATCCATACCACATAGACAAGATTTATTCAAAACCGTGTAACAAAGTGAATATTGAAATTTCTATTGTAAGGGTATAATGTAAAATTATAATTTACAAAGCCCTTTATGGTAGAAAGATCCACCACCATCCATACAGATGCAAGAAGGAGAAGCAAACTCTGTTACATTATACCAGTTGGTATAAAATTTGGAATGAAAAGTGTAATTTAGCATTATTACATTTCTTCCATGGGTATGGCAATTGTATTCTATGTTTTCTTCATGCTTTATTTTCTACTGTAACTTTATTTCTTTCTTGCAAGCATGAATTAAGTAGCATAAAGTTAGTTTAATGAATATAAAATACTGAAAGTAAAATAGAGTAGAAAGAGGAGAAGAGATTAATACTGACCTCGAGGAGGCATGGCCCACTCCAAAAGGTTAGTCCCTTGTTCTCTTCCTCCTAAAGTACAGTAGATTTAGTTAGAACATAGAATAGTCTTAGAATATAAATTTAATTAAATTGCATATTATAGAATTACATAATATAATAAAATAGATAATGCATTATTAAAATCATAAAAGTGGATCCACACAAAAACCTAGCGTAATTCATAATTGCATTCCTTAAATTAAGTGTATTTTCATTTATTGCAACTTTTACTTTTATGCTAAAAACCAAGAAACATGAATAAAAATCAATGGTCATAATTGTGGATATCTATATGACATAGTTTTTCTTTAAATATAATCCTAGTTTGACAATTTAAATGTGAGATATCATAGCTCAACAAAAGGACTTGTTCCACCACTCAAATATGAGATTCTTGAAATCAAAATGACAGAACCACATAGCCTCAAATATGAAAGGTGTTTTGAATGATGATGCTAGTTGGATACCCTCTAACAGGAGTGAACTGTGATCAAAGCCAATTTTAGGAAAGGAACAACGAGTAGCATCATCAAAGAGATAAATTTATTCTTTGGAAAGAAGGACCCTATCAAGTCTGAGTTGGATGAGTTGAGTCTTGAACCTTCTGTTGCTCTAGGTGAACTTCTTCCCTCTGAGTTGGATGTCCTTTAGTTCATTATTGTCCACAAAATTTACAAATTCTTCATAGCATTTGGGTGTGATGGTTTTTACTCCTCTTCTATAAAATAGAAAGAGGGGGGAGTTGAAGTCCCCCACAAACATCCAAGCTTTGTTAGAGAATATGTCCCTCATCTAACTCAAAGTGTTCCAGAGAGCAGTGCATCCTGAAGGTGTGTTCAGAGTGTAGACATCATGAGGATCCATCCTTTGTAGATGGGTCCCAAAGGTAGAGCAACCCTCCAAAGACCCCCTAGGTTGGACTGGTAAGATATTCATAGTTTCTCCATAGAGCTTTTAAAAAAAATTCAACATTGTTGGATTCAATTTTGGTTTCTTGGAGAAGAATTATAGTGGGATTTAAGTCTTTTCTCATGGACACAAACCGTCATTGTTTTGATTATCCATTAAGACCTCTTAAATTCCATGAGAGGATCTTCATTTGGAACCTTTGGAGGAGGATTTCTTCCCTTACCTTGAGACAGGGAAGGTTTGGTTCAGTGTTCATTTTTTAAAGGATAGTTTTAAGGGATGTAATATTTTTTATAGACATAGATGGGATTGGGTTCCATTAGCTATGTAATCTTTAGATTATATACACCTGATGTCTTGGATGAAGAATTGCCCTCTCTTTTTATCATTTCCAATATCATTAGAGCTCTTTTTTTAGTTCCTGGTCACCAGCCAAGAAGGACTTGAGAAGGAGCTTCATGGTGGAGGATTAGGGATAAGGTTGGACCTGGGAGGGAGGCTCTATTATAGAAAGGTCATTATTTAAAAAATATATGGACTCCTTATAAAGAAAGAGGGAGGAATTATGGGTCACATTTGATTTAGGGTCAAGAAGATCATCAATGGGGGGGTTAACCTCCTTAGAGGGATGGTCTCATTCATGAGGTAAGCATAGTAGTTTAAATTATTAAGAAGGAGATATACCTGGGTAGAGCTGCTAACACCAGAGTCATAAAGTGGCTCATTACTTTTGGATGTTACTACTTCATTCTCAAGTGCTACAAGAATAGATTTCTATGATCGAGGTATATCCTTCTGCATCTCTAACATTGGTTTCTTAGGCTAGGACTAAACCCATTCTCTTTTAGATCTTTTGGATTTTATTTTTGCAACAGGTTTTTAGTTGGGGTACTAAGAATTGAGATGGTCTTATTTTTTACACTATGTATAGAAATCTAACTTGTTTTCATATTCAGTGGGTTTGTGTTTGCTTCCCCTATTAGAGACCAAATTGAAGAAGGTGGGTAGCTTAGTCTCTAGATTAGTATTGATGCACATACATGCGTAAACCATTCTAGATTTGGATTTTTTTATCGGGTCAAATGCTACAATCTCTCTAATGACTCAAGAAATGCATACTAGAATTTCCTTGTGCTAGAACTAGATGGGAAGGCATGGACGCTTGATCCAGACTGGAGTAGAATTGATGCTTTGTGATTAAGGATCAAAATTAGGTCCTCACTTTTTGAGGAAGAGGTTGCACTACCCAAAAAATCAAGATCCACATGTGAGAATGTGACTAGACTCTTCCACGTTATTCTATCTTATGAGAAATAATCCTCTAGTGATCATAATTAATTCCATATGGCTATAGGGGCACCATTTGGTGAAATCCCATTTTTGAATGGACTCAATGTCAATCCTAGATCCAAATTTTTTTTTGAAAATGTAAAAGGAGTCATGAGACATGTTTAGATCCATGAGTTGGTTCATAATTGATAGGGTTCCTTGGTGCAGGAGAAGCACAAAGGAGCCTCTAGGAGAAAAGGGATGGTTGGTGGAATTTCGGATTGTCTCTGCAAAAGATATAGAGAGATTGTTTTAAGGTAGAGATGGTGGTTTAGGGTTAGGAGGAGGGTCCCCTTTGACACCTTTGACTTCCACACTACCTTTCAAACCATTCTTATCAATTTTCTCATGATCAGTAGAGTCGCTATAATCATATTCCAAATTCCCACCATGAAAGAATTTAAATGCTTGAGGAGGTCCACTCGCCATTGCCATTGATAGCCTCATATCTTGATCAATCTCATATGAATCAAAAAAAGAAATGGTTTAATTTTTTTCAAGAAATAAATGGCAAATTAGTTACAATTATAGATGATAAAACGTATAAGGTCAAAGGTATAGGAAATGTTTCAATCAATCTACCTGATGGAAAATGCACACCTAAAAATGTATTGTATGTACTTGGATTAGCTAATAATTTGTTATCAGTATCTCAAATGTTAGACTGAGATATGATGGTTGAATTTAGAATTATTGATGGAAAAAATAAATGCTTCATTACCAAACAAGAGAAATTTATAGCCACTAGTTCCTTTAAAAATGGTTTGTTTGCTCTTGATATTACTTCATCACCAAATGTTGCTCTATTTGACAACACATCAAAATAATATGATATTTTGCATAAGAGGTTTGGGAATATAGGTGGTTTATTATTAATTGAATTAAATAGATATCAAATTGTGATCGAGTTACCTAACTTAACTTGGCAAACCATAATTTGTCCAAAATGCTTAGCAGGAAAACAACATAGAGCATCTTTTGAACTTAGTTCATACAAATCTAGAGAACCATTAGAGGTGATACATATAGATTTATGTGGACCAATTTTATTCATCCTTAGTGGACACAAATACTTTCAACTCTTTGTTGATGATTACTCATGCAAAATGTGGGTATATTTTTTGATAGTGAAATTAGATGCTTTTACATACTTCAAACAATTCAAACAACTTGTAGAAATAGAGACTAGATGTTCAATTTGAATTCTTCACTTAGACAAATAAGGATAATATTTGTCTAATGAATTTGAAATATTCTTGAAACAAAATGGAATAAAAAAACTTACTACAACTTATACACCACAACATAATGGTATTGTAGAAAGAAGAAATTGCTCTATTATAGAAATGGCTTGTTTTATGCTCAAAGAAGCAAATCATGACAACCATATTAGGTAATAGCTATTAAAATTGTAATATATATTCAAAATACCCACAATAATTTTTGAAAATATTACGCTTGAATAAGCTTGGTCAGGATGAAAATCATTAGTATCACACCTAAGGATTTTTTGATGTAAAGCATACATGCATGTTCCAAAACAAAAAAGGATAAAGTTAGATGCCAAAACCTTATGTGGTATATTCCTTGGATATGATGATGCATCAAAAGGTTATAGAATAATTGATCCAATCACAAAAAAAAATTATAAGTAGAGATGTAATATTTGATGAAGGATGCAAAGCAGATATTAAAAATTCTAAGGACACTATATTTTCCATTTTAGATATTGAATCAGATAAAGAAACTCATGAAGAACCTTTTGAAGAAGAATAAAAATATTGGATGAGCTTATAAAAGAATCAATAAGTCTAGCTCCATCCTAACAAAAAGGGTTACAAAATGGTATATAAGCACTCTCAAAGATTCAAAGTTATAAAAACTATCTAATATTACCTCCATTAGACCTCACTTAGATAGCACTAGGGAAGAAACAAACTTTAGATTAATGACCTTAGTAATGGAAAATATAGAATCAATTTTAGTACAAGATGCAATTAATTTACGTAAATGACAAACAACAATGGAATTAGAATACACATCATTAATGGGTGGAAATGGACCACCTATCAGGAGCATGGATGAGTTCAATGACTTTGTGAACTCCAACATGTTGATGGATGTAAAACTTAGAGGAGTGAATTATACTTGGAGCAATCAACGGATAGGGTGTCATCTCATTCAAGAAAGGCTTGACAGGTTTTTTCTATCAAAGGAGGCTACAACTCTGTTCGGTGATTCTACCCTGCAAGCCCTTCCTAAAATTGCCGCTGATCATAATCCCATTTTTTTGGAGATCCCTAACTCTCTGTCCTTCAAGAAACCTTTCATATTTCAGTCTATGTGGATCAAACATTCCAGTTTCAGAGATAACTTAATTCAGTGGTGGCAGCAGCCTGTCAAGGGTAGTGCAACTTTTAAACTTGCTGGAAAATTAAAGTTTTTTAAGGAAAATATTTGAACTTGGAACAAAGAGGTCTTTGGGAACCTCTTTGAAAATAAAAAATAGGTTGTTGAAAGTTTGAAGATAATTGATCAGAGTATTCAACATGGTGATGCTGATGAAACTACTAGGCAGGAGGAACGGATAAAACTAGCAGAGTTTCATAACATTTTGGTCTATGAGGAAATCTATTGGAGGCAAAAATCAAGGGCTCTTTGGTTGAAATATGGAGATTCAAATTCTAAGTTTTTTTACGTCACCATGCTTAGAAATAGAAGCAATAACAAGATAAAATTTTTAAAAAAAGCATAAGGTTCTATTACTCAGGACTTAACAGAAATCAGAAAGGAAGCAGTAACTTATTTCAATTCTATCCTTGGTCAGGAATCGTAGTGAAATGAGGAGGCCAAAGATATTCTCTTGCAATCCATTCATAGCATAATAAATGAGGATATAAACCTTAAGGTTCTAGCTCCCTTTTCTGATGAGGAAATTAAGGAAGCCTTGTTTAGCATGGAGCCAGACAAAGCCCCAATACTCGACGGATTTCCCCCTCATTTCTATCAAGATTTTTGGGACATCGTAAGTGAGGATGTAATTTTTGCTATTAGATAATTCCAAGCAAGCAATCATATCCCAAAAGGTCTCAACTCTACTTTTATTTCTCTAATTCCTAAGAAGCAAACCCTTGAATCTATGGCTGACTTCAGGTCAATCAGTCTTTGCAATGTTTCTTACAAGATCCTAACTAAAGCCATTGCAAATAGAATGAGAGATGTTTTACCTTGCATCATAGATCCGTGCTAGGGAAGATCTATCTAGAGAATTTCAATATTATATGGAGTTATCATAGTTCATGAATCTCTACACTCTACTCATAAGACTAACAGGTCTATTTTTTCCCTCAAGCTTGATATGAACAAAGCATTTGATAGGCTAAATTGGGACTTTCTGATTGTTATCCTCCTTAAGTTTGGTTTTCACCACGAATGGGTTAATTTGATCAAAGAAAGCATTTCTAAAGCATGGTTCTCGATTCTGGTTAATGGAACAATTGCTAGTTACTTTCAAAGTCATAGAGGAATTCGGTAGGGGGACCCTATCAAACCCATGTTATTCATCATTATGGCAAAAACTTTAGGCATAACCATAAAAAATATTTGTAGTTCAAGGCTAATATCAAGAATCAAGGCAACATCTCTCACTAGGGTTGTTTCTCACCAACAATTCATCGATGATACCCTTCTATTGACTAAGGCATCCTTGGTTGAGGCCAAAAGAATTAAATACATCCTGCAACTCTACGAGGACGCTGCTGGTCAGAAATTTAATTTCAATAAAAGCAAGTTATATTTCTTGAACACCCCCATTCAGAGGCAAGGAAGGATTGCAAAAAATTTTGGGTGTGATATAGCAAACCTCCCCACTTCGTATCTTGGTCTCCATATTTTCATTGGTTCTCCAAGAGAGTCAATGTGGGACAGGGTTATTTAAAGAATTCAAAAAAACTTGCTGGATGGAAAGGTCATCTTCTATATCAAGCAGGAAAGTTGACCCTCACTAAGGCCTCTCTTCAGAGCATTCCAGTCTATTTCCTCTTCGTTTTCAAAGCCCTTGTGAAGGTTTTCTAGAAAATTGAGAAACTCCAAAAATAATTTTTATGGATTGGATCAGAGGAGAAAAAAAGGATACACCTTGTAGGATGGACCAAAGTGTGTAGATCCAGTGAAAATGGGGGATTAGGTATGAGGATAATTGCTCATATGAATTTAGCTTTACTAGCTAAGCAGGCATGGTGCCTCATTTTTTGTGAAGAAAATGAATGGACAACTATCATCAAATGAAAGTATATTAAAAATATGGAATTTCTAAGTGACTCAATTCCAATCAGAGGTTTTGCTTTTTGGAAAGCAATTCTCAATTGTAAGGAAATCATAAAAAAAGGTTTAATATGGGTTTTAGGCAATGGTGAGAGGATAAATTATTGGAATGATAGGTGGAATAAGGACGAACCACTGATGCAATATCCTAACTTAGCTCGAATCAAATATATCATGGAAGAACTCATTGGCAGAAAAGTCTCCGATTATATGGTTGAGGACAGAGGTAGAATGAAGTGGAAACAAATAAGGATTCAAGTATTTCAAGTGAAATCAAATGATCTTTATAACATTCTCGGGCAACATTTTATCCCCATGAGACCCAAGGAAGATCAAGTGACCTAGGATCCTATATAAAATGGGCACTTCACTGTTAAATCAGCTTACAAGCTTCTGCTTGATGATGAGGATTTTGTCCTCCAAAAGGACTTAGTTTGGATAAAAAATTTAATTCCAAAAATTGTACTCTTTTTATGGTTGGTTATCCAAGGAAGAATTCTAACCATTGATAATATGATGCATAAAGGTATTTTTATCACTAATCGATGTTATCTGTGCAGGGCTAATTGGGAGACCATTTATCACATTTTTCTTGAGTGCCATTTTTCCTTGACTATCCTAAGTGGGGTTTTTCAAGCCTTCAATATTTCTTGGGTTAAACCAGCCATCGTACTTGATTTATTCGTCCAGTGGCCTTGCCCCTTTTCAAGTCAGAGACTTAGATACATGTGGAAAATTTGTCTAAATCACTATCTTTTGTAGGTGTGGTTAGAAAGGAACCATAGAGTCTTTAATGAGTCTATCCATGATCATCAAACTATCATTTCCAGGATCCTATCCTTTGCCAATGAGAATGTGAACCTTATCCCTTTTGATAGTTGTAAACCTCATCTGCAGGAGACCACGATTGCTCAATATTTAAGCTTAACCTTGTTAGATGAGTATGTGCCTAGGGTAGTCAACCCCAGAGCCAATATTAAGTGGTCCCCACATCCTACGGGTTGGTTTAAGCTTAATTTTGATGGAGCGGCTAAGGACAATCCTAGCAGAGTAGGCATTGGTGAAATTGTGTGAGATCATAATGGGAATATGATGCTTGCATTTTTTGAAAATTTGGGAACAAGGATAAACAACGAAGTTGAAGCTAGAGCTATGTGGAGAGGTCTTCAAATGACTCAAGACTTAGAAGGCAATTTTATCATAGAAGGAGACTCTATGCATGTTATAAATCTCCTCAATAATTGGAAAATACCTCCTTGGAGGATTAAAACAATTGTTGAAGAGGCTAGGATCCTTTTCCAAGGAAGACAGGACAGAAAAGCCCAACATGTCTTTCGAGAAGCTAACAAAATTATTGATAAGCTAGCCAATTTGGGTGTCGATGGTGATGAACTTTTCAAATGGGAATACGGTATCCCGAGTGAAGTAGAGGAGCTTATTCAACAAGAATACCAAGAATGATAGTCAAATTTACCAATAGGGAAGGCACTGTAAGTTCAAAGGCTAGGAGTATTCTCGTCTCTTTTTTGAAATGGACTCACAATAAAAATTATTCGAGCTATCAGTATTTGTGGATGTTTCTTGGAAATACCACAAAGACTAATGGGGACAGTCACATGCTAGATAAGATGGATCCTAGTCATCTTAGTAATTTGAGGTTGGTTGATAATCACAGGGCAGGAAATAAATGGTAATATAATACTTCGAACCAGAGCCACGTGGACCACCAGATAGCCACCACCATAAATCTAGCCAGCAGGTTCACTTCTCCAAGGCTGATTGGCCAAGACGGGATGTGGTCCCAAAGCATGTCATATACGAAAGAAAGCAATTAACAAAGAATTATTAAGAGTAATTGTCAATACAGAGCTTGTGGAAGTTTTTTTCAGTACTCTGCTATGTGTGTCTACAACTTTTTGTTTCTCCATTGTTTCAATGAAGGTATCTGTGTCTATTTTTTTTTTGTAATTATGATGCAGGTGTGTTTTCTCGAGGTATACCCAAAATGTTGTATGGGAAGTTCCTTTTTGATAACAGGCTATGTGGCTTACCGAATGTAATGGCTTTGGCGATATGTAGATTTTACATATATAGGATCCTTAGTAAGGACATATTCATCAACAGCCCTGGGCCGATTTTTGTAAAAGGTTTTGGGTCAACCTTTAAAACTCGGTATTAATGCTATAGTATCTTATCTACCAAAAAAAATACACATCATTGATAAAGAATAGAATATGGGATTTAGTTGATCTACTAGAAAATAAAAAACCTATAGATTGCAAATGGGTTTACAAAATAAAGTATAAAGCAGATGAGTCTATTGACAATTATAAAGCATTATTGATTGCAAAAGGCTTTGCTCAAATATAAGGAATTGACTATGCAAAAACATTTGCAACAACAACAAAAATGACTACTATTTGTATAATTTGTGCACTAGTAGAACAATTTGAATAAAAAAAACATCAAATGGATGTTAAAAGTGCATTTCTAAATGGTGACCTTGAAGTAGTGCATATGGCTCAACTAGAAGGATTTTTTGTTAAAGGACAATTTTTTGTTAAAGGACAACAACAAAAAGTTAAAAAGTTAAAAAAATAATTATATAGATTGAGACATACTCCTAGAATATGGTACATCAAAATCAATGATTATATTTTACAATATTTATATTCGAATACCTCACATGGCAGTTAGTCCCAGGGCCTAGGGTGGTGATTAGTCCACCAAGCCAAATACCTAAGGTGTGATGGTTAGTCCAACACCCCCTATTCAATGTAACTTAGGGGTATTTGATCTTTGGGTGAGGCTTTGATACTACATGTTAAAACTAAACATGACATTGCTATGGAATGAAGAGAGCTAAACATAATGAGGAATAAAATAAATATGTGAATACAAAAAAATTTTAGAACAAGATAATAAAAAGGGAAAACCCCCCTTGGGGGATGTCCAGACATTCTATATTTTTTCCCTTAGAAATCTAAAATAAATACTACATTTCATATCCTACAAGGCAAACCCTAACATTTGCCACTGCTAACTCACATGTGCATGCAAGGTGACATCTCATTCTTACATACACATTGACACCTCATCTTTGGACTTTGACCCATATTACAAATGTGCGATTACATAGGTATTTTAATGCCAACATTCCCTCCTTAATGACATATTTGTAATTTTGTAGTACAAATAATGATTTTTGACACAACCCTTCATGGGCACAAGCTAAAAATAGTCCTTCCAAAGACAAGTAGCCTTAAATTGGTTACTACCAATCTATTGACCTATAACTTCCTCCAACTATATCCAATTATTCCAAGACCTAGCCACCCTACAAGCTACCTCCATAATTCTAAACACATTAGCTTCACATATTACCCTCATCCATATACTGGTAAGGTAGCAAAAAAATCCAAAAAACCACTTTTAATGACATTACAAATATTACTAGAGCTAACTATGAGAACATTACACTAGGCAACCACCACTAGCATCCACACCAGTCTCTTTTAGGCACAACTACACTAGTTATAGTAGCATTAATAGCCCTACAAGCTACACCAATTATAGTAGCCAATAATCCAACTACACTAGTTACAGTAGCTTCTTTATGTACAATCTACATAAATTACAGTAGTTAATACTTGCCCAAAAATTATGGTAAAACCAATAAACCATCTTAGAAATTATTTAGAAAATTTTTAAAACATAGATATAAGGTTTTAGATATGTACAACACAGTAAAACATGAAGAATACTAGCTACAAAATGAAACCTCATGCATGGACACCTCTACAACTTGCATAATAAAACCACTAGAATAGGCATTTCCAACCTTAAAAACTAGCACCTATTCAAAAAATAAACATTTGAATATAGATAAAACATAGTGCCACTACCTACCAAGTATTTCATTGTCAAAGTTCACCAAGTCTCTCATTGTCGAAACTCAACAAGTCTACCACTACCAAATCTCACCAAGTATACCGCTACCAAAGATCACTAGATCTATCATTGTCAAAGCTCACTAGATCTATCACTATTGAAGCTCACCATATTTGTCATCATTGAAGCTCACTAGATCTATCATTATCAAAGCTTATTATATCTACCACTATCAAAGCTTACCAGATCTACCACTACCAAATCTCACCAGATCTACCACTATTGAAGCTCATCAAATTTTTTGTTCGAATCTTATCAAATCTATCATTACCAAAGTTCACCAGATCTACTATTATCAAAGCTCTACAAGATTTTAATATTAAACCCTAACATGAAAATTTCTTAATCCAAATCTTTCACTACTGAAGGTCACTAGATATTACACCTGTTGAAGCTCACCATATCTACCGTAAGCCATAATCCCTTGTATCTCTTCATACAATGACATAAACTACCCAAGTTCAATATCATAGGCACTGATACCAAATGTTAAAATTGAACATGACATTGATACTAAATGAAGAGAGCTAAACATAATAAGAAGTAGCAAAATAAATATGTAAACATAAAAAAATAGAATAACAAGGAAACTCCCCCTTGGGATATGTCTAGATATTCCATTTTTTCTATTAGCAATCTTAAATAAATACGACCTTACATATTCTACAAGGCAAACCCTAGCATCTATCATTTCCAACTCACATGTGCATGCAAGGTGACACCTCATCCTTACATATATATTGATACCTCATCCTTGGACTTTGATCCATATTACAAATGTGTGATTACATAGGTATTTAATGCCAACGGGTCCTTGGTTCAATAGTTGGGACAATAGTTGATGTAGCCCACACCAAGGTTTAAATATCTATAGCACCAAATAGCTCAATGTGACTAAATCGATGTAAAAGGGAAAGGGTAACCCTTTCAAAACCTTACTTGAAAAAAAAAGGTAGTCATTATTGTAGTATATTTTTATGATCTAATTATCACAAGTAGTTTAGAAATATTGATAAACAATGTAAAAGATGATTTAAAAAGGAATTTTGAAGTAACAGATCTAGGGCTCCTACACTATTGTCTTGGTTTATAAACATGAAAATAAAACATATTGTAATCACACAAGCTAAGTATGCCAAGACATTATTAGAAAATTTTGGGATGATTGATTGTAAACCTAAATCAACACCCATTAAACAATGATTACAATTATCAATATATGATGAGTCACATCAAGTTTTAGCTACTCTATTGGAATTCTTTTGTATTTTATGAATATTAGACCAAACATTATCTTTGTTATAAATTATCTCTCAAGATTTATGCAAGATCCTAAGGAAAGTCATTGGAAAGCCACAAAAATAATATTGCATTATGATTAAGAAACAATAGCATATGGTATATAATATAAAAAGAATGATAATTTTTACTTACAAGGATATACAAATTTAGACCATGCAGGATCCATTGATGATAGAAAATCAACATTAGGTTATGTATTTCATCTTGGTTCAGGACCTATCTCATGGTATAGCAAGAAACAACATGTAGTAGCACTTTCTTCCATAGAAGCAAAATATCATGTAGCACGAGTTGCTACATGTAAGGTACTTTGGCTACAATATATTTTGTTAGATATGGGGATAAATAGAAATCCTACAATGTTAAATTATGATAATTAGGGAGTTCTAAAACTAATAAAAAATCTAGTGTTTCATGAGAGAACTAAGCATATTGAAGCACAATATCATTTTATTCAAGAACATGTTCAAAATAATCATATTCAACTTAAATACATCTCCATTGAAGATCAACTTGCAGATATTTTTACAAAGGCACTTGGTCAAAACAAGTTTGAATTCTTTTGTAACTATCTTTGCACAAATAATGTAATAAGGAGATTATTTAATCCAACCAATCCAAAGTCAGAGATTGATCTTTATACCAAATAATGTAATATGGGAGCGTGTTAGAGAATATTACATTATTTAGAATTTTGTAATCATTTGTTATTTGTAAGGTTAATAAAAAATTGCTCACATCATATCTCCCATGAGATCAATAGAATGTGAAGAGAAAGTTGCAATGTCAAGGGTCTCATGAATATGAAGAGGCTCCATGTAAAATTGTATATATGGATGGCAAGACTATGTATAATGTAATTTTTTATTTGAATGAGAAGTATCATAGATTAGTTTCAATATTTGAGTTATTTCATGAGTATGATAATATCAAGTATGACTAGTTTATCCTTACATTTAGATTATCTTATTGAATTTGGGTCATTCCCCTTCATTGAATTGGGTCACAACACTAAGTTAGAATTCAAGACAATTTCATGCTTCAACATTTGCATAATTAAGCATTTAATAATTTTTTTAAAATAAAATCAACGTAATGAATTGTTAAATGTAATGTTAGTTTTGTTAAGTGTGGTTTTCAATAGTAAATAAATGTGGGTTCTTTTGAATGTCATTTGACAACTATAAGGAAATATCAATATCCATTTATGTGAGGTGAGGTAGACATTTTTTATATATGTATATATTAATATGCACCATTCAATCATATAAAAATCAATTAAAAAATAATAATAATAATTCTACTATGGTATAAATAGTATTTTAATGAGCAAATTGGTCTTAAGAAGGTTATGTACGAAAAAAGGAAAAAAGTGTTATTTGTTGTTTTAAGTGTTTATTGTGTGTAGGAAGAAATTTTATTATATATAAATAATATTTTAGAGTAAAAACGTTATTATGATATGGTTATTTTATAATTTTACATTGGTTTTATTAGACAACCTTATCAAGAGTTATTCTAAAATATCTCAATGATGATTTAAATTTTTTATGGACCTGATACAATAAAAACTATGAACATATTAGTGCAAGCCTTCAATCATATTATAGAGTTTCACTTTGGTACTTTAGATCTGTAGACATTAATCATCTTGTATATATGACCTTAATTATCAAAAGATAAAAATAGACATAAAAAGTGTCCTACATCACAACTTATATCAAAAGGGAGTAGATTATGGTGGAATCATAGTCCCACACACTATTCCTTCTAACCAAGTACCACCTATAATATCCAAGGCAACTATTGATAGACCATTCACTTTATCAATTAGTTCTCTTTAGATATATGTAGTGAAGTCTCACTACAGTGGGCAAATCTTCCTCCTAGAAGCAATTTTGACTAAAGCACCTACTTGAAGCTAAGATGAAGGGGCCCAACACCCCTACTACTTATGATGCAATTGAATCTAGAATACCATCCAAGATGTGACCAAGGAGGATCCACCGCCATCGACTAACCCTATACCTAAAGCTTCCTTCCCCATGAACCTCATCCCAACCATCTAACTAAAATCGAGCAATAAATCAATAGCCTTTTTAGTGGTGGCTAAGGAATGTCCTAATAACACTTAGAACCCCCAAGACATTCTAGTGATGGCTAAAGAAAAACAAATTTTGTTAGGGGCTTGCCTTGATTGAAGCTCATGTCCTTTTCTTGCTTTTAATGAGAAAATCCTTGGAGACTAGTCCCTTCCCTTAGCCAAGAAGGCACCTTAGTCCTAGGTATCATTCAAAATTGATACCGTTAGTGAATCCTAAGGACTAAGGCCCTATAATTGGTTAAAGGGGAGAAGTACTGCAGGATACCAAGTGAAGAGGTGACAAGAAAATCCTTTCTTCTTTTTAAGGAAGGACTTGATACTCGAAGATCAGGGAAGAACATAGTAGTCTAAAAGGATTCCAACTCCAATGTACCCCATTTCTCCTCTAGTATACTAACCCTACTATGATATCCCCACTGCACATGGTGGAAGAGGAGCCCTCAAAAGTATAGCAACTCAAAATATGGCAGTTGTTATCCCCATATGATGCATTGAAGGAAATATTCACCAAGTAAAACTACCAAGAGCATGGTTGAACTAGGATTCGAACACCAAAACCTTGGACTAACCTACAATTATTGAACATGAGAGAAGGGATGATTATCTAATTTTGATCTGAATATTCCATAATCAGATATGGTTCCCCAGACAATAGCTAGAATATTAGAGTGACAATAGTAAGGACAACCCAAGGGGTAATACATGTTTCATACATTAATAATGAATGATCACAAGGATATAATCATGGATATTTTTTACAGATATCTTGAACATCTAGATCATTAATTGTTGATGTCAACTAGCCCAGGAAAAATGTTGAATTTAAATTTTGAAGTCCTACATGTATTTTGGAGGGAATTCTTTCCCACTTATAAATATCTCTTCTTCTCATTGTAAATCATTAAAAGCCATTCATCCTTCTAAGGGATACTTTCCTTAATTTTCCTTCATGTCCTAGCCTAGTTCAAGCCTTGCATGGCCTATCATGTATTTTTTGAATCTCTTACCTTTGCATGTATGTAACTCAAATTTTATGTTAATAAAAATCTGACTCTTTACTTATTTATGTCTTGGTTCTAGTGTGGGTGTTATATTTTACTGCATGTTCTCAAAAGGATCATATGTCCCCCATGCACTGTTATTCATTATGCATGTGTTCATTCAAACCTATCAGAGCATTGGGGGTCTTATTCTTTTTCTTTGGCACATCGCTACCCCTTAGGCTAGGCTAGATAGTTTTATGTTTCCCACAATTTTCTTTTTTTCCTTTACTTGCATGTATTTTACCACTTTTTACAATTTTCTTTATGTTCAATTTTCCCTTTTTCTCCTTTTGAGGTATCTTAGGCTAGGAGTATAGTAGCATAGTGAGAGAAAAAAAGAGGACCAAATAAGATACCCAAAAGCAAGGAATTGACCTTGGATAAAAAACCTTGAAGGTCATTTGGTGGGATCTATATCCCACGCTCTCCTACACTTCCCACGATTGGCACCCCTACATGAGTTGTATGGCACTAGATACACCCACTCATTTGAGGTGGTGATAGATGCCAAGGCCACAACCATGAGGGGTTGCAACACTTAGGGAGTGTAAGGGGGTCACTCTTGCCCCCCAATAGTTTAGACTGGTACACTGGGTGGGACAAATTTTTTAGAACATTTATCCCTTGATCCAAAATTTAGGTCATGATTTTGATGAAGGCCACAACCATCAACTTTTTGAATCACTCTATAGATTTACATAATGACTTCATTAATAAAGAAGAACCTAGAAGGAGAAAATCCATCAACCCCAAATAAGGTTACAATGGAAATGTCCATCTGGATAACACTTTCACCCACTTGGTGACTCCATTGGAAATAGAAATGACCTGAAGGGGTTTCCAAAAGGAATGCAAATCCAATGCCCTAACAAGAGCTTTGGACCCTATCAAACCAACTAGAATGAAGGAATCAGAGCAAAGGTATGACTAGAAATATTCTAACATGGAAGAATTAGAGCCCCTTAGTTGCCCTAGTTTCCCTTCATTTTTGGGATCTAATTCTTGAAGAGGATCTAGATTATTTACCTAAGTTCATTAAATAAAAAACATTCATTGTGTTGAAGCACTTACAACACATCGATACAAACTTCAATGTGCATAATGTCACAACATAGAATATGGTCCTTAGACTACTAGTGATATCTTTGAAATGGAAAGCTTACAGGTGGTATATCTCCCTATCTACATAGTCAATAAGGGATTGGGATTAGTTGGCCATCCAGTTGATGGATAATTTTAAAGAGGAAGGACCCTTGCTACTGGATTACTTGATCAACATTAGGTAAAAATTTGGTAAGATAATAGAGGACTTCAATGCTTGGTTTCATAAAATCTAACAAAGAATCCTAGGCAATATCAAACCTTCCCCAAGTATGGAAATCACAACATATCTCAAACATCTAAATATAGATATTATCATAATGATAAAAGCCCAAGGGTATTCTAACACTATTGCCTATCATATTACCCTTAAAGTAGAATATCTTATTTTGGTAGGTAGATTTCCTTCAAGACTCCTAAAAGTCCTTTTTCCTTGAATTCTAACCTAGCTCCCTTCTCCTTTGTATCCAAATATAAATTTCCCCTACCCCCTATCAATCAAATTTCCCCCAAGGATGACCCTATGGTGCATAGTTATTGCATTTTAGAGAAATTACCAAAGCAAATGCAACTATGTTCCCTACAAGGAACTCAAACTAGGCTTGACAAAGGCCTCTAGGGAAGAAAAACCACTAATGAAGCAAAGGCATAAAATCCTATGGAAGAATCAAAAGGGTAATTTTTGGCACTATCAAATGACACTAATGATAATATTTGAACCTCCCTAGGTTCCCTAGGCCTCAACTAGAATATATGGAGGGAATAAATCGATGGCTAGAGAAAAGGAATATAGAGTAACCTACACAAGCAAAGATGGATCCACCCCACTTGATCTTGATGTATAGAGGAAATATGATCTAGAGGCACCAAATAGGTATAATTTATACCTTTTCCTTGCCTAAAGTGATAGCCCAAGTATCAAATATAGCCTATTATTTGACTAAATGGGGATAAACTAGATAGGCAAAAGGCTTATCCTGGTGATTTATCTCCTGGTATAGATCCACTATGTCTTCCTCCAAGAACCTCACAAGACACCAATAGGAGACCAAAGAGCTAGACAAGATCTGTAATATCTATAGACTAGAGGAAAAGTGAGGTCCTCCCCTCAAAAATCAACCAATGGTAGAGATAAAAAATGGTACACCCTCAAAATTTTGGTGGAAGAAGAAAAGAGGACTCTACTTCAATAGAGAAGGGACATAGCCCTTAAAATGAAGTGAGGCATTACAAATGTCTGGGATCCCTATCCTATGAAATTTTTTATCAAAATTGCATAGAATAAGTGTCATACACTAAGGAAAATGTACCAACCTCTACAAGTTTTTGTACAAAAAAAAAATTAAAATTTTACTATCTTTTTATAGAACTAACAAGCAGATGTAGGACACAAGTGGATTCAAATGAACAATAGGGGAATCAAAGTCACATAAATTCTAAGAATAATGTAGTTGGAATGAAGGCATATTTAATAGACCCTCAAGATTTGTAAGACCCTTTTTATTCAGTTGAAGGATGACTGCCATACTGGAGAAAAATAAAGCTTGAAAGATGATGGCATCCCCAAATACTAGGCATGAGGGAACAATTCTTCATGTGACCATATGGCATCAAATGATCAAAAAAATGTAGGTGATCCTTAGGAGTCATCCAAGCAACATGGCCTATAAAGCAAGGTACACATCATTTTGACCTCCATAGAATCTTGAGATAAGTGACCTCCAATGTCTTCCTCTTCAAATACATGTTATTGTTGCAGAAACCTTAGAATTTACCTAGAATAGACTTCATGCCTAATGAATAAGGCATCCTCCTCTAGGTCCCTTAAATTTTTCTAGTAGCAATTCCTCGGTGAGTTGCCATAAATATAGTGAAGTCTCACTACAATGGATAAATCTTAATATTTGAGGTAATTTTGACTAAAACACCTACATAAAGTTGAGATGAAGGGGCCTAATGTCCCTACTACTTACAATGCAACCAAATACAAAAGACCATCCAAGATGTGGCCAAGGACGATCCACTATCATCGACTAACCCTACGTCTAAATCTCTCTTTCCCATAAACCTTAACCCAACCACTGTATTGGAATCAAGCAATAACTCAATAGCCTTTCTAATGGTAGCTAATGCAGGTCTTGATAATACTTAGAACCCCTAATCCATTATGGTGATGGCTAAAGAGGAATCACTTTTTTTAGGGGCTTGCCTCAACCAAAATTCATGGTATTTTCTTATCTTTAGTGAGCAAAGTCCCAAAGATCGGTCCCTCCCCTTAGTCAATAAGGCACCTTAGTCCCAAGTATCATTCCAAATTGATATCACTAGTGAATCCTAAGGACTAAGGCCCTCTCATTGGTTAAAGGGAAGGAGTACCCAAGGAGATCAAGTGAAGATATGGCAAAGAAATACTTCCTCATTTTTAAGGGAGGAATTGATACTTGAAGATCAATAAAGAATAGAGTAGACTGGAAGGATTCCAACTGTAACATTCTTACTTTCCCTTTAGGTACATGGTGGAAGAGGATTTCTTAGAAGCAGAGCAACTTAGAAGATGGTAATTGTTATCCCCATAGGATGCATTGAAGGACATCCTCACCAAGGAAAAATTACAATAGCATGGATGAACTAGGATTCAAACATCAAAACCCTAGATCAACTTGTAATGACCAAACACAAAGGAAAGGATGATTACATAGTTTTGGTCCTAACACTCCAAAACTAGACATAGTTTCCTAGGCAATAACCAAAACATTAAGTGATGATAGGAAATACAGCCCAAGGGGCAACACATGCTTGAAACATTAATAATAGATGATCACACGGACCTAACCTTGGATATTTGTTATAGACCTCCCAAACCTCCAAATTATTAATTATTGATATTGACTAGCTAGAGAAAAAAATTTAAATTCAAATTTTGAAGTCTTGCATGTATTTCAAAGGGAATTATTTTCCACTTCTTATATATATATCTTCTTTGCATTGTAAATCATCAAAATCCTCCCATACTCTTAAGTTTTGCTTTCCTTCATTATCATGTATGTCTCTTCTTGGTTTGAGCCTTGTGTGGCATGTTGAGTAGTTTTTGAACCTCTTCCCTTTGCATGCATGTAACTTAGAGTTTGCATTAATAAGAAGTTGTATCTCTTTACTTATTTATGTCTTGGTTCTAGCATGGGTGTTCTATATTTATTGCATGTTCTCTAAAGGGTCTTGTATTCTTTGTTCACTATCGATCATTGTGCATGTGTTCATTCAAATCTGCTAGGGCATTGGGGATCTTATTATTTTTCTTTAGTGCATCACCACCCCTTAGGCTAGGCTAGATAGTTTTATGTTTCCTAAAATTTCCTTGCTTTATTTTACTTTATTGAATTTTATCACTTTTCACAATTTTCTTTATATGTTCCCTTTCCTATTTTCCCTCTTTGAGGTATCCTAGGCTAGGAGTAGAGTAGCATAGCAATAGTAGAACGATGAGTGCCAAATAAAAGACCCATAAGCAAGGAACCAATATTAGGTAAAAAATCCTAAAGGTCATCTGGTGGAATACTTATCTCATGCTCTCATGGGCTTCCTAGGAATGGA
The DNA here is from genome assembly GCA_028583015.1 of Wollemia nobilis. Classification (NCBI taxonomy): domain Eukaryota; kingdom Viridiplantae; phylum Streptophyta; class Pinopsida; order Araucariales; family Araucariaceae; genus Wollemia; species Wollemia nobilis. The sequence continues at coordinate 1,069,918 of JAQPPZ010002816.1, forward strand.
ACCCTCGCTTGAGACGTAGGAAACTGGATGCACCTGCTCGATCAAGGTAGTGATAGACATCAAGGCCACAATCGTAGGGGGTTGCAGAACCTAAGGAGTGCAAGGGGATAACTCTTGGACCCCCAACAATATGTTTATAGGATATCTCTACAAATTATGCTTCTAGCAATTTCACCTTCTCATAATAAGGCCTAAGTATCAAAATTTGCATCTCCATTAATATTGAAGCCCAATCCACCACCAATTTCAAGTCATAAAAAACTTGGAGTTTTGTTATTCCCTACTTCATTATCATTCTTATTAAAAATATCAATCCTTCCACTCTACCACATTATTGGTACCTTCACTAAGACAAGCTTTGAAAGTGAATTATTTATTTCCATCCTGATATAACACTCATCTTTCCCCACATCTACCTAGACTATCTTGACAAGATTCATAAAAAAAATCCTAATACTTTCATAATATATATTGTTAAACTACAAACCTAACTTATAGCCTACCTTACAACCTTTAATATTAATGATTGTTTTATGCCATTATAATTATATATTTGATTTGATCGTGAACTTGTATAGGTGGAATTTTCTTGCTCTCAAAGAACATATAATTTCTTACCAACCATACACCCCATGCCAATATTAATGGAATGCACCTATATTATTTTAAGTATTTGTATTTGAATAATTATTGAATATTCTCCAATAGATTCCTTGGTATCCACTATCCCTTCCCCTTAGTCATGGGTAGAATAGACCTCCACACTTCTCTTGAACTAGTAGGTGATCCATTGTTTCTTCTTCTCTTTTGCACATGCTATATTGACTTAGACCCTATCAAGACCTCTTATGTAGAACATCCCGTGTCAATTCGTTATTATTTAATACTAACCAAGAAACATTTCTAATTTTCAAGGGTGCTTTCACCTTCCAAATATTGCTTCACCACCAAAGCACATCCTCATTATTATCTTTAAACATTACCTTGTATCTTTTCTTAGCTATAAAATATCTGCTAGTTGGGTTATTTGACCATACTTAAGAGTCTTCTTCTTGTCTTAGTCTTATAAAGCTCTTGTCAAACCCCTTATATAATTTCTCCATTACTTAGCTTCATTTCCTTCCAAAAGCAATTATTCTCCTAAAAGCCATCCTTGATTCCACAAACTGGTTTTGTATACAAAGGTTACATCTACTAATACCCTGAGCCCTTGTCTATTTATATGTTCTATTAAATTTTGAGGCAATTGGTAATCTCCTCCACTCTCAATCCATGTGTATTTTCGTAGTCTTTCTTCCCATTTCCTATTCTCCAAACCAATATATTGCCCTAATGGAAAATCTTTCACTAATTCTTGATAGGAAGTCTAATCCACTCTTCAAAGGAAATGAAACCCAAATATTTCTCCTTGATAACCTTATGCCATAATCCTTTACTAATTATCAATCTCAAAAGACTCTTGGTAGCTAGTGCTTTCCCAAAGTTATGTTTATTCTTAATTACACATACTCTTGTTGATTTAGGTTTGACAATCTTATTTTATACAACCAAAGACATCACATCTTTTTCTCTTCTTCCTATCCAAAGGAAATGGGAGTATTTCTTTATTATTTTTTCCACTATTTTAACAGGATTATAAACCATGGAGTGTGAATATACTAGAATGGCCTCCAAAAATGATTTTACCAGTGTTGACCTCCTAATGATAACCATATATTGCACTATGAGATTACCCTTTTTTCCATTATATTGTATAACCAAATCCAGTCCTGGTATCCATAATCATTTACCTCTAGCCTAAACCCCAAATACTTTAGCCTTTTTCTAAACTCAATTAGATTAGAGCCAAAATATTTATCACTGGTTCTTCTTGTCCTAGTTGTAGTCTATTAAGAGTTATAACAATATTCTAGAGGTTTATTTCCAGACCTTTAGCAACACAATATATGTTTCAAATAAAATTTAAAAAAATGGATATGACGTTTTCAAATTTTTTGTATTTGAAAAAAATGTCAATTATATAAATGTTCATAAGTTTCTAGTTAAATATAACATATAATTGTCTAGAATATAATAATATGGTAAAACTTGTTGTATATAACAAAGAATATTTTTTTTTCATTTGTTTAGATTAACTTTTTAGCATTGAATGTTGTTATAGTAGAAGTCTTCCTTTTAGTGATCTCAAAATAATGTTGTGTGTGTCTATATATAGATATAGATTAGATATAGATAAAGTAACAAATCAAACTTAAAATATTTACAATAATAGATAGATAGATGTTTTTATTTTTTACTTTATTTAAATTGTATATTTTTTACTCATCAGTTATGTTTGAGTATGTTTGTCTATCTTTTTCATTTTTTATTATGTAGGTAAATGAGAATATATTTCCTTTTAAGAAGTTATAATTTTGTAGGGTCTAATAATATTATTAGTGTAGGCAGGATGTCCTAGTTGAAGGTTGATAGCAATATGTATAGATACACAAATACAAGGATACTTAAAATATGGGTACAAAATACTTGATGAGAACTAGTAAAGCTATGGTATATGAATGTGAGTACTGTAAAGGTATGTTGGGTGCAAGGTTATAAGGATGTACAAGTATGTAATATGAAAAGGGTGCATGGTATGGGAAGCATACGATTAATATAAAAAACATCTATAGAGATATTTTCAAATGCACTTAATGCATCATTTGCTACATCATTATAGTGTGGTATGTGCACCTACACACCAAATTCAAGTGTGCATGTTTGGTCAAGACCAAAATGATCTATACAAATACCAACATATATCGATGTTATTTTCTAATAATAGAGTTTTAATATATTGATATTATGTAAATCCAAGGCTCCTAAATAACACCAAAGATAATTCTTACACAAATATAAGCACACCCATGATAATATAAATATGGTATTTTCCAATGTTTCCTTAGCCATGGGATGGCATTGTCAAACTTGGAACATTACCCCAGAGGTGATGATGAAAACATCTATATCTTTAGCAATAAATTCCTATTAATTGTATGTTTGATACATGAGGTATTACTATATATACCCTATTTTCCTTTTATCTCACTCCAAAAATGTTTGAAGAAGTTATAGCCAATAAAATAAATAGTTTGATGCATCATGGCTTGATTTGGCTACTAGTAATTAGGGTAATGTAAGAAGGGACAATAATTTTTAGCTCTAATGCTAAATAACAATGGAAGACACATTGATATAGTTTATATAGAAATATAAATGGGGTTGAGGATAATAAGAAATATTTAGCCCCCAAAAGGAAGTAACCTCTAAGAAAGAATGCTAGGTCATTTGAAAGAGCTAACAAATGCTTCCTCACTAAGGAAACCCCTATAATACCATTAAGAAAAATGACTTGAGTAGTGATTGTAGCCTATTTATAAGATGAAGAACCTCTGACTATAGGATAAGACTAGCCTATCATGGAGGAAATTATTTCAAAGCAAGAAAAATATGATTGGCAAGGAGACATTGCCTATTGAAAAAAAAAAGTACAAGGATGTTAAGAAGATGGTAAAGGATAAAAAATTAAGGATTAAGTTTTTCAAATATATAGTCATAGAATCAAATAGTAATATGGTATGTAAGTAGGGAAATTGAATTTATTAGCATAGGAAACTTAGGAGATGTTAGCTAGAGAAGTTTAGGGAACAACAAAGCACTCTAGCAAAATATCACAAGGGGAGAGGAAAATAGATACTTAAAGAAACCTTTATGGTAGACCTAGAGTTAGATAAGGATAAAGAACCTCTCAAATATAAAATTGGCTAAGTACCCAAGGTTGTTCTAGAAGGTGCCCACTTAGAACCACTTCAACACCTAGAGTCACCAAAATAGGATGAATTCTAGTAAACAAGTCTAGTACAACATTAGGTGATAAATGAGGATGTAGAACTATAAGATTCAAGATTTGTGGAAGAGATAATAATGGAAGAGTTTGGCCTAGGAACCATCCAATAACAACACTTTCTTCAAAATCTATATTAAATACCTTAATAAAGATATTCTTTCTTCTGATATGGAAAGCAAAGCATAATAAGGTCAAGTAATAGGTAGATAGGTTTTATGAATTGCAGGAGGATCTTGCCAACATAAATATTGAGCTAGAGACTATAATTGACATAACATAGAAACTAGTAAATATGTCCTTCACTTACATGGCTTCTTTAAGGGTATATTCCCTATATTTTATGGAACAATGGATCTTGTATAAGTTATTTTGGTTTTACTTTATGGAACCTATTGATATGAATCAACCCATATCCTTCTATAAGGAATTTTATGACAAACCTACTAATATTTAGAATTTACTTTATGATTTTTATGTTCATTATTTTTGCATTTATTATCATTCATAGTTGGAGCCTTAGCCTTTTATAGGAGATGTTCAACTTAGATCATTTTATTCATTTATGTAGAATAAGGAAAATAGGGATAATAAATTAGGGATCCATTATGAGGAATACATAAATACAAGCATAATTATCCAAGGGTCCCCTAAAAAGTACATCTAGTAATTAAATATCATGATTTTTTAACATATTCCTAGATTTAAGGTATATGAGAATGGATGGAGGTTTACCAGTTAGATACTATCATGACATTCAAAAACTTATGTTCTTAGCTTACAAGATCTAATTATAGGGTATATAAAAAATGATGGAGAATGATTGTTAATGAGCTCAAGATATGAGAATATTACTCTTACCAAATATTAGTCTAGCTCTAAAGATAACTAAGTACTACCTTGAATTAGCAAAGTAGACTTTAGTTTCTTAGATTGGGTTGCATCTTGATTATCCCATATTTTGGTGGTCCCCTCATAAATCAAACTAAAGTACGATGAAAGATGTTATTTATATGGATAATCTAGCAAGGAACATAGGTTATTACAATGAGAATGAAACTCATCCACTAATTCCTATGACTTTAGTGAAAAATGTGAATAGGAAACCTAGGTTCCATGAGGATATGCAACATCTTCAGTTAGAGGAAATGATGGTCCCTATTTTGGCCCCTTTTTAAATATTTCTAGATGCTAACTATGAACTATTTTCATGGTGTATGTGTTACAATATTTAATGCAATAACTATTTATGATGTTTTTATGCCTCAACCTAGTTATTATTTTAAAATTTTGATACATGTAGATAAAATATTCATACAATTTGCATGTTATTTGATGAACCATGTTGATTTTATTTATATATCATATTTACTCTATTACTATAGTAGGGTAAGCTAGAGCAGCAATAACAAGTTTCACTATAACAACAATAATAGTTTTCAGTATCGCAATAGTAACAAGGATAATTTTAGTAATAGTGGTGACTCTAACAATAACAACTACAATAAGCTATAACATACATTTGTGCTATAACCAATAGCAAATAACTTAGTTGTAGTGATTTTATGGTACACATGATAAGTGGAGCAATGTCTCTATAAGTAAAAAGCACTCATGCTATAATAATAGAGCTACTAAAGTAACAATCTACTGATAGTAGCTACTATCACTTCATGTGACACCTCTTGTATCCAAAAGTGCCAAGGAATAATGACACCATATATTTTATTGCATACATGGCAATTAAATGGACTAGGATTTTTCCCAATAGTCAAACATGTTAATGGGATGTTCCTTGTTTAACACATATCCTAGATTTCTAGGAGTTGATCAAAACCAACCCATATGATGGAAATAACAACCATCAACTGGCAAATGACTTTTCATTTTTCTAATCTAAAACAATATGGCATTGTTGACTATACAAATATTTAATTTTTTAAATTCATCATGCCACTAGACATCCATGGTGGTTAGATGGAGCAAAAACATGCACTAATATCAAATTTAGGAAAAATTGTCCTTATTCTCTAAAACAACCATTTTTTCCCTTTTGTAATTATTACGATTATAGGATTTAGTTAGGATGATACAAGATCTGATGGATTTAATTGTTGGATCTAAATTAGACATAAAAGATATATTATGTACCCAACTCAATCCTATAACTTTTAGTAAAGAAATTTTATTAGGCATAGCAATATTGTTAGTATCTAGTAAAATACTAAGTTTCATGTAGCACTTTTATTTATTATAACATCAATTATACCTACAATTTGAGTTTTCATTCATAAATAAGTTTAGTGGGATCAAACTTGGCTAATGTCAAGGTTATTAAGAACTATTATTAATGGCATGCCAATATCATTGATTTCTTCTATATAGGTTAATATTTTATAAATAATAAATTTTATCTTTGCTCTATTCTGAAGAGTTAGAAAATAGGAATGCTTATTCTTTGTAACAATTATTTTTTGAATGGGTTATATAGGATTGAAATGGACCCCACCTATATTACATCATGACCACATATTGGTATATCAATAGCTTGGTAATTATACATGTATAACTTGGCAAGGTTTAAACTTAGGTTTCCTTGAAAGTTGAGGAATAGAACTAATTGATCTAATTATGTTTGACTCTTTGTAGTATTTTTTGAGTCAAATGGTGTGTTACATTTAATTCTAACACATAGCTTTGAAGAAATTTGAAATCATGACTTGATCAAAACCGGTCTACCACAAGATAGTGGATGAGGTTATGATAAAAAATCCTAGTGTGTTGTCTCTATTAAGAGTTTTGACTACTCCATACAATACATAACTATAGGGGTGATACTAGGCTAGGAATTTATATTCGTGTGTACATAAATAAAATTGCAAGAATCATTTCTAACAATAAGGTCATCTACTCTTGTCCCTGGTGATTTCATACATAGAGTAAGCTCTTAAATTAATTGAATACTTTTATAGGTATGACTCTATAGAATATATGTTCTTTGGTCCTATCATAGCAAACTATTACATATATTGTGTAGGCACCTTAAAATACTAGGACATTATATTTGATAATCATATAAATACTCCATCACAATCCCCCAGTCTCCTATAGATGGTCATGTTATTGTGGGATGAAGCAAGGTTTTTTGGATCATGTATGTACATGTTTGTACAAAAGATGAAATATCTAAGGGCTAAATGAATATTTAGAATACCAATTATTTTGATAACATATGTAAAAGAAAGGAATTAAATTTAAGATAGAAATATATATACAAGAGATAATAGAAATCAATGAAATACAATATGATACTTATATGCAAGGAAACTAATTACTTTCTAATTATCATAATGTATTTAAAAAAGGAATAATCATATTGGTACTAAAAAATTAAGAAGATATGGATTAAGGAAGGGGACACTCGATCCCATTTTTTTCATGTTATAGCTAAAAACCATTTGTCTTTTAGTCAAATAAAAATATTTTAGTTTCAAACGGAAGAAGTATCAAGGAAGAAAATATTAGGAAGTAATTAATTATTTGAAAGATATTATATCAAATTTTGGATAAGGTAAAGAGGCTTAGTAATATTTTGTATAGCATTCCATCAATTATCACACAAGGATAAAATAAAATTTTGAATAGGAATATTTCTATGAAGAAGTTAAAGGAGGCAATTTTATCATTCCATATGTATAAGGCACTTGGATCCAAAGGATTTTCTATAATTTTATTTCAAAAAAATTATGTTTTATTGAAGAATAATTTAATGACTAATGTTAAAGAGTCTAGAAAAAATAAGGCTATATAAATAAGATCAATACCATATTTATTGCAATGGTTCTCAAACAAGCTGAGAAAAAAGTATTTCAATAATTCTTGTTCAATAAGACTTTGTGATATGATCTACAAGATAATTTTAAAAAGTATGGAAAAGAGATTGAAATTTTATTTAGAATTTGTTATCTTAGCTTAATCATGTGATTTTTTTTTAGGTAAACAAATTCTTGATGGAACAATAATTGCATAAAAGGCCACACATTCTCTTTAGTCCATGAAAAAACAAAGCATTATTGTAAATTTATATATGAACAAAGTATATGATAGGGTTTGCTATATTTTTCTTCATTTTTTTATTAGGTAAAAGAAGGGGTTTTGAATGGGTTCCTGAACCTTTTACAGAAGAAGACAAAGAACCTAAGAGAGCACTAACTAGAAACTAACTAAAACTATTACCACCAACGAGATATAAAAACATCAGGAAGACAAACCAATGAACACAAAAAAAGGAAAAAATAAAAAGAGTATACCAAGAAGATTGAGAGAACCAAGATAACCCTTCAATCCTCCATTACATCATCCAAAACAAGATCCTTGCCCAACTCAGATTTCTTCTAATCCCACTAAATCCATTCTATTAACATGTCAATGTCATTGGCAAAGGAAATGGCTACTTGTAGGGTGCTTCTCAAAGACCTCAGTATGTCCCTCATAAAACCCTTGGAAGACATGGGAGTCCTACAACTAGGTAAAAATTTTCAAATTGCCTGCATATGCCACCTTGGGCATCTTGTCTTTCTTTTTAATGAGTGGGGAGGAGTCCTAGAGTCCTAAGAATGTAGGATATAGAGGGTGGCCTTCTCATTATTTTTTACCTTGGCTCTCATATGCTTAGAGCATCTATTCCTATATTCACTACTTATGGATCCTCTCAGAGGATCAGCTACAATGCCTTTATCCTTCTTTAGCACCAAAACCTTGACCCTAAGGGTGGCTTTAGAATCATAAGGAGCATGGTCAAACTTGAATGATGGAGTATTATAAAAATAATTCTTAGATATTGAAGGGAAAACATCAAAATTTAGGTCTTATACCAAAGCATTGGCTAAAACCTTGTTAAAGTCCTCCACTCTGCCTCCTCTTTTGACCACAAAGTTGAAAATATTCTTTATGAGACCTTGGTGAAATAGGTCTGTAGAGTTACCTTTCTTAGTGTGGATAATAGTTTTATCTAAATATTTGAAAAAAAAGGTAGGTATATTCGATATTTTCCTACAACGAAGCTAATTTAGGAATGCAAAATGGAAACTTCTCATAATTTTAGTGTTACTTTCAAGAGTAAAGTATTCCATTATCACAAGCATAACTCTATCCAAGGGATATTTAAGGGAGGTTCGAAGGATCCCATTCTAGGATTTCTTTATTTCTTCATCATCTCCTAGAAATATCTTCAATTCCTTTGCAAGGGAGTGTTTCTCCCTATTCAGACAATCTCTTGCTAATGAAAGACCGGTGACTTTAGCTAAAAGCAGGATTGAGATTTAGAAATTTAGCCCATTCACTTTGACATTTCCATCCTTCCATGAATATACCACTTAAATATACATGCATTTTTCATGACTGTTAAACCTCTTCAAATAGTTTAGAAGTCCCCTTTATCCATAATTTCATTGGCATCCTTGTCGAGATTGAGAACCATGGGTTCCACCCTAGAAAAATCTCTAGGCATTATGTGTAACTTTACATTATGGAAATTGTTGTAGAGATTTTGGAAGATATAATAGCACTAGAGGCCTCAGATGTAGTTAAATAACAACTCAGTAGACATTAGGATCCTTATCCTAGACGTATTAAATGATAAGGAATGATACATATTCCAAGATCAAACACCTCCTCTATGGTAAATCTATGGCCAAACCAAATTGGATGTAATTTTCATAGATCGGAGCACTCTTCGATAGGACAAGGAAAAGGTTATCTTCAGGAATGAGGAGAGGATAAATTTCCTTCCCATAGTATGATAAACATGTGAGCTAGTCAAAGAGGGTTTGTAAATTAAAGGGTTGACACATGTTTCCAAAGGAAAGAAAACTATGAGTGAGCCCAAAAATTTCCACATAATCTCATGGAAATCATGCCCAACGATTGGGTTTTAGACCATGCCATTCTTATGCTTGAGGGTGGAAAAACTAAAGCTTGGTACATTTTCCAAAATTGAAACTATTGCTTAGGGAGGAGAGTTGAGTGAAGGTGGATATAATTCCACTCCCCGTCGTGTGGCCTAAAAAAGAAGTGAGCAAGAAATGCCAAAATGCAAACTACCACAACTCAAGGTGATCTTTAGCCAAGTCATAAGCATCTGGGGGGCATTGAACACTTGGTTTCCATGGGTCTATCTGACTAATGGTTGGCACATTATGGACAAACCAACCGCATGTCAACTAGTCGATGAAAGAGAAGCCACTCCCTAAATGATTTTTAAACTACCACTTCATTACAAAATAACCACTCATTAATTAAGAAAACTGAGGGAAGCATAGTTCCTTTGTGGACCATCAGATTCAGACTTGTTGCCACTTAGGATTCAGGGACTACTTATGGAAAATCTACATATGAAGGTTCAAAAATTTTCCACCAAAATAAAATTTGAATTTGAAAAAGGTTATTTGGCACCAACGGGTTTCTTTTGCTCTACTAGAAAAGAGGTGCTTGAAATAATACAGGAAAACTCCACCATAATAATAGTTATGAAAGAAATACCCCTCATAACAAAGGATTCAAAAGACTAAAAGAACAAGCCCAGATCATTATGATGCCTAAGAAATACCTTGATGGAAACCTTCCCTCCAAATTGTAAATCCTTCTTGAAGAAGACTAAGATTGTCCAAGGTATCTTTAGATTTATTTCCTTCTCTATAGATATGTCTAATTTAAAAATATTCCAAGGTTGGATATGTCTCTTGGTTTTCTCTATCATATTTTTTATACTCCAACTGGAGGTTTGAGATCCAAAAATACAATTGATGATGTTTAAATAATCTCCTTCGATGATAATTGTTTATAGTCAAAAGCTTCCAACAAAGTTGTTCCCTAAAATAGAGCTTTGGCTTCTGCAACGTTATTAAGCAATAATGATTTCACCCTTATCATTCTTAAACATACCACCATCCCTAGATTTCCTAGGATTTCCTTTTGATTCTCCATAAAAAATAATTTTCATCCATCTAGGAGGAGGCGGGCTTGATTTTATTTGGGATCTATTGGCCAAGCCAATATGCACCACCTCTCTATTCCTTGTCAGGAGGCCTAACTTCTCCATCACCTTAGCCTCATCATTATGGGCCCTACCATTTTCCAAGAGTAGGCTTGAGATATTTTCCATGATAGCATTAAGAATCCTAGAGCAAACAAAGACAACACATCCTTTAAAATATTTGAAGACCCTATTATTTCTTTCCTTCCAAATCCCCAAAAAATATGAGGAAGGCTAAAGAACTAGAGAACCCAAAGTCTCTAACTAGAAAAGGTAGGGGACCATTGATCACAGACATCAAAAAGGATATTCGGAATAACCCAATACACACCAAGGAAGTTCAAAAAGGAGTATTATAAAATAAATTAATTTTGATCAAGATTATTGTAAATGGATTAGATGTTTATAAAAGCACACCAAAATATTCTCTTTTAATAAATAAATCTCTTGCTGAATACTATGAATAATTCCATGGAATCTACTAGGGTGAACTGTTATCTCCTTATCTCTTTGTTATTTTTTTTGAGGTATTAAAAATATTTTTCTCAAAGGTAAAAATTAAAGGAAAAATAAAGGTATCTAGGTTATAACAAATGGTTCCTTCGATATTTTCTCTTTTTTTTCAAAGAGACATTCAATTTCAAGCCTATAAAAAATTCTTCTAGAAGCATATTGATAGTTTACAAAATAAAAATGTGTAGAGACTACTCTTGTTCTACTAAATGTCTTGTAGTGTTACAAAAAGTAGGGTTGTTAAATAGTGTTATAAAATCAAATAACACTATGGTTATGGAACTATCTCCATCCATTTTGAAAAAAATATCTAAAATAGAATTATGCTATTGAATAAAATATCTTAGCCTAAGGGAATCCTAAGAAATCTTTCTAAAAGTAGGATCCCTTAGGCCAACTTAGCAGTCTTCTATAATTCTTCCTATGGTATAAAATATGAACAACCAAAAATTTTTACATAGTGTCAACAAAATATGAATGATGAACATGTAGTGTCCTCCAATTGACCAAGATTCCATTAGTCACTCAACAACACATTCATATCAAAATGTAGAAAAGGAATCAAATAGAGTTGCTATGATTTTACCCACTAGAAACTTGGTTTTTCAAAAAACTATTATCCAAGGTTACAGAAGTATTGGAGATGGGGGGATGGGTTTCGGGGACGGCAAGGAATGACAAGCCAATTTTAGGAAATGGATGGGGGATGACTAGGGGGTACAAGTATAATAGTATCTAATGGGTTGCCTTTATCATATTTATATTAATTTATAAAACAAAATACTAAATACTAATAGTTTAAAATAAAAATATTTAGAAGCCATTAGAATAAATTACAACAAAAATACTAATAGTCTCATTATGCAGGAAATTTTTTAGGCTATCAGTATCTGTATCTAATGAGATACCATCATTATTTGAGTGAAGAACATCCAATGAAACTCCAACCAACCCCTCCTAATCCTCATCCTTATTAATATATCTCACATCCTCTAGATCACCATCCCATCATGTAGCTAGATATTGCCTATACTCTGGCTTAACTCTCTTATGAAGGTGAAGAGATCTATGCACTACAACTAACTTCTCCACTCTATGAGAGGTAAGTATGTTCCTTCTCATACTATGGATATAGTTGTATTTGGACCAATTCCTCTCAATAACGGAGGAACTAGCAACCAAGGAAAGAATCTCAATTGTAAAATGTTGTAAGTTAGATGTATCATCCCCATATGACTGCCACCATCCAATACGATATAATTGGCCAATGGTAGACCTATCCTCTCTACACTCTAGTTGGTTGAAGCATGGATCCCTAAGATTCACAAATTTAAGCCACTCATCTCTAGGTTTTGAGCTTTCATCCCTAATATACATATTTTTAAGGGTATTCAAAATTCCATGTCTCGTCTTTGAATCATGATAGGGAGGCACTCTCCTAGGCATAGGCTCATACCACTTTGGGTTTACTGCATATGCTTCCATATGAAGAAGAGTGTTCTCCTATACCACCTCCTCTATATAATAGGTCTAATGTGGGTTTCATATAATAATAATATTGGATCTCTAGCACAAATGATTATTTTCATCTCCCTTAGCATGCTATCAAAATTTGCATAGATCTCTCCTAGATTAGGAGCATTTGTCTCAACATATCTGATGATTACAATAATTGGGGCAATGAAAGACACAATGTACCAACAAGAAATTAAAAAAAATGAGTTAAAAACTTATACTATATGAACAATCCAATTTGAAACTATAAAAGTAAAACTAAAACAATTATGAGATAAAAATGAAAAACATAAAATCATAAATCATAAAAAAAACATGAACCAAAGCTTAACTTCAACATTTCTTACCTATCTTGAGTCCACAAAATCTCATCAAATAATTTATCTCTAATTTTCTTTCCCTCGTCTGTCTTTAATTCCAACCACCTCTTCCACTTCATGTATATTGCCATGGATTGTAAAGCATCTTACACCTTGATCATCCTCTCCAATAAAATGAAGTAGGTGGTGTATCTAGTATCTCCTGGTTTTATGAACTCCTTTAAGAAGGACCAAAATAAGGATAAGGAAGTGTGATGGTTGCAAATAAACATTTGCAAGTCTCTAGCTTTTGCAACCATAGCCCTCACCCAATCTATCCTACCAATGTCCTTAAATGGATTATTCAATGCATAAACACAACACAGGGTCAAAAAAATATGTCTATATGAGTGCTCTATCATTTAACCCACACACTCGCAAATAGGTGCTACATCTATAATTACTTGTAGTGTACATCAAAAATATTTAGAATAATTTACACAACAAAATTAGTCTCATTTACACAATCATATAGAATTTCATAAAAAAATAGAAATTGATTACTTGTACAATATTGGAGGGTCCAACCTCCTCAATAGCCTCCTTCAACATAAAGTACTGGTACTCAACATCCTTTATTTTTCCCATGCAATCAATGGCTCAAAGAAAATAGGGACCTTTTGAACATGTGACAATAATATTGATGAGTGGATGCTAACAAATGTTATTCCACCTATCCATGATGATAGAATATCCACTTATCAACCATGTGTCCTTCATCTGCTCCATAACCAAACTGCATCTGGAATATTATTTTTCCCAGAGAGGTACAAATATTACGCTCTCCAAGCACTACATATGAAGGCCCTACCTTAGCCACTTTTTTTAATGCTTTCTTGAAATAGGGGGAATGTGCAATATGGAAAGAAATTACATGTGCAAAAAATAATTGTGCTATAGCATCATTTTCTTCCCATTTTGTTTTCATGTTAAGCATGTCATTTATAGTTCCTTTTTTCCTTGAGGGTAGTGGTGGCATACTAGATATTTAGGTTTATTGTAATTGTCTTGAGGAGGCTCTAGGGTCACTTCTAGATGTTTGGTCAGGTTTAGGGAAAGGTATGCCTAAACCTCTAAGTTTGGCCTCTTGCACAAGCTTATTGGCTTCAACCACTTGTTGTCGACTCATTTTTTGCAAGCCCTAACCCTTGTTCCAGCATTATCAATAAGATGATATTCAATCCCAGTATAGCTACCCTTAAACTTAGTTTGATAAAAATTGCACAACCATGTTTTTGAGCCACCATAAATTGTTTTCCCATTGTCACGATTGGTTACAAATTGAAAAAGAGGTTTTTTAAGATTAAATGGACCCTTGGCATATTTTTTTAACATTGATGATGGACAATTAAAAATAGAAATAGTGTTGTCCTCTTTGGAAGTTTGAGAAGGTTGGATATTAGAGGAAGAATCCTTAACAATATTTTGATTTTCCCCCTCCATTTGAATGTCACATGGATTTGATTCATATCCTTCATTGTCTCTCATGTTGAAACTTGAAATAAAAATATGAAACCAAACTTGGATGAGGTAATGAAAAATAGGAAAACAAACTTGGATCTTGATTTGCTCCTCATTTCTCTTGTTGATCTCTATTTTGTGACTTCTTTTCTCCTCCTTGTTGCTCTCATATTGTTTCTTAACTATAGTATTTTTCTTTTATTGCCCTTTTGTTTTTCTCTTCGTTTGCTACTACTCTCTTGATATTATCTTCAATGGTGTTCTCTTCATTGTTGTGTTTTTCTTTTGTTGTTGCTCTCCTGCTATTCTCTTCATTGTTGTTCTCTTCACTTTGGTTGGGAGTGTGTTTTTAACTTTTTTGAATGGGTGTGTTTTTCTTTGGTTATAGTCTACTTATAGACCTTTTTTAGGGTTTGGGGGTGGAGACTTTCATGGGTCCCACCCCCTCATATTTATTTTTTTAAATTAAAAAAAAAAAACTAACCTTTTTTTTATGTTAAGTGATGCCTAGCCATGGGGGATGATTGGGCATATTTAGGGGATATCGAGAGATGCCTAGGCATACTTGGGGAGTTCTTTAGGATTTTTGGGCATCCTCAAGGATGTCCCCTCATAGCATGGGTATCGAGAACAAATCCCTGTTACCTGGTGGTATCTTGAGGATACCTTTCCCATCGTTTCCAAAAGGGAGATAGCAGGGAAATGTCCTCTTTAATGTCCCCCCATTTTTGGGATGACAAGTATGGGGGAAAATGTCCCCCAAGGTGGGGATGTGTCCTTGTGTAACCTTGCTATTATCCAATAATCTCATAAGGGTTTTCATCATTGAAGTTTTTTTTTATCATTTATTCTTTTTTATTTTATCTCTCTTCTTTTTATTTTTTCCTATCTTATTACTTTTTTAAGTATAAATAATCATATCATGTACACAAGTGATTGTACATATATAAAGTTAACAATAAAAAATCTTGTATAAAGATGATAGATCATGCGATTTTGAAGAGATATAGGGAGATATGATAAACAATACATAATAGGCATGTCAAGAAGCAAAGGAAAAAGAATATAAATGACCATTCAATGACACAAACATATGAAATATAAATGGATGTTGCATTGAGGGAGTGGGGAACTACTATAATATGTAATGAATAAATTGGTAAGCATAGCTACAATAATTTTTTTATGGAGTCTAGTGGATAATCTATAATAGCAAATACTACAACAGAAAGTTTAGCATCCTTGTAAGATATTACTAGATGCATTCTCCCTAGCTTTGAAATATAGTAAACAAGTTGCTTCATGGCTGCAACAATGCTATAGAAACCATGAAAACTACATTTAGTGTTATGGGAGTGAATGAGAAAGGTTGCAATGGGGATGTAACAATTTTAAAATGGTCATGACAACCCTCTCTACCTCCTCTTTTGTTTTAAAAGAAGCCTTGCTAGCTTGCTCCTCATGTACTTCTTTTTAAACCTCTTTTTATATCTATGTTATTTCTATAAAATATTAATAAGCTCATTCTATCTATACACATTAATCCTTTCCACACCATTATTAACAAGTAGTCCAAAATCAATTTCAAGTGATATTTGTGAGTTTTCTATGAGATGGTACGACTGAGTTGAGCAATGTAGAGATAGTACATGGATAAAATAGGGAATGCAAAATAAAAATTAGAGTCATTAAGAATAAATGAATGCAAGTATTGTTATTACATCTAATCTATCTAGAAATCCCTCAATGTAACAAGAATAATTGTTCTATTTGTATTTTTCTTCTAAGGTACATTGTGTAATAATGCATCCAAAGTAACCATGTTTTCTTTAGGTATCCCTTAAATGATATAAAAAAAACATCATTTTAAAGAGTTGGAAAGTTGATTCCATGCCTAAGAAGTTAGACTTGTGAATTTGTTAGTGAGAATAAAATACTTCACTTGTCAACTATAAAAAAACTACCACTTGTTCTATAAATGTTAAGGGTATAAATATTATTAATTAGGTTTTATATTAAAAGTTCCTATGAGCCTTTTCAGACCTTATCCTAAAATTCTTTGGTCTTATCCTCTGATTTTCAGGATTTTTGTAAATCTATATCTATCAAACCTTATCCTACAAGGCTTTGACAATCTTATCTCTCTACTCCTAGTTTAGGTCTTTGATTTTTCCCATCAACCGATTTTGTAATATGTATAAGTATGTGTTTGATTAATGAAATTCTTAGGTAAGCTTTCTATCCAATTTTTTAAATCTTGATCCTCATCAATGGTATTATATCCTGACACTGTGGAATTAGCATTTTGATATTTTTGAAGATCTACTTCGATTATTGAAGTGATAAATTTTGGACAGTCGTCTTCCAATTTTTCTATTTTTCAAGTTTTTTTCCTCCCTATTTGTACACCTTGGATTCTAATGCTTTTATGGATGTCTATTCATTTGTCCTTTCAATTTGTTTATGACATTTGCTCTTTCCTTTATAATGATGTTTTCCATATCATTGTTCATTGTATTCTTTGAAGTAGACATCCTCCTTCATCCTTAGTTTTGATATACTAATGCCACTTGTAAACCTTATATCTCCCTATTATTTAACTTCTAAATTCTAAGTTGAATTTGAGTATATAATCAAATTCTAACTTTCAATTCTTTAGATCTTGTAGTATACCTTGTTTTCCAATAGTCAACTCTCTAGGTAGAATTCCTTTTAACTCCCAAGTATTTTAGTAAAAGATCAAGTTTGATAAGATCTTTTCAATTATTCTACATTTGTAAAATACTTTCCACCTTGCAAGTTTTTTGAATGTGCTATGATCTTAATAGTATACTTATCTTTCTTAGTTTTCCTAGAGTTGAATCTCTTTTATCTCCCTAATTTTCAACTTCTATTCTTCACCTTATTTCTCCCTATTAATTTATAAATATAAAGCTAAAGAGAATTTATGGTGCACCTTCAAGTTTTGATAAGGTTCTTTGTTTTCAATATCTTTAAGTTGGATTACTTATATCTCATAAATTTGAGCAAGAGATAAATTCTAAATACAATTTTCTAGATTTATATAATAAGCTTATTTCAATTTTTAATTCAATAATTTATAAATATTAATAATTTAATTTTGGTGTAGAACTCCTTATATCTCCCTATTTGAAAATTTAGAAACTATGGTTATTTGCAAATTTAACATTTTTCAAAGTCTATGTAGAATTCCTTTTTCCTCCAAATGTTATTTGCAAATAATCCTAGTGCTTGAATAAAGTAAATTCAAATGCTTTTAAATTAACCTTCCTTTCTTCAAAAATGCTTTCAAATCTTTTAATAAAGCACTTAAGGTTGTACTATATCAAAGCAATTCCTTATATCTCCAACTATCTAATTAATATCAAGCATTAAATAATTAATTAGTTTCACCTTAGTAATAAATTTTCTTATTCCTCCTTTACTTTATAAAAATGCACTTTGATTTAAATAAATTCTATACCTTTTTTAACTTTGGCGTGCACTGAATCTGAAGTCTTCCTCCTTTTGACTTCTTGCAAATTTAACTTGTCTTGAGATGTTATTCAATTCTCCTTCTCCAATGCTTATGTCATCATTAATTGCACTTGCTTGTTACATTCTCCTCACTATGTTCTTTGTCTTCACTTTTATCTTGGACTTTTACTTAACTATCCTCTATGCTTTCAACATTGGTCTTCACACGCTCCTTTTGTTTTTCACTGGCTATTTTCAGCCCATGTGCTATAAATGTGCACTTTAGATGTTGCTTCTCCCTTTAGTTGTAATTGATATGCAATGTATCTAGTTCCAAGTGGTACTTAAGGTATTACAATACTTGGTAACATCTCTTGTGGCACTTCTACCAACCTCTCTTTGCTCAATGCTTTCACCAAGTAGCAATAACGATCCTTGTTCTTCCTTCTAACATCTTCTGTGGCACTATAATCGATCCTCCTTACTTAAATCTTCCCGAGAGCGTTATACTTAATGAGTGCGAGGGTATTAGTTTTACTTTAATATTGATTCTACTCTATCAAATATGACAAAATCTCCAATGGGATATGGCACCTTCTCCACAAGGCGAGCTGTCATGTAACTTACGCACCCTAATCTTGGTTCTACCTTATAAATAGATACTCCTTAATGCTCACTACGATTATTTCACCTATAAATTCTTCAACTCTTCTCCTCTATGACATATTTTATGTCACTGAGGTTGGAACTGGTTTGGTGGTAATTTCTCCAACTTCTTGATGGTGTTATGAAGATGCAAGTAGCTCTTGTTTTCCAACACTCCTCTTAGATGTCAACTATGCATATGTTATGGCTTGTAGTTTTGATGCTAGCAATGAAAACTATCCTTTTCCTTATGTGAGTGGTGCAACCTCGGTGACTCAGCCCTATAGATTTATGCTTCTCTTCTCACTGGTGGTGCAAACTTAATAGCTTAACCTTGTAGTCTATTGGTTTCAACTGCTTTATGTTGGTTGAATAGTGATTGTTCCTCTACGTTCTACATCGCCTTCCAAGTGGCTATCTTCTTCAAAAAGATGATGTTGCTTGAGGTAGTACTTTATATGCCTTGTTAACCTTACCTTCACCAAAGGATTTTTGAATACTTGACACACCTTCTTGGTGTCTTTAGGTTTTACTAGTGAGTCTTCATTTTTTGTCAATAGACCTTAGAAAAAATATGTAACTTGAAGATTCTAAAGCAATATAATATTTTCTTATTTTATGACTTCTTCTCTAAGAAATATCTAATTTTCTCTATTGCTCATTTGAAATGTGCAGTTTTGATGATGTCCAAGATGCCTCCTTTTCACCTTGGAGATAGTAAACCTTAGAGCTCTATTTAATGGCTCTAATGTGGTGCTTTTGTAATCTTAAAAATATCTGATCTTAATGCTTATAACATCTATAGCACCAATATAACTAAGTCTTCTCCTGAATTTAAAGATATAAACTCGAAACGTTTCCTTTTGCTACTCAAATATGGTGTTAAAAATTTAAGAATACTTGAATAATAAAACTTGAATAAAGCCAATTTTTCAAACCTTATATTGGCCTCCTTTGTAGCAAGATTACTTGGTGATTAAATCCACCTAATTGATGTCTTGGTTTTGTAATTTATGCAACTTCGACTCCTTGATCTTTGCTTCCCAAAACTCCTCTATTTTGCAGCTTCAATTTGATATACTTTGCTTCCTTGAACCTATCTATTTTGCAGCTCTTCAATGCTGCCTATTTCTCCTTCAATTTGGTATTCTAGGACCTTGAAATTCGTAGCTATTAGTTCTGCCCAAATTGTTGCCCTTAACTCTGAAATATTCATATTATAATGCAGCCAATTTCTCCTTTGATATTTGTTCTTAATCACTTGAACTTATGCTATAAAAAAATAATCTTCTCTTTCGTAAATCAGCCTTCAATGGTAATCTCCAAATCTCTTAAATTTGGTGGCTTCTTCTAGCTCCTTTCTCCTCCTTAGCTCCTTGTCAAATTTTGACTTCAATATTATCCTCTTTGTTGGCCTTCTTCTCAAGAATATAAATGTCTTGAGATCTTCCAAAATTTGGCAAACTTCTTGCCAAATATTTCTTCCTTTTGGGCTTGTTGTCGGATGGCAATAATTATCCCAAATTCTTCTCTATCGAAACTTCTCCTTTCTATCAATCTTCTCACTTGAGTTCTCCTCAAATCTCCTCCAATGACCTTCTTCAAATTCTCCAATGAGGCTTTCCTAGACTTCTCCTTATTTCTCCTTTCAAGTTTTCTTGAGGCCTTCTTCTCTTGGACCTTCAAATTTTGTAGCTCTTCTTCTTCTCAAAACTTCAATGAGATCTTTCCTTGATCTCTTCAATCTTTCAACTATGGAAGTTTTGCAATGAGATCTCTTTCTTGGATCTCTAAATTTTCCTGCTTCTAAAATTTGTAATAGGATATTTTCTAGTCCTTATCTATCTTCAATCTTCCAAAAATGGAAGTTCTTCAATGGGACCTCCTTTGGATCTTCTCTTCAATATTCTATGTGAAGTATTCAATATTCAATGGAGATCTCTTTCTTGAGTCTCCTCAATATTCTATCTTCAATAAGACCTTTTTCCTTGGACCTCCTCCTTTATTTGTAGTCTTCAATGTGGCTTATTTGGCATCTTTATCTCTTCTCAATATTCTACTTGGAATCTTTAATCTGAAAATTCTGCAATGGGACCTTTTTCTTAGGCCTCCAAATCTTCAATCTTCAACTTGTTGCTTTAATTACTGGATTGATTCCAAAGAAGATATTCTTCCTAGCTCTTATAGGAAGCTTCTCAAATTTCTTTCAATCTCCTCTTTTTTGCAACAAAGTATTAGAAAATGATAATAGTAATTTCTTTAAATCTAAAGAAAATAAACTTCACTAGTTGATTTATCAATCTAGTGGAATCAATGTTGAGTCCTAGTCTTCACAAATTTTTCTACAACTCTGTGGAAATAATCTAGCCAAATGCAATTTAAAAAATTATGAAAATGATATTTCATATCTCCACTCAATCTCTCTTTTGGCTCTCTCTATTTTCTATCAATCAACCTAGTGCTCTAATACCATTGTTAGCTTTTAATGTTATAAACTTGAAGGAAATGCAACCACAAGTAGTAAAATAAGCATACAATATTATATCTATGATAATGGCAATCTAATAAGCAAATAAATAGCATGAGAAACTTCTGAAATAACTCATGAAATAGCCATTAATGAAATCTCACAAAAAATTGAACTTGTTACAATATATGGAGATCTCAATGCTCCATGCTTCATACAAGTTCTACATTGTATCTACTCTAGTCTATCTCCTCTACTACTCTTGCTTGATTCCTCTCTCAACTCATTTACCAAATCCTATATATAATGAGACATGACTCTTGGCCTTCCATATTCCTATTCTAAGGACTCATGTACATGTGGACACCATGCACATTTACATCATTGCACATTCTAATAATACTTGTGCATTTATTACATTATATAAAGTAAATACTCAAGCCTTAATATAAGACACTCTCCTAATATAATTATGTATCCAAGATGCTACATTAGCATGTATCAAATAATGTAATATATTCCAATAGTTTTAAGCTGCTTATTCAATCATGATAATCAATCTATTGTTTTTAGTTGAAAACTACTTGAGGCAACAAATTATCACTTAAGCACAACTTCTTCATGGAATGTTAGAATGATTCAATTTAAAAACATGTGAATACATATTTAGACACCTATCTTATGAATGAAAAAATTATTTTAAATCACTTATTTTTATCATCCAAAACCATGACTAAAAATTTTGCTAAACATGTTGCTATGGTGATATAATCCTAGACTAGCAAGTAGTATTTTAACCATATCTTCCTCATCTAACATCATATTGAAGTCATTAAAAAAAATGTTTATAAATACATATGAGGTTAATAGTTTTGGATTTATGTCTATAATATAACTAATCTATAATGCTTCAGTTTTTTTGGGGATATGTTTCAGTTTTTTTATGAAGTCTGAAATATTTTTGTAAATAGGTTTTGGAGACCCTATACAAAAAACCCGCCTCTTTATTTACCTAATAAAAAAAATGTTTATCTAAGCCCTTAAATCTAAAAAATAATAACCTCTTAATTCTAATTTTTTTTTAAGCGAAAAACCCCTTGCAGGGCCGAATTGGTCTGAGAGACCACGAACAGGGGGTTCTACACCGTCAAAGTCACCCGGGGTCGCACCCAACCCTGCCCACACCAACATTATCAATTGGATTTTGGATACCCAATTTAGCTTTTTGGTAGGGTGGATATTTGAACTTGGGACCTCCCTTGGATAATTTCCCTCTCCTCTCCAACTCACCTACAACACCTGGGTAAAAACTAATTTATAGTGGAAAACACCCCTTTCGAGGTGCCACTTTCAACAGGTTGGGCATAGGAGGAATGGAGCCTTGTCGGCCTCTACCAGCACATAGGACATTCCTAACTATACCATATATCTGTAGGATGGAGACAAGGGGAATGGAACCTGGGTCGGCCTCTACCAGACACCAGGGCATTTACCACTACACCATAACAAGCAGATTACTTCTAAAAATTACAAAAGAATAATTCAAACCAATTGGCTATGCTTTTTTTTATACAATAAAAAATGATATGATTTAAAAATTTTAGAAAACTAGATTTAAAAGCCTATTTTAATATAAATAATAATTTTTTCAAAACTTTTATTTGCTATTTTAAGTTTACCAAAAATATTTGGTTTACAAAATTATAATAGTTCTTAGAATTGACCAACCTACACATACTTGAGCTTAACTCTCTTATATAGCATCAAAATGAAATTATTCTAATTGTATTTGAGACTATACTTAGAGATTGTTCTCATATACACATCTTTTGAAAACTCATCCAATTTGCACATAAAAATTGATGCTATATTAGTAGAATGAACTAAATTGCAACACTAATATTTAGTTATAAGTTTTAAAATGTATTATTATCACATATTTACAACAATATCAATTGCATTGATAATAGCATCATAATTTCTTATATTTTTTTTTGGTAAATAAAAGTCTTCATTAATTACCGGGTTTTGCAGGTTAACCCAAAACCTATTACAATATCCAACCTTCTACTGAGATTGTAGATCCTAGTCATCCTTGAAACTTTCTTACCATAAATTGTGTTGAATCCCCTACAACACCTTACTAACAAAGCACACCCATACCTAAACATAATTGTAAACATTACTTACATTGACAGGAATTGAAGTTTGGAACTTTGCACTTGTGAAACCTGTTGCTTGCCCATTTCCTATTCTCTTTCGAAATCTTCCAAGGCTTACACCCTGTTACCTTCATTTCCAATTTGGTATGATTTAGAGGGAAACCCCATAGTTATTACCAGCTCCATGGGGAAAGAACACCCATTCATCTTTCTCCTTAATGGGTAGGTTTCTTTTCATGACTAATAATGTTTTCCACTTCACGTGGCACACCTTGTGTCCATGTCACCAAACTACCAACATCAACACCTATGTTGGCTAATTTGTCAGCTGACCTGTTGGCCACATGGTACACGTGACGAGCCCTCCTGTTTTGTCTTGCTGCAAAAAGGATCCTCACTTCATGGATGACTCCCTCGATTCTCCATGGAGTTTTTTTGCCATTGGTTAACAGGTTGATGATGTTCATAGAATCACCTTCAATCATCAAGTTACCTTGAGTTGCTTGGGCTACTTGCAACCCTCTCCAAAGGGCTCTAGCTTCTGCTTCATTATTAGTTTTGATTCCCAATGGTTCAGTGAAGGCCTTGACCAAATTTTCTTGATGATCCCTGATTATTCCTCCAGCTCTAGCTCTTCCCGGGTTCTCCTTGGCTGCACCATCAAAATTTAGTTTAAACCAACCCTGGGGGGGTGGCTCCCAACAAATCTCATTTCTGGGATTGGGCAAAGGAATGGAAGGTTTGTCCTCAATACCTAAGGCCCGAGCTAATTGTTTTTCTTGGGGAAGAATTGAGTGGTTCTCATCCACTAAGGTGCTAAGGTTTTCTTTAGAAAAGACAATAATCCTGTTGAGGATGGTTTTTGGGTTGTGAATGGTATCCTTAAAGACTCTATGGTTCCTTTCTAGCCAAATCTGCCAGAGAAAATGATGCCAACATATTTTCCATAGGTACTTAAGTTTTAGGCTAACAAAGGGTTGAGGCCATTGATAAAAAACTTTGGATATAAGAGCAAGCTTAACCCACGAGATCCTAAAGGCTTGGAAAATTTCATCCAGGATGGACTCCGCTACCGGACACTCCAGAAACAAGTGTTGGGTTGTCTCCCATCCTGCCCTGCACATGTAGCAACGGTTAGCAATAACCATACCTTTGGATAACATATTGTCCATAGTGAGGATTTTTCCTTGAATCACTAGCCATGAAAAAAAGGATATTTTAGGAATTAAGCCTTTGATCCAAACCAAACTCGGTTTAAATTGTTGACCTTCCACATTGAGAAGCAAATTATAGGCAGACTTAACTATGAAGTCACCACTTTCAGTCTCAGCCCAAACAATGTGATCTTCATCCTCTCCGGAGGGAATAATTTGTTGAGTTAAAATGTTATAAAGCTCTTCAGACTTCGCTTCAAAACCCCGTACTTTGATGTGTTTCCACCTGTTGATATTTATATCCTACCACATATAATTTGCAACCTTCTTCCCAATATGCTACTCCATATGCTCTTGAATCCTAGCCAAACAAGGATTATGGGATAACTCCTCAACTCTCACCCACCGATCCTTCCAAAAGTCTATTGTTTGCCCATTTCCTAGAATCCATCTAAGACCTTTCTTGACAAGATCCCTGCTCGTGAGGATTGCTTTCCAAAAAGTAGACCCCCTGCTTGCTAAGTTGTCATTAAGAAAGTTCACACCTTGGAGGTATTTCCTCCTAACTATGGCAGTCCATTCATTATCGACCTTAGTCAATAACCGCCACGCTTGTTTGGCTAACAGAGCTATATTAAGATGAGCAACTCTCCTCAATCCTAACCCCCCATAATCTTTAGGTTTGCAAACCTTGTTCCAACCTACTAAATGGATCCTTTTCTTATCCTCAATCCACGACCGGAGAAATTTTTTTTGAAGCTGCTCAATTTTGTGATACACCTTGTTGGGAGCTCTTAATACTGATAGGAAGTAAACGGGTATACTTTGAAGTGAAGCCATAGTTAAAACTACTTTGCTCGCTTGAGATAACGAGATGTCCTTTCCAACTTCGCTAGCTTTTTTTTATCCTCTCCAGAACTATGTTCCACATTGATCCTTCAGGTTTCCCCATAAATAGGGGAAGACCTAAATAGGATGTGGGAAGGGATGCAATCTGACATTCCATGATCCTTGCTATGCTATTTTGCCTAGGAATGGGGGTATTGATGAAATAAAGTTTGCTCTTATCAAAATTCACTTTCTATCTAGTCGCTTCTTCATACATTATGAGAATATTTTTAATCCTTCTTACCTCAACCACAGAAGCCAAAGTCAGTAGCAATGTATCATCAACAAATTGCTGATGTGTCACCGGGGTAGTTAATGACGTGGCCTTGATACCTGATATGAGTCCAGCTACTGCTGCTACCATAATGGTTCTTCCCAAGGCCTCAGCTACAATGATGAACAACATAGGACTTATGGGATCTCCTTGTCTTAGACCACATTCGCTTTGAAAAAAACCTGCAGTAGACCCATTAACCAAAACTGAAAAACAAGGCTTAGAAATACACTCTTATTAACTTGACCCATTTCATGTTGAAGCCAAATTTTAATAAAACTACCTCTAGGAATTCCCAATTTATCCTGTCATAAGCTTTGTTCATGTCTAACTTTAAAGCCATGACTGCTTTTTTGGTCTAAGCGGTTGTATGAAGAGCCTCATGAATAGTAATAACTCCATCTAAGATTGATCTTCCTTGTATAGAACTTCCTTGACTTGGATCAATGATAACCGGTAGAACTTTCTTCAAACGGTTGGCTAAAACTTTAGACAGAATTTTATAGGATATATTACACAGGCTAACCAGCCTAAATTCAGCCATAGTCTTGGGGTTGGGGCCTTTAGGGATCAAAGCAATGAAATTTGAATTGAAACCCCTTGGAATATGATTTGAACTTTGGAAATCCTTGATTGCAGCAATAACTTCTGCTCCAACAATATCCCAACAAACTTGGAAAAACCACGGTGAAAACCCATCCGACCCAGGAGCTTTGTCAGGATCCATGTTAAACAAAGCCTCCTTGATCTCTTTGTTTGAAAAATCTATTGTAAGAGACTCTTTAATCATTTAATCAATGAGTTATGGAATTAATTGAAGGAGAGAGTCCTTTGCTTGGGCATTACAGGCCCGTTCCTCACCCAATAATGAACTGAAAAAATTAACAGCCTCGTCCCTGATCTCCTGAATGTTTTGAGTTGAGGATCCATCCACCTTAGTTAAATTTATAATATTATTGTTGCTTCTATTGCTCAATGTGGTAACATTGAAAATTTTTGAAATAGAGTCACCTTCCTTTAGCCATAATGCCCTTGATTTCTGCCTCCAATACATCTCTTCAGAAGCTAAAATATTATAAAACTCACAAAGGGTTTCCTTCTCTTCAGTC
Organism: Wollemia nobilis; assembly: GCA_028583015.1. Lineage (NCBI taxonomy): Eukaryota > Viridiplantae > Streptophyta > Pinopsida > Araucariales > Araucariaceae > Wollemia > Wollemia nobilis. The sequence goes on from JAQPPZ010002816.1 coordinate 1,096,858, forward strand.
CTTTTCACCTCATCATAGGTTCCATTTTGGATTTTTCTTTCTATTATTCTTACTTTTTCCCCCACTACTCTCTTATTCTCAAAAATATTTCCAAAGACTTCTTTATTCCATATTCTAAGGTTGTTTTTCACCATCTTAAGTTTTTGAGATAGTTTGAAGGAAGCACTTCCCTGGATAGGTTGCTGCCACCATTCCTCTATTCGTTTCTTGAAGTTCGGATGTTTAACCCTCATTGACATAAATTTGAATGGCTTTTTAAAGGAGTTAGCTTGAAATGCCTCCCATAGAATAATATTATGGTCTGAAGTGCATTTAGGAAGGGCTTGTAACGCTGAATCACCAAACATTGTTGTAGGTTCCTTGGATAAAACAAACCTGTCCAACCTTTCTTAAATCAGTTGACTTCCTATCCTCTTGTTACTCCATGTAAATTTGGCTCCTTTTAGTCTTACATCCATCAATTCATTTGTGTTAATGAATTCATTGAAATCCTCCATGCTCCTTGAGGATAACCCAGATCCTCCCTTCTTATCATATGGGTAAAGGGGGGTATTGAAATCTCCCCCAATCACCCAAAGAATATATTTAAAAGCTTGGCTCAAATGCCCCAAAAACTCCTACAATTCAGACTGCCCTTGGACAGAGGTGGGGGCATAAACATTTGACATAAGCCAATTCTTATTAGTATCAAAATCATGAAATAATACGCTTAAGACTCTTTCATTTGCCTGAATAATACTTCCTTCTATTTTAATAGGATCCCATAAGATCATGAGGCCCCCAGATGCTCCTCTCGCCTGTTGAAATACCACTTCCCCTTGCTTCCAAATCCTTCTAGCTATAAGTGTTGATTGTTCCACATCTGTTTTGGTTTCTTGAAGAAAAATGATAGTAGGATTCCAATCCTTCCTTATATACTTCACCATCCTTTGTTTTGGTGGGTCGTTTAGGCCTCTCACATTCCATGAGAGAACCTTCATTTAGACTGTTTAATATTTTTTCCCCGCCCCCTTCCCTAATCCAAAGGGGGTTTGTCAATTTTGTTATTATCCTGGCCAGGAATAGCTTGTTGTAACAATGTTCTTTGCTTTTCGTTTTCAATTTCTTCATTGATTCTCATTCTATAGTGCTATGCTGTAGATATTCTCCCTTTATTTCTTTCACTTCCATAATCTATCGAAGGCTTGGTAGTGCTTCTAGTCTATTTTGGACTGAAATGATGGGGCATATACTATGATAGTCTAGGGCTTGAACCTTCTTCCTCATTTTGGGGGTTTTCAATTCCCTCTTCATCCTCAGCCTTGTTTTGGTTCACCTCTCCTATCTAGTTCCTAAACAGGGGGCTTTCCTTCAAGGAACCTTTTATCGTTGGGCTCGTCTGATAAGGGATAATTTGCTCCACTATCGGATTAGGAGCTACATTTTTGGCTCTTATTTCCATAACTTCGACTCTTGACTCTATTTTTTCCATGTTTAAACTGAAATGACCTGGCAATTTTTCTTCATTTTGAGCATAGCTTTTGGGGCTTTTTGTCATAGTTGTGGATGGTCCCGATTTGAATGGGGAATCTAGGGTTTCAAGAAACTTGACACTAATGGTATCATCCTTATTTTTTTCTTTTTCAACTTCTAAATTTTCTAGGGTATCAAACATGTTCAAGCTGTGATCTTTATTACATACCTTATGATTTTTGCCTCCCTCATTATGTTGCTTTCCTTTCTCCTAGATTTTTGCCAGTTCTGTGTTGGCTTGGTCAACTTGGTTATTCTTAACTTGTCTGTATCCTTCCAAGTTAAGATGCGGTCCTTGAAAATTTGGGATCCCTCTCCCATTAGCTTTCCCCATAAAACCTTCGCTTGTGGCTTCCTTGTTTGTAGTTATTGTCAGACATTGGGCTTGAATGTGGCCCTGGGTTTTGCACACGCTACAAAATGCCGACTTGTTCTCATACTCCATAGGCTGAATCCTTAGAAACTCTCCATATGCTAGTTCCACCTGAGAAGGTAGATCAGAATCCAAGTTTGCATTTACACAGATCCTGGCATGCATCAGTCTAGTCCTTGTCCGGGTTGAATGGTCTATTGCCATGAGCTCTCCTATTGTCTTTGCTATGCCACTAAGCCAGTACTCATTAACAAAATGGGCTAGGAGGTTTGGTAAGCAGACCCAAATGGGTGCTATATTAATGTTCTGCTTCTCAGGGTTGAAATCCTCCCCCCACTTCCTCAGAAAGAGGCTACGCCTTCCTAGAAACTAGGGTCCTCCTATCAAGATGCACTCTGCATCATATTTGTTGTTGAGTCTTATCATAAAAAAACCTCTTGACATGGCTATGATTTCTAAGCTTCCTAAATTTTTCCACTTTGTCATGGCCCATGAGCGAATAGTCTCAATGTCCGACCTTCCTCCCAAAAACTTGCCAACTAAGGATGATGCCTCCATATCCAAGAATCTTTCCATAATATCCACTGGCGTAGTTAACCTGTTATTGTTTGGTATTAGGGGCGGTAGTTCACTGACTGGCTCCTTATTTTTCCCTTTCATCATTTCCAAAAAGTTTGGTCCCTTTTTGCCAGCTCTCGAACCCTAGTGGGACCCTTTGTCTGAGGTTTTATCTGGAGGATCTGTACCTTTAGCCTTTTTGAACTGAGCTGACAGGGAATCCTTTTCCTTTATAGCTACAACATTCTTCCCTGCCTTATATCATCCATGTATGTGTTAGCTCTTGGTTTTGTCATAATATTCTATATATGAAAGTTTTAATAGCTGAAGAAGTGTTGTAAAATAGGATATTTTTGTATATTTTAAAATTGAATAATTTACCTTTCTGCTTCCCCTCCCCTGGTTCTTGCCCAGTCCCTAGCTCATCCTAGGTCCCACTCTAGGAATGCTTTGTACAAAATTATCTCCCTTGGGGTAGATCCTTCTCCACTTTTTTCTCCTTTCCCAATAGTTTCAGGGTTTCCCTACCTAATCCCATGGTCTGGTGCATCCCAAGAATCTCCTAGGATTTCCTACATGTTTTCGGGATCCCTTTCCCATTCTCCCTGAGGCTTTCCCTTGGGGTTTTTTGCAAGGTTTTTTAGTGGATCTAGTTCCCAAGGCTTCCTCGATCGATGGTGGTGGCAGGTTGGGAGTTTGACTACTTCTTGGTGCATCCTGTGAGGTCCTATTTACTTTGGGGTTGGTCTAGGGGGGCAGTTTCCTCTTTTGCTAGTGAATCCTCTCTGGGATGCTTGTGGTTGTTGTTGGTCCCATCCTGTTGGGTAGGGCCCTTTTTAGTTTCCTATTCGGAGGCTTCTTCTTGTTGGATCTATGATTTGGTGGACACCCAGGGCATTGGTTGGCCTTCGGGATGTGCCTCTTCCTCTTCTCGGGTTGTTTCCAGTCCCAGTCCTAGTTCCTTAAAGTTTTTCATGAGCATGGATGGGGGATCTTGGTCCCTTCTTCTGGGGTTCCAAGGATTTTTTTGCATGTCTGGATCTTGGGGGGGACTCATAATTAGTGCATGAATACCCTGGTTCCCCCAGGTTAGACTTCTAAGGATCCCATATTTGTGCATGTTGCTACTTCCTTCTTGGGATCCTCAGGTTGCTCATTTCAGCTCCTGTTCAGGGGCTCCTAGTCCCAGTTCCCTAGATTTGTTCGTGAGCAAGGATGGTGGTTCCTTGTCTTTTCTTCTAGAGTGGTGGGGGATTCCTTATGTATTATCTGGTCTAGGGGGTAGATCAGTGTATTTGCAGCTATGGCCCTTCCTTCCTCCTTCAATTTTGGCTTTTGGGATCCTATATTTGCACTTGTTGCTATTTTTCCTAGATCCTTCTGGCTTCCTCATTTTTCTCCTTGTTGTGCATAGGGATATCTTGGCATGTACATATCCCCAGTAGTGTTATTCCTCTTTTTAGGCTCATGTGGAGGCTTCTCATTTTTTCTTTGAGGAACCTAAAGCCATTTCCTAGGTTGTCCCGCTGCTGATCCCTGGCCTATATCTCGGTGTTGCTTGCTGCTTTGCTTGCGCAATTGCTTGCTACCCCACTACACCCTGGGTTGCATCCCAAGCCATCCCTAGGTGAGGATCCTATCTAGTTTTATTTTAATTCCTTGCTTTTAAATTTTGGGTAGGATTTCTAGTTGCATGTTATTTTTGGTCTTCTCGCTCTCCCTACGCAAGTCTGGGCAGGTGCATTGTATCCACCCCTGGGAGGATTCCAGACTGCTATATCCACCCCTGGATGGAACCCAGACTGTTGTATCCATACCTGGAAGAATCCCAGACTATTGTATCCACCCCTAGGAGGATCCCATACTTCCAGTAATGGGATGATGATGATTTCATCGACTTATCAAGCCATGTTTTCAATCCTTTCCACATCCACACCAAAAAAATGATGATTTCATCACTCATGGTTTTTCCTAGACTTGTTGGAGAGGTAGTGGCCCTTTCTATATATCATAGCTATGAGTATTAACCTAAATCATAATCCTAGATGTTGGGCTCTAAAATACCATTGCCTTTGTCCTATATATGACATCATCCTTACAATAAAGAATGCAAATTCTAACACATATCCTTCATGGTAAAATTATTGTGTCCCTAGTTAATACTATACAAATATGTTTATCAAGTATGGATAAATGTGTGTGGTATAAATACATACAACTACAAGTAGTGTGGATTCACCATAATTCCAAATGTTATAGACAATAAAATAGTCCTTCCAATTAGTGTGGATTCTAAATTTACTTCCACTTTTTATGAGTGGACTACTTGGTTTGAAAAACCTTGTATGTCTACTCTGCATTGTCCTTTATGACAACTTTAGGTACATCCTTGATATATAATGGCTTCGTGTACCCAAAAAAAATAAGGGGTTAATCCAATATAATGTTATTGGGCTCTAGACACTAGCTCTAGAGTATGGCCTACTCAACCTCCTTTCACTTATTTCATTCAAAATATGTGACTCTACTAAATGAGGATAAACACCACTACTCATTCTACCCTAAAATGCAACATATAATAGTGTGAGAGGGGAAAATAGAAAAAGGTATCACAAAGGGTCTCCTTGCAATGCTTTTTTGCTCTCTCCTCTTCTCATTCCAAGACTAGGGGAAGTTTAGGAGCTTAAAGTATATTTTTGTTGGATTAATTGAAGAACACTTACATTTATCCTAGGATACTAGTTTGTCTAAGATTAACCCTAATATATACCTATTGAACATATAAATGTAATAATCAATGCCTAAAAATAAAATACTCTTTTGATTTTTATGAAGAAGGAAATAACATATTTTTAATAGGTAAGGATGAAATAAGATGCAACAAACAAGGACTAATATGCATTTATATATATAATTTTAATTAAATGCTAAATTTTAATGATTAAAACATTTCCCTATATGATTAATACTAACTAGTTTTTCCTTTACTTTTTATTTATTTTACTAATAAACAAAAAACATAACCTTGTTTACATAGAAAATAAATAAAATCTAAACACTAAATGGTTAAATGATAAAGACATAGGGTAGAAGAACCTATTTCTTCCATAGAGGAAAAAACACCACCACCTTGTAGAAGCACCATCTATGTTATTGCCTATCAATGGCACTATCACTTGACCTACAAAACAAATAGAAAAATATACAATTAGTGGTAGAGGGGCCTATTTGAGCTAGCAAAATATAGGTAGACTTCCTTGAACAAAAATTACACCCCTATTTAAATAGATATAAAATGGTAAATATCATGTAATACAAGAAATAAATTCTAGGTGGAAAAATCACCATTGGGTCATGATAGCACCATCAATGCTTCCACTCAATGTCAATTCTTTTACTCTATATAAAACCAAAGAGTGACAGCACCACTGGCCTATAATATGATGTGTTATTTCACTTCTAAGAGTTGAATAACAAGATTAAATACAAGATATACCAAGGTTATAATGACTATGATGAAGGGATATGACTTGGTAGTATAGAGGCCCTATCTAATAGCAAAAAAACATAAATTTAGTTGCTTGAGATGAAGTTTAAATGATAAAATTAAATATTATCTAAATGCAAATGAAAAATCCAATATTAGCTCTATGTGTAATAAGATAAAAGGCTTAAAATTACAATTACAAGGAAGGTTAAAATGCAAATAAGAGAAAAGAGCACAACCTAAGATGAAATATTATCTTAGCATTATTGGAAGCTTGTTAAAAGCTTGCTAGCTTGTTTTTTGATGGCACTTGAATGATTGAACTTGGAAGCTTGATGCTTGATGCTTGATGATTGATGATTTCTTGAGAGCTTGTAGACTTTATTGGAAACTTTCTTGGAGAAATGGATGCTTGCAAGAACAAGATATTAAGTGCTTCCAAGGATAAACTTCATAAGATTTTGGTATAATCTTATCATGCATAATAGTAGATTGCTACGATTCTAAAGAGATTTTAGAAAATTTGTGTTGCTTTCAAAATACCATGGATGAAACTATGGCAAATTTTTACTACCTTGAAAATATCATTGATTTGGTTGTCACAAATGCTAGCTTTATGGGAAGCCATAGCTCCTTGGGAAATAAGTACATTTAAGATGACAAGATTGGAGAAGGTAATAATTTGAAAAGAGATCAAGAAGTCACTAATTGAAGGTCATAAGAATGGTAAATCATAGGTTGAGGATTCCTACAAGATCTAGGAATCAAATTTTTAGGTATTTGACTCATTAATGGCAAGTTGATTAATAGAGGGAGGGAGACCAATCTACTAATTTTGGCACACAAAAATCAAAAGCATGGGGAGGTGATAGTGTGTAGTTCTATCATGCTAGTGCTTGCACCTCTCAACCATTGGAGGTCAAAAAATGGGTAAGAAAATATCAATATTAAAATTTTTTGCAAAAGCATTGCTAGGTTGTGATAGCATTGATGGTGTTATTTCTTATACCCAATGCTTATTCTCTTTAGTCGATGATGTTTTTACCATGCCTTGACACTTTCACTTTTAGAGCAATAAATGCTTCAAATTTGGGTATAATAAAGGTTGATTCAAATTGGATTATTGAAATGATAATTGATGAGGGGATTATAAAGCTTGAAGATTATCTCTATGTGCAAATTTAGGCATTTATATTTACCCATTTTTTGTGAATTTATTGTATAGAAAATACATCAAAAACTAACATAGACACCCCAATTTTAAGACAAGAAGGTTTGTTGTTGCTTATGGTCAATGATGTTATGATTATTTGCTTAGTAGTAATGTTAAAAATTACTTTATGGGTAGAATTAAATGTTGTCATGCCTAAAGAACAAGTTTGTTCAGAATCAATTAAAGATGCACAGTGATGTTGAGGATGAGTTCGAGGATCCTCTGGAAAAAAATTATTCAATAGTACATTATAAATACCACCACTGCTACTATTGCCTAGCTGGAAAGTGTTGTGACTGCAAGCATTGTGACTATCACCCAAATGAAAGAGCACAGGAATGCTCTGAATCTTCTATTCTTCTACGATAACTTCACCGAGGATAATCCAGCAAAGAACAACGTGGGAGCCAAATCTGATGTCAAATAATATGATGTGGTGGAAATCACCAAGGATGTGTTCAAGGATGTTCCTAAGGATGTCGAGAAGGACGACATCAAGAATGTGGTTAATGCTTAAGTGGTTGTTGTTTTTTCTATTGTGGTTGAGCTCTATTTTGTCATGACATGTTGTCCTTCTCCTTTTGGTTGGTTTTAGAATATCCTTACATTTTAGGCTTTACGTGGATGCCTTGATGTTTTTTGTATATGGTGCATCCTTTATCTTTGTTGATGTATTAAGGTGTTAGGGCGCATTTCAAATGCCCTTAGTAATATAAATTTTGTTAAATTACCAACAACAAAAAAAAATTGTTGTCATGACCCAATGTTCCCTCTTGAATTTTAAAGAGAAAAATCAAGTTGGGCTTAGAAAACTTGACTTGATTATGATCCACACTAGTGTAGTGATAAAATATTGGGATAGATGTTTGATTTGGATGGATTAATATTTGTTGATGAAGTGTTGATTATTTAATTAAAATATTTTAAAGTTTAAAATATTAATATAAGGAAATTATTTGGTGTGATGAAAGATGACATATGAGGGCTATGGGATGTGAAAAATAAGGCATAATTATAATGCAAAAATATGTACAAGCATATACACTATATACATCTATATACATAGAGATTTTCCTGAGGGAATTTTAGTTAGATTTTGTATTGTCGAGGGGGACTTTTGTTACAGTTTGACTTGCCAAGGGAACTTTTGTTAGCTTTTAACTTGCCCAAATGACTTTTGTTAGATTTTGATTTGCTAGAGGGGAATGTTGTTAGATTTGATATTTTCCTAGGGAACTTTTGTTATATTTGTTATGATACAAAGATATGTACAAGCATGAAAAAAATGATTAAACTTTAAACAAATGTCTAAAATGTTGGAAATTAAAGCAGTATAAAAAGGTTAAAAAATTGTTTACAACGGTAAGCTTTGGACCTTACCTTTTTACCTCCTTGGACGACAGTTGAATGGGCAGATTGGATGACATGGGCGGCAAGGAATTTGACATCAATTTTCCTTCATCCTTTCCTCCCTATTTTTCTTCATTTCCTAACTTCTATATTTCCTAAGGTTGTTAAAATCAACCCTATTTAAGCATTGTAATTTCTAAGTTTCGTAAGGTTAATGAATAATATATCTTATTTCTATTTTGCTCCAAGACTCACGTGCTACATTTGGTATCATATCTGAGACCGAAGAGGGCTTGAAGATCGATGTGGAGGAACCAGTAGCACAAGCACCAAGGCAGGCGAGGTCAAGTGGGGCCCATAGCACACGATCTGAGGTGAGGTTGAAGAAGTCCAATGAATCATGAACTGAGGTGAGGTCTAGATAAGGCCCGCACAATGAGCACGTGAGGAGGAGGAGAAACCTAGGAGAAACCAACCGAAGAGCACCACGTGGCGAGAGGAGAGCAAGGCCGACATAGATCGGACGACACAGGACCAATTACGTGGTAGAAGGAGAACCGACAACGTGGCGGATGAAGGGTTACATGGTAGAAGAAGGCGACAAGTAACATGGCAATAGACGATAGGCTAAAGGAGGTAAAATGGCGGTCACTAATTACCCAAAGGCAATCAAGTGACTATGCGAGCGTTGAGGGTTTTAAACACCTCAAACGCTCTCGCATGGTCGATGTGGGACTAAAAGTCCCAAAAAAAATATTTTCTTTTGGCGTGGCCATGAGAATAACAAGCAAGGCAAGCTTCGCTTGCCATCCCGTCAAGCCACGTAGATCAACTGGCTTGAGGACTCAGTCGTAAGGCGCCCACCTTCCTGCAAGTCGCAGGTTCAAAACCCAGTGATGGAAAAAGCTTTGAAATTTTTTTTTATTAAAAATTGGATCCAAAATAGCATAAAATTGTATTCATTCCCTTTGGTTAGTGCGATTTGTTGATTCCAAGAGGTCGCGGGTTCGATTCCTGCAGACCATAAATTTTTTATATAAGTTCTTTTAATTTTTTTATAATATTAAAACTACTTATATTATATTTAATATATTAAATATAATTGCTTCTTTAAAAAAAATAGGGCAATTATTTTTTAATTTATTAAATAGTAATATAGTTTTTTTTAATGTTATAAAATAAAGGAAAATATTGTCTAAGAGACAATTATTGTAATCAAACGGTACTTATTTTTTTACTTGATTCAAGGAATCACAAACTGTAGAACTCTTGTGTAATAAGCCTAAGAGGCTTAGTTTTTTTTTGTAAAAGATACCAAGGATCAAATTGTAAAATTGTAAATAGGCATTGATGATAAGACCAAATGGTTGTTATCATGCCTTATGTGCAATTTTAGCAAGAGAAGGTGCAGAGAGGTTTGATAAAAAATTAAGAGGTTATGGGCTCAACATTGTGTTTAGCCAACTTAAAAATGCAGTGATAGCACATCAAAGTCATCCTGACTCAGGGTACGAGGCAGACTTTGAAGACAACTCATTCAGGAGTCAATTTGAACAATCAAAATCCATACAAGCTGCACCACAAGAATCAAAGTATACACACTACAGTATTTCAGTGGAAATCTTAGAACCAGAATCATCGAAAACAATATTGATAAGTGACGACGAAGAAGAAGTAGCAGATAATTTTGTGAATCAAGAGATAGCATCCCCACATCAAGAGGAATAAGTAGTGAATGATAAAGTAGAACAATTCATATTTGACTTAAATTTGTAATATCTTCTTTCTTCCTTCTTCTTCTTTCCTTATTTCAAACAACAAAGTACTTTATTGTAACCGTGAAATAAAGAGAGTTTTTTGGTAACTATGGCCTCACACAATAGCTTACCTATACTATAATTTAATGGTTATGACTATGAGTATTGGTCTATAAATATGAAGACCTTGCTCATAGGAAGAGGTTTGTGGGACATAATATAAGAGGGCTACACATAACCCTCATACTGGACAACACTAAGTGCCACAGACAATAAAACATGAAAAAAAGAGAAAAAGAGCAACTCTTCTGCTCTTTCTCATCTCCAAGTTGCATTGGAGAAAAGCATATTCCCTAGAATCATTTCTTGTACAATTACACAAGCTGCATGGAAAGAATTGAGTGATGGATTCCAGGGTGGTAATCAAGTGAAGCAGGTAAGGCTTCAAACACTGAAGAGAGATTTTGAAAATCTTCGAATGAAAGATGATGAAAAATTCGGTGATTATTGTGTTAGAGTAAAAGCAATTGTGGATAAAATGGTTACACTAGGCGAAGAAATCAAGCCTAAGACAATTGTAACAAAAGTGTTGCAAACACTTACATAGAAATGGAACCATATTGCCATAATTATAGAATAATCCAAAGATCTTTCCCTTTTAACATTCGATGCATTAATAGAATCGTTAATGTCACATGAAGAGAGGTTTCTTGAAACTCCTTCACCCAGCTACAAAGGCGATGATAAGGCATTCAATTCCAATGAAAACAATGGAAGAGGTCAAGGCAGAGGCAAGCAAAGAGGTAGAGGCAGAGGCAACTACAGAGGAGGCAATAAAAAAATAGGAGGAAACCAGAACAGAGGAGTCAATTCCAACAGAGGAGGCAACTCATACAGAGGAGGCAATCAGCAAAGAGGTGGAAATCAAAATCAAGTAGGAAATAAAAGACAAAGTGGAAATCAAGGGCGAGGAAGTGACAAGTCAAAATCATCTTTTTCAACTGTGGCAATCCAGGTCACTTTGCTCACGACTGCTGGTAAAAATATTCACAAGGCAGCAGTAGTCAATATGGTAATTATGGAGAAGAAGATGATACCTCTAATATTTTTCTTTCATATAGAAAATAAGAAAAGAATCTAAATGACACATGGATTCTGGATACTAGTTGTTCAAACCACATGAATGGCAAAGAACATTTATTTGCTACTCTAGATTCCACTTATAAATCTCAAATCAAATTAGGGGATGATAAGACATTACAAGTAGAGGGTATTGGAGCCATGGAGGTTCCAACCAAAGAAGGACTAAAGAAAGTGCATGACATCTATTACACTCCAAAGCTCCAACACAATCTGCTAAGTGTTGGAAAAATGATGGAAAATAATTACAAGCTTGTATTTTATGAAGGACAATGTATCATTTTTGATAAAAATAATTGTAATCGTGTCATCACATAGGTCCCCATGACCAAGAACAGGTTATTCCCTCTCAAATTTTATGATCCAAGAGGAGCTCAAATTACAAATGTAGCTATAACAAATCCAAGTGTTCTTTGGCACTTGCGATATGTTCACCTTAATTTTGCTAGATTGAAACTTCTAACTTATCAAGCTATGGTGACAGGACTTCTCAAAATCAATTAACAAAAGGAGGTCTATGAAGGATGTGCTTTAGGAAAGCACTCAAGGTTGAAGTTTCCAAAAGGACAAGCATGGAGAGCCAGCTATCCACTTCATTTAGTACATTCAAACATCTATGGACCAATGCAAACATAGAGTCTTGAAAACTATTCTTATTTTCTCACTTTCATAGATGACTTCTCTAGAATGTGCTGGATTTATTTTTTGAAACATAAATATGAAGCTTTTGATTACTTCATAGATTTTAGAAACAATATAGAGAATCAAAGTGGGAATTATGTAAAATGTCTTAGGACAGATCGAGGAGGTGAATACTCCTCAAAATCATTCTTGAAATATTGTAAAGCAAGTGGAACTAAAAGGCAATTCACCACTGCCTATACCCCACAACAGAACGGTGTGGTCAAGAGAAAGAACCGCACCATAGTTGAAATGGTGAGATCGATGTTTCAGACTAAGCATCTAACTCATATGTACTAGGTAGAGGCTGTAAGAACTAGTGTATATATTCTAAATAGAATCCCTACTTCTAGTTTAGATGGTGTCACTCCTTATGATGGGTGGTACGAAAAGAAACCTAATGTAAAGCACTTCAAAGTGTTTGGGTCTTTAGCATATGCACACATTCCTGATGAGAAAAGGAAGAAGCTTGATCCAAAAAATCAAGCTTGTATATTTGTAGGGTATTTTGAGTCTACAAAGGCATATAGACTCTACAATCCCAAGACTCATAAAGTTATACTCTCCAGGGATGTAATTTTTTATGAAGGGGGATAATGGGGTCATCAAAGAATTTTTGTTGATGATGAGTCCCAAGATGTAAGTTCTTCACAAGTACAACAGGTGTCTCCAAATAAAAGCAAAGGTACACCACCCCTCCAAGCTCATACAGGAGTACTACATCAAGTACTTCAACCGCCACTCCAAGTCCTTCTCCACATAGATCAATAAGTTATTCATCGATGGATATTGATAGATACTCTCCATCAAGAGGAAAAATAACATTATAACATCATCCATATTTTCAAATGTTGGATCAGAATTTCCAGAGAAGATTCACTAGAAGCCAAGCTAGTGATATGAATATAGTTTTGCAGCAACTTGAAAATTTGCAATTGTATGGATATGATGACTCCCATGATCCTAGGGGAGATGTAGTCAATTATGCTTTATTGGCTAGTACACAGCTAGAACCATTTAGCTATGAGAAGGCATGTACTCAAAATTTATGGCAAGAAGCCATGAAAGAGGAAATAACCTCTATAAACAATAATGATACATGGGAGCTAGTAAAGCTACCCAAAGGAAAAAAATGTGTTGGGTGTAAATGGGTCTACAAGACCAAGTACAATGCTTATGGAAGCATTGAGAGGCATAAGGCGAGACTAGTAGCAAAAGGTTTTACTCAAAAATTTGGCATTGACTATGAGGAAACCTTTGCTCCTATTGCACGACAAGAAACAATTAGATCAGTTCTTTCCTTAGCAACCCATAAAGGATGGAATGTTCAACACATGGATGTGAAAAGTGCTTTTCTAAACGGATACTTGATAGAAGAGGTTTATGTTCAACAACCTCAAGGTTTTCAAGAACAGGGAAAGGATAACCTTGTTTACAAATTGAATAAAGCACTTTATGGCCTCAAGCAAGCATCAAGATCTTGGTACTCATGCATTGATGGTTATTTCAGCGAGTATGGATTCACAAGAAGTAAAAGTGAACCAACTTTGTACTACCTAAAGCATGGAGTAGACATTCTCATAGTTTTTTTGTATGTGGATGATCTAATATTTATGGGTAGTAACAATAAAATGAATATGGAGTTCAAAAAATCCATGATGAAACAGTTTGAGATGAAATATCTTGGTTTAATGTGATACTTCCTAGGGATGGAAGTGCATCAATCAAATAAAGGTATCTTCATATGTCAACACAAGTATGCTCGAGACATGATCAAGAAATTTTCCATGGAGTAGGGCAAATCAATTGCAACTCCAACTGGACATGGGATCCAATTGAGTAAGGACGATGGAGCATCAAAGGTTGACATGACCACTTACAAAAGCATGGTTGGGAGTCTGATGTTTCTCACCAACACAAGGCCCTATATTCAATATGTTGTTTCTCTAGTTTCAAGGTTTATGGCTAGTCCATCTGATCTGCATCTACAAGCAACTAAAATAATCTTAAGATATGTAAAAGGTACATCAGTAAAATTAGTAATTCTATGAAATTAGTTGGCTTCAGTGACAGTGATTAGGGCAGCAATATAGATGATAGGAAATCTACATCAAGAAATTGTTTTAGTCTAGGATCAGGACTAATTACAAGGAGTTCCAAGAAATAAACTATTGTAGCATTTTCATGGACTGAGGCTGAGTATATAGCCATCACACATGCTAGTACTCAAGCCCTATGGTTGAGAAAAGTTCTTGAAGAGATTGGAGAAAGTCAAAGTGGTCCAACTCGATTGTATTGTGATAATATAAGTGTCATTCAGTTGGTATACAATCCAGTCCACCATAGTAGATCAAAGCATTTCGATATGAAGTATCACTTCATTCGAGATATGGTGGAACAAAAGATAGTTGAGCTTTAATATTGTAACACTTTGGATAATATTGCAGACATCTTCACCAAAGGTATAGCTAAAGCTAAATATATAAATCTGAGAGACTGTATAGTCATTCCTCTCAACTTTAAGGATGAGAATGTTGGAAATTAAAGTAGTATAAAAAGGTGAAAAAAAAAATTACAACAGTAAGCTTTGGACCTTACCTTTTTACCTCCTTGGACGATAGCTGACTGGGTAGATTGGATGGCATGGACGGCAAGGCATTCGACATAAATTTCCCTTCCTCCTTTCCTCCCTACTTTTCTTCATTTCCTAACTTCTCCTATATTTTCTAAGGTTGTTAAAATCAACCCTATTTAAGCATTGTGATTTCTAAGTTTTGTAAGGTTAATGAATAATATTTCTTATTTCCATTTTTCTCCAAGACTCACGTGCCACATAAAAGACTTTTACCTTGCCTATAGGACTTTGATTTAGCCTTGCTCATAGGACTTTTGATTTGAGATTTACCTTTAATAAAATTCTTAGTACATTTTCTTAGATTGATTCATCTCATAGAGAATTATTATAGTGGACTTGTGTTTTAGTGTTGTGGCAACGAATGATGCCCCTAGTTGGGAAGACAAGTTCGTTGCTAACTAGTTGCTCCCACATATGGTTGTGAATTAAAGACAATGGATGATGATATTGATAGGTATATTATCACCTAAAAAAAATTTACTACTCATCATATAGCAATTGAAAATAAAAAGAGGTTGATTTGACTATGCCATCAACACTTACAAACTTTACAATTTTCATCATATGGTGCAAGATTTGTAGTTTAAAATACTAGATAGATATAGTTTGAGGTAAATAAAATTGAGATAGAAATATAGTTTGATGATATAGATAATATGGTTGTGTGAACCCTGATTTGGTTCATAGAGATAGGACTAGGAGGACTTGCTTGCACTAGTCTTCTAGTGCAATAAAAAATAAACTTTTCCAACTAGGATTATTATTTGCATGTCATTGCAAATCCCTAACTTAATATGTAACAAGTAATCTAGAAAAATATAAGCATGTGCATACATGCATATATGAAATCAAGTGAAATGCAATCAAGTAGTGATAATCATCCAAAAGAAATAGTTAGGCAATATGGATTCAAATTTAATAACTTTTAAGATGCATTATGTTCATTGGTTCTTTAAGTTCTTTACCATAAAGTGTGGTGAGGTGGTAAGAACATGAATAAAACTTGGTGGTTATGATGAATGTACCTAGCTAATTAGGATTAAAATTACCTTTAAGTTTTTTTTTGGTATTTGGTATTCTTTTGATTTTTTTTAAGAATGAGATCACCAACTCTGAAGTATCAAGATTGTACCTTTTTGCCATAGGCATGCTTAAGCCTTTGTTGGTAGACCCACAAGTTCTCTAGAGCATAGATCCATTTTTGTCAAGTACTTTGATAGAGGATTTCTACAATAAATTATGCAAGACACCTCAAGCTCAAAATGGAATATAAATTTAGCTCCATAAACCAAAGCATAGGATATCACATCGATGGGAGTTTGAATACTAGTGCCATAGGCCCACAAGGTATGATAAAGTTGAAGATGTTAATCTCAACTAGTTTTGCTAATAAGATTCTTAAGGATATTAATAAGATTCTTGTTAGAAGCTTTTGCTTGGTTATCGCCTTAAAAATAGTAAGGCATTTACCATTTATGTTGAATCTTGTATTTAGTATGAAGTTTTTGGTCATACTTTTTCTTTAATGGTGTTGCATTGTCAAACATTAGAATAGAAGGGATGTCATAATAGTTCAAGATAAACTTGGATACTTGGAATCTAGTGGTTGAGGATAAATATATGGATTTAACCCACTTAGTTAAGTACATAGTAGCTATGATGATGAATTTATGCCCATTAGATAACATCACATTGATCTTCCCAATGATTTTTAAGCCCCACATCAACAAAGGCCAAGGAGAATTCAAATTTTGAAGAGCTTGGGATGGAGTGTAGATAATTTTTTCATGCTTTTAACACTTATCACAACTCCTAATATAGTCACAAGATTCCTTTTCCATGGAGGGCCCAAAATAACCCATCCATAAGAGTTTCTTGGTGATGGTAACACCACTAAAGTGACCACTACATGATCCATCATGGGCCTTTTTGATAACTAATTGGGCTTTGAATAAGGTTAGGAACCTAAGGAGAATTCCAACAAAGGATGATAATATAAGTTATAACTAATGATGACATACCTACAGACACATTGCTTAAATATTTTGTGATAATTATGGTTCAAACCATCAAGCAACATGACATTCCTAAGGAAGAGAAATATACCCTTGTACTAAGGATCAAGAGAAGGAGACACCTTTATAGAAAATACTCCTAAAGAAAACTAGCTAGATTCTAAGGTTAAAGGCTCCTTATTTTTCTAAGTGATAATTATAAATTTTTTAATCATCTAACTCTAAGATGATAAGGGATGTACCTATGGCCATAGCATATACATGGCGATTACTAGACCTAGGGATAGCTTTAGTCATGATTTTATCAAAAAATAGCCATTAGATTAGCAACAATATCTTGTATGATTTAATATTTTCATATTTTATGTGATAAACATCATTGACTTGTTTGTCTACAATATAGGAATATCCAAAAATAGAGAGGGCCCTAAATTACAAGGCTAAGGCTATACGAAGCCCTAAGATAAGAGCTTCATACTCAGCAAAATTGTTGGTATATGAATACTTAATATTAAAGAACAAAGGGATAAGTTGCCACTAAGGATTGACCAAGATGAATCCTACCCCCACTTCTTTCACACATCAAGCTCCATTAAAGTACAAAGTCTAAGAATCAAGTTGATCAACATCTAGGCTAAAGAATGACTTTTAAAGAAAGTTTACAGCTAAATAATGGTTAGCTTCTAAGGGTGCAACTACTAGTTGGTTAGCAATGATTGGACCTTTCATAGAATTTTAGTTGATAAAATCAATATTGAATTCACTAAGTGCAATGATCCATTCAGAAATTCATCCCAAGAGGTAAGGCTTAGACATAAGATATTATAATGGATTGGCCCTTGTGATGACAAATATCTTATGGTTGAGCATGTAGTGTCTAATATTCTAGGAAGCAAACACCATGGTAAGACAAATGTTCTCTAAAGGGATATTATGGACTTCATAGTTTACCAAAGTTCTACTAATATATAAAATGGCTCACCCTCTATGTTGGTTTTAATATTACACCAACATATCTCTTAAGGCATGGTCTATTGTTGCTATGTATAACAACAAAGCCTAGGAAGGATTGGGAGGGACAAGGATGGGAGGAGATAAGAGGTAGGACTTAAGAGCAACAAAGGTCACTTAACAATCAGTGTCTCATTTGAATACCACGTCCTTCCTTAAAAGCTTAGAAAAATATTGACACTTGTTAATGAGCTAGGAGATAAATCTCTAAAAGGCTTGGATTTTACCTTAGATGTTTTGAAATTGGATTATCTTTTTGAGAGGATGGCAATCGAATATAGGTGATATCTTATTAGGATCAACTTTGATGTCATGTCAGAATATGGTGATTCCCAAGTTATCCTGATGTAATCCCAAAGATGTAATTTTGAGTCTTGAGGCATATCTTGTACTCCCATAGCCACACAAAGATCCACCTTGGATCTCAAATATTATATTTCCAATTTAAATACTAATAAAGAATATCATCAACATAGTCTTCCACAATGATAAGAATCACATCACGAAAGATGTATATCGTGGTTCATTGGTAGCTAGTTCCTATGTTTTTAAATCCAAAATGCATGACTTGATAGTAGAAGGTTCCCCATGGGGTGGTAAAACCTATTTGAGATTGGTCCTTAAGAGCAATCTTGATTTGATTAAAGCCTAGGAATTCATCCATTAAGGCAACATTCCATATCCTATAGTTTAATCAAAAATCATATTAATATTAGGAAAATAAAAGTCATCTTTAGGACATGCTTTATTGATGTCTCAAAAGTCTATGTAAGCTCTAGTGCTACCTTTCTTCTGTTATATTATATTACATTATTTGATAATTTAGGATGTGCAGGATATGTACATGTGTCATGGAAGAAGGCTAAGAGTCTTCTATGCAAGTGGCAAGTTAAGAATCTAAAGGTCATATGAAAGGCAATAGTCAAGAATGTGAAGAGTTATCTTGTAAAGTTATATTATGGAGACAAAGCTCCATAAAATGTAATATTCTCTTAATTTATTCAAAATAAAGAAAGTGTGATTGTATTATAAGTATTTGTTTCATTTTTGTTATTCAATATTACTTTCATATTATTGTTATTGTGAAATTTAATATTGTGGTTGTTTTATGTATGGGATATTTGATATTTTGTGGTAGTAAGGCTTATAAATCCAATAGTGGTATCAGAGCTACCACCTAACTCTGTCTATTTTGATAGAGTTATTTATCATCCATCATTATTTATTAGCTCTATCCATTTTTGATAAAGTTAATTTAGAGTTTGTCCACTTTAAATGTAGTGCAGACTTGGACTCTAATTTTTAAAGGTCTTATTTAGTAGAGCAGGCTAGGATCTTTCCACTTGGTTGAAGTAAAACCAGTGAAGACTAGGAATCATCTATATTGATAGGAAAAATCAACTCATAACATTGTTGATCATTTAGGGATAGAGCCATCTTGAAATTGATTTGAATTTTTGCAGATTGAATATTGCATTATAATCAACTCAAAAGATAGTCGGTCATTCAAGGATATTCAATACCACCCTGATATTGATATTAGGTTCTCTAGTAAGTAGGAGAATCATATTGAGTTCTTAGGTGTGACCTAAGACATTGAATATTTTAGATTGAAAGAGAAGTAGTAGTAGAGATTAAGTCAAAATTTTGAGAAGCTTCCTACATAATATAAAGAAGAATTTCAACTTCTAAGTTGTAGCAGATTGAGAAGCATTCAAAGATTCCTAAGAATAGAGAATAGAAGCGAAAAATACAAATAAAAGTACAAGCAGAGTAGATAAGAAAACAGTAGAAAAAAAGAAGAAGAATCAAGTCAAATTTACCTTCACATATTTGAAGAAAATTTATAATATTATAGAGCAGAAAAGAAGGTAGCATCTTCCTAAAATAATTTTAAGAACCAAGCTGACTAAATATATCTACATAGCATTTTATTCTTGATTGCAGATCACTTTTTAAAGCAGGTTCTTCAAGGTAGCCATTTTTGTAATAGAATAGAGAAAGGCTTAAAATTCCCATATAGAAGAGAAAGGTCCAAAAGGTCCATTTAGAAGAGAAAGGCCCTAGAGGTCCATATAGAAGATAAAGGCCCTAGAGGACCATATAGAGTAGAGAGAGGCCTATGAGGCCCATATAGAGAGAAAGGTTTAAGAGGCCAAGATAGAAGCAAGAGGTCCAAGATAAATTTAGCAGTGGAAATAAGCGATTCATCCAGCATAAGAGGTTAAAGTAGTGGAAGTAGGTCATTTGGCCAATGCAAGAAGACAAAGCAGACTATCAAGCCAGCATAAAAGGATAACAAAGGGAACACAAGAAGCCAAGGATAATTTGGCCAATATAAATAAAGGAAGCTACACAATCTAAAAATATACAAGAAGCTACAATAGTAAACTGGTAAAGCAAAATGGACTAGAATATAGCATTATATTGGATCATCATTGGAGCAAACCAAAGAGCAATAGTGACACCAACCTACAATTTGGATGTGCTTTCACTTCTAAAAGTACAATAACAAGATTAAATGTGAGATATACCAATATTATAATGACTATGATAAAAGGATATAACTTGAAAGTATAGAGACCTTGTCCAACTATAGAAAAAAATAGATTTACTTACTTAATATGAAGATTAAATAAAAAATAAATGTTATCTAAAAACAAATGCAAAATACAATATTAGATCTAATTGCAATAATATAAATGGCCTAAAGCTATAAATACAAGGAAGGACCAAAAGATAATAAGAGGAAAGAGCACAATCCAAGATACAAGATTGTTTTCCCTTTTTTGGAAGCTTGTTATCTTGCTTGTTGATGGCACTTGAATGCTTGAGATTAGAGGCTTGATGTTTGATGATTGCTTGAGATCTTATAGACTTGATTGGAAACTTGCTTGGAGACTTGGATGTTGGAGGTATTATATTATTTGGTACCTTGAGTACCATTGTAAATATTTAGATTAGGAAGTGTGTTTATTATTTATGTCAATAGTAGGTATCAAGTTATGAAGTGTGTTTATGTGTCATGTAATCAAGTGTGAGTTATGAGTGAAATGTGTCATGTGTGCAAGTGTGAGTTATGAATGAAGGGTGTCATGTGTGCATGTGTGAGTTATGAGGTATCATATGTATAAGTGAAGAGTCATGTGTGATGTGTCAAGATTAGAAGTAGAAAGTTATGTAATCATGAGAGACTTTGTCATTATGTAAGAAAGGCATATAAAAGGTTGCATCTCCCATGAGTTTGAGAAGATAAAAAATTAGGTGAATTGAAGATTCACATGAAAGGTTATATTAATGAAAAAACTCTATGCTATGTAAAAAAAATTTAATAAATAATGAATTATGATCAAAAAATATATATATGTTTTGCAATATTGGTGTTATTATGATTGAATGAGATTATACGATCCCATAAAATATAAACCTGTGATATTTGGGCTCATTTTATAACATTGGATACTTGCAATAACAAGATCTTAAGTGCTTGTAAGGATGACCTTCACAATATTGTGATAATATTTTGGAATAATAGTGCCATGCATAATACCTCTAATTCTAAAGAGATTTTGTCATCATATTTTTGCTTTCAAAAAACTATGGATGAAATTTTGGTAGAGGTTTGCTACCTTGAAAAGATCATTGATTGGGCTCTCCCAAGTGTTGGCTTTATTCAAGGTCATGGCTTCTTGGGAAAGAATTGCATTAAATATGACAAGATTATGAAAGGTAAGAATTTGAAAAGAGATCAATAATTCATTAATGGAAGATCATGACAATGATAAATCTTGGGCTTGGGATTCCTATAGGAGCTATGGATCAACTTTTTGAGGATTTGGCTCATTAATGGTAGGTGGTTTGAAATAGAGAGAGTCAAATATCTTGATTTTAATTCATAATAGTTAAAATAACTAGTAGGTGATAGTGTTGATAGTGTTATCACATTGGCACTTTCACCTCTTTATGAGTTGAGGTCAAATAATGAGCAAGAAAAGGTCTAAATAAAAAGTTTTGCAAAAGCACCATCAGGTCATGATAGCATCAATAGAACTATCACTCTTTAAAAATGTGTCACCTGGGTGAAAAATTGATGGTGGCACTTTTTTCATGCCTTGGTGCTTTTGCTTTTAAAGCAAAAAATACCCCAAATTTGTCATAGGAAATATTGATTCAATTTGGTTAATTAAAAGACTAATTGATGGAGGGATTGGCAAGCTTGAATATTAGCCCTATAGAAAAAATTGGGTGTCTAAAAATAGAAATACACAGAAGGAAAGAGATAGAGAATTCATACAAACCTTAAGAATGTTCTTTCATTGCATTAAAAACGTTATGTTGATGAATAAAACAATGAATAAAAATTACAAGGACCATTGTAAGGAAATTTGTGTGTGTACCTTAGATTTTGGACTCTACTAGTAAGTGTAGAGAGATGATAGTCTTGGTATACAATATTCCTAATGGTGAGAAGTGTACCCTAGACCACAAATTCAAATATGGTTAGGGATTTCTCCCTGTCAACCTTCGAAGAATTTTGATTCCTTGTGCAAAGTATAAAAAAATAGAAGAAGACTAAAGAGAGAAATGGATGGTTAGAGAGAAATGTGGATTAAATGGAGATGGCATTTGGCTAACAATATTATTGTATCCTATGCAAAGCATATTGTAACTAAACTACTTATAGGGCCTAACAGACCAGTCACCAAGTAAAGCATTACATAATATAAATTAATCTTATATCATGCCCTCCACTACTCCAATAGCCCTCAACACCCTAAAAAGATTTTACAAAAGAAAAAAAAACCACAAAATCAAATGCTAAGTATCCTTAATATTCAAATAGCCTAGTATGTAAATCCAAATGTTAGCTTAGGCCTAATAGAATAAACCACCCACACAACTTTTATAAAAATATCTAGGCCTAAAAAGCATCCATACATGAAAGGATTCAACAATACATTATTGAAAAAGGTCAATCCACAAGCTGATTCATTAAAATTGTAGAGCAGAATTGAATATTATACAATAGGAAAACACTCAAATTATTGATCCTCATACTGAGGTAAATTATGCTATTTATATATTACTAGGCTAGACTAACTAATTATTATAAGGATAGCCCTCCATAGGCCTAACAATAATAGGTATAGCCTAGCCTTGTCTAGAGCTCATGCTTTATGAGCATGCTTGGAAAGTGTGGTTGTTGTTCTCCTACCTTGTCATTTCTAGCTATTCTAATCCAAAAACCGATCATCATCTTCTATAGCCATGTGTATTCAATAGGTTCAAGTTCCTTGAGAATGATTAGCTTCTCACGCTATACCTTATTATTGAGCTAATTTTCAATATTATAGGCACCCTTTCTAATGATTAACAATGGCAATAGATGTTATTGCAAGTTCTAGGAGATTGGCTATCACTTTCCTATAACAGCTTCACTCTGGATGGCTAAGAAGTGTCCAGGTGGCCAATAATTTTGACACTCATGATCTCTACTACAAAGGACTTGTCTAGGGAGTCCTCCTCTTTGTCACCATATATTGCATGTTTTTGCCTATCATCGATATATCAGGGACTTAACTAGAATTACTATGGGGACATTATTGCTTAGTACTTTCATCCACTCATTCCTTTAACCACATATGCATTTGAACACTCATGCATCGACCACTCATGCTTTGCTTCAATATAAGTGGCTAATACCTATTAGACTTAGGTTGAAATTGCTTATGAATCCATTCAATTATATCTATAATAAACATACACTCCCATGGAAAATTTATCACCATCTCTATGAAACTTATGGATTATTTGATTTTTTATTATTTAATTCTAGATTCGCATTAGTCATTCCATTATCTAATCCTAGTTGAAACATAACTATGGCCTAAATTATAATGATTATGAGAAACTTTAATAGATTCCCCTAATTTCATGGGAATCTTAGATCATTAGATACATCTCTTAAAATAATCAAAATTTGGAAAACCTTTCTTGCAAAAACAAACAAAAACATACATAATCATTATACTATATTAAATCTCCAGTTTTATCTTCATGTGTAATCATTATAGCATTCAAGATATTCATTATTTATTATTGTTATAGCTAAGTGGAGGATATTTTAGAATAAATAGCTATGATGCAAATATAGGACATTCATTTATTGCATTCTAGTGATAGGTTGGTAATGAGATGGTTATGTTCATGCTCAAATAGTGATTGGACATTGTTCTTGTTTCTAGCCACTACAATTGGTTGAAACTTCTACCATTTTGTTTTGAATTGGATAATGGTGAATGCCACATCATAATTATGAAGGTACACCAATGTGTTGCAATTCCTCCCACAATTGTGTTCTTGGGTTAATGTAGTCATGTTTGAACTATGATATATTGACTATTATAGTAGGGCATGCTACAACCATCAATGCATAATTTTCCTTTCTTTTTAATTTTTTTGGGCTATAGGAGCCTTATTCGAGTGTCTTTTTAATTTCTCTTATTTAGTATGGTGGGTAGAGCAGATAGTAGGAAGACTCATCATATGTTGGATATATTTGGTGTTGGATTCAAATCCATCCCCTTTATTTATTTTTATGTTATAATTTTTTGTTGTTTTATAAAGGGATGATGGTTTGGCCTATTGCTCACCCTTTTTTAAAGAGAGAATGTTTGATTTAGTACTAATTTAATTTTATATATACCTACACTATATTATATATAAATTCTTTATATCTACCAAATTATGATAGATAATTTTGAACAAAGGTTTTTTTTTATATTTTAAAACATGTAGGAATTTAACCTATGATCTACCTAGGAAAGTAAAACATTATACGTAGAACCTTATTAGCAGTATTGATAATTATCCTTATATAATACAACTTGAAAAAATTAAAATTCATATCCCCTTAAGCAAATTACTACTAATAAGAAAAGTAACACACTAAGACCCTATTAATGATATCGATAATTTTCCACATATGTGATAAACTTGACCATATCACAAGGAAATATCCTCTAGGAAATCTGCTATGATGAGAAAGTAACACATTGATACTTCTAATAAGTCATAAAACACACTAGCAAGAAAGAAAATTACACAACAAAAAAGAATTAAAATACATAATCATAAGAAATAAGAACCTACCAGATTTTCTATGATCAAATTATATTAGCATCTATAGGGATATGCATGCTTTTCACTTGCTCTTTATAGGCCTTAATAAAGAATACATTATAAATTGTGTCTTTGATCCCTAACAATGATGTCAAATGAGAGCCATGTAATTCATGTCTCAATTGCTTAGGAAAATATTTCAATCCAACAAAAGAAGTTGAGATCAAGAATTATTTCTTCTATCATAAATAATGAACCTATCCAAGTCTAATATATATTGTTATAGCACTTTGATTTGTATAATGTGTGATCCTACATAAATCATTAATACAAGGTTGCATGAAATTATGTCAAGGCATGTGTTGTATACATCCATCCACAAGGGAGATCTAGATCTAGCCTATCTATAAATTAAGAAAAGGAAATAACATGAAGGAAAGAGAATATACTCTAATGGATTGTGGATCCCTCCTCCTAGAAAGACAGGGGCCCTTCCTTGGATGTATCAGGAGGAAACTACCATATCCTTAGCAATTCCACAAGCTGAGGTAAAATGAAAGTATAAAAATTAGGCTATTATTCAAATAAAAACTTTGGGTACATACCCTTGGTTGGTTGTTGTCTTTAGAATGCTTCAAGAATATTCATAAGGATAGGAAAAAACTTATTAGAATCTTGTTTGTTATCTATTAACTAGATAGTTACAACTTCCAAAAAAAACTTCAACTAATTGATATTGATAACACAAACTGTTTTCCCTCTTATTCCCATATAATATTCTATACTAAGTATGATTCCAAAGTTATAAGAAATATTTTATGACAACAATATATAGAGAATCACCCATGGTGTTTAAAGCAATTGATGAAGAGTGAAGAATTTCACACCTTAAACCAAGGATAAATTATCAAGGGTAAACCTTAACATTTTATTCATAGGATTTAAAGCAATTGGTTTGGAGTGAAAAGTTTCACACCCTAAACTAAGGTTTTAAAATCATGGATAAATATTAACATTTGATCAAATGATATTAGCTCAACTAGTTATATTTTATAAATTTTGATGAGACCCAAGTTCAAATCTTTTCAAGTGATGCATGCATAACTATCAAATTTTTATAATACCATATGGTCATGATGTAATATAGGTGGGTCATGTTTTGATCACATATAACTAGTTTAAAAATATATATATATCACAGAATAACCCTATAAAATCAAAAATACAAATCCTAAAAAAACAATATAATTCACCCTAATATTGGAATAAATGTAGTAATATAGTTGTTTACAATTGTTATAGTTCAAACGATTGTATTATAGGGTAACTATAGCACTACTATAGTCATCCTTATTAGTATCAATCATGAAACTATTGTAGTTGCTTACATTTATTTTTTTAATAAAACTAATCTTATTTCCAAGTAATTTAGAAGTGAATTCCACTCCCTTGTTCTAATTTATATAAATACAAACTATTTTTTAATGTTTATAACATCCATAAAATGAATCATAATTACAATAAATTATCACATAATGGTGTACATAAAGCATTTTTTTATGCTAAGGATGAGCCTAAAGTATGGTATCTTTGGGTCTTATCACCATTGTCTCATTATCTATTTGTTATTCTTGTTGAGGCTTTGGGGAAATATTTCTCAAAGGACAAATAGAAGAAAATCAAAGGTATTTAAGTTATAAATAATGATCCCTTCCAATTTTATCCCCAGTTTATTAATGATACTTTTCTTTGGGGTCATTCCCTAGTTAACAAGACCATGGTGTTTAATATTATCATGCTATGAGAAGGCTACTACATAGTTTACTAGTACTACAAAATTGAGGATCCGTTTTAAAAACATTGCACTAAATTTACAATAGATTATACTTGAGACTTTAGAATATAAATTTTGAAAATTTCCATAGACATAGTTATGTATTTATTTGATTTCTAAATGAAAGAATAAGCAACTCTAAGACTCAATTTTGGATAGAATAAAGTCTTGTTTGGCAAGTTGGAAAGATAAGTTCTTAACCATGGCTCAAAGTCTACAACTCATAAAGGTTGCATTACAATCTATTCATATATATACAAATTTATTACATCAAGAGAAACTAAATATTTTTAATCTCTCTCTCTCTCTCTCTCTCTCTCTCTCTCTCATATATATATATATATATATATATATATATATATATATATATATATATATATATATATATATATATATTTTTTTTTTATTTTTTTTTTTTTTTTTTTTTTTTTTTTTTAATTTATTTATTACATCAAGAGAAACTAAATATTTTTGCACTAATATTTTTTTCAACTCTTTCCTTGATCTTTCTACAATCAAATTTTTTCCCTCATGCCAAATTGATAAGTCTACAATTATGCAAGCTTGCCCCTTCAACTTTATTTTTTTCAATCCCTATCTCACTTAAAAGGAGATAACCTAATTTTTTTCTCATTCTTTCCATAGAAAATATGTTTGAATTTTATCAATTTTGGATGTATGTACAACCTTTCATGGGTAATTTAATGATCCATTGCATAACATTGCCCTAAATTTACAATAGATTATACTTGATACTTTAGAATATAAATTTGGAAAATTACCATAAACATAGGTATATATTTATTTGACTTCTAAAGGAAAGAATAAGTAACTCTAAGACTCAATTTTGGATAGAATAAAGTCTTGTTTGGCAAGTTGGAAAGATAAATTCTTAACCATGCCTCAAAGTCTACAACTCATAAAGGCTATATTTTATAAATATATGTATATACATATATACGTATATATATGTATATACATATATATGCATACATACATATGTACATATATACATACGTATATATATAGTTTTTTTGATGAAAAATCCATTATATTAATAAAATAATGTCTAATCATACAAAAAATGTGGGTGGGATTAGCACACCCCATAAACCAACACACTAACCACCGTGGTTAGAAGTACACAAGAGTGTCAAAAATAGTCCACAAAAATCTAGATAACAACCACCAAAATAGTGTCAAATATGTTGACTCATAACACAGGGCACATTCCCCCAATGCTCCATGAGGGTACGTAAGTACTACAGCTCCACATATACTTTTTCAACCTGTACTTGAATCTGTAACCAAAAATCAAAGAATATAGCATATTTATCAACAATAGAGAAGACACACCCGACATCTTGCTAAGAAAAATAGCTCTATTCTAGGACTTCCAAAGATAAAATAGGGTACCAATTCTAAAAATATTCCAAACACCCAAGTTGAAGGAAAAATCAATAGGGTCACCCAAAATATCATACACCCAAGTAAAATACTCTTGCATAAAAGGTCTAAAAATTTCAAGAAGCCACTCCTAGGTCGATTGAGCCCGATCACAAAACCAAAAAATATGCAGTAAATCTCTCGTCGGTCCGCAAATCAGGTAAACACCCAGATGCTTGAGCCTATTACCAATAGGCAACCCCTAGTGTAAGAGGCTCCAAGAAAAAAAACTTTGTTTAGGTTCAATATAAGTAGCCCAAGCAATCTGAAACCTCTTATTCCATTGGGAGGGAAGAGATACTAAGTCCCATCTCATAGTGATCTTATCAACCATTGGAACTTGTGGGGTGAGCCATTTGTAACCTACATGAGATTTATATTGCAAAACAGGAAGCTCCCTAGGCCAACACCAATCTGACCACCAGGTTTTTTGAAAATGTTTATGCAATTTGCACCAAATGATCTGCTTTGTAGAAACTCCCTTTCCAATTGAGCTAGGGTTTGAAGGCCTCCCAGGCTTTCCAAATACTTTGAATGACAAAAGAACCTTTAACTTTAACAGGGATAGGGGCAGTAAGAATGGATTGCAATTCAACCCCTTTCCAAATTTTCTTACCCTTAAGCAAACCAGAAGAAATGCAATGCATGACCAACACTTTCCAAGATTCATCCCCAATTAGAGATTGGGTGATCCATTTAGCACAGAGGGCAAAACCTTGTTAGTGACAATCAAATAAACCCATGCCTCCATAATCTTTGGGTAAACAAAAAATTTCCCAGGCTACCCGATGAAAACCTCGTTTGACAAAGTCTTTGGCCCACAAGAAATCTCTCAGAAGCTTATCCAGATTTTTATAACAAGATTTGGATGGAACCCAACAAGACGAATAATAGACATGGGTAGTGTCTAAAACCTTAGAATAAATCTAAAATTTTCCTACCATAGAAAGTTTCTTACTAGTCCAGTAAGAAAGTTTCTTGTCCACTTTGTCAATAACATACTGCCACAATTGAGTAGAGGAACCATGAAATGCAAAAGGAATTCCAATAATTTTAAACATCTCACCCAGCTGAATCTAAGTCCATTGGAAATGATGCAACTAACATGACAGTTGGGATTACCAAAAATAGAAGGTGTTTTCCATTGAATAGAAGAACCAGAGGCTAAACAAAACACCTCTAAGAAACTAATAGCTGAGGAAAGGTATTGTTCATCTTCTCAAAGCGTTAAAAAATAATCATCAACAAAATTACCATTGACCAACTGACGGTAGAATTGGGGAGAGCAATACCCCTAATTAATCCTTGATCCACCTTATGGGCCAAAAAATAGCCAAAAGCCTCTACAGCAAGAATGAAAATATATGGAACAAGAGAGCACCCTTGTCTTATAGAATGACCAAGAGAAATTGACTGATATTGACTATTATTCAAAGTAAGAACAGTTGAAGCATCTTGAAATAACATAAGAACAATGCTCACAAAAACTGTCCCAAAGCCTGAAGCATGGAAGTGATGAAGTACCACTCCATCTTATCATAGGCTTTCTCAAAGTCAATCTTAATGAATAAAGCATCTTGTTCAAAATTTCTTGCCCACTCCATACCTTCCCAAACAGCAAGAGGTAGAACATTATCAAGAATGTATCTTCCCTTAACAAAGCTAGTTTGTTCAGTTCTAACAATCAAAGGCAGGAGAGATTAAGCTTAAGCGCAAGGGCTTTGGCAATAATATTATAGGTCACATTAAGAAGGTTGATCGGCCTCCAATTAGTGATGATCTCAAAATCTCCAAAATTAGAAATAAATTTAACATTACCTTTGTTAATAATGGAACACAGTGAACCACATTACAAGGCTTCAAGATACACTTTGTGGAGATCAAAACCAAGCATATCCTATAATTATTTGTAGAATTCACATGGTAAGCCATCAAGACTAGGTACCTTATCATTGGCCATGAGTGATAAGGCATTTTTTATATATTCTAGATAAATATGAGTGTCATAGAATATCATTTTCTCAGGAGAAAGCTTGTTGAGGATAACAGTGGTACAATCAGCAAGAGCTTACCTTCTAGCATCATCAAGGGGTTGAAAAGAAAAAACACCTTGATAACGTGAAATGAAGGCTTTTACAATTTCTAGAAGGTCTATGAATATCTGCCCATCAACTTTAATGGCTTGAAACTGATAATACTGGGTATGAGGTTTGAGGCATTGAAAAAAATCTTTGGTCACTCTATCCCCCACTTTGAGCCAATGCATTCGAGCACATAATTGAGCACCCTTGGCTTCATACAAATTAGATTTTTTTAGCTCATGCCAAATGGAAGAAACTTGGGACTGAGCAAGAGAGCTGAAAGGAGAGGCTTCAAGCCTGAGACAGGATTTGGATAGCTCACTTTGCAAGGTAAACTTAGCCTATTTCCACCACTTTGAAACTTCAACACCCAGAGTCCACAACACCTTAGTGGTTCGTTGAATGGTAGCATTCCACCACTTAATCCTTCCAAAAAGACCATCAAGTCTAGGAATCAAATTCCAAATATGACATATATGAGCTTTCATGCTAAAGCTATGCAAAAAAGAAACATTCAGGTAAAACTGTGAAGAATGCACTCTAGGTTGAAAATTTAACTTTGCCACCGAGAATAAAATAGGTGAATGATCAAATAGTGTAGTACTAGGGAAAGTCAGCACATATTGTGAAGAAGGTAAAAGAAGGAAGAACTGAAAGTTTTCACACTCAGAAATCATGGCTCTATCTAATATTTCCAAAACCCTAGCAGAAGCAGCCTAGAAATTAGACCAGAGAGCCTGAGGGAATTCAGAAGGTGAGAAGCAAGAATTAGGGTCATAAATGCAAAGCTTGTTTTTCATAAAAAACCAAGCTTCCCTTTCACCTAAGCACCATCGCATCGGAGCATGACTGACCTTGTCAAAAGCTTTCTCCACCATATTAAAATCTCCACAGAGCACCCAAGTGGAAAATGGCAAATTCATGGCAAGCCATATCCACAACTCACATTGATCAAAAGCGATGTTCGAGGCATACACATTAACCATCCCAAATGGTTTTCCATAGATCTCGAGGAAAATCCAAACAGCTTGATTGTATGGGTCAACACCCCAGGTCACAACATTCTTCTGTAATCAAGGTGCAAGGAGAGTGACGGCTCCCCCTTTTATTGAGGAATGCTTCATGGCAAAAGAGGCACTCCGTGGCCACAAAAAGTCACATGCACACCATATATTGAAATCATAAATCTTAATATTACATCAAGAGAAACTAAATATTTTCTAGGTAATATTTTTTTCAACTCTTTCCTTGATCTTTCTACAATCAAATTTTACCCCTAATGCCATATTGATAAGTCTACAATTATGCAAGCTTGCCCCTTCAATTTTTTTTTTGCAATCCCTATCTCACTTAAAAGGAGAAAACCTAAATTTTTCCTCACATTTTTTCCATAGAAAATATGTTTGAATTTTATCAATTTTGGATGTATGTACAACCTTCCATGGGTAATTTAATGGTCCATTGCATTTTATCTTTATAGAGGGTATATAGATTTAAGTGAATTTTAGATGGAGTTTGCTACTTATTTTTTATACAATTTTAGATTTTCTATTCTAATTTTATAACCTATTATATGAGACACTAAAACTAGGTCCCTTCTAAATTTTGAAAAGCCCTTGATTTTTAATTTAACTAAAATTAGAAGAACAAAACTTAAAATCCAAATAACCTTTTAGGAAGATACAATAATATAAGAGCTAAACTAAGTGCAATCTGCTTTGATGATGATACAAAAGGATATATTTTTAGGTAAATAGATGGATAGAGATTATAAAAACACATCTAAACTAAGTCGTCTTTAACCTATAATGAAGATGCAAGTATATAAAAAAGGATTTGACTTGATCAATTTGATATTTAAATTAATCTACTAATCAATCTAAAATAATTGAAGGTGCAATCTATCAAATCTGATAAAAGCAACACATAAGAGTAGTGTAGGTAGAAGCAAAGTAACACTATTAAATACATTATGTTGTTTATAGAAGCACTAGATATGGTTGTGTTTTTGTAAAAAATAAAAAAATTCAATAAATAAATAGGGTTTAAATAATGATAAAAAAATGAAAAATAGAAAACAAAGATTTACACTTGGCTAAAATAAATTATAATAATGAAGGAATCATGATAAGTACCTTTCTTCACTCCTATGTCATAATATTTCTAGGTATATTTTTGATACATCCTTTTAAGCTCCTACTTAACGATCCTCCATGATAGACACCTATTCACACTAAACTTGAATTTAGATGTTTAGGGGTCTACCTCGATTAGATCCCTCATTCAAATAAAAGCAAGTATGACCAGAATGGAAGGAAGCATTCACCTTTCTTTTTTTTTTGATATATAGAAGGAAGCATTCACCTTTTTGACTTTGTTATTTTTCATTAGCTTATGAGATACCATTTTAAGAACTATAAAGAAATTGATGTTGTTATAGAATCCTATTACATACAATAGGATACTATCTAATTGGAAATTTGATTTTGATACTAATTCTAAATTTATAATTTTGGTTTAAGACAAATAAGAGAACTACAGATAGTGAATGCTATTAGAAGCATTGTTATGCTATTGAATGCATCAAAATATTGTAGTGCTACTAACATATGGTTGACAACAAAATGTTTTATTAATTAAGTTATAAACAAACTAATGTCAACCATGTAAATAAACTAAAATATATGAAATAAAAGACTAATTCAAACACCAATAAAATATTGTTCGACTATAAATGATAAAAGTGTTATCAAAACCATGAATAAATTAACATTTATATTATGATATTTCATATTATTTATTATATAAGATAGATAGGATTTCTTCTATAGAGTAACCTATTAGAATATGTTTATTGGGCTAGAGTAGAATAAATATAAGTCTTGTAATAACATGCAAAATAATATAAGTTTTGTATTGATATATTTACAACAAAATCTAGTTATAAAAATATTAGCTATGCTTAATTTTTGTTAAAATGATAGCTATAAAGATGATTTTTCTAGAAATGAATAACTTAAAAAAATATTGAACGTTAAGATGCAAACACTAAAAAATATCTATAAATTTATCAATCACGAAGGATAGACAAAAGCATTGAATAATTGTAGAAATTTTCAAGTGTGCTTGCTTATAGAAGTACTCTTATAGAGAAACCTTTTGACTACTAAATTTGTGCTTAATATTTTAGGATCATATTTTGAAACATATCTATATAAAATTTGGAATAATGATGCTAGAAATAACATAAACTAGTCTACCCTACCATGCAAATGGAAATAAATATTTTATCCTAAAAATGATTCTAAATTTTAAAAATGATAAATTCGAGCTAATTTTTAAATCAAATATAAAGAAAAGCCTTATCCAAATATATTGTAGAAGTATTCAATTTTATGTTGATGCAACATAACTTTGATGAAGTTTAAGTTGATAGATTTGTTCCAAATAGATCAAGATAAAATATTTAATAGCTTCACTATTCCAAATTTATATTATTTAATTGACTACCCTAAGAGAATGATTTATAGTTTTTGCAAAGTAAGATGAGGATAGATTTTGTATATTTAGAAGCTTAGAACGTTTCCATTTAGGAGAAATTTTATTTGTAGGCAAAAATCAACCTAAGTTCTTATTTTAGCAATTTAGGAGAAGGTGTCATAGAGTTTCCAATTTGATGATTGAGATAGTGTTGGTTAATAGTGGATATGAGAAGATTGTATAGGATCTATTGCTGGGAAACCAACATTAGTGTTAAGTTAGCACTAATTCATGAATAGAAAAGTGTCGTAGAATGGTGGGCAAACATAGCACTAAATGGTCTAAAATAAAATATGAATAACAGTGTTGGTCCATATGATAGAAGTGTTATGGTGCTAATGTATTTGAGGTGGTGTTTTTGTTGAAGGATAGTCAAACTCATTTAACATTAGTTTTATTTGATATTTTATCAAGATGTTTGATGATGCAAGGATGGATTTATGATGGTTATAGTTGATCTAATGTTTTCTTGATAAATTTTAGGTGTCTATGTTTGTCCCCCTTTTTACATATTCATTGAATGACGAATTTTTTTTAAATTACCATAATAAATTCCTTGATATTTGAACAATATTTAATGTTTTATTTTTAGATTACTTTTAGTTTTTGATTTATTAGTCTCTTTGATAGATAATTATTATATAATAAAAATTATTATGTTAGTGACCGCATTAAATGTTGTCTCACTTATATGTTTCTCCTTGAGGCTTTGAGGGAAATTTTCTGGTTGAATGAGAAATTTGACTTTACTAACAAGGACATAAGTGGATAAAACAATAGATGAAGACCTATGAAATATTGAAGAGAGTGGTAGGGTGAAAATGATGGGGGTTAAAAATAAAATTATTTTTACCACATGTATTCAAAATAAGAGCTCTAAAGGGTAATTTTATTATGATTTTCAATGGAGAAGCAAAGGTAGTTGATGCATCATAGTGATTGAGTGAAACCACCAACACTTGGAGGACAAGTTGATCCATAGATAATATGTTGAATGTCCAAAAATAATAATATTTTAAGATATATTTTATACCCAAAAATTAACATAATGTAATGATCATATCACAATGCTTTTGCATACCATTATTATGAAGTAATAGTGCTTTTACATTATAGAGATACTATTTTCAACACTTTTGCATAAGAATAATGGTTTTGCTAGCAATAACACCATTAAAATACATAAGCACTAATATTTTTGACTTTAAATAATTAGGAAAATTTGTTGATGAAATGAATAAGTGGTTGATTTGTTATAATAATAATAAAAGTATCTAATTAAATTTTTATTTGATTTTATAAATAAAGTTATAGATATTAGATATGAGGTATCCATGGGATTCAATCATTCCCCTATTAAACTATGAGGATCACTCTTTTCTAGTGGTATTTGGGCTATATCATGTAACCCTAATATCAAAAATAGTTTGTGTGAAGGTATTGATGATAGTCCTAGTAGAGAGATGGTATTCAAATAGGACATGTGTGAAATATGGCAATGAAGCTAGAGGATATATGGCATATATTGTAGCCACCTATACAAGGTGGCCCATTGAGGGCCATATAGTCTCAAAGCTAGTGTCCAAAGAGGCTAATAGGATATGCATAGTTTTACCTTATGTAATTTGACATTAACATCAATGTTTTATATCTAGTAGGCCATCTAAATTTATAGGCAATATTTCTAGCATCATTGATATCTAAATTTTCTACCTAACACCAGTAGGAGTTTCCATAGGCTTTGGGTAATGTTTTTATAGGTATACTAGAGCACCATATCATTTTTGCTTGGGTTAGACATATTGACCAAGTTATATCATATTGCCAAAGTACTCTGTGTTTTACATTATTCTAGATCTAGTCAATTATGACTACCTAAATTACCAAGTGATATTAACAATTCAAAGGTTCCATGAGCCTATAGATGGAATTGTAATTTTGAGGTTGGACATGGATGCCCTCATAGAGACATTTTAGGAAAATTATAGAGACATATTAATGACTTGGGGTAGGAGAACATCATAGGATTATTAAAGGATGCTTATTAACTATCCTAGGTTAGAAAATGGAGGTGGCTCATCAAAATATGTGGGGATTGGAAGTTATTCCACTATGAGCATTTTGTGTAGTAGTTTAGACTTGTCTAGGATATTTTATAGATGTTGTCTAGTATATATGGACTACTAGGGAGCATGATTTTGGGGCATTTCTTAATCCAGAC
The DNA here is from genome assembly GCA_028583015.1 of Wollemia nobilis. Lineage (NCBI taxonomy): Eukaryota > Viridiplantae > Streptophyta > Pinopsida > Araucariales > Araucariaceae > Wollemia > Wollemia nobilis. The sequence continues at coordinate 1,132,834 of JAQPPZ010002816.1, forward strand.
TTACAACAAGAGATTGATGTAAATGGTCCTACTATTTAGGACCCAAGAATGGATGGTGTAGGGTTTATGGTGGAGAACAGATCTTGCATAATACAGAAAAACCAGAGAAACAAGAGAGAAACCAGAGAAACAAGAGCCCAAGATTTTGTATTCAATACTTTGGAAGAATTTACAAGAATATACAGCCAAACTGCCATTTTCCAACCCCCTCTCATTACAATCCATGGGTTTTTATTGAGGTCCCGATCCTCTGTGCTTTCCCACTTCCCACGATCTACAATTGCCACTTGGAACAATTCTGGAAAGTTGCATTGATGAGACTCTTGGTGAGGTGCACGACTGGCTGCCATATCCAACGGAATCTACTTCTCGATCTGTTGCTTGCTGTTAGTTGCTTTAAATGCGTCTTCCAGATATCCTATGCGAGTGGCCAACATGCCCGTTGAAATCCTCCTTTGGAACTGCTGCTTCACTGCCTCTAACTTGCCGCGCACGAAGGGACGTCTTTATGAAAGCTGGAAGTGCGTGTCTTTCTGTTTGGTCGCGATATCGCGACATGTCACGATATCGTGACCATTTTCCTTCTGCACCTTCTCTCTCCGTTTTGGCCGTGATATCGCGACATGTCGCGATATCGCATCATTTTTCCTATCGGCCTCTGTTCTCCCGTTTCGGTCGTGAAATCGTGACATGTCACGATTTCGTGACCATTGCTCCTCCGCGCCTTTGTTTCCCGGCTTAGGCCATGATTTCATGACCTTTGTTGCTCCGCGCCTTTGTTCCACTGCTTAGGCCATGATTTCGTGACATGTCACGAAATCGTGACATGTCGCGATTTCGTGACCTTTGTTGCTCCGTGCCTTCGTTCCACTGCTTAGGCCATGATTTCGTGACCTTTGTTGCTCCGTGCCTTCGTTCCACTGCTTAGGCCACGATTTTGTGACCTTTGTTGCTCCGCGTCTTTGCTCCGCTGCTTAGGCCACGATTTTGTGACATGTCACGAAATCGTGACATGTCACGATTTCGTGGCCTTTGGTCCTTTGCACCGTTGTTTCTTCTGCGATGTCACGATTTTGTGACATGTCGCGATTTCATGACATTTACAACACTTAGAAAAAAATACATTTGCAACACTTAGAAAGAAATAACACAAAAGTTTGGTTGATGCTCGATTGCTTTGCTGCCCTCGGATGCTCCTGCATCAGACACCCGAGGTGGATCGAGAAGTGATCCTCACTTCTGATCTTTGGGAGGAAGACCCAGGCGGTCAACCTCTATTTTTGATAACCAAGTTGCATCTTCTATAGGTCTGCCCTTCCACTTGATCAAATACTCAGAATATTGTTTGTTCCTTGTGCTTCTGCCTTCACGAGTATCTAATATTTCCTCTATCTCTTCTTTGGTTGGGTTAGACGCTGGAATGCTCCACAATTCTGTGCTTGGTGCCTCTGTACTATCTCCTTCATGGTATTCCACTAAATCAGATATGTTAAAAATAGGTGAAATATCAAGTCCACTTGGCAATTCCACTTCATATGCATTGCCTGAATCCCGTTTTTCTAGTATTTTGCATGGTCCAAACTTCTTCATCTTCAACTTGTTGTAAGTTTTGGCTGGAAATATTTCTTTTCTGAGATGGACCATGACTTCATCTCCCACTTCGAACTCTTTGAACCGCCGCTTTTGGTCTGCTCTTGCTTTATACTGAGTATTCATTTTTGCAATTTGTTTCTTTACTTCTTCATGCAGGCTTCTCATCTGTTTTGCGAATTCCTCAGCCTCTGCACTGCACTTTTCTCCTTTATCTAATTTTCTCAGCTCAGAAACGTTTCTCGGACTGCTTCCATATATGATTTGGAATGGAGATTTGTTTGTACTCTTATTGACAGAATTGTTGTATGCAAATTCCGCCTGCGGCAAAACTAAATCCCATCCCTTGGGTTTATCTGCTATCAAGCATCTTAGCAAATTACCCAGACTTCTATTTACCACCTCTGTCTGTCCATCAGTTTGTGGGTGGTATGCAGAACTGAACTTCAGATCTGTCTTCAGCTTCTTCCACAATGTTCTCCAGAAATACCCAACAAACTTTGTATCTCTGTCAGAAACTATGCTTCTTGGTAGACCGTGAAGTCGTACCACTTCCTTGAAAAATAACCCTGCAATGTGAACTGCATCACTTGTCTTCTGGTAGGGAATAAAATGTGCCATTTTGGAGAATCGGTCAACCACCACAAATACAGAGTCATTTCCCCTCTGTGTTCTCGGCAATCCAAGAATAAAATCCATGCTTATGTCCTCCCACGGCCTCTCAGGTACAGGTAACGGCTGGTATAATCCTGTGTTTTGCCTTACGCCTTTTGCCATCTGGCATATTCTGCAACTTTGCACAAACTTTTTCACATCTTGCTGAAGTTGCGGCCAGTAGTAATTTTCATTCACCAGGGCAATGGTCTTATCCCGACCAAAATGCCCAGCCAGTCCTCCACTGTGCTTTTCCTTGATTAAGTTCTCCCGCATGGAACTCCTTGGAATGCATAATTTACTTCCCTTGAACAGCATTCCATCTTGGATTAGGAAATCTAACCATTTTGTCCTGTCCACAGTAACAGGTGCCAAGCAAGCCGTCCAGGCTGCTGCAAAATCAGGATCTTCAGGATAAAGACCCTTTAGTTCTTCGAATCCTACTACTTCCACTGTCATTTCAATCAGCAGATTCTGCCTTCTACTTAAAGCATCTGCAACTCTGTTTGATTTCCCGCTCCTGTGCTTTAACACAAAGGTATAGCTTTGGAGAAACTCTACCCACTTCATGTGCCGCTGATTCAGTTTTGTCTGGCTGTTGATGTACTGCAATGCCTGATGATCAATAAATAGAACAAACTCTTTTGGCAACAAATAATGCCTCCACTTCTTCGAGCCTGAACTATAGCATAAAATTCCTGGTCATAAACTGAATACTTTTTTCGAGCATCATTGAGCTTTTCACTGAAATAAGCTACAGGTCTGCCTTCTTGGCTCAGTACAGCCCCTATTGCACTGCCACTGGCATCACAGTCGACCTGAAATACTTTGTTAAAGTCTGGAAGTGCCAAAATAGGCTATTCTGTGACCTTTTTCTTTAATGCATCAAAGCTCCTTTCAGCCCCTAAGGTCCACTTGAACTCTTTCTTATCCCCTCTCATTGTTTCTGTGAGGGGTGCACAAATGCTGCTGAAGTTTCTTATAAACTTCCTATAAAAGTTGGCTAGACCATGAAATGATCTTACCTCTATTGTGCTTCTTGGGGTAGGCCATTCTATGATAGCCCTCACCTTCTCTGGGTCCATTTTTAGACCTTCTGCTGAGATTACAAATCCCAGGTATACTAACTCTTTCTTGACAAAATTACACTTTTTTAGATTTATTAATAACTGCTCCTCCCGCAGCTTTTCAAAAACCCTCCTGATGTGCATCAGGTGTTCCTCTAGGGTTCTGCTGAATATTAATATATCATCTAAATAAACAATGACAAACTTTCCCAGAAACTCCTTCAGTACCTCATTCATCAGCCGCATGAAGGTACTTGGTGCATTGGACAGCCCAAATGGCATGACCAACCACTCATACAAGCCCTCTCTTGTCTTGAAGGTTGTCTTCCACTCATCTCCTTCCCTGACACGGATCTGGTGGTAACCACTCTTGAGGTCAATTTTGGTGAAGTACTTGGCTCCACTCAAACAGTCCATTATGTCATCCATCCTTGGCAGTGGAAATCTGTATTTTATTGTTATCTTGTTGATGGCTCGAGAGTCTATGCACATTCTCCACTCTCCATCCTTCTTGGGTGCTAGTACTGTAGGTACTGCACACGGGCTAAGACTCTCTCTAATCAACCCTTTCTCCAGCAACTCCTGGACTTGCCTGTTTAGTTCTTCAGTTTCTACAGGTGTCATTCTATGTGCAGCTTTATTGGGCAAGCTTGACCCTGGCACCAAATCAATATGGTGACTAATTTTTCTTACTGGGGGTAAACCCTCAGGCACATTATCAGATATGATATCTAGAAATTCCCTCAACAGACCTTGGACTTCTGCTGGGGCATCTTTGCATTCTGTATTCCTGACTCTAGGAATTAATGCATAACACATATGTTCATGCTTTAAATCATCTAAAAATTTTCTTTCATCAACCAAGCAAATTCTTGCACTGCCACATACCTTTTCTTCCACCTCCTTCAGGGGCTTCAGTTTATGACGCATTCCATTCTTGGTCACGGAATAGGTGTTGGCATGGCCATCATGAACTGCACTCCTGTCAAACTGCCATGGCCTTCCCAACAGTAAATGGCACGCATCCATGGGCAGAATGTCGCACAGAACCTCATCACGGTAATTCCCAATACTGAACTTTACCAGGCACTGTTCATTGACCAAAACCTTATGGTCTTTCTGCAACCACGCAATCCGATATGGATGTGGGTGTTTCTTTTTCTCCAGTTGTAGCTTTGTAACCATTCCCTCCGAAACCAGGTTATCTGTGCTACCGTTGTCAATGATAATGTTGCAAATCTTACCCGCGCATTTACACCTTGTGCGGAATAAGCTTTTCCTCTGATCTGTAGCTCCCTCTTCATTCAATAGGACTCTCCTTGCAATCATTACTTCTCCTCTCTCAGCTTCTTCAGAATGCTCAGACCCAGCATCTTCATCCACGACTGCTACTCTGGCATTTCCTTCCGGCCTTCGATTATTTCTTTCTCGCTGCTATGGGCATTCATATTGGTGATGTCCCTCTTCACCACACTGGAAGCAAGTCCCTCGAAACCTTCCTCTTCCTTGTCCACGTCCAGCTCGGCCTCTTCCCCCTTGGTAACCATTATTCTGATTACGGGAGCGGTCTGTATTTTCTCTCCTTTGTTCTTGATTGCTGCTACTTTCTCCATTTTTTTGAGATTCTTCATTTCTTCTGCCACTGTTCCTTCCATCGGTCCTTCCGCCATGACCTCTTCCTCTTTGCTTGTTTTCAAACCTCCTATTGAGCTTCTCTTCAACCTTTAAAGCAAATTGGTAAGCGTCCTCTATGGTGGTCATCCGGACTAGACTTAGTTCTTCCTGAATGCTTGCTCGTAACCCATTAATGTAACGGGCTACCTTCTCCTTGTTGGCCTCTGAGTGGCCTGTTCTAATCATTATTTTATGAAATTCTTCTGTGTATTCTTTCACAGACTTGCTTGATTGCCTCAATCCTTGCATTTTCTTTAGCAGGTCTAACTCATAATCACCAGGGATGAACTGCCTCTTTAGCTTTTCTGCCATCCGTTCCCACTTAGTTATTCTTTCCTTCCCTCTTTTATTTCGCTCCAATTGCACTCCCTTCCACCAAATGCTAGCATGACCTTTCAGTTTGGTCTTTGCGAATCTGACCCTATCAGGGTCCTCAACCTCTTCGTACTCAAAGTACTCTTCCAGATCGTTGATCCAGTCGATCAATTCCTCTGGCTCAAGGTTCCCAAAATATGTGGAAACCTCCATCTTCGGCCTCTTCCCAATCTGGGATATGGCTTTGTATAGTCTGGCTCGAGCAGGATCTACTGCTTCTTCTTCTTCCTCGAGGTTGGTCTTCTTCTTCATCATCTTCCTCTTCACTACCTTCGTCTCTTCTTGGCTCCAATCTTCTACGCATTTCTTCTTGCAGAGCTTGCATTTTCCGCTGCAAAGCTCGAACATCTTCTGCCGCTGCCATGCCTCTCCCACCAACAGGATTTCTCCTTGGAGGCATTCTGCTCACCCGATTCCAAGCCCTTCCATAGATCCTGGTGTAACTGCCTCTCCTTCGGCGATCTGCTACACACTCAGGAACTACTGGCTCTGATACCACTTGGTGGAGAATAGATCTTGCATAATATAGAAAAACCAGAGAAACCAGAGAAACAAGAGCCCAAGATTTTGTATTCAATACTTTGGAAGAATTTACAAGAATATACAGCCAAACTGCCATTTTCCAACCCCCTCTCATTACAATCCATGGGTTTTTATTGAGGTCCCGATCCTCTGTGCTTTCCCACTTCCCACGATCTACAATTGCCACTTGGAACAATTCTGGAAAGTTGCATTGATGAGACTCTTGGTGAGGTGCGCGACTGGCTGCCATATCCAACGGAATCTACTTCTCGATCTACTTGCTGTTAGTTGCTTTAAATGCGTCTTCCAGATATCCTGCGTGAGTGGCCAACATGCCCGTTGAAATCCTCCTTTGGAACTGCTGCTTCACTGCCTCTAACTTGCCGTGCACGAAGGGACGTCTTTATGAAAGCTGGAAGTGCGTGTCTTTCTGTTTGGTCGCGATATCGGACATTGATATCGCGACCATTTTCCTTCTGCACCTTCTCTCTCCATTTTGGCCGTGATATCGCGACATGTCGCGATATCGCGCCATTTTTCCTATCGGCCTCTGTTCTCCCGTTTCGATCGCGAAATCGTGACATGTCACGATTTCGTGACCATTGCTCCTCCGTGCCTTTGTTTCCCGGCTTAGGCCGTGATTTCGTGACCTTTGTTGCTCCATGCCTTTGTTCCACTGCTTAGGCCATGATTTCATGACCTTTGTTGCTCCGCGCCTTCGTTCCACTGCTTAGGCCGCGATTTTGTGACATGTCGTGAAATCGTGACATGTCACGATTTCGTGACCTTTGTTGCTCCGTGCCTTTGTTCCACTGCTTAGGCCACGATTTCGTGACATGTCATGATTTCGCGACCTTTGTTGCTCCGCGTCTTTGCTCCGCTGCTTAGGCCGCGATTTCGCGACATGTCACGAAATCATGACATGTCACGATTTCGTGGCCTTTGGTCCTTTGCACCTTTGTTTCTTCTGCGATGTCGCGATTTCGTGACATTTACAACACTTAGAAAAAAATACATTTGCAACACTTAGAAAGAAATAACACAAAAGTTTGGTTGATGCTCGATTGCTTTGCTGCCCTCGGATGCTCCTGCATCAGTTTATTAGATAAAATTAGGAATGGTAGCAAGGATCTTGTTGCTAGAAAATAATAGTGGTAGAGATATAGACTATATATTGGATTTGGGTTGGAAAACAGATGATATGGGAGAGTCATTATATACCTTTACTTATTAGGTAGTAGAGGAAATATCAAAAATCACTTGGGGGAGTCATAGTAGTAGTTTCTACTATTACTAGTGGGAAAGCAAGACTAAGTAGGTTACCTTAGGCTGCTTGGTCAACAAATAAGGGTAGCTTACTATAATAGTTGACCATCTTAAATACAAAGGTTGTTTCCCTTTCTATGAAGTTAGACCATAGGTTTATTATTGTTGATGCATAAATCCAAGAGAGGGACTAGCTAGTATAGGGGGTTGTAGGGATATAGGCAATGATGACATGGTGTTATAGGTAGATCATGATGGCATTGTACAAAGAGAAATATCCCAAGAATAAGTAATGATAAAGATAGACATATGGTATAGATTTTGTGGGATCAATTAGTAGTATTTGGTTAGACACATTAGGAAAAGTTGGTAAGTTTATAGTCTAATATGGCTTAGATGTGGGAGGATTTGGTGGTATAGGTGGTTGTGCTAGCCATTATTATAAGGCCTATCATGCATAATTTTTATAGACCATCAATTATCATCTCCTATCCATGCATCTCCTCAATTGTAAACTAGATCATGGACCTAGTCACATACACAACACTCCTAATGGCTTGTGATGATATCACCACCACAAGGAGGTACAAGAGGAGGAAGTGCCCCTAATACTACATTTATGACATAGGGATGGGGAATGATATTACATATGATGATAAAATTTTGTATAATATATAAAATATTAATCATTATTTATATATGATATTTTAAGTTTTTGCTCATTTTATGTATGTTATGGATTATATGGATGAATATGTTGGTTTTCTATTATGTTATATTTATTGATTACAATTATGTTAGGTTAATGGATTATGATTGATGATGGAAAATGGATTATGTAAAATGGATAAGTTAAAATAAATTATTTTAGGATGATATAATAACAATATGGATGTGTTTGTAAAATAGATGCTTCGAAGGGGGATTTAGATATTCCATATAGGAATTTAGATTTACCCCAAGATAAAAATCCTTTAGGAGTATGTTGTGCCATAAAGATACTTTCAGTTTACCCTAATACAAATGTATTTAAGGATTCTATTGTGATACAACAGACTTTAGATATGTCATAAGGGACTTTCTATGATAGAAGTATTTGCAAAATAGATGTGCCCAATGTGACATCAAATGTGTCATATAGGAATTTAAATTTTCCCCACGACAATTGTCTTTGAGGAATTTGTTATGTCGTTAAGAACTATGGATTTTCCCTAGTATAAACATATTTGAGGATTCTATTGTGCCATAAAGGACTTCATATTTACCCCAAGATAAACATATTTGAGGACTTTTTTATATCATAAAGGTCTTCAGATTTATCCCATGACAAGCATATTTTAGGATTTTGCTATGCTATAAAGAACTTTAGATGTTTTATTTATCATTATTTTAAAAAATCCAATTAAGATATACAATGTTTAATCAAAACAAAAATAATGCTAAATCATAAAGATATAAAAGCTTCTATTCATAATTTTTTTTGGTAGGTAAAAGTAATTTTATTTACTTTATAGGTTGAAGGGTCCCACCGCTTTTTACATTCGAATCAGCTGTGGCTGGAAGGCCACAGTCCATTACCCAGGGGGTATTGAACCAACAACATGGAACAACTAGCCAAAAAGTATCACGGATCACCTCCACAGGCGTCCTTCCACAAACGTACAAAAAATTCCAATTACAGAGTAAAGCAAAAACAAACACCATCGCACCCATGCTTCACACGAACCAGACGCCTCAGTTCCCAGTCTTCTGGGATTTGCGACTTGCTTCATTTAGAACTTTTGGGAATTATTTTGCCCCATTTTCCTTGCTATGTAGGGGGTTTGGGTCTTCGGATTTCTTCCTTAGCACTAATTTCGTTACCCTAGAAAAGGATTTTTTGGATCCCATTGGCTATCTCTTCTGTTGTGTCCCTGAACCTTCTGTCTGCTTTCGACGGTCTGCATTTTTTCCTCTCCCCTCCAACATCCATATGGGATTTATTGAAGCTACGGGTTTATTTAGGGCTCCACTTCTCGGGGGGAGGTTGATCTAGGTCTTCACTGTCAGAGTCCACAAGATTGTAGAAAGTGGTCGAGGCTAGAGTTTTGGATTTTGGGGTTGGAGAACCCTAAGGGGAGGGTAGCTAGGCAAAGGGTTTCAGGGGCAAGCTACAGGGGGGCCGGGAGGGGGGGTAGCTGGATGGTTGTTTCGGATGAGAGACAACCCTGTGGGTCTGGGAAGACCCGGGTCTAGGGCATTGGGTAGGTTCAGGATTAGGGCCTAGGTTTAAATCAGTAGGGATTTCACCCTCCTCAACATCCTTAGAAATACCATAATCTTTAAGTGCATCAAATTTATTAGCAACAGTAATAGAATCACTTACCTTTGGGAGAGGAATATTCACTTGTGTTGTGGCTTGATGTACAGTGTTCGTTGCTTGTTTTTTCGAGACTCGTCTGTAAATCTACTTCGGGCAGTTCTCGAACTGGTTTTCCACGCTCGTGGTTCAAATCTTGGGGCACTGGGATTGCAAATGTCCTTGAGTTTGTCATTCAGGGTAAAAAGTTGGTTTGTTCTCATAGATCAACAACTGCCTCCATTTGAAGTCACGACTAGCTCCATTTGAAGTCTCCGTCTATGAGGTTCAGGTACTCCAGGATATGACTTTCCAGGTTCACATTGACACAGATGCATGCCTGGGTTAAACGCGTTCTCACTCGGGTGGTTGGGTCGATGGCCATGAGGTCCCCGATGGATTTAGCTAACCCTTGCAAAGCGTATTCATAAAATAAATGGGCTGGGAGATTCAGGAGCCTCACCCAGAGCAGAGAAAAGTTGATATTCTGGGAATTTGGGTCAAAATTTGGCTGCCATTTTTTTAGAAACAGACTTCTCCTCCAAAAAACCATGGTCCCCCGGATAAGATGTGTTCTGTGTCCTCCGCGACATTGAGTTGAATCATAAAAAACCCTCGGGTCATGGCCGACAGTTCCATGTTTCCCCGTATTTTCCATTTGGTTGTTGCCCATCTGTGAATTGAATCCATGTCTGGTCGGCCTCCTATGAACTTCCCCACCAGGGAATAAGTATCGTAGGATTCGTAATCTTCTATGAGGCTCTTAGGGCATATGACATCGCAGCCCTGAGTGACGAACTCAAAAATAGTGTTGGGTTTCATTTTTTGCTTGTTCTAGAGCAGCTCTACGAACGATATTTTTCCCCCATGGCCTCCACTTGTAGTTGAAACCCTAGTTCCATCGATGCTCCCAAGATTATTGGTTTTGATATTCAAAGCATTTGACTCCTCGATCGACAGAATAGGGCCTGTACCCAAAGGAAGGCTGCTCGCCTCGATGTCGCGTGCAGACTTAGACCCATCTGCCTCCTCGCTCTGCGACGTCATGGTTGTGCCCCTCGGCACTCATTCAAATCACGTGTATGATTCACCTCTTCTGACCTTGGATCTTCTTTCCCATTGTAAATATTATTAATTTATATTACACATTGTCGCTTCTATTCATAATTTGTACAAGTATATCCAATCAAATTTTTAATATATGCAAGTTTTGAAGAAGTGAATTACCCTCATTCTTGTGAATGTTTCCACCAATTTTCAGATCATTTGGAGCAACACATATCCTAGCACATCCCTATGTGTGAACAAGATTTTTGGTAAGCGGTTTTGTAAGGATTTCATCTGGGTTGAGTGCAAGTAGCTTCAGAGGTTGGTTTTCGGGACCTTTGGGCCCTAGTAGCCAATATTTTTGTGGTTTCTACTCAGATTTTAGTAGGATATATTATAGGGGATCCAAGATAGATTAGAAATTTATCTTTCAACATATCATGTTGTGAACTTGAGTGACAACGGCTTCCAATTTGCTGCACAAAATAAAAATGAAAACCATACCTTTCCACGACATCTAGGACAGGGATTAAAGAGATCACGAAACAAGTTTCAAGCAATTGATCAAAAAATGGCTCATATTTCAAGTGAATTTAGTGCTAAGGTGCACCCACAAAATAAATCTACTATGAAAACCCCTATCAAGGGTAACAATTTTGAATACTTAGCCCCAAAAATAAATTTTAGGGATGCCCTCCATGGTGGACAGCCTTAGCCCAATGCTAATATTAATCTTAGGGCTTCCCTTAAACCTCTAAGAATTCCTAAGATTGATCCCAGGAAAATGGAGTCAAGATGTCTTAAAGCATCTAATGGAACTCCTATTGTTAAGATTGATAAACATTCAGACTGGCATTGAAGATCTAGAAAAAAAAAAAGACTAATTTTTCAGTTCGTGGGTTTTCGTCCGAGCCTATCTTCTTTCAAATTCTGGGCTGCAAAAAGCTGGAAAAATAAAGGTGAGTTATAAATCTCTATTTATCCAAATGGTTATTTTCTTGTTTTATTTGCTAATAATGAAAATAGAGAGAAATTTTTTCAAGGGGGTCCCTGGTTCTTTGGAGGGGCGAGACTTTTCATGAAGCCCTGGTATCCTAAATTTAAAGCTGAAGAAGAGATACCTTCTACAGCTTCTGTGTGGGTTAGACTCTTTGGCCTCCCTATTGAATTTTGGAATCCTACTATTTTTTCTTCAATTAGAAACTCTTTAGGAAATTTTATGATGACTGTTGATTATACTCAAAATTTTGAACATATTATTTATACTCAGATTTGTGTTTTAATGGATTTTGATAAACCCTTACCTAAAAAGATCACTTTACAATTTGGGAAAGACACTTTGGAGCAAGTAGAGGACTATGAGAACATTCCTTTTCGTTGTAGAATTTGCCATGAATATGGTCATTTGGCTAGTGCTTTCCCAAATAAAATTCTTGATCAAAAGAAAGAATATATAAACTCAACAGGTTTCCAAATGCCTAAGAAGAAGAACACTCAAAAAAAACAAGTTATGAAGGATCAATCAAATTCATCTCCTAATATGTTTGAAATCCTTTCCATAAATGATGTCCCAAGTGAGTAAGAGGAAATAATGGAAATAGAAATCTTAGAAACACAATTTAAATATGAAGGGAAGAACTCAGAGACAAACCAACAAATCAAAGGTTTTCAATAGAAAAAAAAATGGAGAAAATTTACACAAGAAAAATAATCTTTTAAATGTTAAAACTTCAAATAATACAGGTCCCAATATAGACTCTTTTGAACCCTCTAGTAACATTTTGGTTGTGTATGAGCATTCTTCAAGGTTAGAATCCATCTTAGATTCAATTGGAGTAAGTCAAGAAATAGGAAAAAAAAACTAAAGATGGATTCTAATCAAAATGCAGGTCGTAAGACCAATCAATATCATATGGTAAAAGAAGGTGAAAATCTTATAGAGGAAGGTAATATTAATGCCCTTACCAAATTTTTTAGCCCTGGTATTAATGAAGATCATCACTTGGAATATTAGAGGACTCAAAGGGAGTCTTTCAAAATAAAATGAAATTAGAAGAATGATTCAGATAAATCATCCACATCTTGTTTTCCTTCAAGAAACGAAGATGTCAATAGAGGATATGGACTCAATTGCTAGTAAAATTTGGCTAGTTGTAAAAGTGGTTTCTCTTAGTTCCCAGGGGACTTCTGGTGGCATTGCTTGTCTTTGGGATCCAAAAGAGGTAGTTATTCACCATATGGTTGGCAGTTGGGGTCTTTTGGCTATAGCTATTCAAAATAGACATTCCAACCAAATTATGCTCTGCATTACTATTTATGGTCCAACTACTTTGGAGGAAAAAAGAAGACAGTGGAACGATATAACTTATATTATCTCTCATTTTTTGAATCTTGGATCTTGATCGGAGGAGATTTCAATACCATCCTCTCTCTGGATGATAAAATGGGGGGAAATAGAAATTTGGACAGAAGCACTGACCTCATAAGTGAATATATTTCAAACCTCCATCTTGTGGACATCCAACTAGATAATGGCCTTATGACTTGGTCTAACAGAAGGTAAGGCTTAGCTTGTATAATGGAGAGATTGGATAGGTTTTTTCTCTCTAAAAAATTCTTAATCCATGGTCACATTCCTAAAGTGAATACTCTTAACAATGTTGGTTCAAATCACTGGCCAGTCATGGTGGAAATGTGGAAAACCAATGTGAGTTTCTCTTATTTTCATTTTCAATTAATGTGGCTCAGAGATAGTTCCTTTAGACCTCATGTGCAACAATGTTGTAAGGAAGGTAAGCCTAGATATGGGACTAAGATGTTATGTTTTTCCAAAAGACTGCAATACATTAAATCCAAAATCAAGACTTGTAACTGGAAGGAGTTTGGGGATGTTCATAAAAAAAACATGAAGTTATTGCTCAACTTGAAAATTTGAATAAGAAAATCCATTTAGATGACCTCATAGAGAGTAGAAGTGCAGATGAAATTAAACTCACAACTCAGTTAGAGGAATGGGAAAAAAGAGAACTCTTATGGAAGCAAAAATCTAGAATTCAATGTCTCAAAGAAGGAGATCGAAACACAAATTTCTTCCACAAATTTTCTTCTAGATTGAATATCTCACAACTTTATTTCTTCCCTGAAATCAAATTTTGGAGATGTTGTCTACACTTGGGATGGCATGAACTCTATTGTTGTCGATTACTTTTCCAATATTTTTGCCGCTACTCCTCTTGACTCAGCTTCTCAACAAAATGTTCTTCAAGTAATCCCTTCTCTTATCACTTATGAGTAGAACTCTATTTTTACTGCTCTTGTTACTATCAATGAGCTTCAACAGGTAGTTTTTAATATGCAAAAAGGGAAACCCCAGGTCCTGATGGCTTTCCCATTGAGTTCTACCAAGAGTTTTGGGATATCACTTATATTACTCTTGTTCCAAAAGCTCAAGAGGTTGATCATATCTCAACTTTTAGACCTATTACTTTATGTAATGTTCTTCTCAAAATCATTACTAAGATCATGGCATAAAGGTTGAAGCCTTTTTTGCATAAGATTATTTTCCCTAAACAAGGGGGTTATGTGGAAGGGCATCAAATAGTAGATGAGATAGTTCTTGCTTAGGAACCCATCCATTCCATGGATATACAAAAATCTCCTTCCATGTTCATTCGGTTAGACTTATCCAAATCTTATGACAGAGTGGATTGGCACTTCCTTATCAAAGTTTTGAGGCAATTTGGTTTCTCTCAGGATTGGATGAATTGGATTATGGGATGTATCTCTTCAGTTTCCTACTTAGTTCTTATCAATAGCAGGCCTTCTCAGTTATTCCTAGATTCCAGAGGTATTAGGCAAGGTGACCCGCTATCCCCTTATTTATTCATCATTCTTGATGAATTCTTGGGTAGGACTATAACCAAAAAGAGAGAAAACAAAACCCTTGAGGGAGTTACCATTGCTCATGGAGCTAGACCTATCTCTCATCTTCAATTTGTTGATGATTCTACTCTTTTAGGTAAATCTACATTTAAGGAAGCTTCTAATATTAAGCAAATAATTAGTTGTTTTTCTAAGGCTATTGAGCAATTGATCAATGAAGACAAATCTAAATTTATTTTCTTTCACTGCTCTTCTAGAAAGGAATCCATGGTATTGGCTAAATTAAGATATAAGAAGACCTCCCTTTCGATCACTTATTTAGGTATTCCCATCAATATTCAAAGGTAGAAAAAAAAAATGGAATTTTTTGTTGGACAAAGTCAAAAATAAAATTGGAAAGTGGACCAACATGTGGCTTTCTTCTGGGGGTAGAATCACCTTGGTAAAAGTAGTCCTTCAAGCTATTCCTATTTATGTTTCTTCTATGTTGAATATCCCAAAGTTTGTTCTTCGTGAACTGGATAAAATAAGTCAACGGTTCCTCTAGAGTGGTACTAAGGAGAAAATAAAATGGGCCTTGGTGAAATGGGACACTTTATGTCTTCCTAAGAATGAAGGGGGGTTAGGATTTCAGTATTATATTAATAACAACAAAGCCTTAGCTACTAAATTATATTGGAGGATGTTGCATAATCCCAATGTTCTTTGGTTCAATAATATTCGTGCTAAATATTCTAAGAACAAAAGTCCTAAATATCTTGTTCGCTATCAATTACCTACCAAAGGTTCTCCCATTTTAGCAATTCTTAAGACTAGTGAGGATTTGATAAATAAAAATTTATTTTGGATCATTCATAATGGTCAACAGGTAAATTTTTGGATAGATTCTTGGGATGGTCACAAGCCTTTGATAACTCAATTTTTCCGATTGGAGGCCTTGGATGGAGGAGCTACACCGAGCTAACTGGATAAAGGTGGCTAATTACTGTCAGTACCATATTGGTAATTCAAAGGTTGGTAGATATTGGATCCCTATTGAGGACTGGCCTATTCAAATTCCATGTAGGCAAATACAAGCTATCCAAGGCATCCTTCATATGAGATCTCTCTCTTGGTCCCATGAAAAATATTGTTTTGGATGGAACAACACTACTAAGGGTGAGTATTCAGTTGCTCAAGTTTATTTGACCTTATGCCATAATAATCCCAACCAATCTTCTGACATCTTTTCTCATATGTGGGCTCAAAATCTCTGGCCTAAGGTGAGGTTCTTTACTTGGTTTTTATTGCATCGTAGAGTGCTTACTGGTGAGCAACTTATGAAGCATGGTTTTCATGGCCCTTTTAGATGTGAAATGTGTGGAGAGAATGTAGAAACTCTTAGCCATCTTTTTATTGAGTGTACTTTAGCCTCTAATCTATGGAGAAGAATGGTCACTTTACTTGTCTTACAGTGGTCCAATTTTTTAACTTTTGAACAACTTTAGAGGGATTGGCCTAAACAAGAGGGTGTTGATCATTTTATTAGGCAGTTAGTTTGGATGGGTTCTACCATTCTTCTTTGGAATATCTATAATGAAAGGAACAGTCAAATTTTTAATCAATATAGGAAGGATATTCACTCTATTCGGCAAAATACCATTTCCAACTTAGTTGAATCAGTCCAACAACTCTTGAATCACCCCCAAAACTCCCACAAGAGATGGGATCAAGTGATACAAATATTGAAGATTAAATCTTCTAATGGCAACCAACTTAAAGGAAATGTGAGTAATTGTAAGATGGATAGGACAAGAAATTGGCAACCTCCTCCTAAGGATTTTGGAAAATTCAATACTGATGGAGCCTCTAGAGGGAACCCTAAAAAAGCTAGTGCGGGAGGAATTGGTAGACTTTCAAATGGCTCCCTAGTTTTTACTTTTGCTGAGAATTTGGGTATTCTTTCCAATAACCTTGTTGAGGGGTATGGTATCCTCAAAGACCTTCAAGAGGCTACTAAGGTTGGATGGGAAAATGTGCTAGTTGAGTCTGACTCTCAACTCATGATTAATCTTTTGAAGACTCCTAAGAATCATAAGGTTGATTAGAGAATAAAAAGAATTATTGAGAAGATTATATTAATCCGGATGGGATTTTTGAAAGTTGATTATAATCATGTGGTCAAAGATCAAAACAAGGGTGTTTATGCTTTAGCTAATTGGGCTTTGGACAAATATGATCTTACTTGTTATGGCCACCCTCCTAGATTGTGGGCTTCACAAATAAGGGAAGCTCTTCTTTCTATCATTTATTTGAATGGCTCCAGTTCTGGAGATACCTTGTTTCTTCTTGCTTTATTTTTGCTTATCTTTGGTTCGGTCAGGGTATTATAGTTCCCTAGCTCAAACTATTCTTTCTTTTGTTTCTCATGTTGATTCTTGCCTTAGAATTCTTTTGGTCTAGAAAGGTCATTGTTGTGTTCAATTTTTTCTTTTTGATTTTTTTTTTTTTTTTGTTTAGTTTTTTGAGATGGGTGTGTTTTTTGTTTTGTTTTTTTTTGTGTTTTTTGTGTTGTTTTTTTTGTTCTTGTGTTTTTTGTGTTTTTTGTTATTGTTCTTGTGTTTTTGTTGTTCTTGTTCTTGTGTTTTTGTATGTTTGTGTTAATTCGTATTTTTGTGTGGGGGTGTTTTCTATGTTTTTTGTTTTTGTTTATGGTTTGTTGTTGGTTGTTATTTTTTTTTTGGTTTTTGTTGTTTTTGTTGGTTATGTCTTTGTAGCATCCTATTGTTTTTGTCATGTTTGTGTTTTGTTATGTTTTTCTTGTGTTTTTTCTATGTGGTTCATGTTGTATTTTTTTTATCTTATTGTGTGTGTGTTTGGTTGTGCTTTATCTTTTCAACACACTCAAGGAGCATGTTTTTTATTTTATTTTATTATTTTTATTTTTATTCTTATTTATTTATTTATTTTGTTAAATATTTTTGTGTGTTTGTTTGCTCCTTGAGTATATCAAAGGTGGTAGGCTAGGTGCAAGCCCTGGGTGATTTTGGTGGAATAGATACCCCTACCTCCTTGGGTCTTACCCGAAAGTGGCATCCCTTCTGGGATGTTTTCCACACAAAAAAATACCCTCATTCTTGTAATGGATTGTAAATGGATATGAAGCAATTCACTTGATAACATGCGGTTTATATTTCCAGCATGCCTAAATGTGTTTGTAATTTTTTATTGGTGATCCTACATAGATGCTAAATAACATTCCTATTGAGGCCACCCTACATTTTACATGAGTACAAAAGCAATAAGTGTTGAGAAAAATAAGATAATGCTAAGTAGAATGTTGGTAATTGTCAAAGTGATGTGTGTCATAATTATTGTCTCCCTTAGACGGATATGGGAGTCACAATCTAGTTCTAAATATTTGGAGGGGCATATTGGATGAATACAATTGGGTAAATTGGTGATATAATAGCATTTGTCATAATCAACATAAAGCAATTTTTATCAACTTATTCAATTGCATGTATTTTAATCCTTTAATAAATGTTTAGAAGATATTATAATACATAAAGATAATAGATGAATGATAGAGAGGATGATAATAATTAAGTAGATTATTAAATAATTATACCACTCAATTTTCTTGATGCACTGTCAAATGTAAAATATAACACTTTATATTTTATTTTTGATAGCATGCCTAGAAAATTTGATATCATAATTCTCTCAAACCTTTAGTATTCTCAATATTATAAGACTAAATTTAAAAATCATTCACTATCATTAGCACCTATAAAACCAAAATATTAATCACATAATAATGGAGAATAAGAAAAGTATAAATGGAGTTAAGGAGTAACTCAAGTGTTGATTAATATATTTTTGAAGATAAATTGAAATCTAGGTAAACCATATTTGGGTATACAACATGAGAAATCAAAGGTAAACCTACCTTTTATGTATTAACATTCATAACATAGCAAGAAATGGATAAATAATATTCAATTATATTTTATCACAACATGATTTGTCCTAGGAAATAATAGCTTCATCTTCCCATCCTAGGTGCAAACCAAGCTATAAAATGGTATAAATATATTAAGTAAAATAATAATTAGATGATATAAAAATAGATAGTGATGATGGTTCACTTCTATTAGCACCTACATAGTTATAATATTCATCACTCAATAGTGACCAAAAGTGATACAACTAAAGAAATTATGATTAGAAAATGTGATGGAAAGATATTATTAAGTTGTTATGTTATGTGCATGAAGGCTAAAGAGAAGATTATTGACAAGAAGAGATTTATAGAAGAGATTATTTATGGAAGAGGATAAAATCAGAAGAGAAGATTATCGATAAGATTACAAGTAAAGAGAAGCCAATGAAGATTGTTAGCAAAGAGAAGTATTTTAAGTTTTAGTTGCAATATCTTGTTTACCAAAAAAATAATTTTCTAGCATTATCGCCACTACCATCAAGAAGAACCACATCACCATTGAAGCCATCCATGCTTCTTTGCAACAATGTTGAACCCTTTGGAGGAGAAGCTTGGTCATGGATTAATGCAAAGTCATAATGGATGTTTGCATTCCTTTTTTATGTCAATTATTTTACATGTAAACTTTTTTTCCGATGATAGCAAGGATTAGAGGAATTAATTTTTTTTTAAAAACCCTAGTTTTTTTTCACAACCCTAGATGCTTTTGGAATTTTTGGGGATTGATATCTTGGAGTTACCAATTTTCATTGGAAAGGATGAAATTTATGCTTGAGAATGGTGGATGAATTTTAAATATCCATATTCTAGTGAAATTTTTTGGAGTTGCAAACTTTTCTATCTATTAAAAGAGGAAGCTTATGATTAGTGGACAAATATTGCTAAGGAAAGGAATTATAGATACACTTGGGATGAAATGGAGGAATTTTTTGAGTCAATGGGAACCATATAAAAAGATAGCTAGTTTGAAGGTCACCATCAAAGGATATGAATAATAAATAAAAAGGCTTGAAAAAGAACTACACGAAATAAATAAAGAAAAAATAATAGAAGGAAAAAATAAAGATGATAATGTGCAATTTCATGGTCACACTCAGAAGGAAAATCTTAAGAAGCAAGGATCCAAGAAGAAGTAAGAAGCAATTATAGAAAGTGAACAAGTTGAAGAACCGTTAAAAAACTTAAGAGTTGAATTTATAGTAGCAACGACAATAGAGACTATGGAAGAAGCAACAACAAATTCCAAGGAAGCCTTGTTAGAAGTGTGCAAATATGCACCAAAATAAAGGTACAAGAGAGAATATTATGAAGAAGAATTTAAAATTAATAAACAAATTGTTGAAGAATCAAAAGAAATAGAATTTTAGGTTAAATTTGTAGCATATCAACAGACACCAACCTAAGTGACAACATGATTGGAGGTATGGTTTAAGGCATGAATATTTTAGATCTACATGGAGTCAAAAAGGCATCAAGTATGGTAGTGTTTGGCAGAAAAAGTATAATATTTTTATATTTCAAAAGGGAGTCGTATCAAGTGAAGAACACAAGCTTATACTAAGAGGGGGGGTGAACATTATAAGAGCACTCTTTACTTTTCTTTCCAAGTCCATATTATGCAGTGTATAGATATCAGTATCAATAGTAGTAATCAAAGCAATGCACAAAACACCATACACAATAGAGACACCAATTTAATGTGGTTCACCCAAAGATGGATACTTCCACGGAGAAAATCTTTCACTAAATTTTCTCAATCAATCTCTTGGGAATCCTTCCCAATTACAATGTTTATGGACCTATGTCCAAAGAATATGTTGATCCCCTAAATTTATTTTGTGGATCTCTATCCACAGAAGAACTCCTCTACTCTGGCTGGTGATCCTCTAGGAGACTACTGCCTCCATTGCATTGGCTTGTGGATTTTTCTCCACTAAATACTCTTGTCCCCACTTAGAAGACCTGTCCTCACTGCCCTGGATGATAAATCTCTATCCATTTGAGACTAATGTCCTCTCTACTCTATCACCTCTAAAGCTCTATCTCAATTATGTACTAAACATAGTCTAGTCGGTCTAGCATAGCTCTGCTCAACTCTTGTACTAAACACAGTCCATTCGGTCTAACACAAGTCTGCTCAATAAGCTCACTCAAATTTATACTAAACACAGTTCATTCAATCTAGCACAAATTTGATCAATTCTTGTACTAAACACAGTCCAGTTGGTCTAGCACAAGTTCACTCAAATTTGCACTAAACATAGTCCAGTCGGTCTAGCACAAATATGCTCAATAGGTCCACTCAGAACCTACTCAAATCTTCTCAACAGGTCCACTTAGAACCTGCTCAACATGTCCACTTAGAACCTGTTCAAATATGCATAATAGGTCCACTCAGAACCTGCTCAAATCTACTCGACAGGTCCACTCATAACCTACTCAAATTTTCTCAATAGGTCCATTCAGAACCTACTCAAATTTTCTCAACATGTCCACTCAAAACCTGCTCAAATATTCTCAACAGGTCCACTCAGAACCTGCTCAACAAGCTCACACAGAACTTGTCCAAATCTGCTTAATAAGTCCTCTCTAGGAATTAACCAAATCTGTATTGTAATCTTCCACAAAATCTCAAAATCAGTCCACAAGTCTTCTCAAAGACTTACCTCAAATCTGCTTAACAAGTCCACACAAAACTTGTCCAATCTCATAGAAACATAAAGAGAATTGTTAGAGACTCAATATGTTCTACACTCAAAGCTCAATCACTTTCTCAACTCAAATCAATATCATATAATCATAAAGAGAATTTTTAGAGACTCAATATGTTCTATAATCAAAACTCAATCACTTTCTCAACTTAATCTCATAAAAGCATAAAGAGAATTGTTAGAGACTCAATATGTTCTATTCTCACAACTCAAATCAGAATATAGAATAGTTTGTTTTATGGAACTTGAACAACCACTTCATACATCCACTTGACTAGGCTTAATCAACTTACTCAACCAATCACTCAAGAAACAACTCTTTCTCACAAACCCTAGTCCAAACATGTATCATCCAACTCAAAATATTTCCAACAATGCTCAACAACAAATCTCACATAACAATGATACTCATGATATTTTCAAACCCTAGTTCAAGTTCTTTGCATTACAACTCACTTCAACAACCATGCTTATAAAACATTCTTCACATAAAAATGATACTCATGATCTTTTCAAACCCTAACTCAAGTTCTTCACACAACCAATGGTTTCAACAACAATGCTTATAAAACAAGGTTTTGATCACAACTCTTAATTTTAGAAAACCTTGAAGCATTAACTCAAACACTTTTGAAAAGGAAACCCTAATCAAATCCTTTTCACTCCAAAATTTATTTTCTAGTAAGCCATTCAACCAAAGAAGAATTTACCCATACCTTTTTGCTTGACAAGTAGTTGATTTCACAAATCTGCCACACTCACAATTACTTATTTGCCAATCTCAATAAGGGTTAGAGGATAATATTCTCAACAAAATATAACACAAAAATAATATCAAATTTACACCTTATCACTCCAACTTGATTAATAATCAACACCCTCACAATAATCACAAAAACCCTTAATTCAAAATAACACAATACCCACAAAGTCTTAATCCTCCAATATACCACTATAGCAATTTAAGACTTTATTAAAAGTTAAAAAAAAAATCTCCTTATAACTCCTAATGATAATTCTCAACTACCACAACTTTATTACAAAACAACCTTTCCAAACACAAACCACTAAACAACCTTATACCTCCAACTTAGGCATTTGATTAAAATTAAAACCAAAAATATTACCTTGTCTTCGGAGGGAATCGAACCCTCAACGTTGCCCCTAATGTGCGCCTTAACCGTGGCCAAAGTCACCGCACGAGCCAAGCGCTCATTTGAGATTAATGAAGCACCACATACTTCTTAATCTCCTCACACCTTCCGCCTTGGACAAAATATCATGCGTCGTAGGTGCCTTAACCAACACAACTCACGATGCACCCACTGAGATTCAAAAGCAAACCCTCTTACAAGCCAGCACTTTCATGCTTCCCAAATACCATTAGGCCATGATTTCCTATGCAACTTTGAGGATTAAATCTTCCTCCCTTAAACACTTCTCTGTCACAACTTTCGTAAAAACTCACAAGCTCTTTTTTTCGCATGCAATCTTTTTAATTTTTGAGCAAGGATAATTAATTGAACTTTTGGGCATTGTATTTATATGCTTCCTCCATTGTTTTAAAGATGTCGATGCTCTCCATGTTATCTTCCATGACGTCGACAAAGATTATAAAGGCTTCGAATGCCTTTTGTCTTAAACCCAACCTTTGGGTTTATAAAATATATTTAGACTTTATAAAACCCACTTTTGCATTATAAAATATTATAATAAGAATTACAAATATTTTATTTGGGTTTTCACCATATCACCTTTAATATTATAATAACCATTATTATAATATTATACCTTTGATAAAATATCTTCTTCTCACTGTATTCCATGTCGTAACTAATATTTATTTATAAAATTTAAATTCTCGCTGAATTTAAATAATTTATAAAAATAAATATTATATCTCCTTTTGAACTCTTAACTTCTACATTGATTCACTTGATCTTTGGCCTTCTTCCTGGATATCAAATAACCATTTTTATCCCCTTTTTTTCCTGCTAAAATCCTTGATTATTAATGATGACTTCATCTGGTGACATCAATGACAACTTTGACATAGGGACTCAAAATGTCCAACATCAAGGAACAACATGACCAATCGTTCAAAATACAAGAGTAAAACAATAGAAGCATGGATCCAATAGAGCAATTATGGATATTCAAGTGGCACAATGGTAGCTTGGCATCATCAAAGACCATCACTAATAAAGATTTCACTTGAATGGATGAATTGACAAGATTGAAAATTATCCAAATAAAGGATGTTGAATATTTGTATTTTAAAAAATTGAAGATCCAAAAAATTAATATAAAAAAGTTAGACTTTTTGTGAAAAAGGATGTAGGTTTTCTAGTTATGGCATCTCAATTGATATGAGCATTGAATATGTTTGTAAACTATCAATATTTACAGAAGAGAGTTATGATTTGTCAAGGGTGTGGGATCAGAGTACAACCCTTTTTCCTCAAGCCAAAAAAACAAGTTGTTATGTTATATGCAAGAATAAAAAGTGAGAATAAAGAATTTGTCCATATTTCTTTATGACATAATTTATCTAGAAATACAACATGAATTTTATGATCATGATCCTTCCATATTTTCTATGGTCTTGCTCATTTTAGTAAAGAACATAATCTAATTTCTATCATGGGATGCAAAGAAGACCACTAAAAAAATCAAATACCTTGAATGAAGAAAACTTATTGAGATAAAAATGATAAAAAGAATGTTGATAAGGTTACATTGGAACTCTTATAAGATTAAAAGGTATCATGTTTGTTATCCTAGATGACTTAGACTTAAGGGAATAATATTTAATGTATTTCTCCTCTCAAACACAAATTGTTGAGGTCGATAGACATAAGAAATGAAAATAGATGTGATAGATATTGATGTCAACTCATTAACATTACGTTCCTAGAAAACTGAAAAAGAAAAATAACTAATCCTAACTAGTATCATGTCTTTCCAATAATTGTGATTATAGATGAGATATTATAGATCAAATATTTATGGAATATTAATAATGACATTAAATTTTTGAATTAGATAAAGAGTTTTCATGTCTATTAAACATGATGCTTTAACCTAAAGCAATCACATATGTCATATTTCTCCTCTTGAGTACAAAGCCTCTCATTTAATGGATATGAGAAGTAGATTTTGTATGCTAACACCTCATATTATAGTTCTAGAAAAAGGGAAATAAATAATGCTAACAAGTGTCATCCCTTGCTAGTAATTATGTGAGTTTAAGAAATTAAAAAAAAATGATAACATATCAAGATAGATTTTTTTATACTTTTAACATTGGATAATTTAAGCCTAAGGAAAGGATATACATCGTCTCCTACATGTAGTAAAATTTCACTACATTAGGCAAATCCATCCTAAAGGGGAAATTGCGAGTGGAGCTACTATCTAAGAGCCAAACAAGATGAAAATAATTAAATCTCCATCAATCTATCAAGATGTTGTAAAGATGTTGAATATGCTGACAAGGGAAGGACTACATTGAAATCTAATTATAAGTTTGAAACTCCTTATGCCATGAAGCTATGCTAACCCACCAAACTAGAAATATAATAATTTACAACCTTTTTGGTGGTACCTTAGCCTAATCTCACCATAGGTAGGGACCCCAATGCCTTTTTGGTGGTAACTAAAAAGGTTCCACTATTGGTAGGGTTCCTATCTACTCAATGGCTACAAACACACCCCTTAATTAGGGGGTGCATTAAAAAATGAAGCCATCCTCTTTTGGTAATTGGGTTTGTAGCACACCATATACCTCAATGTAATTACAAAGAAGCACCAACAAGACCCTGAGGAAACAAAACCCAAGAACAATAGAGGAAGAAAATAAGGGGGATAGGGGATTCAAGTAAGGATTTAATAAGACTATCTAAGCTTACAAAATTTTTGGCAACTTCAAAAGCATCAAAGAGCAAACAAGGATTAGATCAACAACAAAGGGAATTCATCAGATCAAGAGAAGAATGAACATTCAATCTTGAAGGACTTTTCTGGGGATATAATTAATTCAAGTATTTTATTTTGAAAAGCAGTGATAGACCATTCTAGGTGTTAAATTATGCCTATCCTTCCAAGCCAAAAATTCTTATCCAGACTAGCTTGGTATTAGACCACTACACCATAAAAGGCTTTTAAGGGTGGCTAAAATACGGTGGTTTTTTATGACGATAAAAAACCACCCTAATAGACCCTAAGAGGGCAGTTTTAAACCGCCCTCACTAAAAAAAAAAACTTTTAAAAGTGCCTAAAAGACGATGGTTTTTTACGGTGATAAAATACCACCCTAATATACCCAAGAGAGTGTTTCTAAATTGTCCTCTTATAAACCACCCTCTTAGGGTCTAAGAGGGTGATTTTAAAATACCCTCTTAGGGTCTAAGAGGGTGGTTTAAAACCACACTTTTAGACTAAAACCACCCTCTTAGCCCTTAGCAATCACCCTAGAAAAAAAACCTTCACGTAAGATTTTTGATTTTTTAGATTTGGGCAGGATTTTTTAGTTTTTAGATTCAGGCAGGATTTTTGATTTTCTTTATGTTCCAAGTATCGATCAGGATATTTTGGGATTATATTTGCATTTTTTATCCGAATGTAGTTTAGTTTTAGTTTTCTATACTTTTTATACCTAGTACGTTTGGGCCTTTGGGCAAGTTGTTAGGCAAATTTATGCACTACATTTGTTAAGGACAAAAAAAATTGATAGGTTATATATTGCAATCTGTGAGTGTCTAGGGTTGGGGGCATTTTTCCTTTGTTGTTTTTTGTGTAGGTATCCAAGTTCTACAACAATTATTGCTTCTTATTCCTAGCAAGAATTTGACTTCCAATGAAACCTTTTATGCATCTTAAAGTAGAATTTTAATTTTCTTCGAGTTATAAATCATGCAATTCCTTTTTGTAATGATATGCAGATAAGTAATCTATTTATTAACTAGGTATTTTAATTTTGGGATGACAATAGCACTTGGCACTGCAGCATATTGCATATTAGGGTGTAATTTACAGTTTTGGTTAGAGTTATGCATCATCTAGTGATTTGTCTTGAATTATTCTTTAATTTGTTTTCTTTTGCCATGAATGTACTATTAAATTTTTTAAATAGAGGATGTGTATTTGGCATATTTGTATCAATGGATGGATTCTTGCCAGCTTCATACCTTGAAAATGGGAGATTTACTTTTGAATCAGTAGAGGAACTATTTGCATTATTCATGATTCACATCAATAGGGGTAACTTGCAATCCAAAAATAGATAACATATGTCTTTGTTGGTTCTTTTTGTTTGAATGTCCTCTGTGAATAATGTAGCTATATTTATCCACAATTTTCAATACAAATGATTTGTGATTTTTCTTACTGAGTTTACAACTATTTGTGTTTCTCAACTTGCCAAAACATATTGGTTTTAGGTTTTTCAAAGTTTGAAATCAGAAATATCTTTATATATATGATTTAGTATTTTTGAACCAGGTTGCTATTCCTATAGTTCCTACCATCAAAGTGATTGTCACTTTTACAAAATTTAAAGAATCGTAGTCATAAGAGTTTTGTACTCCACCTACAAATCCTGGGAAATTCCAAGATATCAAGACAAAGAAATTTGATGATGTACAACAATATTCAAACTCATGGTTTCAATGGATTAAAGGGCCATATAGTAATGGTCTTGGTGTGTCTCTGAGTCAAAAAAATTGCACAAAAGAAGTGCAGTATACCTTTATTATCCCCAATTATTATACATGGACAACAATAGATGCAAAGAAAAAGCGAAAAAAATTCAAGAAATCTTAGAACAAGAAAGGGAAGAGATCACAATTGACTGATGTAGCAGAGAACGATGGTGAGAACTAAGTATTTATCCTATGATGTCCAAAGTAATAGGAATAGTTTGTTTTTAATTTACATGATGGAATCGGTAGCCACCACGAATCTTCGTAGGTTGTGCGGCTTTTATGGTCGCCACAGTATTTTGTGTTGTCCGTTCCAGAAGCCGCCACACAAATATTCACACAGTCCGCCCCTATAACCACCATGCCACAATCATTTTAAACCTTTTACACCACTAAAAGCACCAGGAAAGGGACAAGCGTTCATTTTGGCGAGGCCCGAGATTTGAACCTTGGACCTCCGCCCCCTTACGGGGTTTGGTCGAACCAATTGGTCTACACCTCAAACCTAGTCATAGAAATAGGTTGTCACTATATTTTCTCCTATTTTTCTATGGCAGATGGAAATGAGAATTTTTTTATAGAATCTTATACCAGCTTCATTATACAAGGGCTAATTTTTTTTATATGAAGGTACAAGTGGACAATGATAGCCTGGCATTTCTTTTTGGAATGTAAACATCCATGCTTGTCACTTTATTGAAATATTTTTTCAAAGGTTCATCATTCCAAATGTACCTTGCAGTTGATATTGGGGAATGGGATACTACTCTTGCAGAGTAGTCATTTGTAAATGGGATGGATATTTTTTAGTTTTCTGGTGAGCTACTAAGTTTGTATTGGGACTCAAAAAATTTAAAAATTTGGTTAATTTTAACATGATCAAGGAAGGTTATTATCCTTAAGGCATGATGTATAGATACATGAAGACGAATATTTCTCATTTGAATTTGGTATTTGTAGAACACGGCCTTTTTTCATTGTTCTACATACTGATGAATGATATATGTAATCAAAAAGTATTGAAGGAGACTTATGGCTAGGTAGGAGGTGAAAATGAGGATTGGCATTGATCATTGTAGTTAATTTTTAGCATATTGTAAAAATTTAATTATGTTAGTACGTCCCTTATGGCTTGGGTGATATATTGCTATAAGATCCTCCATATAGAGCTTTAACATATGCCATCAAATGTGAATGCTAAGGCATATATTAACAAACATTATTCTTTCTATTTGGTGGATGGTTATGGCTAAATGAACTTGTAGGCTTTCTTTGAGTTAAGTAATGAATTTTGAAGTTATATCCATTATATTTAGTTGAAATTTTAGAGCAATTATAATCTATCTTTTAGCTCTTTTTCCAAGAGGAGGTTTCACATTCAATGAAGTTGGTCCCTTATGCATAGTTGAGTTGTGATAAACTCTTGCTTTTCGCTTTGGACATATGGCTTTGTATATGAGCACACCCCTGACCAAAATATAACTTAAAATTTAACTAAACAAGCATAATAAAAAATATGACATGTTATCAATGTACTTGCCACATCACTGATATGACCTGCTAGCAAAAATTTGGATGCCCTTTGAAATTTTTTCGTGTAGGTAAGTAGGTGAAACAAAGGTATGGTAGAAAGAATAGTTTTTTATATTTTTATAAAACAATAATAATAAGAGGACAATTTTAAACCATCCTCTTAGTTATATATATATATATATATATATATATATATATATATATATATATATATATATATATATATATATATGTTTAAAGTAAACCTAAGAGGGCAGTTTAAAAGTGCCCTCTTAGAACTTTTTATAAAATTCCCTAAGAGGGCGATTTTAAACCATTTTCTTAGAGACTATTAGGGCAGTTTAAAACCGCCCTAATAGACCCTAAGAGGGTAGCTTTTTTATATGGTTTTTAATCATCATTGTATGACATGAATCTTTTACAATGCCCTCATAGACGGTGGTTGAATAACCGCCCTTAAAGACCCTTTTTGGTGTAGTGGACCTACAAAGGAGGTGCGCAAAAAATTTTCTATATTGATGTTGTAGACACCAAAATCCAGCCACTTGTAAGTCATCTATACCTTCATGTTAGCCACGTGTCAGTCATCCACCTTCCCACCATTATTTGGCCCAAATCCACACCTTCCCGCCATTATTTGGCCCAATTTCACCTTTTTCTGCCATTATTTGGCCCAATTTCACCTTTCTCGCCATTTTTCATTCCCAAATTTATTTAAATTAATATTTATATATATATTTTAATATTTTAATATATTTTAATATATATATAAAGATACTTTAAGTGATTTAATCTGAGCCGTCCATCCTTCATTTAATCTCATCCGTCCATCCATCTTAATCCGTTTCACAACCTAGATTTATTCTCTACCCTTGGATCCACTTTAATCTTAGCCACACGTTCAAAGTGTCGTTAAAACCCTAAAGTGTGCCCTAAGAGTAGATTATAAATTGAGTCACCTTGATGGCTCGAGGGCCTATCTCTTTGACTATCTCTCTTTTGTTATCTATCGCTATCTATCTCTTCTTCAGCTAAACCTACCCATCCATCGCCATCCCTTTTCGTCGCATCCATCGCCGCATCCGTCGCCAACTTCACCGCCATCCCTTTTGCAGCATTCTGCAGAATCCCCCATTCTTGTCGCAAGTGCCCGCGGGCATTTACCCACAGCCACAGATGCAGACCGGCGTCTGCAACCCTGATCCAGAAGCACACGGGCGTTCAGCGGTCGCACCAGGGCGCCTTCCGCAGCCGATTTGATAGTTACATCACTTCCAGGTGCCGCCTGGTCTCGTCGCGTTAACAGAAAAGAGGTATAGATTCTAAAGCAAGTAATATTTTTATGTATTAATCCGTCATTAGATTTTGCATTCTATTTATTTCATTTCTAGGGTTTTAGACTATTTTTGAGGGCTCACACAGTGGAGCCCTCTTACTAGTTTCTAACCTTTTTGTATTTTTAATGTGTGCAGGATTTTAATGGCAGATTTGATTGGTTGATAGCAGCTGCTTAAGCTGGAGTGGTCCGAGCCAAAGGATACAACGAAGCCCACTCATTCTGTTGAGGTTAAGGATACATTCTTCGGAGATGCCACCATATTGTGTCAGCTAGGGTTTTGGAGAACCCTAGCACAAATTGTAATCTTGTATCACGAAAAGGGTTACAGGCCCTGTTGTACTCAAAAGGAGTTTCTAAACTCCATTGATTAATAAAAATTGTTTTTTTTTTACAACTGTGTTCTGCATTACTTTTTTATCGTGATTTCTTTATCTTTTGTTTGGCGTTGTATCTTTAATCTACAAATGGCGATCACGGTGGGACCCCCTAGGGTTTCATGTTTTTAATACTTGCTTTATTGATCTATTCCTATTTTCTGTTTTTATTTTGCAGGTTTCAGAAATCGTGAAATTCGCTGTTCCAACGAACTAGGGTTTCTGAGGAGTTTGCAAAAAATGCAGCAGACACAGAGTGGCATCTGGAAGTCCGATCCGAAATGCAGAGGGGCGTTTCAGCCTGCGCAGACTCCCTTGGGCGTTTGAAGGCAGTTTCACAGAGAAAGCGTAGGCTTCCGAGTAAGTGCATTTTTTTTTTCTTTGTTAAACTGTACTTTTACGTTTTTGGTTTTTCTGTTGTATTTTGTTTCTTTTTCAGATCATTACTTTAAAATGAACAAAAATTAAGTAATCTGGAAAAGAACAGTTATTTTTAGTTACATTTTTTTTTTTTTTTTTTTTTTTTTACATTGCATTTTTGGTTGCATAAAAAATATATATATATATATTTGCATACCTAGCTGCATATTAGAATAGCTACGAATTATCTGTTTTAGTCATCTAAGTAGGACTATTGATTGGATGTCAATAGTACTCCTGCCATTGGGTGATTCTAGGCAGAGAAGTGGACGAACCTTCCGGTTGCTCCTTTGATATCTGATATCATTGGTAGGCAGGGGGTTTTAAACGGTGTACTCCACTTCTTCAGAGGAAATGGCATGTTTTCAGTAGCCTCTTTCTTAGATCATTAGAACTTTTGATTTATAGCTTTGTATGTATACATTAGACAACTAAAACACTTAAAATAAAATTCATCGCATTTCATATTGCATTTAAAACAAGTAATATCTGGATTTCATCACCAGGTATTGCTTGAAGTTTAGTGACGGTGGAATTCATCTCCATCCATTAAACTTCTGCCTCAGACACCATAGGTCACCCCCAAGCAAACTTGCTAGATTTCATCACCAGTAAGAATCTCATTGTCCTTTCCTAGCCATAGTTTTTACCTTTTTTGTGAATAATTCAAGATTAGATCACATGCAAAACTCATAAACCGGACACTTAAAATTTACTGCAGATTAAGATCAGAAAATAATTAATTAACCGCAGGTAAGACACATTTGTTGAAACCTAGGTTGTGACTGTTTTCTGATAATTTCTTTAGTGTAAATTTATCATTTAAGTTTTGCATTCTTCTTTTCTGAATTTGTTTAGATTTATTGCTTCATGGTCTTAACAAGAAATCAATCTAAAATGTTAAATCTAAATAATCAAATGGGTAATTCACAGAACATCCCCACCACCAACATGGCCACTTATCCTAGTGAATTTTAGGCAGGTTCGCCTGCAGGTCTTTCACGTCCTTCTACCGTCTATCGCATGGCCATGCCCATGGAGGAAGACAATTCCTGTCATATTACCCGCTGGTTTCACTCAGGTCTACACTAACCCTTTTTTTGAGGCTAATGTTGTATCTGTTCAGCTGGCTTCATCTCCAACATCTTCCCAGATGCTCAATTGTCCTCCTTTGGAGACAAATGTAGTGTCTTCCCGACCACTTTCTCCTCCATTTACTCGGGTGTACACCAATTCTCTCTATGAGGCTGGTGGAACCTCCTCTAACCATAACCAATTTCAACCCTCTTCTTCCCAAACCATTTATGGTTTCACCCTACCTGGGGCATAGTCTACTGTTTCTTTCCAGGTACCGCCTACTTCAGCCACCTTCATTGCCCCTGCTATGCAGTCTCCTGTGACTACCATGGCAGCCTGCCCTCCATATTCATCTAATCATCCCACCTCCTTTGGGTTAGAGATTAATAAGGTTAGGGAGTACCTCAACAAGTTGCTTCAGCAACAACAGCAACAAAATGCTCAACCAGCTGTCGTAGTAAATCCTACACCCCAACCAATTTCTACCCGACCAGACTTTTCTTAGCTCAGGCCCCACCCGGGTACCCCAATCTTCGGTGGTGTCCATTCCTACCCCACCTTTCTCCCAACCCACCTCAGTTCATCATTCAAACCAATCACCTTCTTTTTGGTATCATCCATACCAACAACCTGTCCATTCCACACCGCCTAATCCAGGCAATTTCATCCCATCTCATCATTTTTCAACTCCTCCATTGCATCCTCATAATCATCAAACAAGTCAAAATTTTCATGAAGATTATCGACTCCATGCGATACAACAACAGATTGACAACCTTATGCTCAACAAGCCTGGCTCATCTAGTCAGAAACCTACGCTAAGGTCGTTGATCAATCAACCAATTCATCCTTCGGTACCTTCACCACCATATCCGACTGATTTCACATTATCGAAGTTTGACAAATTTCGAGGAACTGAGGATCCTCATGAACATGTGAGCTCATTCATGCATGTCTGCTTTAGAATCCAAAATAATGACGCTCTTATGCTCAGAACTTTTTCTCAGAAATTAGGGGGAGATGTTGTACAATGGTACAATCATTTAGCTCACCATAGCATTTATGCTTACGAACAATTGATTAATCTATTTTTAGAACGATTCTCCTAAATGTACAAAGGAAAGTTTCATTGTCCGACTTATACAAGCTCAAGCAACATGACGATGAGACTGTTTATGACTTTGGAAACCGTTGGAGGGCTATCATTAATAAATTGCCATTCTCCCTACCAATGGAGGAGTTAACCAAAATGTTCACCCAGAGTTGTATAAAACCTATCTCTTGGTCACTCCAATTACAAAAATACAGGACTTTTGAAGAGGCTTTGGCCCTAGCAAGTATCATAGAAGACATTAAAGTCCAAGAGGGTGTTTTAAAACCCCGTAGAAAAGAATGGCAACAAAAGGGCCAACAACCAAATAATAATTATGGCCAAAACAAACAAGCACAGGCTAGTACAACCTCAAATGTTAACCAAGTTAATCAAGTGATGGCGAGCCAGCCCGTAATGGCTCAACAACAACAAGTAATGCAAAGTCAACCGCAACCTATTGCTTATCATGCGGTACCCGCCCCTCCTCAACCAGCTCACAATACTGGGCCAACCATGGAAACTCGACCTTGGCAAACAAATCGTCCCAAGCGACAGTTCACACATTTAGATGAACCATATGCGGTCATATTCAACAAGTTATATAGCACAAATCAGTTAACTTTACCTGAGTTTAAACCTTTAGAACCATCTAGGAGGGGGAAATATTACAAGTACTTATTTTGTCCTTATCATAGGCAAAATGGGCACGATATCAATAATTGTACAGCTTTCAAACATGTGATCCAAGATCTTATTGAGATTGGAGCCATTAAATTGGATAACCCCTTAGCCCAACAAAATCAAAATCTTGGTATATTTCAAACACCCCTTCCACATCGGGAGGAAGCTCCAACAACTTCGGGGGAGTAACTCGGTAACTCCTCCAAATCAAGTCAACCATATACAACAATACCAAGGTTTTGTGGGTACTATTCACATAGTAACCCAGGGTCAAAGGGCGAACCAACCAAATCGAGGTCGAACCACGACCACCGTACAAACTCCCGATCCACCTCGGGTAACGATGACCCAACGACGTGCTAGTACTTCTCAACAACCGCTAAATCATTCTACTCAATGCCAACGACCCATCATGTCATTGAGTAGCAAGTTAACTACCAGTTTAAAAATGGCTTCTGCCAAGTTATCGATCTATGACCTCATTCAACAATCTCCCCCGCATAGAGAGGCATTAATGGAAATATTAAAGTCAATCGAGCTTCAAACTCAAGATACTAATGCCTTCAACAACTTTGTGGGGAGTATTCAAACATGCATGGAGCCCTCCATCACTTTCTATGATTTTGAAATCAAACCTATGTCAACAAAAAGTATAGATCCTCCACTGCATATCATGGCCAAGATCGATCACAAGCCATTCAAGAGAGTCTTAATTGACACTGGTTCCTCAATCAATATCATTACAACATCGGCGTTGAGTCATCTAAAGTCGTCGCCATCCCTTATCACCAAGTCGACTTTTACTCTTAAAGCATTCAATGATGCTTTATCTTCCATGGTTGGCACGGTTATCTTGCCCATTGAGGTAGGGGCCCAAACTTTGCATACCTTGTTTCACATCTTGGAAGGGTCCATGGCATACAATGTATTGCTTGGACGGCCTTGGCTTAGGGAGATGAGATGTGTCCCTTCTATACTGCATCAATGTCCGAAGTATGTATATGAGGGACAGAGTTCATTGTGTACCTGCTGACATTGAACCCTTCAAACATTGCAACTATGTCTCAAATCCTTATGAGATTGTGTTGCCATCCACTCATCTTTTCTTGACCCCATCTACTTCTTCTATACCATCTTCTTCTAAAGCTCCCATTCCTGAGGAGCTACCCATCATATTGCAACCACCTTCATCTTCCATTATTCCATCTCATTCACCACTTTCTTCATCTCCTAATCTTCCTTCTTCTTCATCAGTGACCACATGCACATGTGGCCATGACCAATCATCTCTTTCCACATCATTACCCCATTATTCTACACCTTCTTCAACATCACCTATTATTCCTCCATCTTCCCAACCATCACCAGCTGATGTTTCACAAGTTAGTGAAGCATCAACCCAACCAAATCCTTCCAATTCTTCTATCCCACATTCTTCTATTCCATCATCTAGTCTTTCTCCCTCCCAAGTCAAGGTCCATCTCACTGATGCAGGTATTGGTGAGTATGCCATTCAAGATGTCCACATCACACCGTTCAATGTGCAAACAAGTTAAAGATTTTGGTCGTCCACATGACCAACATTTATCCATTGGATCGGTTTATAACATGGGTTCTATGCCAAATTCCATTAATTTTGTATATGGGGGAATAGAGTCATCTTCTAGTCCTACCACCATACTAGAACCCAAGCATCCAGTCCTTGCCAATATCGAAAGGATGGAGGGTTTTCCCTCTCGCTATTTCCACGGACATAATTGGCAGCAATTTGGCCTAGGTTGATACGAGCAAGGGGTAACTGAACGCATCGATATGCCATACCAGAGACCCACTGAGCATTTTGGTCCGGGCTACCAACCACTTCCATCCCTTTCTTCTTTTGAACAAGCTTTTCAAAGCATTAATCTTAATTCGGAAGAATAAATCCTCCACCCCGACGAATCCGAAGATGAAGCCTATGAAGAATTTGACGTCATGTCAAATGGTGATGAATCTGAAGAAGAGTCGGCGCCCATTGTTCCCCTCACTGAACAAGACGAGTTTTATCTCTAATTGTTCCCTCTCCAAGAGGCCATCTTTCGCTTGCTTCTTCCACAAGAACGAGGTGAACCATCCCCTCTGCCACATCAATAAGCCATAATCCAAACCTGTATTATATGTATATACTAAAATAGTGGTTTTCACCACTACCAAAAAAAAAATCAAAATATATAAAAATACTTTATTGCTTTATGTATGTGTGTAATAGTGGTTTTCACCACTACAAAAAAAAAAAAAAAAAACTCAAACTACAAAAAAAAAAAAACTGAAAAACTATGTTGTTTTGCATTTCAGGTCTTCCGAGGTCTTCATCGGTATTTCCTTCCATTCCGCCCATCCTTTCTTTCATAAGTCGACAATGAATTTTGAACACTTATTCACCCCGCTCCATAATCCATATGATCCGGATAAGCCAATCCCGATCAACCCAAACCTGATTGACATGGATCGGATTTCATCTCCTCCATCTATTTCAGAGTTCATCCTTTTCGAGGAATTGTTAAGGGCTTCCGCCAACTACATTCCTCCTTCACCTCCACATTCACCTTCATCTTCTAAGACAGAGGTCTTCCAGGCAGACATAGACGAGAGCAAGGCGTAGGAGCCTTATGAAATTTTAGATGACATAAATCTGATCCCTACTCCCCATCAGCTTGAGGAAGGTTCCCACATGTCTATTGAAGAAACTATCGATGTAGACCTTAGTCCAGACCAAGATGGCACCCAAATTGTGAACCGGCTAAAAGTCTATCATCGGAGGAACAAGAGCAAATGATTGCTCTACTCAAGCGGAAGAAGGAGATATTTGCATGGTCTTACAAAGACATGCCAGGCCTAGACCCTAATTTGGTTGTCCATAACCTCACCTTACAAAAAGATGCTAAACCTGTCAAATAGAAACTTAGGAAAATGCATCCTACCATGGCCCTCATAGTTAAATCGGAGATTCAAAAACTTCTAGATGTTAAATTTGTCGTCCCGATTGATTATCCTGAGTGGCTTTCTAACATGGTACCCCTTCGCAAGCCTAACGGGGGAATACGTGTTTGCACCGATTTTCGAGATCTAAATAAAGCGTGTCCTAAGGATGACTTTCCTCTTCCAAACATCGATACTCTTGTCGACACCTGTGCTGGTCATGAAATGCTTTTATTCATGGATGGATTTTCAGGATACAACCAGATTCAAATAAACCCTGAAGATCAACACAAAACAGCATTTACCACACTTTGGGGAACTTTTTATTACAGGGTGATGCCCTTTGGCCTTAAGAACGCAGGTGCAACCTATCAACGAGCCATGACTTATATTTTCCATGATTATATGCATAAGATTATCAAAGATTATGTGGATGATTTATTGGAAAAATCTAAAACTCGACAAGAGCATTTTGATGTATTGGAAAAAGTTTTTGATAGACTTCTAGAGCATAAAGTAAGGTTGAACCCTAAGAAATGTGTCTTTGGTGTTACCTCAGGCAAACTCCTAGGTTTTATTATCTCTAAACGAGGTATTGAGGTGGACCCAAACAAGGTCAAAGCCATTATGGAAATGTGTCCCCCAACTAATTTGAAGGAGTTGCGTAGTTTGCAAGGAAATATTAATTCAATCCATCGCTTTATTGCACAAATTTCTGATAAATGTAGGCCATTTTGCCACCTACTACAAAAGGGGGTACAATTTTCATGGATAGATGAGTGTCAGAAAGCCTTTGATGACATCAAGCAGTACTTAGCGTCTCCGCCAGTCTTAGCTCTGCCTCGTCCAGGGGTCCCTTTCAATCTTTATATCTCAGCAACGGACTTTGCCTTAGGGACAATGCTTGCACAAAAGAATGAACAAAATCGTGAGCAAGCTGTCTATTATATTAGTCGAACATTGGTAAGCTATGAAACCCGATATGCTTATGTGAAAAAGTTGTGCTTAGCAGTGGTTTTTTCCACTAAGAAACTTTGTCATTATATGCTTAGCAATACAACATATGTCATAGCTAGAGAAAACCCTTTGCGTTATATGATGTCTCGCACTTATAATAACACTCATACTGCTAAATGGGTAATGTTGCTTACTGAATTCAATCTTGAATTCATTAGCCAAAAATCTGTTAAAGGTCAAGTTATAGCTGATCAACTTACGGAAGCTCCACTACCTAGTGATCATCCTTTGATTATTGAGCTCCCGGATGATTCGGTATTTGCTATCATCGAACAAGAAGAGGACATCATTCCGAAGGAAGATGTTGACATCACGCTATTCTTTGATGGCTCTAAGTGCGCGAAAGGTCAAGGCGCTAAAGTTGTGTTTCATACACCTCAAGGGATTCCCATCCCTTTATCATTCAAACTAGACTTCCAATGCACCAATAATACAACAGAGTATGAAGCCTTAATTTTAGGTCTTCAATCAGCCATAGCTATGAGCATTAAGCGTATTCAAATATTTGGGGATTCTCAACTCGTGGTTAAACAAATTACAGGAGAATACCAAGCCAAAGAACCTACCATTAAGCTTTATCATGATGTAGCAATGAAGTTGCTCTCTAAGTTTGATTGGTATGAGATCACTAGTTTGCCTCGTTCGACTAATAGATTTGCGGATGCCATGGCCTCTCTTGGATCATTGATTCCAAAGGACTCCCTTGGAGAGGTACAGCCCCTAATCATTTCCACAATCTCTAAGTCTGCAATTGTCCATGCTGAGTCCAAGGATGAAAAATATGTTTGCTTTATCCATTCGGATCCATATGAGCCTTGGTCTAGTGAGATAGCAGCCTTCCTCAAGTTTGGAACACTCCCATATGATTTGTCTCGAACTGCCCGTCGTTGTTTTAAGCAAAAGGCAGCTTGTTTTGTTCTTTTGGGGGATGTGTTGTATAAACGTGGATATGATGGAGTACTCCTTCGCTGTCTAGAAGCAGGTGAAACACATAGAGCTATTGCTGAAGCCCATGATGGTACTTGTGGTGGTCATTTTAGTGGAATGGCCATTGCAAAGCGTATTTTACGTATGGGGTATTATTGGCCCACTATGGAACAAGATTGTTGCAAATATGTTAAACAATGTAAAAAGTGTCAAGAACACGCTAATTTAACCCATATACCATCACAAGTTTTACAGCCCATTCAAAGCCTTTGGCCCTTCTCACAATGGGGTCTCAATTTAATTGGCAAGATTTCACCTACTTTTTCAGGACAGCATACTTTCATCATTACAGCCACTGAATACTTCACAAAGTGGGTTGAAGCTATTCCTCTAACCAGATCTGACGAGTCCTAGAATTATGGAGTTTATACTTCACCATATCGTTTGTCGTTTTGGTATTCCCTCTAAAATTATTTCTGATAACAACAAGTCTTTTAAGAATAAGGATGTTCGAGCTCTTTGCAAAAAGTATAATATCCAACATAGTTTCTCAACTCCTTACTACCCACAAGCCAATGGACAAGTCGAAGCTTCCAATAAGACCATAATTGCTATTCTTAAGAAACTTGTTAAAGAAAATCATAAAGATTGGCATACACAAATCCCCTTAGCATTATGGGCTTACGGAACAAGCATCGGAACTCCCATTGGGGCAACGCCATTTTCTTTGGTCTATGGAGTCGAAGCAATCATGCCTTTTGAGCTCGAGATCCCTTCCTTGCGAATTTCTTTGCAAGAATTTATCGATGATGATACTGCTAGACAAGCATGTCTTGATCAACTCACACTCATAGATGAAAAATGAATCAATGCTTTAGAGCATTTACGAGTTTATCAAGACCGATTGAAACGTGCTTACAATGCCAAAGTTCATCTAAGAGAATTTCAAGTAGGGGATCTTGTCCTTAAAGAGAATCAACAAAACACCAATGCATTGCCGCATCTTCGAGATAAATTCGTGGCTAATTGGTTAGGTCCATATATGGTCACTAAAAGAGTGGGTAATGGAACTTATAGACTTGCCAGTTTAGAGGGAGAGGAAGAACCCGAACCACTTAATGTTATACACTTTAGGGCATTCTACGCATAGTTTGAATTTTATATGTACGTATATACATGGCTTGTACAAAAAAAAAACAAATAAAATAAAAAGAATTTGCATTTCATTGCTAGTTGCATACATCTCATTCAAAAACATTGCATTTCATGTGCATACATCTCATTCAAAACCATAACATTTCATTTTCAGCCATAGTTGCATATCATGTTAGAGACCATTCTATCTTTTGGATATAAATATTGGTCAAGCAAAAGTCATGTTGCCTTAATCAGGGGCACCTTCATAAAATCCATCAAACCGAATTGTCATTCGTACACCCATTTTCCATTTGCACATATTTACATTGCCAAAATGTTTTCAAGTCACTCGGCCATTCCTAGTGTTTTAAGAAAACTTCGAAATGCATGTCAAAGTTCTCTAGGGCCATATCACAAATTACACTAAATAAAATCTTGAGTATTGGGAAATGATTTCAAAAGCGGTCTTGAACCTATCACATTTTCACATCTTAAAAACATCTTGTGTAAAAGAGAGATAACACCATCCTTGGGTTGTGCCTTGAAGTGAAAAGGGTAATCCTCGTTTGTCCTATCATGCAAACATAGTCCATAAAATAGTGGTTCTTACCACTATCACAAGCAATCACAAAATATAAATATAAACAGAGTAGTAAGGATAGGGTAAAATTCTCATCATACTTCGGTTGAGAATCCGATTCCCCAAAGCTCTAAGGAAATGAACATTTTTCACACACCACTGATCCCAAATAAGTTGTAAGGATCGTACTACTTGTCCAGTCAGACGGATAGGTAGTCATCCCCAAGGCTTACAAAGGTCAAAAACAACATGGACTATGGAGTTAACCTTCATCGGGGCTATAGACGTTTGACTGGCAGTGGAGTATACTCATTGTGTGGCGACATGTCTCTCCTCAAAAAGAGACCTTTGAATGCTCATACGGACAAACTAGCTTTGGGGTCTTCTCCATAACAAGGTTACCTAATTTATGCAAGATGAGGTTAATGAACACACTTGCACACACACAGGTTTTTGATTGCCTAGAGTCACTACCATGCTTCTGATTTGGTTAATGAACTCGCATGCACACACATTTGGTCCTAGTTGAATTAGGCAGTATTAGTAAGTTTGTTTGATACCACTAGCATGTTTGAGTCTTTGTAAAACAGTCTTCCTCCATATCTTCTTCCATATCGTCCTCCATATCTTCTTCCATATTCATGTCATTCCATACGTCATCCATTCACAAGCCACCAAGTTTGGTGCCCCTGATTAAACAATTATGATAATAGTTGGCTAAATCTAACTATCTAAAAGTATGAGTGCTTCTTAGTGCATATTTCATTTACTTAGTCTTGCATTAATCATCCATCGATTTACATATCATTTACTTAGTCTTGCATTAATCATCCATAGATTTGTATGTTATATACTTAGTCTCGCATTAATCATCTATAAGTTTGCATACCATTCCATCACATATGCATCAAAAACATTAAAACATATCAAAACATGCATCACAAAAACATAGGCATTCACACAAAAGAGAGTAAAACACCAAATAAATAAAAGCCATGTATATATATATATGTATAAAGGAAAAACTGTACGTGGAATGCCAAAAGGCTACAATATACAATAGAGCACCAAGGCTCATAAAGAGTGCATCTAAGCACTAAGCTAACCATCAAAAGAGGACCCTATATCACTCCAAATTTTTCGCACCCCTACCTTCAGGCTATTGGATCCGCGCCCGGAAGGAGGATGGGAAAAGGATGGTGCGGTACCTCGGACGAGAGGACTTCACGAAGGTCCCGCCTCTCAAGGGAGGTGCATTTTGGTGATTTTTTGACGGATGGTGGGTTCACCAGGAAACATTTGACGGTAGTTTCCACGCCTAGGTTTTGGGAATGAGTTTTGATGAGTTCGTTTTATTTTTAAACATTCATCCTAGGTTTGGCCGAATGATTCTAACTTAAACTACATGAAAATGCAATTTAAATGCATACAACAAACAGAAAGGAAAGCAAAAACAGAGAATTTGCAGGAGGCCAATGAAGATTACCTGATCCGAAAGTCTGATGGAGTTTTTGAAGCTTGAAGCAGTCTGGATCGTCCGCAATTCAACATAATCGCCTTCAATTTGATAAAATCGTCTGAACTGACAAGATCGTACGAAATCTGACGAATTCGTCAGACGAATTCATCAGAGACCCGCAAAACAGACAAACAGATGCGAAATACAAGAAATTCTATTTTGCAAACAGGGGCAAACTATGTAAAATAGTAATATGAGTGTTGAACAATATACAAGAACAGAAGTAAATGCAAATAACTGTGTTTAGATAGCAGAATATGATCTTAATATGCAAACTAGACAAAATGGGTGAACTCCAGATGCAATATAGTATAAAAACTGAATAAACAATCTAATTTATAGCATAAAATGATAGAGAAAAGAGACAGAAGAACAAACTCCAGGCACTGATTGCCTCGATGTGTGCTTCAGTCGAAATCGTCTCGCATCAGTACGAGATCGTCCCGAATTTGACGAGATCGCCTCCGATCTTGACAGGTTCATCGGCTGCGATAGGTACTGGCTCCGGCTGAAAACCAGTGGTGTACCTGCAATGAAATGACTATAGGACTAATGCAAAATATGAATTACGATGTTTTAGAGCATAAGGGTTCGATTTGCATAAAAATTCAGCCAGGGGTTGGGGAGGGAAAAGTTTTAGAGTTAAATAGGCATAGGATAGTTGTTGGGAGGTTGGAGATCATCCCAATTTGGGAGATCTCCAATGGGGGAAGGGTCCCAACGGCGCAGACACGCTTTGCCCGGATTGGAGACCCGTTGGAACGGATTCCAACTATGCAAATTTAGTTTTGCGATGAAATCGTCTGGACGTTCTAGTCCAGACAAAATCATCAAATGCGGGGCGATATCGTCCGATCGGAGACGATATCGTCAAACGGTCAAAACAACTCGCTAAAAATGGCGCGAAAAAGGAGGAAACGGGTTTCTCGACGGTTAACGGGCGGTTTGGGAGGTTAAATTTGAATTTAAATTTATTTACTAAGGTGAATGTAATTATTCCAATTTCATCGCGCCAATTTTAGGGTGCTACATTTTGCCCCCTATTTAGCGAATTTTCCGAAGAAAATGCGTTAAAGATGAGTTCTTCTCGATCTACGAGAAAGCAAAAAATTATTCCCATTTTTAGGCGACGATTCTTGGTCGAATCGTACGACGACTTACTATGGTGCCCCCTCCGTGTTTTTACCCAAATCGAACGTTTGAGGTAAAAACGCGAAAAAGCAAAAATTATTTGTGAATTATTTTGAATAAAATTAAGAAAAATAGGGTAAAACCCTAATTCATTTGTTCACTGTTCATTTTACTATTTTTAGAGCTCTGGAGCAAAAATGGTAGAGACAGCGCACAGATCTGCAGAGGTCCGCCGCGGTCTACGGGTAAGGGTTTAAACTTAGTCTAGATTGATTTAATTTGAATTTACATGCTTTTTAGATGGATTTTTAGGATGAATTTTGAGCATCGCGGCCGTTTTTGGCCATCGACGTCGTCCGGACGAAATCGTCCCTAGTTCGACGAAATCGTCTCAAGTTCGTCAATTTCGCCCAAGGGCGAAATCGGCGAAAAAGGGACGATTTCGTCAAATTAGAGACGATTTCGACACGCGAAATCGGAGACGATTTTGCTCAAATTTCGGACGATATCGGCCAATAGTGGGCGATATCATCAATTGCAAAAATTTTGATCTTTAAGTTGCATTATTGATTGCTAAAATTGTTATTAATGATTGTTTGTTGTTTTGATTGTTTATGCTTGCAGAGAGGATTACTAAAGAGTAGAGAGTGGAAATATGGAGGATTAAGAGATGACTTGGCCGCTCGACACGAGCGGAGCGAGATCACGCGGCACAGGCCGGCTTACTACATGTGGCAGAGATGCCTCAGGTTTCTATTGACATGGGGCTACTGACAGCCCTAGCAGAGAGGTGGTACCGGGGCTCTTCATGCTTTCGGTTACCGATAGGGGAGATGACTCCCACACTAGAGGATGTATGGAGGATTCTTAGAATCCCCATACAAGGGAGGATGATCACACCTATAGCCAATCAGGGCCACGCGATGGGACGACTCTGCGGTGACCCGAGCTTCGCCCTGGAGAAGGGCGGAGTGAACATCGAGGCACTGCGCCAGATGCCTGGGGCATCTACAC
The DNA here is from genome assembly GCA_028583015.1 of Wollemia nobilis. Classification (NCBI taxonomy): domain Eukaryota; kingdom Viridiplantae; phylum Streptophyta; class Pinopsida; order Araucariales; family Araucariaceae; genus Wollemia; species Wollemia nobilis. The sequence goes on from JAQPPZ010002816.1 coordinate 1,176,447, forward strand.
TGACACGAGTTTTGGCTGGGGTGGTTGGTGGACTTCTGCTGTGCCACCAGAGCGGATGCAGGGTACCATGGATGTTGGCAGATGTGATCTACGACATGCGCGACCATGGCTACAGATTTTCTTGGGGCAGCTTTGTTCTATGTCGATTGTATAGGATCCTGCATGGGGTCGTATACAAGGGCGGCCGATGTCTGGTTATGACATCGCTCCTACAGGTTTGGTGCTGGGAGCACATTGCGGTGCGGAGGCCGGTAGGGCTTCCACTGACAGGGGTTGACGGGGAGAGGCCCCGAGTCTTCTACTGGTGGCTCCGGAGAGGGGCACAGCGACGGATCGACCTGTCGGTGTCCCGGAGACTACTGGATGACTTGGTCCCAGACCAGATCACCTGGAGGCCATGGAGGCAGCATCCAGGGTGGGCAGAGGACGCATAGGAGCTGGCTCGCATCAGGCGAGTCTGCTGGCTACGGATGGAGAGGGGAGAGGTGGAGCTCCACCGCTATGACCGAGTTTTGCGACAGTTCGGTCTACAGCAGGGGATCCCATCTCTCAGGGATTATGAGTTTTCTCGGACTGTCCGGGATAACACCACAGTTAGCGGGGCTCTAGATATGCAGCGATTCTGGAGTCAGGACGCGGACGATGCCCCCATTCAGCCAGTGGATGGGGACGACGCAAGGGTAGCCGATGGCTACGATGCCTGGTACACGAGCATCCGCCCTCCTCGGATGACGAGGGCACAGGGACCGATCCACACGGTTGTGCGTCGGATAGGGAGGCGACGCCAGGCGGTGGTAGAGGCAGCCCGGGGTCACGGCAGAGGAGAGCGAGAGGAGGGAGGCACAGGAGAGGCCGCGACAGAGGGAGAGGGAGAGGAGGGAGGCGAGACCCCCATCTCCACAGAGGCCACCATCGCCTGATAAGGGCAAGGGTGTGGACATTGGAGAGAGTAGCGAGATGGCTACTCTCCGGGCAAAGAGAGATCGTCTACGAGCTCAGGTGCAGACGTTACAGGATGCAGCTGCACAGCACTAGGCTGAGGTGTCACAGCTACGAGACGAGAATGCTCGTCTCAGGGCACGAGGCGGAGGGGTAAGCACTCAGGAGCTGCTACGGTCGGTTTCTCAGACCGCATTCTATCAGGCGCTATACTACCAGGCGATGCCAGAGGGCCAGAGGGTACAACTGCCACCTGCCATAGCAGATCCTATCAGGACAGGGTCGACGAGGAGCTCATCCCGATCGATGACGAGGACTCGCAGTACCACACATATCTGCGATGGGACCACCTCGTCCTCCGCGGGGCGGGGGGAGGAGATGAGGCCGAGAGCTCTAGAGGCTCTCGAGGCTAGAGGGCGGGATACTGCCATTGATATTGTATTATACTTGTATTGATAGAGGATTGAGTATGCCGAGGTCCAGATTGTGGCATACCAATCTAGTTTTGATGATGTATATATTCTGTTGATATATATAGATGAGATATTTTTGATCATATGACTTGTCTTATGTGATGCTTATGATGCTTTTTATGTTTGATTGATTGATTGAGTTGATTGATGTAATGATTTTATTGATGATTCATGTAATTATGTCGTTTTGGAAAATATTATAACTTGGATGTCATGCTTTAAATATTTTAAATGAAATAATCTGATGTAACAAATTGATTGGTTGTAATGAAATGTGATAAAAATAAAAAGAGATTTCTAACAATAATTTCAAAGGACATTGTCGCTATTATAGACCATTTCATGGAGTCGTTGCTCACTCGGTCGTCAAGCTAGTCCCAGGATAGAAATATTGTTAAAAGAAAAGAGTGCTTAAGAGACTGTCTTAAGACTTTGTTGTGATGATGCAAATGATGATGATGATGGTTTGCTTTCAGATTTCCATAAAAATATTATGCATGAAATATTGTAAAATGATTTTTGCTAGGCATAAATTCCTAAGTGTGATAAAATTGTTGAATAATTCCTTAAGAATTATACCATCATTGCAAAATGCAAAGGTTGACATAATGACATGAAATAATAAAAATGTGTTTGCTTTTGAAAAAAATATTGTTACAATGGTTTGCGCTAGGCATAGAATATGTAGGTATAGACTTATACCATCATCGCGAAAATCAAAGAAAAGGATAGTTTTATTGCATGATTGATTTTTTATGAACAGAAAAGATGAAAATGAGGACTTGCGCTAAGCATAAAATTCCAATTTTGGTTTTGGAATTATACCATCGTTGCGAAAGTCGATAAGATATATATGATATGTTTTGATTGAAATTTTTGATTTCTTCTATTATATAGTTGTCTTTGTGGTAAATAATTGTACTTGATTATTCCAAACAAGTTGCAAAAATAATATTTCAAAGTATTTTGAAGACAAAAATTAGATTTATAAGGAATCCCATGTGCATAAGTGAATTCATTGCCAATCTTGATTTATCATAATGATAGACAAAATCTCTCAAATACAAATGTGTGTGCAATTGTATGGTTCATTTACCGATTTTGAGCAAGATACTATGATACAAGTGATTTGAATAAACCAACTAAGTGTTCATTAACCATGATGTAGATGCATATAACCATACTAGGCTACTATGTAGATCGGATTATCAAGAGCTAGCTAATCCATAAGCAGACATAGGTCTGTACAAAAGAAGGTCGCTAATGTGACAGACATATCGCCACGCTAGGAGTTACCCAAGGCCAAGCAGGTTGGGCACAAACCACCTGTTATGGGGCTTACCTCACGGCTTTCGAATAATTGAGAATTCCGGGGATTCAAGCTCATTCACCCTTCTTTTCTTTTCAAAGGGTAGGGAAAGGGATTTTATTGCTTTTCTTGCTTTCTTTTGAACTTTGCTTATTTTTCTTTCTTGTATTTCTTTTGCTTGATAATGCTTGGAACATTTCTGGATGATAGCATAACATTTTTCTTGTCCTTTTCTTTTTCTTGAATTTTTCTTTTTCTTTTTCTTTTTCTAGGGATACTTGCTCGGATTAGTCTGTAGAGCAAGGGATTTTTATTCCGGGTAGGGGTGAGCTTGTCCTTTTGCCAATTCTCAAAGATTCTAGACCATGTGCATGATAGGATAGCAGGGAAACTTTTCACTCAAGAAATCGGTTCTACTATGTAGCAAAACATGGAAATTACAAATATAATCATTTTATTGTGAAAAGATGTGCTTGGTTTAAGTAAATACCAAGATCAATTCTCTATGCTCAAACTTTATTTAATTGAATTTTGTGAACTTTGATATAAGAGAGATTAGTAATCATGCCAGATAAAATCAAGATATTTATTGTGTGAGTGTGCAAGTGAGGGATGCCAAATAAATGCTAGTTTTATCCAAAATAAGTTGAAACATATAATTGCAATAATTGTAAGAAAATAATGATTTTGAGAAAGTTTTGAGAATGTTGACTCTCTCTTTATTCTGTATATTGTTTTGGTTTCGAAAGAGTCAAGCATATAGCTATTTTTGGATTTTTATGTTGATTTTTGTTTTAAAGCAAAAGGAACTTTACAAAATAAATGCAATAAATATTTTTGAAGATTTTTGAAGATTTTATGAATGTTTTTGAGGTTTTTGAATAAATTGAAAGAAATACAAGATAATGATTTTGAACAAATATATACATGGATGAAATAATCAAATTTATGCATAATAACGTTTGAGATGTAAAATATTCATGGGTTCTTTAAGTTCTTTACCATCTAAGGTAGATAATTTATATGCTCCTGATTCAAATTTTGCGGTAATGATGTATGGTCCAAGCCGCTTGGGCTCAAATTTACCTTTCAGTTCTTTGGTTGCATTTGTATTTTTTTGATTTTCTTTTAGAACAAGATCGCCAATCTCAAAGGATCGATGACGAACTTTCTTATTATATGCTCTTTTAAGCTTGTTTTGGTATGCACGGAGATGCTCTAAAGCATTGATGCATTTTTCATCTAGGAGTTCCAGCTGACTGAGTCTACCAGCGCGATATTCATCTCCTTCCAACTCTTCATCAGGGTCAGCAATCATTTCAGGGTATGCTATGGATAGCATGTTGCATGAAAATGACAGATTTTTAAGAGGTAAATCAACATGTCTATCCAAATAGTCTTGATAGCATATGAGATGATCATCATCCTCAAAAGGAAAGGGTTGACCCTTACTAGGTAATAGGCCCACACCACATCGGGCAGGCCATGGTTCTACCTCGAAAGGTTCTTTCATGCCATTTTGGAAAGGTCCTAAGCCTTTCCCTTTATATCCCATTTTAAGCATCATGGGTTTAGCTTTAATATAATCGTTGGTAAAATAGCACCGAGCATATCCATCATGATGGGTTTTGATATTACGAGGGATTCTTCCCAGTCATATCCTTTGTAAATGAAGGCGCAACTCCCGACTTGGTAAGTACTTCCCATAGGTTGTGGGAGGCCCAAAGTACGAGGAGATGGCGGCAATTGATTTAAAAGGTCTGAATCTTGCATGAAAGCATTCATTTTTTCTGATATTAAGGTTGTAGATAAATCTGGTAAAAGATCATCAGAAAGGGCATAAGATGTAGAAGGCTTATTACCTATGTCTTGAGATGTGGAAGGTATGATAGATGTGTCTGAAGGTTTTGAATTTATGGGATTAGAACTTGAAGAATTGGTTGTAGTTTTAAGAGATTTTTGAAGTTCTACAGTAATTTGTTTAGAAGGTGGTTGATCTATATGGGAAGATGAAGTTAATGGAGGAGGAATAGATGAAGTGATGGGTTTATATTTCATAGTTTTAGATGAAGAAGAACTAGGATATGTGGATGACAGAGCGAGGGCAAAATTGCACTCCAACTGGTTCTGCCAATGCACACATATCAAAAGGTCTAGGGTCACCATGAATAGTGACCAACTGATTTTTAAACTCAAACTTAACACATTGGTGTAAAGTTGATGGGACCGCTTGCATGGCGTTAATCCAAGGGCGACCCAAAAGTATATTGTACGATGTTGGGCAATGTACAATAAACACGATTGTCTCAAGGGTTCTAGGACCAACTTGCAATGGGAGGGTAATGACTCCACACGTTTCTTGTGTTTCGTCATTAAAGGCTTTGATAATCATATCAGTCTTCTTCATTTCATCACTTCTAAAACCAAATCGTTGGTAGAAGTCAAAGGTGCGAATGTTTAGAGATGAGCCATTATCAATCAGGACTCGTTTGACAGCTACATCCCCAATTAAAGTTGTAATATACAAGGGATTATCCTTGTGTAAACTGTGTTGTGGGATATCTTTATCCCGAAAGTCAATACAATCAATCTCTCGCGTGATGATAGTATTGGCCATAGCTTCGGGTTGGATGTTTTGAGGTACCATCATCTGGCTCAAAGTAAGCATCAATTCATCCCTATGGGTGGGGGAGGATCTTAATAAATCTAAAAGGGAGATTCTGGCGGTGGTATTAGACAATTGCTCATTAATGTTGTAAGGGGGTTTAGTTTGAACAATAGGAGCATGATTTCCTTTATTAGGATTTTTTAGAACAAATGGAGCTGATCCATCGTTCTGGTTTGGTTCTTGTTGGGGATTTTGAGCTTGTTGTCGGGTGACGACTCCGATGGTACCTACAATGTTATAGTGATGACGTTGAAACGGTCTCGGTTGAGAGTTTATGGCTTGTTCATAAGGAAGGACTTCATTAGAAGAAGGTCGAGTAGTGACTCTTCTGGGAAATGGTTCTTCTGGAACATTAGCATCTGTGATAGGTTGAATAGGATCTGATTCGTTTTCAGAACTATTCGATTGAATGGTGTCTACTTCACTCTCACTATCTGACTCTATATCGCTAGAATCAGAAGTTTGAAAATTATGTAAGGGCCTGGTTGTAACCAGGGATAAGGTTGTGTCGAATGTGTGAGAGTCCTGAACAGGTAATTGCCCGCTAATGGTTCCTACATATCGGGTAGGAGGGGGAACATTGTGATGTTCAATTTGATTGGCTACCTCTTTACCATGTCTTGGTAAAGGGTGTTGAAATATGTCTAAAGTTTGATTGGCATTCTGATTTTGATTTTGGGGAACAGTCTTTTGGGTATTATTAGGAGGGTTTTGTTTAGGTTGGAAGGCTTGCACTTCCATTTCATTATTGTCAATCAAATCTTGTATTTTATGTTTCAATCTCTTACAAGCGTTGGTAGAATGTCCAGGACCTCTATGAAAATCACAGTGCAAATCAGCTCTATATCCGGGTATGCTTGGGTCAGGTTCCCGGATAGCTGGCAGTTGGATTAAACCTCTTTCAAGAAGTTGAGGTAAAATAGTTGATAAAGGTTGGTTTAATCTAGTGAACTCTCGAGGAGGCTTATCAGGAGGTTTCAAGATGAATTTTTCTGTTGTTTTTGTTGCATTGACATTAGCAACATTTCTCATTGTCGATGACTCCATCACCGACAACCTTGTTTGTTTTTATATTGATTTCTAGATGTTTTCTCATCATCCTTCTTTCTAAGTTGGCCTCTCCTAATGAGGGCATCTTCTACCCTTCGAGCTAAGTCTATAGCTTGATCGAAGGTAGTCAAAGTAGCTGTTGATAGCTCATAAGAAAGTTGTTCTTGTAAATTGTTAATGAAAATGTCTAACATTTCCCTATAGGGTAGCACAAAGTGCAGTTTTCCTGTCAATTGTCTCCATCTTGCTAAGAAATCAGCAAAACATTCATCTTTATCTTGTTTTAAATTGTATAGGTCTTTAATAGTTACATGCCTCTCGATGTAGGCACTAAATTGATGAACAAATGACTCAGTTGTTTCTTCAAAGTTTCTTAAGGAATGAGTGGGCAATTGATAATACCACTCTAACGCCATTCCACCTAAACTTTTGGGGAACATTTTTAGTAATAGCAAGTCGTTATGCGATATGTCGTGACATGCTATCCTAAACATGCGAAGATGTTCTATGGGATCTTCGGTTCCTTTATAGATAGGCGGGACGGGCATGGGAAAATGTTTAGGGTATGGTTGAGCTACCACTATGGGATCCAATGGTTGGCTACAAATCTCTCGATAATTATACGAGGGACGGTAGGGATCTATCTCGGTCCATACGTGAAGCCAATTGTTTCACCATAGCTTCCAAACTACTAGTTTGCCCCCCATATTGATTCGGTGGGGCATTGCCATAAGTGTTATGGGCGTAGGATGGAGGAACATGCAGATTAGATGCCATGTTACTATTGTGTAAAACATTGGTAGGAAAAATATTATGGAGGAGTTTTGAAGTTGGATTGTGTTGTATTGTAGATTGTTGAAAGTTTGTATTTGGCTTTGTTTTAGATTTTTGTCTATTTAAAGCATTTTGCTCAACTATTTGGAGGAAGGAAGTAGTGAAGGGAATTTTATTTTGTGCGGGAGTGATTTTAGGTTGAGTAACAGGTTGCTTAGGAGGTTGGGTGACCTGTTGTTTGGTCATGGCTTGGGCTATAGTGACCATATTCGCATTAGATGGTCCACCCTTATCACTTTCTTGATCAATGAAAGACAAGGGATTAGTTTGCATATCAATCGCCCGTTCTAAGACTGCTTGAGCATCACTAATTTCCCCTTTATCAATACGGATTGCCACATTAAGGATGTCGATATGTTGATTAAGAAATTTTTGAAAATGTTCTGCGTTGTCAAAAGTGATGCCTCCATTTGGAGCTATTCTAGGGGACGAAGATTCTTTAACACTTCCTTCTTGTTCCTTATCTTCACCTAAGTCTTCATCTGATTGACCTAGAGTTTCACCTTCCGGATTTGTATCTCCAAGAAGGACATTTGGGTTTTTAGTTGTATTTTGTAGCCAATCTTCTCCTTCTCCTAAAATTTCTTTACCATTCCTAAGTTTAGTCATGGTGCTAAGTTTTGATTTCAGCAAATATATATATATATATATATATATATATATATATATATATATATATATATATGCAACAAATTAAAAGGTATATATTTATATATACCTAATGCAATATTGTAAATGAAATGTTTAAGTTTTTTACTATGTTTTTTGATTTTTTTTTTTTGATTTTTAGTTTTTTAGTTTTTCTTTGAAACAATATAATAAAGACAGCAAATGAAACAATAAATGCACACAATAATAATAAGGCTGAAAGTAGATGAACTAATCTTCTATGAATAATTTATGAATATCATTAATAGGTTCAAGCTGTTCGGGGGTCATGAAATGTTCTTCTTCAAATTGAAAGTTTTCTTTTAAGAATTTGATGAAAAGGGCTATGGTGATATTGTCTGTCTCGGATCTCTGGTTGGAAAAAGTAAAGCTCATGGCAATACTTACGATATAACATAGCTCTAGGAACTCTATTCCATCTTCTCCTAACTATAAGATCAACTTCTTGGTCCTCTACAAGGCCTAAGAATGGGCGCACTATAACGGTCGCATTCTCAAGGTCTTCCCTGAAAGTGAACAACTTTGAAGATACTAAAGCTCTCCTATAGGCTAACCACCTATGGCAAGCTCTCTGAAGTTCATGATAGAACACTAATTGATGAGGATCCAGGATTCTATCCAAGACTAGCCTCTTAATCTGTTTAAGTTGTGTGGACCTAGATGAAATGATACTAAGTCTCCTGATAAGCTCGTCCCACAAGGATTGATTTCTACTTGCTTCAGGGACACTAAGGACAGAATTAACTTCTATGGCCGCTAATTGGTTTACTACGTTTATAGTAACTGCTAACCTCTTTTTAGGAGCTACCATCTAAACATGATTTTGAACCTTAAATGTTTTAAAATGCATCTAAGTTTTAGTTGTTCTAATTTTTTTTTTTTTTTGTCTTGTTTGTTTTTGTTCAAAAGGTTATGATGCATTCACGTCGGGTTCACCAAAATGTATCGCTCCAAATTTTTCGCACCCCTACCTTCAGGCTATTGGATCCGCGCCCGGAAGGAGGATGGGAAAAGGATGGTGCGGTACCTCGGACGAGAGGACTTTGCGAAGGTCCCGCCTCTCAAGGGAGGTGCATTTTGGTGATTTTTCGACGGATGGTGGGTTCACCAGGAAACATTTGACGGCAGTTTCCACGCCTAGGTTTTGGGAATGAGTTTTGATGAGTTCGTTTTATTTTTAAACATTCATCCTAGGTTTGGCCGAATGATTCTAACTTAAACTACATGAAAATGCAATTTAAATGCATACAACAAACAAAAAGGAAAACAGAAACAAAGAATTTGCAGGAGGCCAATGAAGATTACCTGATCCGAAAGTCTGATGGAGTTTTTGAAGCTTGAAGCAGTCTGGATCGTCCGCAATTCAATAGAATCGCCTTCAATTTGATAAAATCGTCTAAACTGACAAGATCGTCTGAAATCTGACGAATTCGTCAGACGAATTCATCAGAGACCTACAAAACAGCAAACAGATGCGAAATACAAGAAATTCTATTTTGCAAACAAGGGCAAACTATGTGAAACAGTAATATGAGTGTTGAACAATATACAAGAACAGAAGTAAATGCAAATAACTGTGTTTAGATAGCAGAATATGATCTTAATATGCAAACTAGACAAAATGGGTGAACTCCAAATGCAATATAGTATAAAAACTGAATAAACAATCTAATTTATAGCATAAAATGACAGAGAAAAGAGAAAGAAGAACAAACTCCAGGCACTGATTGCCTCGATGTGTGCTGCAGTCGAAATCGTCTCGCATCAGTACGAGATCGTCCCGAATTTGACGAGATCGCCTCCGATCTTGACAGGTTCGTCGGCTACGATAGGTGCTGGCTCCGACTGAAAACCAATGATGTACCTGCAATGAAATGACTATAGGACTAATGCAAAATATGAATTACGATGTTTTAGAGCATAAGGGTTCAATTTGCATAAAAATTCAGCCAGGGGTTGGGGAGGGAAAAGTCTTAGAGTTAAATAGGCATAGGATAGTTGTTGGGAGGTTGGAGATCATCCCAATTTGGGAGATCTCCAACGGGGGAAGGGTCCCAATGGCGCGGACACGCTTCTGCCCGGATTGGAGACCCGTTGGAACGGATTCCAACTATGCAAATTCAGTTTTGCGACGAAATCGTCTGGACGTTCTAGTCCGGACGAAATCGTCAAATATGGGGCGATATCGTCTGATCGGAGACGATATCGTCAAACGGTCAAAACAACTGCTAAAAATGGCACGAAAAAGGAGGAAACGGGTTTCTCGACGGTTAACGGGCGGTTTGGGAGGTTAAATTTGAATTTAAATTTATTTACTAAGGTGAATGTAATTATTCCAATTTTACTGCGCCAATTTTAGGGTGCTACAGACCCCTGAGACCTAGTAGGAGCCCTAGACCTAGTGGTGTGCCTAGACTCACTACCTCCAATCGGGCTGCCTCCGCTAGCCCCACTGCATCCAATATCTCCCAGTCTGCCTGGGACAACGACCTCCTCATCCTCGGAATGATAGGGGAGAATCGGTGTCGTGCCTCTAACACCCTAAGTCAAAACAATAAAACAAAAATTTGTTACAAATTTTTCACAAAAAAAAAAAAAAACACATAATAAGTACTTGCTTAAATGAACAAATACCTCAGCTGGCTACACTGGTGCGTCCGCTCCCATCTCCGCCATAGCTCCCGCGTGCTTCACTCTCCCACACAACCTTTCACTCCACTCCCTCAAACGCACTTCTCTCAAGCTCGAACGCACAAATGAGCGAAATTCTCGCTGAAACTGTTTAAATAGCTGGTTTTGGCACCCTGAAACGTAGTGGGGCATTTCATGGCACATTTATATGTAGTCCTACGTTTGTAGAGTGCCTAAACACCGACAGGCGTCTCTGCCAACCACAAATGCAGACCGGCGTTTGGTGTCAATATTGAATAAAGGAACAAAACTTGCAAAATTGAATCTTACCTCCTTCAAATTTCATCAAATTCAATTCATCCATTCTTCTTATCATAATAAAACATTTTGTGAAGGTTACAATAGTTTTGGACACAAATTTTGTCATTTCGCTCAAAAAGCGCATCATTCATCATTGTTTTACAAATTAGGTTAAAAATTTTCAAAACCTTCACAAAATTAACCACATTCATCAATTTTTTTGATCTATTGTCAATTTCATTCATTCTTCTTTCATCATGCATATTTTTTCCAAATCAAATTAAAGTAAACCTCGTATCTAGTGGTATATTCTATCACCTTGGCGATTGCAGCGATTTGAATCCATGCAATTCGATAAGAGGATTAAACCACCATAAGGACACCTACCATTTATCATAATCAACTATTTCACTGTTTGAAAATTGGAAATCAATTTTGGATATTCTCCTTTTCAAGTGACCTCATACCAAGATTAATTTGCTCAACGAGCTTGTCATTGATGGCCTAGTTCATGGGGCCTTAAACATGGACAATCTTTAATATCATCATTATTTTGAGTCTTGCTAGAGATTGAGGCTACCTAGGTTGATTGGTTCCGACCCGAGGAATTATCCATACGAGTCACTAGGAGCATCTCTCGAGTTCGGACTCTTTTCATGCATCTTTCATCTCTCCATATCAATGGCGCCAACAAGGAAATTTCATTAACGAGTATGGACTCACACACGGGAGTTGGGGCATCCGTTATCAATTTCTAATTTTCCTATAGTGGAATTCATCTTACATGATCATGGAACTTACAATTTGGCAAAAATCCCTTTATAACCGTTGGGGCGGAAAACGGTCCATCTTTCACATCACTCATATTGTCTTCAATCATATTCTTTCTGGTTTGTACACCAACCCCTTTCCTGTTGGGACATAAACAGATGGTTCATACACCAACCCTTTTTTTCACCGTTGGGGCAAAAACGGTTCATTTTCTTCCAAATTTCTTCCAATTGGCTTGTGAGAACCATTCTCGCTCGCCAATTGAGGGGGTAAGCCGATAAAATTTTAAATATTCTTTTATTCTTTGGTCTTCAAAGTTGTGCTTTAGTCTTGAGAGAGAGTTGTGTCTGATCCAGATTTTTAGGTGTCTTAAGTTTTTGTGTTGCATTGTGTCTTCACACAAAGCGGCTCAAAAAGGGGCATCTGTAGACACCAAAATCCAACCACTTGTAAGTCATCTATACCTTCCTGTTATCCACATGTCAGTCATCCACCTTCCTGCCATTATTTAGCCCAAATCCACACCTTCCCACCATTATTTTGCCCAATTTCACCTTTTCCCGCCATTATTTGGCCCAATTTCACCTTTCCCGTCATTTTTCATTCCCAAATTTATTTAAATTAATATTTATATATATATTTTAATATTTTAATATATTTTAATATATATATAAAGATACTTTAAGTGATTTAATCTGAGCCGTCCATCCTTCATTTAATCTCATCCGTCCATCCATCTTAATCTGTTTCACAACCTAGATTTATTCTCTACCCTTGGATCCACTTTAATCTTAGCCACACGTTCAAAGTGTCGTTAAAACCCTAAAGTGTGCCCTAAGAGTAGATTATAAATTGAGTCACCTTGATGGCTTGAGGGCCTATCTCTTTGACTATCTCTCTTTTGTTATCTATCACTATCTATCTCTTCTTCAGCTAAACCTACCCATCCATCACCGTCCCTTTTCGTCGCATCCATCATCGCATCCGTCGCCAACTTCGCCGCCATCCCTTCTGCAGCATTCTGTAGAATCCCCCATTATTTTTGCAAGTTCCCATGGGCATTTACCCACAGCCATAGACATAGACCGGCATCTGCAACCCCGATCCAGAAGCACACGGGCATTCAACGGTCGCACCAGGGCGCCTTCCGCAGCCGATTTGATAGTTACATCACTTCCAGGTGCCGCCTGGTCTCGTCGTGTTAACAAAAAAAGAGGTATAGATTCTAAAGCAAGTAATATTTTTATGTATTAATCCACCGTTAGATTCTAAATTCTATTTATTTCATTTCTAAGGTTTTAGACTGTTTTTGAGGGCTCACACAGTGGAGCCCTCTTACTAGTTTCTAACCTTTTTGTAGTTTTAATGTGTGCAGGATTTTAATGGCAAATTTGATTGGTTGATAGCAGCTGCTTAAGCTGGAGTGGTCCAAGCCAAAGGATACAACAAAGCCCACTCATTCTATTGAGGTTAAGGATACATTCCTCGGAGACACCACCATATTGTGCCAGCTAGGGTTTCGGAGAACCCTAGCACAAATTGTAATCTTGTATCACGGAAAGGGTTACAGGCCCTGTTGTACTCAAAAGGAGTTTCTAAACTCCATTGATTAATAAAAATTGTTTGTTTTGTACAACTGTGTTCTGCATTACTTTTTATCATGATTTCTTTATCTTTTGTTTGGCGTTGTATCTTTAATCTACAGATGTAACTAGGCACTTCAAAATCTTTGATAAAGTGGGGAGCTCATAAAGCAAACAGTGACTAAGACTAGGCACTCCAAAATATAATAATCTAGACCTTATTTATGATGATGTCAGCATAGCTTTCCATAAATTTCAACCAAGTGAAGTCAAAGGTGGGGGTCCATTCAATAACCTTTCACTTTTACAAGTCTAAAGATCAAGCTAAGGAAAGAAGTGTGCTAAAAAATTTACCCTAATGATGTTGGCAAGAGAACTTCAAATTTCCAACACATTGTAATATTTGTAAGGCATATGGTATCTATTATGGAAAAATATGAGCTAGAACCTTTTGATGAGTGACGTCAGCCAAGATTCCAAGACATTTGACATAGTTAAAATAATATAAGTAGCATAGAAGGGAACCTGGAAAGAAAATCAAAGCAAGGCAACAACTTGGATCAAATATTTTTAACATTAGGAATCAACTTAGCTTCAAAATAGTTGTACTAAGCAAGAAAAGTAGCCCAAAAGGTAGTAGATGCAATAGTAGCACCGCAAACTAGAATATCTCATTGTGAAAGACACCTGGAACTCTAGTAAGCAATAGTTAGACTACCTGGAATCTATAGAAATGGAAAGTGACAACCATATCTATGAAGCATAATTGGGGATCCTATGATCATAATTGACTCAGGTTTGACAAGAATATACCTAGTGGTGCCAACTCAGCCTAGTTGTGCTTGATAAATTTTGGCCAATGATTATATGTAGTAGTTAGTTTCATTTTAGCTTAGAAAAAACTATAAAAGGAATAATGCTCCTCATTTGTAAGGGTCGAATATTCAAAGTTTGTTTTTCCTTGTAAGCTAAGTGTTTCTAAGATGCTCAGAAGCAACCTAAAGTTATTTGATTTATTCCATTCAAAGTGTATGATAATATGTGTCATGCATGTGCAATATTTCTATTTATGTTTTAGCTAAAGTAATTTCTATTAGGCTAAGAATTGTTTGAGTTATTTCAGTTAAAGCACTTGGAATATTGAATGTTATGATTTTTGAGTTCATTATGTGCAAGATCAATATTTATATTTAAGTTTTAGCTAATGTAAATTCTATTAGGATAAAATTTGTTTGAATTATTTCAATTAGAATTCTTGGAATACTTAGTACTATAGATTTTGAGTTTATCATTATTACTGTATAAGCTTTGATTGAGATAATATTTGTTAGGATTTGCTTGCAATATCTAGTCTATGGTCATTTACCTAAAGGTCTTTGTTGTTGTCTGAGTCTCAACCACCATCAATCCTATTTCTATCCCTATTTTTCCTTTTATCTTTTCCTCTATTATGTTTTTACTTTTCCAAACAACATAAAGGAACTAACCCTTTTAAAAGGTTGTTCTAGGACCATTTCTAGGTCATCCAATATTGGAATTTGGTCTAGGAAACATATTTTATACCTAGGCAGATTGAATAATCAAGAGTTTTGGCATGCTCGATGGGATATAATTGCATCAATTCATCTCATGAATAAGAAGACTTCATGAAGATATCAAATAGAAGTACCCCCCATGCATGCTCAAGAGTTTTTGGCACACCCAACGGGAACAAACCAATTTGGTTTACCCTACAAAGAATCACCATTGGAACCTACCTAATTAGAACTTAGAAATTCAAAAAATATCAAAGCCACCATGTGCTTAAGAATGCTTTGGTATGCTCACATCTTCAGATGGTCAAGATTATGATGAAGATATTTATCTCTCTAGTAGATGAGAATCCCTTCACCTGGTGACTTCATATTCAAGAACTTGAGAAGATGACTCTTTTAGAAGGAAGTAGCTCTAGAATCTCATGATCACAATATTGGAAGCTAAGAAGCTAAAAGAATGAGTGTAGTTTATTAAGCTATCAATTTTTAGGACATATAGGAAAGGTAAGTCACATTCATCTATCCATGCTTTCTCTATTCAAAGTCTAAGTCCGCTACAAACCATACCTCTAGTGCCATCTAGAACCATGGCCAAGCAAATTTTCCTTGGCTAGAATTGTGCTAGACCCATCAATCTTCAAGGCATCCATGATATCCCACAAGCTACACTTAAATATTTTCCTTCATTTGATGGTAATGAGAAAACTATATATGAATACTGTCAATACAAAATCACCTTGGCTACTATGCATAATATTATGCATGAGAGTATAACGATGATATTATCAACCTTATATTTTAGGGGTAAGGTATTAGCCTAATACCATTCATTAACAAAAGGTAGCATTAGTACATGGGCTAAACTTGCTAAACTCTTTATACTAGAGTTCAATGATAGAGGAGACTCCTTTTCTCTCCTCACTTAGTTCGCCTCCATACAAAGGTATCCTCAAGAAAACATCATAAATTTCAACATCGAGTTCAACAAGATATGGAGAAAAAATCCTTAAGATATAAGACCTTCACAAGCTCAGGCCTATATCTACTATCTTTGTTCCTCTATTCCTAATCTAAACGTGTGGATCCAATAATTAAATGAGATGAGATTTCCACAAATCTTTTAAGTTGCTATAGTGATAAAAAATACCCTCGTTTCTATTGAAAATTACCTCTAAAAGTTGTCTCACCATACTTTCTAGAAATTCCTCAACAATTTCAACAAGCCTTACCTCTAGTTGTTGTAACCCCTACACTACTTGCTTTACCTACACCAAAGTAATATCCTCAAAATACTATTAAGGCCACCCTCATACCATATCTACCTACTCTAGAGCCAAAAGAGTCTATGGAGATGCAAGAGCTTAAGGAAATAGTAAAAAATATAACAAATAATATTATAGTAATGAAATGATAGAATGTTGAAAGTAGGTTTGATGGATATTAACAAGGAAGATACCCCTACATCTCAATACATCAAGGGGCTTTGACTAGTGACACTATTGTAAAGCAAGTTGCTATTGTTAGAAGTCAAGAGGAGGAGATATCCACTAGCCGGGAGGAGTACTAGTGCTTAGCTTACAATGATCCTTCTAATGTTGACACCTACATGGTTTATTAGCATCAATGTTAGCTAGTTGTAGCCTAGAAAGTAGAAATTTAATCAAAAGAGCTTATGGGTATGTTGATTGATCTGGAGCCAAATATACTTGTTAAAAAACCTTCAGCTTCTAATCTAGTCCACATATTGATCAGATCCAATAAAAGACCTCTTCTATCATATTTCCAAAAAACTGACAATTTGAAAGTCTCCTCTTAGCCATAAAAGGAACAAGAAAGGGATCAACCCAAGCTAGAAGTACCAAAATCCAATCAAGAAGAGTCCAAGGAGCAAGCATTGAGGAAGTTGTGGTTTCCTTAAATTACCATAAAGCAAATGGAAAAATCCATGTAGCAACATCAAAAGAGCAAGGAACCACTCTAAAAGGAGGGAAGAATATTGTAATCCTCTGGGTACAATTTTTATTGAGGGACTAAAAAAGACTCCATCAAGAGTTAGCACGTATGATGCTTTGTTGATCCTCAAACAAATTGATCCATTCCAAGCAGATTTGAATGGATTTATTATGTAACACCAAGGCTCCTAAATAATACCAAAGGGAATGCTTACACAAATATAAGCATGCTCATGATACTATAAAGAGATTATTTTGTAACACTCTTCCTTAGCCATGGGATGGCATTACTAAATTTGGAAAATTACCCTAGAGGTGAGGGCAGATACACCTATGTATTTAGCCGTCATTTTCTATTAAATAGGGTATACTTAGTAATACCTCATGTATCAAACATATCATTAATAGGAAATGATGGCTAAAGGCGTAGGTGTGTCTACCTTGAAGTATTATATATACTTGAGGTCATGACTATTTTTATGTCCCATTTCTTGTATGTATGTGTGCTTATGTGGATATAGTGGAGGTCATGCCTAACCTATTTTTGTCATGTTTTCTTTATATGCAATATGTGCTTAACATGATAAGAAGATGAAGTCTTCATCTTTGAGTTATTGGTGCATTACATTCATGCATTTGTGTGTTTCATTGTTATACAAAAGAATTTTATTTTGATCTTAGTGCATCAACCCTTGTTAGCTTAGGATCTTTTTCCTTCCCACTATATTTATTTTATCTTTTCCTTTTTCCCTAAAGCTGGTTAGATTAGGTTAGAGTAGGAAGTGCATTGAATATCATATCTTAAAAGGAGTTGGCCTTGTGAAAAATCCTAGAGGTACCCAATTCCCCATGCTCTCGGACTAGCCTTGTTGTGTTGCTTTGTGTGAGACGTGATAGTCCTAACCATTTGGTCCCTACATCTACTGGCCAAGATAATTGGAGAGAGCAACAATATTTATATTAAATAATGTAATACGAGGGTTGTTAGAGATATTACATTATTTGACATTTTATAATCATTTGTTATTTGTAAGGTTAATAAAATATTTCTCACATGAGAAATATGAATAGACATATCTCTCATGAGATTGAGAGAAGGTGAAGAGAAAGTTGGAATGTCAAGAGTCTCATGAATATGAAGAGGCTCCATGTAAAATTGTATATATGGATGGCAAGACTATATAATGTAATTTTTTTATTTGAATGAGAAGTATCGTACATTAGTTTCAAGGTTTGAGTTATTGCATGAGTGTGACTTGAGTTCTTGCATGAAATATTATGAACAATCTTATCCTTGTATTTAGATTATCTTATTGAATCTGGATCATTTCCCTTTATAGAATTGGGTCACAATACTAAATTAGAAGTCAAGACAATTCTATGGTTCAACATTTGCATAATTAAGCATTTAATCAATTATTTTAAAAATAAAATCAGTGTAATAAATTGTTAAATGTAATGTTAGTTTTGTTTCCTTAAACATCTCTCCTAAGTTTTAGGACAAAAATTTAGTTATAATAAAATCAATGTAAGAAGTTGTTAAGTATTATGTTAGCTTTGTTTCCTCGAATATCTTTTCTAAAATTTTATAAAATGTAATTTGTAATGATTTCTTTGTTCAAGCACAACTACTTAAAACTCAAAATTATTTTATAATATTTACTTCTTATTAAACTAGTCTTAATGCAAGCACTTGAGAGTGAATAATTTCACATTATAAATCAAAGTTCTAATTTCATGGGCAAACCAAGTTCAGAGGATTTGAGACAATTGATGAGGAGAAAAGAGTTTCCCACTATAAATCAGAAATTCAATCTTATAGATAAACTTTAATATTTTAGTTCATTAGATTTGGGGCAAGTGATAAGAAGAAAAGAGTTTCAAGCCATAAACTAAAGTTTCAATTTTATAAATAAAGCTTAACATTTAATTTGATAGGTTTAGAATAAGGAGTTTCACACCAAAAAAATGTTTCAATCTCATGTGTAAACCTTAACATTTAAATCCAATGGATTTGGAAGAAGTGATGAAGAACGAAGAGTTTCAAACCATAAATTAAGGTTCTAAATCTGTAAAATAAATTTTAATATGTTCATTAGTCCTATGTAAATTCCCAAACTCCAAGATTCTTGTACTCTTATTCCAATTAAGATTAAAAAAATAATAAATTATATATATAGAAAGATTTGACTAGTATGAAAAACTAGGTTCTAAATCTATAAGATAAATTTTAATAATTGTAACAACCCAAGCCCTAACCACTTGGTTGTCCTATCATGAAGGTCACAGTGTGAAAAAAAAACTTCAACTCAATCCAAAATTTTACTGGTACGTGGCATGCTAAATCATCGTGAGTGCCATTCCGCTACAGACGGAATACTCATGAGATCAAGTTGGTTAGATCTCGTTGTTAATACCTTTAAAATAACTTCACTCTCTCCCGATATTCCTAGTTCCAGATGGGATTTCTCCTCTAGGGCCCATTTCACCTAGAGGTTGGACGCTTAATTTCCCTGATAACGTATACATGCCAAGTGCTAGATGGAGTTACTCTTCCCTAGTAACCCATCTAGGTTCCGTCAACACCCTGACTTATAGACCAGAAGATACATGATTTGTCATGATAAGCGGTGATATGTCCCATTTCATCTCGAGGCTATGTAACAATCATTCCAAAATCAGGTAACCCTTCACTATACCATAGGTGGCGGCCTAGGAGTGATGCTCATTCCTCCTTTGCTTCCCATTCTGACCCTTCCCGTCAAGAATGCAGTCACCCCTCCCTTCGGTAATTGACCTTCCCTCAATTACCAATGTTGTGCTTAATATTCTCCTCCATCTATCCCGATGGATTGTTTAATTTCTAAAGTTCATACTATTAGATGTTGTATGGAAGCCTTTTGGGTTTAATTATTTGGAATTAGCTTGAAATCTTAAGAAACTAAGATGGCTTCTCATTAACTATGCTTTATCTAATATTGTGACATAGTAAATCTTCTTTTCTATATTAGAAAGCAAGCTTTAAATGAACATTTGTAATTAAAATCTATAAAACTTCGGACTTCTAAAATGCTTATTGAGTTGGATAAGAAAGTAAATAACAATTATTCTATACTGAACATCGAAATGCAACTTCACAAAATTTTCATTATAAACTTCTAATTCTAGTATCCTATTTAACCAAATTAAAGGATTATTCCATAAACAATTTTTAAACATTCTTAAATCATAAAAGACATAAAACAAAATATAATTTTATGTAAATTCTTTACCAGTTTCAGATGTAGTTTACTTTTACTTTTATAAGCCGTAGCAATAACGAATATTTGAGATGTCAAAGGAGAATTATTTCTAAAAAAAACTTAGAGAAGTCAAATTTAAAAATTTACATAGAATTATATTTTGATTTATGTTTTTATGATTTAAGAATGTTTAAAATTTGTTTATGGAATAATCCTTTAATTTGGTTAAATAGGATACTAGAATTAGAAGTTTATAATGAAAATTTTGTGAAGTTGCATTTCGATGTTCAGTATAGAATAATTGGTATTTACTTTCTTATCCAACTCAATAAGCATTCTAGAAGTCCGAAGTTTTATAGATTTTAATTACAAATGTTCATTTAAAACTTGCTTTCCGTAGAAAAAAGATTTACCATGTCACAATATTAGATAAAGCATATTAAATAAAGCATAGTTAATGAGAAGCCATCTTAGTTCCTTAAGATTTCAAGCTAATTCCAACCCATCGTACATAGAATTATATTTTGTTTTATGTCTTTTATGATTTAAGAATGTTTAAAATTTGTTTATGGAATAATCCTTTAATTTGGTTAAATAGGATACTAGAATTAGAAGTTTATAATGAAAATTTTGTGAAGTTGCATTTCGATGTTCAGTATAGAATAATTGTTATTTATTTTCTTATCCAACTCAATAAGCATTTTAGAAGTCCGAAGTTTTATAGATTTTAATTACAAATATTCATTTAAAACTTGCTTTCTAATATAGAAAAAAAGATTTACCATGTCACAATATTAGATAAAGCATATTAAATAAAGCATAGTTAATGAGAAGCCATCTTATTTCCTTAAGATTTCAATCTAATTTCAACCCCGAGATTTTTGTACTCTTATTCCAATTAAGATTAAGAAAATAATAGATTATATATAGAGAAAGATTTGGTTAGTGTGAGAAACTAGGTTCTAAATCTATAAGATAAATTTTAATATTCTCGTTAGTCCTAACTAAATTCCCAACCCCCAAGATTCTTGTACTCTTTTTCTAATTAAGATTAAGAAAATAATAAATTATCTATATAGCTAGTGTGAGAAACCCTTACTACCAAGGCTCAAGGCTCAACAACCCCATTCTACCATGACCTCTCATAAGGGGGAGAGTTGAGCTTATCAATAGGAAATTTAATACACGACCATACACACCATGGTTTGAACCTTGTACTTTCTGAAGAAGAGCCAAAGTCTGCACCATTGAGTTGTCCCCTGGGAATAATAAATAATAATATTACTTAAAACTTTTTTTTAAATAGGGAAAACTTTTTTAAATAGGGAAAATTATATATATAGCTAGTGTGAGAAACCCTTACTACCAAGGCTCAAGGCTCAAGGCTCAAGAGCCCCATCCTACCATGACCTCTCATAAGGGGGAGAGTTGAGCTTATCAATAGGAAATTTAATACACGACCATACACACCATGGTTTGAACCTTGAACTTTCTGAAGAAGATCCAAAGTTTGCACCGTTGCGTTGTCCCCTGGGAATAATAAATAATAATATTACTTAAAACTTTTTTTTAAATAAGGAAAAAAAATTTAAATAAGGAAATCGATAACACCATTGGATGATTCCACTATAAACCCTAGTCTGCTGGATTAAACAAAGTTAAGCAGCTAACTGATAAACACTTAACCACTACTATCCAACCTATCTCCATTTGGATACACCATAGTTTAAACACCATTGGATGATTCCACTATAAACCCTAGTCTATTGGATTAAACAAAATTAAGCTTATCAATAGGAAATTTAATACACGACCACCTTGAACTTTCTGAAGAAGAGCCAAAGTCTGCACCGTTGCGTTGTCCCCTGGGAATAATAAATAATAATATTACTTAAAACAAAAATTTAAATAGGAAAAACTTTTTTAAATAGGGAAAATTATATATATAGCTAGTGTGAGAAACCCTTACTACCAAGGCTCAAGGCTCAAGAGCCCCATCCTACCATGACCTCTCATAAGGGGGAGAGTTGAGCTTATCAATAGGAAATTTAATACACGACCATACACACCATGGTTTGAACCTTGAACTTTCTGAAGAAGAGCCAAAGTCTGCACCGTTGCGTTGTCCCTTGGGAATAATAAATAATAGTATTACTTAAAACTTTTTTTAAATAGGGAAAACTTTTTTAAATAAGTAAATCACCATTGGATGATTCCACTATAAACCGTAGTCTACTGGATTAAACAAAGTTAAGCAACTAACTGATAAACACTTAACCACTACTATCCAACCTATCCTATTTGGATACACCATAGTTTAAACCTTGAACCTAATAAACACTCGATCGCTACTATCCAACCTATCTCCATTTGGATACACCATAGTTTAAACGCCATTGGATGATTCCACTATAAACCCTAGTCTACTGGATTAAACAAAATTAAGCATCTAACTGATAAACACTTAACCGCTACTATCCAACCTATCCCATTTGGATACACCATAGTTTAAACCTTGAACCTGATAAACACTCAATTACTACTATCCAACCGATCGCTACTATCCAATCGATCGCTACCTATCCAACCTATCCTCGTTTGGATACACCATAGTTTAAACCTTGCATCTCATCACAAAAAAAAACGAAAGTCCTAATCACTATCTTATTCTTATCAAACAGTATTTTTTTAATATTCTTATCAAGCAATATTTTTTTTATAATTTTTTTTTTTTATGTTCATCTTTCATTAAGCCATACTATTACATCAAGGGGTGGATATACACACCTCCTGCACGGCCCCTAGTATCTATTACATAGTATATCTGCAACATATGAAAGGGAGAGATTTGAACCTGGGGTCTCTCCAACACGAGAGTTTTAACTACCCATTTCTCTCCAACTCCCTCACATAAACGAATTATCAAACAATATTACTTAAAACAATCACAATGAAATAAATTACTAAAAAATTGAAACTCCCTTAACTACAAATTTAATAAAAAACAAATGCAATAAATTTTTGTACAAAATGAATTTGAAAACTTCGAATAAAAATGAGCTGAATCTATTTAAAAACTGGGCCTTGTATTCAATTTGTCGTACTAAGTATTAATGAGTAATCAATTAAATATGTAATCAATGAAATACTGAAAATTTTATATTAATAAAGTGAAAGTGGTTTCCAAAGGTTAGGTATATTGGTAAGTTATGGTGTTTATCAAGAAAAGATTTAGTAAGTTGGGTATACCTGTCTACAACGGTAGTAGTTTGACTTGAATTCATTGAGTATGTACTTGTCAACAAGACGTATCACTTCTTATAGACCGTTGTTCCCCATCACGGTTTAACAACAAAGAGTCAGAATAAGGTTATAAAGGGCAGTCCTAAAATTTCAACCTTGCTTGGTGGTAGAAAATGATTGTGGATGTAACTGATTCCTTTATGTATAAAAAAATAAAAATAAATAACAGAGTGTTCAAAAGGACAGCCCAAAACCAAACTTTAGCTTTTTTTATTGAGATCAAGTTTCAAATGACCCTGCGGAAGAGTGTGCGAGGGATGAACATGTATGATTGAATGTTAAATTCTTTATTGATAAACTCATATCTCTATTTATAAAAGATCATAGTGAAATAACAATAATTAACCTTGATCATAAAAATATTCACGCTAACCATAAGAAAGTAACTAAAATTTTTAAATCAATTTAATTTTAAATAATAAAAATAACAACCTTCAAGTACACATTTCATGGCATGTCCCGCTACCCACTTTAACAACCCGAAGTCATATACAAACAAACATTTAACAATCGTGTAAGAAAGGTATTCAGTCAAAGTACAATTAGCAATAGTAGTTTTTTTTTTTTAATAATGGAGGAATTGGTAATATCTTTTCATTTTTAATAATTAAGTATCGGGTACAGAAATTTTTCTTAAGGTTTTTTTGTCTCTGAACACAAATCATTGAAACTACCTCTATAACCTTCGTCTCTCCTTGATAAATGCAATTCGGAGTGAGGGAGACCCCGATGGCTGAGGGTTGGTACACCATCGTTAAACTCGTGGGCACTTAACGGATTCAAGTCAGACTACTACTTTTGTCTTTATTGGACATAGGTTTTCTCTTAGTAAGTGTCCAAAGTCTTACCAATCCACCTAACCCTTGGGGACAACAATAATAAGTAAGGTTTTAAGTTTTTTAAATTAAGTTTAGATTTTTACAAATTACATCAACAACCACCCTGAAGGGGTTTGAACACAAGACCACTTAAGAAACAACCACCATCTTTAGCCACTAGGGCATTTAAATTATGAGATGTATTTATATTGCTAATGAACTTATGAAAAAACCTTTTAAGGTTTGAACATGGATCTTCTTTGATGAGTGCCAAAAGTCTTACCAATCCACTAATCTTTGGAAATAACAATAATAATTAAAATTTTAAGTTTTTTAAATTAAATTTAGATTTAAATTATGAGGTGTATTTATATATATATGTCAATGAACTTATGAAAAAATATATAACAATATGTGAGTGAAATGTTTGGACGAAAATATTATGATTATATAATCCATAATTTATTTATTTGTTATATATGGAAGTAGATAATATTTTTATCATTTTATTTTTTATTTGTGGGTGTGTTTCGACATTGGAAAGCTATTATTATATCTACACCTCATCTAGGTAAATTTCTCTAAGGAACCCTAAAAAGACTCAAAATTCCAATCACCCAACTTCAAATTAACAAACACTAAATCTATTTACACTAAATCTATCTACTTTTATATATAATTTTTATAATTTTAAATTTAATAAAAAAAGAGGTTCAAGTTTTCTAACGATTAAACCTCGATTGTGTTGAGACATGGCTATCAACCTTTTCTCTTGCTTGACGATACGACAACCTGCAAGAATTAATATGAAGCATGTTTATCTCGTAATTGAAGTTTTTTTTATTTTCTTACTCATTACTTATGTTAATGATTCGAAAAGTAAAGACAAGTGCACATCCTTATCCAAGTGTTTTGGGATAATAAATAAACGTGGGTTTTTTTAATGTCATTTGACAACCGTAAGAAAAGGTCAATATCTATTTAGGTGAAATCTCACTAAGTATTAAAATTTGAATTTTTATTAATTTTGAAATCTAATCACCAAAAATTTTTAGTTTTGTTATTTTTTTTTCCACTATCATTTTTATTAAAATATTAAATTTTTCTACTCTTCTACATTATGGGTGTTTTCACCAAAACTTTCTTTGAAAGTGATAACGACCTTCCATTTATTATATTACACCATGAGATTACTCTTTTCCCACTTTATTGTATAAACAAATCCAATCCTAGTATCTATAATCATTTGTCTTTTGTCGAAACCTCAAATGTTTTAGCCCCTTGCCAAACTCAATTAGATTGAAGCCAAAAAAACAAAAAAAAAACCGTTGTAGTCTGTTAAAAGCTATAATGATATTCTAGATTCCTTTGGAAACATAATATATGTTTCTAATAAAATAAAAAAATTGAATTTCATTTTTTGAATTTTTATATTTGGAAAAAAAAAGGTCAACCATATAAAAGGTTCAAAGTTTCTAATTAAAGATAGAATAAAATTATTAAGAATATAATAATTATAGTAAAATTAGTTGTTTATAAAAAAGAATATTATTTTTTTCATTTGTTAAGATTAACTTTTTAGCATTATTGAATGTTATTTATTTATTTATTTATTTATATATATCAAACATTCAATGCTAATGATATAAAAGGTATAATGATATTCTAGAGATTTATTTCCATTCCTTTAGAAGCACAATATATGTTTCTAATAAAATAAAATTGTTGTAGTATGTTAAAAGCTATAATTATATTCTAGAGATTTATTTTCATTCTTTTGGAAGCACAATATATGTTTCTAATAAAATAAAAAAATTGAACTTCATTTTTTGAATTTTTATATTTGGAAAAAAAGGTCAACCATATAAAAGGTTCATAAGCTTCCAGTTAAATATAGAATATAATTGTTAAGAATATGATAATGATAGTAAAATTAGTTGTTTATAAAAAAGAATATTATTTTTTTCATTTGTTAAGATTAACTTTTTAGCATTGAATGTTATATATATATAATAGCAAATCAAATTAATCTTAAAACATTTACCATAATAGATAGATGTTTTAATTTTTTATATAACTTAAATTGTATATTTTTTTCATGAGTTATGTTTTGAGTATGTTTTTCTATTCTTTTCGTTTTTTACTATATAGATAAATGATAATATATTCCCTTTTAAGAAGTTATAATTTTTTAGAGGCTAATAATATTATTAGGGCAGGTAGGATGCCCTAGTTGAAGGTTGATAGCAATATGCATGAATACACAAGTACAAGGGTACTCAAACTATGGGTACAAACAACTTGATGAGAACTAGTAAAGTTATGGTATATGAATGTGAGTGTTGTAAAGGTATGTTGTGTGCCCTAGTTGAAGGTTGATAGCAATATGCATGAATACACAAGTACAAGGGTACTCAAACTATGGGTACAAACAACTTGATGAGAACTAGTAAAGTTATGGTATATGAATGTGAGTGTTGTAAAGGTATATTGGGTGCAAGGGTGCAGGGATGTACAATTATGTAAGATGCAAGGGTGCATGGTATGGGAAGCATAAGACGAATATCAAGAGCATCTATAGATACATTTTCAAATGCACTTAATGTATGTGATGCTCCCAATGCATCATTTGGTACATCATTACAGTGTGATATATGTACCTACACATCAAATTCAAGTGTGCATCTTTGGTCAAGCCCAAAATGATCTATACAAATCCCTTGACAACATATATTATTTTATAAAAATATAGTTTTTATCTCTTTTTTATTCAAAATTTATGGAGGTTTTTCATATAAATTTATCAATTTAATTTATTTCTATTTTTTAATATTCATTTTCATTATAACCCATAAATATAAGTAATTATTGAAAAAACTATGCTAACCTTTTGTTATTCACAAGTGAGATGCACATGATATTTAAGCTATCATAGGAAGTTTGTCTTGTTCGAGAATTATTTGTTTATGTTTGAATGGGATGTAGGGCTTCTTCAACAAGGAAATGGGACAAGTTCTATTTTAATAAGCTATTTTTTGTTTGCTCGATTTTTTTTCATGATTCTAGATAAATATCCCCATATCACTTGTCATACTCATAGAGGATTATGGATGCCACAAGACTATATAATATTTTTTTCCTTTCCAAGTTTGAAAGTTCAGGATTTCAACATTTATTTTCTAAAGCATAAAAACCTTCCAACCTACATACATTTTTTTTAGCATGTAAGTGTTTCAATTTATCCTCGGATTAAATTTATCACATAGATACACATAGGACTAGTGTTGTTTGATGGGTTGATTATTAGAGACAGTTATAGGATAAGTTGAATTTTAGATTTTCACAATCATAATTTTGGTTTTACTAACATTTATTGTCATGAAGTTGTTAATACAAAATGTTTGAAGATATTTTAATTGTTTCTCTATATCAACTTGATATCTAGGAAGTAAAACAACGTTATCAACATATAGAAGTAATATGATAGTCCAACTAGATAAAGTGGCATCAATGCATCCTTTAGCTTAAAATAGTTTTTCGTAATTTACATAAATACTAACGAGGGTAGACAGATAGATAACAACCTTGTTTGACTAACCTCGGTTAGATTTATATCTAAAAGTAAGATTTTAATGCAATCTATGCACTACCAATATAGGTTTGATGCTATACTAATATCTTTACTTTATTTCCAAAAGTTTCTTTAAAATACAATGTCAAATTCCTTTCAAGATCAAGAAAAATATGTAAATAGGTCTTGTTTATAATCACAATAATTCAATGATAACCCTAAGTATAAGAATGTGATCAACTATGTAATGTTGATTTTTAATAGTAAGCTTGATGTTTAGCTCTTAGATTATTTTTTACAAGCCATTGGCTAATTTTATTTTCTATTTTGGTTCCAAGTAGTTTGGCCAATGGTGTGGAATCACAAACTATTTTATAGTGAGACATGTATTGATATGTATTTATAAATGGTTATGATTGATCTTTTCTCTATTATTTGGGAATCATTCTTGAGTTCACTATTAAATAAGCATTGGATATGTGGGATGAGGATTTAGGATTTGGTTTTAAGCAATTTTGATTTGGTTTTAAGCAATTTTGCTTGGTAGGGTTCAATGATTTAGCCTATTATTTTACAAGTTTTTAATTTCATCTTGTCTTATATTTTACAAGTTTTTAATTTCATCTTAAATATATTTTTTAATGAGCAATTTTAATTCAATGGATGTTGTATCGTAACAGGTTGTGCCACCTAATTTGGATGGAAAGGTATAGATATTTTTAAAATATGAATCCAATAATTATGTTAATATGTTTCAAATCAATGGCCTTATTAGATGAAACATATATCGATAATTTTCTTAAAATATAGGTATATAGTTCAAAAGTATTGCATTATGATATAAAGCCATTTATTTTGTGTTTAGGTCCTTCAATATTTTTCTTTTCTCATATTTTTATTTGTTATTTGTAGTAAGTCAAATTTACCTTCTATAATTATTATAATCAAGAGAATACCAATGGCTTAATATAACATTAAATTGATCTATAGATTTGAAGAATAACTAGTGTCAATATTTGGATCACAACAGTCTCAATAGGGTTTAATTACCATAATTGACATTATAATATAGTTTGTTATAATACCATGTCAATTAGTTATTTTAAATATTGTAGTAGCATAGTCATGATGTAATATGGATGGCATATATTTCAATCCCATATAGCTAATTTTTATGATGTATATTACATTAAATTGAACTAAAAGAGATTGAGCACAAGTGTTGCCAAATATATTTTAATAGCTTAGTGGTAAAGATATTGTAGAGATTATAAATTCAACAAGTATTGTTAGGGTAGTTTAATGAATCAATAATATCCTTTTAAAAAATAGTCTTTAAAGTTGGAAATGGTTCCAATAGTATTTAGATTACTCAAATATTTTTTATTATCATTAGATAAATTTATTTTTTTATGAAGATAACTAGTTTATGGTTTGAGAGTGAGTGTAGTCTAGGAGCAAGTGCAAGCTACGAGTGAGCCTTACTTTTTCGTGTTTTAGAAAGCAAGTGTTGCAAATGCGAGTAGGAAATAAATGTGGATGAAAAACAAACATCACATTTTCTTGTTCTAGATATTTTAGGAAATTTAAAAACTAAAATATTCTTAGGATAAAAATCTAGGAACCATGGAAGGAAAGTCATTTTTGAAAGTCCTAACTATAAGCACACTAGAAGTAAGGATGCCCTAGCTGGAAGTATGGATACCCTAGTTGGGAATCAGAGGAAGAGAAAATCTATAGAAAACCCTATCCAAGTATTATATTTTACAACAAAAGTGATTATTAAGGATGAGATGATCAAGCATGACATAGTGATTCTTAAAATGAAATGGTAAATATGTAAGTTACATGGATATTGGTCAAGTTTTAAAAATTCAAAATTAGACCAAAGGGGAAGTGGGGATTGAATTTAAATTACTTCAAAACTTATCTTTTGAAAGTAAATTTCCTCATCATATTTCCTATTTTGAAAATTAGGGATAAAATAATGGTAGTGGCCCATGGTTTGAAGGAGAAAAACATTTAGTTAAGACCATGAAGGAAGAATATTTTTTTGGAGATAAAAATTACTAAGAGGCTTATAGTGTTGATTAGGATATTCAGGCTTCCATAACAAATTTTTTCAAGAAGGTTTTGAAGAATATTGACAATACTCTAGGGAAGTTCATCTAGGAGGAGCTAACTACTAAGGACTAAAAGCATGCTATATAAACTAGGATGTGTGTTGCCATGATATATCAAAATCTTTATCATAGTTTATTAGGACTAAATATTATTTGATAGAATGACATTAATGTAGACACCTAAAAATGTCACATTCAAACTCATGCCGCAACATTTAACAGTCGAATAACGAAACATGTGCAAAATGATTCAATTACCCTAAACCCTAGGTAAAGCTAACCTAAGCCCTAGGAAAAGCTAACATAAACCCTATGTAAATATAACCCTAAGCTAACCTAAACCCTAGGTGGAATCCACCTCACACCCCTCCACACTCTTTCCTAAGAACTCACCCCATCATGTAATATCCATTCCTTTCCCCCCTTTAAAGTACTTAATAAAAAGTAATCAAAAAGTGGTTTTTACCTTCCCTAGGTGATTAAGAAGCATGGAGCACCCATAACCATAGGAGGTAAGCCTTACCCATCCACCTAACGCATTAAACAAATTTTCTCTCTCCTCCCTCTTCTCTCGCTAGATTGTGTGCCCATTTTTCTTCCTATGAGACCTATAAATAAACCATGTTGCTTATGGTTTGAAGAGGAGAATATAAGTATTGTTATGCTATAAAATTGCACCCCGACTCATGCACGAGATATTTTGAACAACTGATGCTCCTCCCACCAAATTTTATTTGTAGGTTCTAGTGAATGGACACCGACAACTTCTAAATCTATGTCAAACTCCACCAGTGGACTGTACGACCAAAGGAAAGACCAATCAAAGCAAGAAAATAAAAAACGTACGGACTCATCCAATCACCCAAAAAACTATATGAACGGGTACATTTTCCACTTTCAGGCTATTGAATCAACCTGCCAAGTAACCCATTCCTTCCACATCAGTTTTAACTCATTTTTGTATTTCCTTGATGTATTTTTGTTCAATTTTTGAGTCGCTATGTCTGTGTTTACAAGATGTCTAATTGAGATAGGTCTCCAAACGATCTAACGAGTTTTTGTAGGATTACGCAGGATCATGGATAGGTGTAGCTCATGATGGTATGCTTCATAAGCCCACCTAGGATCGTGGATTGTGGAAGACACCTAGATGCTGCAAAGATGTTAAATGCTAGGGTCCCTCCTAACAAAGTCCCTATTTTGTAGCCTTTTGGGGTAAATTTGTAAAAGGATATCATCTTGATTGTAACACCTTTTATGCTTATCAATAAAATGTGACATATTTTCTTATAGTTTCATTTGGCAATCATGGTATAGTTGCTTTTGTTAGTTAATATATAGCTAAAACCTTGTTGTAGTCTTGTTAGCATTGCAAGTACTACAAAACAAGCATGGAATATCCCAAAGCCTTGAAACACATTTCAAGCCTCATCTATACAACTTTGTAATTTACCTCGTTGGGTTTAAGTAGTCGTATTTCTTTTGGTTTAACCATTCTTTTCCTAAAATCAATCATGTTGTAACTTTCTATGCGAAAGATATACGCAATTTGATTTCTAAAAGAGCCTAACATTTTGCTTTCAAAATCATAGGTACCGATCCAAATTAGTCAAATTTTATCATCAAAACCCAACATAGGTCTAAATCAGCTTGAAAAAGCACTTTTGTAAGAAAACATATGGACTCATACGTTTGACCCAAAAAACGTATGGACCCATACGTTTTACCCAAAATATATACAGACCCATACGTTTTCAATTTTGGCATGTTTGGCAGGTCCTGTTAGATCCCAAAAAGCTTTCAAAAGTTAGAAATATTAGGTAGACACACATAAACTTGAAATATTATCACTTTTTGTCTGTTTTTGCCTATTTTGAAAAAATGCACTCTTTTTGTTTGTTTTTGCCTATTTTGAAAAATTGTAGATACACATAAACTAGAAATTGCCTATTTTTCTTTATAAAACACACCTAGCTCGATATGTCACTTCTCAAAATCATAAAATTGCTTTACAAAACATCTTGATTTTGTTTATTTTCTTTTAAAAAGGCACCTACCTTGATAGGTCACTTCTCAAAATCACATAATTGTTTCACAAAACGTCTTTATTTTGTTTTTTTTCCTTTTAAAGGCACCTAGCTCGATAGGTTAGCTTACAATATAGTTAAACTTGCTTTCAAAATACACCAAAAATGCTTGGTTATTTTCATAAGTAGTGTACTTTCTTTCAAAAATATAATTTCTTTCAAAAATATAATTTCTTTCAAATAATGCATTTGAAAATCTTGCCTTCATCTCTTTTGCTTTAGCGTAGTTTTATTTTTGCATTTTAGATTCCTAAAAAGAAAAAAAATACCAAAAACAAACACACACGCATGAAAATCAAAACATTGGTTTGTGTTGGATTTCATCACCAATCACCAAATAGAGATCAATGACATTGGCTCCCACTAGCAAGCATTGACTTGCCACCCTAGACACAATAGTAGCCCCCGTGAGTGGTTTTCTGGACTTCGTCACCAAAAAACCTCCTACTCTTGAGATTACCTCGGGGTAGGATTAGGATAGATGTCCCTGCTCACAAGTTTTTCGATAATTAGTGAGTGTGTAGTTGTCATTCTTGACTAAGCCTGTTCAAGGGTGAAGCAAAAGCATGGATAGGCTAGTAGCAGGTCTTAGACAATGCCATCTCTTTCATAAGAGGAATTTTGTATCGCCTTTTTACTCACCTCGACCCTTCCTTCATCATAGGAAGTCATTTGCCTATTTTTGTATCACCAATATTTGTGTACTTTTGGGTATAATGAGAAAGGTGTACATCAACATACCCACTTAGTTTTTAGTCACATATTTGCTTGTTGCTTGTTGCTTCTGAAATTCAATTAACCGTGTTGCTACAAAATTATTTGAAACAATTACAAAGTTGTTGAAAACACTCCAAAACAGGTCTAGATACCTCCATAATTAATTCAATGACTTTCTAAGCATAGAACACCCATTTTTCAAAACAATGTATGGACATGTCCAATTTTTCTTAGAAAATGTATGGACAGGTACGTTTTCCAAAAAACCACTTCAAACTGGTAAAAACAGATTTTTGACATCTCAAATTGAAAATTTTATTTGGTTTTTCCCTAACAAAACCTATGTATGTTCCAATTTCTACCCAACATGGTCCACATGCAAAGTAAAGCACACATTCAAGAGTGCACAGTCTTGAAACACGCATTTTTGAATCTATTGTTTGAACATAAAGGGGAGACATCCTTTCCTCCCCTACAATAGTCATTTGCACCATCCCAATAAGAGCAATTTGTTCTACCATAAACCTCATTTTCTCCTTAAACATTCCTCAAAATCATCTCATCTTCCATCATAATATCCTTAGAACCAAACCACCAATCATATCCTAAATTTAAGATGCCAAATTTTGGTGTTATTTTACCACCACAATCGATCTACATTGCATCCTCTTCAATCCACTCTGATTATGATCTTACTGGTGCCACACCTATATTCTCCACTTTCCTCTTCTCTAGTTCACCATTGACTGGGTTGCAAGAAGCCTCTTCCTTTGGAAATAAAACTTTTGTTTCTCCATTTACTAGCCTTCCCTCATCAAAAAATTTGGTATTTATATACCATACCCCATCCTCTAATCAACAACATCCTTAAATTACTCTTCCTTATCATCCACCCACACAAGTTGACATCACACCCACTCATCCTTACAAACTCAACTCAACACATTTACCTCACTCACCTCTAATCATTCTCTCATATATCAGCAACCCCCTTCCCAACATATTGTAATAAGATATTTCATCACTCCACCCTCTTGGACATCCACTCATCCTACCATGTCATCTCTCAAACCACCTTTCTACTCTTCAATCGAACAAGCACAAGGATAAGCAGAAATACCCCAGCAACAACAAACACCCAATCAAGAGCCTAATCGACAAGGGTATGCACAAATACCTCAACAATAGTAGGTACCCAATCAAGAGCCTAATCAACAAAGGTATGCATAAATACCCTAACAAAAATAGATACCCAATCAGGGGCCTAATCAACAAGGGCATGCACAAATACCCCAACAACAATAGACACCCAATTAGGGACCTAATCAACAAGGGTATGCACAAATACCTCAATAATAGGTTCCCAATTAGGGGCCTAATCAACAAGGGTATACACAAATACCTCAACAACAACAGGTGCCCAATAAAGGGCCTAATCAACAAGGGTATGCACAAATACCTCAACAACAATAGATGCCCAATCAGGGGCCTAATAAAAAATGGTATGCATAAATACCTCAATAACAACAAATGCCCAATCAAAGGCTTGATCAACAAGGGTATGCCCAAATTCCCCAACAGCAGTTTCCCAATCAAGGGCCCAATCAATAAGGGTATGTACAAATACCTCAACAACAAAAATAGGTGCCTAATCAGGGGCCCAATCAACAAGGGTATGCATAATTACCCAATAATAGTAGGTGCCCAATTAGGGGCCTAATCATCAAGGGTATACACAAATACCTCAGCAACAACAGGTTCCCAATGAGGGGCCCAATCAACAAGGGTATGCACAAATACCCCAACAACAATAAGTGCTTAATTAGGGGCCCATCCAACAAGGGTATACACAAATACCCTAATAGCAACAAATGCGGACTACACAAGTGTAGGTGCAAGGATTACCACATCAAAAAATCTACATGCAAACACCTCCACAACAAGTGGTCATCCAAGGGCTATATCAACAAAGGGTATATCCAAATGCTCCTTCCATAGGTCCCTACTCAAACATCATTTAATAACATGAATAATTAGCAGGCATTGGATAATGATTGGTATGCCCATATACCTCCATAACACACACAAATTTAGGTGCCTACATAAACATAGTATTACGAAGGGTCTAATCTAATGTATCAGGAAGAAACCAACCAAGGCCTCCTAAATCATATCCTCCTAAGAAGACCTTGGATTCATGACATGCAATGTGTCCCCTCTACCATCCATCATTGTATCAAAAACCTACATGATGAGGGATAGGTGCATCACATCCAAGCTGATGATGCAATTTTATTATATTACTATCAGATCCTACCCTTTCATCCACCCACCTCAAAATAACACCCATCACACCTCCAATCACAATCCAAGCAACAATAGCTTCCACATCCACAACCACAACCACAACCACCCTACCAATCACCCAACTTCATCCCCTCCACAATCGCATGTCCATTAAATCACAAATATTTTTCCATATCCTTCTTACACAACTCATAGAACACCTTGTCCCCCACCTTCTAATATCTCCACTTCTCATCCTCCTCCTAGAGCCAATATTGTACCATCTCTCATCTCCTCCCCACCCACCAACCTTCCATATGAGTCACAAGCATCCACATTTGCTTCCTATCCATTGGAAAATTCTAGATCTTAAACATTGCAAACTTGTCCTGAGATACCATATATCTATGTACTTATGACAATCTTAGGACCAGGCGAATATGTGGTACATAACACTTGTATCACACCATCCAAAATTCAAATAGCATACGATTTTGGTTACCCACAAAATATACCTTTGACCATCAATGTTGTTATTCCAATGGGGGTTCCAACAAATCAAACCAACTTTGTGTAGGGAGATATAGATACCTCTTTAAAAGCAACAAAACCTCTAGAACCTAAGCTCCCATCCAGTGTGAACCTTGACTTCCTATACAATCCATTCTTTGCATTATGCTACTTTTAGTGACATAACTGGCATGGATTCATTCTAGGTTGCCATGAGAAGGTATGATGTTCCTTCATCGATCCTCATTTCCTATAGCCTAATGATAAATCAGGTTTAGGCTATTATTGTCAAACTGATGTTTATTGACACATGAACTTCAAAACCTCGATGTCACATCTACGGATGATGAGGAAGAGGACCCCATCAATTTTTTTTTTTTTTGGAGAATCCCCCCATCAATTTTGAATGTGACTCTCCTACCCGTAGTCGATCCTCTTAATATTCAATTGACATCCCTTCTTTCAGGTGGTCATGATTCACCTAGAATCTCCTAACATCTTCAAAGATGAGCTAGACTTACAATTCGATAATCTCTCTATCCATTCAGATACCTTTGAGGAGATGTCTTCCCCCAATTTTCCAATCATCGAACCACTTGATGGAGATAATGATTTCCTTCGTATGTTTCCCATACCACTGCCCATCCTTCCATTTTTTCTCCCTCACAAAAATCCACATCCTCCACCTACTTTTTCCCTTCCAATTCTACGTCAACTTCTACCACCACCACAAGGCCCGATTCAACTTGTCACACCTCCCAATACTAAGCGATGCACAATGTTCATGCATCATAAGATCAACATGATCTCCATTGTTATGTTTTCCCCCTACGATATGCAACACATCATAATCACATCCCCATCATCAATCTCAATTACATTAATTTTGACCACCTTCCACCCAATCCATTCCCATGCCATTTTGTTCCTACCCCATCAATCCTATGACATGATAACACCTACATCTCTCCACCTCATCAGCCTTCTATGGTGCATTAGCTGGAAACCATCAAAAACAATGAAAATCATATAGAAAATTTTGTAAATGATCTGCACCTTATTCCTATACCTGCTCAATTGGAGGATGGATTCCACATGCTCATGAGGACACCATCAACATCAATTTTAGTGATGATCCACAAAATCCTTGCATTCACAAAATTGGGGTAAGCCTATCTCTTGAAGAACGTGAACAATTAAGTAAACTCCTCAAGGAGTACAAAAACGTCTTCACTTGGTCCTACACTGTCATGTCAGGACTTGATCCCAATATGGTGGTTCATAAAATAATTCTAGATAAAAATGATAAAATGATAAAACAATGACTTTGTAAAATGCACCCCACCATAGCTTTGATGGTGAAAGACAAATTACAAAAACTTCTAGATGTTGGTTTTATTTAGCCAATTGACTACCCTAAATGGGTATCAAATGTCATTCCCATGGGAAAGCAAAAATGAGGGATACACATATGCACTAAATTTTTGGGCCTTAATATAGCATCTCCCAAAGACAACTTTTCTCTCCCAAACATTAACACATTGGTCAAATCATGCATAGGTCATGATATGTTATCCTTTATGGATGGATTCTTAGGTTAAAATTAAATTAGGGTCAACCTCAACAATCAACACAAGATATCCTTTACATCTCCTTGGGGGATATTTTACTACAAGGTCATGATATTTGGCCTAAAAAACATAGGCGCTACATACCAATGTGCCATGATCTACATATTCTATGACTACATGTACAAGATTATGGAAGACTACATGGATGACCTTTGGGTAAAATCTAAAAAATAACACCACCACATCGATGTCTTATGAAAGATATTTGATCGCCTCTTAGAACATAACATCAAATTTAATCAAACAATTAAAAAAGCAAGATAGTTACATCAATATAAAGATTAACTTGAGAACAGGGAGATGGAGCAACGGAGCAGTGGGAATAGTGAAGGCAAAGAAGGAGGTTTGAATGTTTTGGGTGAGAACCTCGAATAGGCGGTAGGTGAGGATCCAGAGGCAGGTAGGTCGACTGCCTCTGGAAGGGGTCAGGGGCCCGTCCACGAGCAAGTTGAAAAGGTACAAGGACCCAAACCCCCTGACAAAGACCCGAACAAATGGACCCAACAGAGTACTGCGGGTCCCAAAAGAGGTCTATCCTTTGTAGAAACTCTAAAAGGCAAAAAGAGTTATTTTCATTCCCTCCTGCCCCTCATACCTGAGAACAACTGGATTATAGCTCCTGCAAATGCTATGGGTCCGTTTTTATCCCTGGAGGAGTTTTCACTAGTAGGCAAGTTTTTGGGTGGAAGGTCGGATATAGAAACTATACGCTCTTGGGCGCTATCCAAATGGAGAATAGCTGGGAACCTGGAAATTGTTTCTTTGTCCATGGGATTTTTCATCTTAAGATTCAATAACAAGGAGGATGCAAATCGCATTCTAACAGGCGGGTCATGGTTTTTAGGAAAATGCAACTTGTTTCTTAGAAAATGGGGGGAGGACTTTGACCCCGAAAAACAAAATATTAATATAGCTCCCATCTGGGTCCACCTTCCAAACCTTCCCGCTCAATTTTTTAATGAGTACTAGTTGCAAGGGATTGCCATAGCCATTGGGGAGTTGATTTCCATTGACCATTCAACCCTGGCAAGGACAAGGATGACGCATGCAAGGATCTGTGTCAACGTAGACCTAAATTCTAAACTGCCAACCTTCATATAACTGGGCTATGGATATTATCTGATAAAACAATCGGTGGAATATGAAAATAAACCAACATTTTGCATAGAATGCAAAACTCAAGGTCACCTATGAAATCAATGTCCAAGTCTAGCAGCTACCAGAGAAGCTCAGAGGACAAAAGGCAAAAGTATAAATGGTAAAGCATTCCCCAGGAACCAATCCACGGGAGGACCAGTAGGTAGAGGAGGGTTCAAACCAACCAAGAACAACAATATTTACCAAGAGCAGGACAACCAGACTCAACCCCAGGAGAAATAAAAGCATCAAATCACCAACGAGCAGAAAATCAAGTAAGCTCTAGAATCTTAAGTTCAAATAAATTTAAAGTTCTTGGTGACTTGACGATAGAAGGGAAGATGGGTGAGGATGAAATCCTTCAGGTTGAATTACCAAAAACTTTAGAATCCCTGTACATATCGGGTCCTTCCAACATCAAAATTAAAAGACTCCCAAACCATCAGGAAGGATTAAAGCACACCCCTAAGGAATATAGAAAAATGATGGAGGAGATAGGATCAAAGGAATCAGGTCCTTCCAATATCATAAACAAAAGCCCTGCAAAATTTCAGGAAGGTTCACAGCAGAATTATGGAGAATATAGGATAAGGACAAAAGAATTAGAATCAAGGACTAAAATGGTAGAAACAAACAAGCCATAAGAGTGTTCTAGTCCAGTCCTTCAACAAATTGTACCTCCTCATTTTAGCCCAAAATAGACCTGAAGCACAAAAAAATCTCCAATTGATTACAGTAGTAAGAAAAATAGGGGAAGGATGTCTAATGCTAAACAGAATATATTGAGGACTGACAACGAAGTGGCAAGTGGAAAACAAAAAACACTGATACAACAGGTTATCCCAGGTCAAGATGATAATAAATTAGGCAAACCTCCTCAAGGAAGGGGGAGGGGAAAAAATCCTAAATAGTCTAAATGAAGGTACTCTCATGGAATGTGAGAGGCCTAAATGGCCCACGGACCCACAGGGTGGTTAGTTAAATAAGAAGGCAATACAACCCAACCATTATTCTCGTACAAGAAATAAAAACAGATGAAGCCCAGTCGAAAATAGCAACAAAAAAAATATGGAGTCAAGGAGATGTGGTTTTCAAGCAGGAAAGAGGAGCTTCATGAGGACTCATGGTGCTATGGGATTCTAGGAGTGTGGAACACAACATTATTCAGGATGATGATAGGGTGTTAAGTGTGTTTTTTTCATTACTTTGACAAGAATAGATCGTGGATTGTGTCAAATGTGTATGCACCCAATTCAGTTCAAGGAAGAACCTCATTGTGGGAATATCTGAGCCACTTGAACATAGTATTTCATGATATTCCCTGGATGGTAGCAAGAGATTTCAATACTCCCTTGTACCCTTCAGACAAAAAGGGTGGGGTTGGGCTTCCAACAAGGAGCATGGAAGAATTTAATGAGTTTTTCAATTCTAACGAGCTGGTGGATGTGAGGCTAGGAGGGGCTAAGTTTACTTGGAGCAATCACAGGATAGGAAGCTAGCTTATTTAGGAAAGGTTAGATAGGTTCTTTCTGTCAAAAGAAGTTGTCACAGTTTTTGGAGCCTCCACTCTGCAAGCTCTTCTGAAAATTGCGTCAGATCATAACCCCATTTTATTGGAGGTCCCGTAAGCTAACTCCTTTAAGAAACCCTTTCGCTTTTATTCAATGTGGATCAAACATCCAGACCTAAAGGAAAGAATCAAAATTTGGTGGTAACAACCCATTTAGGGCAGCTCAGCTTTTAAGTTAGCCCAAAAGTTGAAATCAGTGAAGGAAAACCTGAGAATATGGAATAAAGATGTTTTTGGGAACCTGTTTGAGAACAAGAAACAAGTGGGAGAAATTTTAAAGGCTATTGACAACAGGATTCAAAATGGTACTTATGATGAACAATAAGAACATAGGAGCAAATTAAGATTTCGAAATATCATAATATTTTGGCTTATGAGGAAACCTATTGGTGGCAAAAATCTAGGGCTTTATGGTTAAAGGATGGTGACTTGAATTCAAAAAAAATTCATATCACTACCCTGAGAAATAGAAGTAATAATAAGATTAGAGAGCTGGCTAGAGCTTATGGATCCAAATTGAGATCAGATAAGAAGTTGTTAGTTATTTTAGCTCCCTCCTCGGGCATGAAACCCAATGCCAAGAGGAAGACAAGGAGACTCTCCTCCAATTCATACCTAGTGTCATATATGGGGCCACTAATGCCAAACTTCTAGCTCCCTTCATAGAGGAGGAAATCAAAAATGCTTTGTTCAGCATGGAACCTGATAAGGCCCCAAGTCCTGATGGATTTCCTCCTTGTTTCTACCAGGTTTTCTGGGACATTGTTGGGGAGGATGTAATATCGATGGTCAAGGAGTTCCAGGAATCATAACACATCCCTAGAGGGTTTAATTCTAATTTTATTGCATTGATTCCTAAGGGCCTAGCCCCCAAAATGATGGCAGATTTCAGACCAATCAGTCTATGCAATGTGTCCTACAAAATCCTCACTAAAGCCATAGCTAATAGGATGAAAGGAATATTGCCCCTTATGATTGATCCTTGTCAAGGGATATCGGTTCAAGGAAGATAGATTCTTTATGGGGTGATTACAGTCCATGAAGCCCTTCACACTACAAGCCAAACTAAGAAGGCAACCTTTGCCCTAAAGCTTGACATGAATAAAGCCTTTGACCGCATCCACTGGGATTTCTTGATTACAGTTCTTCTAAAATTTGGTTTCCATCCTCAGTGGGTAAGACTTATTAAAGGATGTATTCTCAAGACTTGGTTCTCTATCCTTGTAAATGGTACAACAATAGGGTATTTACAAAGCCTTAGAGACCTTAGACAAGGGGATCTTATCAGTCCAATGTTGTTCATTATTGTGGTGGAAGCTCTAGGAAGAACTATCAAAGCAGCATGCAATGCAGGTCTGATATTTGGGATTAAAGCCACCTCCCTTACCAATCTGGTAACCCACAAACAATTTGTTGATGATACCCTTGTGTTGACCCAGGCATCAATAGTTGAAGCTAGAAGGATAAAGCGTATTATAAAGCTTTATGAGGAGGCGGCTGGGTAGAAGGTGAACTTCTTCAAGAGAAAAATTTACTTCCTCGATACTCCCATTCCAAGGCAGGTCAGGATAGCTAGGATTTTGGGATGTTCAATTGCTGCTCTCCCTACTTCTTACCTAGGTCTTCCCCTATTTACAGGCTCCCCAAGAAAATCAATGTGGGACAATGTGGTAGAAAGAATTCAAAAGAAACTGGCTGGTTGGAAAGGGCTCTTTCTGTCTCAGGAAGGTAAAGCTACCTTCACTATGGCCTCCCTTCAGAACATCCCCATGTATTTTTTATCCATTTTTAAGGCCCCAACTAAGGTATACCAAAATATTGAACAACTCCAAAAGAAATTCCTCTGGTTAGGGTCAGAGGAAAAACATAGAATAAACCTAGTTGGGTGGAGTAAGGTATGCAGACCTAAGGAGAATGGGGGGTTAGGCCTGAGAAGAGTATCTCAGTTGAACACAACATTGCTAGCTAAGCAAGTGTAGCATCTTATAACCAACGAGGAGAACCAATGGACTGCCATTATTAAAATAAAATACCTCCAAGGCATTGATTTTCTAAAGGACAATATCCTAAATAGAGGATCAAATTTTTGGAAGGCAATCTTGACCAGCAGAAATATCATCAATAAAGGGTTGAGATGGATCTTAGGGAATGGGTAAAATATTAGCTTTTGGGATGATTGGTGGGCCAGGGATGAGGCTCTCTCTCAACTGCCACACCTAGCCAGGGTCAAGGATTATACTGATCAGTTCATAGGAAGGAAAGTGGTTGATTTTATGATGTAGAATAGGGGAAGGTTTAGATGGAAACAAATCAAGATACCAAGATTTGAAGCCGAGTCAGAAGAAATCCAAAATATCCTGCACCAACAATTCATTCCCATGAGAAGTGGAGAGGACCATGTAACATGGGCTGCAACCGAGAGCGGGTATTTCACTGTCAAATCTGCCTATAAGCTTATGATTGATCTTAAGGATTCCATCCTCCAGATCCAGTTGGTGGGGTCAAAAATATCATCCCCAAAATCTCATTTTTTCATGGTTGGTGATCCAAGGGAGGATAATCACCATTGATAATATTTTAAGGAAAGGTATGATAATTTCTAATTATTGTTATCTATGCAGGGCTAACTGGGAATCCACCCTTCATATCTTCCTTGAATGATCGGTTGCAGATGATATTCTAGGTGGGGTTTTCCAAGCTTTTAGCATTTTGTGGATCATACTGGCCTCCATCATTGACCTCTTCCAGCAATATCCTAACACCTTTACTAACATTAGGCTCAGGTTCATGTGGAAGATTTCCCTTCACCATTTACTGTGGCAGGTCTGATTAGAAAGAAACCACAGAGCCTTTAAGAGTTCTAGCCATGATCCCGTAACCATTACCAACAAGATCCTTGTCTTTGCTTGTGAAAATGTTAGTATCATCCCTTATGAAGCTCAGTATAACCATCCCTAGGAAAAATAGCTTGCTCAATCCCTACATATTACCTTGGAAGAGGAACCCTTGGTCACTAAGCCTAATACCAGAATAAGTGTGAAGTGGACCCCGCCACCGGTTGGTTGGTTCAAGCTCAATTTTGATGGTGTAGCTAAGGACAATACTAGAAGAGCAGGTGTTGGAGGAGTGGTTCACAACCACCAAGGAAACTTGGTGTTGGCATTTTTTTGAACAGCTTGGAAGAAAGACCAACAATGAGGCGGAAGCAAGAGCCCTATGGAGATGGTTGAAGATGTCCCAGGAGATCGAAGGTAAACTAATAGTTGAAGGAGACTCAATGAACATTATAAACCTCCTAACCAATGGAAAAAACCTTTGTGGTGGATCAAATCAGTCATAGAAGAGGCAAGGATCCTCTTTGAAGCTAGGAATGATAGACTGGCACAACACGTGTTTTGAGAAGGCAATAAAACGGTAGATAAGCTAGCCAACTTAAGGGTGGATGTTGATGGACTTATCACATGGGAGCAAGAGGTCCCCAAGGACATGGAAGAAGTAATGTAAAATGACCTCCAATAAAGTCTAATGTGGGTACACTATGGGCAACATAATTCAGCACATGAATGAGCTCCATGGAGCCCTCACCAATCTATTTTTTAATGAAGGATATCAGGGTGGAAAGCCAGCTGAACTTGTCCAGGACTCGGATGAAGATGAGGAGGATGAGGAGGTCGAGGAGCTCGAGGATGATGATGAGGAAGAAACTTAGCTTCCTCCATCCAGTCGCCTAGTATAGAGGAATTTTGGCTTGTCAGCCCTGTTTTGTTCCAATTTGTGACAAATTTTGGTTTTCTTTCTGTACTGAGGAAAGGCTCCTTCATGGGATATCGTTCTTAATAGCTATGTATATTATCTTGAAAGATGTCTAGGGGTCTATAGTGTTCTTACGATATATTGTTAGCTTGATGGTTGGGATATTAGTATGGGTAAGGGGTATCAAGCCCACTCATTTCTTGGGCTTAGAAAGGCAAGGAATAGTAAAGTACATGTAGTCCTTAACAAGGCAAGGATCCACATTAGCTTAAGGCTGTATTTTGTAATTGGTTTTGGATTAACCTTTAAAACCTGGTATTAATGAAATGACCCTTAATTACCAAAAAAAACATCAAATTTAATCCAAAGAAATGTGTCTTCAGAGTACTTTTCAAAAAACTCTTAGGATTCATCATCTCATAACAAGGTATTGAATTCGACCCCAACAAAGTAAAATTTATTTTTGAAATTCCACCCTTTACAAATTTAAATCAATTGCATAGCCTACAAGACAAAATCCAAGTGATTCATCATTTTATTGCATAATTATCAGAC
This sequence comes from Wollemia nobilis, assembly GCA_028583015.1. Classification (NCBI taxonomy): domain Eukaryota; kingdom Viridiplantae; phylum Streptophyta; class Pinopsida; order Araucariales; family Araucariaceae; genus Wollemia; species Wollemia nobilis. The sequence continues at coordinate 1,220,464 of JAQPPZ010002816.1, forward strand.
AAGTGAAGACCCTTTAACCACTTATTACAAAAGGATGTGTCCTTCGAATGGAATCAGACATGTCAGGATGCCTTTGAGGACATAAAATGATACCTCATGTCTCCATAAATGTTAACTCCACCACACCCAAAGTTACCATTCCACATATATATATCTACACTAATTTTACCTTGGGTACCCTTTTGGATCAAAAGAATGAGGCTCGACAAGAACAAGTCATCTATTACATTAGTCAAATGCAGGTTAGTTATGAAACCAGCTACAAATATATTGAAAAAGTGTGCTTGGAACTTGTCTTCACTACCAAGAAACTTTGTCATTATCTGATTAATCACACCACTTATGTGATCATAATAGACAACCCATTACGTTATATGATGGGTTGCTCATACCAAAATTCCAGAACCGTCAAATGGTTGACTGCTCTCAGAATTTGATCTTGAATTCATACATCAAAAATCCATCAAAGGGTAAGTTATCATAGATTATCTTGTAGAAGCTCCACTCCTTGATGACAAACCCCTCCTCATTGAGCTCCCCTATGATTCTATATTTCATGTTTCATAACAGTAATAATTTGTTGATGTAGAGGATAAAGTGGACCTAACACTGTTCTTCGATGGTGCAAAATGCGAACAAGGGAGAGGTGTTGGATATGTATTCTTCACATAGCATGGGGCTCCAATCCCATTATCCTTTAATCTATATTTCCCTTACACAAATGATAATTTCAAATACGAAGCCCTCATATTAGGTCTCAAAACCACCCTTGTAATGCGTATCAAATGTCTCCACATCATTGGTGATTCCCTCCTAGTGGTTAATCAGATAACTAATAAATACAACTGTTATTATGTAGTACTCAAATAATACTTATGAGTTGTAAAATATTTGCTATCAAAGTTTAAATGGTATGACATAAAAGCCTTGCCCAGGTCAAATAAAATATTTTCTAATACTATGGCCTCACTTGGCTCCCTCATTCCACAAAATCTGTATGCCAATACTACCCATATCTCTATATAAATGCTTTACAAATCTTCCATTGCACCAAAACTCTCGAGTAACAACCCAGATGTAGCGAAGCCAACTAGTCTTTGGATGTCCCAAATCAAGAACTATCTTAAACTAAGTGTGCTCCCTTTCGACCTATCCTAGACCGCTAGAAAATATTCATACAAAAGACCATATGATATACATTGCTAGGGGACATCCTTTACAAACGAAGATATGACGGTATCCTCCTTCAATACCTTGAGCTAAAATAAAGTTATCATGTAATCTCTACTGATCATGACGGTATGACGATACTTGTGGGGGTCATTTTAGTGGAATGACTATCACTAAATGCATTCTGTGCATGGGTTATTATTGGCCCACCATGGAGTGTGATTTTTGTGTCTATGTCAAGAAATGTGTCAAATTCCAACAACATGCTAACTCAACATATTTACCATCACAAGCATTATAGTCTATCCAATCAATATGGTCATTCTCGCAATGGGATATCGATCTCATAGGCAAAATCATCTGAGTTTCCTTAGGTAAACACAAGTTCATCATAACAGCCATGAAATATTTCACCAAATGGGTAGAGGTTGTTCTGCTCATCCAAACAATAGGATCCAAAATTGTTGAATTCATTCAACAACACCTCATATATTGCTTTGGAATCCCCTTTTGAATCATCTCAAATAATGACACACTATTTAAAAATAAGGATGTTCATGCACTATGTAAAAATATAACATCAAACACAATTTTTCAACTCCTTATTATCCTTTATGGTCAAGCCAAAGCAACGAACAAAACCATTTGTGTCATCCTTCGTAAAATGATTGCCAACTCTCATTGTGATTGGCATCATCAAATCCCCTTAATATTATGGATATATGAAACCAGCATTAGAACACACATTGGATAAACCCCATTCTCATTGGTCTATGGTGCTAAAGCTATCATACCTCTGGAGTTAGAGATCCCATCTCTAAGAATCTCATTACAAGAATTCATCAATGATGACACAACTCGTCAAGCTCATTTAGACCAACTCACACTGCTATATGAGTGGCACATCAATGTCATAGAACACTTATGTGTCTATCAAGACTATGTTTGTTGTGTATACAATAAAAAAATACATGAATAAGAATTCAAAGTAGGAGAACTTATGCTCAAAGAGAATCAACAAAACCTAAACAAACCATACCATTTACAAGACAAATTTACTCCCAATTGGCTCGGTCCATACATCATCACTTACAAATATGGTTCAGGTGCTTATCAACTTGCCAACCTCAATGGAATAGCGAAACCCAAGCCCCTAAAAATTATTCATCTCCGTGCACTCAACGCTTGATTTTGTCAATCAAGGCTAACAAATGTCTTGTACATTCTAAATAAAAAAACAACAAAAATAAACAAAATATAAAAAAATCATTTCTCTGATAATTTCTCTTTCATCACCTATCTTTCTTCTTTCTTCTATCTCTATTGTATGGTCATGCTTAGAGCGGCTACATACCTGGGATAGGTTTTTTTCTCCTCTTATTTCCTCTCTTATTCCTTCTTCACATCTTCTTCTTATTTCCCCTATCCTTGTTGTATAGTCATGCTTAGAATGGCTACATACCTTGGATAGATTCTTCTTCTTCTTCTTACTTCATAGCTTTTCACCAATCACTCATGTTGATACCACTAAACAGATGCACTTACATCATTCATCACATTCATCACATCCATCACATCCATCCATATATTATTGAATAATATTTCTATAATATTATTGACTCCCTTTTTGGATATGTGAATATATGTTAAACAATCACACTTGGTTTGCCTAATCAATGACAAGGTTTGTCGTGTATGTTTCCTGTAAATAGAAATCATGTTGGCATGCATTTCACCAATGTCTACATGCTCACATCATTATGTTCATTTTCTTACACATAGGCATATTTCATTGCATACAACAACATACGTTAGTTATCATAACTACCAGGATGTCATGTTCACTCTTATGCATAGGTTTCTTAGTAATGGAAGTCTTTTTTGTTAGTCAACCACTTTAGTTAATCTCATCAAACTTTATCAAACATCATTGGGTTCTAATATAATTTTAGACTTTTCTTGTCTGACTAGGGTTCTTTCATGGATCAAACACATGTGCAAATTAAACAAAATTTTGAGTCTAGGGAAGACAACACCTTGCGTACAATGGCCACTAAGCGAAAGGTTTTCCTTGCTCATCCTATTATTTGTGTGATTCAAAACCTTGAGGCTCGACAAAAGGACAAGTTGCAAAAAAAAAGAGAAAAGAAACAAAAGAGTACCATTAAAAATCTTGAATCCCTGATCTCCTTAGGTTCATAATATCGTGGGGTTAATCTCCATTAGGGCTATAGAGGTCTAACTGGTAGTGGAGCATGCCTTACAAGTGACAACATGTCTATTACATTAGTGACCTTCTCTTGTATAGACCAATGTGTGCTTGTGGATGATCTAGCTTACCTGGAAAAGTTTACAATTGGTTAGTTCAACCTTACTCAAAAGGGATAAATGAACTGATCACTCTATACACATAAATCTATGATAGGCGCAACCTTAGTCAAGATGGTTTAGATTTCAACAAAATGTCACTTGACTAATAAATGGGTTTGATGATTAAACTCAGATGTTTGACTCTCTAGAAATCCCTTCTACCATATGAAACACCTTAGTAGAAGAAACAAACACACATCATGCTTAGTTGTACAACTAGCAAGCTATCAAGATCAATAAGCATTATCTATTAGTCAGTTAGTCAAGAATTATCATAAGCATTTATATACACATCATGATTAGATTTGCATTACCATACATATTACAGATTCGTGGTCTCACTGTATATCCATATGTCAAATGCGATGGTCACTTTATCATTGATTATGTCTACCATACATTATTGTATAAATCAAATATACACATCCAAAAAGCTTTATTATAAATGAAAGTGTAAGTCTCAACATACATAATATTTCCAATTTCATTTACCACAATCACAAACACATCCAATAATTACCATAATCAAAAGAGGCATAACACAATCACATCAACATGGATACATATATTTCAAAACATCAATATATACATCATCAAAACTTTCAAATATATAATATCGTACACATCATCATCAATACAAATAATACATCAGCATGGATGCACACCAACATAATCTATGTACATCATAAAAATAAAAATTATGATATCGTTACCCCGATAAAAACAACATCAACTCTACTAACTACCAGGCGACTCACCACTCCCCTCTCATCACCTCGACCCATCACCATCTCTCCTCCATAGACTCCCACCCCTCTAAATCAAGGCTAATCCTCCCATTGATGATGCCCTTAGATCTCTAAATGATGATCCTTAGTGAGTCACTGATGCCATAGTCCTATAGCTACGATGTGATGATGAGCTCAACTGTGATGGTAGTGGTATTTTATGAGTAGCCAACAATATCACACACATCATTGTGAAGGTCTGCTCTTATAGAAAATATTTATTATACACATCCACTGCCTACTATAATTCCATGATCTCAGTCTAAGAAACTAACCTAGCTCTCTCGACCCTCAGACACTCCACCTTCTCTTGCATCCATGCTCTATCTGCCTTAGAGTCATCTCACTCATGTTGTAGCTCAATCACCTATGCTCTCAACCACTCCAACTCCTTTATGCCTCCGATGCTAACCTCAACTACATATCACATCACACCAATATCATCTTGCTCACTCCATAGCTCGAACACCTATATCGTCAACTACTCCACCTTTCTCTCCATAACCCCCCTAGTAGCCTTTGTGGCATCTTTCTCATGTTACAATCCCTCCATATCTACCTTGAGCTATCTGAGCTCATCAACTTGTACCCTCAGTCCCTTCATAATATTCTTCAACTCTCCCCTACCTGCTAAGGGTATATCTCTCATAGCCACTACCACATCACGATCTTGCATAAATCCTACCATCTACAGTATACATTGCTCCATATCCAACCTTAGAGCATCTCTCTCTACCTTCACTTGCTCTACCATTTCTTACCATGTATCGACCTCATGAATATGAGCCCACATATCCTTTACCATAAGCATATCAGCATCATAATCCTACCATTTATCATTTGATATAGTCTCTACCTCACTCGCTCGTGAGGGCTTGGCTCCACTATCATATCATGGCTGAAAACATCACCTTAATGGTGATCCCTCCTAAGATGCACCCTCATCCTCATCACTAGTCCCCTTAGGTGCTATTGAACTACTAGCACCAGAGGTTATGCCTCCATCATCCATCACTGTTACAATCTCACCTGTAGTATCATCGGGTCTATCCACTACCACCTCTCGATTCTTAGGTTCTCACTCTGGCCTTGCATTGCTAACCCCATTAATCATGCCTACCCTAAGCTCCCATATTAATATCAACCACCAGAAATCATACTATGACATACTCCCTGCATCATCAACATCAGGTAAAGCTAGCATCTTATCTAGTGACATATCAAATACCCCTACCCATGTTTGTACACCACGATCTCTCAAGACACGCCAAATCACCATAGGTGGATCTAGCATACCCTATCATAGCTTGAGCTATATTTAAACATGACTAAATGGAAAATACTTAGCTTAAAATGAATATCACCCAACCACCCATCTATCCCATATCATTCGGGTCATCTCTAAACCATCCTCCTACTAAACTAGAGCCCCTCTATAAGGTCATAAAACAATATCCTCGATAATAGAGAGTGTGATGCTCATGGTCCCTATTGGTGCACTCCTCCATATCATACCACCATTGCATGGCATATGGTGCATCTGGCCCTAGCAATGCATGGGCCTCAAACGATAGTCCCTTTGGCCTCATAACAACTATGTGCTCCCAAGCCCATAACTGTGCCAACAAACTACTACATAAGGACCTCTTGGTCATCATTCACACCCCATGCAACTATTGATAGGTCTGGGTAAACTAATTAAGGGACCATGCAAAGTAGCTCCCAAACTCCACCATATCACACACAATCCCCATCAAGCTCCAAGGTAATATCACTCCTAACGCATAAGGCAACACATAACTTCTAATACAAACCATCAACAATGCATGTCGCCAGGTCAATTGCCCACCTGTGTAATGATCTACATACTTAATACCTCCATTGACAACATCCATATTATGCCAAGCATCACCAAAGGTCCTCTACAACATGAGATCTTGTATATGAAGCCGATAAATCTGATATATGTCCTCCAGGATGATCATCATCTCCCCAGTAAAAAAGTGAAAGGTATTCCTATCAGCATCCCATCATTCACAAATCATGTCTAGGTATGCATGATCACATCAAACTACATCCATGCACACTACTCCATAGAAGTCGATCTTCTTGAGCCATCTCCACTCTGACTCATCCAAAAATACCCTCAGATCATTCACCAATAGTAAAAATCGATGACAGAGCCTCAACTGCTTAACCTACAAAAACAACAAAAAAAAGATCATCAGTTCACATCCATCAAATTTTTAGTTAAAATAATCCCATCTTCATCCATCTTTAAAAAAATGTACAAATTCATACGATTTTGTACGGATGAATGTACCTATCCGTACGTTTCTTGCACTTTGTCTCAAACACACAAAAATTCAAAAAAAAATCAAAAACACGCATAAACACATGAAAAATCCTAACCTAGGGTTCATTTTATTTAAAAACACAAAGTTAGGTGAAAATTCAACTTACCTTCACTGCACACGCCCCAACGTCTACTCCTAGACTACTCTAGGTCATCTTGTCACCCGAATTCCAAATTTTGGTAGTGTTTCACATCACACACACACTCTTCCTTGATCCTCTCCCTTTGATTTGAAATCACATGATAAGAATGAGGCACGCGCCCTTCTGACCATGATTTTATAAGGCCAACCTAGAAAACGTACAGATCCATATGTTTTTCAAATAGACCCATTCATACGACCATCAGACACACCCATTTGTATATTTCCAATTCTTTGACCAGGAAATCATGAAAATGATAAAATTCGGTCTCTTCAACCTTTTGACTCTCTTAAAATTCATTTTTATCAAGATATTTGTTGCCATCTTCGTATTCTTCACATATCAACTCATCGCTTGAGGTGGTTAGATATCATGTACAAAAGCCACCTTGTGCATGATCAATACTCAAATACTCAATCTTGGAAAGTACATTTGTATAAGAACCTTTGCTAGATATTATCATACACCCCCATTTTTTGGGGCAAATAAAAAGCATAATTTCTCTTCTCAATAAATTTCAATTCTCTTCTTAATCAAACTCCAACACAATCAACCCAAGTGTTTTAGGTGAGTTGGAGAGGAGATGGCAATCCTCCAAGGGAGGTCCCAGGTTCAAATCTCCACCCTACCAAAAAGCTGAATTGGGTATCTAAAATCCAATTGATAATATTGGTGCGGGCAGGGTCGGGTGCGACCCTCGGGTGACTTTGACGGTGTAGACCCCCTGTTCGTGGTCTCTCATACCAAGGCGGCTCCACAAGGGGTTTTTCACTTTAAAAAAAAACTCCAACACAATCAAATTTGGCACACTTTATATCGAAAACTATAGGTTTACTCATGTGTATACGCTTCATCGAGGTGGGAAATCAAATCCACTAAAGCAATCATGAGCATACCTACATATGGTGGAGCAGTATACCAACACAAATACTCTCATCGATCTATCAAAGGCAAAGTTTCAAAGAACACGCATCCCTTCCACAATTGGGACATATTACATTGATCACAACTCAGGACCACCTTACATTTGCTCCTCTCAAAATAATTAGTTGTCATCAACAACCAATCCATATTCTCTCTTAATCAACAACCAAATGGGTGTCATAATTTTTTTCACTACATCATGTCTTCACATGATGTAGTATAAAAAGAGGCAAATATAGACACCTAAAAATATCACATTCAAACTCATACCGCAACATTTAACAATCGAATAACGAAAAATACGTAAAATAATTCAATTAACCTAAACCCTAGGTAAAGCTAACCAAAGCCCTAGTCAAAGCTAACCTAAAACCTATGTAAAGCTAACCCTAAGCTAACCTAAAACCTAGGCTACCCTAAGCCCTAGGTGGAATCCAACTCACACCCCTCGACACTCTTTCCTAAGCACTCACCCCCTCACGTAACATCCATTCCCTTCCCCCCTTTAAAGCACTTAATGAAAATTAATCAAAAAGTGATTTTTACCTTCCCTAGGTAATTTGGTCTTCCCTAGGTGATTAAGAGGCATGGAGCACCCATCACCCATAGGAGGTAAGCCTTACCCATCCACCTAACGCATTAAACAAGCCTTCTCTCTCCTCCCTCTTCTCTTGCCAGATCATGTGCCCCTTTTTCTTTGTATGAGGCCTATAAATAAATCATGCTACCTATGGTTTTAGGAGGAGAATCTAAGAACTGTTATGTTGTCAAATTACACCCTAACTCATGCACGAGATTTTTTGCATAACTGATGCTCCTCTCACAGAGTTTTATTTGTAGGTTTTGGTGATTGCAGGTGTAAAATAGACACTTGCAACTTTCGGATCAACGCAAAAATCCACTGGTGGACTATACGACCAAAGGGATGACCAATCAAAGCAAGAAAACAAAAAACATACGAACCCATCCAATCACCCAAAAAACATACGAATGGATATATTTTCCACTTCTAGGTTGTTGAATCAGCCTGCTAGGTAACCCCTTCCTTACACATCAGTTGTAACTCATTTATATATTTCCTTGATGCATTTATGTTCAATTTTTGAATCATTATATTTGTGTTTATATGAGGCCTGATTGAGACAGGTCTTCAAATGATCTAACAAGTTTTTGTAAGGTTACGCAAGATCGTGGATCGGTGTAGCTCGTGGTGGCATGCTTCATAAGCCCACCATATTTTGAGGACCTAAAGGAAGACACATGGATGTTGCAAAGATGTTAAATGCTAGGGTCCCTCCTAACGTTCCTCTTTTATAGCCCTCTAGGGTATATTTGTAAAAGGATATCATCTTGATTGTAACACCTTTTATGCTTATCAATAAAATGTGGCATGTTTTCATATAGTTTCAATTAGGATTTTGATTACGAAAACATAAATTTTAATGTAAAAAATATTATGAGACTAGGCACATGACAAAATATTACAAGGTAAAAATAATGAAAAAAGAGACAAAAAAGGTATTAAACAAAATATAATATAAATCAAGGATAGCATACCATAGTAGAAACAAGACTAGATCAAGGATTTTCCAGTTCCAAAAATGTGTTAAATAAATTCCCTCTATATCATCAAATGAAGGTAATTACAGTTTATTCAAATAAACTATTAGAAGAAACAAAGGACACAAGGGATGAGGAAGTATAGTGTGGCAAGTTCAAATTTAAAAGGAACTTAAAGTGTGGAGGAATCTAGAGAGGCAAATTCTAAAGTAAAGAAGGCTTAGGGTTAATCCGGGTAAATTATCTTTATTTTTCTCAAGTAGTAGAAAATCATCTCCTTGAAAAATGAAAGTAGTGTTGAGCATATCCCTTGCACTTTAGGATTTCAAGATTAACATTATAAAGAAATGAGTATGGAGGGTATAAAGAAAATATAGGATTTTTAAGGTAGCATAAAAATGTAACTAGTATGAAGGATAGTTCTTACACTTTAGGGTTTCTAGGGCAACATTTAGAGATTTTTAAGCAACATAAGAAAGAAATTACTATGAAGGATCATCCTTGCACTTTAGGGTTTTGAAGGTAACATAAAGAAGAAAATAATTGTGAGGCTATTCCTTGCACTTCAAATTCTCTAGGGCAGCATAAATCTTTAGAAGATAAGTCTCATTATAACAGTATAGAAAAATACAAGAAATTGTTGAAGATAAAATTGTTGGTGGAGATGGAAAAAGTATAGGAATAGCCTTAAATCAAGAACAAAGAGAAAATGAAATTCATTAAAATATGGATTTGGAAGATCAAAAATAAATATTACAAGCATAAATAAGAAGTGGGGATAATACACCAAATAAGAACAAAAATTGATGATGAAATGGTATTTTGAAATATTAGGGGTGTGAATAAGACCCCCAAAAAAGATATACTAAGGAATAAATAGGTAGTTATAGTACGAAGTATATTTAATACATTAAACAAAATTAACTAGTGAGGAATATAAGGATATATTCAAAATAATTTGAAACATGGGATATGGTCTGGTGATTTCTTCTATAGGTTATTTTGGAGGTATTATAGTGATATGGGGTAAACACAAATGGGATAGATAATTGTTGGAAGTAAAAAGTAATTGGATTACTTGTATATTTTATATGAAAGAGGAAAACATGATAGCTGGGGTTGTAAGTGTATATGATCCAATTATAATTATTGCTCATGAAAGAAAATGGAATGACCTAAGCATTTTTAACAAATACGATAATGCCCTTCTATTGACTAAGGCGTCGGTGGTTGAGGCCAAAATAATTAAATACATCCTGCAACTCTATGAGGACATTGTTGGTCAGAAAGTTAATTTTAGTAAAAGCAAGTTATATTTCTTGAACACCCTCATTCAGAGGTAAGGAAGGATTGCAAAAATTTTAGGGTGTGATATAGAAAACCTCCCAACTTTGTATCTTGGTCTCCCTCTTTTCATTTGTTCTCCGAGAGAGTCAATGTGGGACAAGGTTATTGAAAGAATTCAAAAAAAACTTGTTGGATGGAAAGGTCATCTTCTATCTCAAGCAGGAAAGTTGACCCTCACTAAGGCCTCTCTTCAGAGCATTCCAATATATTTCCTCTCTGTTTTCAAAGCCCCTATGAAGGTTTTCCATAAAATTGAGAAACTCCAAAAAGAATTTTTATGGACTGGATCAAAGGAGAAAAAAAGGATACACCTTGTAGGATGGACCAAAGTGTGTAGACCCAGGGAAAATGGGGGCTTAGGTCTGAGGAGAATTGCTCATATGAATTTAGCTTTACTAGATAAGTAGGCATGGCACCTCATTTATGGTGAAGAAAATGAATGGACAGCTATCATCAAACGAAAGTATCTTCAAAATATAGAATTTCTAAGTGACTCAGTTCCAATCAGAGGTTCTGCTTTTTGGAAAGCAATTCTCAATTGTAAGGAAATCATAAAAAAATATTTGCGACAGGTTTTAGGCAATGGTGAGAGGATAAATTACTGGAATGACAGGTGGGCTAAGGATGAACCACTGATGCAATATCCTAACTTAGCCCGAATTAGATATATGATGAGGATTGATGTTTGATCTTTCATATGACCCCTCTAGTAGTTCCTAGCTAGGTTTGCATAGTTTATTTCTTGCAAATTAATAATTGTAAGTGAGTCTCCTTCTCACATGCACTTGTGGGCACTAGTTATCTTCTAGTTGTCATTTAGAGTGTTAGTTAGTAAGTGTGAACTCAAAGTAGGAAGTGTGTACTTCAAGATAGCTAAAATGGATCTTCTAGTTAGCAATATTCCTTTCTCTTAACTTAGAAGTTTACGTGCATTCTCCTTTGCACTTTTGTAGCTTATGGTTAAGCATATTGGATCAAATCCATGATTTGATGGGTTTGGTTATGTATTTTGGGCCATTAGTGCCTATATATTGAATTGTAAATAATAGAACACTTAGTTGGATTTTCAATCCTTTTCATTGGTATCAGAGCCTAGTTCATGTTTGCACTAGGGCTTGTGAGGTGAGAGGATAGGAGAGAATTTTGTTATGAGAAATATTTTCTCATTGAGGACTCGGTTTAAGCTCAAGGGGAGCTTGAAAACCATTCGGAGAAGGAAGTTCCTTCGACGACAAACTCCTCGTTCCAACTTTTTGCTTATGCTCAAGAGGTATAGGAAAAGTTTGCCTCAAAGTTCTTCGTATTGTGATCCTTGGAAGGGATTGGATCGTAGCTACGGTCCAATTAGGATTAGGGAGCCATTTAACCCTACTGCCCCCCCCATTTTTGAGTACTGAAGAGCTCCAGGAGGTCATCAAAACCAGGTCGTGTGTCGACTTGGGTCTGGTTGCCTTTCAAACGCTGGTCGTGTGTCGACCGGATCTTGAAAGGAGAGCTACTGGAGGGAGGTTGCTCTTATTTTTACAAATTAAGCTTTTCAAATTTTGGAATTAACCCCCCTGGTTAATTTTTAAATTTTTTTAGTTTGTATTAGAAAAGCTTTAATTTTTATTAATATATTATTTTTTTAATATATTAATTTAAACTATTGTAAAAAATATATATATATATATATATATTGCAAATTTTTTTTTTTTTTAAGCAGCCAACTGTGCCTTTTTTGGCTACCGCACCAACATCGAGGGTCGGCAGTCGTGGGCTGGTCGAGCGCATCAAACCATCCTGACGCACTCGGCTCGCTGCTCGCTGACCGACAACTCGACATTCGTCAGTGTTAGTCCTGCGGCGGTACGCTGTCGATCCATCAGCGCTCGCGACGCGAGCCGCGATAGCACCGCCTAGTGCCGAGCCGACGATAGTCCGCATCGCCCATCGGCCCGATAGCCTGACACCTTGTCGCTTCGGCTTCGGTGTGGCGGGTTCAGCTGCCGCAGCGCTCGACAATATTGTCGGGCATCCGCGAGCTTGGCTACCCGCGACGCAGTGTCGACAAACTTGTCGACGTCCGCAGGGCTCGCCGCCCGCGAGCCGCACGACAGTGCCTGACAGTGTTGTCAGGCATCTGCCGAGCCTGTGGCCGACAGCGCCAGGGTCTGCAGCATTTTGATCAGGGGCGGCTGCGGGCTTCTGTCCTTTGGTGCACGAAAGTTGTGCACGAAAATTAGTGCACAAAATTTTGCATGATTTGTGCCACATAATTGGAATTTTGCATGATTTGTGCCCATTGTAATTCTTCTGCACTTAACTGGAATTTTGTTGTTGGTTTATTTGCTCGGGAAGCGTGCAACAGGAGTTTTGTGAAGTCTGCCTCGGGAAGTGTGCCACAGTAGCAGCAGAATTTCATGCACTGAAATTAAGTTGGAGTGCACTGTAAGTCATCTTGAAGGGTAATTTATTGTAAAATTTTAATTTTTACTATTTAAGGTTGCATGTTAAATTTTGTTTTTATTAATTTAATTTTTAATAACTTGATTAAATTCATTAATCTTTGATTAATTGAAATTTAATTTTTAATTAAGTTATTTTTAAATTAATAAATGCTAAATTGCACCTTAGATTAGTTTAAAATTTCAAAATTTTGAGCCTTAGGAGTAAATTTTCAAATTCAGAAGCACTCCATTGTAACAAGGAAAATTTTCATTGTATTTCCTTGATTTAGTGCTTTCTCATTTTTACTCCTGGCTTATACCGGGTTCACATGGCTTCTGACTTGGCTGCCCAAGTGGCAGAACTTGCCCATGTTGTAAATGCTTTAGCAGATAAAGCTAATGACACTACCATGGCAGAAGTCCTTGGCAATCTTGCCATGAAGGTAAATGACATTTCTTTGCATAATGCTTCAACTTCTGCTCATGATTCTCGTCTGAGAGTTCGTTGTGAAGTTCCATTTTATGATGGATCCAGGAACCCTGATGTCTTGAATAGTTGGATTCTTGACATGAGTTCTTGGTTTTCTTACTCTCAACTTTCAAATGACGATGTAGTGCCTTATGCTAAGCTAAAACTTTCTCGGTTTAGCCAAAGTACTTGTTGAACGAAAAAGAGGACAGGATGCACTCACTACATGGGATGAGCTTATACATTGTCTTAAGACCAATTTTTATCCTTCAAATTATTCTAGGGAATTGGTTATTAAATGGTTTCGTTTTCGACAAGGTACTAATATGTCTGTACAAGAATATATTTTCCAGTTTAACAGGTTCAGGATACTTGTGAATGTGGAGGATGATGTTCCAGGTTTGATTCTCAAATTTCAAAGTGGCTTGTTAGAGCATTTGTACAGGGAACTAATGTTTGTTTCTATGGAAACATTGGATTCAGTTTTCAACCAGGCGCAACTTGCGGAGGACAAGTTTAAGGCGCAATCGCAGGCATTCCGTGCACCTGTTACTCAAGTGGTTGCAAACTCATCAAAAGGGAATAATTCTTTCTCACAAAAGAAGAATTTTGCTCAAAAGAAGAATGTTTCTTCTCCATCTCCTTCTTCTCCTTCCCCTTCCGCTTCTACTCCTTCTTCTTCTTCTAAACCTTCTTCTTCTTTTTCTTCTTCTAAAAAATTTTGCAATTATTGTAAGAAGAAAGGCCATGAGAAAGCTGATTGCTTTAAGCTTAAAAAGAAGAGTTTAGTAATTACTACTCAAGAGGAGGATGCTCCCAAGGGTCCCCTTGAGTCTGTAGGAGAGAGTAGAGTATACACGAAATTACGAGGTAAGCTTAATGAAGTTACCTTGGTAAATGTAAGTTCATCCGAAGGGGCTCGTGATGCTTTGTTCATCACTCGAGCCCATTTGCTTCATAATTTTGCAACAGATTGTATAGTGGATAATGGCTCGCAGAAAAATCTAATTGCGAGGTCCATTGTCGAGCGTTTGAAGTTACCTATGGAGCCTCATCCTCAACCTTATTCTTTGGGTTGGAAGGATAGTGGAAGAGGCTCAGAAATCACTCACACTTGCACATTAAAATTTGCACTTGGCCCACATTTCATAGATCAAGTCACTTGTGATGTGACTCCTATGGATTGTTGTGGGATTTTGCTTGGACAACCTTTTCAATATGATAGGAGAGTTGTTTATGATGCTTTCAAAAGAACCTACACACTTCAAAAATATGGTAAGGTCTTTCTCATTAAAAGCACCAACACTCCTAACATCATTCTAAGTTCCAAGCAAACAAAAAGAGTAATTAAAAAAGGTGGTGATGTTGCTCTAATTTTCATTCGCTCTCAAAACACTTCTACATCCACATCCATTACAAAGCAACACTCTTCAATGGATAAAATATTGCAAAGTTATTCACACATATTTCAGGAGCCAAAGTCTCTTCCTCCAATTCGCACAATTAATCATAGCATTGAAATCATTCCTGGTTCTTCACTACCTAATGCACCCATGTATAGACAATCTATTTTGCAAAATGAAGAAATAAAAAGGCAAATAGAAGATTTGTTGTCTAAGGGTTTCATTAAGGAAAGTACTTCTGCTTGTGCCTCACCTATTTTGTTGGTTCTTAAAAAATATGGCACTTGGAGATTGTGTATTGATTTTCGTGCTTTGAACAGAATTTCTGTAAAGAATAGATATCCATTACCACGCATTGATGATTTATTAGATCAGCTTCAAGGAGCTAAGTTCTTTTCAAAAATAGATCTCAAAAGTGGATATCATCAAGTGCGTATCCAAGCCGAGGATACATGGAAGACAACTTTTAAGACGAAGATGGGCCTCTTTGAATGGTTGGTCATGCCCTTCGGTCTTACTAATGCTCCCGCAACCTTCATGAGGTTGATGAATGATGTATTTCGTGATGTACTTGACAAATTTGTAATAATATATCTTGATGATATATTGATTTTCTCAAAAACTTGGGAGGAACACCTTAGGCATATCCAAAAAACCCTTGATCTTCTTGCGAAGAATCAATTATATGCCAATTCTTCCAAGTGTTCTTTTGGCAATACTTCAGCTTTCTTACCTTGGCTATGTGATTAGTGAAAGTGGAATTCAGGTAGATCCCATAAAAGTTGATGTTTTACTTAAGTGGTCCCCTCCTACAACTCTCACCGAGTTAAGGAGTTTTCTAGGACTTGCGAATTTTTATCGCAAGTTCATTCCTCAATATTCCACCCTTGCGGCTCCATTGCATTATCTCACTAAGTCCAAAATTCCATTTCATTGGGAGAAAAGCCAAGAAGTTGCCTTTGAGAAACTCAAAAAGAAACTTTGTACAACACCCGTGTTAACTTTACCCGACCTCTCTCAACCTTTTGAGATTGAAACGGATGCCTCTAAAGTTGCCTTAGGAGCCGTGCTCAAACAGAATGGTCATCCAGTTGCTTATCATTCAAAAACTTTTTCTGCCGCTAAGTTGAACTATTCTACATATGACAAGGAGTTGTATGCATTAGTTCAAGCTATTAAGTATTGGAGACATTATCTTTTGGGAAAAGATACAGTAGTACACACTGATCATATGCCTCTCAAGTTTTTACAATCTCAAAGTAAAATTGAAGAATCAAGACATATGAAGTGGGCCTCTTACCTCCAACAATTTCACTTGGTGATCAAGTACAAAAAGGGGAAGAGTAATACTGTTGCTGATTGTTTGAGTAGGCCTCCAGCCGCTCTTGCCTTAACAGTTATGTCCACTTCACACTTGGGATTTCAGACTTGGCCTAATCAGTATTCACAGGATCCTGATTTTGGAAAAATATTTGAGCAAGTGAGTAAGCCTTCTTCTTCCAATTTGCGTCCTTTCCAAGATTTCTACATCAAAGAAGGACTTCTTTACAAATTGGACAAGGTTTGTGTTCCTTGTGAGCCTAGAGTGTCACTTCTTAAGGAAGCTCATTCTACACTTTATGGTGGTCACTTTGGGAAGCATAAAACACTTCATCATTTGCAAAGATTTTTCTATTGGCCTAAAATGCAGAGGGATGTGTTGAGATTTCTCAAACAATGGTGCGCTTTGTTGTCGCTCAAAACCAGCTAATAGGAAGTTTGGCTTAGGCATGCCTTTGCCCATTCCTTCCCATCCTTGGGAAAGCATTTCCATGGATTTGGTTAGTGGTTTTCCTATGACAGTGCGCCAACATGATTGTGTGTTCGTGGTGGTTGACAGATTCAACAAATGGCTAAGTTTATTCCATGCCACAAGACAAGTTCTCGCATCGGACTTAGCCCAATTTTTCTTTGACAAGCATTTGGCGTTCCTTTGGTCTACCTACCAAGCATTATCTCGGATCGTGATTCACGCTTTGTGGGTCACTTTTGGCATTCTTTGTGGAAGATTTTGGGAGTTTCCCTTAACTTTTCCATCGCCTATCATCCGCAGTCCGATGGGCAGACTGAAGTGGTAAACCGTACACTTGTGCAAAGTTTACGAATCTATCATCACGCTTCACCAAGAAAGTGGGACTTGAGTCTCACTCATATTGAACATGCCTACAATAGGGCCCTACATTCTTCTACAGTGTCATTCACCCTTTGAGGTTTGTATGGGATTTCAGCCCTTGGCACCTT
Organism: Wollemia nobilis; assembly: GCA_028583015.1. Taxonomy (NCBI): domain Eukaryota; kingdom Viridiplantae; phylum Streptophyta; class Pinopsida; order Araucariales; family Araucariaceae; genus Wollemia; species Wollemia nobilis. The sequence goes on from JAQPPZ010002816.1 coordinate 1,237,703, forward strand.
ATGAGTTACCTTTGTCTTTGCCTTCTCCTATCACTTCACATATTCAGAAGGAGCAAGACAAGGCACACTCATTTATTCAACACTTGCACAATCTTCAATCAAAGGTGGTTGAGATTTTGCAAAAGACACAAAGAAGCAGTAGAAAAAGGCCATGGATCGACATCGAATTCCTCATCCATTTCAAGTTTGTGACAAAGTTTGGTTGCATCTTGACAAGCGGCGTTTTATTGATAAGACTCATAGCAAAATCAAACCAATTCGCTATGGGCCTTATACTATTCTTCAACAGGTGTCCGAGAATGCTTTTCGCCTTGATCTTCCCGCACACTTGGGAATTCATGACGTCGTCAATGTAGATCTTTTGAAGTTGTACTTTGACTCTACATTGGAGACTCGCACCAGCCTATCGATCATCCCGTGGACGTGGTTCTTGATGCTCAGTTACCATTGGATGCAGATCAGATCTATGACACGAAGACTCGACAGACTCGCCAGGGGTCTACCACCTCATATCTTGTGGCTCGACGAGGACAGCTGCCGCATCAGGCTCGTTGGATTTCTTTTCATCAGATGTCCCGTGACTTTCCTATTCTTCTGAAAGCATTGGAGTCCAATGCTTCTATTGTGGGGAGGCATGATGAGGATTGATGTTTGATCTTTCATATGACCCCTCTAGTAGTTCCTAGCTAGGTTTGCATAGTTTATTTCTTGCAAATTAATAATTGTAAGTGAGTCTCCTTCTCACATGCACTTGTGGGCACTAGTTATCTTCTAGTTGTCATTTAGAGTGTTAGTTAGTAAGTGTGAACTCAAAGTAGGAAGTGTGTACTTCAAGATAGCTAAAATGGATCTTCTAGTTAGCAATATTCCTTTCTCTTAACTTAGAAGTTTACGTGCATTCTCCTTTGCACTTTTGTAGCTTATGGTTAAGCATATTGGATCAAATCCATGATTTGATGGGTTTGGTTATGTATTTTGGGCCATTAGTGCCTATATATTGAATTGTAAATAATAGAACACTTAGTTGGATTTTCAATCCTTTTCAATATATCAAGGAAGAACTCATTGGCAGAAAAGTCTCTAATTATATGGTTAAGTACAGAGGAAAAAAGAAGTGGAAACAAATAAGGATTCAGGGATTTCAAGTGAAATCAAATGATCTTTGTAACATTCTTGGAAAAAAATTTATCCCCATGAGACCCAAGGAAGATCAAGTGACCTGGGCTCCTACGTAAAATGATAAGTTCATTGTTAAATCAGCTTACAAGCTTCTGCTTGATGACGAGGATTTTGTCCTCCAAAATGACTTAGTTTGGATAAAAAATTTAATTCCAAAAATTGCAATCTCTTCATGGCTGGTTATCCAAGGAAGAATTCTAACCATTGATAATATGATGCGTAAAGGTATTTGTATCACTTGTCTTTTTTTTTTTTGTGTGGAAAACATCCCAAAAGGGATGCCACTTTCGGGTAAGACCCAAGGAGGCAGGGGTATCCATTCCGCCAAAAATGCCTAGGACTCGGACCTGGCCTACCACCTTTGACATACTCAAGGAGCAAACAAACACACAAAACCAAATTAAAAAAACTAAATAACAACAAAAATAATAAAATAAAATAAAAAACATGCTCCTTGAGTGTGTCAAAACCAAAAGCACAACCAAACACGCACAATAAGATAAAAGAAACCACAACACAAACCACATAGAAAAACACAAGAACCACATAACAAAACACAAACAAGAAAAAAACAACATGACACTACAAAGACATAACCCAAAAAAACATGAAAAATAAACACAACCAAAACCTAAAAAATAAAATAAATAAAATAAAAATAAAAACAACCAACAACAGACAATAAACATAAACAAAAAACATAGAAAACACTCACACATAAAAAAATGAAATAACACAAACAAAGAGAAACCCAAGAACAAGAACAAAAAAAACACAAGAACAATAACAAAAAATATAAAAAACAAAACAAAACAACAAAAACACAAGAACAACAAAAAACAACACAAAGAACACAAAAACAAAACAAAACAAAAGAACCCACCCACCTTAAAAAACTAAACAAAAAAACAAAGAAGACAAAAGAAAAAAAAAAAGAACAAAACAATGACCTATCTAGACCAGAAGACTATTAATGCAAGAATCAACAGAGGAAACAAAATAAAGAATAGAATGAGCTAGGGAACTAAAAAAACTGAATGAACCAAAGAGAAAAAAAAAAACAAGAAGAAACTAGGTACCTTCAAAACTGGAGCCATCCAAAGAAATGATAGAAAGAAGAGCTTCCCTAATTTGAGAAGCCCACCATATAGGAGGGTGGCCATAACAAGTAAGATCACCTTTGTCCAAAGCCCAATTAGCTAAAGCATCAACACTCTTGTTTCGATCTCTGACCACATGATTGTAATCAACTTTCAAAAATCCCATCTGGATTAACTGAATCTTCTCAATAATTCTTTTTATTCTCCAATCCACCTTATGATTCTTAGAAGGAGTCTTCAAGAGATTAATCATAAGTTGAGAGTCATACTCAACTAACACCTTTTCCCATCCAACCTTAGTAGCCTCCTGAAGGCCTCTAAGGATACCATATCCCTCAGCAAGGTTATTGGAAAGAATACCCAAATTCTCAGCAAAAGTAAAAACTAGGGAGTCATCTGAAAGTCTACCAATTCCTCCCACACCGGCTTTTCTAGGGTTCCCTCTAGAGGCTCCATCAGTATTGACTTTTCCAAAATCCTTAGGAGGAGGTTGCCAATTTCTAGTCCTATCCATCTTACTAATACTCACATTCCCTTTAATATGGTTGCCCTTAGAAGGTTTAATCTTCAATCTTTGCATCACTTGATCCCATATTTGGTGGGAGTTTTGGGGGTGATTAAGGAGTTGATGGACTGATTCAACTAAGTTGGCTATGGTCTTTTGCCAAATATAGTGAATATCCTTCCTATCTTGATTAAAAATTCAGTCGTTCCTTTCATTCCAAATATTCCAAAGAAGAATGGTAGAACCCATCCAAACTAACTGCCTAATAAAAATATCAACACCCTCTTGATTAGGCCAATCCCTCCAAAGCTGTTCATAAGTGAAAAAATTGGACCACTGTAAGCCAAGTAAAGTTGCCATTCTCCTCCATAGCTCAGAGGCTAAAGTACACTCAATAAAAAGATGGTTGATATTTTCTACATTCTCTTCACACATTTCACATCTAAAAGGGCCATGAAAACCACGCTTCATAAGTTGCTCACCAGTAAGAACCCTACGATGCAATAAAAGCCAATTAAAGAACCTCACCTTAGGCCAGAGCTTTTGAGCCCACACTTGAGAAAATATGTCAAAATAATGGTTGGGATTATTATGGCATAAGGTCAAAAAACCTTGAGCAACTGAATACTCACCCTTAGTAGTGTTGTTCCATCCAAAACAATCTTTTTCATGGGACCAAGAGAGGGATCTCATATGAAGGATGCCTTGGATATCTTGTCTTTGCCTTTCTGGGATTTGAATAGGCCAGTCCTCAATAGGGATCCAATATCTACCAACATTTGAATTACCATTATGGTATCGACAGTAATTAGCCACCTTTATCCAATTAGCTTGGTGAAGCTCCTCCATCCAAGGCCTCCAATCGAGAAACTGAGTTATCAAAGGCTTGTGACCATCCCAAGAATCTGTCCAAAAATTTGCATGTTGACAATTATGAATGATCCAAAATAATTTTTCTTTATCAAATCCTCACCAGTCTTAAGAACTGCTAAAATGGGAGAACCTTTGGTAGGAAGTTGATAGCGAACAAGGTCTTCGGGACTTTTGTTCTCGACGATATTTAGCACGGAGATTATTGGCCCAAAGAGCATTGGGGTTATGCAACATCCTCCAATATAATTTAGCATCTAAAGCTTTGTTGTTATTAATTGAAGACCGGAATCCTAACCCCCTTCACTCTTAGGAAGACATAAAGTGTCCCATTTCACCAAGGCCCGTTTTCTTTTCTCCTTAGTACCACTCCAAAGGAAACGATGACTAATTTGATCCAATTCTCGAAGAATAGCCTTTGGTATATTCAAAAAGGAAGAAACATAAATAGGAATAGCTTGAAGGACTAATTTTACCAAGGTGATTCTACCCCCAGAAGAAAGCCACTTGTTGGTCCACTTTCCAATTTTCTTCTTGACTTTGTCCAACAACCAATTCCAATCTTTATTTTTCTGCCTTTGAATATTTATGGAAATACCTAAATAAGTGATTAGAAGAGAGGTCTTCTTATATCTTAATTTATCCAAGACCATGGATTCTTGTCTAGCAAAGCAGTGAAAGAAAATAACTTTAGATTTGTCTTCATTGATCAACTGCCCGATGAGCCTTAGAAAATCGGCTAATGATTTGCTTAATATTAGAAGCTTCCTTAATCGTAGCTTTACCTAAAAGGGTAGAGTCATCCACAAATTGAAGATGAGAGATAGGTCTAGCTCCATGAGCAATGGTAACTCCCTCAAGGGTTTTGTTTTCCCTCTTTTTGGTTATAGTCCTACCTAAGCATTCAGCAAGAATGAGGAATAAATAAGGGGATAGCGGGTCACCTTGCCTAATACCTCTGGAAGCCGGGAAAGACCGAGAAGGCCTGCCATTGATAAGAACTAAGTAGGAAATTGAAGAGATACATCCCATAATGCAATCCATCCAATCCTTAGAGAAACCAAATTGCCTCAAAACTTTGATAAGGAAGTGCCAATCCACTCTATCATAAGCTTTGGATAAGTCTAACCGAATGAACATGGAAGGAGAATTTTTCATATCCATGGAATGGATGGCTTCCTGAGCAAGAACTATCCCATATACTATTTGACGTCATATGATGCGTAAAGGTGTTTGTATCACTAATCGTTGTTATCTATGCAGGGCTAATTGGGAGACCATTTATCACATTTTCCTTGAGTGCCCTTTTTCCTTGACTGTCCTAAGTGGGGTTTTTTAGGCCTTCAATATTTCTTGGGTTAAACTAGCCATCGTACTTGATTTTTTCATCTAGTGGCCTTGCCCCTTTTCAAGCCAAAGACTTAGATACATATGGAAAATTTGTCTCAATCACTATCTTTGGCAGGTGTGGTTAGAAAGGAACCATAGAGTCTTTAATGAGTCTATCCATGATCATCAAACTATCATTGCTAGGATCCTATCCTTTGCCAACAAGAATGTGAACCTTATCCCTTTTGATAGCCATAAACCTCATCTACAGGAGACCATGATTGCTCAATATTTAAGCTTAACCTTGTTAGATGAGTCTATGCCTAGGGTAGTCAACCCCAGAGCCAATGTTAAGTGGTCCCCACCTCCTACGGGTTGGTTTAAGCTTAATTTTTATGGAGTGGCTAAGGACAATCCTGGAAGAGCAGGCACTAGCGGCATTGTGCGAGATTATAATGGGAATATGATACTTGTGTTTTTCGAATATTTGGGAATAAGGATGAACAACGAAGCTGAAGCTAGAGCTATGTGGAGAGGCCTTCAAATGACTCAAGACTTAGAAGGCAATTTGATCGTAGAAGGAGACTCTATGCATGTTATAAATCTCCTCGATAATTGGAAAACACCTCCTTGGAGGATTAAAACAATTGTTGAAGAGGTTAGGATCCTTTTCTAGGGAAGATAGGATAGAAAAGCCCAACATGTCTTTCGGGAAGCTAACAAAGTTGCTGATAAGCTGGTCAATTTGGGTGTCGATGGTGACAGACTTTTTAAATGGGAACATGATATCCCAAGCAAAGTAGAGGAGCTTATTCAACAAGAATGCCAATAATGATAGTCGAATTTACCAATAGGGAAGGCACTGTAAGTTCGAAGGCTATGAGTATTCTTGTCTCTTTTTTGAAATGGACTCACAATAAAAATTATCCGAGTTGTCAGTCTTGGTGGATGCTACTTGGAAATACCACAAATACTAATGGGGACAGTCACATGTTAGATAACATGGCTCCTAGTCGTCTTAGTAATTTGAGATTGGTTGATAATCACAGGGTAGGAAAGAAATGATAATATAAGACTTTGAACCAGAGCCACGTGGACCACCAGATAGCCACCGCCATAAATCTAGCCAGCAGGTTCACTTCTCCAAGGTTGATTGGCCAAGACAGGATGTGGTCCCAAAGCATGTCATATACGAAAGAAAGCAATTACCAAAGAATTATTAAGAGTAACTGCCAATACAGAGCTTGTGGGAGTTTTTTTCAATACTCTGCTATGTGTGTCTGTAGCTTTTTGTTTCTCCACTGTTTCGAGGAAGGGATCTGTGTCTGTTTCCTTTTTTGTAATTATGATGCAGGTGTGTTTTCTTGGGGTATACCCAAAATGTTGTATGGGAAGTTTCTTTTTGATAACAAGCTATGTGCCTTACCAGATGTAATGGCTTTGGCGGCATGTAGATTTTACATATATAGGATCCTTAGTAAGTACATGTTCATCAACAGACCTGGGTTGATTTTTGTAAAAGGTTTTGGGTCAACCTGTAAAACCCGGTATTAATGCTATAGTATCTTATCTACCAAAAAAAAAACAAATACAATAATGATTCATAATTGTGATCAATGGATTCTTAGGGTGTTTTCAACACAATTCTATATCCTTAAGAAAAGAAGGGTGGTACTCCTATATGGTCTAAATTAATAAAATATTTTGCTTCATTTTTTAAATTATATAGCCTTTAGAATGTTATTCCTTTAGGATTTTAATTTTATGGGGTAATAACCACATTGGGCAACCTCATTTCGTAGAAAGATTGGATAGATTTTGGTTATACAACATATGGTTACAAATAGAGTATATCATCTCTTCAATTATTTTATTACGTGTAGAATATTATCATAAAACCATTCTCTTGGTATTTTGAATCATTCAATAATGGTCATCCAAATCCATTTTGCTTTTAATACATGTGGCTCTAATATCTTATATTTTCGATATGGCTATGTTGTGATGGGATGAAGCAAATTTTAAAGGACTATAATTGTATATGTTTGTTCAAAAGATAAAATATCTAAAAGGACAAATGAAGATTTGTATTATCAAATATTTTTGTAATATATTTAAAGAAAATAAGGAAATTAAATCCAATCTCAAAAATTTACAAGAGATAGTAGAAAGGAATGGAACAGACCATGATGCTTATATGCAAGAAAATAATTACTTTCTAATTATCATAATTTATTAAAAAATGTGACATATTAGTCCCAAAAATATAGAGAGATATGTATCAAGAAAGGATATAGAAATACAAAATAATTTCATGTAACAATGAAAACAAATTTTCTTTTTTGTTGTATAAAAAGTATTTCAAATCCAAACATAAGAAATATTGAGGAAGAATAATATATCAAGAAGGAAGTGATTAAACCGTAGGATAACTGTACCAGTAAGGGCTTTGGCCTCTCTTTGAGAGGTCCAAAGTTCAAACCCCACTCATTATGAGGGGACCAAGACCCCTCATAAAAACCTGTGTAAACTCATTGAAAAAAAGAAGGAAGTGATTAATTATTTCAAATATATTCTATCATACATTGGGAAATATAAAGAGAGTCAATGTAATATTTTGTAAAATATATCATCAATTATTGCACAAGGAAAAAATGAAGTCTTGATAAAGAATATCTCTATGGAAGAGCTAAATGAGGTAGTTTTCTCTTTCCACCCTAACTAGCCCTTGGTATTGATGGATTTCCTATAATTTTCCTTTCAATTTTTTGGGATTTATTAAAGAATGATATGTTGAATGCAATTGAAGAGGATCCACAAAAGTAGCATAAAATAAGTGATATCAATTCCACCTTTATTACATTGGTTCCCAATAAAGGTAAGAAAAAATATTTCAATATTTTTCCTATAAGACTTTACAATATAAACTATAAGATCATTTAAAAAATCTATGGCAAATAGATTAAAAATATTCTATATTATGTTATATCAGACATACAAGGTGTTTTTTTTCATGGTAACCAACTTCTTAATAGTGTAATCATTACACAGGAATCCATAGATTTTTTACAATCCATGAACAAATCAAGTAAGCTTATTAAATTAGCTATTAATAAGGCATAAAATAGGTTTTGTTGAAGATTTCTAAATGATAATTGTAAAAAAATGGTTTTTATGAAGGTTGGTGTGAATGGATTAGATGTTATTAGCACTCCAAAATATTATATTTTGATCAATGGATCCTCTAATTGATACTTTTAATCATCATGTGGTATTTGCTAGGGTGAGCCACTATCTCCTTATGTATTTATTGATAATACTTGGCATTTGAGTCCTAATGGATTTTAATTCATTACTATCAAGATCTTTTCCATTAATAATAACTTAGGTCTACAATGGATTATTATGGATATTTTAGGATTTAAAATTGGAAATTTTCCATTAACATATTTGGTATTTCATTGTCTCATAAAGAAAATAAGGAGCTTTGGGACACAATTTTGAATAGAATGAAATATTGTTTGTCAATTTGAAAAGGTAAGTTATTAATCATGGTTTGAAGGATATAATTTTTGAAGACTATATAATAATCCATTCATATATATGAAATCACTTTTAAGATTGTTATTAGGTATATCATTCAATAAACACCTAGAACTAATCAAACAAATTTTAACACAATTGTATCCATACTATATCCATCCTAGTATCATTTAATTTCTTGAAAAAATAAAATTAAACTATTTGTAGATGAGCTTGATCATCCTTCAATAAAAGCAATGCCTCAAAGACATTAGTGTCATAATGCTACTATTGTAAATATTAGTACTATTGTTCAAAATTTTAAACTTAATCATTGAAACCAAGTTTATTTGCTAGTCTATCTTTCTCATGTATTCTTGCATTAGCACTAACTTTACGCTAATTCCATTGCATTTTTTATGGAAACACCATTGTCAAGATAGAAATAAAAGGAAAATCAAGCAACCAAATGATATTGGTTGCTTGCCAATAGATCCCTTATAATCATCCCATATTTTCCAAACATTAATGAACACCAAATTAGAAACTTTATCATATCTTCTCCCAAACTTGCCAAAAGAATAACTTGTCTTGCTTTGTGAATTATAAAAGAATTATCTCTAGAATGAAAACTTTTCAAGCTTCCAAGTCTACAAAATCTATCCTCATATCACTCTATAAAAATTATAAATCAACCCCTTGGCGTAGTTAATTAAACAATGAAATTATAGAATAGCAAAGCTTTATATGAATTTCTCATGATTTCTTAGTAATAAATTCATCGACTTGTTGAAAATATATCAAAGTTATGATGCATCAAGTTGATAGCGAAAAATTCTTCAATCTAATTAGATAAGCCTTTTCTTTGCATTTTCTTTAAACATGAGCTCTAATTTATCATTATTTTTTTCATTTTATAGTTACTTTTTAGGATAATACATCTATTTTCTTTTTTCATGGTAAGGTACTCTAGTAAATATTATTTCTAGCATCATTTTCCATATTTTAACTGTGTTTTAGGATCTAGTCCCAAATATGGGTACATCTATAGTAATCAAAAGCATTGATCTCGAGCGATTCCAACTTAGGAAGGAGTGATGGCGAGCAAATCTTCGAAATTTGATTATGCGGTAGGAGGGAAGCAAAAAGGTGGTAGCAATCTCCCAAGTTGTGGATCATGAGTGCACACCAACAACATCGACGATGGTTTCACCAGCCAAGAGACAAGGAGAGAAACAACAGGTAAAAGTGTTCCCGGGGCGACGGAGGACATGAATGGAGCTCATGGGGGAAAGACCCTCTGAACAAAATAGAGGCGAGCGATAGTAAAACCAACTCTGTAACTTTCACAGAAGTGCTCAAGGGAAAGCCTAAACCCTTGCCTATGGCACCACACACCTTCACCACCCAGGGCTGTAATTTTTTCTATCCAGCGAAAGTAATGGAAGATTACGCTACCTTTGATTCCTTTTCCCTCATAGGGAAATTTGTAGGAGGAAGACCCGATATGGACTCACTCTATTGCTGGGTGACGATAAAGTGGAAAACCAGGGGCTTCCTGGAACTGCTAGCCATATCCAGAGGATTCTTCATGATACACCTCAATACGCAAGAAGATGTAGATCGTATTTTATTAGGGGGTCCATGGTTCTTCAAAAGGAGAAGTCTCTTCCTTCGCAAGTGGGGAGTGAACTTTGATTTGGAATCCCAGAGCATCAACTGCACTCCCATTTGGGTTTGGCTCCCAACTCTACCCCCACACTTCTTCCATAAGGATGTGTTTCAAGGGATAGCCTGAGCGAATGGGTAACTTGTTACTATCGACCTGACAACTCATGCTCGATCACGGTTGACGTAAGCTCACATGTGTTAATGTCAATTTGGAGACCCAGCTCTCGGACCATGTTAACCTAATTTATGGGTCTTACCATTGAAGCCAACCATTGGAGTATAAAAATAAACCCGCATTCTACACTGAATGCCACTCACAAGGGCATCTCCCAACCCAGTGCTCGACTCTAAAAAGTGCATAGAATGAATCCCAGATATCGCTCTGCCCGACCCACAGAGAAACCCAGAAGATGAAAACCAAAGTAGGACAAATCCAAAACCACAAAGGCAAGCAGTAGGCCCTCTCTCCTCCAATCGATGACATGAGTAAGGCAAGTAGTCTGTTTACCTCCTCTAATAAGTTCAGTTTACTCGGTAATTCTGGTCTTAATGCTAAAAACTATGATGAGGAGCTCCCTTGCGAGGAAATCCCTATTCCAAACCAAATGAACCAACCCCACCCTAAGGCAAATCTCCCCCAGAAAACCTATCTCCCATCCCCACCCCCGTGCCCTACTTCCCCACTGGATACCGGCCCCGAGTCCCAGAGCCCTCCCTCCAAACCCCCCAATCACCCAAACCCCCGCCCAGATCTTCCCCACCCAATGGGACTGGGTCGCCCCACTCCCCATCCAAATTTCATGATGTTGAGGCTGACAGTGGTGAATCCTCCCATGAATCCCTAGAAGCATGGAGCCCTAAACAGACCTGAAGCTTCAAAAAATCCCAAATAGATGTGGGAGGTGATAGGAAAAAGGGCAGGCCCTCTAGGGCTGACCTGAGGAGCAGAGACACAACAGAAGACATAGCCAATGGCACCCAAAGAACCCTATTCCAGGAACTAGGAATGCCCAATAGGGAAGAAACTAAGAGATCCAAACCCCCGCATAGCAAGGCAAAGGGGGCAAGAAACCCTCCAAAAGTTCCAAATGAGAATCCTCTCCTAGAATGCGAGAGGGTTAAATGGGGCAGCCAAACAAAGATTGGTTGCTGCTATGCGGAAGGAATCAAATCCCACTATTTTTCTTATTCAAGAAACCAAGTTAGGTGAGCACTGGTCACCTAAAGTTGCCAAGGTTATTTGGAGAAAATGTGAGTTCGCCTTTACACCTGCTTCTGGTACCTCAGGAGGACTCCTCTATCTCTGGGACCCAGCCAAGGTGGAAGGGAGAGCCATTTCAGGTGAAGGACGTCTGTCCAACATCTACTTCCATGACTCTAACACCCAACACTCCTGGGTTCTGACGAATGTGTATGCCCCTAATAGTCCGTAGGACAGATCGACCCTATGGAACAACCTCACCCAGATGAGAGAAGCTTTCAGCGACATCCCCTAGATTCTAGTTGGGGACTTCAATACCCCATTACATCCCTCAGAGAAGAGAGGTGGGAATGTCATCACCCCCAAATCCACAGGCAACTTCGCTCACTTTGTAGACACAAACGAACTTATGGATGTCCAGCTGAGAGGGTCCCAGTTCACTTGGAGCAACAGAAGGGTGGGCGAAGATCTTATCCAAGAAAGACTTGACCATTTTTTGCTATCCCAGGAAGCGCTTCCCCTATTTGGAGATGCCAGCTTGCAGGCTCTACCAAATATTGGGTCTGATCATAGTCCCCTAATTTTTGAAGTTGCCAATAGATCCTAGTTCAAAACCCCTTTCCATTTTGAATCAATGTGGACCCAGCATCCGGACCTCAAAAATTGGATTGCCGAGTGGTGGGGGGAAAGGTTCCCTGGGACTGTAACAAACCAGGTAACTCAGAAATTATGGGTGATCAAAGCTAAGTTGAAGGTCTGGAATAAAGAAACATTTGGAAACATCTTTGAAAATAAACAAAACATCAAGAACAGGCTCCAGCAGATTGAGGACAGGTTTCAGCAGGGACAGGGGGACGACAACCTGAGAACTGAGGAGCGGTTTCTGCTGTCGGATTACCACAATACCCTACGAAAAGAAGAGATGTTTTGGCACCAAAAATCAAGATAATTGTGGCTTAAGGAAGGAGACTCCAACTCCAAGTTTTTTCACATTTCCACTCTCAGGCATAGAGGAGCTAACAGGATTAAAGGTCTCATTAAGCAAGATGGTTCGTTCACCTCAGATATCCACCAGATCCGGGAAGAAGCAGTCTATCATTTTGAATCCCTCCTTGGATCCCACCCCTCTTCCTCCGATCAGGCCATGGACTCCCTCCTCGAGAACATCCCCAAAACCATCTCTGATGCCATGAATGCCTTGCTCCTTAGCCCTCTAAACCCTGAGGAAATCCACTAGGCTCTCTTTTCCATGCAGCCAGACAAAGCCCCTAGCCCCGATGGTTTTCCCCGAGGTTCTTCCAAACCTACTAGGACATCATTGGCCCCGATATTTACCAAGATATCTCTAAAATGCAGCGCTCCAGATCCATCCCTAGGGACGTCAATTCCACCTTCCTCACTCTTATTCCCAAAGGGCCCAGTTCCAAGTCCCTATCTGATTACCGGCCCATTAGCTTGTGCAATGTCATCTATAAAATCCTGTCCAAAGCCATGGCCAACAGACTCAAAGGCATCCTCCCTTCCATTATTGATCCCTACCAAGGAAGTACTATCAAGGGCCAAAATATTATTGATGGAGTCATCACCATTCATGAACTCATCCACTCGACCCATAACTCCAACAAATCTGCTTTCTTCCTAAAACTTGACATGAACAAGGCCTTTGATAGAGTGGACCAGGATTTTTTGGCCAAAGTCCTCCTAAAGTTTGGTTTTCATGAAAATTGGGTTAAGCTGATCTTGCAATGCATCTCCTCATCATGGTTTTCAGTTCTTGTCAATGGCTCGACGATAGGTTATTTCCCCAACACCAGAGGGCTGAGACAAGGGGACCCCCTCTCTCCCATCCTCTTCATTATCTTGGTTGAGAGCCTTGGAAGGGCTATCAAAGTTGCCTGCTCGAGAGGTCTGATCACTGGCATTAAGGTTGCATCCAATCTCCAACCCTCGACCCATCAGCAGTTTGTGGATGACACACTTCTGGCTACTATAGCCTCTATTTTTGAAGCCAAAATCATCAAATCCATCCTCAATCTCTATGAGGAAGCTGCAGGGCAAAGAATCAACTTCACCAAGAGCAAACTTTACTTCATCAACACCCCACTAAAGCGGTAAGCCAAGATTGTGAACATCCTGGGCTACACCATTGTTGCTCTCCCGACCACCTACCTTGGCCTCCCAATGTTCCAGGGGAGACCAGCCAAGTCTATGTGGAACAATGTCACCAAGAGATTTCATAAGAAACTGGCAGGTTGGAAAGGGGCTCTCCTCTCTCAAGATGGTAAAGCCACCTTGGTCAGGTCAGTCCTCCAAAGCATCCCAGTGTATTTCCTATCAATTTTCAAAATCCCAGCAGCTATACGAGAAGCGTTAGAAAGAATCCAAAAGCGCTTCCTTTGGGCAGGGACAGACAATCAGAAGAAGTTCCAGCCTGGGATAAATTTTGCACTCCAAAAGACAAAGATGGGCTTGGATTTCACAGGATCAACCCGATGAACTAGGCCCTTCTCACAAAACAGGCTTGGAAGGTGGTCACCAGCGCAAACTTGGAATGGGTTTCTATCATCAAGAGGAAGTATCTGCAACAACATTCCTTCAAGGATGAAGGGACTCCCAACATTGGGTCCCATTTTTGGCGGTCCATAACCCAAACCAAACACCTTCTACAACAAGGGATCAGGTGGCAGCTTGGAGATGGTAAGGACATCGACTTCTGGTATGATCCTTGGGCTAGGGATGAGCCCCTCATCAGTGACCCCGACATTGCAGCAATTAAACATCTCACTGATAGCAGATTTGGACCTAAAGTTGCAGACTTCATTACTAACAATCAAGATAGCCATAGGTGGAAGCAACTCCATTTTAGAGTCAAAAATGTTGTCTTAGATAGAGCCACGTCTGCCCTACAGTCTGTACTCAGGGTAAAATTTATCCCTAAAACTCAGATGGTAGATAAAATTTTTTGGAAAGGCACCAATGATGGGCAATTCTCTATGAAGTCCACTTTTCTTATGTCAGAAACTTCACAAAAAAGACCCAACACCATGAACAACCCTACCACAGCCAAGACCATCTGGCTCAAGCATCTCATTCCGAAGGTGGCCCATTTTTGTTGGCTCACGGTCCACAACAGGATCCTCACCACTAACAATCTGATCAAAAGGGGTATCATTGTCCCCAATAGGTGTTATCTCTGCTCTCAAGCATGGGAGTCCACCCAACATATTTTGCTCGAATGCCCCTTTGCCTTCGATGTGTTCTCCTCCTTGATCAACAAGTTTCATGTCAATTGGGTGTGGCCCAAGTCTATCCCTGACCTGTTCACTCAGTGGCCCACTATTTATTTAATACCCCCAAGCTCAAGTTCCTTTGGAAAGCCTTGTTGCACCATACGATATGGTAAATCTGGCTCGAGCATAATAATCGCATCTTCAACGACCATCCTAGAGACCCAAAAGTTATGGCCAACAAAGCATTGTGCTTTGCAATAAAAAATGCTAACATAATTCCTTGCCTGGACACACCTACATCTGGGTTGGAGTCCTCCTTGTTCAAGACTCTAGGGGTATCTACCGAGTGCTCCAAAGCCCAGATTCCCACTAGCATCAGAAGTAATACCAAGTGGAATCCTCCCCCTAGGATGGCTCAAGGTAAACTTTGATGGAGCATCCAAAGGCAATCCTGGGGATGTTGGGGTGGGAGGGGTCATCAGGGACCACGATGGCAATATCATCAAGGCATTCACTAAAAACTTAGGGGTCCAGACTAACAACTACGCTGAAGCTCGGGCTTTGTGGAGAAGCATCGAGGTCAGCAAGGAGTTGACCACCCCCATAATTTTTGAAGGAGATTCATTAAATGTGGTTAACCACATTAAGAACAACAATAGCGAAGGCTGGAACATCCAAAGCATCATCCAAGAATGTCAAGCTTCCCTCAGACAATGCCCCCTTAACACAATCCAACATGTGTTCAGAGAGGCGAACAAGGTAGCAGATATTTTGGCTAACAGAGCAACCAATCAAATTAACCTGATCATCTGGGAAGATTCCTTCCCCTAGGAAGTCATCGAAGTAGCCAATCATGATGTGGAGCGTATTTTCAAATAGCAGCTTTTGCTGCTCCAAAGGTGTTTTTTTAACACCAAAGGTGTTTTCTTTCAACACCAAGGAAGTTTGTGTCTTAACTCCTCTCATCATTTCCCATAGTGTCGCATGTACGTTTAATCATGCGGACTACCATGATCATCTCAAAGTGTTCAGTCACTCCCATTGGCCTCCGCCCTCCTCGTGCCTCTACCCCTTCACCCTCATTTTCCCCCACTCCTCGTTGTCCGCTCGTCACCCCCCCACTTTCCTCCCCCTCCTATTTCTTGCATCACCTGCCTCGTTTGTTTACTCATTCCATTCCATTCTAGCAATCATTCTTCCAGCCCATGTACCCATGCCCCCCCTCTGTCTCCATCTACTGACAAGGCCGGTCATTGCTCTTGTCATTCCCATATCTATCTCAAAAAAATCCCATCGCTTGGTTGTCCCCCATGCCTTAGGCTTCGACTTTATAGTCTCTAGTCTACCTCCTATGTGTATTCATCTGTGGTACCATAATCAGTTTGGCAGGGACCACTACAACAACTCTATCATTCTAAGGTTTTCTAGCAAGATGGCCATCATCGAACCCACGAACCTCCAGCTTGATCCTATGACTGAAGCTTTGATCGGTCCTAAGGGGTTCATACCCTTTTTCAAGCTCTTCAATGGTGTCGACGACCAAGTGACCAATGATTTTGTCAACTCATGGAATAACGGTGCGGTGCAGGTCCGAGGGCTTCTCTTTGAGGTAAGCATTCATTTAATTATAGAAATTTTTGGTTTACCTCCTAAAGGCAGGGTTGTCCGAAGGGACAAGCACAATTTCAAGGATGAAATAGAGCACCTCCCTGATAAAGGGAAGGACCTAGTTTGGGAGAAAGGGGGTGTGGTCCGTTCATCCCTACCCCACCCATGGGACACTATTATTGTCCCCATTATCCAGTACATTATCATTGATAACCCCAATAGCCCCCTTCGTGCCTACCACCTTGCATTTGTTAACCACCTCCGTGATGTTAAACCAGTCAATATCCTCGATTTTCTCTTTCGGTCTATCAATATAACCATCGAGAACTTTAGGGATAGAAAGTCATCTAAGCCCCCTCACCACCAAGGTCTATTTTCTATCATCTATAAGCATGCCCTCGTGCACCAACCTTCTAGCGGGCCCTCAGTCCACCCCCCGAGCCCTGAACCTTCCTCAACATCTGCCCACAAAGCTAAGTCGAGCGCCCCTATTTCCTCGGTGGACTCCCCCAACCCCTCTGCTGAGAACCCCCCATAGTCGGAGTCCCCTGTAGACGTTCCCCTAGATAATGTCACCCCCACCTAGGCCAATGGCAAGAGGGAGACCACCCTAGCCCCCACTCCCAAGGACTCAATCCCTATGGAGCAGTGCCCTCCCTACCCTAGCCTGAGAAGCAAATGGAAAGTTGTTCGTCCCACTCAAAAGAGTAGGAAATATCGTCGGTTGAAGACTAAGAGCAAGAGTGTTTCGCACCATCCCCTGAGGTCATCATCGATGAAGACGAAGAGGCTATCAACAGCGTAGAGGATATGTTGCGCTCCTCCACCTTCAACCACATCAACAAAGTAGTGGATCACCTCAAATCCGCTGCCAACATCATCAAGGAGGTGGGCTCATTCCTATCCAGTGCCATCAGTGAGATCCAGGAGCTCCCGATTGTGATCAGGGTCCTTCTTGCCTCAAAATAGAAAGATGTCGTTAAGGAGGAGGATAAGGAGGAGTCCCAGTAGTGGTGGGAAGGTGGTAGCAGAGTAGGCTGCTTATGGTTGTGTTGGCTCCAACTCTATTTTGTGTTTGTTGTCTTTAGGGGTCTAGCCCCAAAATTTGTTGTCTTTTTTTTTGGTTTGCTTAGTCTGTCTGTTGATGGGTTCCCAGACTGTTAAAATTTACAGGATGTGCCAATTTTGTTTTGCTGGCAATGTAAGTGCCCAATGTAACAGGGGTGGGACCCTTCAACCCAAAAAGTAAATAATTTTTTTTACCTACCAAAAAAAAAGCATTGATCTCTAGGAGTGCCTTTGTAAGTTCTAAAGCACATTTGAAGAGTACTAGAATTGTCTAGCCCTTCTACTATATTTTCGAACTAATCAATTTATAGATCTTATTTAGCATTAACACCTTAATATTCAACATTTTTTAAAACTATTTGTTTCTAAAAATATAATATTTATAACTATAATTTTTATAATGAAATCAAGCATAGCTAATATTTTTATGTCTCACTTGGTTTTGTTGTAAACCCATCAAAAGCAAATTTATAGTGTCTTGCATGTTCTTATAAAATCATTTTATTCTATTCTAGCCTAGGTAAACAATTCTATTAAGCTACTTTGTAGAAGAAACCCTATCTATCTTTTACAATTAATAGAACTAAAATATGTCAGCGCAAATGTTAGCACAATTACACTTTTCATAATGCCCTGTTCCAATAGAATTTCTATCATTTATAATAGAAGAATATTTTAATTGTGTTTGGCTTAATATTTTATTGCATATATTATAGTTTATTCCTAGGTTTAGTATTTAGTTTACCTATTTAAAACTTGACTCTTGAAATATTGTATTGTTAACATTTTATCAGTAGAATTATAATATTATGGAGTATTCAATAGCACAACAATGCTTTTGATAGCAGCACTTTGGTTTATTTTAAAGAAAAATCATAATTTCAAGATTATTATCAAATCAAATTATTGATTAGAAAATTTTATATTGTTTATAATAATATTATATAACAATACCAGTTTTTTATAGGTCTTTAAATGTTATCTCATCAACTAAATGACAACTAATAAATTCAAAGGGGTAGTTATTTCTTTCTATTTTGGCCATATTCACTTTTTTTTAGAAAGGGTTCTAATTGAGGTAGACCCCTAAATGTCTAACAAGTTCAAGTGTAGTATGCACAAGTACATGTGATGTAGGATCATAAAGTAGGAGCTCAAAATGCTACATCAACAACCTAGCAAGATTGCAACAAAGGAGCAACAAAAGGTTCTTATCCTAATTCATTTCATGTTATAATATATTTTATCTATTTGTAACTATCTATTTTCTATTTTCCATTTGCCTATCATTGTTTAAACTTATCGATTTATTAAAATTTTACATTATGTGCAAAAGCATAGGTAGATCTAACACTTATACAAGCATTGTTGCACTACTCCTATGTAGTGCTTATATCATATTCAATAGATTGTACCTTCAGTTGGGTAGATTAATTTTAATTTAAAATTAGTCAAATAGAATCATTTTTTTCATATAATTGCAATTTAATTATAATTTAAACAACACTCAGTTTAGATGTAGTATTTTGCATTCTCTATCCCTCTATTTGCCTAAAAGATGTTTGTTTCATCTTCAAAGTGAATTACACTTAGTTTATCTCTTGTTTTCCTACATATTTCTAAAAGGTTATTTAGGTTTTAGGATATTGTTCTTTTAATTTTAGTCAAATTAAAAGGGAAGGTATTTTCAAATTTTAGAAGGGACCTAGGTTTAGTCTTCCAAATAATAGCTAATAAACTTAGAATGAATTAGAACTTGGTAGTAAAATCTACCCTAATTTGAACAAAATTCATCCTTTGAATTGTGTACCCTCTCACAAGAAGAAATCGTTTCCCAAAAAACCTATTAAATTGCCTATAAAAGCTTATATATACATTTTTGGATAGACTAACATTAATACCATAAATTTTTGAATGGACCTTTTGCCTACAAAAACTAGACTAAAACGAGTCTTTTCAAAAAAATGATAAATAAGACCACTAAATCTATGTACATAGATTAGCTACAATAATCATGATGAATAAAGAACATAATCAATTTTCTAGCTCTAATAGGGATGTTTTTTTATCCCTTCAATAGCCATAGCATGAACCTTTCATCTATATTGGGTATATAGCAAGCCTAGGTCACCAACTATCCTCATTAGGTCTCACACATACTTATGTCGACTGGGAAGTATATTATGAGAAGTTAGTGGGAGTCATAAGGAGGGTTTTATAATCTCCTACATATTGGTAATTTCATGTGTCTAATCCTAATTCCACATATTGTTAATCTTCCATGTGTCAATTCTACACTCACATACTGATAAGTATGTTAAGATATTTTAGATATACCAAAAGTTAGCAATATATCGAGAGGTTTTGAGGTATATATAAAGGACTAGTATATTGGTGGAAGGAGTAATAAGGTTAAAATAATATTATTTTTTATTTAAATAAATCTAAAAATTTAATTAAAACAAAAGAAATTACATATCCCTTGTGTTAACCAATAATTCCTTGAAGTTGTAGCTAGAAGGCATTATCTAAATAGAAATATAGATCAACAACAAGCACACCAGCAAAATCCTCCAATCATTATGAATGAGGAGGAATAACAAAAAAAAATTAATTATTAAAATCCTACCTATGATTTGATAATAGAGGAGTCGACTCTTTGTAGTCCATCTAACCCCACCTACAATGGAGTAGGAAGGGTAACATTTTATTTAGTCAAGGGAATGAATTATTTCATTCAAAGGCATCAATGAGTTAAAAATAATTTGAGAAGACTCTAAATAATCCCTCAAGGCATCCCAATGGGATGAATCATCTTTAGATTAACCACAAATCTACATCTATAATTATAACTATTCTAAACCATAAGAGCAACCCTATGCTTCTATTAATACCACTTTATATAGTCTAAATATAGATCTACCTAATCCAACATCCTTAATACCCTATCCTAATATAATTACCATGCATAACATTTTTTGGGAGTTACAATAATCTAACAACCCCCTAAATCAACTATAGAGGACCTCTTACAAGCTAGAAACAATCATGTTTATTCAACAATTCAAAACATTAGAGAAACCTTTCAAAACTTGAATCTAAATGCACTACTTAATTTAAATTTGAATCATAATTAAAATTAAAACCAAAATCTAATTATGAACAATAATCCTGATGGGAGGTCTGAGGTGTAGACCAATTGGTTTGACCAAACCCCATAAGGGGGGCGAAGGTCTAAGGTTCAAATCTCGAGCCTCACCATACTGAACGCTTGTCCCTTTCCTAGTGCTTTCAGCGAAGTAAAAGGTTTAAAATGATTGTGGCATGGTGGTTATAGGGGTGGACCGCATGAAGATCTGTGTGGACGCTTTCAGGATGGACAACGCAAAAATTATAGCGACCATAAAATCCAGACAGCCTGCTTGGATTTGTGGTGGCTACCAATTCCACCATGTAAATTTAAAAAAAAAACAATAATCCTGACAAAAGTATTAATTCTTTTCCCAACTCTATCATATCAGTATCAGAAAACATGCATAGATAACCTAATTCTTCAATTTTAGGAATCATAGAGATTTATAATCTAATACCAACTTAAATACCACTTCTTTAAATCCCACCATCGCAACCAATGCTATACCAACTATAACATGTCTAATAACAAATCCCTCAACAACCATTTCCAAATACTTATCAATATCAAGTTCCTTTATCACAACCTATCACATAACAATTTGAACAACCATTACACAATGTTGATCAATATTAGCTCCCTTTATCACAATCTATTTTTTAACCTCCATTACAAAATATTCATTCAATTTATAATACATATCCAAAAAAACATCAACCTATTCTCTTAAGCTTTAAGATTTAACCTCTTAGATAGAGCAATTAAAATAACAAATGACCACTATAGATATACCTTTATCACCAACCATTAGATCCCTTTATTTTCTTATGAGTTTACATAGGTTTTTATGAGGGATCCTGATCCACTCATACTAAGTGGGGTTTGAACCTTGGACCTCTCAAAGAGAGGCAAAATCCCTTACCACTGTAGTAAGCTTGCAACTAATCATTTGGTCCCTTTATTGTTATAAGGTCTTTTTCTCCCAATTTTGAAACTCTAGAGTTTCAATTTTATAATGGAAAATAAGGCCTGATCAACCATATTAGGTTTTTAAGGTTAGCTTGTAGTGGCATTGCTTATGACAAGGGATTGCTCTTTAATGTTTTCTAAGAGTCTAAGCAATTTAGTCCTAGAATGGTATTATCAAATGCTAAGACATTTTTTTATGAGTCTTATGGACTTAAATGAGATGTTTATCAAGTAATTATCAATTTACATTGAAAATACGACCATGATCAATAATTTATATCAAATCAAGCAAGGTATAAAAGATAGTATTACCAATTTCCTAGGTAGGTGAAGATCCTTAGTTAGTAGGCTATAGTATGTACCTCCATAGAGAGATATTATAAACATATTTTTCTCAAACATGCATGACCAAATTGGTTTTTTTTGCTTGATAAAAAGGGGTTGTACTCGGGTCCCCCACCCTTAACAAATTACATATCTCTTCTTTAGAGCTTGAGAGTTTACAAATAGATACACTTATCATCTCAATTGATATGCTATAGTTAGAAACCTACATCATTTTACATAAAATTTATGAATTTTTTATTTTCATTTTCTGGATCTTTTCAAATCTTTGTATGAATACAATTACTACATAATTTAGAATCTTTCTTGACATTTTCCTATAGCAGCCTTCACAATGCCAAAACTTCACCTCTACTATTTATGCCTTACATCTTAGTAGAGTAATATTTCCAAAATAGCACACTAACATAGTCCACTAATCTGGATTGCTAGCTTCCTTCCTGAAATACAAGAGCAACCATAAAAATTATAATAAATAATCTAAATGGACACACATTATTGTTACAAAATAAAATAGATATTACCAATGGAAAAAATTAAAGTAAATCTTAATCATTAATTGATTTAGGTAATCAACATTTTTTGTCAGCTTCAACTAAACTTTCTACTTCCTCTAACCATGGAAAGGAGATGTTAACTTCATGATCCTCAACCAAAACCCCTTTATTGGCTAGCTTATCTACACATTTGTTTCCTTCCCTTAATATATGTGTAAACCTAATTTCTTCAAAATCTTTAGCAAGATCTTGAATTTCGACAATTATCTCTTGTATGTTCCATGGAGCCTTTGCTTTCCTCAAAATTGCATTTATTACTATGAGAGAATCACCTTCCATCTAAACTCTATTCCATTTCATTTGTTTACATATTTTTAATCCTTCTAAAGCTGCCCAAGCTTCAGCTTCATTATTTGTCTTAAATCCACAATTGAAAGCATAATGAGACAAAATGTCTCCTCTATTATTTCTAATTATTCCTCCTCCTTCTGTTGGTCCTGGGTTTCCTTTAGATGCTCCATCAAAATTCAACTTAGCCCACTCCACATCTGGCGGTTTCCACTTTATATTCTTTACCTTATTTTTGCTTCTCTTGTACCCAATATCATAATTCCATTTAATGACTTGACTCCATTTATCAAGACTTTTTGCTTCCAAATTAGGTATTGGGTGAGTTGATAGGGTTGGTTTAGACTCCTCTATGGCTAAACATATCTTCTTTTTCATTACCTCTAAACTACTTTCCTTTCCTTTAAATATTCTTCTATTCCTTTCTAAGCATATAGTCCAGCGTATTGTATCTTTTGATATATCCCATATTGTATGTAGAGCCTCACTTTTATAAGTGCTCTGCCATTGCTTTAACCAATATTCAATTCTACTATTCATCGCCATTCATTTACCAAACATATTAATAATCCATTGCCATAGATTCCAGACAATTGAGCAATGTCCTAAGAGATGGTCAATACTCTCCTCCTCCTTATTACAAAAAACACATATATTGGGGCCATGAAAACCCCTTTTCATAAGGTTATCCCAAGATAAAATTATTCTATGACCTACTAGCCAAACAAATATTTTGACTTTAGGAATGCTTGGGATATTCCAAATATCTCTCCAAATTCTAGTGATATTATTATTATGTTGGTGTTGAACATTATATCCACTTCTTGTTGTGTATTCTCCTGAGCTATTCAACTCCCAAATCAATTTATCCTTGGTACCCCTCAAAATAATTACAGTTGTTATCTTTCTACTCAATTGCCTTCTAGCATCAATGTCTTGTATACTTGTAAAAAAATATTCTTTCCATTTGTATATTCCTTCTTGATCCTTGTACAAAATATTTGAAACCCTATAACCGTATTTGTCTTGAAGCAATCTCATCCAAGGTTTCAAAATTGGATCTAAATTGAGTGGTTTTTTATCATACCAAGTATCCATCCAAATAGAGATTTTTTCTCCAATTCCCACCACCCATATTAAACCTTTAATCGTAAGATCAATAGGTTTTTTTAAACCATTCCAAAGAGCAGAACCATTTGGAAGAAAGAATGCGATAAATATTAAACTTGGGTCATTGGGATCAACATACTTAGAAGAATTCTAGCCCATTATCTTTGAATCTCTTTGTACAATCTTCAAATAACTTTTCCCCTAAGAGCTAAGTTTGCATCTGTAAGAGCTCTTAAACCAAGACCTCTCCTAGTTTTGTCATCACACAACTTGCTCCATTTCACAAAAGAAATTTTCCTTTTATCATATAAACCTGACCATAAAAAGGATCGCATAATAAATATTAAACTTTTTCAACTGATTTTGGCATAGAATACAAAGACATATAATATGTTGGAATGGCTTGTAAGACTGACTTAATTAACTACACTCTTCTTGCTAATGATAACCATCTACCTTTCTAAGCTAGAATTTTATTTTTAACTTTACTAATAACTAGATTTCATAAATCTATCTTCATTCCCCCCTCAAATAAATGCATCCCTAGATAAGTTGTTTGTAAATTTACTCCTACAAGCAACCTACAAATTATTGCTTTGATGTTAGAAGGAGTGTTAAGAAAGTAAATTTTGGATTTATTCCTATTAATTTGTTGCCCTGAATCTCTTTCATACTCTTTTAAAAAGTTATTCAAAGCTTTGGCCTAATTTATCCTTGCCCTTCCAAAAAGGGTTGTATCATCTACAAACTATTGATGGGTGATGTTATCGATATTATTACTAACCTTAAGTCCACTTATAAACCCATATTTGTAAGCCTTATTTAAGTTCCTACTTAAAACTTCTGCCATAATAATGAACAAATAAGGAGATAGAGGATCTCCTTGTCTAAGGCCTCTCTTGGATTTAAAAGAATCTGTCACTAACCCATTGACCAACACTGAATAAGAAATCGTAGAGACACAAGCTTTAATCCATCTAATCCATTTCTTCCCAAAACCAAACTTATCTAAAACTGCAAAAATAAAATTCCATTTAACCCTATCATAGGCTTTACTCATATCAAGTTTTAAGATCATAGCTTTCTCTTTTCTTAAAGTTGTTGAATGTATAACTTCATGAGCTACTATGATCCCATATAAAGTTGGTCTCCCTTTCACAAAACTTCCTTGCTCTTCTAAAATGATTTTGTCTAACATTAACCTTAATCTATTCACCATCACTTTGGAAATAATCTTATAAGCCATATTACATGGGCTTATGGGTCTAAAAGAATCAAACAATTCAACATCCTTCTTTTTTGGAATTAGGGTAAGATAAGTTGCATTTATTTTATAATGAATGTATTGATTTACCCTAGACTGTTCCACTACCACCAATAAAGAATCCTTCACTATATCCTAATTATGTTGGTAAAAAGTTACAGAGAGCCCATCTAGACCAGGGGATTTATCCTTATTAAAAGATAAAAGAGCTAAATGAACTTCTTCTAGAGTAATAGGCTCCATCAGTTTCCTATTGTCTTCATTTGTTATAACTGAAGGAACATCTTGAAGAAGTTTATCATTAAGAACTTCGGTCTCCTCCGAACCTAGAATATTATGATAAAATGACTTAGCCTCTTTTCTAATTTCACTTCGATCTTCAATCCAAACCCCTTCTATTGAATTAATTCTACCAATTCTAGAAGATATTTGTACTATAGCCATCCTATGAAAAAACTTTGTATTTTTATCTCCTTCTTTCAACCAATTCTGACTTGATTTTAATCTCCAGAATTTCTCTTCCTTACTCAAAATATTATGATATTCACTAAGCAACTCCTTTCCTCTGAGGTCATATTATTTTCATCACCTTTTTTGGAAATTTGAAAGTTTATCTTTCAGTTCTTCTTTCTTCTCACCAAATTGGCTTCTTACCTAGAGGCTTCTTGTATATGCTATAGAAATAGCTAAAAGAGTATATATTACTCTCATAAAACTAGGAAAACTCAAAACAAAGATTGAAAAAGACAAAGTTATATCTTACTCTTCCTCCAATACTTAACAAAAAGATCAATATAAAACCAAACATATTATTGATGATGAAGTCACTATATCTCATAGTAATACCAACAATGTCAATGTCATAGAAATATTTGAAGAGGATTATCCTAAGTATGCCGAACAAAAACTATTTTAGTCTAGAAGAAAATTAACTAGGATAAAAAAGCCACTAGAAATTATCCTAGAACAACTCCCCAACACTAATATAATGGAGTTTCAATCCATTAAACCCCTTAAATTAGGAAGAGAAAATAATTCTTGGATCAAACCTAATGATTACTATGATTTACATAGGTTCAATAGTCATCATACCAATAGATGTATGGGTCTCAAACATGTGCTTCAAGACCTTATAGATAGCGATCAAATTGTTAATAGATTTAAAACAATATCTTCATCCAATCAATATTTGGATATTCTTTAAATCCATTACCCATTTATAATGACCAAAACCAAAAAAACCACCATAAACAATGTCATATATAATGTAGTGCCTCCTACTAATCAAGGAGTTATAAAAAATATTAGTCAATATTATTCTATTAATCACATTTCTCATCATACTTGTGTTGTTATAAGATAGTAATAAATAAATGACCAAGTTGATCAACCATCTACTAGACAACCAACCAAAACCCCCTTGATTGTCTAGTCACAACCAAAAATTAAAACCAAAAGTATTTATGATCTATTATAGCACCTCAAGAATACCCCATTAAAAATCCCAATTCTCGATCTCTTAAAAACATCCCCAACTTATCAAAATATCTTAGTTAAGATTTTGAATGAACAAGATATTCCTCAAGATTTAAACCCAAATGTATTTACTTCTATAATTGGTTTTATAGGGATACATTATACAAATATATACTTTTATGAAGATGATATCTTGAAAATATATCTAACAAAGGATTCTCCTTTGCACATCATAACCCAAATTAACAATAAATATATTAAAATAATTTTAGTTAATATTCGTTTTGAAATAAACATTTGTACCTTTAAACTTAATGGTCATTTTGGATTTATCCAAAATTATGTTGAAAAATCTTAGTTGACCATTAAGGCCTTTGATAATGAGCATGAAGTTAGTGGTACAATAATCTTGACCCTCAAAACCCGTAGAACCTTAAATACCTTCTTTATGTCATGCCTTGTGGCTTGTCCTATAAGATCCTTTTGGGATGACCCTAGATTCATGGACTAAGGAAAGTCCCTTCTACTTTACACCAATGTTTAAAATATGAATATAGAGAACATACCTATAAGAAAGTAGTTGATCCATATCCCTTTAAATACTACAAAGTAATTGAAATGAAAATTAAAAAAAAACAAATCCTTGCCTACATCTCACAAAGGCTAAGACCTCTCCTCTAATAAACTTTTCAAAAGGTTAATGTAGTAAAACATCTAAAGTTACTCTAGAAATCAAATAATATAGGATTTAAATTTATTTCTATCTTTTTTTGTGGAAAACACCCCAATTGGGATGCCACTTTTAGGTAACTCCCAATGAGGTAGGGGTATCTATTCTTCCAAAATTACCCAGGGCTCACACCTAGCCTGCCCCTTTGGCACACTCAAAGAGCATACCTAAAACAACAAAAACACAGACAAACAAACACCAACAAACACAACAACAAAAAAACACAAAAACAACAAAAAACACAAAACAAACACAAAAATAATAAAAAAAATAAAAACAACAAACAATAACAAGAAACACACAAACACAAAAAGAAAAACACAAAACACAAAAATAATTTTACCAAAACATAAAAAACACGAAAAACAAAACAGGAAAAAAATACAATACAACACACACCGAAAACCTAAAAAGAAGGAAAAAATAGAATACAACTTTGGCCTTTCTAGGCCAAAAGGCTTTTCAGGTAATATTCAACAGAGGAAACATAAGAATGATCAATCTGATTAAGGGAACTAAAATACCCTGACCAAACCAAAGAGAAGCAAAAACAAAATAAAAAGGAACCAGGTACCTCTAGTACTGGAGTCATTCAAAGAAAGGATAGAAATAAGAACTTCTCTTATTTGTGAATCCCACCATCTGGGAGGGTGGTTGTAATAAGTAAGATCACCTTTTTCCAATGCCCAATTAGCTAAAGCATCAACACTCCTATTATATTTTCTTACCACATGTATTCAACTTTCAAAAAGCCCATCTAGATTAATTGAATATTCTCAACAATTCTTTTTATCCTCGAATCAGCCTTGTGATTCTTAGGAGTATTCAACAAATTAATCATGACTTGAGAGTCAGATTCAACCAACACATTTTTCCATCCAAAGTTAGCAGTTTCTCGAAGGCCTCTAAGGATACCATACCCCTCACCAAGGTTATTGGAAAGGATCCCCAAGTTCTCAGTAAAAGTGAAAACCAGGAAATCATCTAAAAGTCTACCAATTCCTCCTGCACTAGCTTTTCCATGGTTTCTCCTAGAGGCTCCATCGGTATTGAATTTTCTAAAATCCTTGGGAGGAGGCTGTCAATTACTTATTCTATCCATCTTTCAATTACTCACATTCCCTTTAAGTTAGTTGCCCTTGAGAGAGTTAATATTCAATATTTGGATCACTTGATCCCATATTTAGTGGGAGTACTGTGGGTGATTTAGAAGTTGTTAAAATGATTCAACTAAGTTGACAATGATCTTTTACCAGATATAGTGAATGTCCTTCCTTTATTAATTGAAAATATGGTTGTTTCTTTCCTTCTAGATATTCCAAGGTAGAATGGTAGAACCCATCCAAAATAGTTGCCTAACAAAATGATCAACACTCTCTTGATTACGCCAATCCCTCCAAAGTTGTTCAAAAGTAAAAAAAATAGACCATAATTAGCCAAGAAATATGGTCATTCTCCTCCATAGCTTAGAGGCTAAGGTACAATCAATAAAAATATGGTTGAGATTTTCACATTCTCTCCACACATTTTGCATCTAAATGGTCCATGAAAACCGTGTTTCATAAGTTATTCACTAGTAAGAACCCTGTGATGCAATAAAATCCATGTAAAGAAACTCACCTTAGGCCAAATATTTTGAGCCTAAAACTAAGTAAATATGTCATATGATTGGTTGGGATTATTATGGAATAAGGCCAAATAACCTTGAGCAATTGAATACTCACCATTAGTAGGGTTGTTCCATCCAAAACAGTCTTTATCATGAGACCAAGAGAGAGGTCTCATACAAAGGATGCTTTAGATGTCTTTTATTTGTCTTTCTGGCATTTGAATAGGCCAGTCCTCAATAGGGTTCTAATATCTACCAACCTCTGAGTTACCAATATGGTACCGATAATAATTAGCTATATTTATCGAGTTAGCTTGATGAAGCTCCCCCATACAAGGTCTCCAATCAGGAAACTAAGTTATCAAAGGTTGGTGACCATCCCAAGAATCTATCCAAAAAATTACATGTTGACCATTATGAATGATCTAAAATATTTTTTGTTGAATCAAATCTTCACCAATATTAAGAACCGCTAAAATGGGAGAACCTTTGGTAGGCAATTGATAGCAAATAAGGTCTTTGAGACTTTTGTTCTCAACATATATAGCATGAAGATTATTGGCCCAAAGCATTAGGGTTATGCAAAATCCTCCAATACAATTTAGCAGCTAAAACCTTATTATTATTAATAGTAGACCAGAATCCTAACCTCCCTTTATTCTTGGGAAGGCATAAAGTATCCCATTTCACCAAGGCCCATTTTTTTTCTCCTTAGTACCACTCCAAAGGAATCGATGATTGATTTGATCCAATTCTCGAAGAACTACCTTTGGGATATTCAACACAATAGAAACATAAATAGGAATAGCTTAAAGGATTGATTTTACCAAGGTAATTCTACCCCCAAATGAAAGCCACATATTGGTCCACTTTACAATTTTCTTCTTAACTCTATCCAACAACCAATTACAATATTTTTTCTATCTTTGAATATTGATAGGAATGCCTAAATAAGTGATTGAAATGGAAGTCCTCTTATATATTAATTTATCCAAGACTATGTATTCCTGTCTGGGAGAGCAGTGAAAGAAAATGACTTTACATTTGTCTTCATTAATCAATTTCCCGTTAGCATTAGAAAAACAGCTAATGATTTTCTTAATTTTAGAAGTTTCCTTAATTGTAGCTTTACCTAACAGAGTAGAGTCATCAACAAATTGAAGATGAGAAATAGGCCTAGCTCCATGAGCAATGGTAAATCCCTCAAGGGTTTTATTTTCTCTATTTTTGGTTATAGTCCTACCCAAGCATTCAATATGAATGATGAATAAATAAGGGAAGAGAGTGTCATATTGCCTAATACCTCTAGAATTTGGGAAAATTTGAGAAGACCTATCATTGATAAGAACAGAGTAGGACACCGAAGAGATACATCCCATAATCTAGTCCATCCAACCACAAGAGAAGTCAAATTACCTCAAATATTTGACAAGTGCCAAACCACTCTATCATAAGCTTTGGATAAGTCTAAATGAATGAACATAGATGGATATTTTTGCATTTCTATAGAATGGATGGCTTCCTGAGCAAGAACAATCATGTCCACTATTTGACACCCTTCCACATAACCCCTTTGTTCAAGGGAAACATATTATGCAAAAGAGGCTTTAACCTTTCCGCCATGATCTTTGTAATGATTTTGAGAAGAACATTACATAAAGCTATAGGTCTAAAAGCTGAGATATGATCTACCTCTTGAGCTTTTGGGACAAGAGCTATATAAGTTTTATTGATAACTTCAAAAAAAAATTGGCTTTCTTGGATTCTTCCATCACCTCTAATAAATTAGCATGAAGTATATCCCAAAACTCTTGATAGAACTCAATGGGAAAACCATCAAGACCTAGGGATTTTCCTTTTTGCATTTTAAATACCACTTGTTGAAGATCATTAAGAGTAATTGGAGCATTCAAAATAGAGTTCTCCTTAGACGTGATAAGAGTAGGGATTTCTTGAAGAATATTCTATTGAGAAGCTAAGTCAAGAGATGCAACAACAAATAGATTGGAAAATTAATTGACAACAATAGATTTCAAGTCACCCCAAGTGTAGACAACATCTCCAGAATCATATTTCAGGGAAGAAATAAAATTGTGAGATCTTCGAGCTAGAAGAGATTTGTGAAAAAATCAATGTTTTGATCTCCTTCTTTGAGCCATTGGATCCTATATTTTTGCTTCCATAAGAATTATATTTTTTCCCATTCCTCTAACTGAGTGTGAGTCTAATTTCATCTATACTTCTACTCTTTGTGAGGCCATATAAACAGATTTTCTTATTTAAATTTTCAAGTTGAGCAATCACTTCATGTTTTTTTCCAGACATCTCCAAACTTCTTCCAGTTCCAAATCTTGATTTTAGATTCAATGTATTGCAACATTTTGACAAAATAGAACATTTTAGTCTCATATCTCAGTTTACCTTCCTTCCACCATTGCTGCACTCAAGGTCTAAAGGAACTGTTTCTAAACCACATTAATTGAAATAAAAAATATGAGAAACTCACATTGGTTTTCCAAATTTCCACAATGACTGGCCAGTGATCTGAACCAACATTGTTAAGATTCTTCACCATAGGAGTGTGAACATGGATTAAGAAATTGTCAAAGAACAAGAACCTATCCAATATCTTCATGATACAATCTAATCCTTACCTTCTATTAGACCAAGTCATAAAGCCATTATCTGTTTGGATGTCCACAAAATGAAGGTTTACAATATATTCAATCATGATGTTAATGCTTCTATCCAAATTTCTATTTATCCTCATTTTCTCATCTAGTGAGAGGATGGTATTTAAATCTCCTCCGATCAAGATCTAAGCTTTAGGAAAATGAGAGATAATATAAGTTATATCCTTCTACTATCTTCTCTTTTCCTCCAAAGTAGTCGGAGCATAAATAGTTATGCAAAGCATAATTTGGTTAGAATGTCTACTTTGAATGACTACAATTAAAATACCTCAACTACCAACCATATGGTGAATAAATACCTCTTTTGGGTCCCAAAGGTAAGCAATGCCACCAAAAGTATCATGGGAACTGAGGGAAGAAACTTTTGACATCTTTGTTTCCTGAAGGAAAATAAGATGTGGATGGTTTGTTTGAATCATTATTCTAATTTCGTTTTGTTTTGAAAGACTCCCTTTGAGTCCTCTAATATTCCAAGTGATGATCTTCATTAATACCAGGGCTAAAGAAATTGGTAAGGGCATTAATCTTACCTTCCTCTACAAGCTTTTCACCTTCTTTTACCATATGATGTTGATTGGTCTTGCAACCTGCCTTTTGGTTGGAATCCATCTTTAGTTTTTTTCCCTATTTTTTGACTTAACCCAATTGAATATGGGATGGCTTCTAACCTCGAAGAATACATGTACAAAGCCAAAGTGTTACTAGAAGGTTCAATAGAGTATATCTTGGGATCTATATTATTTAAAGTCTTAACATTTAAAAGATTGTTTTTCTTGTGTATATTTCCTCCTTTTTTTTCTGTTGAAAACCTGGTTTATCTCTAATTCCTTACCTTCATATTTAAATTGTGTTTCTAATATTTATATCTCCATTATTTCCTCTTCTTCACTTGGGACATTATTTGTGGAAAGAATTTCAAACATTTTAGCTTATAACTTTGATTAATCCTTCATAACTAGATTTTTCTAAGTGTTCTTCTTAGGCATTTGAAAACCTTCTAAGTTTGTATCCCCTTTTTGTTGATCTAGAATTTTATTTGGGTAGATACTAGTCAAATGACCATATTAATTGCAAATTCCACAACAAAAGTAATGTTCTCATAGTCCACCACTTGCTCCCAAGTGTCCTCCCCAAATTGTAATGAGATCTTTTTAGGTAGGGGTTTGTCAAAATCTATTAAAACACAAATTCGAGCATAAATAATATGTTCAAATATTTTAGTACAATCGGCAGTCATCATAAAATTTCCCAAAGAGTTTCTATTTGAAGAAAAAATAGTCAGATTCTAAATTTCAATGGGGAGGCCAAAGAGTCTAACCCACACAGGACCTGTAGAATGTATCTTTTCTTTAACTTTAAATTTAGTATGCCAAGGCTTCATGAAAAGCCTTGCCCTTCCAAATAACTAGGGACCCCCTTCAAATTTTTTATCTCTTTCTTCATTGTTAGCAAATAAAACAAGAAAATAACCATTTGGATAAATAGAGATTTGTAACTCACCTTTTGTTTTCTAGTTTTTTGCAGCCTAAACTTTGAAAGTGGATAGGCTTGGATGAAAACCCAATAAATGATAAATTAGTCCTCTTTTTTCTAGATCTTCTATGACAATCTTAATTTCACCCATATCTAGCTTAACAATTGGAGTTCCATCAGCTACCCTAAAATATTTTGACTTAGTTTTCCTATGATCAATCTTAGGCATTCTCAAAGGTTTACAAGATGCCCTAAGATTAATGTTAGCATTAGGTTGAGGCTATCCACCACGAAGGGCATCCCTAAAATTCATTTTTGGGGTAGAGTCCTTCAAATCCTTAGTGTCGAATTCATTTGAAATCTAAACCATTTTTGATCAAATGCTTGAAACTTGTTTCGAGATCTCTTTAATCCATGCCTTGGATGCCAAGGAAAGGTATGATTTTCAATTTTTTTTTGTGCAACAAATTGGAAGTTGTTTTCAATCAAGTTCACAACATGAAGATCTATTAAAATATAAATTGATAACCCATCTTGGGTTCCCTACAACATATCCTTCTAAAATCTTAAGCAGAAACCACAAAAATGTTGGTCGTTATGGCCCAAAGGCCACGAAAAATAACCAATAGAGTTGCTTGCGCTCAACATAGATGAAACCCTCGCATAGTCACTCGCTTTAGAAAAATACTAGTTTAATTAATTCCCTTTCCAAATAATTAAAAAAATCATTTTTGAGCCAGGTTTTAAATTCATTTCAAATTCCAACAATCACTATCAAATAAGTTTAAAATCTTCTAAATCTTTTAAAATAATTAAACTTAATTGCCACTCTCATAAAGTAGACCTAGCTAATCTTCCCCATTCTTATAGGACATTAGGGTCATCTCCTAATGATAAAGGAAATATAATGCAAATAGGAAATTGTTCCTTATTTGCTCCAAGAATGTTAATGATGAAAAGATCATTGACAACAACCATTGTCCTTCTCAATAATAGTATGCTTCATGTTATTTATCTAGAACCTATCTTATTCCCAATTAGATTGAGTTCCATATGGGCTATCAAGGCAAAATATTAGTCCTACATAAACAAGGTATTAAAGAATCTCTTTAAAAAGAAGCCTAACCTAGACAATATAGAATAGGGTTTAATCCTAGTAATACATAGTCATATTCAAACTCTATATCTTATGAAGAGGTGCTTGCTCATGAAGATTAGTGTGATCATGATTTCTTTATTGGACCTGATTAAAATAATAAATATTCTAAAGTCCCTAACATTATTTATTTAAGCAATGATAGCATACATTACTCTCATCACTATGTTATAGACTGTATAACCCTATAGTATCCTAAGCTTATTGTTGATGAAGTATCTTATGATTGGGAATAAGTTGATCTTATTTCTTTCCTAGTAGACCAATAGAAAACCAATATTATTTAATCCAAAATTAGTTTTACTTTGAGGGATCATTTTCCCAAATATCC
Source organism: Wollemia nobilis (assembly GCA_028583015.1). NCBI lineage: Eukaryota > Viridiplantae > Streptophyta > Pinopsida > Araucariales > Araucariaceae > Wollemia > Wollemia nobilis. The sequence continues at coordinate 1,272,120 of JAQPPZ010002816.1, forward strand.
AATAGAGCTATATCCCAAGAACCTAGTACTTACCATCAACTTATAGGCTTAGATAGAACTGACTTGGAAAGTTGGTGTCTTACCAAACCCTTTTTAATTAAAGGTTAAATCTTGTATTATAATAAAAGAAATTATGGACATTAACATTGGGGCTTTTGAAAAATCCTAAATCATTGAGCTAGGCAAATTATTAATTATAAAAGAATAAGATTAATAGACCAAGTTGTTGAATGAATTTAAATATATCTTTTTTTGGTCATATATTGATATGCTAGTCTTTGATCTAGCTTTATTCATTCATCATCTAGTCATTACTACCAAATCCAAACCCATAAAACAAAATTTATAGAAGGTGCATCTGAAGGTTGCACTTCTAGTCAAAGAGGAGCTTCAAAAGCTTCTCAATGTCAACTTAGTTAAATCTATTGATTATTTTAATTGGATATCTAACATTAATTTAGTTGCTAAGAAAACTAGAAGCATAAAAATATGTATATATATTTGAGATATTAACAAATATTTTTTAAAAGATGAATTTCCCCTTCCGAAGATCAATATGATTATGAATTTATAGTAGGTTATAAATATGATAAATAATATATGGTTTCTTTGGATACAAATAAATTAAAATCACTCCAAAAACTTAATATAAAACAACCTTTACTATCCCATGGTGAACCTTATACTACTAAGTGATGTTATTTAGGCTCAGCAATGTAGGAGAAACTTATCAAAGGGTCAATACATATATCTCTCATGATCTAATACATGACATTGTGGAAGATTATGTTCATGATCTTCTTGGTCACTCACTTAAGTGTGAAGATCATGTTCAACATATCAAATGCATATTCAAATGGTTAATGGATGACAAGGTGCACAACAAACCTTAGAAGTGCATATTCCTTGTGATTAACAACCACACAATCTAAACAACTAGGCTTTTCCAAGGGTCATCTTTCTTTGGGGTGACATAAAGTAAGCGTCTAGGATTTATCATGTCTCAAAGGGGTATAGAAGTAGAACCCAAGAGGATATATATTATTTGTCAATATGCCACCTCCATGAATATTAAATGAACTATACAGTATCTAGAGAAAAATCTAAACCATTTAGAGATTCATCTCCCAAATTGCTTAAAAATGCCATCATTTTAAAAGGATTTTACAAAAAGATGTAGCTTTTGAGTGGGATGATGAATATCATCAAGCTTTCAATGGTATTATAACTAGTCATTATCCCTCCTAGCCCTAGAAAACTATTACTTCTATTCTACTATTAATCATGCTCTAGATGATATGTTAGCCTAGTATGATGATCAACACCAAGAAAGGATGATTTTCTATATTAATACCTTGTTGGTTAGGTATGAAACTATATATACCTTGCTAAAAAAGCTAGGTCTTTCTATGTTTATTGCTCAAAATCTTTGACATTACAACTTGAGTCATAGAATATTTGTTATTGCAAGGATTGATGACAAGGCTAAATTTCACCTTCACTTTAATTCATCAATCTGAGGTGGCATCCATAGGCTATATTCACTAGGATTGTTCTTGTTACAGATTTTGATAGGGCTTTTCTACTTCTTAACTACAAAAAGTAAAGTAAATATCTCATGCTCAAAAGAAACTATGCTAATGGAATTTTATATCCATGCTCATGCTTACAAAATCATAATTATAGAAAGATAAAAAACATATTTAAATTAGTCATGTCTACCATACACACAATCATAAACTTAGAATCATACCAAGTGAATTCATTGTACTACAAAACTAAAATAATATCTCAATTATGACTTGAATAATCCAAAATGCTCCTTATACTACTATCTAATTTCCTCATAGGAGTCAACTATTAACAATGCAATAACATGTATATAACAAACTACCAAACATTATGCATAACTTAGAGGAATGTAAAACTAATAAATCAAAATAGAGTACTTGACATAATGCAAAATATGAAACTCCACATTTTGCTAGAGTGGGCCTTTGCTTTGTAGTGATGTGGAAAGGGATGACTAACTCAAGTTTGAAATAGGGCTTGTAGCCAACTTTACTATTTCCAAGTGAAATTCATATAATAAATTGCTTGTGTAAAAGAAAATCAGATTACACACTAATTATTATCCTATTTCTTTCTTCTTGCATCTAATCAACTAGCTAGCATTTTAATTGAAACATGTAAGTATTTATATACTTACAAGCCCATATAACAACATAACTAAAGGGTTTTACAATTAGAATAGATATAAGTGATAGCATATTAAAATAAAACATTGGAATCCTACTAAGCCAACTTCACAATTTGTATGTCCCAAAATGGTTGATCTACCTCACAGTGAAAATATTCATCATTATTGGTTTATAGAATTAAACATATTGTAATTAAGCTAGAAAATAAATGCTTTGTTTAATAGGGCATATAAGGTTTGCCAAATTTGTGAAATTCATCGTTCTTTCATGGTTCAATCTAAGTTAGATCTCTAGGTCAACGTCATGTTTACAATTACACCATGGTGGATGTTGACATCACCTCATCCATTGAATCCTAATGAATTGAGTCACTATCTCTTGCACTCAAGTCCTTCAATGCTAACCAATACAATCCTCTTAGCATTGGTCAAAGCAGTCTATAGTGCCAACTTGGCATAGATTTTAGTGCCAGCTTAGCATAGTCTCTAATATAGTGAATTATGAGGTTCCTCCAATGCTATGAATATGATATTCCTTTGATGCTATCCTAGTAAAGGTGCTTCAATGCTAGTGCATTATAGGTACTCCAGTGTTGGTCTTCGCAAAGATACTCTAGTGATGACTATCCTTTAATCCTTCAAAATCCTAAACATGATTTCTACGGCAAAAAACATGTTAGGTTCCAAATATTTCATTATGTTCCTTACAAAGTAAATTACATATCCTATCCAACCTAGTGTCATATTCCTCCTATTAACTATGTATGTCTAAAATATCTAGATAAAGTATAGCATAATCCAAGTTTAGATGGTAAGAAGTATAAAATGTGTACCAACTAAGACAATTTGGAGCCTTGTCACTCTCCATAGAAAAGACCAATGAATTTTATCATGCATTTGCCTCCTCCTACTAGCTATATAGTTCTTTCAATTTTGTTAGGGCGTGTAATGGTTGGTCTAAAATCTCTTGAGACCTTTCTTCTATTATTTTGGGTACACTCTTAGGGTTGGATGTCAAGACTATTTTCCTCCTAATCCTTGCATTGGCCAATTGATCCTGGGGTCAATCTATTTATGCATTCTTATATTGTAGTAATATTTTAGCTATTGCAAACCTTTTTTATAGGGCCTAGGTAAACGATCATTAAAATAAATGTTTTCCTCCCATAATACCTATATATGTTCCTTTAATTGGATGCCCTATAGCATCTTTGGGAGCTTCAACCTCTAGCTACATGTCTCATGACTGATTCTACTGACCATACCCTTCAAGGGCCCTATATTATTGTAATTCATCCATAGCACATCTTCTAGAAACCTTTCCTACACTTTTGATGGGCCTTCCACCTATGCAGGTTGTGTTGGGGGACTCCCTTCTTTATTATTAATTTCTATAGCCTCCTGTTGTACTAAGCTCTTGTTTTGGACTGTAGGTGTTTAGTTAGACCCTTAATATTTTATCATTATAGATCATGTCCATATCGTAAGGCTAACATCAACAAAATCCACCCCTGGTGTGACTGATTTCACCTTTTTGGCTTTTATTTTTTTATTTATAGGGGCCTCTAAAGCATCGTGGGTTTTTGGCTCCTCTAGTAGCTCAATAGCTTTGTAGTTCTTAGTTCTTTAGATGGATTCAAAATGTTAGAATCCTTCAGTGAATCCAGAGCATTAGAAGCCCTGGGAAGCTCTAGAGCATGGAGAACCCTAAGCTCTTGGGACGATTTTGGTGCCCTTATAGGTTCATCATCATTCCCCTTCAGACTAGAAAGTCTCTCTAACCTCAAGTCTCTTTCTTATGATTATGGTTCTCCTTGGGGTTCTAAATATTCAATATGCTTTATTTCCTTAGATGTTTTAGAGGTATATTGCATGTTTGAAGATGGGGGTTTTGACCGAAACTCTAGTTGGTTTTCATAATAAAGTTTTGCCACCTTTTCTCACCAATGCCACCACCCATGAAATGATGGCAACAAATGAGCTTAATCAAGCCATGGTGTTTTAGCATGTAATTGTTGACTTGGTATTTAGTGTCCATATCATGTAAAAGAAAATTTAAATAAAAATGTAAGTTAAGGTAATATTCTAGATTTTGCTCACTATGACAAAGGTGGATAAGGATTTTTATGTGTGGCCCAAAGAGGCTACAAATTGCCCATAATAGGTTAGAAACTTCATCACCCATAGAACCAAATAATCCTAGGATCATGCCAAGATCATCCACTAAAGACCCTTTACATTGTCTACCATATATATTATACTTATGATCATGTTGGAGCCAAATTTGACTCAACTTTGAAACCCCCAAATTTAAATTTTTGGTTTCAATCAAACTGCTTATACTGTTGGTCATTGCTTATAGTTGTTGTGGGTAATTCAATTTTTCATTGGTTGGTTTGATAAAGTCTAACCTTAGCCTTTTTAATAATGTGGGCTTCATGGTATAAATCAAAGTACCTCAAATGGTTAGGGAAGAAAATTTCAAATTAAAAACCTAAAGCCAAAGTCCGACCTTCATAAATATTTCCTTGGGCCTAAAACCAACAAATAAAAATATTTTAATCTAAAGTCGGTTAAGTCATTTCACCATGGTCTCATGATCCGAAAAACCTAAGGTTAAAACAAATATTAATTGATTAAAAGCCTAAGGGTATGCACCCCGCTAAGCTAACTAGTGAGCACCTCAGATTTAATCCAAGGGCCGCGCACGATCCAGAGAAATCGGACGATAGCGCTTTAATAAAATCAAACCGAAGGGATAAGTCAAAAGTCAAGCGTAGTCAAGAAGTAAAAAGGTTGCACCTTAGACTTAATCGGACGGTAGCGCATCGCCTAAGAAAATCTGACGGATGCGCACTCATGAAATAGTCCGAAAGATAAGTCAAAGGGTCAATAAAACTTAACCTAAGATTTAAAAATCGAGCAAGTTGTCTTCAATCTAATGGCAACGCTTCATCGAGGACCAAATCCAATGGATGCACGCTCACTAAAGACTCCAAAGGTTAAACCTAAGGCTCTAATAAATTTAAAATCCTTGCACCTTTAACAAGATCAATGGCAGTGCTTCATCCAGATCAAATCAATGGTCGCATTCCTCTAAAAGTCAAAAGTTTAAAGTAAAGTCGTCATAGGTCAAAGGTCAATTAAAATAAGCAAGTCCGATAGATCGGACGATCTGCACAACAAAGTCTTAGATCAACGATCATGATTGCTTTGATTAAAATGAACTTTAAAATCCATATTAAAAGGATGCATCCCATTTGATTAATCATCGGGCTAGTTACCAAGATCGAACGACCGCGCTCAAACGATTTTTAATCTAACGATGGCGCACTAATTGAAGATGCATTAAAAAGGGTTAAGGATCGAGAAAAATTAATTAAAGTTAATCATGATTAGCAAGGGTTTAATACATCGGCTAATTTTCCCTCTTTTACCTTAATCATGATTAATATTATAAATGCTTGATTAAACTAACTTGCAAGTTGATTAGATCCAACGGTTGCGCTTGTCTCCACTCAGATCCGATGGTCGCACCAAAATCGAGGATGGAAGGTAAAAGGTAAGGATAAGGACAAAATTAATTGACATTAATCATGTTTAGTAAGGGTTTAATACATTGACTAATCTTCCCCTTTTCACCTTAATCATGATTAATAGAAAAGCAAAGGTCTATAACATCATTATCTAGCATGCATCTTATTAGTAATCCAATGGCAGCGCACAAACTAAATCGAGAATCAATGGACGCGAAGTCCTGTAGCTGGAAACAAATATCCAAAGGCTAAATAAAGACCTTTTTATAACACACAAATCGAACAATGGCAGACATTGACCACCCAGATCCAACGGTGCGCATGTGGGAAGATAATCAAAGGTTAATCTAAGCATTAGGTTGATTAATTTAGTCAAGGTACGTATGAATTTTTCCCATTTATTAAAGAATACATGCATATGTATGATCCAACGATCGCGCCTCACCACCATAAGATCCAACGACGATCACAAAAGAAAAGTAAGTGATTTGCATATGATTACCATATTTAAAACAAGTTATTAAGGTTTAATAATAATGAATATTAACATTAGATAATCATGATTAATTGAAGACCATAAACATATATTTCAGTGTTTACATGAGCTAAGTACACTAACATCTATAGTTTTGAGATATCAACGAATGTGCTTCATCTCAGATCAATCCGACGGTTGCGATTAATCACGGTTGACTTAGAGAAAAAGGGACATCATAGGTAAAAACCTACACTCACACCAAAAGTCGAATATCATGAAGACCCCAAGGGAGACATAATGGATCCCAAAGATGTAGTTATCACTCGGATCTAAGATGGCACGAGGCCCAAAACATACCATTCCATGTCATATTAAAATATCCCCATTGATGAATGAATAGAAAGCATGAATGATTGTAGGCACACATATCAAAGGGACCCAGGCTCACAAGTTAACAGATATCGCCCATCATAAAGCACAAAACTCTAGAAAATACTGAGTTGGCATGATTCCATTGGCCAATTTTGAACAACGGTTGGTGGCATCAGGTCGATAACGAAACGTGTGAATTTATCAAGTTCACTCCACCACCCTATATATGAACTTACGAAACCAGTCAAGGCCACTCCACTGGTATACCAAGAATTAGAATTGATACATCAGAAGCAGAAGGAAGAGAGTATTCTTTTTCTGAGAACTCGAAGAAGAACTTGACCAACAATCATGAGAGCAATGGCATCATGGGGAGATGTGTTCATACCTGCAGATACACGAGAAGCCATAAAGTTTATCATAGATAAATCACCCTATTCTATGATTTCTGGACCGCCTGTTCCTGGTACCACTATGTATGATTTTGCCCAAAAATGTGGGGCAGATAAAAAACCCAACTCAGCTCAACTGTACGAGATCGAAAATTCTTGCATTAAGAGTTTCACCCGAGTGATGGAAGGTGATAACAGAACCCCATGGATAATGGTAGATTTGTTCCATAAAGCTCAAAATGGTAGTACAAGGGTTTCCCAGAGACAACAGATGGAACAATAACCTTGGGAAGCTGATATGCCCAAAAGTGCATTTCTCCTCAGATTTGATGGCTTGGTTAGCAGTGGCATATGACGAAAGAACGAGGACCTTTCGAGACCACAAGAATCGAAAGGTGTTCAGCGCCAAAGTCGAAGATATCCAGGAAGTGTTCAATATGATGAAGTATACCACATTTCTGGTGGACCAGGTAATCGAACACCAATCTCGCATGTTCACTGATATGGAAATTTTTAAAAATTGTTTGATACACATGCAGAAATAGAGAAAAATTTCCCAATTAATAAAAATGCTTTTAAACCCTGGGTACAAGACTTCTGTGACATGATAAACATAGTATTGGGAGTACAGGATATGAGTAGAATAACGAAAAGGGTTTTGTATTTAGTTGCACAATGTAATAGAGGACATAACACCCCTATCTACGCCTGGGAACTAGAATTGAGCTCACAAATACACAGAGAAATGGTAGAACTAAAGAGAGCAATTTTTGAACAGAGGTAGGAGATGCCTCGCTTTTCACAATATTCTTTTCTCACTCACTTAATAGTGGGCCAATTGGGGGAAGAAGCCCGTAAGAGATTAAAAGCCATAGATAGCCCCTATGTACAGAATAGCTTCTGGAGACTTCATGAAGGACGAACTCACATGGGCTGGTTTTGTGATCGCTTCTTGGTAGAAATCCATTGGGCCTTAATTGGGCTAATTCTAGAAATATTAGGGCCAGGGGTAAGAGCATTCATTAAAGAAAAAGAGATAGGAGATTTCTTCTTCACAGAGGGTTTTACTTACATCAGATTATATGGAGCTAAAATCCCTCCTAAGGTGTTACCCCAATACTGCCCATTGTCCATAGCAGCCCTAGAATTATGCAGACAAGTGGTAGAAGAGGCTAAAATGAGACTGGTTAAGAAGCATGGAAAAGTCCCTTGGCTTGATGTTCCTTGCCATTTTGGAGATTATGTATTTGTTGGATATCCTTCCCTACTCAAGGGAATGTTTGAATTGGACAATATGGGATTCGATGAAGTGTCATGGAGGTTTTATGACCCAAAAGGAACTTACAACAAGATGATGGAGAAGAGAGAGTATGCTCGAATCAAGCACCGAGAAGATGCTTTTGAAGAGAGCTTATTAGAAGCTATAGAGCAAAAATCAGATTTACAGATAGTATGGGATAATTTCCCTCCAGAAAAGAGAGGTAGCACACAGGTTTGTGAAGCCTATGACTACCCAACAGAACTAAGAAGGCTTCGGGAGATTTTAGTGGATACTACAACACCTGTTATGCCAAGGACAGACCCAACAATTAAAGAAGACCCTTTGCTGGAATTGATAGAGGAGCAAGACATAGACTTAATGGAGGTCACTGTTAGAACTGTTGATATAGTAGAACAACAGGTTAAACTCCCAGTGAATGACCAACCCAGAATAGAGGCAGCACCAAAAGAAGCTCCTCAACAAACCTATACAGATAAGGGCAAAGAAATAGTAACTTCATCCTCTCAAAAAGCACCATCAACAAAGCAAGTTGTAGTTCCTATACCTGATAATGTTTTAGTTGTGACCAATGTGAAGAAATTGGCACCCATGGCCATCCCAACTTCTATAAACATAAAGGGACAGGAGATAAAAATTCCAATAGTAATACAAGTAAAAGGTGGACTAGGTGGCCTCTTTCGAAGCTACTCAGTAAAAATTCAAACAGAAATAGCTCTAGTAGAAGCTAAGAAACCCAGATTATCTCTACCTGTTGCCAAGGTTGTTTTGGAAAGAATAGATGAACAAGCGGCCTTTACTGCTATAGATGAACAAGAGTTACAGTTAGTAGCAGGAATGGGAAATACAGAAGAACAATCTTCAGAAAAGGTAGAAATGGGGACAACTATGTCAGATATTGCTAAGGTTGATCTCCCTCCTCTACAAAACCCACTAGTTCTCAGTACCAATGAGGAAACAGGAGGATCATCAGTACTGGGTAAAGACGCAGATATAGCAAAACTTGTCAAAATAGTGAATAATCAAGTCATAGACCAATTTGTTGAAAATTTTGAAACACTCAAAAAACAATTGAGTCAAGAGTAAGAATAAAAAGTAGAATTGAAAGTTGTGATAAGTAAGCAACAAGAAGAATTAAATAAGAAAAATGCTTCAATTGCCCAGCCACCTGTAGTGACCAAAGTTCAAGATCATGTATATTATTTGAATGTAATGAAAAAAGACATGTACAAAAGAATAAAAGCTCAGGCCAAAGGTTTTACTGAAATGTTCAAGCAAATAAGGGTGATTCAAATAACTGCTCAAGAAATCATGACCTTGATGAAGGAAAGAGAAAAATATTTTAAATCATTCACCCAACCCTGGACTACATAGGGGATCATTTTGAAGAACTGCAAGGACAAGAAATAACAACACCTGAAGGCAATAAAATTCAAATCAATTTTGAATTTTTCAAAGCAGCCCTGTTTGGATCAAACCGAGAAAAATGGACAAATTCTATGACTGAGATGAATGATCTGATAAAGGATGCTACAGATAAACTGACAGATATTGGCCTATCCTTAGATCAATGCCTGGAAGCATCAGACATAGAAGGAATATTCAAAGAAACCCTTGAGAGATTTGACTATGAACAAGGTGATGAGGAGGAGATGATTAAACAAACTACACTCATGGTGAATGCTACAGAAGCCTTACTACTTTAGTATGATAGAAACATGCCTGTTATTGTTATACAAAAAAATAGAATTTTGCAAGAAATGAATATGCTCAGGATTGCAGCCACTTTTGACATAGAAATATGGAGGTTGATTGATGAGCATATTAAAGGGTTGCAAAGGAGTTTAAAGGGAAAAAGGGTCAATACCTGCACTCAACAAAAAGTAGATTCTGCACCACAGATAACTACAATAACAAGAGATATCTTTGGGGTAGTTAAAGGGTCAAAGGATCAAGGAAAGACAACTCAAAAGAGGCCAGTTCAGAAAGCAGCAACTAAACGCACCAAGAAGTAGCAGAATCAGATAAAAGTTCTCCTCATACTTAAATCACCAATTGAGTGGGAATATGTTTGAACAAGTCAAAGAAGAGAGCACAAATAAAGCCAGTTGGATAGCATCAATTTTGGAGATTCAATCAGAAGCTGCCAAGTGTACAGTCAAAAATAAACCAAGAATAACAGAATCAAGAACCAACAACTATAAAAGGAAGTAGGCAGGTCTAGATTCTACATCAAGCAATTAGAGAATAGCATTTTTGCTAAGAGGTATACTTGAGTGCCCTGTTAGTTGTGTTGTTGTATTTCTTTGTGTCTATTTTATTTTATTCATTCTTTCTTCCTCCCCTTGTTATGCAGGATTGTATGATAGGAAAGCGTTCAAGAAGCTGAGAATATTTCCAATATTATTGAGCCTAGGATTCAGAGATTCTTCTATTACCATATTGGAACAAGGAGAGTTGGAGAGACCTGTTACATTATTTGAACAGAGTCCTCTTCATTGTATTGATGTATTTCTTTAAGAAAAATAGAGTTAAAAGGCATCCCGCCCACTCTGCATGTAATATTTTATGAAATCAATACAATTATAGATTTTATTCCTATCATTTCTTTGTCTTAGTATTGTGTGTATCTGTATAATGGGTTACATTATTTGAATGCATTATATACATTTCTTTCATTGGTTAACTCTTGATTTTATTACGATATTCGAATGAGATTAAGAACGCTAATTTTCTTCTCCCCTTCTCTCTATTCATAATTAAAATTGTTGTTAAATTGCTATAACAACCCAATGAATCTAGGCACCGATCTACATAAGGCATAACAGTTGGTTATTTTCATGCTTGGTCATTTTAATAAAAATACTTATAGTTTAATATAAATCTGGAGCATGCAAATTAGAAGTTTAATTAAAGAATTGTCGCTAGGGTTTCCTTACCCGTTATATCATCTTCTTTAGCAATATTCGGGTTTAGCAGAACATGAGGCAGGTCGACCAGAGCCTGTAATAGCTCGTTGGTTTCAAATGGATTCTTGTAGCATGACAATTGATTTCCTATGGATGCAAGAATCGGTTCCAATATTTTTTGGCACCGTTTCCAGGGAGGACTTCTTAGAAAGATTCAATTATCTTCTTAAAAGTTTTCTTCAACGATTATTTTTAATCAACGGATGACCAGTTAAAGTAAAGAACCAACATTTTAATTTTCACTTAGTTAGAAGTTCTTTATTTTTCCTATGTCCGTAGTTTATACCTTGAAGTAAGTTCTTTATGTTCTTGATGTTCTTGAAAATTTCTATTTCTTGATTTTCTTGAAATTTTGGTTTCTTGATTTTCTTGATTTTCCCCAAGAACCCACTCCTGTGAGGATGAGAGATAATATCAAGCATTCTTGATAAGAGTATACGTTATTATTTCTACACCCCAGTGTTGGCGACTCTACTGGATGAACCCAGAAGAAAAATATAAAAAGGAGAGAACAGAACGTGCTAGCGAACACCAGGAGAAGTGGTAAGGAGCTATTTCTAGAACTCGAGAATCCAGAGGTATTTATACATACCCAGAAAACTCCACTTTTTAAGAATACTATTTATAATAGTAGATTAAATTCTAGTGGTAAAAGGTACATGAAGAAAATCTAGAATACTATTACTATTGATATTACTGTAGATGAACGTTTAAAATCAGTAGTAGAAGATATATGTGATTATTCTCATTTAAAGGTAGATAATTCATCAATCTACATTCAAACTACCTAGACCCATACCACCATAGGTACTACATCTATGAAATTAAATTCAACAATAGCTATGGCTCAGGGTAATGTTCATTTGTGGAGAACTAACAGATATAGACCTTTTGTATTACCAATAAATTTAAATGCCTTACCCAGTAAAGCTCACAAATACCTCCCTAAGTTTTTAGGAAACAATGCAGTAACTGGAGAGGATCATATCAAAAGTTTCTTATATGCAATGGATAGTCTGGAAGTTGAACATGAAGATGTAGTATTAAGACTATTTCTATAGACTTTAGAAAAATATGCTAGAGAATGGTTTAATTCCCTTCCTAACAATGATATCCTAGACTTCACCAAAATGGAAGAGGTGTTCCTAAAGAAGTATGGTGAAAGGAAAAATGAACAATCATTGTTAACTGAGCTAGCCACTATGAAGAAGAAATAAAATGAGGTTGTTAGTGATTTTAACAGAATATTTTCAAAAACAAGAAACAAAATCCCTGCCAACCTCAGGCCTAGTGATATTCAGTCTATTTGTTTTTATAAGAATGCTTTTCAAGGAGAGTTTAACTATGAATTAAGGCAAGAACAAGCCACTACCATTGATGGTTGTATGGAAAAAGCAATGGATATAGAAAGAAATATGCTTGATAGTGGTAAGATGAAGCCTTATTCTTTAGAGGTTAACATGCCTGAGAGAAAACCTAAGAGAGTGGCTTTTGATATACAAAGAAGAACTGAAATTGATCCTGTGGAGAAGTTGACCAGTCAAATGATAGAAATGTTCAACAACATGAGTAACAAGTTAGCAAGAATTGAAAGAAATGGAAATAATGGTGAATCTTCATAGACAGAGTGACCACATGTTGACAACCGTCCCCCATTTAAGAAAAATTACAACAAGAATTGGGGAAACAACAATGGTTTTGAAGAAGGGAATAGGAATAGGGGTAATGGGAATAACAACTGGAAAAATAGAGATTCTGATAGGGATCAGAACAATGTCCCTAACCCAATACCATATGCCAATGTAGTTGAAGGTTTTCCTTATTTTTGCTCTACTTGTGATGCACCCCATAACCCTGATGCATGTGGAATACACCTGAGTGATCAACGTAATGTAGATATGCATGTAGAATCAGAAGAGGATATAAGAATCAATGCATGTTGGTCCATTGAAGATGAATCCAGAGAAAGGTTGTTTGAAGAAGACATGGATAAATATGCTTCAAATCATCATCCTCAGATCTTAGTGACTGAAGGAACTAAAATCTTGCAGAAGTCACATGAGTCAAGATATGATAAGATGAAGCAAGGGAAATTGATTCCCACTGCTCAAGAGGTTGAAGAATTAGAGGCAACCCATGTTTTAAATTTGAGGAATAGAACAGTCCCTAAAAAATAGAGAAATTATCTACAAATGAAACAAGAAGACAAACTTTCACCAATAAAAATATCAGTAAAGAGAAAACTGATAGGAACCCTAACAAAATTACTCCTGAGGTAATAGAATCAACAGAAGAAGTTCCCAAAGAAGAAAGTAATAAACCATTGGATATAAAGAAGATAGAATTTGATGTTGGGTCAGAACTCAGTAAGCAAAAAGTTAATATCACATTTGGTGAACTTATGAAAGTTCAAACATACAGAGAACAAGTATGCAGAGCTTTTGGATTAGTAGAGCAGAAAGAAGACCCTACTTGTCATGCTGCTAGACAAAATCAACATGATACAAGATCACCATATTCTGTCAGACCCTTCTACGTGTCATTAAGATATAATTCAGATGAAGGGGAAAGATATGTGATTCATAATTGCATGCTTGATAGTGGAGCTTCACATAATATCATGCCTAAGTTAATAGCTGACCAAATGGGATTAATCTGTACTAGAGATTCTACCCCTATTTCTGTAATGGACAACAGACAAATTCCCTATGTAGGGGTGATAACTGGATTATTAGTTTTCCTAGACCAACACCCCAAAAAGGGCATTGTCATGGATGTAGCAGTAGTTGATGTTGACCCATTCTTCTCACTATTACTCAGTAGGCATTGGGCAGAACAACTAGGGGGATCAATACAACTAGACTGGTCTTATGCTACCATCCCCATATCAGATAAGGAGAATATAATTTTAAGAAGGGAACCATTCAATAAACACTCCATAGAGTTAATTCAAATAGATGAAACCATGATTAACTTAGTTAACTCTATGGAAGAAAAAGGGATGGGAGTCTATTCAATATGGCACAACCCATTCCTGATGGAAGTACCAGATGCAAAGAACATGGATCCAGAAGATATGAGAATAATTGATGCTGAATCAAATCGAGTATTAACCCAAGAAATGTGGACCATGTCATTTGATGGGGCTAAATCCCAATCTGGAGCAGGTGCAGGTGTAAATTTGATTGATATTAAAGGAAATTACCTTGGTATACCTTACAGATTGCAATTTCCTTGCACAAACAATGTAGTTGAGTACGAAGCTTTACTATTAGGGCTAAGGAAAGCAAAAGAGTTAGGTATTAACTACTTAACTGTAACAGGGGATGCAGAACTTATTATACTACAAATAAAAGGCAAATATCAGACCAAGCATCCTAGACTTAAGCAATATAGAAATGCAGTACTAGAAGAAATTGATAAATTTTTGGCTTTCAATATTTCATATATTCCTAGAGAACAAAATCATGTTGCAGATCTCTTAGCTGTGAATGCCTCAGGTCTAGATCACCCAGAAATAACTACAGAGTATATGGACAGATTTCCAACTATCTCAGTCTATAAACCTTCTGTGCCAGATAACATAGTCTATCTTCAGGTTTTTCAAGATGATATAGATATTAAGGATTTTATGACTTTGCAAAATCAATATGCAGATGTCATCTATGATGAAAAAGATGAAGAAAAGTTAAAAGATCAAATAGGAGAACCAGTAGAAGTAATCCAGTTGAAAACTAATAGAATACCCAAAGGATTGGTGTCTCTTGAAAGCCTATTTGATGATTTTGACAAAGCCTATAAACCTATACGCAGAGAAGTGATATCTGAGGATATTAATATTGGCTCAATGAAAGAACCCAGAATAGTGAAAGTAGACATGGCACTACCGCTAAAGAAAAAGTTGGATATATCAGTTTCCTAAAAAAGAACAAAGAACATTTTGCTTGGACCTATGAAGATCTCAAAACTTTCAAAATGGATGTGATGACACATATAATACCCTTGAAAGAAGAGGCCAAGCCTTTTAGACAAAAATAGAGAAAGTACAATCCAACTCTGCACCCAATAATGCAAAAAGAAGTTCAAAAATTGTTGGACTCCAAGATAATAAGAAAAGTTAGATTTTCCTCCTGGATATCCAACTTAGTACCAGTTAGGAAAAAGAATGGGGACATTAGACTATGCGTGGATTTTAGAAATTTAAACAAGAGCTCACTAAAAGACAATTACCCATTGCCTAACATGGAACAACTGCTGCAAGCAGTAGTAGGTTCAACTAGATTGTCCCTATTAGATGGATTTTTAGGGTACAATCAAATTTTGATAAATCCAGAAGATAGACACAAGGCAACATTCACCACACCCTAGGGCACATTTGAATATTTAAGAATACCTTTTGGATTGATGAATGCAGGTGCTACTTTCCAAAGAGCGATGGACTTTGCTTTCAAAGGACTAATGTTTAAAATTGTAGTAGTGTACTTAGATGATATTACAATTTTTTCTAAAAATCCAGAAGATCATCTAGAACATTTGACTGCAGTTTTTGCCCGATGCAAGGAATTTGGAATTTCTCTAAATCCAAAAAATGCATATTTGGAACTACACAAGGAAAATTGCTAGGTCATATAGTTTCAGAAAAGGGGATAAGCATTGATCCAGAAAGGATAGAAGCCATTTCTAAAATTCCCCCACCCAAGAATCTAAAAGGGGTAAGGTCATTCTTTGGAAAAATAAATTTTATCAGAATATTTGTCCCAAATTTTGCAGAAATGACCAAACCCATAAATGATATGGTGAAGAAAACTGGAGAAATAAAATGGACATTAGAAAATATGGAAACATTTAACAAGATCAAAGAAGCCATATCAACCACTCCAACTTTAAGTTGCCCTGATTATGCAAAGGATTTTAATATCTATTCATATGCATCTGAACATTCTATTGTTGTAGTCCTTTCACAAAAAGATAAAGAAAATAATGAAAGGCCAATAGCCTTTATGAGCTCAGGTCTAAAAGGAGCAAATCTTAAATACACCCTACTGGAAAAACATGCCTATGCAGTCATCCAATATTTGGAACACTTTAAAGGTATATTTGGCTCAAACAAAGTTTACTATTGTATTCCATTTATAGCAATAAAAGATATATTTTCTCAATCAGAGCCATTGGGAAGACCAACAAGATGGATGGTAAAACTTTTGCAATATGATGTTGAATTCAAAATAGTTAAAATAGTCAAAGGGCAGGGTTTAGCTAAACTATTGGCTAACAAAGAAGAAGCAGGATCTAAAAATATTCTTACCATAGATCAGACATATGATGACAGAAGAATAAAAAATGAAGAATGTAAATGGTATGAAGAAATTTTGTCCTATCTACAAACTCTGTCATTCCCCAAAAACATGTCAATAAATAGAATGAGGTCAATCAAACTTCAAGCTCAAAAGTATTATATACAAAATGGAGTATTATATTGGAAACATCCTGATGGAGTATTATTAGTCTGCTTATATGAAAGAGAAGTCCCAAAAATAATTAATGAATTTCATAATGGTTTCTGTGGGGGACATTTTGCTCCAAGAGCTACAACTAATAAAATCATGAGAGCAAGATATTATTGGCCATCCCTTTTTAAGGATGTATATAAATATGTAAGGAATTGTCATAACTGCCAAGTTTTTATAGGGAAAAAGCATCTACCAACCATGCCCCTCAAGCCAGTAATCATTGAAGCACCTTTTGCTCAATGGGGTATTGACCTGATTGGAGAGATCAAGCCTAATTCATCTGGCCAGCATAAGTGGATCATAACTACAATAGATTACTTCACAAAGTGGGTGGAAGTTGCACCTTTGAGAACATCTACATCTATTGCAGTCATCAGATTCATAGAAGAAAATATCTTGACCAGGTATGGAGTTCCTAAAAAGCTTGTAACTGATAATGCTCAATATTTTGTGTCATATGAAATGGTAGAATTTTGTGTTGAATATGGAATTGAATTATCTCATTCTGCTAATTATTATCCCCAAGGAAATGGTCTAGTCGAGTCATCAAATAAAAATGTAATAACAAGAATAAAAAGGTCATTAGGCAAAAACAAAAGGGGATGGGACAATGAACTTAAATTTGCTTTATGGGCTGATAGGTTGTCTATTAAAAGAAATACAGGAAGAACCCCCTATGAGATGGTTTATGGAGAAAAAGCCCTACTGCCCCCAAAAATGGAAAAAATGGCACTTTCCCTTTTATTGCAAGATCATGAAAACCCTGATCCCATTCAGAGAAGGCTTGACCAAATTGTCTTGTTAGAAGAACAAAGAAGAGAGACCCTCAATAGAATGATGGAACAAACCCAGAAAACTGTAAATTTGTTTAATAAGAAAGCCAAGGGTACTCCTTTTTCTCAAGGAGATATAGTCATCTATTGGGATCCTAAAAATGATAAGCATGGTGAAAAGGGTAAGTTTGAACCTAAATGGATTGGCCCATACCAAATTGCCCATGTTATCAGTCAGAATACTTACAAGCTACAGAATTTGTAGGGAGAAATAATGGCTATCCCTATTAATGGCCAACACCTCAAAATGTACAATCCCTGTTGAAGGTGTACTTTACAAAAAAAAAATAGAAAAACAAAAATCCAAAAATAGAGTGGTGTATTTTGTTTATTAGTTAAAGCTTCCCTTTTGTTCTTGAATAATTTTGAGTTTACTGTATACATGATATCTTAGTTTGATGAGTATATCTAATTGTTGATTCCACCAAAAACAATAAAAGGAAAAAGGGAATTTATTTTAGATATTGATGAGCTTTACAATTCTGTCAAAAATGAGTGTTTATGCAATAGTTGTTTGATATGAGATAAAACAGACAGAAAACAAAGTTGATTGAAACATCATGTCAAGCCTCACATTACAAATGATACTTAAAGTGACTTCAAAGGTCCAAAGAACTGAGTTATCTTTGAGAGGGTAGTTGAGCCAAAAATTATTACACTCATATTTTATAGCCATAAACTAATCCTCAACTCGGGCATACTTATTGCACAATTTGCTTATATATCCAAACACTTCTCTCACGAGAAAGAAAAATAAAAAATAAAGTAAAATTGAGTCACTGCCTGAGATATCTTGGAAAACCTCTACCGGGGCTATAGACGCTTGACTGGAGTAGGGTAAAACTAAGATGGGATTAGAAGCAACTCCACCGAGGCTATAGATGCCTGATTGGCAATGGAGCCCTGCAGAATGGTGAAAATTTTTAAAGAGTGAAATCACATATTAGGCTTGGCTATTTTGCTCAGATATGATAAAGTTATGAAAGATTTAGAAATCCAAAAAAGAATGCACAAACACACACATGGGAAAAAATATGATGAGACAAATGGTTGTGACAAAATCTGTGTAATCATATCTTATGACTTAGCTAAAACAAGCATTACAATATTTCAAAATAAAACTCATTGATTTCTAAAATTTCTAAACCTTTGTTTCCAAATTGAATGAAAAGGGATCTACAGTTTTCCATACTCTACTTGCTTTGATATCATGTTTTCAAATATATATATAAAAAATGATGAAGAAAAGAAAGAAAAAGAGGAAGGAAGTTTTTTTATTATGCATTTCAAGTTTTGTTTAGCAATCAAAATTTTGTTGTTTTTTGTTAAATTTTTGCAAAATAAAACCAGGAGATTCTGTGGTTCTCAAGTGCTTCATGTTTTCAACACATTGTCCCAGTCAGAGCCTATGTTGGAGCCAAATTTGACTCAACTTTGAAACCCCCAAATTTAAATTTTTGGTTTCAATCAAACTGCTTATACTGTTGGTCATTGCTTATAGTTGTTGTGAGTAATTCAATTTTTCATTGGTTGGTTTGATAAAGTCTAACCTTAGCCTTTTTAATAATGTGGGCTTCATTGTATAAATCAAAGTACCTCAAATGGTTAGGGAAGAAAATTTCAAATTAAAAACCTAAAGCCAAAGTTCGACCTTCATAAATATTTTCCTTGGGCCTAAAACGATTAATAAAGTCCTTTAATCTTAAGTCGGTTAAAACATTCACCATGGTCTCAAAATCCAAAAACCTAAGGTTAAAATAAATATTAATTGATTAAAAGCCTAAGGGGTATGCACCCTGCTAGGCTAACTAGTGAGCACCTCAGATTTAATCCAAGGGTCCCGCACGATCCAAAGAAATCGGATGATAGCGCTTTAATAAAATCAAACCAAGGATAAGTCAAAAGTCAAGCATAGTCAAGAAGTAAAAGGTTGCACCTTAGACTTAATCGTATGGAAGCACATTCACTGAGAAAATCTAACGGATGCGCACTCACAAATAATCCGAAAGATAAGTCAAAGGGTCAATAAAATTTAACCTAAGATTTAAAAATCGAGCAAGTTGTCTTCAATCTAATGCAACGCTTCATCAAGACCAAATCCAACACACGCTCACTAAAGACTCCAAAGGTTAAACCTATGGCTCTAATAAAGTTAAAATCCTTGCACCTTTAACAAGATCAACGACAGCGCTTCATCGACGATAAAATCAATGGTCGTGCACCCTCTAAGAAGTCAAAGGTTTAAAGTAAAGTCATCATAAGTCAAAGGTCAAGTTAAAATCGAGTAAGTCTGACAGATCGAACGATCGCACTGAACAAAGCTTAGATCAATGATCATGACTGCTTTGATTAAAATGAACTTTAAAATCAATATTAAAAAGGATGTGCCCCATTTGATTAATCATCGGGCTTGTTACCAAGATCGGACGTCCACGCTCAAACGATTTTTAATCTAACGGTGGCGCACTAATTGAAGATGCATTAAAGAGGGTTAAGGATCAGGAGAAATTAATTAAAGTTAATCATGATTAGAAAGGGTTTAATACATCGACTAATTTTCCCCTTTTGCCCTAATCATGATTAATATTATAAATGCTTGATTAAACTAACTTGCAGGTTGATTAGATCCAACGACTGCGCTTGTCTCCACTCAGATCCGATCCGCGCCAAAATCGTAGGATGGAAGGTAAAAGGCATGGGTAAGGACAAAATTAATTCATTAATCGTGTTTAGTAAGGGTTTAATACATTGACTAATCTTCCCCTTTTCACCTTAATCATGATTAATAGAAAAGCAAAGGTCTATTACATTCATTATCTAGCATGCATCTTATTGACTATCAAATGGCAGCCCAAACTAAATCGAGAATCAATGGACGCGAAGGCCTGTAACTGGCAAAAAGATCCAAAGGCTAAATAAAGACCTTTTTATAACACACGAATCGAACGACGACATTCATTGACCACCCAGATCCAACGGTGCGCATATGGGAAGATAATCAAAGGTTAATCTAAGCATTATTTTTCAAAATGTTGATTAATTTAGTCAAGGTACGTATGAATTTTTCTCATTTATTAAATAATACATGCATATTTATGATCCAACGGTCGCGCCTCACCACCATAAGATCTAACGATGATCACAAAAAAAATTAAGTGTACTTTATGATTACCATCGATTAAAACAAGTTATTAAGGTTTAACAATATAAGGATTAAACATCGGATAAACATGATTAATTGAAGACCAATAAAACACGTTATTTCAAGTGTTTACATGAGAACAAGTACACTAACTATCATAGTTTTAGGAGATCAACAGATGCGCTTCATCTCGATCAATCGACGGTTGCGATTAATCATGGTTGACTTAGGGAAAAAGGGACATCATAGGTAAAAACCTACACTCACACCAAGAGTCGGATATCACGAAGACCCCAAGGGAGACATAATGGATCCCAAAGATATAGTTATCACTCGGATCTGAGATGGCACGAGGTCCAAAACATACTATTCCATGTCAGATTAAAATATCCCCATTGATGAATGAATAGAAAGCATGAATGATTGCAGCCACATATCAAAGGGACCCAGGCTCGCAAGTTAACAGATATCGCCCATCATAAAGCACAAAACTCCAAAAAATACTGAGTTGGCATGATTCCATTGGCCAATTTTGAACAACGGTTGGTAGCATCGGGTCGATAACGAAACGTGCAAATTTATCAAGTTCACTCCACCACCCTGTATATGAACTTACGAAACCAGTCAAGGCCACTCCACTGGTATACCAAGAATTAGAATTGATACATAGAAGCACAGAAGGAAGAGAGTATTCATTTTCTGAGAACTCAAGAAGAACTTGACCAACAATCATGAGAGCAATGGCATCATGGGGAGATGTGTTCGTACTTGCAGATACACGAGAAGCCATAAAGTTTATCATAGATAAATCACCCTATTCTATGATTTTTGGACCTCTGTTCCTGGTACCACTATGTATGATTTTGCCCAAAAATGTGGGGTAGATAAAAAACCCAACTCAGCTCAACTGTACGAGATCGAAAATGCCTGCATTAAGAGTTTCACCCGAGTGATGGAAGGCGATAACAGAACCCCATGGATAATGGTAGATTTGTTCCATAAAGCTTGAGATGGGAGTACAAGGGTTTCCCAGAGACAACAGATGGAACAATAACCTTGGAAAGCTGATATGCCCAAAAGTGCATTTCTCCTCAGATTTGATGGCTTGGTTAGCAGTGGCATATGATGAAAGAACGAGGACCTTTCGAGACCACAAGAATCAGAAGGTGTTCAGCACCAAAGTCGAAGATATCTAGGAAGTGTTCAATCTGATGAAGTATACCACATTTCTGGTGGACCAGGTAATCGAACACCAATCTCGCATGTTCAACGATATGGATTTTAATAATTTTAAAAAATTTGTTGAAAAAGAAATAGAGAAAAATTTCCCAATTAATAAAAATGCTTTTAAACCCTAGGTACAAGACTTCTATGACATGATAAACATAGTATTGGGAGTACAGGATATGAGTAGAATAATGAAAAGGGTTTTGTATTTAGTTGCACAATGTAATAGAGGACATAACACCCCTATCTACGCCTGGGAACTGGAATTGAGCTCACAAATACACAGAGAAATGGTAGAACTAAAGAGAGCAATTTTTGAACAGAGGCAGGAGATGCCTCACTTTTCACAATATTCTTTTCTCACTCACTTAATAGCGGGCCAATTGGGGGAAGAAGCCCGTAAGAGATTAAAAGCCATAGATAGCCCCTATGTACAGAATAGCTTCTAGAGACTTCATGAAGGACGAACTCACATGGGCTGGTTTTGTGATCGCTTCCTGGTAGAAATCCATTGGGCCTTAACTGGGCTAATTCTAGAAATATTAGGGCCAGGGGTAAGAGCATTCATTAAAGAAAAATAGATAGGATATTTCTTCTTCATAGAGGGTTTTACTTACATCAGATTATATGGAGCTAAAATCCCTCCTAAGGTGTTACCCCAGTACTGCCCACTGTCCATAGCAACCCTAGAATTATGTAGACAAGTGGCAGAAGAGGCTAAAATGAGACTGGTTAAGAAGCATGGAAAAGTCCCCTGGCTTGATGTTCCTTGCCATTTTGGAGATTATGTATTTGTTGGATATCCTTCCCTACTCAAGGGAATGTTTGAATTGGACAATATGGGATTCGATGAAGTGTCATGGAGGTTTTATGACCCAAAAGGAACTTACAACAAGATGATGGAGAAGAGAGAGTATGCTCGAATCAAGCACCGAGAAGATGCTTTTGAAGAGAGCTTATTAGAAGCTATAGAGAAAAAATCAGATTTACAGACAGTATGGGATAATTTCCCTCCAGAAAAGAGAGGTAGCACACAGGTTTGTGAAGCCTATGACTACCCAACAGAACTAAGAAGGCTTCGAGAGATTTTAGTGGATACTACAACACCTATTATGCCAAGGACAGACCCAACAATTAAAGAAGACCCTTTGCTGGAATTGATAGAGGAGCAAGACATAGACTTAATGGAGGTCACTATTAGAACTGTTGATATAGTAGAACAATAGGTTAAACTCCCAGTGAATGACCAACTCAGAATAGAAGCAGCACCAAAAGAAGTTCCTCAACAAACCTGTACAGATAAGGGCAAAGAAATAGTAACTTCATCCTCTCAAAAAGCACCATCAACAAAGTAGGTTGTAGTTCCTATATCTGATAATGTTTTAGTTGTGACCAGTGTGAAGAAATTGGCACCCATGGCCATCCCGACTTCTATAAACATAAAGGGACAAGAGATAAAAATTCCAATAGTAATACAAGTAAAAGGTGGACTGGGTGGCCTCTTTCAAAGCTACTCAGTAAAAATTCAAACAGAAATAGCTCCAGTAGAAGCTAAGAAACCCATATTATCTCTACCTATTGCCAAGGTTATTTTGGAAAGAACAGATGAACAGGAGCCTTTACTGCTACAGATGAACAAGAGTTACAGTTAGTAGCAGGAATGGGAAATACAGAAGAACAATCTTCAAAAAAGGCAGAAATGGGGACAACTATGTCAGATATTGCTAAGGTTGATCTCCCTCCCCTACAAAACCCACTAGTCTTCAGTACCAATGAGGAAACAAGAGGATCATCACTACTGGGTAAAGAAGCTGATATAGCAAAGCTTGCCAAAACTATGAGTAATCAAGTCATAGATCAATTTGTTGAAAAAATTGAAACACTCAAAAAGCAATTGAGTCAAGAGGAAGAAGAAAAAGTAGAATTGAAAGTTGTGATAAGTAAGCAACAAGAAGAATTAAATAAGAAAAATGCTTCAATTGCCCAGCCACCTGTAGTGACCAAAGTTCAAGATCATGTATATTATTTGAATGTAATGAAAAAAGACATGTACAAAAGAATAAAAGCTCAGGCCAAAGGTTTTACTGAAATGTTCAAGCAAATAAGGGTGATTCAAATAACTGCTCAAGAAATCATGACCTTGATGAAGGAAAGAGAAAAATATTTTAAATCATTCACCCAACCCTGGACTACATAGGGGATCATTTTGAAGAACTGCAAGGACAAGAAATAACAACACCTGAAGGCAATAAAATTCAAATCAATTTTGAAATTTTCAAAGCAGCCCTGTTTGGATCAAACCGAGAAAAATGGACAAATTCTGTGATTGAGATGAATGATCTGATAAAGGATGCTACAGATAAACTGACAGATATTGGCCTATCCTTAGATCAATGCCTGGAAGCATCAGACATAGAAGGAATATTCAAAGAAACCCTTGAGAGATTTGACTGTGAACAAGGTGATGAGGAGGAGATGATTAAACAAACTACACTCATGGTGAATGCTACGAAGCCTTACTACTTTAGTATGATAGAAACATGCCTGTTATTGTTATACAAAAAAAGAATTCTGCAAGAAATGAATATGCTCAGGATTGCAGCCACTTTTGACATAGAAATATGGAGGTTGATTGATGAGCATATTAAAGGGTTGCAAAGGAGTTTAAAGGGAAAAAGGGTCAATACCTGCACTCAAAAAAAGTAGATTCTGCACCACAGACAACTGCAATAATAGGAGATATCTCTGGGGCAGTTAAAGGGTCAAAGGATCAAGGAAAGGCAACTCAAAAGAGGCCAGTTCGAAAGCAGCAGCTAAACGCACCAAGAAGTAGTTGAATCAGATAAAAGTTCTCCTCATACTTAAATCACCAGTTGAGTGGGAATATGTTTGAACAAGTCAAAGAAGAGAGCACAATCAAAAACAAAGCCAGCTGGACAACATCAATTTTGGAGATTCAATTAGAAGCTGCCAAGTGTACAGTCATAAGTAAACCAAGAATAACAGAATCAAGAACCAACAACTATAAAAGGAAGCAGGCAGGTCTAGATTCTACATCAAGCAATTAGAGAATAGCATTTTTGCTAAGAGGTATACTTGAGTGCCCTGTTAGTTGTGTTGTATTTTCTTTGTGTCTATTTTCTTTTATTCATTCTTTCTTCCTCCCCTTGTTGTGCAGGATTGTATGATAGGAAAGCGTTCAAGAAGCTGAGAATATTTCCAGTCTTATTGAGCCTAGGATTCAGAGATTCTTCTATTACCATATTGGAACAAGGAGAGTTGGAGAGACCTGTTACATTATTTGAACAGAGTCCTCTTCATTGTATTGATGTATTTCTTTAAGAAAAATAGAGTTAAAAGGCATCCCGCCCACTCTGCATGTAATATTTTATGAAATCAATACAATTCTGGGTTTTATTCCTGTCATTTCTTTGTCTCAGTATTGTGTGTATCTATATAATGGGTTACATTATTTGAATGCATTATATACGTTTCTTTCATTGGTTAACTCTTGATTTTATTACGATATTCGAATGAGATTAAGAACGCCAATTTTCTTCTCCCCTTCTCTCTCGTTTCATATTAAAATTGTTGTTAAATTGCTATAACAACCCAATGAATCTAGGCACCGGTCTACATAAGGCATAACAGTTGGTTATTTTCATGCTTGGTCATTTTAATAAAAATACTTATAGTTTAATATAAATCTGGAGCGTGCAAATTAGAAGTTTAATTAAAGAATTGTCGTTGGGGTTTCCTTACCCATTCTGCCATCTTCTTTAGCAATATTCGGGTTTAGCAGAACATGAGGCAGGTCGACCAGAGCCTGTAATAGCTCGTTGGTTTCAAACGGATTCTTGTAGCGTGACAATTGATTTCCTATGGATGCAAGAATCGGTTCCAACAAATCCAAATATTCATTTTCATGAAACTATGTGAACAGCTCGGCTAGAGGGCAAATGCTCCTAGAGAATTATTGTCCCTCCTTAGGAATACCTAGAATTTGATTAATAATTTTGGAGGTAACCAAAATATTTACCCCCTTAACTTTGGAAATTCCCTCATGTAAGCTTGTGAAAAATTCATTAACAAGATGGGTGGCATGGCTATTCGATTCAATATTGAAAGAGGTAATTGTGAGACACATATACTAAGGAACATTATGAATACTGAAATACTATTTTGATCGACACATCCATCCCTTTGTATCCTTTCCATAAAACTTTAGAAAATCTGATTTGGACAGTTTAAATCCACTAGTATTGTGTGCTTCCCACTCCTAATTATCGGGTCCTTCACCCTTGCAATCATAAGAACCAAACCGACCATATGTGTGAGTGCTACTAGTTAAATGACCTTCCAAGTCTATGTTTTTTTCCATTTAATTCCTCCTTCATCTCCTTTTGTTCCCTGATCACATTGGCTAGGGAGTCATTCAAAGATTTGAGTTCATCCCTTAACTAGTTTAAACCTTCCCTAAATTGATCTCCTAAATGATTCCCCAATGAGTTACTTGAGCAACAATTTTTTGATCTATTTCTTGTGCGTTTTGTTGTTCCCTAGTTCTTGTAGCCATACAAAATGATTTTTGACCTTATAAGGATACTTAGTAAAATTAGGAATAGTTTTTGGCATTTACTATTTTTAGTAATGGTCCCAAAAAAGTGTTTGGGTGCTATATATCAAAACGATCACCTTGAAAAGATGATCATAATCGACTAGGTATCCAAAAGATGTTTTTTGGCACCCTATACTTTGTTTTATATAGTCAAATATCATTTGTTTTTCTCTTGGAGTCTTTGTTTACCCATAAAATTAACTTTTGTTCAAAAATCCCCTTAGCAGGCCCTATAGTGTTCGTTACTAGCAACTATATTGTCTGAATCTATAACCCTCTTTTTATGGTTGTCTTAGCAGACTCTGTTATTGACAATTGCCTTGACTGATATGATTCTTGACTGTAATTGAAAAATACATGGTTAAACTTTGTCTTGATTATTACTGATTGTGGCCCTGGATAAAATTATACCTGACTACTACCTTGACAGACCTTGTCTTAGCTGTTATTTTCATCACAAGTTATTTTGACTATTTTAGTACAATCAATTTTGTGATATTGTAGTATTTTTAGTACGCTCAATTTTCATGGTAGGGTTATTGGGTTTGGGTTTAAAATTCAATAAAAATATGGTACTCTATTCCAAGGTGTATGCATTGTTCATAGCCCTGTGTTATACCACAACGATGAATGATAATGCTCAAACCAATATTTTAGGCCACTACTCAAGGAGGATTCCATGCATACCCTTGAGCACACTACCTACCTCTTTGACAATACATGAGGGTGATCTTCTTAAATGTTGTGCTTGATGCACTATGGATAGATACATGGTTGAAAAACTTCCTATGACTAAAGGTTTCTCAAAATCCTAGGGGGTCTCCTGATATATCTGAAGATACGTGGGAGCTTAGGTTTGTATACGGGTGTTGTCTGAGGCATTAGTATTGGATTATGATCACCCCTCGCTTCACTAGACGCTTTATGGGTAATCTAGCTTAGCCAATAATGATAGCTCCTTTGTAATATTTTAAAACCCCTAACACAAGGTTTCTAACCTATTAAACTAAAATAGAGGGATAATAAAATAATCTAGAAAATGAAAACACAAAAAGTTATACCTAACAAGTTGAAATGATGGGATAGAAACTATTGAAGTCATAGTGGAACACGACTAGAAAGTGCTAGATACCACTTATTAGAAACCTTCTAGTTAAAATAAATACATTCACATAAATATTGAAATAAAAGCAATAAATGATGAATAAACAAAATATTGCAATACAAAATGGAAATGCAAAAATCTATATTAATCTCATAAAATCACAATACAAAATCATTGGCTTCTTTGAGGGGGCAACCTCCTAAACCAAAATTTGATTTAATATTCAAAAATATATATCCATCTATACCCCTCATTTTTTTAATAATCTTCATAACACTAAACCTAACGTTCAAGGGTTGGCTCACATGCAAGTTGCCACTCAAACTATAATCTTCTACCAAACAAATAGTTACATTATTTATAATAGTTACATTAAATGATGCCACTTATCTAGGTGCCTTTGGTGCCATAAACTATTACAAAACATTACGTGATATCATTAGGAGGGGATCCCCATATTAGAAAGGGGTTATTACGTAATAATGTTAGGATGGGATCCAAACATTAAACTGCTAACCAAAATAATGTTAAGGCCTTAGGGAAATCCTCTACTGAACATTCTTCCAAGGAAAATATTTGGAAGTAGGGAATTTTGATTTCTCTATATCTTCATATCCCAACTTGACTGAGTATCGACCATCATTTTTCCAAACTAACTCATCCTTTTGTGTAAAAATCGGTAAATAAAACTCTTGAAGCATCTTTTGAAATTCATTTGCAACTTCTTTGAGTTCCTCTCCTTCAACCAATTTACTAACAAAAAATATTTTGTCTCCCAAAAATTTTGAAATAAAATTGTAGGATATCCATAAAGGCTAGGTGCCTTGTTGCGATGGAAAGAGAAAACTTCTTCATCTAGCTCCTCCATAGATATCTTCTTCATCAAGCTTTCATTTTGTCTCTATGTGTTAAGTGATAGAATATTTTTCAAAAGTTTATCTTGTGCCTCCTTATATTTTTTTTTTAATAAGCTATGTGTGGCTTCTATTGGGGCCCACTCCCATTACAAAAACAAAACATTACATTGCTCTCATTACATTTCTATCAAATTAATAAAACCATATCCAACTTACCTTTCTATAAAAAAATATTCTACATCTACCTTTATTATCAAAGATATTCACCGTCTTCGTCACTACTGAGTTTCCACAATCAACTTCTATATATCATTTTATACATATGCCTTCCAAAATTTAAAAAATTTCAAAATAAAATTCAACACTGTGAATGACTAAAATATTTTCTACTTAATTTTCGTATCTATAAATATAAATATATTGTCTGTAACAATATGAGAGTTTCTTAATACCTTTTTTAGGGTTCTTATTCATGCCCCTAACATTCCAAGAATTATTTTGATTGTAATTTATTTTTATTTTTATGGGTTTAGCTCCACTTTTTGTTTTTTCAATGAGTTTACACAAGTTTTTATGAGGGGTCCCGGTCCCCTCATACTTAGTGGGGTTTGAACCTTGGACCTCTCAAAGAGAGGCCAAAGCCCTTACCATTGCAATAAGCTTGCAATTTAGCCCCACTTCTTGTTAAGACTTGTGATATTTGATTTTGTTTTCCCATATCAACATCCCTCTGGGTTTCTTTTTTCTTAGTTTTTCTTCTTGGGTCTTCCTCCTTTTTTTTTTCATTTCCACCAATACTTTCATCTTCATCAATCTCTTCAATATTCTCAAATTGCTCAAAGTAAGACTTGTCATTTATAGGTTTGTCTTGTTGTGAAGGATGTGTAGAGCAAGGAATAACCTCAACAACGCATTCTTCTTTATATTTCCCTAGAAACCGTAAAGTGCAAGGATGCTTTTACAAAGTAATTACATTCTTATTTTGCTATAAAAACCATAAATTTATAGAGAATTCCTCAATCCTCATTTCTTTATCATGTTGCTCTTGGAATCCTAAAGTGCAAGGAATAACCTCTATACCACTTTCACTTGTATTACTAGGAGAAGATTCTTTACCACTTAAAGAAAATGAAGATGATTTGCCTGGAAATATCTTGACCTTTTATGTTGTCTTTGTGTTAGTATTTTCCTCCACATCTTCCTTTACACCTTTAGTTCCTTCTAAAATTGAACTTACATATTGTACTTTCTCATCTCTTATTGAAGAACACAAACTTATACTGAGAGGAGGGGGGATGAACAGTATAAGACCACTTTTTACTTTTTTTACCCAAAAAATATTATCCAATATAATCAATGGCAATATCAATAATAGTAACCAAAGCAATGCATAAATCATAACACACAATAGAGACACTGGTTTAACATGGTTCACCCAATGTGGGCTACTCCACGGAGAAATCTTTCACTAAATTTTTTTCAAAAAATCTCTTGGGAATCCTTCCCCATTACAATGTTTATGGACCTCTATCAAAAGGATACACCAATCCCCTAATCAAGTTCGTGGATCTCTATCCACAGGAAACACCAATCCCCTCAACTGGTTCTTGGATCTCTATCCATAAGAGAACTCCTCCTTTTCTTTAGCTAGTGATCCTCTAGAAGACTATTGCCTCCACTACTCTGGCTTGTGGATCTCTCTCCATAGAAGAATTTATCCTCACTTAGAAGATCTTTGTCCTCTCTGCCCTAGCTAATAGATCTCTATCCACTGGAGACTACTATCCTCTGCTCTGTCACATCCAAAGCTTACTCTCAACTCTGTCTCAAATATGTACTAGACACAGTCCTTCGGTCTAACACAAATCTACTCAATCTCTATCTGCACTAAACACAGTCCTTCAATATAGCACAAATCTGCTCAATCTCTGTCTGATATGCACTAAACACGGTCCTTTGGTCTAGCACAAATTCGCTCGATCTCTATCTCTAGCCTGACACAAACATATCCTCAAATCTGTACCGAACTCTATCCTCAAGTCTGTTCTCAAATTTGTCCTCAAGCATTAACACAAAGCTTGATCCAATTACAAATCAACTTTGCTAGATCTGCCCCAAACCTTAACTCAAGGTTTGAACAAATCAATCAATCAACTCTGCTCACAAGTCTTCTCAAAGACTTGACTCAAATATATCCAACAAGTCCTCTCAAGAACTTGTCCAATCTGCTCAACAAGTCTTCACCAAGACTTACCTCAAATCTATCCACAAGTCCTCACTAGAACTTGTCCAATCTGCTCAGCAAGTCTTCACCAAGACTTACCTCAAATATGTCCAACAAGTCTTCACTAGAACTTGTCCAATCTGCTCAACAAGTCTTCACCAAGACTTATCTCAAATCTGCATTGTAAGCTTCCACAAAAGCTTACACAAATTTGTCATTAAGCTTACACAAAAGCTCTCTCAATTTTGTCCTTAAGTCCCTCCTAGGACTTACTCAAATCTGCCCACAAGCTTTCACAAAAGCTTATTCACATCAATTGCAAACTTGCATATAAAACTCAACTCAATCTTTCACAAAAAACCTCTTTCAATCACCTAAACAAGTTTCACACAAAATCTTGTTTGACTCACAGAAACATATAGAGAATGGTTAGAGACTCAATATGTTACTCACTCACAACAATAATCAATCACTTTCAAACTCTCTTGCTTAACCACATAAACATATAAAGAATGGTTAGAGACTCAATATGTTTCACACTCACAAACACTCAATCACTTAATCACTTTCAATCTCTCTTGCTTTACCATAGAAACATATAGAGAATGGTTAGAGACTCAATATGTTTCAACAATGCTCAATCACTTCCAAACTCTTTCTCAAATTAGTAAAGAACAATTTGTTTCACAAAACTTGAACTATCACTCCAACACTTTCCAATCAACTATGCTCAATCAACTCAACTCAACCAATCACTTAATGAAACAAAGCTTGCTCACAAAACCCTAAGCAAGTGTTTCACACACTTCCAACAACTCACACTGTGAATCTCAATCCTTGACTCAATATGATTTCTCATTCACATAACAATGATACTCATGGTCTTTTTCACAAACCCTAATCAAGCATATGAAAGATTTACTCAAATATTTCCAACAATGCTTAAATCTCACATAACAATTATACTCATGTTATTTCACAAACCCTAGTTCAATATAGTTCTTAATTTTCACTCAAATGTTCTCACAAACATTCACCAATCATGCACATGAAAGCTTACTCAACAATGTTTATCAAACAAACTTTTTCACTCCAACTTAGCATTCACAACATCCAATCCAATAATATTTCACTCACAAGGAAGATGTGCCCATACCTTTTCTTGATGGAGAAATGACCTCAAAACCTATCTCAATCACACTCAACCTCTTTGACAATCTCAATGGTTAGATATCACAAATTTGTCCTTAATATTTTATTTCAAAAATATTTCACCAAGTCAAAATATCAAAAATCAACTTTGTCTTATTTCTCCTTTCAAATTATTTTTTATAATATGACTTTATTTCAATAAATAACATCTAACACCCATGGCACACCTTATTACTCATTTTATAACCTTTAATCACTTAAAAACCAAACACCAAAATTAAAACTTTGCATACCCTTTTATCTCTCTTGTATAACTCATAAATCCTTTTAAATATGCAATTTTCAATTAATAAAACTTTAGAAAATTAAAAAATTAATTTCCACCTTTGCAATTTTCGGATGCAACGTTAAACCTTAGCAAATGTGAGCGCATACCTTTGTCAATCCACCAAAAAGGCCTTGGCGGGTTTCGAACACACAAACCCCTCCTTCCAAGCGCCTTCGCACAACACGTGCCCACCAAGTGGGCTATGTGCCTCCACGCAAAGGGAAATGCACGCGCCTTCCCTTTGTCCCTCTTTGACGATGCAGACCAAAAAACCTTCTCCTCTTGCAAAACAAATACTGCGTGGATCGAACCCTTAACCTTACGCCTGCGAACAACTTAGTGTAACCCTTGGTTGTTGATTGCACTACCCAATGCTTTGGATAAGCATTAGTGCTCCCACTTCACTTTATTCCTTCGTCTGCCCTTTGAAGCTTTTAAAACACATGCGAGTTTCTTCCTCTCTAACCACAACGCACGATTTCCTTAGGCAATAATTCTTTCGCATGGATAAAGTTTTGAAATAAAACTTGCCCCTTTTATATGCAATGTGCCATGTGCTCAAAATGTTGGTGATCCTTTAAATTCGATTTAATTCGAATTAATTAAACTTTGTGCCCTTATAACCCTAACCTTAGGGTTATTTAAATTAAATCATAAACTAATTTATAATTAAATTATTATAATTAATTTAATAACTCTTAGAGTTAATCAAATTAAGTTATAAATTAATTTATAATGAAATTATTATAATTAATTTATAATTAATTTAAATATTTAGGTCTTAACCTTAGACCTTTAATATTATAATATTATTTTTCTTGGGCCTTCCTATTGCTCTTTAGACCTCATCTGACCACCTTGAATATTATAATAGGAGATATTATAATATTATTTCCCTAGACCTATAAGCAATCTTTCTCTTGCACTGCTCACTGAAACTGACTCTTGACATCAATGACAACAAAACCTGCTCATATTTCCAACACTTATATCCTTCTTTGTTTCTTCTAACGGTTGATCCAAGTGAGTTATGGTGGTATTTTCCATAAGATGCGGATAGACTTTCTTTGCCCCTTATTTAGGAGTGGAATATCCTTAATTTGATCTACCTTCTAATAATGTATGATTTCCTTGCTTTACCTTGAAGTATATCTCATAACTAAAGTATTTTGTCTCTTTCTTCATAGTCTTCAATTTGCAAACTCTTGCCAAATGGCCAGTCTCATAACAATTGTGGCAACGAAATGCAATGTTTTCATAATTCACTTATTATTCCCAATCTCTTCATTCATATTTAATCTTAATGGATTGTGGCAAAGGTTTTGAAATATCCATAGCAACACATATTTTGGTATAGATGTCATGTTTCCTCTCCTTAATAGTTAGTCCTTTCTTGATGAATTTTCCTAGGGTATTTCCAATATTCTTCAAAATATCCTTATTGATAAGTTGATATGTAAGTCCAAAAAGCCTAACCTAAACCATAAGCTTTTTAATAGTTTGTCTCAATAAAAAAAAAATCATTTCATGGTCTTAAATAAAGGGTATCTCTCCCTCTAAACTATGGGCCACCACTCAATATTTTGTCCCTAGTTTTTGGAATAGAAAAAATGACAAGGAAAAAAAAATTAGGAAGAAAATTCATAGAGTAATTTGAATTCAATCCCCACTTCCACTTGATCCAATCTTGAATCTCCAAAAACCTTGTCCAATATCTATGGAACTTACATATCAACCCTTTGCTTTTAAGAAATATTACATCATGCTCAATCATCTCATCCTTGATAGTCACTTATGGTGTAACATCTACTACTTGGATCAAACTTGCCATATATTTGCTCTTCCACTTATCTTCAACTTGGGTATCCATACTTCCAACTAGGGCATATTGACTTCCCATTAGGACTTTCAAAATGAATTTCCTTCCATACTAGCTATAGGGGCTTTCTTGGATTGCACTTACTCTAGCTTGCACTCCCTCTTGACTCACACTTGCTCCCGATTTGCACTTCCTCCTAGTTCACACTTCCTCCTAGCTCATACTCCCTCCCAACTTGCACTTGCTTTTGTCTCTTCTTTCTCTCAGTGTTCCTTTGCTTCGATAATTTTTCAAAAAAAATATTCGCGGCATTCATGGTAAGGGTTTTAAGTATTGATACATTCCACATGGATCCATTGCTCTTTTGTCATATTTGAAGATCTCAATGTTGCAAAAAAAATTGAATCCTCCTACACTCTAAGTAGTGTGAAATCCTCCCATCGTACTCTATAGCTCCTAGGGTTTGTTGTTTGTGTATTCTCCTTTGCTTTTGGCTCTTTGCATGATAGTTTGGTTTTCTAGATTACCTTCAAACGACCAGAATCTCTAATTCACACATCGTGGCTCTAGATTCACTCATAGTCCTCTTGAAAAGAACAACATAACTTTAGCATTTCACTTTTTGCATCAACACGAACACTTCTAGCATCAGGATTTCATGGTGCATAGTGGCAAAGACTTTCAAATATTAAAACATGGGTTCCTTGCACTCTACCCCAGATGACTAAGCTTCAACTTCACCTCCTCGTAGTCCAACTTCACCCATAGTTCGTGCTCCACAGTTCCTCATGCTCCAGTTTCACCCAGAGTTCATGCTATGAAAACGGTGTTCCAAAGGAGAGGAGGTCGTCTTTGTTTCCAATGGTGGCTTGCCTAATTGTAGCTATTTCCTTGCAATTAATTTTAGGCCACCTTTTTTTGCCAACGGTGGACTCAAGCCGAAGCATACATACTCTTATTTATATTAATATTTGTGCCTCCTTATCTTACCCAATATTTTACAAAATATTTTTGAAATAATTAATTGCTTCCTTCCTTATATCTTCTCCATCTTCAATATTTTTTCCATCTAAAGGTAAAATATTTTTAATGTGACAAAAAAAATATTTTTGTTGTAGCATGGAATTTTTTTGTATTTCTATCTCCTTCCTTGAGTCATTTCTCACTAAATTTTTTGAACCAATATGACTCCTTCAATGCATTATGATAATAAAAAAGTAATTGTTTTCTTTCACATAAGAATTTTGATCCATTCTATTTTTTTATTAAGGTAAAAGAAAGAGTTTTTTTATATAGGGTCCCAAAACCTGTTTACATAGAGTGAGATATTATAATGTCAATTTACAAAATGTGACCAAAGAACAACAAAATTAAGCTAGTCTAGTTTATTTTCTTCAGCCCAGAGAGGGCCTGAGCAACCTCTAACTCATTCGAACCCATAGACTCGATTGCAACACTTTTACCCTTTGCATCGATTGAAGCATTCTGAACCCCTGGGTCAATTGCAGTGTTCTTGTTCCAACTCTCAATGACCAGCGATCAAACACAATCTATGACCTAGATAGTCTAGCCATTTTCCTTTCCAACTCTATTTCGTCCACTACCCTTCCCACTTTCACTTTCCAAAGCCTAGAGAAACATTGTTCTTGGTGGGATATGGCCTTACCACACTATGCTTGGGCCATATGGAAGGAATGTAATAGAAGGATTTTTAGGGAAGAAATGCTTGATGAGAATGTGCTGGCTAGGAGGATTAAAATCATGATTGATGAAAATGTAAGCCTTAAACTACAGAAGAAGGAGGAGGATAAGAATGAAGCGAAGGAGGAGAAAGACTTACAGGCTTGTAATGAAAATTAATTGCAACAATCATGATAGAAAAGGTGACGAAGCCCCATCCCTGATCTAGTCCTAATCCATTCTATTTTTTTCGAGTGAGTTTACACGAGTTTTTATGAGGGGTCTTGGTCCCCTCATATTGAGTGGGGTTTGAAATTTGGATCTCTCAAAGAGAAGCCAAAGCCCTTACCACTGCAGTAAGCTTGCAACTTTATCCTGATCCATTCTATTAGTTTATACTATCTTTTGTAAATGTTTGAGCTTGGATTCAATTTCTTTCTTTTCTTTCAAAATGTTATAAAAAGATTTGGCATTCCAAATCTTCATTTGTTCCTTTAAATATTTCATCTTTTGAACAAACTTGTACATATATGACCCTTCAATTTGATTCATCCCATCATAACATAACCATATGAAAGAAATCAGGTTCTTGAAGCCACATAGTCTGGATGCAAAATGGCTTTGGATGACCATTATTGTGTAAATAACAAGTCAAAATAATGGGTTTGTGATCTGATTTTGCTCACAATAAAATATTTGAAGAGATTGTATACCCTGTTTGCAACCATTTATTAAATAAAAATAATCTATCCAATATTTCTGCTATATGAGTTTGTCCAATGTGTTTATTATCCCATGTATATTGAAAACTTGAAGGACTAACATCTCAAAGGTCATTTGAATTAAAAAATAAAAAACATCATTCGTTGATTTATACCATCTTGGAATACCACCATTCTTTTCTAAAGAAGACATAACAATGTGGAAATCATCATTGTATTTGATAAAAATATGCTAAGGTTCCTCCAACATCTTTCATAAGGACTAACTATAGTTGGAGCATATACATTTATAACCCCAACTTTGATATTTTCCTCTTTCTTGCCCATCCCATTTGTATTTGTCCCATATTGTTGCAATACTACTTGAAGCTCCTATAGAAGAAATTGCTAGACAATCACCCATATTCCAAATCTTTTTAAAAGCATCTTTACATTCCTCACTACTTAATTTTGTTTCTTGTATTAAAACAAACTCGGAAATATAACAACCTATTAATTCCTTAATAGCTCTTTTTTTAGGGGTCTTATTCATACCCCTAATATTCCAAGAAATCATTTTTGTCATCATCATTCTTCTTATTTTTATTAGTGTGTTTAGCCCCACTTATTGTTAACACCTATAATATTTTTATTTGGCTTCACAAACCAATACACCTTTGAGTTTTTTTTGCTCTTTGTAGATGTTTTGATGACCTTCTCCTTTTTTCCATTTCCCACCAACACTTTCATCTTCATCAATCTCTTTTATTTTTCCGTAATGTTCATAATGAGACTTTATCTTCTAAAGGTTTATGTTGCCCTAAAGAACACTTTCTTCTTTATGTCGTCTTGAAATCCCTAAAGTGCACAAATGATCCTCCATAGTCATTACTTTCTTATGTTGTCTTGAAAACCCTAAATTTCCTTGGATATCCTTCATATGTTTTTCTTTATTGTGCTACTCTTGAAACACTAAAGTGCAACGAATACACTATGAACTACTTTCATTTTTATTGCAAGGAGAAGATTTTATGCTATTTTAGAGAAAAATGAATATGGTTTACCTGGATTAAGCTTGATCTCCTTCACCTCATTTGCTTTAAAATTTGCCTCCCCATCTTCCCTTGCTTTCAAATTTGTCTCCCCATTGTACTTCCTCATCTCTTGTGTCATTTTTTTCTTCTAATGGTTGATTTGAGTGAACTATAATGGCCTTTGTCATCTAATGATGTAGAGGGTTTTTTCTTACCACTTCTTATGAGTGAAAAATTATTGATTTGACTTAGCTTCTCCTATGATATGATCTCCTTGTTTCATGTTGAAGTTACCCTCATGCCTCAATTTTTCCATCTCTTTCTCTATCATTTTCACTTTGCAACCTCTTGTGATGTATTCAGTTTCACATTTGCAACATTAGAATGCAATCTTTTTATAATCCACTTGTTGATCCCATTCTCTCAATTCAGATTTAATCCTAATAGAGTTCATTAAAGGTTTTGTAATATCCATGGCAACACATAATCAAGTGTATACAACATACCTTCTCTGCTTTGTAGTTGGCCGCTCAAGGACGAACTCATCTAGAGTATTGCCAATAGTCTTCAAAACCTTCTTATTGATGAGTTGTTAAGGAAGTCCAAAAAACCTAATTCACATTGAAAGCCTTTAAAATTCTCATTATATGGTCTTAAATATAATGCATTTTTGTCCCTAAACCAATGGACTATATCCATTATTTTATCCCTTATTCATGAACTAAAGAAGACAATGAGGAAAAGTGCTTTCAAAAGTCAAATCATGGAATAGTTTGAATTTTATCCTCACTTCCACTTGATCTAATTTTGAATCTCATAAAAACTTGGCCAATATCCATGAAACTTACATATTAACCCTATGGTTTTAAGAACCATTATATCATGCTCAAACATCTCATCCTTGATAATCACTTCTAGTGTAGTATCCACTACATAGACTGGGTTTGTCATAAATCCGCTCTTTCTCTTATCGCTAACTAGAGCATCCATACTTCCAACTAAGGCATCCTTACTTCTAACTAGGACATCTTTAACTTTAATAAAAACTTTCAAAAATGACTTTCTTGCCATGCTACCTAAATTCACTTTACATGAGTTTTTTAGCTTTTTAGTTTCTCTTAAGTTATAAAATAAGAAGATAGGACACTCACTTCTTGATCACACTTTGTTTATACTTCTTGAAGCTTCTAACTTGCTCCAAACTTGTACTTACTCCTTGCTCCTGTTTTTCTTACTAAATTTTTTTATTATAATCTTTTAAATTATTGTTTTTTTAACGAGTTTACACATGTTTTTATGAGGGTCCTAATCCCCTCATACTTAATGGGGTTTAAACCTTTGACCTCTCTAAAAGAGACCAAGGCCCTTATCACACCAACAAAGCTTATACCACCTCGTTGTTGATGACCGAACACCAAACGTGAAGGAGCCACCCAATACTCAGGATTTATCCCATCCAAAACTTTATCTAAAAGATACCATTAGCTTAATAAATGGACAACTCTCCTAGGGTGGGTGGGTTGACATGATTAGTTTCATTATCTCAGAGATAAAGCATTGCGTGCCTCCCCATACTCGAACTTGCATATTTATGCCCTAAACCTTGTCTTTCTATTTGATGAAGAGACAGGTAACGGAGACGACTGAGCGTTAGCTACGTTATGGCGAATTTTAAATTGAATTTAAAAAAGAACAGAAATCCAAAACGGACGTCGATATTCATGTTTATCAGGATTGGCTAGTGCTCTGCTCTTGCACTGACTTTCCCAAATTATAATTTGTATTGAAATTCTCAAAATTCCTTTAGCCTATATTTCCCTAGTTTTTAAATTGCTCTTATTCTTGAGGCCACGGTTGGGCTAATCTTGGCGACAACCGGCGATCGCCAGTAAAACAGGAAAATGTAAAAAGACACGTGTGAGTTAGAGCCAGATTTGACCTCGGCCAACAACTCCCCCAATTTGATGAAAAATAAAATCGGTTTCGGCCCTCCATATTTTCACTTGAAAATTACGGTTTCTTTTCCTTAAGTTCTCCGTCGGGTAGCTCCCTCACTCTGCCCGAAGGTCACCGAAGGTCTCCGACGAACAAAGTCCCCGGCCCTAGCTATGTCCGGGCAACAAATCTTTCCAGCACCCTGCTTATCTTTTACGTAAATAGTGCCCCTCAGTTTTGGATTTTCGGGATTTATCAGTGATATCAGGGTTTATTTTCCGTCGATATTTTTCCCATTTTTGGAAAATGGGGAGGACGACCGTATAAAAGGGCGATATTCAGGCTCTCTAACCCATTTTTCCCCTAGATTTTTTTCTCTCTTCGAAGGTCGAGCACGGGAGCAGCGGGAGGTTTTCACCAAAGTTGGGGTCAACACGTTTCTGTTGTTCAATCTGAATCGGTAGGGCATTTGTTTCAGATACTTTTTTTTTTAAATGTGATTTTATTGAGACCTCTGTGGTCGAAAAAGGGGCAAAAATGGTTCAGAAACCCTAGATGATTGCAACTACACGAAACATTTGCTAGGAAAACCCTGAAAGTTCGCGAGGATTTTGTTTGCGTTAAATCTGTTTGAAACCCTGAAAAATCGCCTCCGGTTGCACTGATTGTTAAAAATTTTATCGCCGAAACGCCTTAAGAATGCTTAGATACTGTGCGGTGTTGTATTTCCCAACATCTGTCGAGAAAGCTTTGAGGGATGTATGAGGTCTGCCCCGACTCTGAATATTTGGCCCAGAGAGTTCTAAATCCCTGTAACTTTTTAATATCTATGGCGAAACTTAAGTCGGATTTCATGGCTTTCGGCCCGAGTAGGTGAAATTTGGTTTGACCTTGTGCGAAGCGATGTGTTGCGTGCGAAGTTGGCTATTGATTGCTTCAAGTTGCATGCGTTTGTTTAGATATTGTCACAAACCCTAAGATTATTTGTCATTTGGTTGAATTGCTTTAGGTTATTTTGGCTTTTGCTTACTTCGCAAAAAAAAATTATTTATTCAAATATGTTTTTTTTTGAGGTGAAATGACTATTTTGTTTCAAATATTTTTAGAGCTCTTAAGTTGCGGTCTGCGAACTCTTATGCACTTTTAAACTCAAGATAAAATATGTCTTATATTGAGCTGGAAAATAACATGGCTTCTCATCAAGTGCTGTCTATTTTGGTGTTTTCCAGGCAAAACTGTTTAGAAGGCGGTTATAGGATCTGGTGGCATTGCGAGTATTGGCACTCCACCTTCTGCTGATATATACAGATATTTTTGTTGAGATATATGAAGTGTAGGGAATTCCAAAGCTGGTTGTGTGATTGGATAGTGAACACATCTTGCTGCAGAGATGTTACAGTCGAGGAGTATGGCGCTTTTCTTGATCTTTTTGAACAGTGACGCTGTTTGAAGATTTTGTTTTTTCTTCTTAATTTTTTAGAATGCATTACATGGCTTCTTGGGAATTGATTTGAATTCATTGCTATCTATTTTATGTTGGGAATATGGAACTTTCAGACTCTGAAGATTCGTTCGGTTGTATATATATATATATATATATAACTTATTTGCTTGG
The DNA here is from genome assembly GCA_028583015.1 of Wollemia nobilis. Lineage (NCBI taxonomy): Eukaryota > Viridiplantae > Streptophyta > Pinopsida > Araucariales > Araucariaceae > Wollemia > Wollemia nobilis. The sequence continues at coordinate 1,313,126 of JAQPPZ010002816.1, forward strand.
GTTTGTACGTTCATCTCACATCCTTCCTGTGAGTCGCATATACAGTGGGCATCTTGTTCTGGGTGTTTTCCTTTTACTTATTGTAGGGTGATACTGTTTATTTCATATATATGTAAACTCAAAAATTTGAAAATTCAACTCATTTAAATAATCAGAATGGGAAGTATTATATCAATTTCATCTTTAAGACTCTTTAATATAAGTCTCATAAGCAGCATCAGAAGTAATATTTGAACAGGAGGTTTATATCATTAAAATTCTTTTTTCTTTCCACGTTCCAAGTGAGCAAACTATAATGCAGTACATTTCCTTCTTCGGTAACAAGGTTCTAGTTTGGTCAAAATGCAAACTGGGTTACATGCCTCATAATACTTGCAAAGGATATTTCTGAAATGTGTTTCCTGTTAGCACTAGCACTTCACAACCACATTGTACCCTTTCATCCCTGCATATGACTAGTTGGTTTGAAGATCTTTTGCATCATGAAATAACTGAGGACCCATTCTCTCAAGTATGTAATCTAGTTAAGTCCGTAGCATATCAAATGAGAAATGGTGCAAATAACATGCTGTTTTGTGTCTGAAAGTATGCATCTAATTAATTCACGATTTGCAAAATAGTTTAAACTTAGATGCTGCGTACTCTCTTCCCAGGATTGCACTACATAAATCTCCTGCTTCATCATCACTTTCTCGTAAATCTCCTTCTTCATCATCTCTTTCGCATGTGATGAAATTTATCACAAATTGAGCTTCAAGAACAACTAAAAATCTAGAAGGGGAAGCTAAACTATGCTCTGTGATTGCTTTTATGTTGTCCACTATTCAAGCATCAGCTTCAAACAGACTTTATTAATTGTGAGATTAAACTCTTATTCTTTTTTTTTCCCTACATGTAAATGTTAAGTGCCATATTCCGGGAACGTTTTTTTCTCCTTAAAACTAATTTTGGACTATATATGCATTCTTAATTTTAATTGTGGAATAGATTCTTACCAATGTATTTATATTGGAAGATATTGTGGGAATATTACTGGAACTGTTTCTTTCCTCGTTAAGACTAAATTTGAATTTTATATGCACATTAAATTTTAATTGTGGAATATATTTTTGCAACTGCTTCTTCTTTCTTCAAATTAAATTTAGACTATATACACACATTTAATATTAATTTTGGAATATATTTTTATCAATTTATTTATATTAGTATGGATTGATATTGACTGGTTCAGTGGCTCATTGGTATTTTGATCATCTTGTGCATGGCCAACTTGCTGAAGATGATGAAACATATCTGGCAAAAAGACAGAGGACTGATGATGCATTGGATCAGAATGGCATAATGAAAATGGATGGATTAAACTATGAAGACGATGATGATTCTCCTATGGTTTTCAAACGCAATGCAACTGTGAAGCCAAAGCAGACAAAATGCTCCCAGAATAATGCATCTTCTCTGCCAACACAGAGACATGTCTCAAATCCTTCCTTGGTACCAAGAGATTCATTGCAGACAATGTCGCCATCTTCAGTGCACAAGCCAGCTGCACAAT